>CM060935.1:1014379524-1016879524 GCA_030765085.1 Allium cepa
TTTAGATTCACTTCAGTTTGAATAAACACTTCGATTTCAATATTTTCAAACTTTGAGTATTTAATAAATTTCAAAACTAAGGTTGGGAATTTCTATTTTACAATTCATTGTCCTATTATTTAGTTTTGAATGTTTACATAAATAATCCATAAAATAAAACTCTACTTCTAACAATTAAATATTTCCTTCAATTTACTTATGCTAGAAATATTCGTTTAATTTATCTTGAATAAAAATCCAGTTATAAATATCATACTTTTAAAATTCCAAGCTTTAATAAGTTTTTTCCATCAACTTATGGAGAGAAATTTTTTTTATAAGTTCCATCAAATAAATTTCCGATTTACCTCCCAATCTTAACTGATTTGAATCATTTAAACTTTATATATATACAATATCTTAAACCTGTAGTTAATCATATAATAATATTTATCAAACTCCATTTTTCAACTTATTCATTTTTATTTAACAGATTTATACACAGCTTAAATTCACAAATTTAACTATATATGTATATATAAAATAATAATTACAAATTATCAAAATTTAATATTTATTAAATCGTATCCTATCCAAACCATGGAAATTATTTCAAAATAATTTATATACATAGACCGCGGTCCCTATATAAAATTTTCTATCCTATGGTCAAGTGATACGGATATTTATCATGTGACGCCCCACCTCTATACCCACGCTAGCCAAGAACACTCCGGAGAAGTGCTGTCAACTAGCACGGAGAATAAGGCTGTTGAGGAGCGACCATCCATGTAATAGCTTATCACACGGTGGCTATAAATAATCTTCGGAAACAAACATAGAAATAATCATATCACAAATCAGTCACAGATATCCATATCACAAAGGCGGAAGAAGATATGAATATATAACTAACACATGAAAGTGTACATCAGAGTAGTGGTCAATAAGATCCACGATAATACAAAAGAATAGCAACACGTGCTATACAAAAGAATACAACTATGAGTCTATATCTCAAGTGTATACAGCAAAAACTGCTAATCTAAACAGTTAGCCAAAAGTCAGAGTGATGAATCCCTGGGAAGAAGTCAAGCAGAAGCACCTGTAACATCTCGGTCTGATCCGAGTATTATTTAAGAAAATAATAAACGGATCAGTCTAGCTATAAATATCAGATGACATGATATAACATAAAAGATATGGCATAAACATAAACATCCATAACGACATACCGCTATAAGTATGTAAATAATGATCAACAGAAGATCAATCAATAAGAGATAATCAATATCACAAGAATCTTCTCAAAGATTCGAAGGGGGCATCATACCCTAAACTTGTACTCATAACAAGTCAATGACACAAATTCCAGAAATCAACACGAGAAATCCAGAAATCATAAAAAGGGAAAGAGGCCTATCACATGACGGTCCGAAGACCATGGGGAGCTACCCCACATGTGTGAGTGGAATCACACAGAATGAGGTCAAGACTAACCAAAAAGCAGAAAGGTATGTGTGAATGGAATCACACAAGTGGTGTCTAGTCTAACCTTGCAATGAAAGAGACATCGCGCAATTGCTAGTCTAATTCATAAAGCGATCATCAAGATCAACGAGAAGTGTCAATTACACTAAGCTAGTAAATATAGAAGTTTAGCTTCATGTCCCATAACCACTTGCTTAACTTAAATATTTACGAACAAACTGTAAATCTTCACTAATAAAATTGTCACAAGAGGTTCAATCGAACAAGTCCAAGAATTAACCGACGAAGTGAACGCAAGCGTTTCATACCACTTGTCTTACTAAGTCGTTTAATTAGATTTCTCATCCGAGTGAGGTAAAGGCTTGTATATACTAATAGATTGGAAAACGGTTTAAGAAAAGAGCTTTGTTATTAAAAATAGAGTTGAAATTGTTTGTTAAAAGAGTTTTGATATTTACTACTAGTATTGAAACCTTTATATTATAAAGTGACAAAACACATAAGCAAGTGTAGAAACAATCAGTCACAAAGATCGCATACGGAGATGCGAATAAAATCCAAGGAAATCAGCTCAATGTTTTTCATATAAGATCCCCTACGCAGAGTTATACGGGGTTCGACCTAAGTGAAGACAAGCGGCTTACGACCTAAAGCAAAATGAGGTCTAACGACCTAAAGAGTTCGCGGCCTAAGGGATACGACCTAAGTGGCGTGACCTAGTGGATGACAGATCATACGACCTAAGGGTAAGGTCGGAGGCGACCTACGACTTAGTGGGGTCGAACGACTTAAGGACAGCCGACTTAACAAACAGGTCATACGACCTAAGGGTAAGGTCGGAGGCGACCTACGACTTAGTGGGGTCGAACGACTTAAGGACAGCCGACTTAACAATTCGCGACTTAGAGAGGCTTAGGTCGGATACGACCTACGACCTAGTGGAGCATAGGTCGGAGACGACTTACGAGATAACACGCGAACGACTTACTGGAGCTTAGGTCGGAGACGACTTACGAGATAACACACGAACGACTTAACTCTTAACTCGCAGCCGACTTAGCACTCTAACTCGTGAACGACTCAACACAGGCGAACAGAAATACAAAGGCGGTGACTTTTCAACGCGCGCGACTTACGACTTAGGCTTAACTCGTGGACGACTTAGCGATGGCCAGAAACGACTTAAGGCCAGAACGACCTAACTCCGAGGCAGTGCGACCTAACTGCAGTTTTTTGTCAAAAACGCTAAAAATTGGAGTTTTTCGCCAATCCAATCCAAACCAAATGCAAATGCACATGCTAAAGTGATGGGGAATCATTCCCAACAGTCCAATATAGTTATAGGCTAGAATTGTGAGATAAAAATCTCACCTTTGCACTAAAATTTATGAAGATGAAGCTTGAAAGCAAGGAGAAGCAATCCAAAGCTTGAATCCAATACCTTCTACTTGAATTTGGAGTTGAATGATGGAGTTGCAATTGAATTTGAGCTTGGAGTTTTAATTTCCCATTCTCTTCACCATTAATGCTAAAGCTTGAGTTAGTTAGGAAATTTATGAAGAGTGAGGAGAAGAGGGTTGGAACTTGGGCTTAATAGGCTAAACTAACCCAAAGTCCAAAGCGGGAAAAGTTAGTGAAATTTCACTAACTCCAAACCTATCGATGTTTATACTTAAAAAGTTGTAAACGACATTTCGAACTCAATGGAAGTGGTCTCGAGTCCTAATTTGACCGTTTGCAAAAAAGTAGTTTTTCGGACCAAAATCCGATTAACGATTTAATATTTAAATAAAAATATTTAAATGTAAACTCGATAAATATGCGGGTTGTTACATATCATTTCAATCCGTAATTTAAAATAAAAATTACGGTTATATATCATTTCAAACCGCAATCTCGAATGAAATGAAAATGCATAATAACTTGCAGTTTATACAATATGAAATATAGCATCCATTCAATCCAAATATCAACCATCAATTCTTTATTACAATCATCATCCAATTTAAACCAACATCAATATAGAGCATATAAAATGTACAGGTAATAAATAACAGGTATTAACTAACAGTTTATATTCAATAATAAATTTAATAACTGTTTAACTAGCAGTTTATATGCAAAAATAAATAAGATTACTGTCAATTAATATGCAGTAATAAAATTAACTAACAATTTAATTTAAATAAATGCAATCTAACTGAGATGATGAATAAAAATATGTCAAACAGTCATCAATGAATTTCTACTCATATCATAAATCAATTTAACAACATAAGAAATTTTAGAAGTTGTGAGTGGGTTAAAACATTCACCTTTATACGAATCCGAAAATAATCGACTTCTAATTAATAGCTCTGCTCTATGTTTCTTTAGTCTTCTTCTTGATTACTAGCTTTGTTCCAAAAAATTCTTTTATTTTGATTTACCTTAATTTTCCTCCTTTTTATATTCATATATATGTATGTATTTTTAAAAGTTTTGAAAAAAAAGAAGATTTGAAAAAAGAAGAATTGAAAAAGAAAAAGATTAAAATAAGAACTGAAATTGGAAGAGAAGATCTAGATTTGAAAAGAAAGAAGAAAGTTTGAAATAGAAGAAAATTTGTAGAAGAAGAATATTTGAAGAGGATGAAAAAATGAAAATGAGTGATAATAAGGAGATTTGAAGAAAGAAAAAAAAAGAGAAAGAAAAAATGAAGAAGATTAGAATGGAGGCTGGGGTTTCATTTGTGTCATATCCTATTTATAAGGTTAGAGCTAGGTTTAGGGCCAAAGAGATTTGAAAAGAGACGTTGCTATTAATTAGAAATCAATGAAATGACGTTTGAGAAAATGAAGTTGGAAAATGAATGGAAAAATAAAGTAAATATGAACAAACTTGGTATCGAAATATAGTAAAAATGAACAGTCTTTTTTTAAAAGTAGCAGGTATTAAAAAGATGTAATTATTAATAAGAAAGGGAATGAATGGACCAGCTCTATACTATAAACAAATATTTAGAATTCAAATTTCAAAACAATCGTTCACTTAATTAATTTTGTTAACCCTAAACATACCAAAATTAACATCCTTTAAAGATTTAATTAACACACAATAAAGGAAAATAAATTTTCTACACAAATTTATGTCATAAACTAAAAGAATCTACAACATTAAAAACTTTTCATTTCTCCCTCTTTGTGACTAGATTGGGAATTAAACAAATATGTTAACATTTCAATTGAATGTTTTACTAGGAATGCATTAACAAACATTCAGAAATATGAAGCATAAGCAAGGTAATATAAACAGGTGTATAATATATATATGTACATCTTTATCGCCACTTATAGTTTACATTCATAAATAAAAGGTATGAAAATAATCCACATAAGGAGGCAATGAATGTAAGAATAAATTAGAAAAGTGAAGATGGAAAGGTAAGTTATGTTGCAATTAAAATCTAATTGAAAAGGAAATAGTCAAGTGTAAATCTATGTTACCCCTTTTATCATCTACTATTAACATTTAATTTAATAACGTATGTGATTTCAAACCTAAATAATCCTTTCTTTTTAATGATCTAATTGGATCTAAAACATAAGTTTAAATTTAAGTATAAACATATATGCAATAAATTAGCATTAAATTTTGAAACGTGAACTGATTTAATTGGAAATAAGTCACCCAATCCAAATTTATTTTAATAAGTTTCCAATTAAACTAATTAGATTCAATTCCAACCCTTTAATTGAGTCTATCATTACTTTGTAACGCAGTTAACACTTGTCTCATATTTCATTCCATATATATATTCAAATTTCCAACTTCCCTTTGTATAAATTATTATTTCTAAATATATTGAAGTTGTCAACTATATACATTTGTTAAAATTAGAAACTCAATTAATTCATTAAATAGGTTACATTCTTTTATATTAACTTATGAAATAAATATGCATTTCCGTTGCTTATTACCTTTATACTTTTCAATTACAGTTCTCACCCACATAAATGAGACAATTAATTTCATCTAAATATAATTGTGTTCCAATATATTGATAAATTTTATTTCCATTCCTTATAATACAACAAATTTTCAAATATAAATAACTTTAACATCATTTCCTTTAATTTAAATCATCAATTCATTCATACACCATTAGAAATACATTATTAATCATTACTACCCTAATTTATACTAATATAACCTTTAATTAGATTAATTTCAATTTATTACCTATTTTAATTTATTGGACTCCATTAACGTTAAATTACATTTAAGTTATCACTAACGGACATGAAGTGACCCGCTATTTTGGACCATTCAAATCGACAATAAAACCATACATGTCCGACTTGAATAATTCAAAATACCGAATTATTAATTAAAATTTGGTAAAACTTAACATATATAGTAAATAAATCATCACAGATCATAGATACAGTGTAACGACCCGCCTTTTTGGACAGTTTAAACCGACGATCAAATACATATGTCGATTCCAAACCATTCAAAATGGCAGATATTTATTGGGGTAATTAAGAAAAGAAAAAAAAGGGAAATAAAGGAAATGAAACAACACAGAATCTCGCAGCGGAACGATAAAATATAATAGTCAAATAAACAGTTCATGAAGCTGTTTACTATACTTTGACAATTATTTATACAACATTTATCAGAGTTATACATATACAACATAACAATTTAAATAATGCAGCAGACAGCATGATGCACATATAATAATAGTAATAGTATACCAAATCTTCGTCTTCATCCTCCAGAATAGATCTTCAAAAATCTGAAAAACTCAGGACTGACCCGAGCTTAATGAAAAGACAAAACACTCGAGTCAGGACTAAAACATCCTTATGAAAGTTAAATCAATCGTAAATAAATATGAGTGTGACGGCGTTAGAGATGTTTACGGGGTTTGACATCTCATATCCAGTGCCAACATGCGTGCAATAACTTAAGAGATGTTACGGGATTTTCCATCTCTTTAGGATCCGTTAAACTATCTACTATGTAGTAATATACGCTAAGTAGATAATGCCTATCAGTAATATAAAGTATCAAAATAGCGTTAAGGCGTTACCATAATCCCCCTTAACACATTTTATATTCCCAAAAGCATATACAAGACCGTAGTTTCCCCAAAACAGGAAGTCACCAGAGGGCAATCCATATACTCAAGGTACAAATCAAAACGTAGTGGTCGCGAATAGGATAATCAGTATGACAAGGTACATGAGGCGATACCAACTAGGATACTAGTAGTTGCGTGATCCGGACTGATGTTGGGCATAGCCAGCAGCCACCCCAACACCGCGAAACAACACTCTGAAATCAAGGGGTGCACCCAAATCGCATCACAAATGTAATAGAAATGGTATCGAAGAAGCGTGTCCGCTAGAGGTGGCGAACCTCAATGGCCCGGCGCGGCTCCTGTTTTAGTCATGTCAGGGGTCATCCAATATCGTTCTCTTTCTTCAGTCAACGCGCTCACCAAACCATTCACTTCATTCTGGATCAACACTCCGCGTATAATAGTTATTAAAGTGGTTTTCGGTATCGACAGAGAGTATGTCCATATCCGATCCCGGTCTCTTTAATAACTACGTATTATTATACCGTTGGCTCTTTTACATTTCAAATCGATTCATAATTGATATCAAAATATCATATTTGCTTCAAAATCAAATCCATTTCAAATATCGACATAGCCATTCAAAATATAAGGTTTCTTTTCAAAAATCATTTTTCGTCTCAATATCTCATTTCGATTTCAAAATCATTCAGAATTTCAATTTAGGATGCAACTTCATTTAACCTAATTCGTATTTAAATTCAAGATTTAAATATAAACATTTCACCTTATTGACCATCATAGAATTTTAGAAAAATAGTTTTTAAGTAGTTTAAGAGCAGTTTTAAATAACTAAAATAGTTAAAATACTTAAAATCTTAAAATGGATTTGAAATAGATAAATTAGTTTAAAATAATTTAAATTGGGTTAAGTAGATTTAAAATAGATCAAAATAGTTTAAGTATTCAAAAATGGTTTATATAACAGAGAAATTTGGAAAACAAAATAAAACAACTTCAAAACCAAACCATTTCAATTTATAACTTCCCAATTCAAATCAATTTCAATTTCCATTCTACCGATACAATTTTGATTTCAATTCAAAACAATGTCAACTTTGACTTCAAATTTATTCAATTTTACATTCACCTTCAATTTATATCGATTTTTAGCTTGATTTTCAAAATATCCATTTATAACACTTAACAAAATTTTCCACCAATATTCAAGTTTAAATCCAAATTTCAAATATGATTCAATTCCAAGCTCAATTTCAAAATATCATTTTTATATTACTTTTACTTAGTAATATTCAAAGCTCGAATTAAGGTTCAATCTTTAAAACAAATCAAATTTCGAAATTCAATCATATTTCGATTTAAAATTTCAAAGTCTCCACTTAAATTATTTAACAATTTCTTTAACCAAAATTTATTTCAACATCCCAAACTCACATTTTCGATAAATTCGATTATTATAAATTCGATTTCTATTTATAACTTTTACATCAAACATTTAAATAAATTTCAAATCGACGATTTTAAAAATTATTAATTTAGCCAATTCGGTGTCCGTATATAATTTTCTATCATATGGCCAAGTAATTATTTATTTCAATTAAATCTCAGGGATGAGTATATATTACTTAAATTAAATCACAGTATCATATGTATGCATAACAGGTTATATATAAGCAAATAAACATCCAAACATTTAAATATCAACCAATAGCATCCATCGAAATAAATCATCCAATAGACAATACAATTCATGGCAATTTCATAGTTATCAATGTCAGGTAATTTAATTGCAATTCAATTTCAATTTAAATTTAACTGTCAATTTAATTTTCAATGGTTAATTCAAATGACAACCTATATGACAATTAAATTCTATCAAACAATGACAAATAAAATCATAACACTTCATAATGTCAAATTTAACTAGCATAAAGATATTTAGTATGTTGTGAGCGTTATAAAACACTCACCTTGATTTCAATGTAGTTCCAGCGTTTTATTTCAAATAAAATTAAACGGGCGTTTAATTTTACCCGAAATTTTCACTAACTCCAAACGACTCCAATCAAGCTCTATTGCGTAGTGCTTGACAAAACGAATCCAACGCAATTCGTTTCGTCAAAATCCGACCTCGTACGAACAAGTTATGTCATTTATAAGTTTACACAAATTTTTATATAAATTAACATAAACTTATATTTTTAATTTAAACCCTACTATGCAATCAAGGCCGTGCAAATCCATTTACCACATCGTGACTGTGCCTTTGTTTCTTCCCCTCCATCTCAAGCACGCGTCCAGGTTGCTCACACAAGGAACAAACCCAAGTCGTGCAAACTAGGGTTGATAACCGCTCCCTCCACGTTGACCAAAACTCCATCACTTCGCCACCATTCGAAGCGCCATCACCAGAGCCACCCACGCCTGCAACCTCCCAGAGCTCGGCTACACCAACATTGAGAAAAACGTGACCGATCGGCCGACCCTCTCGACAAAAAATCCACCACCCCGTTGCTCCGATGACCATCATCACCGTATGGATTTGTAGAGCTTGTGAAGCTCTACAACTTTGTAGTTAGAAGCTTCGTGAAATATTGCATGGATTGAGAGAGATTAATGGAGGAAGATGAGATGATTTCAGCCATCAAAACTGTAGACGGCAGCTGGGCATTTGGAAACCCTAGCTTGCTTTTGTTTGCAAAAAAAATGAATAGTAAATGGTGTTTATATAGAAAATTTACGAACCATTATTCATCAAAAAATTTCCGAACTCCAAACGAAGCGCAGTGACCGGCGTTTCTAGGGTTTACCCCGCGTTCCGGACATAATGGAACATGTTTCAGAAGCTAATTCGATCGTATGCGCGAGTTATGGAAATAAACGATCGATTTTAAATTAAACCGATTAAATGAATTTCTAGGCGTTTTGGCTTGCCCCGGATAAACGGTAAATCCAATTGACTTGAAATTTGAAATCTTACAATAATATCACATTACGGATCCGATGAAACTAGTTTCGTCGAAATCCGAGACTGTTTGAAAAAATGACTATTTTAACTCGCCAAATTAATATTAAAACAATTTCAATGCGTTTCGAGCTGCCACGGTCAAACGACAACTCTGATTGCTACGAAAATTGAAATCCGACAATAACTAACTATTACGGATCCAATGGAACTGGTTTTGTCCAATTCTGAGACTGTTCAAAAATTGGCTATTTTTCAGTCGATAATTAAATATTAAAATATTCAATTTTCACAAATAAATTTTAAATTCAGTTTTAAGAGTTCTATAACATCACTATAACTCCAATATGATAAAATAAAATTTTACAAATCATTTTTATCATATTAACCCCGTTTATTCAATTATCCAATAAATTCCAATTTTAAAATCTTATTAACTCTATTTTAATCTCAATATAACTTACATTCACTTTGGAAACCAATTTGAATCATATTAAATCAAATTTCAATTATTCACTCTATTTTCATATATTAAATTTCAATATCAAATTAATCGTATCAAATTTGGAATTTAATTATTCAATCATTTGTAATATTAAATTTAAACACATTTGATTATTCTTAAATCACTATCCTTTGAAATATTCAACGAACTTATAAAATTTAACAAATTCAAATTATAGAACAACCATTTTCATTAAAACAGTTATTCAATTCCCGTTATTCAATTAATTCAATGAATTCCAAATATTAAATTTAAACAATTTAATTGTTCAATATTTGACGGGTTTCAATATTGGATTTTTAAATAAAATTTCATTATCAGTCGATTTACTATATTACATCAAATGAATTCCACATTATTATTTAACTACAGTTAGAGATAATGCACTCAACTAATATATATAAACTTTCATTTCAATTGCAATTGGTTCGCAAATTCAATTCGACTAACTAAATGAATAGGTAACTTAAATAATTATCACCGTTAACTTTTAATTACTTATAAGTTTATTATTTACAAACAAGTGTCACAATTACCTATACAATACAAATTCATTCAATTACCTTTGACTACATATTATTTAAATTGATTTGGGATTTCATTCAAATCATAAATAATTAACTTAGATAATATTTTGTTGCATTTCATTCTAGTTATTATTATTCCAAACGACTTACAATTTTTTTCTATCACGAAATCTTATTAAATTTAGCTATTTTAATTATCGAAAATTTACGGGTCGTTACACTCTCCCTCACTCAAAACTTTTCGTCCCCGAAAAGGAAAAAGAAAGGGAAAATGAACTAAGTAAAGAATTCAACATTTGGTATATTTTATTAAAATTATCCGCTTATAAACAATGAAATTCCATTTATAAAGTCAAACTACGCTTCCACTAAGTTACTCCAAACGGCTTCCTAGCTTTAAAAGTTAGTAATCAAAACAAGTTATAAAATTTTCAAAACTTGAAAATTTTTCTAACACCCGGATTTTACGGAAAATTTCGGTAGAGTCTCCTTTACGCGGCTCGATCGGAAAAAAAAATGACAGTATATATATCACAAATATACATCTCATCAAGTGATGAGGCATCCCACAGGGAAAAAGTGTAAAAATACGATATGTAATCCGAGATATGTACCTTATATATTGTTAGCGAGCATATACGGCTAATATAGCGCGAAAGCGAGCTCCAAATGCGAAGCAAGCGAAATCCGCACCTACTAAACACTCAATAACAAAGTTAAAACTATGCATATAAAGATATATCGATATACTTAGCCTTCACAACATATATATAACATATTTAGCTTCAAAACTGAGATTCCAATTTCAGGACAGCAAAAAAATCCTAATTTTAGGTCAACTAAACGATAAAATTCGGCAAAAGAATCTAAACAAAAGTTGTTGCATTCATTTCAGGCTTTCCGGAATGTCCAAAATCATCGAATTCTGACCATACGTTCAAAAATTATGGCCGTTTTACTTAGAGAATACGCCTCAGCCTGGGCAATGAATTGCGCAGGTCAGCGACGTTCACCCACGTTTTCGACCTTCTAAACGACATCAAAACACAAAACACTTAAAACAAAAGTTTTAGCTTAAGTTCTTAGATTTCTATAAAGTGCAAGATCATCAAAATCCGATAAACCAGTCAAAAGATATGGCGAAAATACTAAGGGTGTATACTACTGATTTTACTTATTTTTACGCAGGACAGCGAGTAACATTCAAGTTTTTAACCTAGTAGACGAAAGAATTTTCTCAAGTTATCTAAACAGAAGTTGTGCTATAGTTTCTAAGCTTTTCGAAAAGTCTAAGATCGTCGAATTCCGTTCAGCCATTTAAAAGTTATGGTTGTTTTCGTTTCAGCATATAGTGGACAATTTTGGATTTTTTTCCAAAAATTTGCTTTTATTATTTCAGAGTGCAAACCATCAAAAACTTCAAATTTTCTAAAGAACAATCATAAACACTAAGTCATTTATTTTCTTATTCATCCATGCAATAGGTTTACATTCAATTTGTTTTCGATTTATTCAAGTTTGTTTCATTCACATTTTAAATTCAAGTCAATTTGCTTCAATTTAAATTGAATTCAATTATATTTAATTTCACTTTGCTTCAAATTTGAATTTAAATTTCTTTTCATTTTTATTCCGTTTATTCAATTCCATTAACACTAATGAATTCTACTTAATCAATTTTCATCCATCTAACAACCAATGCATATCAAACATTAACATCCATCCCAAAATCTACACTAAATCAACTATACATTTCCAAGTCAATTCTAATTTCATACACTTCCAAGTTTAGTGAAATTTAGTTATATTCAAATTTAATTAGTTTCCATTTACTAATTTTATTTTCCATTAATTTTAAATTTTATTCATTCACTTATATATATCATTCATTTTACAGCTTAAATTTCTTTTATATTTACAACTATCAATAGATCTTCACATTTTATTATTCATTCTCACACTGGTATATTATTTCTCTACTTATCTTTATTAGCATTTTAAACCTTTTAAGTATTTGGTAAGTTATGGTTATGCAAATAGAATGTAGTTAAACAACATACAACTTCTTTTCATTTAAAGTTGAATTTTCAATTAATTAATTCTTAAGTCATTACTTAAATTTCACTGTAATTTAACTTCACATTTACATTCACATATAGTATTTCCATTTTATATTAACATAATTGTGAATCACCCTTAAATGTTAATTTAAATTCCAATTGTTTACTAACAATTTTTATTTATATTTGCAAACCATTAATTAAATGCATATTTCATTATTCAAACCTATACTTGTATATTATCCAATTAACAATTCATATAACATTTTTGAACTTCTTAAATATTTTGGTAAGTTATATCTATGCTATAGAATGAAATTTAATACTATGCGAGTTTTACAGTTTCAATTTTATTTTAAGTTCAAAATTTCCTAATTCTAAGGATTTATACTTCAATTGATATTTTCACTTAGCTCTTAGGTTCATTTCTCATTTCACAATTCAGAAGTTCCTTAATGATTCAAGTCTAAATTCATTTCAATCATTTAAAAAAAATCATTAATTATTGAAGGACTTAAGAATTCCAATCCCGGTTTCATTTCAAATCAAGTTTTCAAATAATATATACTTATATAATTTATATATCAAATCATACTATAGAGAATACAAAATAAAATAAAAGTTAAATCAAAACAAGGTTTAGACAAGCTATTAAGTGGTCTCCCCTACTCGGACTCTCGAAAATAAACGTCGATGATGCGTGCACTCATCACCGAAATCATTTTCTAGCGTCAAGAGAAGGGAATATAACACTTATCATTGAAAAAAATCCTTCGAAAACAATTTCAACTCAATTATACTATCATATAATACTCGTATTATATTTTTTTTTTAAATTCTTGTAAGTCAATTTCAAACACCGGAATTTAAATTCCCAAATCCAAGTTAAAATTCATTTATATTCATTATCAATTGTGTTTACAAGATTTCATTTTCCTAAATCCATTGTTATTTAATCAATTTGTTGTAAATATTGTCTGATCAAACAATAACGATAATAATCTAATATTATCATCTCCTAACAATCAATTCAATCAAAGTGAATAAATATTCAAATAATTCTTTTATATAAAATATATTCCAAAACGATATTGTGTTGGTTTGTCCTATTCGAGGGTTTAGAAATTCCTATCGACGCCTTGGCGTCCCAAGTATCGACCAGAATTCATAAATACTCAACGGAACAAAGTTAACACAATATAAAACCATTTTATATCAAATAACAAGTACGCTCTCTCATGTACACTCAACTCATTCATATAGTTTACCTCTATTTCAATGAGTTATTCCCCCCTAGAGCAAAGGTTTATCGCTAAACCAAAGCTCTGATACCAACTCTAACGACCCGCCTTTTTGAATAGTTTAAACCGACGATCAAATACATATGTCGATTCCAAACCATTCAAAATGGAAGATAGTTATTGGGGTAATTAAGAAAAGAAAAGAAAGAAATAAAGGAAATGAAACAATACAGAATCTCGCAGCGGAACGATAAAATATAATAGTCAAATAAACAGTTCATGAAGCTGTTTACAATACTTTGACAATTATTTATACAACATTTATCAGAGTTATACATATACAACATAACAATTTAAATAATGCAGCAGACAGCATGATGCACATATAATAATAGTAATAGTATACCAAATCTTCGTCTTCATCCTCCAGAATAGATCTTCAAAAATTTGAAAAACTCAGGACTGACCCGAGCATAATGAAAAGACAAAACACTCGAGTCAGGACTAAAACATCCTTATGAAAGTTAAATCGATCATAAATAAATATGAGTGTGACGGCGTCAGAGATGTTTACGGGGTTTGACATCTCATATCCAGTGTCAACGTGCGTGCAATAAATTAAGAGATGTTACTGGATTTTCCATCTCTTAAGGATCCGTTAAACTATCTACTATGTAGTAATATACGCTAAGTAGATAATGCCTATCAGTAATATAAAGTATCAAAATAGCGTTAAGGCGTTACCATAATCCCCCTTAACACATTTTATATTCCCAAAAGCATATACAAGACCGTAGTTTCCCCAAAACCGGAAGTCACCAAAGGGCAATCCATATACTCAAGGTACAAATCAAAACGTAGTGGTCGCGAATAGGATAATCAGTATGACAAGGTACATGAGGCGATACCAACTAGGATACTAGTAGTTGCGTGATCCGGACTGATGTTGGGCATAGCCAGCAGCCACCCCAACACCGCGAAACAACACTCCGAAATCAAGGGGTGCACCCAAATCGCACCACAAATGTAATAGAAATGGTATCGAAGAAGCGTGTCCGCTAGAGGTGGCGAACCTCATGGCCCGGCGTGGCTCCTGTTTTAGTCATGTCAGGGGTCATCCAATATCGTTCTCTTTCTTCAGTCAACGCGTTCACCAAACCATCCACTTCATTCTGGATCAACACTCCGCGTATAATAGTTATTAAAGTGGTTTTCGGTATCGATAAAGAGTATGTCCATATCCGATCCCGGTTTCTTTAATAACTACGTATTATTATACCGTTGGCTCTTTTACATTTCAAATCGATTCATAATTGATATCAAAATATCATATTTGCTTCAAAGTCAAATCCATTTCAAATATCGACATAGCCATTCAAAATATAAGGTTCCTTTTCAAAAATTATTTTTCGTCTCAATATCTCATTTCGATTTCAAAATCATTCAGAATTTCAATTTAGGTTGCAACTTCATTTAACCCAATTCGTATTTAAATTCAAGATTTAAATATAAACATTTCACCTTATTGACCATCTTAGAATTTTAGAAAAATAGTTTTTAAGTAGTTTAAGAGCAGTTTTAAATAATTAAAATACTTAAAATACTTAAAATCTTAAAATGGGTTTGAAATAGATAAATTAGTTTAAAATAATTTAAATTGGGTTAAGTAGATTTAAAATAGATCAAAATATTTTAAGTATTCAAAAATGGTTTATATAACAGAGAAATTTGGAAAACAAAATAAAACAGCTTCAAAACCAAACCATTTTAATTTATAACTTCCCAATTCAAATCAATTTCAATTTCCATTCTACCGATACAATTTTGATTTCAATTCAAAACAATGTCAACTTTGACTTCAAATTTATTCAATTTTACATTCACCTTCAATTTATTCAATTTCAATTTATATCGATTTTTAGCTTGATTTTCAAAATATCCATTTATAACACTTAACAAAATTTTCCACCAATATTCAAGTTTAAATCCAAATTTCAAATATGATTCAATTCCAAGCTCAATTTCAAAATATCATTTTTATATTACTTTTACTTAGTAATATTCAAAGCTCGAATTAAGGTTCAATCTTTAAAACAAATCAAATTTCGAAATTCAATCATATTCCGATTTTAAAATTTCAAAGTCTCCACTTAAATTATTTAATAATTTCTTTAACCAAAATGTATTTCAACATTCCAAACTCACATTTTCGATAAATTCGATTTCTATAAATTCGATTTCTATTTATAACTTTTACATCAAACATTTAAATAAATTTCAAATCGACGATTTTAAAAATTATTAATTTAGCCAATTCGGTGTCCGTATATAATTTTCTATCCTATGGCCAAGTAATTATTTATTTCAATTAAATGTCAGGGATGAGTATATATTACTTAAATTAAATCACAGTATCATATGTATACATAACAGGTTATATATAAGCAAATAAACATCCAAACATTTAAATATCAACCAATAGCATCCATCGAAATAAATCATCCAATAGACAATACAATTCATGGCAATTTCATAGTTATCAATGTCAGGTAATTTAATTGCAATTCAATTTCAATTTAAATTTAACTGTCAATTTAATTTTCAACGGTTAATTCAAATGACAACCTATATGACAATTAAATTCTATCAAACAACGACAAATAAAATCATAACACTTTATAATGTCAAATTTAACTAGCATAAAGATATTTAGTACGTTGTGAGCGTTATAAAACACTCACCTTGATTTCAATGTAGTTCCAGCGTTTTATTTCGAATAAAATTAAACGGGTGTTTAATTTTATTCGAAATAAAATGCTGGATCCAAACGACTCCAATCTAGCTCCATTGCGTAGTGCTCGAAAAAACGAATCCATCGCAATTCGTTTCGTTAAAATCCGATCTCGTACGAACAAGTTATGCCATTTATAAGTTTACACAAATTTTTATATAATTTAATATAAACTTATATTTTTAATTTAAACCCTACTATGCAATCAAGGCCGTGCAAATCCATTTACCACATCGTGACCGTGCCTTTGTTTCTTCCCCTCCATCTCAAGCACGTGTCCAGGTTGCTCACGCAAGGAACAAACCCAAGCCGTGCAAACTAGGGTTGATAACCGCTCCCTCCACGTTGACCAAAACTCCATCACTTCGCCACCATTCGAAGCGCCATCACCAGAGCCACCCACACCTGCAACCTCCCAGAGCTTGGCTACACCAACATTGAGAAAAACGTGACCGATCGGCCGACCTTCTCGACAAAAAAAATCCATCACCCCGTTGCTCCGATGACCATCATCACCGTATGGATTTGTAGAGCTTGTGAAGATCTACAACTTTGTAGTTAGAAACTTCATGAAATATTGCATGGATTGAGAGAGATTAATAGAGGAAGATGAGATGATTTCATCCATCAAAACTGTAGACGGCGGCTGGGCATTTGGAAACCCTAGCTTGCTTTTGTTTGCGAAAAAAATGAATAGTAAATGGTGTTTATATAGAAAATTTACGAACCATTATTCATCAAAAAAATTCCGAACTCCAAACGAAGCACAGTGACCGACGTTTCTAGGGTTTACCCCGCGTTCCGGACACAATGGAACATGTTTTAGAAGCTAATTCGATTGTATGCACGAGTTATGGAAATAAACGATCGATTTTAAATTAAACCGATTAAATGAATTTCTAGGCGTTTTGGCTTGCCCCGGATAAACGGTAAATCCGATTGACTTGAAATTTGAAATCTTACAATAATATCAAATTACAGATCCGATGAAACTTGTTTCGTCGAAATCCGAGACTGTTTGAAAAAATGACTATTTTAACTCGCCAAATTAATATTAAAACAATTTCAATGCGTTTCGAGCTGCCACGGTCAAACGACAACTCCGATTGCTACGAAAATTGAAATCCGATAATAACTAACTATTACGGATCCAATGGAACTAGTTTTGTCCAATTCTAAGACTGTTCAAAAATTGGCTATTTTTCAGTCGATAATTAAATATTAAAATATTCAATTTTCATAAATAAATTTTAAATTCAGTTTTAAGAGTTCTATAACATCACTATAACTCCAATATGATAAAATAAAATTTTACAAATCATTTTTTATCATATTAACCCTGTTTATTCAATTATCCAATAAATTCCAATTTTAAAATCTTATTAACTCTATTTTAATCCCAATATAACTTACATTCACTTTGGAAACCAATTTGAATCATATTTGTAACGACCCGGTGTTTTCAACCATTCGCATCCGCACATGTCGGACTTGAATTGTTCAAAATACCGCGTTGTAAAAATAAATTTGGCAGAACTCAGAATATGCAGTAAATAATTAATCACAGAATCACAGACACAGAATCAGAATACTCACAGCGGAATTAAAAATACTTAGTGGTTCATGAAGCCACTATAAATATTCTTACTCCAGTAAAATTTACATAGTTAAATATTCTTACTCAAGTAAAATTTACATAGTCTTAAATCCAAATATAGTTTTAACTTATCAGTAAACAGTCCAAATGTCCACTAGTCTTGATTTCAAAATTTTAGATAAAGAACTGGAAAGGAAGTTTGCCAGCAGCTTGAAAGTGATCTACAGAAATCCTAGCTCCGGGATGAAAACTGAACTGCAACTCAGGCTGACCCGAGCGTAACATAAAACATAAACACTCGAGTCAGGACATACATACTTATATAGTGTAAGCTAATTCAAGTGTACTGTAATATAGAGCAAGTAACTTAAAGGATGCTTGGGATCGTCCATCCTCTAAGGATCCGTTAAACTATTTACTATGTAGTATATTGCGCTATTATAATAGTGTCTATTTATAAAATAAACTTACTTTTAAATAGCGTTAAGGCTTTACATTTTCCACCTTAACACAAATAATGCCAATAGTCTATACAGTACCATAATACCTCCTGATCGGGAAGCTACCAGAGGGTACTCCATAGGAACGACACAAATAGAAACTCGTAGGAGGCTCACTATGGTAGGTGACACGGCACAACTAGGCAATGCCAGGGTAGATATACCAATTGCTATCCGGACCGGTGGAAACGCGTAGCCGCAGTTACCGCCCACCTCGAACAACACTCCCAAATCAAAGGTGCGCACCAAAACAATCACAAGAGTAATAGAATGGCATACGAAGAAGTGCGTTCGATCAGAGGTGCTACCTCATTAATCCGAGAATCGCTCCTGTTTTAGCCACCTTATGCCAACTCACGGGAGTCGGGTCCACGTATTTACCTTAAAGAAACCGTCACCACCATCCTACTTCATTCTGGAATCTCCACCGCGTACACGGTTAGTCAAAGTGGTTTTCGGTATCGACAGAGAGTATGTTCATATCCGATCCCGGTCTCTTTGCCAACCAAACGTTATTATACCCCGTGGTTATAGTTTAAAAATGGTATTTTTACAAATCAAATATATTTCAAATACCTTCAATATCAAATTCTTGATTAAAACATTTCATTTGATAATATACCATTTCAACTTATTCAATTTAATTTGGAATTTATTGCTTTTAACAAACTTTAAAATCAATTTCTTCCTTTAAAACTATCCAAAGTCCATTTCTTAATTTTTATTAATTACATATTTAAATTCCAAAAATTTAACTTATTCCCAAAATAAATTTCTATAAATTTAAATAAATCAAATTTCAATTTCTGCAGCACCTATGAAATGCTACCGAAAGTTTATGGGTTAAACAGTCCAATTTTAAAAGACAGCATTTAAATGCTGTAATAGGTTATTAACTTATCAATTTAGTTTAAATTCCAAATACAACTTATTATCAATTATTTCTTAACTGAAATCTCATCTTAACAAAAATCCAGAATTTTTCCAAATAATTTATATTTATTTATTTAAAATCTTAACTCATTCAAAAATCATTTTTAAATCTTTATAAAAATCCTTTAAATACATTAAACCACAATATTATAAACTTCCATTTAAAAATAATTTTAAAATATTTCAGAAAAATATTATAGGAACCACGGGTCTGTATAAAATTTTCTAGCCTAGGTCAAGTGATACGGATTTATATCATTTCAATCCGCAATTTTACAAACCCCGGGTTCTATCATTTCAAACCCGCAATCCCAAGTTAAAATTAAACAGTTAACTGAATAAATGCATAATAATCATCGTTTTAGGCCTATCATTTCAGCCTTAACGATTTAAATTTATAGGGAACTTGCAGTGATGATTTAAATCAGTAAATAAACATTTAACAATATAACTGCAGAAATATTACAACAGATAAATAACTGATGAGGTGTCAATTTAAATGGAGTTTAACATCCTACGTTATATTACAGACAGATAACAGTTAAATAATAATTTACACATACACTTGCGATAATTCACAGAAATATAGGCATGTTTGTCTGGTGAGAAAAACTCACCTGAAGGCTGCAGAAATTTTTTGATTCAAAACGAAAATCCACCGGAAAAGAAACGAACAGAGAGTAACGATCAAATATCCCGGATGTCACGCCTAGATTCAAATCTATAACAAGATCCAAATACCGGATACGTGACTTTAGAAATTTACGGTCAAAGCAAAAATTAAAAATAGGACGAGAATTAGTTCGACTTGCTCGACCACTCCACTGGGTATACTATCAAAACATAACGAAACTTTTCCTACCCATTACTGAACCATGCCATTTCAAAAATCAAGGTAAAATTTACCTAAAGGCCATCTAAAACAAAATGGTGAAGTTTATCTCCTATAGGCCGTGATATATGCATGTACAAGTGCATCCAATACTCTACTACCTACAGGCTTATGCACTGTCCCACGCAACTATAAAGCATATTGCAGTTATATGCTTTTATATGCAACTAAACATTTCCACCTAACATCTTCTCTGTTATCTGAAGTATTACAGGCTTTCTCCCTTTTTTTTTCAACCGAATCTTATATATATATTTTATAAAACATGCACGGATACATCATTTCTTCTTTAAAATTTTTTTACTATCATCAACGAATAACTACCCAAGTCAGTTACCTAAAACACGGTCAAGATTTCACTAAAAGCCTGCCTATATGATATGCCTATATGCAACTGAAGGCTCACTCACTATGTCAACATGTTATATTCTGATGAACCCTGAAAACTCTCTTTCTCTCCCTCTGTTATATTCTTCTTTACTCTCGTTTTATATTTATTTATTTATTTATTTTTCTTTTTTTTCTTTTTTTTTTAAACATGTCTAACATCCTATGCAAAACAAAACTCACGCAACTCTCTGCCTACAACTTGCGTCTCTCTGCTATCTACTGTTACAAGATGGTAAAACATGCACAAATCATTAGTGATAAATACATCCAGAATAACACTTACTGCATCATAACTACACTAATTCCATAACCTAGCTTCCTACAGGTTATTGACCTGACTTGAATGAATTTGCAAGGTAATGTATTTCTCTTAAGACCTCATCATCAACACACATATCCACTGCTACTAGAAACAAGGTTTTTATTTCAAAATATATGTCTCGTAGGAAACTTGGCTGAGCACTAGAGTGGTAGTTAGGGTTGGAGTGGCCGAGCCAAAAGATGGGAAAGCAAAGGAAAAAAAAACTGAAGAAGGAAAACGGAGAGGATGCAAAAGAAGAAGAGGAATAGTAATATTACCTGATAGAAGCTTTTCTCCTTGTGGATGATGTTATGCAAGATGAGGAGATAAAATACGAACCAGGCTAATATATTTATAGAGGGGAGAGTTTGCTTTAGATGCAAGAAAACATATACACGTGAAGAAAATCAAAAGGGCTCGGTACAAAAATGGCAACATATCTTGGCATGCCTAAACAATTGATTGATAAAGCAAAATTTCGTACGTTCAAAAAGTTTGAATGTGAATACCTTGGCAAGAGATTGAAAAAAAAGGCAGCATTGATAGAAGATTGAACGTTTTGCAGATAAAGAATTGATTTGAGGCGAAATCAATGGAAAAAGAAAAAGCAAGCAGAGCTCAGTGATTTATTTCCAGTTTTTATCTTGTTTGAATGGATAAGGCTCGTGTGATTTTAGGGACCACGGTTAGCAATTAGATTTGATTTTATATGTGTGATATTCATTGCCAGTTTATGAGTTTTGATTTCAACATTTTTTTTTTGATAGTTGTGTGATTGTAGATTGAAGAAACGGCATTTGAAAGAACTAATATTAGGCAAGAGATTGATTTTAGGCAAAAGATATTTGGATACAAAAGTTTGTTATAAATGTTTAAAACAAATTTTGACAGTTAAAACAAAAGTAACGTTTGTTATAAAAATCACTAACTGATATTTTAATCGATAAGTATATTTAAATATGATTTTTACTTTATATGCGTGTTTATAGGAACGAAAAATTTTATCTTGCAAAATAAAGGCAGTGGAAACAGAGAGATATAAATAGGAATGTGAGAATTTGAAAAGATAGGCAAGGTTAAATTTGAATGCATGAGTTGATTTTAGGCAATCAAATATATTGGTCCATTTAGGTTGCGTGAATAAATGAATACAGTGACATGCTCAAGAAACAAAAAGGTAAGAGGCAAATGCCAAAAATGTTAAAAGAATAAAATTTTGTGTCACGCGCAAAGGAATGCAAAATTGATTTTCTCTCAAATGATATATGCGTGATTTAAGAAGAAATATATGGTATGTTTAAATCAAAAAAGGAAGAGTTGATTGTTATCATTATATTTTAAAGAACAGTTACAAACAGATTTGAACGTTTCCTTTTTAAATTCAGATTTGCATGCTTTTTTTTTTCTTTGATGCCTGGATATGCACGTTATTCCTCTGGATTTGAGATAAGGCTTGCGAAAATATTAATTGCCAGTTATACAAAGCTTTGGATTCTATACTTTATATGCGTGATTAAAGTAAGCGTTGATTTTGTATACAGACCATTGATACGATATTTTAAATACATATGGATGTTGAAATATGATTTTTAAAATACGCCAAACTGACGTAATATAAAACACCCAAGATTTATATAAAAATAACGTTTTAAATTTTATACGTTTATTACGTTACTTGTACCATAAATTTTACGCGTCCTATAAACGCGAAATCCAACAGTTCATTAATACACTAAATTCTTCAAAATTATTACTTAACAAACTTAATTGGTTTTCACATATTATATATATATATACAAAATTCCTTTTATTAAAATTCAAATGGATCTTTTAACAAATTTAACCGTTTCACACTTTAAATTTCCATATTTAGTATTTTAAGGAAATGATTTAAATCAAATTATATATGTATATAAATTGGGAAGTAAATTTTACTGGAAAGAGAAAAATAACGGATTAAAGTTCTATACGTTTTCTTATATATAATCTTATATATATATATATATATATATATATATAGAGGTATTTATTCCCTAAATTTAGGCGCCCTTTTTAAAGCGTAATTACCCAGTTCATTTATATACTAAAAAAATTAGAAATTCTGACCATGCCGAGACTCGAACTCGTGACCTGTCATGAATAGCCCAGATGTCTTAACCACCTAAGCTATTAGTGTTTTCTTAATTAAAACTTGATTTTGCTAGAAATTAAGTTATTTACCATCCTCGACAAAAACCCAAATTACCAAATTAAAGTTAATTCTTAACCATGTCAAAATTTCAGAGATCTTATTATTTAATTAAAAATTTGATCAATTTTTTTTTTATTATTATTTTTAATCACTTTAAATAAACCCCAAAGTTTTTTTTTAGAAAAATACAAGTGAAAAATACTTGTTAAAAAAAATTGGGCTGTTACACTCTCCCCCACTCAGAACTTTTCGTCCTCGAAAAGGAAGAAGGTAGGTGAATAGAAACAACCTGAAAGAAAACTAAATTGAAACTTAAATTAGAATCATTAATCTAAACAATAAAAATTCAATTTTAAATTAATCATTGATTTCATCTATTTATACTTAAAATTTTAACATTTGTTTATTTACTTGTATAATATCCCTACACTAAAAAAAGAAAAATCATTCTTTTTTTTTCTTTCTCCAATTTTTCACAAGGTATTATAACATTCTAATTTAAAATGTTTAATTTTAGTCCAAATTTGAAATGGTAATTTAACTTAATTGTTAAAGTAAATTTACCATTTCCCAAAATAAACCAAATTCCCCATTTAGTTTCTTCTTTATTCCAAACTATAATTAAATTTATTTTTCTCATTATTTTTCTCATCTATGTCAAATATTTTTCTCAATATCTAAACTATATAAATTCAATTTAAATTAATATTCAATAATTGATTTAATTCATTTGATTTTTACAGAAGTTAAATCAATCTTAACTATTTCCAAATTAATTATCTTATTATCCAATTATTTTCTAAAATCAGAAATTTGTATAGTCATTTATAATAATCATCTTTTATTCAACAAATTTAATTTTCTTTATTCTAGATTATTATTAAATATATTCTGCTTAATATATCTTATCGCACATATTAAGTAGATTATATTTAATATAACTATTCCAATATATTTCTAAATTTCCTTTAACACTATTTGATATTGTATATTATTCAATTATTATTTTATTTCTATTTACCTCTATTTGTCTTGTTGTAACTGAAACTTTAAGTGTATAACATTTTTTATAACCACTCAAATTTTTATTTATAAAATCCTTTTATATTATACATTATCCAATTATTTTCTAAAATCAGAAATTTGTATAGTCATTTATAATAATCATCTTTTATTCAACAAATTTAATTTTCTTTATTCCAGATTATTATTAAATATATTCTGCTTAATATATCTTATCGCACATATTAAGTAGATTATATTTAATATAACTATTCCAATATATTTCTAAATTTCCTTTAACAACATTTGATATTGTATATTATTCAATTATTATTTTATTTCTATTTACCTCTATTTGTCTTGTTGTAACTGAAACTTTAAGTGTATAACATTTATTATAACCACTCAAATTTTTATTTATAAAATCCTTTTATATTATACATTATCCAATTATATAGTTAATTTCTGAATGATTTAGGTAAGTTATATTGGCATGCAATTTATACAAGTAAAATTTTCCAACTATATTATTCAAGTTTAAATATTCATTCCAAATTTGACTTTATTTTATCATTAGAATCACCTTTTAACATAAATTTATGAATTAAATTTCCAATTAACTTCAAACCCTTTTAGAGATAAATAAATACATACATATAGTATATGTCAAATCAAATTTAAATCATATATCTATATATATTATAAATTAAGTCATATTTTAGAAATTCAAATTAATTAAATTTTTGAAGCAAAACTACATCGTGGTCTCTTTACTTCGATACTCGAAAATGAATGTCGATGATGTTGTACTCATCCCTGAAATTATTTTCTAGCGACAAAGAGAAGAGCACTGATTTTTAAAACTTTAAAATTCTTTGGAAACAAATTTATATTCGAAAATAATTTAAATAATAATATATCCTTTTAAGACTTTAAACACAAGGTTTGAAACTATCGAAATTGAATTCTTAAATTCTTATTTTAAATTCATTTCTGTTTCCAAATAAATTTATAACCATGTTTATATTCAATTATTTATATAAGACAAAACCAATGGTTTACAAAACAATAAATAAAACCAAACACTATTATCTCTAAACAACTAGTTAAATTTTGAAAATTATACTTATATATATAATATTAAATTTTTCCCAAATAGGAATAAAATTTTCAAACAAGGATAGAGATTCAAATTTTGAAGGACTCAAATTAAATAGAATTTTGATTTAAAGATAAGTTGGAATCAGAAGATCCGATGGTTAAATAACAGAATAAGAAACCAGATAAGTTTATATAAATCGTGGGCAACCTTAACCTGGTCAACCGTGACTTAAAGAGTCAGATCGATGTGGATTTTCTGGGGTAAATCTACATTCGATCTGAAGAGATAGAGTTCAGAATAACCAAAGATACTAGTATCTAAACCGAGGATAAATATAAATCTCCGGTGAATCAATGCTAGTTGTAAAGGAGTTTCACCGCTATATTAGAATATTGGCGAAACCGCCAATTCACTATAAAGATCATCCTAAGTGGAGTTATGGGATACTCCCGAATCAAAAGAAAAATAAATAGTGAGGGACACGAATGAACTTCGGAACCGCAGGGAACGTTCCAAAATTCAAAAAGGAAGAGATTCAAGCTCGAATGAAAGTGATTCTGTAAATCAAATTTACCATACATTCTAAGTTTTGCCTAGAGCCAAAGCTCTGATACCAGATGTAACGACCCGGTGTTTTCAACCATTCGCATCCGCACATGTCGGACTTGAATTGTTCAAAATACCGCGTTGTAAAAATAAATTTGGCAGAACTCAGAATATGCAGTAAATAATTAATCACAGAATCACAGACACAGAATCAGAATACTCGCAGCGGAATTAAAAATACTTAGTGGTTCATGAAGCCACTATAAATATTCTTACTCCAGTAAAATTTACATAGTTAAATATTCTTACTCAAGTAAAATTTACATAGTCTTAAATCCAAATATAGTTTTAACTTATCAGTAAACAGTCCAAATGTCCACTAGTCTTGATTTCAAAATTTTAGATAAAGAACTGGAAAGGAAGTTTGCCGGCAGCTTGAAAGTGATCTACAGAAATCCTAGCTCCGGGATGAAAACTGAACTGCAACTCAGGCTGACCCGAGCGTAACATAAAACATAAACACTCGAGTCAGGACATACATACTTATATAGTATAAGCTAATTCAAGTGTACTGTAATATAGAGCAAGTAACTTAAAGGATGCCTGGGATCGTCCATCCTCTAAGGATCCGTTAAACTATTTACTATGTAGTATATTGCGCTATTATAATAGTGTCTATTTATAAAATAAACTTACTTTTAAATAGCGTTAAGGCTTTACATTTTCCACCTTAACACAAATAATGCCAATAGTCTATACAGTACCATAATACTTCCTGATCGGGAAGCTACCAGAGGGTACTCCATAGGTACGACACAAATAGAAACTCGTAGGAGGCTCGCTATGGTAGGTGACACGGCACAACTAGGCAATGCCAGGGTAGATATACCAATTGCTATCCGGACCGGTGGAAACGCGTAGCCGCAGTTACCGCCCACCTCGAACAACACTCCCAAATCAAAGGTGTGCACCAAAACAATCACAAGAGTAATAGAATGGCATACGAAGAAGTGCGTTCGATCAGAGGTGCTACCTCATTAATCCGAGAATCGCTCCTGTTTTAGCCACCTTATGCCAACTCACGGGAGTCGGGTCCACGTATTTACCTTAAAGAAACCGTCACCACCATCCTACTTCATTCTGGAATCTCCACCGCGTACACGGTTAGTCAAAGTGGTTTTCGGTATCGACAGAGAGTATGTCCATATCCGATCCCGGTCTCTTTGCCAACCAAACGTTATTATACCCCGTGGTTATAGTTTAAAAATGGTATTTTTACAAATCAAATATATTTCAAATACCTTCAATATCAAATTCTTGATTAAAACATTTCATTTGATAATATACCATTTCAACTTATTCAATTTAATTTGGAATTTATTGCTTTTAACAAACTTTAAAATCAATTTCTTCCTTTAAAACTATCCAAAGTCCATTTCTTAATTTTTATTAATTACATATTTAAATTCCAAAAATTTAACTTATTCCCAAAATAAATTTCTATAAATTTAAATAAATCAAATTTCAATTTCTGCAGCACCTATGAAATGCTACCTAAAGTTTATGGGTTAAACAGTCCAATTTTAAAAGACAGCATTTAAATACTGTAATAGGTTATTAACTTGTTAATTTAGTTTAAATTCCAAATACAACTTATTATCAATTATTTCTTAACTGAAATCTCATCTTAACAAAAATCCAGAATTTTTCCAAATAAGTTATATTTATTTATTTAAAATCTTAACTCATTCAAAAATCATTTTTAAATCTTTATAAAAATCCTTTAAATACATTAAACCACAATATTATAAACTTCCATTTAAAAATAATTTTAAAATATTTCAGAAAAATATTATAGGAACCACGGGTCTGTATAAAATTTTCTAGCCTAGGTCAAGTGATACGGATTTATATCATTTCAATCCGCAATTTTACAAACCCCGGGTTCTATCATTTCAAACCCGCAATCCCAAGTTAAAATTAAACAGTTAACTGAATAAATGCATAATAATCATCGTTTTAGGCCTATCATTTCAGCCTTAACGATTTAAATTTATAGGGAACTTGCAGTGATGATTTAAATCAGTAAATAAACATTTAACAATATAACTGCAGAAATATTACAACAGATAAATAACTGATGAGGTGTCAATTTAAATGGAGTTTAACATCCTACGTTATATTACAGACAGATAACAGTTAAATAATAATTTACACATACACTTGCGATAATTCACAGAAATATAGGCATGTTTGTCTGGTGAGAAAAACTCACCTGAAGGCTGCAGAAAATTTTTGATTCAAAACGAAAATCCACCGAAAAAGAAACGAACAGAGAGTAACGATCAAATATCCCGGATGTCACGCCTAGATTCAAATCTATAACAAGATCCAAATACCGGATAGGTGACTTTAGAAATTTACGGTCAAAGCAAAAATTAAAAATAGGACGAGAATTAGTTCGACTTGCTCGACCACTCCACTGGGTATACTATCAAAACATAACGAAACTTTTCCTACCCATTACTGAACCATGCCATTTCAAAAATCAAGGTAAAATTTACCTAAAGGCCATCTAAAACAAAATGGTGAAGTTTATCTCCTATAGGCCGTGATATATGCATGTACAAGTGCATCCAATACTCTACTACCTACAGGCTTATGCACTGTCCCACGCAACTATAAAGCATATTGCAGTTATATGCTTTTATATGCAACTAAACATTTCCACCTAACATCTTCTCTGTTATCTGAAGTATTACAGGCTTTCTCCCTTTTTTTTTTCAACCGAATCTTATATATATATTTTATAAAACATGCACGGATACATCATTTCTTCTTTAAAAATTTTTTACTATCATCAACGAATAACTACCCAAGTCAGTTACCTAAAACACGGTCAAGATTTCACTAAAAGCCTGCCTATATGATATGCCTATATGCAACTGAAGGCTCACTCACTATGTCAACATGTTATATTCTAATGAACCCTGAAAACTCTCTT
This sequence comes from Allium cepa, assembly GCA_030765085.1. NCBI lineage: Eukaryota > Viridiplantae > Streptophyta > Magnoliopsida > Asparagales > Amaryllidaceae > Allium > Allium cepa. Next base: position 1,014,408,634 of record CM060935.1, read on the forward strand.
TCTCTCCCTCTGTTATATTCTTCTTTACTCTCGTTTTATATTTATTTATTTTATTTATTTTCTTTTTTTTTCTTTTTTTTTCAAACATGTCTAACATCCTATGCAAAACAAAACTCACGCAACTCTCTGCCTACAACTTGCGTCTCTCTGCTATCTACTGTTACAAGATGGTAAAACATGCACAAATCATTAGTGATAAATACATCCAGAATAACACTTACTACATCATAACTACACTAATTCCATAACCTAGCTTCCTACAGGTTATTGACCTGACTTGAATGAATTTGCAAGGTAATGTATTTCTCTTAAGACCTCATCATCAACACACATATCCACTGCTACTAGAAACAAGGTTTTTATTTCAAAATATATGTCTCGTAGGAAACTTGGCTGAGCACTAGAGTGGTAGTCAGGGTTGGAGTGGCCGAGCCAAAAGATGGGAAAGCAAAGGAAAAAAAAACTGAAGAAGGAAAACGGAGAGGATGCAAAAGAAGAAGAGGAATAGTAATATTACCTGATAGAAGCTTTTCTCCTTGTGGATGATGTTATGCAAGATGAGGAGATAAAATACGAACCAGGCTAATATATTTATAGAGGGGAGAGTTTGCTTTAGATGCAAGAAAACATATACACGTGAAGAAAATCAAAAGGGCTCGGTACAAAAATGGCAACATATCTTGGCATGCCTAAACAATTGATTGATAAAGCAAAATTTCGTACGTTCAAAAAGTTTGAATGTGAATACCTTGGCAAGAGATTGAAAAAAAAGGCAGCATTGATAGAAGATTGAACGTTTTGCAGATAAAGAATTGATTTGAGGCGAAATCAATGGAAAAAGAAAACGCAAGCAGAGCTCAGTGATTTATTTCCAGTTTTTATCTTGTTTGAATGGATAAGGCTCGTGTGATTTTTGGGACCACGGTTAGCAATTAGATTTGATTTTATATGTGTGATATTCATTGCCAGTTTATGAGTTTTGATTTCAACATTTTTTTTTTTTGATAGTTGCGTGATTGTAGATTGAAGAAACGGCATTTGGAAGAACTGATATTAGGCAAGAGATTGATTTTAGGCAAAAGATATTTGGATACAAAAGTTTGTTATAAATGTTTAAAACAAATTTTGACAGTTAAAACAAAAGTAACGTTTGTTATAAAAATCACTAACTGATATTTTAATCGATAAGTATATTTAAATATGATTTTTACTTTATATGCGTGTTTATAGGAACGAAAAATTTTATCTTGCAAAATAAAGGCAGTGGAAACAGAGAGATATAAATAGGAGTGTGAGAATTTGAAAAGATAGGCAAGGTTAAATTTGAATGCATGAGTTGATTTTAGGCAATCAAATATATTGGTCCATTTAGGTTGCGTGAATAAATGAATACAGTGACATGCTCAAGAAACAAAGAGGTAAGAGGCAAATGCCAAAAATGTTAAAAGAATAAAATTTTGTGTCACGCGCAAAGGAATGCAAAATTGATTTTCTCTCAAATGATATATGCGTGATTTAAGAAGAAATATATGGTATGTTTAAATCAAAAAAGGAAGAGTTGATTATTATCATTATATTTTAAAGAACAGTTACAAACAGATTTGAACGTTTCCTTTTTAAATTCAGATTTGCATGCTTTTTTTTTTCTTTGATGCCTGGATATGCACGTTATTCCTCTGGATTTGAGATAAGGCTTGCGAAAATATTAATTGCCAGTTATACAAAGCTTTGGATTCTATACTTTATATGCGTGATTAAAGTAAGCGTTGATTTTGTATACAGACCATTGATACGATATTTTAAATACATATGGATGTTGAAATATGATTTTTAAAATACGCCAAACTGACGTAATATAAAACACCCAAGATTTATATAAAAATAACGTTTTAAATTTTATACGTTTATTACGTTACTTGTACCATAAATTTTACGCGTCCTATAAACGCGAAATCCAACAGTTCATTAATACACTAAATTCTTCAAAATTATTACTTAACAAACTTAATTGGTTTTCACATATTATATATATATATATACAAAATTCCTTTTATTAAAATTCAAATGGAGTTGTCTTTTAACAAATTTAACCGTTTCACACTTTAAATTTCCATATTTAGTATTTTAAGGAAATGATTTAAATCAAATTATATATGTATATAAATTGGGAAGTAAATTTTACTGGAAAGAGAAAAATAACGGATTAAAGTTCTATACGTTTTCCTATATATAATCTTATATATATATATATATATAGGTATTTATTCCCTAAATTTAGGCGCCCTTTTTAAAGCGTAATTACCCAGTTCATTTATATACTAAAAAAATTAGAAATTCTGACCATGCCGAGACTCGAACTCGTGACCTATCATGAATAGCCCAGATGTCTTAACCACCTAAGCTATTAATGTTTTCTTAATTAAAACTTGATTTTGCTAGAAATTAAGTTATTTACCATCCTCGACAAAAACTCAAATTACCAAATTAAAGTTAATTCTTAACCATGTCAAAATTTCAGAGATCTTATTATTTAATTAAAAATTTGGTCAATTTTTTTTTTATTATTATTTTTAATCACTTTAAATAAACCCCAAAGTTTTTTTTTAGAAAAATACAAGTGAAAAATACTTGTTAAAAAAAATTGGGCTGTTACAATATTAAATCAAATTTCAATTATTCACTCTATTTTCATATATTAAATTTCAATATCAAATTAATCGTATCAAGTTCAGAATTTAATTATTCAATCATTTGTAATATTAAATTTAAACAAATTTGATTATTCTTAAATCACTATCCTTTGAAATATTCAACTAACTTATAAAATTTAACAAATTCAAATTATAGAACAACCATTTTCATTAAAACAGTTATTCAATTCCCGTTATTCAATTAATTCAATGAATTCCAAATATTAAATTTAAACAATTTAATTGTTCAATATTTGACGGATTTCAATATTGGATTTTTAAATAAAATTTCATTATCAGTCGATTTACTATATTACATCAAATGAATTCCACATTATTATTTAACTACAGTTAGAGATAATGCACTCAACTAATATATATAAACTTTTATTTCAACTGCAATTGGTTCGCAAATTCAATTCGACTAACTAAATGAATAGGTAACTTAAATAATTATCACCGTTAACTTTTAATTACTTATAAGTTTATTATTTACAAACAAGTGTCACAATTACCTGTACAATACAAATTCATTCAATTACCTTTGACTACATATTATTTCAATTGATTTGGGATTTCATTCAATTCATAAATAATTAACTTAGATAATATTTTGTTGCATTTCATTCTAGTTATTATTATTCCAAACGACTTACAATTTTTTTTCTAACACTAAATCATGAAATCTTATTAAATTTAGCTATTTTAATTATCGAAAATTTACGGGTCGTTACATACAGAGTAATATAATGCAGCGGAATAGATAAAGAATAGTAGTTCATGAAGCTACTATATACATTGGAGTTAGAAATAAAATACAACTGAATATCTTAGATGTAGTGAAGTCTCCAGTATGCGCAGATGACTTCTCTGAACAAATCAACAGGATGACTGAAAGGATAGATAGCTGGATCTTCAAGCAAGGCTCCAACTTCGAAGGTGAGTCTCAAATGTTGTATCACTCAGTCTGACCCGAGCGTAAAGTAAAACACAAAACACTCGAGTCAGGATTAACATTCTTATATCAATAAATCCAACTCAAGTGAAATATCAACTGAAATACAAATAACTTAAAGGATGTTTGGAATAACCATCCTCTAAGGGTCCGTGGAACTATCTATAGGGTAGAAATATACACTATAACACCGTGGTTCTTTCATCTTAATTTATACCTCAAAATCAAATATCATTTCACTTCAAATATAGCTATTTTCCAAAATAGTATTTAGATATATTAAATAATTTATACCGTAAAATATTTTCAATTCCCTCAACTTAACAAATTGTTTCAACATCAACCCGACCTTCCCATTTAAATTAAATTCAATCTCAATTTATCGATTTAAATTCAACTCAATTCCTAAAATAACCACTTCAATTTTATCGATCTCAAATTCGGATTTGCAATCATAGAATACCCCTTTATATTCAATATTTTTAAACCTTTAAGTATTCAACGTTTCAACTAAATTTTTATTCAATTTGGTTTTCTAAATAATAAATTCAAATTTAGTTCAACCTAAATTATCATTTTAATTCAATTTAGTTTCTAAATAACAAATTCAACTATATTGATTTCAAATACAGATCCGAATCTCATATCTAAACCATTTAAATTCCAATATAGTTTAAGGCTTAAATATTTAAATGTTCAATTTAACCGTTTCATATAGATTTTGATTTAACCTCATTATTGTTTGGTCTTGAAATACTTCCTCATTTGATTCAAGATTATTTAATTAACCTTAAATTCCATTTTTCTCAATATTTTCTTTAATTTACTTAAACGTGAAATATGCATTTAATCGCTTAAATCAAAAATCCAGTTATAAAATCCTACCTTTTTAAAATTTCCCATTGAAAAATTTTAGATTGATTTAATTAAATAAATCCTTATTTAGATACCATTTAATAAACTCAAATTTATCTCCCCGTCTTAATTTATCCCAATTATTTCAAAAATCTATTTGAAATATAATATACATAAATATTAACATAGTTTATGTATTAAATTAAACTTAATTAAATTAAATATTATTAAATCTATATATATAGAAATTTAAGAATTAACATTTATTAAGACCATATATTTCTTTCTAAACAAAGAATTTATTTCCAAAATATTTATATATGAACCACGGTGTCTGTATATATATTCCTTATCATCTGGTCAAGTGTTACGGATATTTATCATTTAAATCCGTACACTAAATATACATGTGTGGATATCATTCTAATCCGTAATCTCAAATTTAATTAAATGAAAATCGATTGGGTCAATCATTTCAACCTATAACGAAATTCTCCTATTCTAAAGTCCGTTCGGGTATGTATCATTTCAACCCATAGTGAATTCTAAACTACAGGGAACTTGCAGAGTGATAACAGATAACAAAAATATAGCATGATATAATAATAATATACAACAGGAATATATCATCAGTAATTAAATAAAGTATAAACAATAGGATATGGTGTCATATCCCGTAAGTGAACAGATACAGGTAATAGCATAAATATAACAATTTAAATAACTATAGCAACATATTTCAATTGTCGTTTCAATTGAAATCAAATTTAATAAATAAAAAATGTTAATCGTGAGTGATTGCTCACCTTTCAAGGTTAGCGAGATAGACAATGAAGTTGAGTTATGAAATGCAAGCATGACTTCCAAAGCAAAGTTAGATGGTACGATTTCGACGGAAAAGCTGATAGATAGAAATTGATGAGAACAGATCAAATTAGCTTGATAAAATTGAAACGAAGATTATATGATTAATTTATTACTTTCTTTCAAAATGAACGTTTAATCAAAACACGCATTTTAAAAATGAAATATATATATATATATATATATATATATATATACGCACACCCATGAAAACCATATAACTTTAAAACGCTTCCATTTCATATTAATGTTAAATACAAATATATAATTATTCAAAATGTCACATATATAGTATATTCATTTTATGGTTGTCGTTTCCATGTAATAAATATTCATTTTGAACCAATATTAAAATAATATATATGTATAGTTAAAAAAATCAATGTTCTAACATAAAACACATATATTAAAGATCAACACACATATATATAATATCTTTTGAAATGAATACTTATGTATATATATAATTATTATAGTTTATTACTTTCCTTTTCAAAATATCCAGCAGGAAATTAAACAAACTTATGCACATATATGTGCAGATAAACAATATTCTTTATAATACATTGTTAACTTACTCCTTTTTTTCTCTTTTTTTTATTTTTTTTATATTTTTTATAAAACCTTTATATATAACAAAATATATGTAATAAAATATTTGTATATATAAAAATCAAAATGTTTCAAACATATATTCAAAAACTGGATCATATAAATAACAATGTATTTAGTTAACGCATAGTATAAAATTCATTTATATAACACTCTTATATATATATATATATATATACATATATATATATATATATATATATATATAAATCTTGTATAAGTAAACCTTTATAGCTTCATAACTTATTTACTTTCACATATAACAAGATCTGTACAAAAGAATGCAAACTTTTCTCAAATCCTTTTGAACGTTTATAAGAAAAATTTTAAACAATAAATATACCTTCTTATTTAGGAAAGAAAGTAAGCAGACACTTGTAGGAGAAACGTGAGTGGAGGTTGAGGGTTGTAGGCGGTGGGAAGGGAAGAGGGGCAGAGATAGCTTCAGGCGATGGGTATATACGTTGCGCAATTTTTTTTTTAACTTTTTTATATCTGGCGTAGGCCATGGAAAAATTTGGGAGGAGGAAAAGTAAGCAATGGTAGGGAGTGGATCTCGAAAATGAAGAAGGAGCAGGCAACAATGAAATATATGAAGAGAGAGGTAGTGGAAAGCTATAAAGAAAATATAATATAAAAGGGAATAATAAATGAAATATCAACGTTCATGCGTTGATTCAGCAGAGAAGTTAAAGCAAATAAGAAGAGAATGGATTGATCTAAAGGAAAGGCAATGAATGGTTTAGAAATAAATAAATGTAAAACGTATACGTTTTAATTTCAAAAAGAAAGAAATAAATACGGGGATGGCAACAGTCAAAATGCACGTTTAGGCTAATAATAGAATATAAAAGTAAGAAACTCAAAAGGATAGGCACAGAGACGTGAAATCAGGGAGACAAGGGAAGCAAGTGATCTTTCAAATTTATAACGTTGGCAACAAATATAAAATAAATGAAAATTAATAGATGGATGCTTGATTGACGCAGTGATTAAAGTAAGGTTGCGTGTCAGTCACGATGAAATTTGAAACAGAAGAAAATGTAAATGAATAAAAGGGGTAAGCCAGATTTTCCGCTTAGATTTAGAGAAGACACATCAAATGCTGAAAAAGGGAAATATGAAACGGCTAGATTCTAGCAAATAATAAATATGGTAAGAAAAGTAAATAGGCAGGTTATAAATCAGATTGGAAAGAAAAGTTGAGAGGTTAATTGATAAAAGAATTAAGATAATGCAAATGCATAATAATATTGTTGGCATCTAATGTCATTTAACGTTAACTAGCATCAATCATGTCAGACACCCATGTTAAAAAAAGAAACGCATATAGGAGCACGCATTTTCTTCTGACTTGCAACGTCATTCATCATTTTGGCATTCGTGGCATTCAACAAATTAAGGTGGTGGTCAAAGTCGTGAAATGATAGCAAATTAACGATGAATAGGATCCAATAATTCTTAGTGCAATGCACAAAATTGGAAAAATCAGCATGTTCCCTCTACGCACTTGTTAAGATTTGCATAATTTCACTAATAACCTTTATGATTTTGCATTTTTGCGTGATAAATATAGATAGTTTGATTTTTTAACTATTTACACTGTGTATTAGTGATTATTTCTTGTTTGAGCGGTTGTTAGCATATGCCTACTGAATACATATTAACATAATCCCATAAAAATTTATGTGTACTTAAAATGTTCTTCTGATAAAAATTTTTTTCAAGATTATTATTAACATTTAGAATATCATTTGACTTATCCGAAGGTTGATGATTTTCAAATCCTATTAAGATTAAGGTCGCTAATTCATTATTGTTGAAAGCTAAGGATATTAAGAAAATACTATTATGTAATCCATATCTTGTACATAGAATTTGTTATTAAAATCGTATCATTAGAGTTACATGTATGATTATAAACAATAACATTCATAATTTACAACTACGATGTTGCAGATCCTTTTAATTTATACTATTTATTCTCTACCTATTAATTTATACGTTTCATTCTCTACTTATTAATTTACACTATTTATTCTCTACCTATTAATTTATACGTTTCATTCTCTACCTATTAATTTATACGTTTTATTCTCTACCTATAAATTTATACGTTTTATTCTCTACCTATAAATTTATACGTTTTATTCTCTGCCTATTAATTTATACGTTTTATTCTCTACCTATTAATTTATATTTTTTATTCTCTACCTATTAATTTATTAAAAATTATTAAAATTTTATGGGTCGTTACAGGACAAGTGTTGAAATTGATTACATACACCGTTCTCATCCTATTATCAATTGGATAAATTTTCATTGATTCGTAATTATTGCATTAATATCGACAAATTTCATCCATATTTCCATTTACGTAATAATTTAATATTAAATTCCACTTATTTGCAATAAATTCCCTTATTTAATTTTAAATTTCAAATAAATTAATAAATCTAGATTTTCACTCCTAAAATCCACCGCTTGTTATATTATAAATAAAATTAACATTGGTTACATCTTATGGAATTAACAATCTTCAGTGACAAATTAATTTACCCTAACTGCACAATTAGGTCAATTAACTACAATTGATTTCACATTAAATTTTATAAATTATTAATTGAAATCTTAACAAATCCGTTTAATTGATTTAAACCTTGCTATTCAACAAATTGACATTTATGGGTGTAATTAACATTGACTTATATTGCATTTCATTAATGCATGCTTCATTTCATACTATTTAATTATATTTTCCAAATATGTACATTAATTATTACTCGTATTCTTAATTAATTTACTTACTTGGTTTCATACTTATAAGTTTTCACTTCTAAACAATATTATAATTACCTACAGGACATTGATTTTATTTCATGTAATCATTAATTAATTCACTAAATGCATTTGTTTTCTTATATTCAATTTATTACCATTTAAGTACATTTATTATCATCAACATACGTTATAATTACTTATCTACAATTACTGCATAAATTTTCAATGTATTACGTATTACTCCATCGGTTAATATAACTTTGAATTCATCCAATCATCACTAAATATATCATTTCATTTGTTAACATTTATCAACTTGCCATAACCTTATTTCCTTTATTAACATTCAGTTACTATTAAGCAATATATTATTGCATTGGTTAATTCAACAGTTATTTTAATTACTCATTTTCTATTTTATAACCATTGCTTATAATTCATTTTTAGCATTAACTTAAATATAAGTTATAAATTTTTTTACTTCTTCCTAGATTTAATCACAAAATGTTAATTGAATTAACCAATTTATAAATCAAAATTTACGGGTCGTTACATAGTAAATCTCAAATTACAAATTCATTCAAACCTAAAGCTATTGGAGCCATCGCAGATTAGAGTAGCGATATGGCAGAGGTCGAGCTACGTGGCCGAAGGTGTGGGCGTTGGTGGTGGCTGCATTCAGGTGATGGTGGGCTAGGCTATGCGTCCGGTGGTGATGCAATTATTTAGCGCTGCTATTTAATTAAGGATTTAAGGTGAGTATTTTCTCACAAATCTATCTCTAAATTCGTGAATATGGTTTCTAGGTGAATTCTTACTGTAATCTATCTCCAAAGTTACTACCGTGTATTTGTGTTAACCAATTGACGTCCACAATTTTTGATTGTTTCATCAGCTTATTTATAGAACATAATTGTTTGTTATTTTGCACTTCTTCAACCCTGCTAATGTTGGTTGGGACATTCGAACACCCAACTAATTGTTGTTAGTCATGCGAGAGTCCTATGAAACAGTTTTACTACTATTGCTACCATTCTTGACTTTTAGTACACACTTAGATCGCAATTAATTTAATTGATTTCTCTTAACAAACTAGGTGTGTCTCATTACCTTACCGTTCCCTTGACATCACTGGCTTTGTATGTTACCACCAATGATCATGTGTTTCTTCCCTTGTCCCAAATAGGATAGGATACAGACAATGTGTGTTTGAAGGAAGTATCACTAACCTATTGTATTTTACGATGTTGGTGCTAGCATTGTTGAATTGTAGAACAAAATTAAAAAGTAGCCAGTTTATTAAATTTTCTAAAAAAAAGTTGTACAATTATAATTTGAATTCGACTTTACTCGATTAATTCATACTGAAATGTATTTCTCCTGGTTTGCTTACTGCTAGAAGGTAAGTCATCAGTCTTTGGGTTGTTATTTTAATGTTAAACATGGGATTTATCATTTTTTTCATGCCACTATCATCACTGACAGTGAAAGTCAATACTAAAGAGCGATTGTAGCTTCATGTTTTCTCAAATATGACATAGAGCACACAGTCTGAATTGGAAGGCAGTATCATGTAGTGATGATGGTTTATGCTAGCGTGATTTTTCAATTACCATTATTTGATCATATATATTGATTTGTACATGTGTTCGTTCCTTACTTCACCTTAATCAATGTTGCCAAATGTGGATGGTAAACTGTCTATCTGCTTTATCAGGGTATAATAAAGAAATTGGTCTGCTAACCTGAACATTGTGTGCACTAAAAATGTTTTTTTCTAATGTTTTTTTAATGGTTGTGTTAACGATTTATGTTGAAATAATTTTTTCCATTTTTCTCTTACCTATTTCTCTCATCTCACCAGTCTTCAAGAAACTTCAATTCTAGCCAGAGGACATCACTAATTTATACTGTTTTTTATTCCAACTTGCTCATTCATGAACTAAAAGAAGTAATGGTCTCGGCCTTACTTATTGCACATCATATATTGTTTAATTTGCACGTCCTGTACATGTACTTCGCCTTGGAAAATGGCCACCCACTCAAGCATTTTTGCTTGAATTATTTCGTCCCTGATGCCAAAATTTGTTTCCATGAATTGAGTCACCCCCAAAGTCAGTTGCCTTCTCTTTGTTTCGTTCGCCACTGCCATGATATGCATATAGCCATTACCTTGCAGTTAAACCCATTTATGTAGGCCTAAGTGCAAAAAAAATTACTTCTTATGAATAGTAGCAAGCTGTTGCTTCTATGTTTTCTATTTGCCTCTTCTTTGTAGCCTTGCAAATGTACATATTAGTTTGGGCCTATATGTGAAATTCTTGATTGGTGAATAGTAGCAATAAATGATTCTTTAGGTATATGTAGCAATTAAATACCGTTAATTCATTCATTGGTGCAATTTATAGTTGGCATTTTATAGATAAATTGAAACAGTGTTGATTCACTTGATTGCGGTAGGTTATCATCTAATTTTGTTAATCTTATATCCCTTTGTGTCACATTCTTGTCATTAAACTGTTGTAAGTGTAGTTCATATCAATAAACCACATAAAAGCAGAGTAAATAGGCGTGGATGTTATTGGTATCTTCATATAACTTATTTGTAACGAGACTTCATTGAATTTCTTTAAAAATTAATATTTGTAAGTCCACTTAAAATAAGTCAAGTAGCAATAGTTAAAAGCATTTTTTACGAAGTTACAGATTTTAATTATTCCACATGAGGTTTTTCATGTGTTATGTATAATAACCCAAACCTCCTGTGTTATGTATATCAAACCAAATCCATGAATATTCATATAGGGCATTACACAGACATGCATATGTTCATTCAATCACACTTAAGCATTGTAAACAATTATATCCATATGTTACTTAATTGATAAACACTGAACATCTTCCATGTATGCATGTGCATGTGCATGCACATCATGTATTGGGGGTATGCTAGTTGTTATGAAATTGGTTAACTTATGTACATGCATTTTTTTGATAATAATCTTCTGTTTTGGTATTATTTTTAACAGATTTGTATTAATTACATGTAAATTGGTTTTCATATGGAGTTTTCTAAAGTTTTTTTTTGGAACCATTAATCAACAAGCAAACAAAGCCTAAATATAAAATTTTCTATGCCGGGTTTGCTTTTGCAATCGCCAAAGAAGAAGCTACAAAGATAGGTACAGTTATTGGTATTGATCTTGGAACCACCTATTCATGTGTTGGGGTGTACAAGAATGGTCATGTTGAGATTATAGCTAACGACCAAGGTAACCGTATCACACCTTCATGGGTTGCTTTCACCGATAGTGAAAGACTCATTGGTGTGGCTGCAAAGAATCAAGCAGTTGCCAACGTTGAAAGAACCATTTTTGATGTCAAGAGGCTTATTGGAAGGAAGTGAGTTTGTTTTTTAATGTTTAGTTACTTATTAAAATGTAACATATGTTCAATCTGATTTTTTCTCATGTTACTAGCCTAAGATCTGTAATGTCAAATCTGATGTTTGTGATATATAGGTTTGAGGACAAGGAGGTTCAGAGAGATATGAAACTTGTACCATACAAGATAGTGAACAAGGATGGGATACCTTACATCCAAGTGAAGATGAAGGATGGAGAAACCAAGGTTTTCAGTCCTGAGGAAATCAGTGCCATAATCTTAACCACGATGAAAGAAACTGCTGAAGCATTCCTTGGCAAGAAAATCAAGGATGTTGTTGTTACCGTTCCAGGTAAAATATGATGTTTTTTGTGAATAATAATGTGTGTGTGTGTGTGTCTGTATGTGATCTTTATTGAAATATATTGATTAATTTTTATATATGGGTTTCAGCATACTTCAATGATGCTCAAAGGCAAGCAACTTAGGATGCCGGGGTTATTGCTGGCTTGAACGTTGCTAGGATAATCAACGAGCCAACTGCAGCAGCTATCGCTTATGGTCTTGATAAGAAGGGTGGTGAGAAAAACATACTTGTCTTCGACCTTGGTGGTGGGACATTTGATGTCAGTGTTTTGACCATTGATAATGGAGTCTTTGAAGTTCTGTCTACAAATGGTGACACCTATTTGGGAGGTAAACACATTTTCCTTTTTGATCAAATATACTCTAGTTAACATTGCAATTGTTTTCAACTCAACAAATAATTCTTCAGGTATATGTCGCATATCGTCTCCTCTTAAACCAAGCCACTTAACATTGCATGCTAAGAATATTGAAAGTATAAATTAGTTTAAGGACGCGTTGAAGTATGACATGACCGTTCTGAAGTTCTGTGTTGTGGTTATTGACTGTTTGGAGATGAGGTAGCTGCCAAAGGTTGATGTTGTGGTGTTTGGACTAGCTAACAGTGGAGAGCGAGCAAGAAAAAAGTGGTATGTTGTTGAGGTCAGTGGTTGGAATGTGCACATTCAAGCATGTATGTGCATCAGTCAACAACAGTCACCCTTACCTTCCAGACTTGTAAACTTCTCCATCATTCAACTGATACAACATAGCAACTTCACCTAACCACCATCCTTAGTGGCTGTCAGAACCACTTACTGCCGGTCCCCAAAACCATTACTTACATCATCACCATATCAAACCTTGAACCCATTAAGCTCTTGCATTTCACAACATCACCTGACTGTTCGATTGTGCATCTTCCAGTCAACCACCCAAACATCATTTCTGTACACTATACCATCCAATCACTGCCTTCCCACTCTCCTTGTCACAACAGACCATCACCAAACCCTCACTGCTACTGAGCTCAACCTTTATCACCTCTGCCGCACATCACATTCACTGCTCACAAACCAGCAAACCCAAATCCAGACAACAATCGACAGTTCATCCAACTAAACCAGTGCAAGTTCATGTATTGCCAATACTTGCCAAAACTACCTTGTAATAACTCCTTGCATACCATCAAACGTACATACCTGATCAACCACTGCTAGCACTGAACAATCCATTGCATTTGCCTCTGTCAGCACCCTGAGAACTGATGGTTGATGTGTTGTAGGATGGTATAGTGTTGCTGAAAGTTGTTTGTAGTTGATTTGCAGAAGATGTCGAAGCTAATGTAAGAACTGGTTTGCAACAGGAAGCTAATGTAGTGGGTTGTTTGCAAGGTTTGGGTGTATGCTGGGTGGAAGCTAGTGTAGTGGTAGAAATGGCGATGTACTGTTGTGTAGTCAAAACAATATGACTATTAAGGTATTGGCACTGTTGAGGTTGTGATTATCAGATAGGAGGAGATGGTGGTTGAAGGCAGGGAGAGTTAGAGTGACAATAATGTGACGACAGAAGTGGGAAGACAGTGTGTATGGTGAAGTTTGTTTGTAGGTTAAGTGTGCAGCGTTTGTAGAATGGTTTGATGGTTTTGAAGAGTGAAGCAGCAGTAGTGTTCTTTGTTGAAGATGGTCGGAGGGGTTATGTTACGGTTTTGAAGGGTGGTTTTGAAGGTAGTTGGTGATTCAAGAGGTGGGTTTAACAGCAAGCAGCGATTGGTTGTTTAAGTGGTCGTTGTGTAGTAGTTGTGATGTTAGTAGCTTGCGTGAAGAGGCCATTTTGATCTTTGTGTAGTAGTGTCAGGGTAGGACGGTGATGCTGTTAGGAATAGAGAATAGGGGCAGTGCATACAGCAATGTGATGTGAAGCAACGTAATGGTAAAACAATGTAACAGAGATATGTGCACTGTTTGATAGGAAGAAGTTTGAATGTGCACTGTTTTTTGAAGTATGCAAGTGATTAGGTGTGGATTTTGATGGAGGGGACTGTTGTATGGCTTGGAACAGAAGTGATGTTTTATGTTTTGGCAGTGGAATATTGGCGGAATGGTTGCATAGTTTTGTGACAGTAAACAATGTAAAATGAAGTTTGCAAGTGGTCGGAGGGTAGTACTTGCAGGAGCTTGTTGATATGTAGATGATATTGATGGGAATAGTGATGAAGGTCATATGTAGACAGTGAAAGCTGGTATTAAGTAGTGAAGTTCAGGGTAATGGTGAAGTTGTTGAGAGGGGGAGTAGTTTTTACTTTTTTATAGAATTATTAAATCTGATTATGTATTTGCCATCAAATTTAATTTTGAATGATTGTAATATTGCATGCAATAATTGTTTGTTATAATCAATAATATAATATATAGTCTATTTGAGTACTGTAATAATGGTTTCTGAGAATGACTTTTTTGCATCAGGTATAAATAGCTGATGCAATAGGGGGATTAGTTTGCATCAGTTGTTATAAAAAACCGATACAATAGAGGGATTAGTTTGCATCGGTTTTCAACAACAACCTATGCAACAAGTTCCTTTATTGCATCGGTTTTCATTACAACCGATGCAACATGGGGGCTGTGTCCAAGCAACCAACCATGATATTTTGCATCAGTTGTTAGTAACAACCGATGCAAAAAGGACCTTTTTGCATCGGTTTCAAAACTGATGCAAAATTGTTAAGCCTATTGCATCGGTTTCATATGCATCGGTTGTTGAACCGATGCAAAAGGGGGGTAAACAACCGATGCAAATGGCCAGTTTTGTAGTAGTGCTTGACAACAAAAGAGAAAAGAAATGAAAAGGAGAAAGAAAGAAGAAATAACTTACTGTAATTATTTTTGTCAGGAAAGTGAAAATGAGAAGGAGATGAGAAGAGAAAGTATTTTTTATGGCTTGTACAAATGAATGGGCATCTTTTCATCTTGAATAGACAAACATATGTCTATTAGGAAATTAAAGCCGAATGCAAATCCCAGTTCAAAACAAGCTCAACAACCCAATCAAAAATCAAAGCCCAAACAAAATAGAAAATAGGAAATAAAAATAGAAAGTAGAGAATAGAAATACAAAAATATTTATGTGTAAAACGCTGAAACTTAACAGATTTAAAGAGTATAGATCAGAATTTGACGAAACGAAAAGCATAGAGAATAATAGCATAAAGTTTAGCTTCAAAGAAAAAGAATAGAAATTTAAAATTCAAATTTAAAAATTTCAACTGAAAGTCAAAGTTTGACCAAAGTTAACCAAAATACAAAATTTTCAGAAAATCGTTATTTTATTATATTTGGAAAAATAATTCTTAACCAAACCCAAAAATTCATTGGAAAATTCCAAATTTTCAATTTTTAAATGATTTAAAACCAAAGTTTCAAATTAATTCTATTAAAATAATTGTTGAAAATTATTGGTTGTTACACTCTCCCCTACCCAAAACTTTTCATCCTCGAAAAGGAACGAGACACGGAAGCAAAGAAAGAAAAGACAGAATTGCGAATAGTACCTGAACCAAACAATTTCGAATTTGAAGTACGCAGCTCTCATCCGTCTCCCAGGTACAATCCCGATCATCAATACTCCACTGCACTTTGACCTGGTTGACTGATTTCCTTCTCAGCTACTTCGTACCTTTATCGATAATATGAAGTGGCTTCCTCTCGATAGTAAGGTTTGGCTCAATATCCAAACTCTCGAGAGCAGGAGGCTGAACAGCCAAAGATGGATAATGGAGATATCGGGGAAGATGCGAAACATGGAATACATTGTGTGCTCCAGACAGCTTCTCAAGTAAATCCAGGCGATAAGCTAAAGAACCAACCCTCTCTGAAATGCGGAAAGGACCTATGAACCTAGGAGCAAGCTTCCCTCTCCGACCAAATCGAATCTCATTCCGTAAGGGAAAGACTTTAAGGAAAACCTTATCACCAACAGCAAACTCCAAACTCCTCCTACGCTGATCATCATACTTCTTCTATCTATCCTGAGCACTCCTCATCTTCCTCTTAATCTCCTCAACTCTCTCAAAGGCTTCTAGAATCATGTCAGGACCAAGAACCAAACGATTACCAGATTCAATCCAGCAAGATGGAGATCTGCATGGTCGTCCGTAAAGAGTAGCAAACGGAGACATTGTAATACTAACCTGGATTCACAGACGAAACAAGATAGATAAAGGATTAAGATAAGATTAAAATTGAAGATTTGAGATTATACTTGATAAGTGTTGTTATAGGTGAATTCGACAAGACAGAGATGGTCTTCCCAAGATCCTCCATAACCAAGAACACAAGCACGAAGAAGATCCTCTAGAATCTGATTCACTTTTTCCGTTTGACCATCGGTCTGCGGATGGTAAGCAGTGCTTAGATTCAGGTGAGTACCCAAAGATTCCTGAAAAGCTCTTCAAAACTGACTGGTAAAGATGGGATATCACAAACAATACTAACAGGAACACCATGAAGGCAAACAATCTCCCTTATATAAGTCTCAGCCAAACCAGAAGCAGAACGGTAGACTTGATTGGAATGAAATGAGCTGACTTGGTCAATCTATCCACAATAACCTAAATACTCTCATTACCCCTCCTAGTCCTCGGTAATCCATCAATAAAATCCATAGATACATGTTCCCATTTCAAATTGGGAACCTCAAGAGGATGCAATAAACCAAGGGTCTTCTAATGATCGGCCTTGACTTGTTGATAAGTCGCACACCTACTAACAAAGATAGAGATATCTCACCTCATACCCCTCCACCGATAAAGCTTCTTTATATCCTGATAAATCTTCGTCACACCTGGATGAATATAAAGTCTGGATCGATGATTTTGCCGAAGTAACTCCTGCCTCAATCCATCTACATTAGGGACACAAATCAGATTATTAATCCTCAAAATCCCTTTATCATCGTCTGAGCTCCACTACCATCAAGACTACTACCACCAACCCTATTACGAACATTCTCCTTAATCAATCTAATGATCATATTTTCATCCTGCTTATCCATGATAAGATCCATAAGATTAAAAGAGGAAACAACAAGCTGACACAACATCACCTTCTTCCAACTCAAAGCATCGGCCACAACATTAGCCTTCCCAGGGGTATAGCTCATGTCAAGATCATAAGAAGTAAGGAACTCAAGCCACCTAAACTGCCGCTGATTCAAATCCTTCTAGGTGAAGATATATCTCAAAGACTGATGATCGTAAAGAGCTCAAACTTAGTACCCAAAAGATGATGCCTCCAAAGCTTCAAAGCAAAAAACCACGGCAAGCAATTCCAAATCATGGGCTGCATAATTGGTTTCATGGGTCTTTAACTAACGAATGGCATAAGCAATAACCTTCCCATCTTGCATCAAAACAGCTCCCAAACCTTCACGACTAGCATCAGTGTATACCATTAATCCCTCATTTCCATTTGAAATGGTAAGAATTAGTGCGGAAGTAAGCTTACTCTTTAATTCATTGAATGCAGCTTCACACTTATCATTCCATATAAACTTAGCATTCTTACGAGTCAAAGCTGTAACGACCCGTATTTTACGTACCAATAGATCGTAGAATTTACAGGTCGTTAGTGTTGTTTATGTTGTCTCTAGCCTGAGTCGTATGGAGAGTAACTCGTGTGTTTAAGTGTCGAGTTGCGACCGACTCATAGGCTTAGCCGAGTTAGGTCGTGCACGAGTTACAACTTTAGTATGTTGACCGAGTTAAGATGGTGACCGACCTATAGTAAGTCGTAGACGACTTTAGTAAG
The DNA here is from genome assembly GCA_030765085.1 of Allium cepa. Lineage (NCBI taxonomy): Eukaryota > Viridiplantae > Streptophyta > Magnoliopsida > Asparagales > Amaryllidaceae > Allium > Allium cepa. Next base: position 1,014,426,927 of record CM060935.1, read on the forward strand.
TGGCCGAGTTAGTCAGTTGCTGAGTTATGACCTATAGGTTTGAACCGAGTCAGGGTAGTTAACGACTCATAGAAACTGGCCGACCTAGGAGTTACCGGGTTAAGAAATGAATTGGACGAGCTAGCGAGATAGAGGAGTTACGACTTAAGGTTTGGACCGACCTATAGGGTGACCGACTTAAGGGTTAACGACCTAGAGGGTTAGGTCGTATGATAGTTAGGTCGGCAAGTACCCAGTATAGCTTAGTGTAGTTGAGTCGGCATGTTAATTGAGTCGTGTGTGTTGTTAAGTCGGCAGGGGCTTGAGTCGTTAGCATGCTGTGCCGTGTTTGGTTGGGTCGGTAGGTCGTGTGACCCTGTGTGTGTGTTGTGTAGTGTCTTGGGGTTGAGTCGTATAGGTCGTGAGCCGTGTTGAAGCATGCTGTGTTGAGTCGGCAAGTGGCATGAGTCGTAAGTTTTAGGTCGGGGGCGACTCAGGGAGATGAGTCGGCAACGACTTAAGAGCGGCCGAGTCAGGGAGATTTCAGCCTATAAATAGAGGGCTTTGGCTCACTTTTTGGTACTGATTTTTGAAGCGACGAAGTGCTGCCATTTTGAGAGCTCGACTACAACATTTCTTCATCTTCTCTTCTCCATTCCAATCTAGTTCTAACATCCATCCAAGATCGAAGATCGAGATCAAAGATTCAAGGACCAAAGTTGAAGATCTTCATCCAACGAAGTTAGATTTCATCGTTTTAAGCGAGATTTCGCCGGATCAAGCCTTGATCTTCGCTGTCCAGATCTGAAGTGTTTAGTTTTGAGGTGTTTAGGTGATTTGGTGAGTGGTAGTTATCTCTCACGCGGACCCAAAGGAGTATATTGGATTGGTGGTTTGTTGGAGTGTTGTAGATAGTGATTTTGTGCATTTTTCTTAGATCCAAGTGTAGATCCATTGTTTGTGAAGATGTTTACCTATGCAAGTTCATTTATTAAGCTATAGAAACAAAACCCATGTTTTATATTTGCTAGATCTATGCTAAAAACCCATGATTCATGTATGTTAGTTCTATGCTCATTTATTTACGAAATTGCCATTGTAGTTATAAATGCCTAATTAGATCTTGATTGAATACTTAATTGTTTGGATTAATGTTTGTCTTGATTGATTATTGTGAATGAGCTATCTAGTTGATAGATTTGGACAAGTATGGTCAAAGACGATTCAAAAGCTACAGAAGAGGCTCTTGAATGGTGAAAGCTGCTTAAGGCATATGTGGCGGACATTGAAGCTCATATGTATGGATTGGATGATGTTGAGATGGAACTTTGCCATGACGCGATGAGGCAAACCATGTTGTTGGGTTAAGACTTTGCTATGGTGTGATAAAGCGAAGTATGATGTGATGAAGACTTGGCGTAATCCAGGCAGGGATCATTCCAAGCATGTTGATAACTCGAGGGATGGTTCGAGTTGGTTGATAATGGATTTCTCAAGAGGTAGCTTGAGCTAGTATGAGAATAGTCGTCGAGGAGGATGACTAGGAGGCTTGGATCTCATCGTTGTTGAAGGTTCTAGCATGCTCAAAAGCAAGAGTACATGGGGCACCCATAACGACTACAGGTAGGTAGTCGGGACACCCAAAAGACTACAGGTAGGTAGTTGAGTACTCTGGGCAGAGTAGGTAAGTCCTAGGCATGGGTCACGATGACGTGCGGAGCTATGCCTAGAACCGGGGTTACCATTAGCCCTTGACGGATGGTCATTCAATTAACGGTGAAATCGAGGCAAGGATAACAGTGATAGCCGGAGTCATGGATGTTTGGATGTTTGGTTGTATCATCATTCGGTCTCAAGAGCGGTGTTTTCTGGGTGCTTATCTGATCTTGGTTTAGGCCTTGGGGGTTTGTATTTGGAAAACATCGACCTTGGCTCGAGTGATTATTGCTTTACCTTAGTTATCTGCTAAGTTATGCTTGTTTTTTTCCTTAGTGTGTGTCTGGGGGCTATCACTGTAGAAAGAGGTGGAGTGGGATGGTTTGGTTCCTATTCCTTTTATCCCTTATGCTCTTTTGGTATGTTTGATAGTTAATTTACTGCTCACTAAGACTTTGTCTGACTCAAGGTTTTATGTCTCCTCTTATTACCTTGGGCTGTTCATCCATGTTGGGATGGGCACACTAGGTAGCAGGTGACAGGTGCTGTTCTAGGAGATCTACGTTGATGACGACGAAGACGAGCAGGAGGCTTTTGCATATTATTTCTTATTATATGTACTGGATATTCCGCTGCTGTATTTGATTGAGTGTTATGTAGTGAGGCTTTGATGTATGGATGATTCATATGTTTGTATAAAACTATTATGATGCTTATATGATGATGTCCTGTTCTATGGAGCTTCACTATATTATATTTCTCTATTGTACTTTATCCATGCACTGTGAGTTGTACGATGGAGCTTCTGTTTTATTTTACCCTGACTATCGTCCATGGCTGCCTGGCATACCTTTCAGCGCTCTTTTCTCTTGTTTTGGTGCTGGAGTCATGGGCGGTCGTCACATTTGGTATCAGAGCTTTGGTTAATCGATTTTAGCCAACGCTCGCTGACGTAACTACGCATGAGAGATGTAATTGTATTTTGATGGATGATTACTATATATAATATAGTAGCCTAGAAGGATTTGAACTCCTTATGCAGTTGTTTCTTAAGGTGTTCTAATCATTCTTATTACAGATATTAAGGATGAGTCGAAGAGGGAGACCGGCTGCAAGGGAAAGCCGTGCTGATGAAGGAGCTGTTGATTATGGAACTATGTTCGAAGCGATGATGACTTCGATCATGAGAAGGATACCAGCTTCAGGATCATCAGTGGATGTGGGAGTTCAAGTTCAAGCTCCAAGACCGGTGGATTTTGCTAAGCTTTGCAAGGATTATACTTCTCTTGGAGGAAAAGCTTTCTTGGGGACGGAGTCGACTATTGAGGTGCAGAGATGGATTGATGCATGTCGAAGGATCTTTGGTGACTTAGGGATTGAGGATGCAACTAAGAGAAAGCTTGCATCGAGACAGCTTCAGGGAAGAGCTGCTGATTGGTGGAATTCTATCACCATTGATACCCCAGAAGAAGAGATTACTTGGGAGCAATTCCAAGTTAGATTTGAAGCCAAGTTCATCTCTACGGCTCAGAAGTCTGTTTTGTTCAAGAGGTTTGTAGAGCTCAAGCAAGGTGGGAGACCAGTTCTTGAGTATATTTCTGAGTTTGAAGCTTTGTCCAAGTATGCCAGATCGTACATTGATTCTCCCTATCAGAAGAATGAGAAGTTTGTGACTGGTCTGGATGCTTATCTTGGGAGGCAGTTAGTGGATCATTTGGACGATCCATTTGAGAAGCTTGTGGAGAAAGCCCTTAGGCATGAGAGTTTGTTTCCTAAGGAAAGTTCTGTTGTTGCTGTAACCAGGGAAGGATCTAAACCACACCAGAATGGCAATAAGAGGAGGAAGCAGCAGCAGCAGAAGGGTAAGGATGGCCAGAAGAAGCCGAAAGGCGAAGTGACTTGTTATAACTGCCAACAGAAGGGCCATCTTTACAAAGATTGTAAGAATCCCAAGGTGCCGGGAAAGTGTTATAACTGTGATAAGCTGGGACATATCAAGAAGGATTGCCCAGAGCCGAGGAAAGATAGGCAGATTGTGCAAGCTTATGCTTTGGGAGTTGTGCCGTCGTCTTCAAAAGCTCCGACTGCTGAAGAAAAGGGGAAGAGTGTGGTGGTTCAAGGTACTCTTTCTATCTGTGGTATTCCAGTTAGAGTGTTGTTTGATACTGGAGCGTCGCATTCTTTTGTTTGTAATGATTTGGTAGACCGGTTAGGTTTGAGACCGGTATTGTTGATAGGCCATTGGTTGTGACTAATCCAGTTGGGGGTTCGTCATGTTTGTGTATGGTATGTCGTGGTCTAGTTGTGTCGAGTCACGATTGCTCGTTTGTTTGTGATTGCTTTGTTCTAAACTTTGCGGGGTTCGGAATTATTTTGGGTATGGACTGGCTTAGGAAGTATGCGGCAAGGATTGATTGTGAGAGGCTTGAGGTGACAGTCGGGAATGTGGAAGGGCGAAAGGTTGTGATACGATGTAAGCATGAGGAAGGCGTCTTCATGAGCTTCATGTATTCGCTGGTTGTTCCACGGGATGGACTGACATCGGTGCCAATTGTGAATGGATCTGAGGACGTCTTTGATGAAGTCAAAGGGTTACCGCCGCATAGGGAGATCGAGTTTCGTATCGATCTAGTTGAGGGAGCCAGACCTGTTGTGATGCCTCTTAGGCGGATGGCGCCTAGGGAGCAGCTAGAGTTGAAGGTGCAAGTTGATGACCTTTTGCAGAAAGGATTCATTCGGCGTAGTGTGTCCGAATGGGGTGCACCAGTTGTGTTCGCAACCAAAGCGGATGGATCATTGAGGTTGTGTGTCGATTATCGTGTGCTGAATAAGGTGACTAAGAAGAACAAGTATCCATTGCCGAGAATAGATGACTTGTTTGATCAGCTTCACGAGGCTAAGGTGTTTTCTCATATGGATTTGGCAACAAGATTTCACCAATTGAGAGTGGCTAAGGATAGTGTTCCGAAGACTGCTTTCAGGACACCATCTGGTTTTTATGAGTGGCTGGTAATGTCGTTTGGATTGACTAACGCACCAGCATATTTTGTGGATCTTATGAATAGAGTGTTCAGAGATCAGTTGAATAAGTTCGTGCTTGTGTTCGTGGATGATATTTTGGTTTACTCCAGAACTGAAGAAGAGCACAAGACGCACTTAAGGATTGTTTTGGAAATCTTGCGGAAACATCAGCTGAAGGCTAAGTTTTCGAAGTGTCACTTCTGGAAGAGTGAAGTGAGGTTCTTAGGCCATGTTATCTCTAGAAATGGAATAGCGGTTGATCCCGCTAAGGTGGCAGCAATCCAGGATTGGGTTAGACCTAAGAATGCATCTGATGTGAGGAGTTTTCTTGGATTAGCAGGATATTATCGTCGGTTTATCAAAGACTTTTCCAAGATAGCTGCACCGTTAACAGGATTGACGAAAAAGAACCAAGTGTTCAGATGGGATGCTAAGTGTGAGCAAGCTTTTGAAATCCTAAAAGAGCGACTGACGAGTGCTCCTGTTTTGACTATTCCAAGTGGGAATGATGAGATGGTGGTTTACACCGATGCATGTGGCACTGGACTTGGAGCAGTGCTAATGCAGAAAGATAAAGTTGTTGCGTATGCTAGTCGACAACTGAAGCCGCATGAAAGGAATTATCCGACTCATGATTTGGAGTTAGCGGCAATTGTGTTTGCTTTGAAGATGTGGAGACATTATCTATTGGGAGTTAGATTCGAGTTGTTTACAGATCATAAGTCGTTGAAGTATCTGTTCTCCCAAAAGGATTTGAATCTTCGACAGCAACGGTGGCTAGAGTTTCTAGCATCTTATGATTTTGGTATAGCCTATACTCCGGGAAAAGGTAACGCAGTGGCTGATGCGTTAAGTCAAAGACATGCAGGATTGGGAGCCATGTTTTCGGAATGGAAGAGTCTCGGGTATTTGGCTGGATTTGATTTCAGGCCCAGATGTGAATTGGAACCTGAGATGTTGGCAAACTTATCGATAAGACCTACTCTTGTGGAAAGAATTGGCGAGAGCCAAAAGCGAGACGATAAGCTTGTCAAGATCATCCGAGATTTGGAATCTGGATTGGACCCAGAGAAGGATAAGGGATTCGAGGTCGATCGAGAGGGTTGGCTTCGGAAGCAAGGACGATTGGTTGTTCCCGATGTAGATGGATTGAGAGATGAAGTTCTGAAGGAAGGTCATCACTCGAAGTTGACAATTCATCCAGGTGGAAATAAGATGTATCGGGATATGAAGAGAACTTACTACTGGGAAGGCATGAAGAAGGATGTTGGAAATTTTATTTCCAAGTGTATGAACTGTCAGTTAGTGAAAGCTGAGCAGAAGAAGCCCAGTGGATTACTTCAGCCATTAGAAGTTCCTACATGGAAGTGGGAGCAAGTGTCGATGGACTTTATCGATGGTCTACCTAGGACAAGAGCAGGAAATGAAGGAATTTGGGTCATAGTAGATCATTTGACCAAGAGTGCAAGGTTCATTCCTGTTCGATCAACTAGGACTGCATCGAAGTTGGCTGAGTTGTATGTTAAGTGGATAGTTCGATTCCATTGTATTCCGAAGAGTATAGTGAGCGATCGAGACCCATTGTTCACTAGTGGAATTTGGAAGAGCTTCCAGGAAGTTTTGGGAACCGAGTTGTGTTTGAGTACAGCTTATCACCCTCAAACAGATGGTCAGACTGAAAGAGTCAACCGAGTTTTGGAAGATCTTCTCAGAGCTTGTGTTTTGGACTTCGGAGGATCATGGGAAGATCATCTTTATTTGGTGGAATTTGCTTATAATAACAGTTATCAGTCGAGTATTGGTATGGCACCATATGAGGCATTATATGGAAGACCGTGTAACTCTCCGACATGTTGGTTGGAAACTGGAGAAAAGTTGATACTTGGGCCAGAGATGATTCGACAGACTTCGGATTGTATAGAGATCATTCGGCAACGAATGAAGGCAGCCCAAGATCGTCAGAAGAGTTATGCCGATAATCGTCGAAAGGATTTGGAATTCGTCGTAGGTGAGATGGTTTTTGTGAAGATTTCTCCATTAAAGAGTGCTATTAGATTCGGGAAGAAAGGAAAGTTAACTCCGAGATTTGTTGGACCATTCCCGATTATCGAGCGAATTGGAAAGCTCGCTTATAGATTGGAATTACCGGAAAAGATGGCGGGTGTGCACAATGTTTTTCATGTATCTTATCTACGGAAGTATGTGCATGACCCAACTACGGTGGTTTCTGCTGATAGCTGTGAAGATTTAGAGGTTGATCCAGTGGTTAGAAGACCTCGTAAGCCGCTTCATGTTGTTGAGACCGACACGAAACAGCTTAGGAGGAAGACGATTACGTTGCTCAAGATACAATGGAGTGATGATGTTAACGACTGTATGTGGGAGAAGGAAGAAAGGATGAAGGCAGCTCATCCAGAACTCTTCGAGGTATGGCCCTAAAGTGTCGTGACATCTCATGAATTTGCAGCTTGTTCTAAGTCTTAGAATTCTGCATGCTAGGCTAGAATTGGATGCATGGTTTGTTGATTGCTGTGGATGATAGGCATGCGGAATAATTTTGATTGCTGTTGATTGCTTGGAATTTCGGGGGCGAAATTCCTAAGTGGGAGAGAATGTAACGACCCGTATTTTACGTACCAATAGATCGTAGAATTTACAGGTCGTTAGTGTTGTTTATGTTGTCTCTAGCCTGAGTCGTATGGAGAGTAACTCGTGTGTTTAAGTGTCGAGTTGTGACCGACTCATAGGCTTAGCCGAGTTAGGTCGTGCACGAGTTACAACTTTAGTACGTTGACCGAGTTAAGATGGTGACCGACCTATAGTAAGTCGTAGACGACTTTAGTAAGTGGCCGAGTTAGTCAGTTGCTGAGTTATGACCTATAGGTTTGAACCGAGTCAGGGTAGTTAACGACTCATAGAAACTGGCCGACCTAGGAGTTACCGGGTTAAGAAATGAATTGGACGAGCTAGCGAGATAGAGGAGTTACGACTTAAGGTTTGGACCGACCTATAGGGTGACCGACTTAAGGGTTAACGACCTAGAGGGTTAGGTCGTATGATAGTTAGGTCGGCAAGTACCCAGTATAGCTTAGTGTAGTTGAGTCGGCATGTTAATTGAGTCGTGTGTGTTGTTAAGTCGGCAGGGGCTTGAGTCGTTAGCATGCTGTGCCGTGTTTGGTTGGGTCGGTAGGTCGTGTGACCCTGTGTGTGTGTTGTGTAGTGTCTTGGGGTTGAGTCGTAAAGGTCGTGAGCCGTGTTGAAGCATGCTGTGTTGAGTCGGCAAGTGGCATGAGTCGTAAGTTTTAGGTCGGGGGCGACTCAGGGAGATGAGTCGGCAACGACTTAAGAGCGGCCGAGTCAGGGAGATTTCAGCCTATAAATAGAGGGCTTTGGCTCACTTTTTGGTACTGATTTTTGAAGCGACGAAGTGCTGCCATTTTGGGAGCTCGACTACAACATTTCTTCATCTTCTTTTCTCCATTCCAATCTAGTTCTAACATCCATCCAAGATCGAAGATCGAGATCAAAGATTCAAGGACCAAAGTTGAAGATCTTCATCCAACGAAGTTAGATTTCATCGTTTTAAGCGAGATTTCGCCGGATCAAGCCTTGATCTTCGCTGTCCAGATCTGAAGTGTTTAGTTTTGAGGTGTTTAGGTGATTTGGTGAGTGGTAGTTATCTCTCACGCGGACCCAAAGGAGTATATTGGATTGGTGGTTTGTTGGAGTGTTGTAGATAGTGATTTTGTGCATTTTTCTTAGATCCAAGTGTAGATCCATTGTTTGTGAAGATGTTTACCTATGCAAGTTCATTTATTAAGCTATAGAAACAAAACCCATGTTTTATATTTGCTAGATCTATGCTAAAAACCCATGATTCATGTATGTTAGTTCTATGCTCATTTATTTACGAAATTGCCATTGTAGTTATAAATGCCTAATTAGATCTTGATTGAATACTTAATTGTTTGGATTAATGTTTGTCTTGATTGATTATTGTGAATGAGCTATCTAGTTGATAGATTTGGACAAGTATGGTCAAAGACGATTCAAAAGCTACAGAAGAGGCTCTTGAATGGTGAAAGCTGCTTAAGGCATATGTGGCGGACATTGAAGCTCATATGTATGGATTGGATGATGTTGAGATGGAACTTTGCCATGACGCGATGAGGCAAACCATGTTGTTGGGTTAAGACTTTGCTATGGTGTGATAAAGCGAAGTATGATGTGATGAAGACTTGGCGTAATCCAGGCAGGGATCATTCCAAGCATGTTGATAACTCGAGGGATGGTTCGAGTTGGTTGATAATGGATTTCTCAAGAGGTAGCTTGAGCTAGTATGAGAATAGTCGTCGAGGAGGATGACTAGGAGGCTTGGATCTCATCGTTGTTGAAGGTTCTAGCATGCTCAAAAGCAAGAGTACATGGGGCACCCATAACGACTACAGGTAGGTAGTCGGGACACCCAAAAGACTACAGGTAGGTAGTTGAGTACTCTGGGCAGAGTAGGTAAGTCCTAGGCATGGGTCACGATGACGTGCGGAGCTATGCCTAGAACCGGGGTTACCATTAGCCCTTGACGGATGGTCATTCAATTAACGGTGAAATCGAGGCAAGGATAACAGTGACAGCCGGAGTCATGGATGTTTGGATGTTTGGTTGTATCATCATTCGGTCTCAAGAGCGGTGTTTTCTGGGTGCTTATCTGATCTTGGTTTAGGCCTTGGGGGTTTGTATTTGGAAAACATCGACCTTGGCTCGAGTGATTATTGCTTTACCTTAGTTATCTGCTAAGTTATGCTTGTTTTTTTCCTTAGTGTGTGTCTGGGGGCTATCACTGTAGAAAGAGGTGGAGTGGGATGGTTTGGTTCCTATTCCTTTTATCCCTTATGCTCTTTTGGTATGTTTGATAGTTAATTTACTGCTCACTAAGACTTTGTATGACTCAAGGTTTTATGTCTCCTCTTATTACCTTGGGCTGTTCATCCATGTTGGGATGGGCACACTAGGTAGCAGGTGACAGGTGCTGTTCTAGGAGATCTACGTTGATGACGACGAAGACGAGCAGGAGGCTTTTGCATATTATTTCTTATTATATGTACTGGATATTCCGCTGCTGTATTTGATTGAGTGTTATGTAGTGAGGCTTTGATGTATGGATGATTCATATGTTTGTATAAAACTATTATGATGCTTATATGATGATGTCCTGTTCTATGGAGCTTCACTATATTATATTTCTCTATTGTACTTTATCCATGCGCTGTGAGTTGTACGATGGAGCTTCTGTTTTATTTTACCCTGACTATCGTCCATGGCTGCCTGGCATACCTTTCAGCGCTCTTTTCTCTTGTTTTGGTGCTGGAGTCATGGGCGGTCGTCACAAAAGCAGTAAGAGGTGTAGCAATCCGAGCAAAATTCTTAATGAATCTCCGGTAATAACCGACAAGGCCTAAAAAACTATGAATATCAGATGGAGTCCTAGGAGTTTCCCAGTCCTGCAATAGAATGGGAAGAAATAAGGGCCACAAAAAAGATAGAGTGATTTATTTCAAAGAGAAAAGAGAAGGAAACTTACATTGATCGCAACGATCTTAACTGGATCAACAGAAACTCCATTGCTAGAAACAATATGCCCGAGAAATCGGAATTCATCCTTTAAGAAATGGCATTTCGAGAATTTAGCCTTTAATTGATGATTTCTAAGAGTCTTCAGAACTAATTTCAAATGTGACTCTTGATCTTCCCTTGACTTGGAGAAGACAAGGATATCATCAACAAAGACTAGAACAAACTTGCTAAGAACATCACGAAAAACACGGTTCATTAAATCAACAAAGAAAGCTGGTGCATTAGTCAAACCAAAAGGCATAACTAACCATTCATATAAACCATTTTTAGTATGGAGAGCAGTCTTGGGAATACTCTCCTCGGCAACTCTGAGCTGGTGGAAACCTGTGGCAAGATCAAGGTGAGAGAAAACAATAGCTCCATAGAGGTGATCAAACATATCATTGATACGAGGCATAGGATATCTATTTCTCATAGTGAGTTTGTTCAGCTCCCTATAATCAAAATACATCCTCAAAGAACCACCGGACTAAGTGACGAAAACCATCGCCGCTCTCCATTTGGAATGGCTAGGTCTAATCAGACCCTTGGAGAACAAGTCCTCAATTTGCTTCCTCAACTCAACCTTCTCACGGGGTGCCATTCTTCTGGGAGAAAGAACTACAGGTCGAGCTCCAGAAATAAGATCAATGCGGAAATCAATTTCCCGCTTAGGAGGTAAATCAGTGACTTCACCAAGTACATCGGGAAAGAGTTTGACCACATGAGTTGAGTCAAGATCATCAGGAGAAGAGTCAAGAGAATAAATAAAACTGCCATCATAATCTTGAGGCAAATGGCACTGCATCACCAAAGAATTACCCAAATCATCAACAAGAGAAACAGGTCGGGTTTTACAAGAGATAACAGCTTCATGCCTCTTCAGCCAATCACCTCCAAGCAATAGATCAAAAGCATCAAAACCCAGAACATAAAAATCACCAAAAAACGATAGCTAGTACTAAGGTTCGCAGGACCACCAATAGGATTTTTAACACACAAAGGTTCAGGAGTATACTCGGGAGAAAGGAGATGCTCAAACTTATCACAAAGATCCACAGAAATAAAGCTATGGGAAGCTCCAGTATCAAATAAAACACGAACAGGAAAATCAAACGAAGAAAAGGTGCCCTGAAGAGTACCTTGAGTATCACTAGGAGCTGGTGGAGCAGGTGGAGCTGATGGAGTGGCATAGGTTATAGCAAAGATACCCGATGGCTTGCCCTTCTACTGAGTAGGAAAATCCTTCCTAAAGTGGCCAGGCTGAAAGCAAATATGAAAAGATCATGCCCATTCAGCTGACCAGGAGGGGGAACAGCAGCACCAATAGAAGTAGGACAACTATTGGCATAATGTCCCTTCTGATCACACTTGAACCAAGTGACTGAAGATAGGTCGATAGGCTGCCTCTGAGAAGGAGAAGATTCCAAACCAGGTGTCTTATTCCAATTCTTCTTCTACTGAAAGTGGGGCTTTCTCTTCTTAGGGTTACCAGAGAAAGTCTGAGATGAAGAGGCATGAGTAACAGGAGGATCCTTGGAAGTAGGATTCTTACATCTAATGGACATATCCATCAGACAAGTGAAAGGGCTATGCACATGAGAAATGAGACGATCATAAAACTTTGGTCGAGCTCCATCTATACACTTCTCATTCCTCTTAAGAGGGGTGTCAATCAGGCTAGGACCAAACTTGGAAAGTTCATTGAACTTTCACTCATACTTAGAAAATAACATGTCTCCCTGCTTAAGATCCATAAACTCCCTATATAGCTGAGACTTCCCTGCTTCGGGCATCCACTTTACCATAAAAGCATCCCTAAAGCACGATATCAAAACATAAGAAAGATTCCAAAAGGAGAAAACTGAACCAAATTCAAAACTGGAACAAAAGGATACCTAAACTGCTCCCAAGAAATATCGGCCTCAATAGTCTGAGCAGTAATAGACTCCCACCAATCTAAGGCTGCCTCTTCAACTTCCAAGCTGCCAACTGACGCTTCTGAGCATCAGTGATCTCAAGATTGGAGAAAATCCTCTCTAAACCCTTAAACCACTGATGAGCCTCGATAATGCTCTCTGATCTGGTAAACTTGGTACCACCAAGCTCAGTGAATTCCCTACAGAGAGTACTGAACCTAATGGGTGCAACAGGCTCAAGAACTGGGCAACACCACGACCCCTATCTCTGGCAATCCTATGATCCATCCTAAAACATCAAGAATGAATATTAGGACAAAGGTAAATGAGAAACAAAGACAAGATTCAACAGGAATAGAGATCCTAATCAAAGAATTTAATCAACAATGTGGATAAGGAAAGGAAGGAGTTTTAGGAAAATTAGATTTTAAACAAGAAAATTTATATCCAAAATAATATTTTAAATATCCTTTAAAAATCATTTTATACTTTAAAATATGTTCTCTCACAAAGAAATGATTCTAGGATTGATTTCACTCATTCTCAGATATTTCTACCATATCTCTAATGAATTTTTGCTCTGCAAGCCAAGGTTTGCCTAAAATCAAATTAAGCTCTAATAACAAATATAATGACCCACTATTTTGGACCATTCAAATCGACGATAAAACCACACATGTTGGATTTGAATAATTCAAAACAACAGATTATTTATATAATTTGAAGCAAATAAAACCAATCACAGAATCATAGACACATAATATCAGGATAACTCGTAGTAGAAATAAAATACCATAGTAGTTCGTGAAGCTACTACACATAGTCTCAAAACAAATACAACATACTAGAGTCTGGAAACAAATACAATAGAATTCCACTAATACATAAGCTGAATAGAAATAACTGAAATAGAAATAGATAGGTATCTAGATAGATAGACAATCTCCAGCAATCCTCTAGCTCCAGATGATGAAATCCAAAGCTGATACTCAGGCTCACCCAAGCTTAAAGCAAAACGCAAAGTACTTGAGTCAGGACATACATACTTATATAATGTAAATCAACTCAAGTGAACTGAAATAGAAATGCACAAGTAACTGAAAGGATGCTTGGGATCGCCTATCCTTTAAGGATCCGTTAAACTATCTACTATGTAGTAATATACGCTACGATAATAATGTCTAAAGTAAAATAAACTTACTTAAAAATAACATTCAGGCTTTACATTTTCGACCTTAACACATATATAATGCCAATAGTCTATACAGTACCATCGTGCCTCCAGATCGGGAGGCTACCATAAATACTCCATAGGTACGACACAAATTAAACTCGTAGTAAAGCACGTTAGGGTAGGTGACACGACACAACTAGGCAATGCCGGGGTAGATATACCTATTACACTTCCGGACTGATGGTAACGCGTAGCAGCCACTACCGCCCACCTCAATCCACACTCTAAAAAAATATCAAAGGGTGCACTCAATCAATCACAAAGTAATAGAATGGTATCGAAGGAGTGTGTCCGATTAGAGGAGCTACCTCATTGGCATGTCATTTGCTCCTGTATTAGCCATTTTATGCCAACTCACGAGAGTCGGGTCCACGTTTATACCTCATATAGGTTCGTCGCCACCATCCTACTTTATTCTAGAATCTCCACAGCGTACATAGTTGTCAAAGTGGTTTTTAAAGTTGGCAGAGAGTATGACAACTTCCGATCCCGGTCTCTTTAACAACCAATCATTATTTTAACCCATGGTTATTATTTCAAATGGTTTATCCTTTCAAATAAAACGTATACATTTTAAAATCGTTTAAGTGCAATGCCATTATAACTAATATACAATTTCCAAAGTTTCAACACTTTCAAAACTATACACCTATAATAGAACTTTAAAAATGTAATAAGTTAGGAACCATAACACTTTTAAAATGTTACCCTTATATAATAGCACTTTGGAAAATGTTACATTTTAGAAATAGTAGCACTTTTAAAACATAACCTAAGTAGCATAGCATTTTAAAAGAATAACTTAAAATAACATAGCATTTTGAAAATGATGCAAATTTTACTACAACATAATATTTCAATTTTAACATAGTCTTAATATCTATCTAATTATACCAAACATATCCATTTCATAAATAAAACATATCACTATTACTCGGTTAGATTTAAATTCCATATTAAATTAAATTATTAAGTTAAATTTATATCATAGATAAAATCTTAAAAATTTGATTTTAAACAAACATTTGTTTACTTATAAAATCTTACTTATTTAAAAATCAATATATATATATATATATATATATATATATATATATTATTTAACTCATTTATACCAAAATTTAAGTTAAAATTCCATATGCTTAAATTTTCAAAATACTTAATAAATTTTGTAAAACTATTTTAAAAATATTAACCATGGGTCTGTATAATAATTTCTAACCTAGGTCAAGTGATACAGATATGTATCATTTCAATCTGTAAAATAAAAAATCCCGGGTTTTATCATTTCAAATCCGCAATCCCAAGCCAAACAAAATTAAAATCGCTTGAGCCTATCATTTTAGATCATAACTATTTTTTCCTATTCTAAAGTCCTTTCAGGCGTGTATCATTTCAACCCATAGTGATTTTATACTAACAGGGAACTTACAGTGTGAGAAGCAGAAAATAAAATGAACAATATAGCATAGCATATCATATCAGGTGATGTAACAAGTATAGCATTAGGTTATAACATCATAAAATATCATATCATAGGCTTGTATGAAACTAATATCAACATAGCATATCACTACTACACTTCACACGTTATTTTCACTAATATATAAGTACGAATGTCGAGAATAATAAACTTGCCTTCTTAAGCTAGAGATGACAATTTAAGACACAAGAACAAACTGCGAAAAACATGAACCAGATTTGAGTAGATGAAGAGTCAAGATCCAAATCTTGTACGCAAACAAATACAAAACATATATAAGTATATAATTGTGCAAAAGAATTAGATCAAAATAAACCCAAAAAATGCACAAATGACCAAATCAAGTCAAGTGGGCTTGGCCATTTTCAAAGTAGGCTAGATCATCACAAAAATTTGCTCGGCCATGGCTTGTTTGATGCATGTATGCTCGGCTAAGGCAAGCAAATGTGCATGGCTAGGCAAGCGTTGGATGTGAATGGCTATGGTAAGTGAATATATGGCATAGAAAAGGTCATGTGGAAAGCAAAAAAGGCAAGGCAACATGAAAGGTCAAGTGCATAAGGGTTCGGCCCTATGGCTAATGTGTTAAGCGTGGGTTGTTTGGGCTTGGATCAGGTCAAGGCATTTGAAGTGGCATGGCCTGGAGGTGGAAGTGGTCATGGCAAGGCAAGGAAAAGGTGGAGTTGGTGGTGGTCGAAGCATGTAGAGGAGGAGAGGTGATCATGTGGTGCTCGGCTAGGGTTTCTATGGTAATTTGGTGATGGGGTTTGGATCCTGGAAGGCCACGGCAACAAGAGGATGGTGGAGATGGGGTGATAGCGGAACATAGGTGATGGTGTGGAGGAGGTGTGGTCGCTACAGGGAGGAGCATGGTAGCCGAACTATGCTTGAAAACAAAAGAAAAAAGAAATGAAAAAGAGAAAGAAAGAAGAAATAACTTGCTGTAATTGATTTTGTCAGAAAGGTGAAAATGAGAAGGAGATGAGAGCAGAAAGTATTTTGTACGGCATGTACAAATGAATGGGCATCTTTTCATCTTGAATAGACAAACATATGTCTATTTGGAAATTCAAGCCCAAATGCAAAGCCCAATTCAAAATAAGCTCGACAACCTAATCAAAAATCAAAGCCCAAACAAAATAGAAAATAGGAAATAAAAATAGAAAATAGAAATACAAAAATATTTGCGTGTAAAACGGTGAAATTTAACAGATTTAAAGAGTATAGATCGGAATTTGATGAAATGAAAAGCATAGAGTATAATAGCATAAAGCCTAGCTTCAAAGAAAAAGAATAGAAATTTAAAATTCAAATTTAAAAATTTCAACTGAAAGTCAAAGTTTGACCAAAGTTGACCAAAATATAAAATTCTCTAAAAATCTTTATTTTATTATATTTGGAAAAATAATTCTTAACCAAACCCAAAAATACATTGGAAAATTCCAAATTTTCAAATTTTAAAGATTTAAAACCAAAGTTTCAAATTAATTCTATTAAAATATTTGTTAAAAATTATGGGTTGTTACATATATTGAATGTGATATTTCGATATCAGCTGTGGAACGGTTTTTGAATATAAATGAACCATCCGGTGTGAAATAAGCGTCTGGTTGTTAAAGAGATCAGGATCAGAAATTGTCATATTCTCTGCCAATACCGAAAACCACTTTAATAACTGTGTTCGTGGTGTAGACTCCAGAAATGAAGTAGGATGGTTTGGCGGATGATTCTGTATGAGGTATTTACATGACCTTGACTCCCGTGAGTAAGCTTAGATTTAAATAAAATAAGAGCTATACAGGACCAAGTGAGGTCATTACTCCTATCGGGCACAACAAGATTATATTAAAAGCTATATCTTACCATATTGCAGCATACATACATACATACATACATACATACATACATACATATATATATTAAAAGAAGATCATAGTGCACAACAAGATTATGGCTCACAGACAATTAAAGAAAGATGGATCATACTATTTAAAGTCATATTTCTTTGTATATAATCATATATATATGTTGTACAATCTCCTTGAGTGATCAAAACACATATAATTTCACATTGACCAAATATTACTAATAAATACTCTAATTTTATAATTCACAATATAACAGACGTTTGCCACTTAGTCACAGACATCTTGACAATTCTCGGTTTATTATTTCCAACGATCCGTAGACGTTTGTGATAGAATGACAGACGTCCATTAACTGTCTTGGCCTAAAAACAATAAATTACAACTATCATTTTCTGAATGGATGATTCTCTCTATTTTGAACAAATTTCATCCTCCTTCAACAGTTGTAGTTATTCATCAAAGAGTAATCTTTTAAGAAGTCAAAACTTTTCAAAAATAACTCTTTAATTCTATAAATATTTCAATCAATTGAGATTTTCATTAAACTTGCTTTACTATTCCTTAACTTTTATGTTCAAATTTTCTTGTGTTATCATTTACTTAACTTCTCAACCACTTCCAACCAAAATCTATATATTTTGGTTAAACTATTTCCTACAAATCCTAGTAACTCACACTCATTCTCATTTAGTGAAGATTAAAGGACGAATTGTACTAGCAGTCAATATTTGAGTTATATCGAACATGATATTATCAAAGAAATGCCTTTATCAGCCTATTCCTCCGTGTGAAGCGAGGGTTATTTTTAGTGAAATACCGAAGGTTTGCTTCGGAACTGGATGTAGGACGGGAGGTTCGAACCAGTGTAAAAGCTCTAGTGTGCTTGCTTTTATAATTTACTTTTATCCTGTCATATTGCCACATTTAGCTCATATATTGGTATACACTTACATATTAATACACTAGCCATATTAGATACGATCTACTAGAATTTCATTTGGCATTAAAGCACGGTTATTTCAATTTACAGTAACATGTGATTGAAAACTTTTAAATATGGCAAGTACATTTCAAGAAGGTCAATCAAACTGCTCGTCCCCCATTATTTATTGGTTCTAATTATGCTTTACGTATGCGAATTTTATATAAGCTAATGGTTTAGAAATTTGACAAACTACTCAAACTAGATATGGAGAATCTACCACTGACATAAGCACTTCGACCGATGCATAAAAACACGGCAACTAATAACGTCAAAGTCATGAATGTTTTATTTTGTTCACTTGATAAAAATGAATTTTCACGACATATGTTTTACACTACTGCATATGATATATGACGCACTTTGCAGGATACTCATAAAGGCATGACAAAAGTCAAGCAAACAAAATCTCTATTTTACAAAATCAATTTTCATCATTTCATATGAAACAAATAAATCTACTATTGACATGTATTCTAGATTTCAAACTATACAACACAATCTCATGGTACTTAGGGTCAAATACACTAATTTTGATTTAGTTACATGAATCTTAAATTCTTTGACTATCGAACGGGAAAGAAATATTTTAGCCATAAAAGAAGCTAACGGTCTTTCTCAAGTCAAAATCGAAGAACTATAGGAAATGATGTCATATGAAGCTAATTTGTAGGAAAGAAAGGAATAAAATCAAGAAAAGGATAATATTTCTTTTCAAGCAAATAATGACTGTTTCGACTTGGATGAGGAAGAAATTGTATCCATAGCTAAGAACTACGACAAATTCAAGAAATTAAAAAGGATGACAAAATTTCAAAATGGTGGCAATTCAAACTTATCAAATCAAACATCAATAACGTTATGGATATGAAAATTTCGACCATATGAATAAAGATTGTCCACAACACAATAATGAAAAAATGAAAAGAAAATGCGATAAATTCAAAAAGAATCGAAGAACCTTCAAGTAACTCGGGATGACTCTGGTTCCTCTTCTTCCTTTGCCAATGATAGTGAAAATGACTCAAAACAAGCTAATGTTTGGTTTATGGCTAATACTGATGAGGTACGCCCTAAATTAACATATGATGAAATTTTATAAATTAGCGCAAATTAGATGATAAATATAAAGAATCCAAGAAACTAAAAAAAGAATATATAGGAAAGATAAACAGAGCAGAGACAAAAATTGGTTTATTAAAAGTTGAAAAAACAATATTAGAAGAAGAACTAGAAATAGCTCAAAAAAAATGCAAAAGGTTATCTTCTCAAAATGCTACTTTGTTACATGATTTAGAGAATAGTTGATTTGAAAACACTGAACTTGAAAAAGAAAAACTAGAACTTAAGGCAAGTGTAGATTCTAACAATATTGAAATTTGCCATCTTAAGAACAAGTTAGATAAAATAACTAATAATGTATCAAAATGTGACGCCCCACCTCTATACCCACGCTAGCCAAGAACACTACGGTGTAGTGCTGTCAACTAGCGCGGAGAATAAGGCTGTTGAGGTCCGTAGTTAGCCTTACACTAGTATTAGTTATCTCGATAGGAGTGGTATATATAATCTTTCATTTTTCATCTCTGATTTAGTTACTCCCATCGACATACCCCAATTCCAGTATAAAACGAACTACGATGGTTCATAATAGTTTAGGACAATACATATAAAATAATAACACAGATAATATAGATGCGGAACACAGATAAAACAGAAAGTCTCATATATATAATAACTTATGTCAGTTACAATACATTTGACACGGTACATATGATACAACTACAACTGTCGACTCTGGAAGTTACATATACAAGTACATTATTGACAATAATATACATGAATACATAAATATGACACGACTACTCCGAAAGATATGAAGTGACTTCATAGCTCAAGCAGCAACCCAAAGCTAAAAATCTACAACCTGAAATAATTCGGGTCTGACCCGAGTATTAAATTCAAAAGGAAATATTACACGGGTCAGTCTAATTCAAACTCAGTTATTAATGCACAGAAGCAATAATAATAAAATAATCAATAGATGATAGTCACAATAAATTTCGTCTATACGATCCTAAAATAAAGAAATCGGATAACGATAAATATAACACGTAGCAGTGTTAAACAACAAATCAGCAAATTCAACCAAATCAGATTGCAATTCAGAATATTGAATTGAATAAACAAAATAGTTCAAACCATTGAAATATCAATTAAAATATTAATTTGAGTAGGGCTGCAGTACACGCACGCGTGCACTGCCTCGCCACTACGGCATACGGAATATGCAAAAGATCAATAAATCAAAACAAAATAGAATATCAATAAAATCAATACCGTGTGGCTGCAGTTCACGCTTGCGTGCACTGCCTTGCCACTACTGTGATGATGTACCCAAAAACTCAATTCCGTGTGGCTGCAGTTCTGCCTTGCCACAACAGTAATGATGTACACAACCGGGCACAAGGTCAAACCCGAACTATCAGCTGGATTCAACACAGGGCAGGTATACAGGCTACGACTTCATGCATAAAGCAGTTCAATATCCAAGCACAATGAAAAATAATGGAACCAACTCAAAATAGTCTCAATATGGAGACATCAAGTAAAACTGCAGTGCTCGAACTCAGGTGGACAGTTCTGACTTAAGTACACAAGTGACACAGCAATGCATAGAACCAAGACACAAAGAAATTTCAAAGTGATAGTGAAGTGGTCCTAATCCATACAACATGAAGTGGCCAAACCACAAAGATAAATCAAGTGGTCAGGCAGTCCAAAATACAAGGCAATGCCTTGATGCACAGCACTGTGCAACAACTAAAACAATAGAAGCTGCAAATGTATGAAGGCAGCAAGGCCAGAACCAATCAAAGATATAAAAACAATGTGTTCTATCTCAACAATAACAGTGGAGATGACCAGATGTCAAGGATGCAGCATGTACACATGAATACATGAAGTAATGCAACAAAGCCACAATACTCAGAACTTCAGTGAAACAACAAATTGCAGACTCGATGCTTCAGTGGACATAAGCACAATGCAAATACAATGAGACAACGCATAACTCGAACAATGGTCAACCATACATGCATACCCACATACGAATGTATGTATGCATATATATATATATATACAGATAAGTCAACCAAACAATTCGAACTACATCAAGAGCCGAAGCTATAGTGAAACTCAAGTGTTTGATAATACGACTCGAAATCAATTTCGCTTAAATAGAAAATGCACATGAACATTGTGGCAACAGTTTAAGGCAACAGTAACAACTCAAATGCAAACAATGTCATATATGATACAGTGGCGAATTGCACAAACAAGCACAAGTGTGCTACAGAGAATATGCAACATGAAAGACATGAAGGCAGTGAAGTGCTGACTGGAAACGGACTACAAAGGCATCATCAAGTTTGACATAAAGCAGTGCTACAGGTGGGCAGTGCAACAGAGAATAGCATCAATGCATAAATGACTACAGGACACCAGGAAAGACCAAATACCCAAGACAACATGACAGTGTACAACAAAATACAATGCCCAGGAGGTAAACAAAGCACTTAAAGGCGTCAGGGAGTATGCAACCTGATCATCGAAGTGCAGACAAGACGAAGCCAAGGCCAATCAGTAATGGCAACAACTCCATCAAGTCGAGTCAAGACCAAATATCAACTCAATTCACAACTAAAGACAGATAAGCCGAAATCAGAAAGTGTTCACAATCGCGAACCATGAAATCAAGTGAACCAGTAAATGATACAGCAACCACATAAGTAAGCAGATAGGTGATTGAAATCAACAATGACAGAAATTAAAACTGTTAAACATCATCAACAACAATAAATTCGAACGACATAAGAACAGGAGAAATTCACAAAACAACATCGATTACCAACATCGAACGAAAACAAACGGCCAAGATAAAACAATATCAAATCAACATCGAATTGCAGAAACGCTATATTAAGATCGAATTAGATGTGAGTAAATTTAATTACTCACCATTGCCACGAAAGTGAAGACGAAGCTATAGCGATGAGGAAGACGAACGAAGTTAAGCCGATTGCCGAAGCCTTAATTTTTGAACGAAGAGGAAGGAGGACGAAGCCGCCATTTTCGTTCCTCTCGATCGACGTTGTTCGTGAATTAGGTTTCGAATGAATGAAAAAATAAAAAAGGGGAATGGGTTTTTACCCTTTGTAAATTTTCACGGCCCAATTAAAAAACAACATGGACCACTATTAAATTTTGTTAAAACCCATCAATCTTACTAAAAATTTGTAAAAGAATTTTAATTCAAATTTAAAAACTTCAAATGACAATTTGCAACAATATTAATTGTCTAAATGTCGATTATTAATTGATGCAAATACCGGGTTGTTACAGACTCCCCTCCTTAAAGAATTTGCGTCCTCGCAATCATAAGGAATAAATGGACAAAAGGTAACAACCATAAAAGCATATGATCACAAAATGACGAAATTTGAAAATAGGAAGTTCACCATATAGAGCATGAGTGAGAGAGAGCCTGAACGTATTTGCTCGATGAAGTCTCTGGATTCCAAAGTGAAATCCATAGGATTTGAGAACCATTGAACTTCCGCAAGAAAAACATCTTTATTTCGAAGGTGCTACACCCCCGAAGCAATGATGTGAATAGAAGGTTGCTCAAGAAAAAAAATCGGAAATCCCTAAGGCATTTCCGTAATTGGAAGACGTGGAAAACGTCATCAATAGCAGAAAATTGAGCCGGTACACCGATGTAGTACAATATAAACACCAAAGAAATCTTTTAATTTCATAAAAGAAATTCACTAATTCTCTACAAAATTTAATTATCAAATAGATAGTCAGAATAAAAAAAATCATGAAACAGCAATATCTAATTATCGATACGATAATTAGGAGACAGCAGAATCTAATTATCAACAAAGATAATTAGAAAACAAAAATCGCAAATATCTAACTATCAAAAACGATAATCAGGAATTACCACAACGGTAATCAAATTTCAAATCAAAAAATATTCAATTATCAAAATGATAATCAAATCTTAATTCACCAATATTTAAT
The DNA here is from genome assembly GCA_030765085.1 of Allium cepa. Taxonomy (NCBI): domain Eukaryota; kingdom Viridiplantae; phylum Streptophyta; class Magnoliopsida; order Asparagales; family Amaryllidaceae; genus Allium; species Allium cepa. The sequence goes on from CM060935.1 coordinate 1,014,449,770, forward strand.
TATCACAAACGATAATCAAATCACAAATATCTAATTATCACAAATGATAATTAGAAACAACAAATATTCGATTATCAAAAACGATAATCAAATCTCAAATATCTAATTATCAAAAACGATAATTAGAAACAATAAATATCTGATTATCAAAAACGATAAATCAGAAATCACCAACATCCGATTATCAAAAACGCTAATCAGAAATCATAAATTTTTCAATTAATGAGTCCGGAATTAACCGAAATAGCAAACGCGCATGACCCATAACCACGAGTTTTACTAAATCGTTTAATTCACTTCATCGTTTTCTTGAAAGTGCATAATTGTGTATTTTAAAAATAACATTTCACATTCTCAAACTGACAAGTCCGGAATTAAGCGAATTGGTAAAAGAAAGGGGTCATAGTCCTCGATTTTTCTGAAACGTTTAAATCGCTTCCTCATTCTTTTGAAAGCGTAAACTGTAAAAAATTTGAAAACAATTTTAATTTATATTTTGAAATAAATTTAAAAATAAAATTTTTTTAAGACACATGATGAAAACAACAACATCAGTAGCAACTTCGATAAGGAAATTTTCACTTCTCAAAATACCGTAAAAACGGACAACAAAATCAGCATTGCGGGATAACCGCTTGAAAATTCATTTTAAAATTGACGGTTACTGAAGTTAATACGTCAAAATCTCATCAAAATAATTGGCATCAAAATATAATACCAATGAATTTTCATTCATCAAAAATGTCACAAGAATCTTTTCAAAGATAGAAAGGGATATCATACCCTAATCTTGTATTCATAACAATTCAATGACACAAGAATTCACCAATGCACAAAAATTGATAAAACTTATCAATAGAAATCACGAAAATTGGTGAAGCACAAGTTCCAGAAGACTACACAAGAAATCCAGAAATCACAAAATGAGAGTATGAAAACTCAAATGGAAGTATGAAAACTCACCTACACATGAGCATGAAAACTCACCAACATGTGTAACGCAAAGCGGGAACGGGAGCATCAAAACTCACCTACACGTGAGCATGAAAACTCACCAACACATGTAACGCATATGTGATGGTGAAACATCACAAAAGCGGGGTCTAGTCTCCCTCGCAGACAAAAAGAAAGTATGTGTGAGTGGAATAACACAAATGGTATCTAGGCTAACCAAAAAGAAAAAAGGTATGTGTGAATGGAATCACACAAATGGTGTCTAGCCTAACCAGAAAGCAAAAAGATATGTGTGAATGGAATCACACAAATGGTGTCTAGGCTAACCAAAAAAGCAAAAAGGTATGTGTGAATGGAATCACACAAATGGTGTCTAGCCTAACCTTGCAATGAAAGAGACATCGCACAATTGCTAGTCTAATTCATAAAATGATCGTCAAGATCAACGAGAAGTGTCAATTACACTAAGCTAGTAAATATAAAAGTTTAGCTTCATGTCCCATAACCACTTGCTTAACTTAAATATTTACGAACAAACTGTAAATCTTCACTAGAAAATTGTCACAAGAGATTCAATCAATATCACAAGAATCTTCTCAAAGATCCAAAAGGGGCATCATACCCAAAACTTGTACTCATAACAAGTCAATGACATAAATTCCAGAAATCAACACAAGAAATCCAGAAATCACAGAAAAAGGGAAAGAGGCGTATCACATGACAGTCCAAAGACCATGGGGAGCTACCCCATATGGGTGAGTCTGAATCACCCGAATGAGGTCAAGGCTAACCAAAAAGCAAAAAGGTATGTGTGAGTGGAATCACACAAATGGTGTCTAGCCTAACCTCGAAAACAAAAAGGTATGTGTGAATGGAATCACACAAATGGTGTCTAGGCTAACCAAAAAGCAAAAAAGGTATGTGTGAGTGGAATCACACAAATGGTGTCTAGCCTAACCTTGCAATGAAAGAGACATCGCACAATTGCAGTCTAATTCATAAAATGATCGTCAAGATCAACGAGAAGTGTCAATTACACTAAGCTAGTAAATATAAAAGTTTAGCTTCATGTCCCATAACCACTTGCTTAACTTAAATATTTACGAACAAACAGTAAATCTTCACTAGAAAATTGTCACAAGAGATTCAATCGAATAAGTCCAAGAATTAACCGGCGAAGTAAACGCAAGCGTTATATACCACTCGTTTTACTAAGTCGTTTAATTAGATTCCTCATACGAGTGAGGTAAAGGTTAGTATATACTAATAGATTGGAAAACGGTTTAGGAAAAGAGCTTTGTAGTAAAATAGTTTTGAAATCGTTTGGAGAAAAGGGTTTTGATATTTACTACTAGTATAGAAAACCTTTATATTTTTAAAGTGACAAATCAAAAAAATGATTATAGGAACAATCAATCACAAAAATTACATACAAAGATGTGAATAGAATCCAAAGGAATCGATACCGAATCCATCAAAAAGTATGTTCACAAAAATCTCGAAGAAAATGTCATCAAAGTTGCTAATAAATGATAGCAACAAATCGGGAAATTAACAAGAATTGATTGCATTTGGAAACCAAATCATTTCACTAAAATTCACATTCGAAGACGTGAATGAAATCCAAAGAATTCGATTCCAAATCCATAAAAGTAGAAATACCTAAAAATTCCAGAAATAGAAGTTATCAAAGTCGAAAAAGGAGATAACAACTAATCGGAAAAGAAGAATCGATTAACAATTGGAAGAACAAAGCAGAACGAGCATAAATGTATAAATGACTTCAACAAAATAAAAATCAAGTCAATGCTGAAGTCAACAATTATTGGCCACAGTCGAGTACAAAACGAATCAACATCATCATCAAAGAATTCAACGGCAAACAAAGTCAGAGTCTTGGAAATCAAGAAATTAGAAATTTCACTAAAACAAAGTGACCGAAGTCGAATGGAAATCAATCCGAGGAAAACACAAAATATCAAGTTCAAAATCACTGAGATTCGAACAAAATCAACATCGGCTAAATCAATTCAAAGCCGAAAACAATAGAACAAAATCCTCATCATCAAAAATCAAACTTAAGTTCGCAAAGCAAACAGAGACCGAAGCCAAAATACTTTCATGAAATCAAAAAAAATCAAATGCATATGAATAAACGTTAGGAATTTATACCTAACAATCAAAGATAATCATATGCAAAGATGAGAGATAAAATATCGACAATTAGTTGTAACACATGTTCCGTCTAAGTTATGTTTTATATTAAGTCCTAAACCCCAGGCTCTGATACCAAGCTGTGACGCCCCACCTCTATACCCACGCTAGCCAAGAACACTACGGTGTAGTGCTGTCAACTAGCGCGGAGAATAAGGCTGTTGAGGAGCGGCCATCCGTAGTTAGCCTTACACTAGTATTGGTTATCTCGATAGGAGTGGTATATATAATCTTTCATTTTTCATATCTGGTTTATTTACTCCCATCGACATACCCCAATTCCAGTATAAAACGAACTACGATGGTTCATAATAGTTTAGGACAATAGATATAAAATAATAACACAGATAATATAAATGCGGAACACAGATAAAACAGAAAGTCTCATATATATAATAACTTATGTCAGTTACAATACATTTGACACGGTACATATGATACAACTACAACTGTCGACTCTGGAAGTTACATATACAAGTACATTATTGACAATAATATACATGAATACATAAATATGACATGACTACTCCGAAAGATATGAAGTGACTTCATAGCTCAAGCAGCAACCCAAAGCTAAAAATCTACAACCTGAAATAACTCGGGTCTGACCCGAGTATTAAATTCAAAAGGAAATAATACACGGGTCAGTCTAATTCAAACTCAGTTATTAATGCACAGAAGCAATAATAATAAAATAATCAATAGATCATAGTCACAATAAATTTCGTCTATTCAATCCGTAAATAAAGAAATTGGATAACGATAAATATAACACGTAGCAGTGTTAAACAACAAATCAGCAAATTCAACCAAATCAGATTGCAATTCAGAATATTGAATTGAATAAACAAAACAGTTCAAACCATTGAAATATCAATTAAAATATTAATTTGAGTAGGGCTGCAGTACACGCACGCGTGCACTGCCTCGCCACTACGGCATACGGAATATGCAAAAGATCAATAAATCAAAACAAAATAGAATATCAATAAAATCAATACCGTGTGGCTGCAGTTCACGCTTGCGTGCACTGCCTTGCCACTACCGTGATGATGTACCCAAAAACTCAATCCCGTGTGGCTGCAGTTCTGCCTTGCCACAACAGTAATGATGTACACAACCGGGCACAAGGTCAAACCCGAACTATCAGCTGGATTCAACACAGGGCAGGTATACAGGCTACAACTTCAAGCATAAAGCAGTTCAATATCCAAGCACAATGAAAAACAATGGAACCAACTCAAAACAGTCTCAATATGGGGACAGCAAGTAAAACTGCAGTGCTCGAACTCAGGTGGACAGTTCTGACTTAAGTACACAAGTGACACAGCAATGCATAGAACCAAGACACAAAGAAATGGCAAAGTGATAGTGAAGTGGTCCTAATCCATACAACATGAAGTGGCCAAACCACAAAGATAAATCAAGTGGTCAGACAGTCGAAAATACAAGGCAATGCCTTGATGCACAGCACTGTGCAATAACTAAAACAATAAAAGCTGCAAATGTTTGAAGGCAGCAAGGCCAGAACCAATCAAAGACATAAAAACAATTTGTTCTGTCTCAACAATAACAGTGGAGATGACCAGATGTCAAGGATGCAGCATGTACACATGAATACATGAAGTAATGCAACAAAGCCACAATACTCAGAACTTCGGTGAAACAACAAATTGCAGACTCGATGCTTCAGTGGACATAAGCACAATGCAAATACAATGAGACAACACATAACTCGAACAATGGTCAACCATACATGCATACCCACATACGAATGTATGTATGCATATATATACAGATAAGTCAACCAAAAAATTCAAACTACATTAAGAGCCGAAGCCACAGTGAAACTCAAGTGTTTGATAATACGACTCGAAATCAATTTCGCTTAAATAGAAAATGCACATGAACGTTGTGGCAACAGTTCAAGGCAACAGTAACAACTCAAATGCAAACAATGTCATATACGATACAGTGGCGAATTGCACAAACAAGCACAAGTGTGCTACAGAGAATATGCAACATGAAAGACATGAAGGCAGTGAAGTGCTGACTGGAAACGGACTACAAAGGCATCATCAAGTTTGACATAAAGCAGTGCTACAGGTGGGCAGTGCAACAGAGAATAGCATCAATGCATAAATGACTACAGGACACCAGGCAAGACCAAATACCCAAGACAACATGACGGTGTACAACAAAATACAATGCCCAGGAGGTAAATAAAGCACTTAAAGGCGTCAGGGAGTATGCAACCTGATCATCGAAGTGCAGACAAGACGAAGCCAAGGCCAATCAGTAATGGAAACAACTCCATCAAGTCGAGTCAAGACCAAATATCAACTCAATTCACAACTAAAGACAGATAAGCCGAAACCAGAAAGTGTTCACAATCGTGAACCATGAAATCAAGTGAACCAGTAAATGATACAGCAACCACATAAGTAAGCAGATAAGTGATTGAAATCAACAATGACAGAAATTAAAACTGTTAAACATCATCAACAACAATAAATTCGAACGACATAAGCACGGGAGAAATTCACAAAACAACATCGATTACCAACATCGAACGAAAACAAACGGCCAAGATAAAACAATATCAAATCAACATCGAATTGTAGAAACGCTATATTAAGATTGAATTAGATGTGAGTAAATTTAATTACTCACCGTTGCCACGAAAGTGAAGACGAAGCTGTAGCGATGAGGAAGACGAACGAAGTTAAGCCGATTGCCGAAGCCCTAATTTTTGAACGAAGAGGAAGGAGGACGAAGCCGCCATTTTCGTTCCACTCGATCGACGTTGTTCGTGAATTAGGTTTCGAATGAACGAAAAAATAAAAAAGGGGAACGGGTTGTAAATTTTCACGGCCCAATTAAAAAACAACATGGACCACTATTAAATTTTGTTAAAACCCATCAATCTTACTAAAAATTTGTAAAAGAATTTTAATTCAAATTTAAAAACTTCAAATGGCAATTTGCAACAATATTAATCGTCTAAATGTCGATTATTAATTGATGCAAATACCGGGTTGTTACAAAAAATTTAATGAGGGAAAACAAAACTTAGAAAATTTGATCAAAATATCAAGACCTTCAAGAAATCGAATTAGATTAGGATTTAAAGCTAGGAAAAAACATAGAAACTATGGTACACTATATACTAATTTCAAGAAACCTATTTCAAAAATAAAGATTAATACTCCTGAAACAAGTAGTGTCAAGACATGGATTCCTAAATCAAATAATAAATTTATTAGTCAAAAATATATACATGAATACTTGAAAAATATTGTTTATAATAAAATTTATGTTTTTAAAGGTCTCAAACCCACTTGCGGTAAGGCTACCTTCACCTACTAACACATAGGACCCTAACAAGAGGAAGTGGCTACCAATTAAATCTTTACTATTCTGCAGGTACCCAGAAATAAAATTAAAAGTAAAAAGAATTGGACACTTGACAGTGGACGCTCCAAGCATATGATAGGAAATGCACATATGTTATCAAAATATAACATATATCGATGGTAGCATTGTGACGTTTGGAGATAACTCAAAAGGATTCGTCATCTGCATTGAAGATGTAATCAACGTCGGTATATCCACTTCTCCTCTTATTGCTATTGTTTTGTTAGTAGAAAATTTAAAACATAACTTACTAAGTATAAGTCAATTATGTGATAAGGGATTTAAAATTAATTTCGAAAAAAATAAATGTGGTATACTTGATCAAAATAAAATTTTAATTTTTGAAGGAACAAGAAAATGAAATATTTATTTTTTAAATATGAATATTAAAAATAATATTGATGTATGACTGATCGCCAATTATAATGACCCTTGGCTATGGCACAAACGCCTTCGCCACATCAATTTTTGATATGTAAATAAATTATTAAAGAATGATTTAGTCAAAGGATTACCCGTGATTCGTTAAAAATTTACGCTATGCTTGTAAAGTTAGAAAAATAAAGAAAAGCTCTTTTAGATCTAAAAAAGAAATTACTACGAAAAACTCGCTTGAATTACTTCATGTAGATTTATTTGGCTCGATTCAAGTAAGTATGATAAATCATAACATATACGTATTTGTTATTATCGATGATTTTTCATGATACAGATGGACACTATTTTTAAAACATAAAAGTGATACATTTGAAATGTTTAAAAGTTTCGCTAAGAGAACTAAAAAGTTAATGAACTTAAAAATTAAAAGTATAAGAAGCGATCATAGTGGGGAATTTGAAAATGATATCTTTGAAAACTTTTGTAATAAAAAGGGAATTAGTCATAATTTTTCATTTTCATGAACACCGAAACAAGGTGGCGTAGTAGAAAGGAAAAAGTCGAACACTACAAGAATGTGCTCGAACACTGCTTAGTAGTAGTAATTTACCAAAAAATTTCTGGACCGAAGCTGTTGCTACAGCATGTTATGTACTAATTCGTGTAACAATTCAATCTATGACTAAGAATACATGTTACAAAATGTTTTTCAAAAAGAAACCTAAATTATCATATTTTCATATTTTTGGTTCTAAATGCTTCATCTAGAATACTAAATATAATCTTGGAAAATTTGATTTAAAAGCCGATGAAGGAAATTTTATTGGATATTCGATTGTAGCAAAGCATATAGAATTTTTAATAAATGAACTAACACTATTGAAGAAAATCTTCATGTTTCTTTTGTTGAAGATTTTCAGAATACCCAAAATAATAACGACGAAGAAGTCTATAATAACAATAGTATCAATAATACTTCTGTAATTGAAAACAATAATATCATAAATAATAATGATAATCTTTTAAGATCATCACCTCAAATCTTAAAAGATCATTCAATTAAAATTGTAATTGGTGATTTAAACAGAAGAGCTTCAACTAGAAATCAATTAAATCAAATAAGTCATGTGCATATATATCTAATTCTGAACCTAAAAATTATAAAGAAGCATCGAAAGATGTTTTTTAGATTATCATATTGTAAGAACTTAATCAATTTGAAAGCAATAATGTATGGGAACTTGTCCCAAGACCAAATGATCAATCTGTAATAGGAACAAAATGGATTTTTAAAAATAAAGTAGATGAAAATGAAAACGTTGTTCGTAATAAAGCAAGATTAAATGCTCATGGATACAACCAAGAAGGAGGAATTGTGTGATATCCCGGAATTTTAGGCAAACAAATAATGTAATAACCTTCCTTTATAATCTAAAATTTATTCTTTTTCCTAAGCAAATAAAATAAGTATTAATTTGAATATATATATATATATATAAGTATATTTTAAAAGAGAATTTGGATTTGAAATTTAAATATAAACATCTTAGAAATAAATTGGATTTAAAAATAATTATATATGATTTTTATTAGTATATGATTAGTTTTATATCATTGTCTTTAAAAGGTTTTATAAATATAAATAAGGATATATTAAACTAGTATATTTGTATAATTATTATATAATTGGGTTTTTATTTCATTTTCTTTATGTAAAATATAGATTAATAAAGAAAAAATTAAATAAAGACATGAATAAATATAAAACTAAATTTAAAATATAATATAAATATATATTAAAAACATATTAATACATGGAATTACAAATCTAAGAAATATGTACACATAACTGCAAATGTAAGCCTAAAAATATATCTAATGACAAGTGTAAATTAATGTTAACAAGTGTCCTTAATTTCTTTTTGTTTTTTAAAATAATTAATAAAAGATAGAATAGGTTATATAATCCTCTCCATCCCTCTCTTTCATTTCTTTTATCAGTTCATTTTCTAAATCAAAACAAAGAAAACAGAACAAAAGCAAAAGCCTATATCATAAACCAGAAAAAAATCAAAGAAATTCAACAACAATCAATACTTTTGAATTGTTTCATACCTAAAGCTCAATAAATTCAAGTTTAATTCAGTTCAAAGCAGATCAAAAACTTCCGGTTTCAAAAATCAAAGTAAGCAGATTAAGTTCAAAAATCAAAACAACTTCCAAGAAGAAGCTTCTCTGTTCTTCTTTAAAACGGTGAGTAAACAAGCTTTAATCTGTTTTCAGTCTTGTTGCTTGCAGTGATCTTGAAGTAAATTAGTGATAAATGATTACATGATTATTTTATATGATCATATGTATATATGTATATATATGAATTGAATGGGTGTGCATGTCTGTTTGTAAGATATTTGTTCTGTTATTGTTGTTCAGGATTTAAAAATCTAAAAAGAAAATAAATGTAACGACCCAAAATTTCGACCTCGAAAATTTGAAACTAATATGTTCACTTTAGAAGTGCCAAAAAATCGAACGTCGGAAATTTCAGATTATTAAAGAAAAGAAGAAAGGAAGAAGAAGAACAGAAAACCACAGCATCTCACATTCGCAGCATATTAAATGTAATAACAAATAATAGCATTTATACAAAGAAAAGCTGTAATTGTTAGATTACATACATTTCATCAGAGTTACATACATTTTACAAATGGACTAGACAGTTATATCAACCTGTCCCAGTCTATTATCACAACAAACTCAAATACGTAGCGGTAAACTCCTTACGTTTCTGCCATCCAGCTCGCCTCCTGAGCTCCAGAACGTCCTCACCTGAAAATCTGTAATACTCGTTCTGACCAGAGCATTACATCAAAGTAGCACCCGGGGTCCGGCTTGAATCCAGCATGAGAAAACTTATAAGATTTGAAATATTAAGATATAAAACTTATTTTAAAACCCAGGGTAACTTGTACCTTACAACGAGTTCTTAACTTGTTAAAGCCAACACTTATTTCACACATCAATATCTAAGTACCAAACTTAGTTTAAATGGTTCAGTTACTTAAATTATTCCATTCCAGCCTAACTCAAATTTATGAAGTGTTGCTGAAAATTACTAATCGAAGTGGTTTTGGGTATTTACTGAAACCCAAGCCTAGTCCCTTCGAATCCAATATCATCTTATAACAACTTTTTAAGTTTTATACAATTCCATTTATATCCAGAATTATATATTTACATGGCCGTTCATCACAGATAGACAAACCATATTATCACAGTTCAATCCAAACATATCATATCACATAGCATCACATATCAGAGATATCAAATAATCCAAGGCATTCAACATCATTCAATCATCCATAAGCAAGATTAATTAATCATACCATTTCTAATTAATTTAAACAAATTAAATTAAATACTTCAATCACTTTTAATTTCTGCTTACTTAACATTAATTAATTACAAACCTTTACTTAATTAATCAACCTTTAATTATCCAGCCCAACTAATTATCCATAATTACTTTCATTAAGTAATTATCCCATTGGTTAATTATCCTCAATTAATTAACCTTTAATTATTAATTAATTTAACCTTTAATTTCTAATTTATTTAATTAACCCAAAACAAATTAATCGTTAATTACATACATTAAGTAATTACTTACGTTAATCAATCTCTAATTACCAATTAATTAGTCTCTAATTACCAATTAATTAATCTTTAATTACCAATTAATTAATCTCTAATTACCAATTAATTAATCTCTAATCATTCATTAATTAATTTTCTCTTTAATTACTCTCTTAATTTAACTAATCTTTAATCACCAAAAACCTTAATTAATTTTTAGATAGCCTATTTATATTTATTACTTACTTAATTATCATTAACATATGAATTCACTACATTTTATTCTTAATCACATGCTTAAATTAAGTTTAAAAATAAATTTAAGAATCTATTTAATTAATTTAACTAAAATATATCCTACAACTTCTTAAGCCAACATTTAAAAGCATTATTATACAAAGAAATAAATTTTAAAATCAGTTTAAACTTGATTTACTCAAAACTTTTAAAACTTGCTTTTATTTAGATCCTAAAAACTGATATAACACTTACTTCGGGTTCAACCCGGTTAATACACAAGCCCAGACCCAAGACAATCCACCTGCTTTTTTTCTTAACTTAGCTTTAGTTTTTAAACATAAAATTTGGAAACAAAACACAACGTGAAGACTCGTAGACCAACCCAAGCCACGACGCTTCCTCCCCGAGACCCACCCCGAGACACAGGCCCCCTTTCACAAACACTAATACCTGACTTCGATGTGCACGTGCACAACAATTCAGCATCGCTCGATCACCATCGTGACAACCTGCAAGTCGACGTTGACTATCACGACCTGATCGACCACCCCGAACCTGATCTACCGCGTAGAACAAAATCGAACGCTTTAGCTCAGGCTGGAACTTAACCCATTCGACAGAACTTCACCGTGACGACAATCTCCCCTACCAGAAATTCTGTGTCCCACCTAGAGACGCACCATAGCCTGACTCACCCATTCCCCCTCATGTGATCGAGTTCGACGCGATGACGAGGCCGCAATTGCCACGAAACCAACCTCGAACAAAAACTCAGCTTAAACCCTAAATTTTACTCGTCGCGCCACCACGTTGCTCTAGAAATTCACCGATTATTTTCCCATCATCATTGACCCGCTAGCCACCTCTGACATGAACCCCGACCACCCTAGTTACGTTGATCACCAGAAAATGCTCAAAACTCACTTTCCGTTCAACATGCCATTTCTCTCGATTTACAAATCTAGAAATCATGATTAAAATTTTAAAAATCAACAACTTCGATAACAAATCAGAATATATACTTGAATCATCCAATTATTAAGATCGAAATTTTGAAATGGTTTAAATCTTACTGTTCTTCTTCCTTTTTATATAAAATAACTTTAGATTTAACTTGGAAATATTTTTAAAATTTATACCATGTTATAACAAACAAAATTTATTTACACATCATGTCCTAAAGAAGGTTAGAGAAGGAGAACTAATTTTGTTTTTTAGATTTTTAAACCCTGAACAACAAGAACAGAACAAATATCTTGCAAACAAACATGCACACCCATTCAATTCATATATATATATACACACATATGATCATATAAAACAATCATGTAATCACTTATCTCTAATTTACTTCAAGGTCACTACATGCGGCAAGACTGAAAATAGATTAAAGCTTGTTTACTCACCGTTTTAAAGAAGAACAGAGAAGCTTCTTCCTGGAAGTAGTTTTGATTTTGGAACTTAATCTGCCTGCTTTGATTTTTGAAACTGGAAGTTTTTGATCTGCTTTGAACTGAGTTAAACTTGAATTTATTGAGCTTCAGGTTTGAAACAATTCGAAAGTATTGATTGTTGTTGAATTTCATTGATTTTTTATCTTCTAGTTTATGATACAAGCTTTTGCTTTTGATTTTTTTTCTTTGTTTTGATTTAGAAAATGAACTGATAAAAGAAATGAAACAGAGGGATGGAGAGGATTATATAACCTATTCTATCTTTTATTAATTATTTTTAAAAAGAAAAAGAAATTAAGGACACTTGTTAAAATCAATTTACACTTGTCATTAGGTATATTTGTAGGCTTACATTTGTAGTTATGTGTACATATTTCTTACATTTGTAATTCCATGCATTAATATGTTTTTAATATATATTTATATTATATTTTAAATTTAATTTTATATTTATTCATGTCTTTATTTAATTTTTTTCTTTATTAATCTATATATTACTTAAAGAAAATGAAATAAAAACCCAATTATATAATAATTATACAAATATACTAGTTTAATATATCCTTATTTATATTTATAAAACCTTTTAAAGACAATGATATAAAACTAATCATATACTAATAAAAAATTATAATTATTTTTAAATCCAATTTATTTCTAAGATGTTTATATTTAAATTTCAAATCCAAATTCTCTTTTAAAATCTACTTATATATATACATATATTCAAATTAATACTTATTTTATTTACTTAGGAAAAGGAATAAATTTTAGATTATAAAAGAAGATAATTACATTATTTATTTGCTAAAAATTCCATGATATCACATTCCTCCTCTCTTAGAATCTTTTCGTCCTCGAAAAGGAACGAAACCAGAATTTACTTAAAATGATTATTATCACCTTATATTTCTCTTTGAATATTTCAATAATAAACCCATCATTTAAGAATTTTAAAAACACTTTAAAATCTATATAATATTACCAAAACAGTTTTATAAAAATACTTTTTATAACTTGATGTTTCCATAAGTCCATCCTTGTTCTCACAGAAATTCGATCATACGTGATCAGGCGTTGGACTAAAAATCTATAAGTACTTGGTTAACCCGTTTTCAACACCCAGTGAAAATACTTGGGAAAACATTTTCGAAAACTTTGTGAAAATATAGAAAACACTTTTTGAAAATAGAGGAAACATCTTTGGTGAGAATGCTCTGGAAATCATCATCCCCTCCATGGTCGCAGTTAACCCGATGTTTACGTTGCCATTCCGGCAAAATCCATAGATAACTGTAGGCAATCCGCGCCCTTCGATTACGACATGGAACCCACCGCAGATCGCAGTTACATCTCGGGTTACGTTGCCATGACGACAAAAGTCCATGTAAATGTAGGCATTAGTGCCCTCGATTTTCACTGCCAAATGAAATTTCACCACTCCCACATAGGTCGCAGACTACATCAGTCAAGTCCCAATGTAGCCTTAGGCTCTCACGGCCTCTCGACTTTCGCTATGTCTCCATAGGTCACAGTCTATCGATGTTACATTGCCATCACGACAAAATCAAATGTAGACCGTTGGCTCTCACGGCACACACAACTTCTGATATGGTCCATAGTAGATCGTAGTGACATCGAGTTACATTGTCGTCACAACATAACCAAAATGTCTTTGTAGGCATTAGCACCCTCGACTTTCGCTACCCAATACACATAATACTCGGGAACTTCAGTTTGTCCGGACTTCCTCCTTGGATTCAATTTAGAGCCTCTCCCTTAGGGCTCAAGGCAGACCCACCCTATGGATCTCCTAATGAAGTTCATTCCAATGATAGCGCCTTTCTCCCCAAAGCCAATTTCAAAACACTTTATACTATACACTTATAGTATCTTTCAAATCATACCCTTTATGATTTACATCAATATCTCCTTTACACAAAATCGATATCTCAAATCGATAATTCCAAACTTGGCTTTTCAAATTTCCAAAATTGATTTTTCCAAAAAATCAAAAGCCTTTTCCAAATCCATAGGTTCCTAAAACCTTTTTTCCAAAATCATTCTCATAAAACCATTTATATATTTAAATATATAAAATCTTAGAATCACTTATATAGATTCCCCTTTTTATACTTCAAATATTATTCAAAACCTGTCTTCTGGTTTTAGATTCAACAAGGGGAGTTTATCATATATAACTAATATATATAACTTTATTTATACCAAACCAAATATTCAAATTTGATTTCCCTTATAAATTTATTCACCATAATACTTACTTTCCAAAAAGTAAATTTCAATAATAGAGATATTTAACTTCCACTTTAATCATCAAAAAATTTCTCAAAATATACCTTTCCTTTCACAACCGTTTTTCATTCTTTCACAATTACCATATTAATATCATTCAAGCAGGTACGATGTACATATACCATTCGTACGCAATATCAAATCTGATCGCTTACTCGATCACACAATCTCACTTCCGAACTAGTATCATCCATCCGACTTCCTAGTGCGGACTCAGATCTGGTTTCTTGATCAGAAATGGTCATTCGCCTTGCATAGTCACAACTATGATAGAGAATTCCTAGAATCAACCAAAAATCCATATCCAAAGTTCGTCGTCGAAAATCGAGTGAAAAATCCCAACTCGGATCGATGCACTATCTCAAAATTCTGTGCTCAAATCTGGATCAAATCATTCTACGAATAGAATAATATACGTACATCCTACGTATTTATCTTCATTGATCATTTTGTAAATCAATTCTCTTTCTATTCACCTTCATTTGATTCTATTCACTCATCCACAATTGCTCCCAATTTCTATTTGGGATAACATTTCAATTCTTATCTCAATTAGTATTCAATTATAGACAATTTGCACTCTGACCAACTTGTATTAAGCAAATAGCTTGAAAAAAAATTAAAATAGATAAGTAGTTGTAAAATAGTTTTAGTTGCTAAATAATAGTAGAATAGTTAAGTAATTATAAAATAGTTGTAAAATAGTTGTAAAATAGTAATTAGTTTATAAAATTATTGTAAAATAGTTAAATAGTTCCAAACGTAGTTGTAAAATAAGTGTAAGATAGTTTTGGGTTTTAATAAGAAAAGTTGTATAGTAAATAGCAAGGAAAAACAGATTTAAAACAATTTATATTAAAACAATTTATTTGAAAAATAGTTCAGAGCCAAACTGTTTAATTCCCAATCTCCATTTCCAATCAATTTCTAATTCCCACTTCCATTAAATTGATTCAATTTCAACTCAATTTAAATGAACTTTAATTTCTATCCCAAACTCAAATCAATTTCCATTTGAAATTCAAATTTACTCAACTTCAATTTCACTTCAAATTAATTCAATTTAAATTTTCCATTTGAATCTTATGCTTATCCATCTTCAATCACAATTCCAATTAATTCAAATCAAATTCAATTTGAACTAATTCAATTCAAATATCAACTTAAAATCATATCGAATTTCATAAATTCGAGTTAAATCTTTAAATGTTGATTTAATTCCTTTAAATCAAATCAACCTTTACTTTAATTTAATCAACCTAAATCCTTAAACCATTTCATTCTGAGTTCAAAATTCCATTTAAATTACCTTTACTTAACTTACTTCAAAGTTCAAATAAGAGTTCAAAACTTTTAAACAATTTAATTTTCAGAATTTCATTTTTCTCCAAATTTTTAACTTCATACTTGAAACCGATTCTTAACAATTTAGTTTGCAAATTTAATTCTTAAGTTCAAAGTGATTCCATTTAATTTCTGCAATGTATATATATTACATCAATCCATTTTTTAATTCAATTAAAATAATCCAATTCACAGTTTCATAGATTATTAATAACAACAGGATGATACCTGTAACGACCCGGAATTTTGGGCAATACAAATTTAATAATCTGAATTAGTAATTAAATTGGTTTGATAATTTTCTTTATAATTTGAATTTAAAATTGGTAGATTTAATCTTTTAAAGTTTAATAAATTTTTATCTGACAATATTGATAAGAATTATTTTTCAAAGCTAATAATTTTTTTATTCTATTTATAATATATATATATATATTTGATATATATTGTGAATGAAGATCTTTTGTTTTAATTAAAAGATGAATTTTCAAATTGTAATATACATGTAAGTATATGTTATAATTTGGATTGTTTTGAAATTTAATTTAATCTATTGATAATTTATATATGTGAGAATTGTAATTTAAAGCTTTGTTTTAAAACATAATATTTTCAAAAGTTAATTTAAAGATTAATTCAATTGTTTCAAAAGTATAAGATAATTATTTATTTTTAATATGATAGTTTAAAATAGATTTAATCAAAGTTTTATTTTGTTTTCTTTAAAAATGTTTAAACTAAAATGGTCATAATTATATATATAGTTTTAAATAAGCTTTCTTTTTAAATATCTTTGAAACTAAGAATAGTTTGTAAATATATATATAAATAAAACATGAATAATATATAAATAGATAGATATAAATCCATATTTACATAATTAACAAAGCATAATACTTAGTAAGATGAGGATATGAACATAATAATTTTTTTTAACACTTGTAAACTTTTAAAATATGCTTGAGACACTTGTTCAATTTATCAACAAGTGGAAATTTATTCATTTTAATTTTTAACAAACATTTTTAAAAGAAAACTAGTTTTCTCAAACACTTTTCCTTTGTTTCCATTTCTTAGCTCAAATTAATGGAAAATCTGAAAATATCAAAACCTGAGAATTAAAATCTGCAAATTAAGGTTCTCCTCAACAATCAAAACTGCAAATTAAAATACATTAGCAAATCTGGAAACTTCAATCTGCAAAAATCAACCTGCTTATGAAAATGAAGATCAAATCTGCAACCAAATTTGAAGTTCTTCTCAAAAATCAACCTGCAAGTTCAACATTTTACATCAAGTAGAAGCATGCAATTGGATTTTTCATCAGCATATCAAAGCCTGGAATAATACAGAAAATTCTGCTCTACATATTATAAACAAGTGAGTAAACTTCTTTAAAAACAGTTTTTATCATAGTGTAATTGAATTTATTATTGCATGTGTAGGATTTGGCTTTGTTAATGAATATTTGTACTGTTATATGTGTATGTTGTTGATAGGAAATGCTTGAGAATAGGAAACAATTACTGATCATCTCTGTTATTTACAAAACTGTTTTTCTTAGGGAAATTTTAAAAATAAAAATAAAAATCTTTTAATCCAAACTATATTAGATCTTGATATATGAAGAGAAGTTGTTTGTAATCATATAACTTTTCATCTAAAAATGATTATAAGTTTTTAAAATATAATAATGGATCAGAAATTTCAAAATTTCAGTAAAAATCAAATCGGGTCAAAAATTTATGAATTTAATCTTTAGTTTTGATTGCATGATTGGAATAGCATCAGTAAATCATGATTTTTAATACTTGTGTCATGATATTTAGTTGAGTATTCCGTATGTATTTTGGGTTTGCGTGTTTTTAGGAGTTTTGGTGATTGCTGATTATCCATGCTATAATTTGGTTTGAAATTCTGGGTGAAGCTTGTTCTCATATCAAGGATTAAGGGAAAAATGCTTTGGAATTTTTCTATTGGTTGTGGTGTGCGAATTTTAATCAACTAGGGTTTAAGCTTGAAATTTAGTTCGGCTTGATTGTCGCGACATTGCGACTTGGTTTGGGAATTGAGATTGTTCGCTTTTGGTGGAGATGTAGTTCATGGATGTGGGTTTCGATGGTGGAGTTGGCAGAGTTTAACGGCGGCGAGATGGTCGTTGACGATGTGGATTTGTGGTTCGTGCTTCACTGCAGTTTTCGTGCATTTGGTCGTATTTTGATTCAAGGGCTTTTGGTTGGATCTGGGTTGAGATTCGTAGTCGCGTGTTGACGTGTGACCGACGTCGATGGTCGCGGTGTCCTAACTTGGCCAGAGTTGATGGGTCATATGCACGCGTGTACGATGTGTACACTGGAAGTGGAGCAATTGGGAAGAAGGGTTATGACCCGAAGGAGCACTCGTGTTTTTCGCGTGTCATCTCGAAGTGGGTAGCTGGTTTTGCTGCGAGTGTTTGGTATGCGTGGTTGCTGTTTTGCTTCGGGGAAGATGCGTGATGTTGCCGAGGTTGTCTCGAGAGTGTGGGTTGTTATGTATGTTAAGTACTGTAATGATTAGGTTTGCAAGTTTAAAACCTGAAAATAAAATAAGTTGCTAAGTAACTTGTAGTTTACAATAAGTATAGATCAAGCTTTAAACTATAAACAAGATTTATGAAAGAAACGATTTAAAACATGTTGTTTAAATAAGTAAATCAAACTTTAAAGGATATGAATTGAATTTATTTTAAAATTTAGACTTGTTTAAAATGATTCTTAGTGGATGTAATTTAATTTAATTACATTTTGATTTTTAAATTTGAAGAAGTATGTTTTTAATTTAATTATCAAATCGAAGTTTTAAGTTAAATATTGAAGTGATGTTTTAATAACAAATTTTCACTTTATATTGAAAATAAATTAGTTTAAAACTTGATAATTTAAAGCGTTTAAATTTGGAAATGATTTATCACCAAGTAAGACTATTATTATGATTTTGTAAACCAAGTTTAATAATTTTTCTTTGAATTAATAAGATTTAAATAATTCAAATAATTTATTTATGGAAATAAATAAGGTTAAATTATTTGGATAATATAACTTAAGAATAGTTACTTAAATATGATTTGTTAATAAGTAAAGTTTAATTAGGAATAATGCTTTCTTAATTAATTAGGATTTTTAAATCTAAGAAGTTAATTAATTAATTATTTAATTAATTTTAAATAATTAGTTAATTGTTTATTTAATTTTAAATAATCACTTAATTATGGATTAATTAAGTGTAATTACTTAATGAAGTAATTAATGGTTAATAATTGAATGTAATTAAGAAGGTAATTACTTATGGAAGTAATTAAAGTGGAAGTGATTAATGGATAATCACTTAATGTTATTAATTAAGGATTGATTAATATAATTAATTTAAAGTTAATTAATTATGTAATAATTAATTAATTACTTAATTAATAATTATTTAATGATGGAATTAATTATTTATTAAGTAATTAATTAAGAGATTAATTAAGATTTATTAATGGAAGTAATTAGAGATAATTACTTATGTAAGTAATTAAGAGTTAATTAATTAATTTATTTTAGTTAATTAATTAATGTGATTAATTAATTAATGTGATTACTTTAAGATTAATTACTAAGGTAATTAATTAAAATGTAATTAATTAATTAAGTAATTAATTAAGGATTAATTGTTAATATTTTTTTTAATAATTACTTAATGAAGTAATTAAAGATTAATTAATTAAAGTAATTAATCAAGGATTACTATAATTAATTAAGAAGTTAATTGATTAAGATAAGTAATTACAAGTTGTTAATTACTGTTTATGATTAATGAGATGATTAATTATAAATTAATTGTTTAATTAATTAAAGGGTTAATTAATTAATAAGGATCATTAATAAATATAATTAATGACATTAATCAAGGTTGATTAATAAAAGTAATAAATTAAAGTAATTAATTAATTGTAATTAATTGAGGTTTAATGTAATTAATTATAGTTAATTAATTAATGGAAGCTAATGAAGGATCATTAATTATTTTAATTAATGATAGTAAATAAAAGGTTAATTACTGAATATGGTTAAGGATAATTACTTGAATGTAATTAAAGATAATTAATCAAGGATGATTAATTAAGGAAGATCATTAAGAGATGATAATGAATTTGATTTGTAATAAATCAATGAAGCAGGATTTAGATAATCCAAGTAATTGAAGGATAGTAATTAATTTAATTAAAGGTTAATTAAATTGATTTAGTGTTAATCAATTCGGCTTATGGATGATGGATTGATCTTGGATGGTTGATATAGGATGTTGAATGATATTGGGTGATTGGTTGATACTGTATGATTTGGATATCTCTGTTATGTCATATGTTGCTTTGTGAGATGAATGTTTGATATGATTTATCTATTGTGATAATGTGATTCATCTATTGTTTATATCATCCTGAATATAAGTTAACTGTTTAAACCCTTAAGTACAACTTGGACATTAAAATGGCGTTTGGTTTCGGTGAGACCGAGATCGGGTTTCCATATTGATATCCGAAAACCACATCGATTCCAATTAAACGTTAGGTCGTTAATCCAAGTGGAGCAAGTGAAGACTCGAGGTATAAGGGTTATACGTCAGTATAACTCTGTGGGTGATTCCGTAATGAGTTTGACGGAATAGCACTTATAGGTTCGAGATGGTGATTTAGAGTGCAAGGACTATGGTCGTTGACTCTGAGGGTGATTCCAAAATGAGTGCAACGAGATAGTGCCTCCGGTTTTGTTCGAACCCAGAACGAACTTGTATGGATTGAATGCTTTCAGCACATCGTCAGGCGGACGATGAGCGTTCTAAGTGATGTGTCCTATAAAGGTAATCGCAGCCTCAAGCCTCATCAACTGGGAATGGCTAAAATAGGGGAGGTGCAGCAAGGCTTCGTGGGTAGCCACCACTTGAGAGTGAGATTTACCCTTGTCTAGAGGTCCCTTTCTATTTCGTCTTAGTGTGTGGTTGGTCGCGCCAACTGCGGGGTGGTCTTGTTCGGAACTGTCCAGTAAGGGATGGTTCCGGCCTTGTGTTGCAAGGGAGCGGGCGTACTCCTCGGTACGTTGATCTAGGCCACGTACTGTGACGGGCGGTACCCCAGTAGCCCTGCCATTGATGGAAACCCATTTTCCCTACGAGACCCTATGGTTTTGATTGTATTACCCACTTTTGTGGTTAGTAGCTGGAATTTAATGAATGTAACAATTTTGGCTATTTCATATTTACTTGAAAACCCTAGACACTATTATAATATCAATGGATTTCCTATCAAATGTTTTGGTTAGCGTAAGGTAAAAACTTTTCCATGTTTATGTGTGGGAAGTCTTACGTGATACCTTCTCTTTTCAAAGGTTTTTCTAAAGTTAAGCAAATTTTAAACCGTTTACTCACACCAGACCCCAGTCTGACCCGAGTATTTATTTTCTGTTTTATTAAACTCTTGGGTACTCATATTATGTATGAGTAGTTAAGTGATTCAAGTTAGCTTGACGAATTCTGGAGGAGATATGGAGCGGGAGGCTTCCATGTGTAGATATATTATGTTTTCCGCTGTGTTTGAAATTGTGTCTGTATCTTGTGTACTTGAGTTGTACGATTAGATAGAAATGTTATAACTGCCTAATATGTGTTGTATAATGATGTGTACTCTGATGTAATATGATACTATGTAATATTTTATGTGATATATTATATTTCATTCGTTCCGCTGTGAGTTATCTGTTGTTGTTGTCTTTCTCTTTCTTTTCTTCTTCTATCCCTTTCTTTCTTCATTAGTGATGCGACTTTCTGGAGATAGGCAGTCGGGTCGCTACATTGTGGTATCAGAGCATTAGGTTGAATGAATACCTAGGCTCTGGAGTGGTGTCTTTCTTGAGAGAGCATACTTGTAATTTTTATATATAATTATATATATATATATATACCTGATCTGTTGGTTTATCTGTTTGGATTACCCAACATAAATTTTAGTGGTAGATAGAGGAGTAGTGATGTTTGTGTGTAACACGACTACCACTAATGGAAGAGGTCCATATGTTTGAGGTTGGAAGTATATTTGTCGAGACTGTAGACCTAATACCATCTCGAGTAAGTTTTGTAGCTTGGAGTAAGGATTTCTTTGATATCCGAAGGAAATCTTTTAAAGATTCGGAGTTCATCTTTGAAATGTAAGTTTGGATTTGTCGGTAGTGCAGAAGTAAGTAATGGTATCTTGATAACTGCGTGGTGAGATGCAGTTTCCTTGGATATTTCCGATGATGTTTTCTCTTGAAGCAGTTTTAGAAGTAGTTGAGGAGCAGTCTTTACCTGCCGTAGAGAAGACTCGTCTATGTAGTAGTTGTTTGGATCTTTTGTTTGGAGGTTGGCTATTCTAGAATATGAGACTGAGGTCTATAAGTTGCTTCGCTTTGACATGGTCTCATTTGTCTTTTCTTAAGGAAAGAGAGATGTTGATGCTTGGTTTGGAGCCCGAGTTTCTTTTGGGATGTCTGCCATCTCGAAAGTCTTTTGTGTGGTTTGTTGATGGTTTTGGTCTTCGAGGAGCCTTTGGATTAGAAGTCTTTGGTTAGCTGTGGTAGCAGTTCAGCTCGAAGTGTTCGGTGTGCTATCGAGAAGGTCTTTTAGCATTGCTGTATCATCGAGGTAGAATTTGGAAGCAGAAGTGTGCTCGTTTCTATGATAGTTCAAGAATTTCTTGTGGTTCTTCTTCAGCAGTCCAGGCAGTTGGTGAAAGTTTTCTTGAAATGTTAACCTTGTTTGGAGAAGCTTTAGGCTGTTCTAATTGGTAAAGTGAGGACAGTTTCTTTGGAATCAGAATTAGGTTGGATTGCAAAAGTGACAAGCGATTAGTTTGGGAATTTGTCTTTTGTTTGAGACTGAGGATTCTCATGTGGAAGTAGGAGCTACTGAAGTGAGTTGTCTGCATCTGGAGTTGAGTTCCGTATTGATTTGGTTCCAGAAGTGATTTTGGTAGTTAGCCTGGTAGTAGGATGGTTCTTGGAGAAAGCAGAGTTGGTGTAGCAGCTCAGGAGTTTTTGAAATGGATTGCTCAGATCTAATTTTTGAGTTTGGATTTCTGCTGTAAGGTTGTGTGACCAAGTCAGATGGGTCACTAAGATTTTATGGATTTGATGAACAAAGTTTATCGGATATATTGGATAAGTTTGTACTCATGTTCATCAAGAGTACTCTCATCTATTTCAGAATCAGAGTTGTGTTGCGGAAGCGAGGTAGCAGCTGTACAAGGAAGGAAGCGAGTTCAGTTTGCTATTTCTTAGGAAGTAGAGCCTGTGTTCTGGATTTCAACGGATCTTGGAAGACTTTTCTGTTGGATAGGATCCAAAAACTGTTTGTTTTGGTCTTGTTGTTTCTGGAAGTATCAGCATAGGTTGAGCTGATCAAGAAGATGAGGAGCCCAGAATTGTCTGTTGAGTCATGCTGATATGAGATAAGGAGTTTGAATTCGAAGTTGGAGACTTCATTGTTGTTGAGATTTCTCGGGTTAAGAGGGCAGAATTTGGATGGTTAGTCGGAGGCATTTGAGATTTCTTATCTGTTTTTTTGATAAGATAAGATTGAACTGCCAGTTTGGATAGCTGGAATTCATTATACTTCACGTATCTCTGAGGGAGTACGTGTATGATTCATTGTTGGTTGTTGAATCTGTAGTCTTGTTGGATTTGGAAGTTGTGCTAGATTTGAGTATGGTCTGATGTTATGTTCAGATTGGTGGATCTAGAGATGAGAGAAGCTCTGGATTTTGGGTGGTGTAGTTTGTTAGTTTAGCTTCTATAGAGCGAGTCTCCCGGTGATTTATACTTTGGAAACTCGAGATACTGTTAGTAAGATTTATTCTGATTTGTGTCAGGATAATTAGTTAGGTTTGTTTGTTTGTTTGATTACTATGGTTGTTAGTAACTGGATGTTAGGAATGCTTTAGTGTTTGAAATTGAAATCTTTGTTGGGTTATTAAATTACCTTTGCTTTTCAATTTCGGGAACGAAATTCTTTTAAGGGGGGAGGATTGTAACGATCCGGAATTTTGGGCAATTTAAATTTAATAATCTGAATTAATAATTAAATTGGTTTGATAATTTTCTTTATAATTTGAATTTAAAATTGGTAAATTTAATCTTTTAAAGGTTAATAAATTTTTATCTGACAATATTGATAAGAATTATTTTTCAAAGCTAATAAATTTTTTTATTCTATTTATAATATATATATATATTTGATATATATTGTGAATAGAAGATCTTTTGTTTTAATTAAAAGATGAATTTTCAAATTGTAATATATATGTAAGTATATGTTATAATTTGGATTGTTTTGAAATTTAATTTAATTTATTGATAATTTATATATGTGAGAATTGTAATTTAAAGCTTTGTTTTAAAACATAATATTTTCAAAAGTTAATTTAAAGATTAATGCAATTGTTTCAAAAGTATAAGATAATTATTTATTTTTAATATGATGGTTTAAAATAGATTTAATCAAAGTTATATTTTGTTTTCTTTAAAAATGTTTAAACTAAAATGGTCATAATTATATATATAGTTTTAAATAAGCTTTCTTTTTAAATATCTTTGAAACTAAGAATAGTTTGTAAATATATATATAAATAAAACATGAATAATATATAAATAGATTAATATAAATCCATATTTACATAATTAACAAAGCATAATACTTAGTAAGATAAGGATACAAACATAATAATTTTTTTTAACACTTGTAAACTTTTAAAATATGCTTGATACACTTGTTCAATTTATCAACAAGTGGAAATTTATTCATTTTAATTTTTAATAAACATTTTTAAAAGAAAACTAGTTTTCTCAAACATTTTTCCTTTGTTTCCATTTCTTAGCTCAAATTAATGGAAAATCTGAAAATATCAAAACCTGAGAATTAAAATCTGCAAATTAAGGTTCTCCTCAACAATCAAAACTGCAAATTAAAATACATTAGCAAATCTGGAAACTTCAATCTGCAAAAATCAACCTGCATATGAAAATGAAGATCAAATCTGCAACCAAATTTGAAGTTCTTCTCAAAAATCAACCTGCAAGTTCAACATTTTACATCAAGTTGAAGCATGCAACTGGATTTTTCATCAGCATATCAAAGCCTGGAATAATACAGAAAATTCTGCTCTGCATATTATAAACAAGTGAGTAAACTTCTTTAAAAACAGTTTTTATCATAGTGTAATTGAATTTATTATTGCATGTGTAGGATTTGGCTTTGTTAATGAATATTTGTACTGTTATATGTGTATGTTGTTGATAGGAAATGCTTGAGAATAGGAAACAATTACTGATCATCTCTGTTGTTTACAAAACTGTTTTTCTTAGGGAAATTTTAAAAATAAAAATAGAAATCTTTTAATCCAAACTATATTAGATCTTGATATATGAAGAGAAGTTGTTTGTAATCATATAACTTTTCATCTAAAAATGATTATAAGTTTTTAAAATATAATAATGGTTCAGAAATTTCAAAATTTCAGTAAAAATCAAATCGGGTCAAAAATTTATGAATTTAATCTTTAGTTTTGACTGCATGATTGGAATAGCATCAGGAAATCATGATTTTTAATACTTGTGTCATGATATTTAGTTGAGTACTCCGTATGTATTCTGGGTTTGTGTGTTTTTTGGAGTTTTGGTGATTGCTGATTATCCATGCTATAATTTGGTTTGAAATTCTGGGTGAAGCTTGTTCTCGTGTCAAGGATTAAGGGAAAAATGCTTTGGAATTTTTCTATTGGTTGTGGTGTGTGAATTTGAATCAACTAGGGTTTAAGCTTGAAATTTAGTTCGGCTTGAATGTCGTGACATTGCGACTTGGTTTGGGAATCGAGATCATTCGCTTTTGGTGGAGATGTAGTCCATGGATGTGGGTTCCGATGGTGGAGTTGGCAGAGTTTAACGGCGATGAGATGGTCGTTGACGATGCGGATTTGTGGTTCGTGCTTCGTTGTAGTTTTCGTGCGTTTGGTCGTATTTTGATTCGAGGGCTTTTGGTTGGATTTGGGTTGAGATTGGTGGTCGTGTGTTGACGTGTGACCGACGTCGATGGTCGCGACGTCCTAACTTGGCCAGAGTTGATGGGTCATATGCACACGTGTACGATGTGTACACTGGAAGTGGAGCAATTGGGAAGAAGGGTTATGACCCGAAGGAGCACTCGTGTTTTTCGCGTGTCGCCTCGAAGTGGGTAGCTGGTTTTGCTGCGAGTGTTTGGTATGCGTGGTTGCTGTTTTGCTTCGGGGAAGATGCGTGATTTTGCCGAGGTTGTCTCGAGAGTGTGGGTTATTATGTATGTTAAGTACTGTAATGATTAGGTTTGCAAGTTTAAAACCTGAAAATAAAATAAGTTGCTAAGTAACTTGTAGTTTACAATAAGTATAGATCAAGCTTTAAACTATAAACAAGATTTATGAAAGAAACGATTTAAAACTTGTTGTTTAAATAAGTAAATCAAACTTTAAAGGATATGATTTGAATTTATTTTAAATTTTAGATTTGTTTAAAATGATTCTTAGTGGAAGTAATTTAATTTAATTACATTTTGATTTTTAAATTTAAAGAAGTATGTTTTTAATTTAATTATTAAATCGAAGTTTTAAGTTAAATATTGAAGTAATGTTTTAATATCAAATTTTCACTTTATATTGAAAATAAATTAGTTTAAAACTTGATAATTTAAAATGTTTAAATTTGGAAGTGATTTATCTCCAAGTAAGATTATTATTATGATTTTGTAAACCAAGTTTAATAATTTTTCTTTGAATTAATAAAATTTAAATAATTCAAATAATTTATTTATGGAAATATATAAGGTTAAATTATTTGGATAATTAACTTAAGAATACTTATTTAAATATGATTTGTTAATAAGTAAAGTTTAATTAGGAATAATGCTTTCTTAATTAATTAGGATTTTTAAATCTAAGAAGTTAATTAATTAATTATTTAATTAATTTTAAATAATTAGTTAATTGTTTATTTAATTTGAAATTATCGCTTAATTATGGATTAACTAAGTGTAATTACTTAATGAAGTAATTAATGGTTAATAATTGAATGTAATTAAGAAGGTAATTACTTATGGAAGTAATTAAAGTGGAAGTGATTAATGGATAATCACTTAATGTTATTAATTAAGGATTGATTAATATAATTAATTTACAGTTAATTAATTATGTAATAATTAATTAATTAATTAAGAATTATTTAATGATGGAATTAATTATTTGTTAAGTAATTAATTAAGAGATTAATTAAGATTTATTAATGGAAGTAATTAGAGATAATTATTTATGTAAGTAATTAAGAGTTAATTACTTAATTTATTTTAGTTAATTAATTAATGTGATTAATTAATGAATGTGATTACTTTAAGATTAATTACTAAGGTAATTAATTAAAATGTAATTAATTAATTAAGTAATTAATTAAGGTTTAATTGTTAATAATTTTTTTAATAATTACTTAATGAAGTAATTAAAGATTAATTAATTAATTAATTAAAGTAATTAATCAAGGATTAATATAATTAATTAAGAAGTTAATTAATTAAGAAAAGTAATTACAAGTTGTTAATTACTGTTTATGATTAATGAGATGATTAATTATAAATTAAGTGTTTAATTAATTAAAGGGTTAATTAATTAATAAGGATCATTAATAAATATAATTAATGACATTAATCAAGGTTGATTAATAAAAGTAATTAATTAAAGTAATTAATTAATTGTAATTAATTGAGGTTTATTGTAATTAATTATAGTTAATTAATTAATGGAAGCTAATGAAGGATCATTAATTATTTTAATTAATGGTAGTAATTAAACGGTTAATTACTGAATATGGTTAAGGATAATTACTTGAATGTAATTGAAGATAATTAATCAAGGAAGATTAATTAATGAAGATCATTAAGAGATGATAATGAATTTGATTTGTAATAAATCAATGAAGCAGGATTTAGATAATCCAAGTAATTGAAGGATAGTAATTAATTTAATTAAAGGTTAATTAAATTGATTTAGTGTTAATCAATTCTGCTTATGGCTGATGGATTGATCTTGGATGGTTGATATTGGATGTTGAATGATATTGGGTGATTGGTTGATACTGTATGATTTGGATATCTCTGTTATGTCATATGCTGCTTTGTGAGATGAATGTTTGATATGATTTATCTATTGTGATAATGTGATTCATCTATTGTTTATATCATCCTGAATATAAGTTAACTGTATAAACCTTTAAGTACAACTTAGACATTAAAATGGCGTTTGGTTTCGGTGAGACCGGGATCGGGTTTCCATCCGAAAACCACATCGATTCCAATTAAACGTTAGGTAGTTAATCTAAGTGGAGCAAGTGAAGACTCGAGGTGTAAGGGCTATACGTCAGTATAACTCTGTGGGTGATTCCGTTATGAGTTTGACGGAATAGTACTTATAGGTTCGAGATGGTGATTTAGAGCGTAAGGGCTACGGTCGTTGACTCTGAGGGTGATTCCAAAATAAGTGCAACGAGATAGTGCCTTCAGTTTCGTTCGAACCCGGAACGAACTTGTATGGATTGAATGCTTTCAGCACACGTCAGGTGGGCGATGAGCCTTCTAAGTGATGTGTCCTATAAAGGTAATCGCAGCCTCAAGCCTCATCAACCGGGAATGGCTAAAACATGGGAGGTGCAACAAGGCTTCGTGGGTAGCCCCCACTTGAGAATGAGATTTACCCCTGTCTAGAGGTCCCTTTCTATTTCGGCTTAGTGTGTGGTTGGTCGCGCCAACTGCGGGATGGTCTTGTTCGGGATTGTCCAGTAAGGGATGGTTCCGGCCTTGTGTTGTAGGGGAGTGGGCGTACTCCTCGGTACGTTGATCTAGGCCACGTACTGTGACGGGCGGTACCCCAGTAGCCCTGCCATTGATGGAAACCCATTTTCCCTACGAGACCCTACGGTTTTGATTGTATTACCCACTTTTGTGGCTAGCAGTTGGAATTTAATGAATGTAACAATTTTGGCTATTTCATATTTACTTGAAAACCCTAGACACTATTATAATATCATTGAATTTCCTATCAAATGTTTTGGTTAGCGTAAGGTAAAAACTTTTCCATGTTTATGTGTGGGAAGTCTTACGTGATACCTTTTCTTTTCAAAGGTTTTTCTAAAGTTAAGCAAATTTTAAACCGTTTACTCACACCAGACTCCTTTCTGACCCGAGTGTTTATTTTCTGTTTTATTAAACTCTTGGGTACTCATATTATGTATGATTAGTCAAGTGATTCAGGTTAGCTTGACGAATTCCGGAGGAGATATGGAGCAGGAGGCTTCCACGTGTAGATATATTATGTTTTCCTCTGTGTTTGAAATTGTTTCTGTATCTTGTGTACTTGAGTTGTATGATTAGACAGAAATTTTATAACTGTCTAATATGTGTTGTATAATGATGTGTACTCTAATGTAACATGATTCTATGTAATATTTTATGTGACATATTATATTTCATTCGTTCCGTTGTGAGTTATCTGTTGTTGTTGTCTTTCTTCTTTCTCTTTCTTTTCTTCTTTTATCCCTTTCTTTCTTCATTAGTGATGAGAATTTCTGGAGATAGGAAGTCGGGTCGCTACAATACAGGATAAATAAACATCCAAATTTATCCAAACACCAATCGATAGCATCTAATTCCAATTTCGAGACCTTAAACCCATTTTTAGATCACACATACTCCCAATGCAAATCAACCATTTAACTTCCCCTAAGTAAAATTCAATTCAATTTAATCCAGTCAACTTTACCCAATTTGAATTCTCATTTCAAATTTTAAACTTTATATTAATAATCTTCCCACTTATAAGTTCAAAATCTTATCACTTTGGGTTTTAATATCACATTCAAAGGAAAAATTAGCACTTAGAGTTTATTTCAAACCATCTTTGATAATATGTATATCTTGATGTGCACGTCGAAGTCAGGTGTCAGTGTTTGTGAAAGGGGGCCTGTGTCTCGGGGTGGGTCTCAGGGAGGAAGCGTCATGGCTCGGGTTGGTCTTCGTACATATCACAACTAGTATCACCGAACTTTCAAACCATCCACCAAGCGACATGCATAATTCGTACAAAATCCATTGTCAACCATCCAACCTCCTCCGCATACAGACTTTTACACACCATCTTAATACAATTGCCATGCATGACTATCATCAAAGCTACTTTCCATTGTCACCAAAACAACCAACAAAACCTTCCTTATTCAGTGTACTGCCTGTCATACACTTACTACTACTCAGTCCACCATTACACTCCTATTGCATCAACCATACTTCCACGGCCATATTTCCACTCTGTAGTGCCAATCGCACTTCTTTTCCAAGTGCTTTACTGTTCTCTCCATTACACTGTGCACGTGCAGTTACTACTACCACCTGAAACCACTTCTGCTTGCAACAGAACGGCAGACCATTCACCTCAACTACCTGAATTTCTCACAACCTCTGCGCATCTCAAATCATACTGACCACAAATAGCAACTTCGCCCAAAATAACCTACATCACTCAAACCACAATTTCACAAACACCAGCAAGAACAACCTCTTCCGCCCATCAACTGCACCTTTGTAAATCGAAACCCACCCCTAACCGATAGCCGTGAACTGAAATCATCTACAGAACTCCACAAGCGACAACTCTTGCAACCACAACCACTCCATCGCCTCGGTCCTGCTGTGAACCACTGCAAATTACTGCACAAACTTCAATCCACCTGCCACCAGTCATACGCGACTCCATCAATCATCACTTCGAAACCCAATTACCACCTAACTCTTCATCAACCGTCTACTTCCTTTAGTCGATAACTCCAATCTAACACTCCAATTAACACAACTCCAGCCATCGATTTACCAAAACAAACTGCCTGCAATTACCATTTGAAATCACCACCGTCTTCTAACTACAAACCACCTCTAGCGAGCAACTAAAGACCTCCTACAACCCTAAAAAATGGCCTTCGAACAACCTCTGCTAGCATCGCGACCAAATCGAACTCCTAACCTCGACCAGATATCGCCTACTACCATAACCTGCTGCGACCAATTCCAATCACCACGAATCGCCACTTAGTTTGGAGAAATTGAACATTCAAGCGATCGAGCGATTTCGACTTCGATTTTGATATCTGTTTTAAGAAATTTTAGGTTAAGAGAATTTGTAAATCGCATTTTGTTGGCCTGGATTGCATTATTTGGCATTGTTTTAAGTTGTGATTGTGTAATTAGTTTTATTTTGGGTCGGGTTAGTTAATGGTTGAGTGCAGTCTTGCATATAAATTGTTAGTCTTTGTTTTGGGAGTTTGGGTGAATTGCTTTAGGGTGTGTGTATATTTTAATTTTGAGTTTTTCTTATAAATTTTTTTTCTTTGTTCTAATTTTCTTTTGTTTACAAATTCAACAAGTTTTAGTGTTATTTTCAATTTTCCCTTTGTGTTTTCAATTTTCATTTGTTTGGAGTTTAGTTTCCTCTATTTATTTCTCCTAAAAGAAAACTTGTACATATATCTTGTTTTTTATTTTTCAGGTTACCAAAGCAGATTGGAAAAATTGCTTGCTTCGTCAACCGCTGCCAAAAAAAATTGCTTGCTTATAAAATAGTTTCGCACTATTATCTCTTGTTTTTATTTTAGTTGCATTGCTGATTTTTTGCATTTGCATTTATTTAAAAAAACAAAAAATCCAAAATCCAAAAAAAACGAAAAATCATTCGTAGTTGCATTGTTAATACACGTTTAATTTCTACTTTGCATTTCATCTTAGAATTTATTAATAATAACGGTTAGGCATCGATAACACTTAATTGTATGATGAAAATTTGTCTTCTTTGAACAACTTAATTTCTTGGTGTCTAGGCTTTGGCAGAGTAATAACCATTTATAAATATTACGGTGATTCGTAAATATTATATTGGTTCCTCTGACGGTACTTAAACCTTCGGCTGCATTGATACGGTGATTCGTGGTCCACTGATAAATCCTGCTGGTTACCTGACTGAGAACTATCCTATTTATCTAAGACAATGTGTGAGTACAACTTTGGGTTAACTTAGAATAAATCATTTGTAATATACCCTTGCATTCATTTAGTTGCATTAGTTCATGCATATTTAAGAAAAAAAAACAAAAATATTCAAAAATCCAAAACAAAAAAAATTGTAAATATTCCTTTTATTTTTCTTTGAAATTTTTAAATCATTTTCCTTTGAAAATTCAAAAATCCAAAAAAATCTAGAAAAACAAAAATCCAAAAAAAAAATATAAAACCTTTTAAAAAGAAGCCAAAAAAAATTTGAAAATCCAAAAACAAAACAAAAATCAATTTTCCATTTTGAAAAATAAATTTGTAAATATTTTTCCTTTATAAAAATTCTTAAAAATGTCTGAGTTTCCCCACTTATGTGAACTTTACAATAGTTGTGAAAATCAATATAATCCATACGATTTCACTCCAAATTCATATTTTAACACCAACATTGTTTAAACCATTGAAATTTCGAACTACAAAATTTTCAAAATAACGAGCAACCCTCAAATCTTCAAAATAGCATTTCATCTTTACTTGAAATCTCTACACAACAAAATCAAATGATAAATGAGTTGTGTAATTCATATTTATGCCATAACTCGAATCAGAGTTTTCAAAATAATCAAAATTTGAATTCACTTCAAAATTCAAACGATTTTGAGTATAACCTATGTCAATTAAATTTTGAACTCCAAAATGAATTTCAAAATCAAAATGAAAATGTGATCCACTTTTCAAATAATTTTGGCAATCAGAATAATCTCGACTATAATGCGATTGAAAACTTTTGTCCTCAACAAATCCAAATCGAAAATTCTCTAGTCAATAACCACAAGTTGGATTTTGTTGAACAAATGAGCAAAATTTACGATGATCACACAAATTTGTTGTTTGAAATATATATGAAACAACGTGAAAAACAAAACCAAATCCCAACGTGTGATGAGTCGAGTGATAATCCATCTTTTACCCAAATCGACGATTTTCAAATAACAACTTTTGAAATTGAAAATAACAATCTTAATGAAGTTGTTGAAAACACGGTAATTGAGTTGGATTTCAATTCTTTTAAGGGTGTGGAACCAAACTTAAAATTTGATCTTTCTTTTCTCGATTTCGAAAATTTGAATACAACAACTTCGGATTTTGAACTTGAGATAGGTAATGAAGTTGTTGGTAATCCAACAAAGGAAGACGAATTTAATGAACACAAATTTTTTGGACTTTTGGATGACGGTTGTTAAATACCGACACGGAAGATTTAAATAACCACTTTGATTTTGAAATTGATAATTTGAAGAAGTTTTCATTGATAGGTTTGAACTTCAACTTGGTGAAATTAAACTTGAATTTCAATCAATTGTTTTATCTACCCCTAAAATCATCGAAAATAAAACAACTCATACGATTTTTAATAAAACGACATTCATTTTTCCAAATCAATACTCAACTTTGAAATCTTTTACGATTTGGTTTTCTACGCTTAAGCTATGTCTCGCATACTTGGTGAGACAAATGAATCGGTTTTTGGAAGACCGGTTCATTTACTCTTTAACGGCATATTTTCTGATGCCTTGTAAATAATCATCTTTTCATTTAAATAAAGGTTATGATTTTATTTTTCTCCTTCCACTTGGGTTGATTGTGGGGACACATTCAAAATCAAGTGTGGAGGGAGTCTCATCTTCATTTTCGATTTTTCATGATTTATTTTTAGTTTTTCTTTGCAAAAAAAATCTCTAATAAAAACAGTTTTATTTTAGCATTTTGATTTATTTTTAAAGAAACATTGTAG
This sequence comes from Allium cepa, assembly GCA_030765085.1. Taxonomy (NCBI): domain Eukaryota; kingdom Viridiplantae; phylum Streptophyta; class Magnoliopsida; order Asparagales; family Amaryllidaceae; genus Allium; species Allium cepa. The sequence goes on from CM060935.1 coordinate 1,014,483,661, forward strand.
GATAAATATATGGTTTTAGCTTATTAAATTGAAATTTTTGAAAGTTTACTTTTCTTAACAAAAATAAAAATAAAGTTTGATTACAAATAAAAATGGTTTAACTAGTATATAGAAAGATTCATACGTGTTAATTATGAAATACATCCTAATTGAAAATCTTTGTTTTAAAAAGTGGTTGATTTAAAGTAAAGGATATAACATTTTTTTGTCTTCTAAATTAAATGGTGCTGAGATGATTTTGCAAAACTCTCTCTCTCTTACTAAAAAACATTTGTTTGTATGTATATATATATATATATATTCTATTAACACCTACGGTTGACAGGTGTACACACTTATGTGTACACTCGCCATGCTCTATACCTTTCTCATGTAAGCCCGAAAGGCAGTGCACGATCGGTATATCTGGCCTCAGTTTATCTAAGCTAGGTGTATATATAAAAAAATTCTTTTTAATAAAGCCTACAGTGAATAGGTGTTCACACTCGTGTGTTCACTCGCCACGCTCTGTATTCCCCTTACATAAGTCCGCAAGGCAGTGCATGGGTAATATATCTGGCCTCAGTTTATCTGAGTTAGGAATACGTAAATATTGTAAATATCAATAAAATTTTCAAAAAAAAATAGAGAGGGTAGGCAAATGAAATCCAAGCCCTATTTTAACTTATTTGATTTGACTTGTTATTGAACTGAAATTAAAATACCACTTTGACAAACTTTGATAATCAACTAAGAATCTATTTCATAATTACACTTTGTTATCAATCGAAATAACGAGTTAAACTATAATCTATTTGTTATGATAACTTGATTTTTATTGCAAATTTTGACGAGTAAATGACTTAAATTTTCAAGACAATGACCAAAACTTATATTTAACTTATTTTTGTCGAATTAAAAGTAAATCATTCATTGTAAATATTTCAAAAATTCGAATTCATCTCTTTGTAAACAAATCTTGCATTTTGTAAATATTTTTATCACGCATTTGGATTTTGTGGGTAGTATCCACTGAAAACCCTCACGAGACAACACTCGTCGTACTGGAGACATCTAGAGGTTTAACGGCTTGTTTCATATGCTCAATGCATTCGTGCTCCCTATGAAAACAGATTTATCTTAGTTTTTCTTTATTCAAGGACGAATAAAAGATAAGTTGGAGGTATTTGATGTGCATGTAAATGTGCATATTTTTACCACTATATTTATTCTATTTAAATTAAATAAATGATCATATTGGGTATTTTAACTTATTTTAACCATAATCCATACTAGTTTCAAATTGTCACATATCCGTCTTCATATAGGGGCAAAATGATCGTTTTTGTGCATATATTTCTTTGAGAATAATTAGAAATTTCCATACTATTTTGTAGGAATTTGATTTCAATTACGAGTTGTTTCATGAAGAAGATATGAATGCACAAAAAGAACACAAAGGAATGAAGATGGAAATGATTCAAAGTGAAGATCATGGAGGACCCCACCTACCCACCACCTTAATGTACAAATTAGAGGCTAATACACATGCTTATGGAATTGATGGCTTCATGTACACTTAAATAGGGATTATGACATGCTAATGATTACTTGGTAGCCATGCATTCCCTAAAAATATGAATTAGGGTTTCATACATGTATAAATACCCATATGTTTCATGTAACCCCTTACTTAGTCTCTTCCTCTTCGTTAGTTTAGGCTCAAAATAAAAGAAAAGCTTCTTTTTTTTTCCATGGCTACTTATCCATTTCTTCTCTTATGTTTCTTTTTTTTTGTTTATGCAATTATACATGTTCATTTTCTTTTCTTGTTTATTTCCTTTGATGTTGTAGTGTAGATCTCTTTTATTTTATGCAAGTAGAATAGTTTTTCACTTAACTTTGCTCTCTTTTCCTTTTCTTTTTCTTTCATGTTGCAAGCTACACTTGTTAATCAAATAACAAATATAAGAGGCTAAACCCCTTCAATTTAGGGGGTAATGAAGCTCTCTAATTATGTAACTTCAACTATTTGTTAATTCATGCTCTCTTTTTGTGCTTAATGATGATGATAGAAATGGTTTACTAGTTGTTTTTGCTTTGAATTTGATAGCCTATATTATTGACAATAAATAGGCTATGCTTAAATCATCAAAATATGATTATGGCAAAAGAAAGTGATTTGAAATTAAAATTTGATGGTCTATATTTCTAATCAATAGTTAATAGGTCATACTTTAAATAGATTTCATTTTCATTTTCTTTGTCAAGTTTCATGAAAGTTATTAAGTGCTTTAAGGGATGTGTTATAGTTTGATGGCTAATGTTGGCTAATAAATAGCACAAATATGCCATACTTATGATAAGCACATCAATTAAAGCACTAAGGACCATAAAAGAGATCATGATTTCAAGTGTTGAACTACATGATCTAGACAGTGGATTTATTCTCTAAATTGTCATTTAACTCTTATATTTGCTTCTCTTTTCTTTTAGTTAGTTAGTTAATTCTCTAGCATAACTTTCCATCGACTTTGGTTTAATATGATTGAATAGAATTTTAAAATCATCGATTCCCTGCGGATCGACTCGTATTTGCCACGTACTACGATAGTACGCCGTGTGCTTGCAGTATAAATTTTATTTTAAATTTATCGGTGATTTTCTAGCTCATAGAATTTTCGTCGTTAAACACTTCGCATGTGTGTTTTGTTTCCAGAATTTATGTTTAAAACTAAAGCTAAGTTAAGAAAAAAATCAGGTGGATTGTCTTGGGTCTGGGCTTGTGTATTAACTGGGTTGAACCCGAAGTAAGTGTTATATCAGTTTTTAGGATCTAAATAAAAGCAAGTTTTAAAAGTTTTGAGTAAATCAAGTTTAAACTGATTTTAAAATTTATTTCTTTGTATAATAATGCTTTTAAATGTTGGCTTAAGAAGTTGTAGGATATATTTTAGTTAAATTAATTAAATAGATTCTTAAATTTATTTTTAAACTTAATTTAATTATGTGATTAAGAATAAAATGTTGTGAATTCATATGTTAATGATAATTAAGTAAATAATAAAGATAAATGGGTTATCTAAAAGTTAATTAACGTTTTTGGTGATTAAAGATTAATTAAATTAAGAGAGTAATTAAAGAGAAAATTAATTAAATGAATAATTAGAGATTAATTAATTGGTAATTAAAGATTAATTAATTAGTAATTAGAGATTAATTAATTGGTAATTAGAGATAGATTAATGTAAGTAATTACTTAAATGATAATTACTTAAGGTATGTAATTAAGGATTAATTTGTTAAGGGTCAATTAAATATATTAGAAATTAAAGGTTAAATTAATTAATAATTAAAGGTTAATTAGTTGAGGATAATTAACCAATGGGATAATTACTTAATGGAAGTAATTATGGATAATTAGTTGGGATGGATAATTAAAGGTTGATTAATTGATTAAAGGTTTGTAATTAATTAATGTTAAGTAAGCAAAAATTAAAAGTGATTGAAGTAATTAATTTAATTTATTTAAATTAATTAGAAATAGTATGATTAATTAGCCTTGCTTATGGATGATTGATTGATATTGAATGCCTTGGATTATTTGATATCTCTGATATGTGATTCTATGTGATATGATATGTTGGGATTGAACTGTGATAATTATGTTTGTCTGTCTGTGATGAACGGCAATGCAAATATGTAATTCTAGATATAAATGGAATTATTTAAAGCTTAAACAGTTGTTATAAGATGATATTGGATTCAAAGAGGCCGGGGTCGGGTATCAGTAAATACCCAAAACCACTTCGATTAGTAATTTTCAGTGACTCTTTATAGATTTGAGTTTAAAGTCAAATAGGCTGGAATGGAATAATTTAAGTAACAGAACGATTTAAACTAAGTTTGGTACTTAGATATTGATGTGTCAAATAAGTGTTGGCTTTAACAAGTTAAGTACTCATTGTAAGGTACAAGTTACCCCGGGTTTTAAAATAAGTTTTATACCTTAGTATTTCAAATCTTATGAGTTTACTCACGCTGGATTCCAGCCTGACCTGGATGTTACTTTAATGTAATGCTTGGGTCAAACCGAGTATTATAGATTTTCAGGTGAGGATGTTCTGGAGCTCAGGGGGCGAGCTGGATGGCAGAAACGTATGGAGTTTACCGCAATGTATTTGAGATTGTTGTGATAATAGACCGGGACAGGTTGATATAACTGTCTAGTCCATTTGTAAAATGTATGTAACTCTGATGAAATGTATGTAATCTAACAATTACAGCTTTTCTTTGTATAAATGCTATTATTTGTTATTATATTTAATCCGCTACGAATGTATGATGCTGTTGTTTTCTGTTCTTCTTCCTTCTTTCTTCTTTTCTTTAACAATCTGAGATTGCGTTCGATGCACTTCTACAGTGAACGTATTAGTGTCGAATTTTCGAGGTTGAAATTTTGGGTCGTTAAAAATTGATTATGAAGAAACATTTGCTCATGTAGCACGTCTTGAAGCTATACGAACATTACTTGCTTTTTCATGTCATCATAATTTTTAATATTTCAAATAGATGTTAAGAGTGCATTTTTAAATGGTTTCATAAATGAGAAGGTTTATGTTGAAATATCCAAACCATATTTTCAAACTTTAAAAGACATTATACGGATTAAAACGGCCACCTATGCCTGGTTTTCAAATTGGGAAAATTGATTCAACATTATTCATAAAAATGGAAGAAAGTAATATACTAGTTGTACAAATATATATTAATGATATCATATTTTGATCAAATAAAAAAAACTATGTAATGATTTCTCTAGCATAATGAAAAATGAATTCGAAATGTCGCATATAGGAGTATTAAATTTCTGTTTAGGTTTGCAAATAAAACAGCTAGAAAATAGGATTTTTTTTAAATCAAGAAAAATATTATAAATAATTATTAAAATGATTTGGAATGGATAGTACTTCACGTAAACCAACTCCAATAAGCATGAGTTTACATTTAGATAAAGACGAAAATAGGAAAGATTTCAATCAAAAATCATACTGAAGTATGATAGGATCTCTATTATACTTAACGGCTAGTAGAATGGATGTTATGATGAGAATTTATCTATGTGCAATATTTCAAGCGAGGTCACATCATCAAGCGGTTAAAAGAACTCTATGATACTTAACCAACACCGAAGGTTATGGACTTTTCAATCCAAAAGGCAGCTCTTTCGAAGTCATATCATATAGCGATGCAAATTTGATGCTTGCAAGGCAGATAGAAAAAGTACGAGTGACATATGACTTCGTTCGGTAAAAAGAAAAATTTTGTTTCTCTCTCAACATGTGAAGTCGAATATATATCAGCAGCCTTAGCCTATGCACAAGTAATTTATATGCAACAAACACTTTAAGTTTTCGGTAAACTTATAACCAACTCTCCTATATATTATGATAATACTAGTGGTATAAATTTATCCAAGAATAAATTTAACCATTCTTATACAGAAAATATTGACATTCGTCGCCATTTTTTAAGAGGTGATGTCGGAAAAGGAGTTATCTCTCTTGAATTTGTTAATACTGAAAATCAAATTTTCGATATTTTCACCGACCCACTATGTGAATTAACTTTTATAAAGCTATGACGTGACCTTGGTGTATGTTTAGTTGCTAAATTAATCAATTAATATATGACACATTTATTCATCTTTAGAAAACTTTAAACATTATTTCTCTATATAAAATTATAAACTAAATTCATTTCAGTCAATCTTTTAACAACCGTAAAAACAAAACCATTAACAAAATTATGGTTAAAACTATTCTACCCATACAAAGTTTTCATTACAAATAAACTATAAACCTATCTATACATGATTAAGAAAAACAGAAGTATTATTTATAAATTTACAAAAACTAAACATGTCTTCTGATCACGACTCCACTTATTCAACTATCGATTTCAGCTCACCTTCATCAAATAGCACCTACGTATCTGTCACGACCCGACTTTCCACTCCCAGAAAATCGTGTCATGAAAGAAGAAAGAAAGGGATAGAAGAAGAAAAGAAAGAAGAGAAGAAGAAACAACATCAGAATCTAACACAGCGGAACGAATAAATTATATTAATAACATAAATATTACATAGTATCATTTACATCAGAGATACACAGCACAATCAACTCATACTAGACAGTTATAGATACCTGTCTAGTTATACAACTCAATACAATCCAGAGACAATACAAAATGCACAGCGGAATTCTCAATAGCTATACGTAGAAGCCTCCTGCTCCATTGCTCCCCCACAAATCGTCAAAGCTAATCCAGAATCCTAACCTGAATTCCCTTGACTACTCATAAAAATTTGAGTACCCAAGAGTTTATGAAAAACAAAAATAAACTCCGGGTCAGACATGGGTCTGGTGTGAGTAACAGGTTAAAGTTGCTTAACTTTTAAAAACCTTTGAAAAGAAAGGTATCACGTAAGACTTCCCACACATAAACATGGAAAAGTTTTTACCTTACGCTAACCAAAACATTTGATAGGAAATCCGATGATATTATAATAGTGTCTAGGGTTTTCAAATAAATAAGAAATAGCCGAAATTGTTACATGATTAAATTCCAGCTACTAGCCACAAAAGTGGGTAATACAATCAAAACCGTTGGCACTTATTGGATTTTGGATTCCATACAATGGCAGGGCTACTGGGGTACCGCCCGTCACAGTACGTGGCCTAGATCACCGTACCGAGGATTACTCCCTTCATCCCCTGCAACACAAAGCCGGACCCGTTCCTTACTGAACAGTTCCAAACAAGACAACCCCGTGGTTGTAGCTAGCAACCACCCACACAGCCGAATATAAAGGAACTTCTAGACAGGGATCAATCTTGCTCTCCAGTGGGCGCGACCCACGAAGCTTTGCTGCACCTCCCCTGTTTTAGCCATTCCCGGTTGATGAGGCTTGAGGCTACGATTACCTTTATAGGACACATCACTTAGAATGCTCATCGTCCACCTGACGATGTGCTGAAAGCATTCAATCCATACAAGTTCGTTCCGGGTTCGAACGAAACCGAAGGCATTATCTCGTTACACTCGTATTGGAATCACCCTCAGAGTTAACGACAATAACCCTTGCACTTTAAACCACCATCCCGAATCTATAAGGACTAATTCCGTCAACTCATTACGGAATCACCCACAGAGTTATACTGACTCATAGTCCTTACACCTCGAGTCTTCACAAAGCTCCACTTTGATACACGACCTAACGTTATTTGGAATCGATGTGGTTTTCGGATATCCAAATATGGAAATCCGATCCCGGTCTCATCGAAAACCAAAGCGTGTCTTTTAAGGTCCAAGTTGTTTTAAAGGTTTAAAACAATTCAATTACAGTATCTATTTACACACAGATAGATAACTTAAATCATAACTGATAATCAACATTATCATATAACAGGTAATTCACATCATCAATATCAAATAGATATTCCATATATCAACATCACAATAGATAACCTATGTTATCATCATAATACCATCAAACATCCATACCACACAATATCATACATCTTACTATTGAGATCACAAAGCATCTAAGTCCATCCATGACATCCATTCATAAATAAGCAAGGATCCACTCATCACAATATAATTAATTTAAAATGAATTAAATTAATTGTCTCTATCTCAAATTAATTTAAAATGAATTAAATTAATTTCTTTATCTTTAATTAATTTAAAATAAATTAAATTAATTGCTTTACCCAAATTATCTTGCTTACTTAATCATTTAATTGATTACAATCAATTAATCAATCATAAATTACTTTAATTAATCACTCTTGATTAATTATCCTTAATTACATCCATGTAATTATCCTTAATTAATTCCACAAATTAATTATTCTCAACTAAACAGTAATTAACCTTTAATTACTCCAACTAATTAATTAATCATAATTAATTATCCTAATCCTTAATTAATTACATTAATTAAGTACCTATTATTGATTAATTAATCATAATTAATCACCTTTAATTACATCATTAATTAGAATAATTAATGATCCTTAATTATTCCTTAAATTAATTACTCAAAGTAAATAACAAACTTAATTACTATATTAAACCAAATTAATTATCCTTAAATTAATTTCTTAATTAATACCTTGATTAATTATTTAAATAATTAATCCAAATTCCTTCATACTTAAACATCTTCTTAATTACAACCTGTAATTATTATATAATTACTTAACTAAGTAATTTCCAAAATATTAATTACATAAAGTAATTATCCTTAACCCAAGTGTTTAAAATTAATTAAACTTAATTAATTAAATTAAACAATCTCATTCAATTAAATTAATTACTTTATCAAGTAATTACTCAAACCATTTATAATTGATTATTATTAAATTAATTAATCTAATTAATTTTAAAAATTAACTACATTAATTAATTATTGAATAATCATGGTTAATGACCTTCATTAACCATTCTTAAATTATTTTATAAGGTAATTAACTTAAATTAATTACCAATTAAATTATCTTTAATCATTTATTAATTAAAATTAATTATTAAACTAATTAACCTTGATTTAAAACTTAATTACATAATTAATATTCATTTATCATTAATTAATAACTTAATTAATGATCTTAATTCCAAATTGATTAATCATTAATCAATTAATTCCAAATTTAATTAATTTAAATAAATTAACAAATCTTAATTACCTTGTAAATAAATTCTAAAACATAATTCTTAATCAAAAATAAACATAACTTAAAAACAAAATACAATTACCTTTAAATTCCAATTTAAATTTCAAGTTTAAAATAAAATAAATTTTAAACTTATCAAAGTTTTAAATAAATTTAAAACTTATTTAAATTTACAAGTCCAAACAAATGTTTGACTTAAAATGCAATTATAAGAATTTGAAATTAAATTTATTTCAAAATTCTAGAAGTTTCAAATCATTTATATTTTAAAACTTTCAAATTTGAATCTTCTTTTAAAATTTGAAACTGAACTTCATTTAAACTCAGTTTTCCAGTTTAAATTTAATTCTTAAATCTTAATCATATTTTAAAACTTCATTACCAAAGTTTCAACTATTTTACACAAAATAAAATAGTTAATTAAGTTAAATTTAAAACTTAAGTTTCTGTTTTAAAAACTGAAATTTGAATTTCAAATCAATAATGCAAACTTGAATTGCATTTAAATTCAAACTTTGCTTTAAATGTAAATTTGCAGATTCAAATTTTAAAACCCAGAAAACAGAAAACAGGGTTTTCAAAATCTGGAATTTTTGAATTCAAATCCAAATACAAATTTAAATTCAAAAATTCAACCTGAATTTGATTTTTAAACCTAAACCTTAATCTACACAAAAGCTACAGATTTTTGTTTAAAAGTTTAAAACCAGATTTCAAAAAAACAGTTTCAATAACCTGTAAATTACAGTGACCCGAGTACACCTTAATTTACTTCGAGTCGCCTGCATCACTGCTCCGAGTTTCTGCCTGACTTGCTTCGAGTCTCTAACCTTCTTACTTCGAGTTAAATTCCACATCTTCCCTGCAACACCACTAAACTCAACACCACCAGAATTTCCATCGCCGTGCACATGCACGGCGACTCCAGCCAACGTTGATCGCCAAGCATGATCGCTACTCACCAAAATCCCATCCTACACCCCAATACGATCATCCAAATCAAACTACATCCACGAAGTCAGGATTTAACCCCAATACACAAAACCTGAAAATCAGAAAACAGGTTTTGTCAAAACCTGTCAACGACCATAGATCGCCATTCCGGTCACCTGAGCATCCTCCCCTCCGGCCACGAGCCTATCTACACACCAACTTCCCAATTCCTAAACATCAGAACACTCGAACCATCCTACACTTCTCCCTGACCAAATGCACAGACCCACTTAACTAGGGTTCATACTCTGAAACCAAACTGTAACTTCCCTAAAATAAAATAAAATCCCTATCTCTGATTTTTCTAAGATTCTAAAATCCTTATCTTATAACTCAGAAAGAAATCTTGAGTTTTCTTATACTTCAGATTACAAGAATTTTGACAAATTCATGTTTTGCTCAAGAACAGGCAGTAAAAAAACATATTCTAAAATTCCTATTACTTGATTTAAAATCAAGTTGCAGTAAAAGTTTTAGTTTATAAAACTAGATTTCAATGTTAATAGGTTTGGATTTGATTAAGATTTAACCTATAATGTTATTATCTGTTTTATCAGAAACATCACCCTGTATTTGACTTCACTTAAAATTTAAATCTGAATTCAAGAAATTTAAACAACCATACTTTATAAATTTTGCATTCTAATCTATGCTAAACAAAACTTCTTTATTTATTTATCTATTCCAAAATCCAGATACTACTTCAACTTGGATCAATCACAGGAAATTCTTTTAAATATGTTAGTAAATCTGGAAACACAGCAAAGTAAAATGCACATCCAAACATAATTCCATCAGATCTTATATAAGCACACAAGCATATTCATCTTAACATTTAATAAGCAACCTAATTATAGTTTTAAGATTTAATGTTACTCACCTTTATTTGAATGCAGACCACTGTTAAGCTTCTGTTTTGAATTTGTAGAAAACCAAAAATGCAGGCTTGACTAGATATACTTCATGTAGATGATGCAGTTGTTAATCCCCCAATGCATGCAGATGAAGGTGATGTAGTTGCTAACTTCTCACAAACATGCAGATGGTTGTGATACTCATCCCTCAATGCATGTTAATATTTCCATTTCCAGGCTTAAACAGAGGGTAGGAACATGCAGGCTCCATTTGATTTTGAAATGATGTGTAGAATTTGGTAACAGAGGTTGATTTGATTTTGAAGAGGTGGAGTATACAGAATTTTTGTATTTGAATATGCAGGCTTTTACTTTGATTTTGAAATGCAGATTTGTGGATTTAATATGAAAATGCTTTTGATTTCAGAATATGCAGTTTTTAGGATTTTGGTCTTCATTTGATTAAGGGAAAGAAAATGTAATATGAAATGAAGAATGCAACTAATGTATTTCAGATTTTAATAAAAGAAAAGAAAAATTTAGAACAAAATTTAACACTTGTCCATTATTTCAACACTTGTCAATTTACTCTTTTAAAAATGCAACACATGTTAACCTTATAAGTAGTTAATACTAATTACAAATTAATGTATGTATTTTGCTTAATTTAAATTTGTTAGTTTATATTAATATGTGTATGAATTTATAAAGAAATAAGAACAATCAGTGTTTTACAAATTAATTTATACATATTAAAAATTAAGACAATCAAACAATATAAAATTTTATACCTTTTAAAATTTAAATTCAAGCTAAACTCAAAAATCAAATATTTTTCAAATCAAGTTGTACATATAAATTTAATTTGAAATAAAAACTACAGACCTAATTCAAAATTTATTTTAAGCCATTACAATATCAATATTGTTTTTTTTTTTTTTTTAAATTATCTTTTTATTAAATTAAAGTCATTTACAAGAATTTATATTTTTATAAGTAAAGTATCCATTTTATTAAACCATTAAAACATTTTATTGAATTTATTCTAAATTTAAATCAATACCAATCTATTTAAAATATAAACCAGATATTTATATTGAAAATAGAAATCAATTTATTATTTAAAAAAAATAAAATAACCAATTTAAATAATTATTGAAGAAGATTATTAATTTTATCTGAATTATTATTATCAGAACATTAATATCAATTTAATTTTAACTACAGATTATTAAATTGATATTGTCAAAAATTCCGGGACGTTACAATCCTTCCCCCTTAAAAGAATTTCGTCCTCGAAATTTATAACAAAGGTAATTTAATAATCTTATTAAATTTTAATTTTAAACACAAGCATACACCAAACATATGCTAACAACCAAACAACCAGTTCAACCAATCAAACAAATCTAATTATCCAGACAAATTCTGGATAGAATTACATCGAGTTTCCCCCAGGTATATATACATACCGGGATACTCGCCCTAGAAGATCCAAACAAACAATACTATGAAGCTACAAAGCTCCTATACAACTATATCTATAACACTAACAAGATATCAGACTACAAACGAGTCTGACTCAACAACCTAAACTCCAGAACTGCTGGTTCCACAACCAGAGATAGACCACACACGTACTCTCTCAGAGATACGTGAAACTCATCGAATCCCATATATCCAAACTGGCAATCCAATCCTGTAGATCAATCACTTATTCACCAAGATCACAGAAAAGGTCCAAAAACACTTCAGAGCAACTTCTCAGCCTTACACAAACTTATAGCTCACTTATGATCGGAGACAACTTATCCAAAATTAAATCTCCGTCTTTAGAGTCCAAATCTCTCCGACTCTAATCCATAAAATCTCTTCAGACAATCCTGGGCTGCCTACAACCTTACTGCTCAACTCAACCTTCGCTGATGCTTCTAGAAACAAACCAGACCAATAAACTTCAACAAAATGATCTCCTCAAGATCAACCAAACCAAGAACTCAAACTCAACTCCTCAACATCAGAAAAAAAACAACAACTCACTTCTCCTGTCCGGGAAAAGAAAAGCAGATACACTTCCAAACTGCTTCCGCTGCTCAACTCTGATCCAAAGAAGAGAATGCTGAAGGAGAACACAAGCACAACATGACAACACACCCCAGAGATATGGTTCACAGATCCATAAGAATCATTCAGGAGTTCCTCCAAAACTCCGAGCTGCTACACCAACTCAACTCTTGGAACCATTCTTCTATAAAGATGAACCACACGGTATCACTACGGAATCCCAGTCGAAAAGGAAACTCAATCTCCAGATACAGACAAAACTATGACTTCCTGAAGACACCCAGAAAAACTCAGATAACCCAAGAGAACTCTCAAACAATCGCAAGTCACTCTTGCGATCCACCAAACCAAATCCAAGGAAAACTGTTCTCCCTTAACCCAAAAAGAACAGCTTACTCACAACAAGCCAACCCATCGAAGAAACGGGTTCACTCAACTGCTTCTGAACTCCACTTCAGAAAAACTACTAAGCCAGACGATCTCTTGCCAACACCGAGAACATTCCAACACAAAGCTCTCCGAGAAACTCGGACCTCAAAGCAACCAGAAACTCAAGCTGACCCCAGCCACAACGCTGAAGCAGACTCACCTCCTTAACTTGTTCCAAAGAAAACATCTTCGGGAACATTCATAGTCACTGCATCTCATCACGCAGCTACTATTCCCTAAGGTATTCAAAATACCATCACTCACTTCTGCCAACCAACAGATCCAAACACTACTCATCCAATTCTCAAAAATGAACTCCGAACCTTAACAGGTTTCCTTCAGAGATCAATGAAGTTCTACATCACTACAGAATTCACTCGAGACGGTATTAGGTCTACAGTCTCAACAGATACACCTCCAACCTCAAAACATTCAAACTCCAACCAATGGTAGTCGTGTTACACACAATACTACCCCATCTACCTTCATAACTCAAATTGGAAAACCTGAACGGTAACCCAACTAATAGGTAGAAATAAATATATATATGATATATAAAAATTACAAATACGCTCTCTCAAGAAAGACACCACTACAGAGCCTAGGTATTCACTCAACCTAACGCTCCCTAAAGAAAGATACACTTCAGAGCCTAGGTATTCACTCAGCCTAATGCTCTGATACCACAATGTCACGACCCGACTTTCCACTCCCAGAAAATCGTGTCATGAAAGAAGAAAGAAAGGGATAGAAGAAGAAAAGAAAGAAGAGAAGAAGAAACAACATCAGAATCTAACACAGCGGAACGAATAAATTATATTAATAACATAAATATTACATAGTATCATTTACATCAGAGATACACAGCACAATCAACTCATACTAGACAGTTATAGATACCTGTCTAGTTATACAACTCAATACAATCCAGAGACAATACAAAATGCACAGCGGAATTCTCAATAGCTATACGTAGAAGCCTCCTGCTCCATTGCTCCCCCACAAATCGTCAAAGCTAATCCAGAATCCTAACCTGAATTCCCTTGACTACTCATAAAAATTTGAGTACCCAAGAGTTTATGAAAAACAAAAATAAACTCCGGGTCAGACATGGGTCTGGTGTGAGTAACAGGTTAAAGTTGCTTAACTTTTAAAAACCTTTGAAAAGAAAGGTATCACGTAAGACTTCCCACACATAAACATGGAAAAGTTTTTACCTTACGCTAACCAAAACATTTGATAGGAAATCCGATGATATTATAATAGTGTCTAGGGTTTTCAAATAAATAAGAAATAGCCGAAATTGTTACATGATTAAATTCCAGCTACTAGCCACAAAAGTGGGTAATACAATCAAAACCGTTGGCACTTATTGGATTTTGGATTCCATACAATGGCAGGGCTACTGGGGTACCGCCCGTCACAGTACGTGGCCTAGATCACCGTACCGAGGATTACTCCCTTCATCCCCTGCAACACAAAGCCGGACCCGTTCCTTACTGAACAGTTCCAAACAAGACAACCCCGTGGTTGTAGCTAGCAACCACCCACACAGCCGAATATAAAGGAACTTCTAGACAGGGATCAATCTTGCTCTCCAGTGGGCGCGACCCACGAAGCTTTGCTGCACCTCCCCTGTTTTAGCCATTCCCGGTTGATGAGGCTTGAGGCTACGATTACCTTTATAGGACACATCACTTAGAATGCTCATCGTCCACCTGACGATGTGCTGAAAGCATTCAATCCATACAAGTTCGTTCCGGGTTCGAACGAAACCGAAGGCATTATCTCGTTACACTCGTATTGGAATCACCCTCAGAGTTAACGACAATAACCCTTGCACTTTAAACCACCATCCCGAATCTATAAGGACTAATTCCGTCAACTCATTACGGAATCACCCACAGAGTTATACTGACTCATAGTCCTTACACCTCGAGTCTTCACAAAGCTCCACTTTGATACACGACCTAACGTTATTTGGAATCGATGTGGTTTTCGGATATCCAAATATGGAAATCCGATCCCGGTCTCATCGAAAACCAAAGCGTGTCTTTTAAGGTCCAAGTTGTTTTAAAGGTTTAAAACAATTCAATTACAGTATCTATTTACACACAGATAGATAACTTAAATCATAACTGATAATCAACATTATCATATAACAGGTAATTCACATCATCAATATCAAATAGATATTCCATATATCAACATCACAATAGATAACCTATGTTATCATCATAATACCATCAAACATCCATACCACACAATATCATACATCTTACTATTGAGATCACAAAGCATCTAAGTCCATCCATGACATCCATTCATAAATAAGCAAGGATCCACTCATCACAATATAATTAATTTAAAATGAATTAAATTAATTGTCTCTATCTCAAATTAATTTAAAATGAATTAAATTAATTTCTTTATCTTTAATTAATTTAAAATAAATTAAATTAATTGCTTTACCCAAATTATCTTGCTTACTTAATCATTTAATTGATTACAATCAATTAATCAATCATAAATTACTTTAATTAATCACTCTTGATTAATTATCCTTAATTACATCCATGTAATTATCCTTAATTAATTCCACAAATTAATTATTCTCAACTAAACAGTAATTAACCTTTAATTACTCCAACTAATTAATTAATCATAATTAATTATCCTAATCCTTAATTAATTACATTAATTAAGTACCTATTATTGATTAATTAATCATAATTAATCACCTTTAATTACATCATTAATTAGAATAATTAATGATCCTTAATTATTCCTTAAATTAATTACTCAAAGTAAATAACAAACTTAATTACTATATTAAACCAAATTAATTATCCTTAAATTAATTTCTTAATTAATACCTTGATTAATTATTTAAATAATTAATCCAAATTCCTTCATACTTAAACATCTTCTTAATTACAACCTGTAATTATTATATAATTACTTAACTAAGTAATTTCCAAAATATTAATTACATAAAGTAATTATCCTTAACCCAAGTGTTTAAAATTAATTAAACTTAATTAATTAAATTAAACAATCTCATTCAATTAAATTAATTACTTTATCAAGTAATTACTCAAACCATTTATAATTGATTATTATTAAATTAATTAATCTAATTAATTTTAAAAATTAACTACATTAATTAATTATTGAATAATCATGGTTAATGACCTTCATTAACCATTCTTAAATTATTTTATAAGGTAATTAACTTAAATTAATTACCAATTAAATTATCTTTAATCATTTATTAATTAAAATTAATTATTAAACTAATTAACCTTGATTTAAAACTTAATTACATAATTAATATTCATTTATCATTAATTAATAACTTAATTAATGATCTTAATTCCAAATTGATTAATCATTAATCAATTAATTCCAAATTTAATTAATTTAAATAAATTAACAAATCTTAATTACCTTGTAAATAAATTCTAAAACATAATTCTTAATCAAAAATAAACATAACTTAAAAACAAAATACAATTACCTTTAAATTCCAATTTAAATTTCAAGTTTAAAATAAAATAAATTTTAAACTTATCAAAGTTTTAAATAAATTTAAAACTTATTTAAATTTACAAGTCCAAACAAATGTTTGACTTAAAATGCAATTATAAGAATTTGAAATTAAATTTATTTCAAAATTCTAGAAGTTTCAAATCATTTATATTTTAAAACTTTCAAATTTGAATCTTCTTTTAAAATTTGAAACTGAACTTCATTTAAACTCAGTTTTCCAGTTTAAATTTAATTCTTAAATCTTAATCATATTTTAAAACTTCATTACCAAAGTTTCAACTATTTTACACAAAATAAAATAGTTAATTAAGTTAAATTTAAAACTTAAGTTTCTGTTTTAAAAACTGAAATTTGAATTTCAAATCAATAATGCAAACTTGAATTGCATTTAAATTCAAACTTTGCTTTAAATGTAAATTTGCAGATTCAAATTTTAAAACCCAGAAAACAGAAAACAGGGTTTTCAAAATCTGGAATTTTTGAATTCAAATCCAAATACAAATTTAAATTCAAAAATTCAACCTGAATTTGATTTTTAAACCTAAACCTTAATCTACACAAAAGCTACAGATTTTTGTTTAAAAGTTTAAAACCAGATTTCAAAAAAACAGTTTCAATAACCTGTAAATTACAGTGACCCGAGTACACCTTAATTTACTTCGAGTCGCCTGCATCACTGCTCCGAGTTTCTGCCTGACTTGCTTCGAGTCTCTAACCTTCTTACTTCGAGTTAAATTCCACATCTTCCCTGCAACACCACTAAACTCAACACCACCAGAATTTCCATCGCCGTGCACATGCACGGCGACTCCAGCCAACGTTGATCGCCAAGCATGATCGCTACTCACCAAAATCCCATCCTACACCCCAATACGATCATCCAAATCAAACTACATCCACGAAGTCAGGATTTAACCCCAATACACAAAACCTGAAAATCAGAAAACAGGTTTTGTCAAAACCTGTCAACGACCATAGATCGCCATTCCGGTCACCTGAGCATCCTCCCCTCCGGCCACGAGCCTATCTACACACCAACTTCCCAATTCCTAAACATCAGAACACTCGAACCATCCTACACTTCTCCCTGACCAAATGCACAGACCCACTTAACTAGGGTTCATACTCTGAAACCAAACTGTAACTTCCCTAAAATAAAATAAAATCCCTATCTCTGATTTTTCTAAGATTCTAAAATCCTTATCTTATAACTCAGAAAGAAATCTTGAGTTTTCTTATACTTCAGATTACAAGAATTTTGACAAATTCATGTTTTGCTCAAGAACAGGCAGTAAAAAAACATATTCTAAAATTCCTATTACTTGATTTAAAATCAAGTTGCAGTAAAAGTTTTAGTTTATAAAACTAGATTTCAATGTTAATAGGTTTGGATTTGATCAAGATTTAACCTATAATGTTATTATCTGTTTTATCAGAAACATCACCCTGTATTTGACTTCACTTAAAATTTAAATCTGAATTCAAGAAATTTAAACAACCATACTTTATAAATTTTGCATTCTAATCTATGCTAAACAAAACTTCTTTATTTATTTATCTATTCCAAAATCCAGATACTACTTCAACTTGGATCAATCACAGGAAATTCTTTTAAATATGTTAGTAAATCTGGAAACACAGCAAAGTAAAATGCACATCCAAACATAATTCCATCAGATCTTATATAAGCACACAAGCATATTCATCTTAACATTTAATAAGCAACCTAATTATAGTTTTAAGATTTAATGTTACTCACCTTTATTTGAATGCAGACCACTGTTAAGCTTCTGTTTTGAATTTGTAGAAAACCAAAAATGCAGGCTTGACTAGATATACTTCATGTAGATGATGCAGTTGTTAATCCCCCAATGCATGCAGATGAAGGTGATGTAGTTGCTAACTTCTCACAAACATGCAGATGGTTGTGATACTCATCCCTCAATGCATGTTAATATTTCCATTTCCAGGCTTAAACAGAGGGTAGGAACATGCAGGCTCCATTTGATTTTGAAATGATGTGTAGAATTTGGTAACAGAGGTTGATTTGATTTTGAAGAGGTGGAGTATACAGAATTTTTGTATTTGAATATGCAGGCTTTTACTTTGATTTTGAAATGCAGATTTGTGGATTTAATATGAAAATGCTTTTGATTTCAGAATATGCAGTTTTTAGGATTTTGGTCTTCATTTGATTAAGGGAAAGAAAATGTAATATGAAATGAAGAATGCAACTAATGTATTTCAGATTTTAATAAAAGAAAAGAAAAATTTAGAACAAAATTTAACACTTGTCCATTATTTCAACACTTGTCAATTTACTCTTTTAAAAATGCAACACATGTTAACCTTATAAGTAGTTAATACTAATTACAAATTAATGTATGTATTTTGCTTAATTTAAATTTGTTAGTTTATATTAATATGTGTATGAATTTATAAAGAAATAAGAACAATCAGTGTTTTACAAATTAATTTATACATATTAAAAATTAAGACAATCAAACAATATAAAATTTTATACCTTTTAAAATTTAAATTCAAGCTAAACTCAAAAATCAAATATTTTTCAAATCAAGTTGTACATATAAATTTAATTTGAAATAAAAACTACAGACCTAATTCAAAATTTATTTTAAGCCATTACAATATCAATATTGTTTTTTTTTTTTTTAAATTATCTTTTTATTAAATTAAAGTCATTTACAAGAATTTATATTTTTATAAGTAAAGTATCCATTTTATTAAACCATTAAAACATTTTATTGAATTTATTCTAAATTTAAATCAATACCAATCTATTTAAAATATAAACCAGATATTTATATTGAAAATAGAAATCAATTTATTATTTAAAAAAAATAAAATAACCAATTTAAATAATTATTGAAGAAGATTATTAATTTTATCTGAATTATTATTATCAGAACATTAATATCAATTTAATTTTAACTACAGATTATTAAATTGATATTGTCAAAAATTCCGGGACGTTACAGTATCACCAAAAAAACCACCCCTCCCCAATTCGATTGACCCCACTAGATATTATAGCATCACCTATATATCACACCAGCTTCTCTCTTAAGGAAAAGAAAGCTAAATGAGCAATTGATCTTGAATCAACAACTCTCAACACTAAAGTTGATGCAATATATCACTATCAGTCAGAAATGATGGAAGTTCAACAAGAAATGTATTACAGGCAACGACATCAAGGAACTCAATTTAATTGACACATGTATTCTAGCAATTTGTTGTCATTCACCAATAAAAAATTGCATTCACCAAAAATTTCCTCGTTTAATAGAAACTTCTATAAAACCTTGTAACATTAGTCCAAGAAATTTATGCAAGGTGGGGCTATCAAACCAACAAAAGATTGATACTCTAGCTTACCCAAGATGGTCTCTAATTAATCTTCAAGATGAGAAAAATCAAAAAAACTCTCAGGACTAAACTAAAATAAAAAATTTCTTTGGCAGAGCTGTGTACCTATATATGAATACACACACACACACACACACATATATATATAGAAATAAATATGTAAACCGTATAATATTTAATTTTATATGTTTATTGATTTTAATAATCATTTATTATGATGACTATGAAAATATTCAATTAAAATAAAAAATTCAAATAAAAGATATAAAAGTTCACTTATGCGACTCTTAGATGTCTGTGAAGAAGAAACAGACATATGTCATATTCCTCGGGAAAACAATCCGGAGTGATCTCAAGCGTCAGTCACTCTTCCTCAGACATTCGTGCCAAGTTTTAGTTGTTATTTAAAGGCACTCTATATATATTTTTTACCCAACTCTTCAAGTATTCACCGATCTACTTCAAATCTAAAACTATGGCTCAAAAAACCTAACTTCCCAAAGCCTAAATTAATCGAAAATGCCTCCCAAACAAAAAATATCCTGTTAATAAGAGATCAAAGTGAGGTTAATCTTCTTCTTCTCAAACCCATCTTGTCACAAGTCCGTTCTGCCGACTTTGAAAATTTGGAGGATATGGTCTTCAAGAACTCACCAACGCCACCTGTTGTCAAGAATTAATCAATTTTGATGAAAATGAGGTACAAATTGATCGACTGGCCATATTTCTTTTTTATGCAAACTTATATAGTAATGATATTTGGACATTTGAACATGAAGATGGTTGGTTACGGGCCAGTGTGTATGATCTTGTTTTGAAAATTAGCGTAAACACGGTTGGATATTCACTAGATTGTTCCTCTAATTGACTTGATTTGGAGAAAATTCATAACCAAAGAAATCTGCCACATGACGATGTGACACATCGAATTTGGGAGGATAGAATGCCACAATGGAAATCCGTTTATCTATGACCAAAAGCTAGGCTGTTAAATCGTATGATAATTAATACGATAATTCTCCCTTTAGGAATTCACGAACAAATATATGAAAATGACCAAAAAACCCTATATGTTATATTTGGTGGAACTCAAGTAAATTAGGCTGAATTTATTCATGATGAAATTAAAAGCTTTTGGTCTCACCATAGATGCACAATTTAATTTGCTTCATACATCATGCATCTTTTACAAGGTCTTGAAGTACCAACTTATATTTCTCATTTCGAAGAAATTCGTGTCAAAGAAATCAATGTAAGGTTTTATCCTTAATGCATTTCTCGAAAGACTACCTCCAATCATGTCCCTGGCTCAATGGACTATGCAGCACCATCAACAAATGCATCTGGTCCCTCCTCAATAGGCTTAAACTCCTCCTCCTTCACAACAAACTCATTCACCTCATCCTCCATAACATACTGGTTCTTCTCATCATACCAATGAATATTATTCTAATTAGTAGATTCATGAAGCTTGCACTGAATCGACTCGAAATGAATCTATCCATAATTTAACACTTCAAAATCAAAAATTAATCATCGTCAATCAGAGAGCTTTGCACACTAAAATGGCTGGTTTGGAACGATCTTTTTCTACAAGAACGACTTAAATGGAGAAAACTTTGGAAAAGAATGTTTCTACATTAGGCAAGGTAAGGAGAAAATTTTGTGGCAGATTATCTTCTTGGTCATCCTAATCTCCTTCTCCAGCAACACCTCCTTCAGCACAAACTCCACTCTATTGTCCTTATAGTTCGTCGTCGTATAGAGGAAGTTCTTAATAAGATCGATGAAGGACTATAATGCAGGAAGAACCCGAGGAAGAACAAGAAGACAGTGATGTTATGTCTTGGCTTGATCTTTCATCACTACAACAAATGAATCTTGCAACATTTCAAGGATTTTCTATTCAAGAAAATGTAGAATATACACAATGGCAAGAAAATAATCACTCAACTTTATCCTCCTACCATGACTATTCTGATAATTATTGTAAAATCTCCTATCTTGAGGCCCGAAGTTAAGTGCTACAGTTGTTGCAGTTATCTAAAGTATTAACTTCCAATGGTAAAGTATGGTAATGTTAATGGTATGCATAATATCAGAAGCGCAAGAATATGAAATAAAATCAACAAGATTTAAAACAACTTTTCTGATTACATTTCAAATCAATATTTCATATTTAGATACATAATCCCAATGATTTCTAGGTTTTGACCAAATATAATTTGTAACAACCCACCTTTTTGGATGGTTCAAATTGAAAATAGACCGCACATGTCAACTCAAACCATTCAAAAGGGAGGATTGTTAATGGGATAAATGAAAAAAATAAGAGGAAAGAAGGAAAACAAAACACAGAATCTCACAACGGAATAAAATATAATAATCAAATAAACAATTAATGAAGCTATTTTACAAATAATATTTGATTACACATTTACAATACAATTAGAGTTATACATACAGCAGGAATAAATAAATAATGCAGTGGAACCACATGATGCAGTGGAATATATATAATTAATAGCATACACATCTCTATCTTCATCCTCCAGAAATATAATCTTCAGTATGCTGAAATGCTCAGGCAGACCCGAGCGTAAAGAAAAGACAAAACTCTCGAGTCAAAACTAAAAGATCTTATATAAGTTAAATCAAAATAAGTGAATATGAGTGTAACAGCTTCAGAGATGCTTACGGGATTTTAAATCTCCTATCCAGTGTCTAACGTGTGTGCAATAACTTAAGAGATGTTCGGGATTCCATCTCCTAAGGATCTATTAAACTATCTACATATGTAATGCAATACACTAGTATAATATGTTTACAGTAAAGTAAAGTATTAAAATAGTGTATAGGCGTTACCCATATCCTCATTAACACATTTTTATATAAGCATCGTAGTCTATATAGTATTTTTAATTCCTACGTAAACTAAAGGTCTATCAAAGGGCACTCCATAGCGTACGACATAAACTAAACTCGTAGTTGGTGTATCAGGATAAATATGACAAGGCACATGAGGCAATGCCCATGATAGGATACTACCGTTTTGCAGAACCGGGTTGGTGGTAACGCATAACAGCTACTACTGTCCAACTTGAGACGCACTCCCATAATCTAATCAAAGGGTGGCTACCAATTTAAAACATAAAGAAATAGATATGGTTTCGAATTGGCATGCTTGATCGGGGAAGCGACCTCACTTGGCCTAGGTATAGCTCCTGTTTTAGTCATTTTACTTATGACTCGAAGGTTAAGACTATCCATCATCATTCTCTTACTTCATTCCAGTAGCATTTGCCAAACCATTCTACTTCATTCAAGATTCTCCACCACGTCCGCAGTTGTTAAAGTGGGTTTTAGTATTGTAGAGAGTATGACAATATCTGATCCCGGTCACTTTAATAACCAAACTCTTATTTCACATCGGTTGGCTCTTTTACATTTCCAAAATCGATTCGTAATTGATATCAAAATATCATATTCACTTCAAAAACGTATCACATTCGAAATCATATTCACTTTCAAAATCATATCACTTTCGAAATCATGTTCACTTTCGAAATCATATCACTTTCGAAATCATATTCACTTTTGAAAATCATTATTCACTTTAAATCATATTTACTTTCAAAATCAAAACCACAAAATAGGTTAAACCATCATATCAAATATCCACATTTAAATCAATTAAATTTAAATCATAACAGTTCAAACTTTAAACAGTTTGAATATTGAAAGTAGTTTATATATTGGAATAGTTATACATTAAAAACAGTATAGATATTAAAATATATATATTAGAAGTTGTTTATAAATTTAAAAATATATATATTGAAATAGTTTATATTTTAAGGATAGGATATAGATTAAAAAGGTTTATATATTAGAAATAATTTATATATTAAAATAGGTTATATATTAAAATAGTTTATGTACGAAAAATTAGAAATATATTAAAATGGCTTATATGAGAAAAATAGTTTATATGTTAAAAGAGGCTGTACATAAAAAGAGTTTATATCGAAAATAGTTTCACATTAGAATTATTTCTTCCAATTTCACAAATCAATTCAAATCAACTTTAGTTTCAAAAATTCAATTTATATCAATCTCAATTTAACGATTTCAATTCAAAAGGACTAAAGGTTTCAATTCATATTCTCATTAAAACCACTCCAATTTATCGATTTCAAATTTATTTTTGAACTGCAAATTTAAACCATTTCAAATTCAATAGGTTTCAAAGTTTAAATATTCAAACATTTACAATAACACAATTTTGATAAATTTCATTTATATTTCAAATTCAAGTTCAATATTTTAATTTAAATCCTTTAAACAAATCATTTAAACCAATTTCAATTTAAAAAATTTAAACTTGGATTTTTAAAAAAATAATTAAATTCATATAAATCTAATTTTATTCCATAATATCATTTAACTGGATTCAAAAATTAAGGATCTAAAATCATTTAATTTAACCAATTCGGTGTCTGTATATAATTTTCTATCTTATGGTCAAGTGATACGGATATATATCATTTCAACCCATAATAATTTAAATTTTCAGATATATATCATTTAAACCATTATCCCAAATCAAAATTTCCAAATCCATAAAATCGCTTGGGTTTATCATTTCAACACATGACAATTTTCCCTAATCTATAAGATCTTTCGGGTATGTATCATTTCAACCCATAATGATTTTCCAACAATAACTAAGAGAACTTGCAATGTGATAACGACATATGAAATAGACATAACATCGAATCATCCAAAATGTCAACAATTAAGCAACCATCACAATCATCATTCAAACTAATCTATAAATCACAACAATTAATTGATTATCATTATCAGGTATTTAACTAGCAATTTAGTTCCAATATCGTTAAATGGCAACTAAACTTAATATAAATTCAAATTAAATTTAAGTGACAATTTGAGTATACCAAACATCAATCAATAAATTTCATAGCACGTCATAAATATAATTTAACTAACATAAGATGGTTTACTATTTGTGAGTTGGTTAAAACATTTACCTTTGATTTTAAGTCGATTTAAAATCCAAATAAAGCTCAAAATTCCAATAGTCTCAGAATGCAGCCAAACTACTTCCATATTTTTTGAAATTTTGATATGATCGTAATGGAGAAAACCATATGAAAATCCGAGTTCGTACGCAAAAGTTATTAGGTTAGAAGATCGTAGAATTTAAATTTAATTAAAAATAAATAAAATGGTATAACAGCAATTCGTTACCTCCTGCCATGAACCCTAACCCTCTTGTACATGATGCAACTCCAGCCGCCGCCTTTCAACTCCAAACCGCGCCACCTACGATCACCAAAACCCAGATCCAAATATGCCACTACACCGCCCATGCCAGGCCGCCTCTGCCTTGGTCGTGCGACCGCCCACGAACTCCCCGCCTTGCCACAATAAACTCCACCGCTGTTCAACTTTGGAGCACAATCGTGGCAAACTCAGCTGATCGTTCTACCACCAAACTATATGGATGCATGCTGCTCGACGTCCTTTACCCACTGGGCGTCTCCAACCGATCCAAAGCCGAAGATCCACCGTTAAAATCAAAAACCCTAGGAACGGATGTATGAGAAAGATTGCCAATTTCTGGTCAAAGGATGCGTCAATCGAAAAACAAATTATTGCAGTAGATTGCGCTCATCGAGAGCTATCCAGTGATATAAAATATGATAGGGTTTGGAGAGTTTGAAATAATAAAATTGGTTTTGAAATTAAAAGTAGGGTTTGGAAATGTCTGCCATTTGAGAAGGAGGAGCAGCAAGAAGTTGATGTACATACAGAATAAATTGAAAGGCTGCTAGGGTTAGAGATAATAGAAGGGCAGGATAAATATATATCCACAGCCTACGATCAATTGGGCCCAAATGGTCGCACAGGCCCGAAAAGCTCATTTCCAACTGTGAACAAAACCATGGCATTCTATATATCAAAAGTGAGGTTTTCGATATTTTTGAACTCAGTAGAACAAGTCTCAAACCCTTATTCCATTGTATCCAGAAGTTAGCTTTCAAATATTAGATTATATAAATTTAAATTCCAATAATCAATTTCTACGCGTTTCGCGCTCGCCCGATCAAACAGCAAGTCCAATCGCTACGAAACTTGAAAACCTACAATAATTCACCATTATGGATCCGATAAAACTAGTTTCATCGAAGACCGAGACAGTGGCCAAAATGGCTATTTTTACGTTAATTAAATAAATTATTATTAAATTAATTTAATCGCTTTTAAATTCAAATTTAATAGTTAACAATTTCATCATTTCTGATTACACATAAATTGATAATCTTTTAAAATACAGTTTCCATGTTAAATCCAATATTCAAATATTATATAAATTTTAAAGTTAAATTACACTAGGAATAAAACCTATTTTATTATAATTTAAATTCCAATAAAAAAATTATTTTGATTTCTCCCTGATTATTTAATTAACTACTACCTTATGAATATAATTAACATTAGTTTACATTTTACTACATTTATATTTTATAATTACCATCTATTACCATATTAATTATAATATTTAATTGCATTAAATTTCACTGATTTTAAATTAAATCCAAACATATTAAATAATGAGATGATAAATAAACAATTGCAACAACTTACAAATTCAAACACATTTCGGAGTTAATTTTCAACAAACAAAAGCTAATACTTTATGTACTAACAAGTTTTATTTATATTCTATAATAAACCCATTTCAATTGCATTAATTTCATCAATTACAAATTTAATTTGTTATTTATAATTATAACTGAATTAACTTTTCAAGTATTTCAATTGATTGGAATTACATTAAACTAGTTGTCAGTAACACTTAAACAACATTATTAAATCATATTCTAATTATAAATACCATTAATAAATTAGAAATTTTAATTTCACACAATATTGAATTCTAAATCTTATTAAATTTAATAGTTTTAATTATCAAAATTTATGGGTCGTTACACTCTCCCCCACTCAAATCTTTTCGTCTTAGAAAAGGGACAAGAAGGAACTAAGAAACTTGATGTAATTTTATTCAAAATATTCAATGTATAAACACTTAAAATTTACATAACTAAGCATTTTGAATAAAATATATCAATTTATAAATAATAAAATTTTCCATATCCAAGTTTAATAAAAGTTTGAAAATGTTTTCACTTTTACAAAAAAATTCTAAGTCTTAAATTCATGAAAAATTTCGCCAGAGTCTCCTCTGTACGGATAGGTTCGAAAAATAATAATATCAATAATTACAATATATATGTCATTTTCAAAAATAAAACATCACAAACTATGTGAAAAGCAATAAATATCATTACAAAAATTGTAATCTGAAAACGTACCTATTTCTCGGGCGAATAATTTTATTTATGAAACCAAAAGCAGTAGCTATTGCTTCCAAAAACCTGTATTTCACTTACAAATCCAAAATAGTGAGAATTATGTACAAGAGAAATATTCAGCTGTTTCAGTTTGTAACAAAAGAAAAGAAACATAAAACATATGCAAACAAAACAACGTGACCATCATATGCAATAAAGGAATCAATCATACATCCAGAACAATCAAAACTAATGGTCTGTTTAGGTTCGGAAACTTTTCATCGTACAAGGATGATAAATAAACTAATAATCATACCTTACGCCCAACAACCTTAGATAATTACTTAATAGATTATTCATACAACCCTAAACAATTTAAAGTATCCTTTCCCAAATATCCCATTAGCCAAACAACATAGAATTTAATGTGATTTAAGTTTATTCAATCGGTTTCCCTTTTTACTATTTTATTTATCATCATTTATTCATTCAATGTCATTTCCATTAATTTACGTTCGTTTACTTGCATATGTTATTTCCATTCAACTATTTAGATAATCAATAAATTAATTCTTAAAATATTATATGAGTTTCTTGCAGTTTAATTCATATTTATTATTTACTTATACAACTTGATTTCCATTTAGTACTAATATTCATTGGTGATAAAAATTCATACTTAAGTTTTCCACCTTTCAATTCATTTTCACCATAGTATTTCCTTTCATTTTAAATCTATTTATGAATTATTTTAACAATTTCTTAGGTCTATAATCATCTATTTAAATAATATTCATATTTACCTATTTAATTTAATTTTAAAGCCTTTTGTTATTAAGATTTTTCTTGTATAAGATTCTATTATATATCCATATTAACATTTCAACTTTTAAACATTTCTGTTGGTTATTTATATATATTTTAGAATGTAATTAAGTGTTATATAAATTATCTTATTCATTTCGGTTAACAAAAATATTCAATAATTTACATCTTCTTTATTTTCATATCTTTTGATTTACAAGTTACAAACTTGCAATTTCTTATATATTTCATTAATCATTTAGCATCTAATTTCTTATTTTTAATTTTAGATGTTTCCAACTATTAAAATAGTTAAGATTTCATTTCATTACAATAATTGAAATCCTTAATTTATAAAAACTTAAGAACCAAATGTTGGGTTCATTTCAAATCATTTTGAAATAATATATGTATGTATGTATGTATGTATGTGTGTGTATATATATGTATATATATATTCATATCAAGTCATATTTAGAAATTTAAAATTAAGATTTATTTATCAAAACAAATGTGTAGCATAGCTACTGCAGTGGCCTTCCCACTTTGAAACTTGAAAATAAATGTCGATGATGCGGTCGTCATCACCGAATTTATTTTCCAGCGATAGAGAGGGGAGTGCAGAACTTATTTCCTTTAAAATTCTTTTAAAACAATTCTTTTCAGATCGTGTTGAAATTATTTATATCTGAAAATCTTCTAAATGATACTAATATTATATTATGGAAATCTTTGAAAACCAATTTCAAAACCTCAAAAATTAGGTTCTAAAATTTCCAATTTATATTCACTTTATGGGTAAATCCTTTTTGCAAACAATATTTATAAAATTTCACTTCCTAACAAACATATCACTACAACTATATCCATTTATAAAATTATTCTTTTATATAAAAAATATAATACTAGGTAAAATTACTTCATTTACCAATATTTTTAAAAAAATCGTGTCGTTCTTCCCTATTAAGTGTTTAGAAGTCCCTATCGACGCCATAGCGCTTTATATACCGACCAAAATTTATAAATACTAAACAGAACAAATTAACAAAACATAAAAACATTTTTATAGCACTAACAAATACGCTCTCTCATATTATAAACTCAGAAACTCATTATACGGTATTACTACCCTATCTCTAATGAATCAGACCCCATAAAGCTAAGGTTGTCGCTAATACCAAATATAATGACCCATCTTTTTGGATGGTTTAAATTGATAATAGACCACACATGTTAACTCAAATCATTCAAAAGGGAGAATTTTTAATGGGGTAAATAGAAAATAAGAGAAAAGAAGAAAGACAAAACACAGAATCTTAGCTCAATGATTTTAATTCAAAACAGCTAAAGGTTTCAATTCCAATTCTCATTAAAACCATTTTAATTTATCAACTTTGAATCCATGTCTAAACTATAAATTTAAATCACTTCAAATTCAATAGGTTTCAAAGTTTAAATATTCAAACATTTATAATTACTCAATTTTGATAAATTTCATTTATATTTCAAAATTGAAGTATAAGATTTTAATTTAAAATCTTTAAACAATTCATTTAAACCAATTTCAATTTCAACATTTTAAAGCTTAGATTTTGAAAAATAATAATTAAATTCGTATAAATTTAATTTTATTTCATAATATCATTTAACTGGATTCAAAAATTAAAGATTTAAAATCGTTTATAACTAATCCGGTGTCTATATATAATTTTCTATCCTATGGTTAAGTGATATGGATATATATCATTTCAACCGGCAATAATTTAAATTTTCGGATATATATCATTTCAACCCGTATCCTAAATCAAAATTTCCAAATCCATAAAATCGCTCGGGATTATCATTTCAACCCATAATGATTTTCCCTAATCTATAAGATCATTTGGGTATGTATGATTTCAACCCATAGTGATTTCCTAATTATAACTAAGGGAACTTGCAGTGTGATAACGACATATGAAATAAAAATAACATCAAATCATCTAAAATGTCAACAATTAAGCATCAATCACAATCATAATTCAAATCAATTGATAAATCACAACAATTAACTGGTTATCATTTTCAGGTATTTAACTAGCAATTCAATTCCAATATTAATTAAATGGAAATTAAATGCAATATAAATTCAAATTAAATTTGAATAACAATTTTAATATAGTAAACAACAATCGGTAAATTTCAAATCACATCGTAAATTTAATTTAACTAACATAAGACGGTTTAGTATTAGTGAGTGGGTTAAAACACTCACCGTTGATTTTCAATCGATTTAAAATCCAAAGAAAGCTCAAAATTCCAACAGTCTCAGAATGCAGCCAAACCTAATCCATGTTGTTCTAAATTTGATACGATCACAATGGAGAAAACCGTGCACAAATCCGAGTTCGTATGCAAAGTTATTAATGTTAGAAGATCGAAAATTTTAAATTTAATTAAAAATAAATAAAAGGGCATAACAATAATTCGTTACCACCTGTCACGAACACTAGCCCTCTGGTACAGAATATCACTCCAGCCATCGTCTTTTAACTCCAAACTGCACCGCCTACGATCAACAAAACCCAGATCTAACTATGCTACTACACCGCCCATGCCAGGTCGCCTCTGCCCTGGTCATGCTACCACCCACAAACTCCCCGCCTTGCCACAGTAAACTCCACCGCCGTTTAACTTCGGAGCCCAATCGTGGCGAACTCGGCTGATGATTCGACGACCAAACTACATAGATGCGTGCTGCTCGACGTTCTCTACCCACTGGTCACCTCCAGTCGATCCAAAGCCGATGATCCACCGTTAAAATCGAAAACCCTCGGAGCGGACGGTTGACGAAAATTGTCAATTTCTGGCCAAACGGTGCATCAAATCAAAAAACGAATTACCGCAGTAGATTATGCTCGTCGAGGGCTTTCCAACGATATAAAATATGATAGAGCTCGGTGAGTTTGAAATTTTGAAATTGAAAGTAGGTTAGGGAATGTCTACCATTTGAGAAGGAGGAACAGATAAGAAATTGATGTACGTACAAAATATAATGAAAGGGTGCTAGGGTTAGAGATCATAGAATGGGCTAGGATAAACATATACCCACGTTGTAGAATCAATTAGGCGCAAATGGTCGAACAGGCCTGAAAAGCTCATTTCGAACCCAAAACGAAACCATGGCATTCTTTATATTGAAAGTGAGGTTTTCAATATTTATGAACTCAATGGAACATGTCTCAAATCCTAATTCCATTGCATCCAGAAGTTAGCTTTCAAAAATTAGATTACATACATTTAAGTTCCATTATTCGATTTCTCATTTCGAGCACGCACGATTAAATGGCATGTCCAATCGCTACGAAACTTGAAATCTTATAATAATCCATTGTTATGGATCCGATGAAACTAGTTTCGTCGAAATTCAAGATAGTGGTCAAAATGGCTATTTTTGCGTTAATTACATAAATTATTATTAAATTAATTTTATCACTTTTAAATTCAAATTTAATAGTTAACAATTTCATCATTTTTTATTACACATAAATTTATATTCTTTTAAAATACAGTTTCCATGTTAAATCCAATATTTAAATATTACATAAATTTTAACGTTTAATTACAATAGGAATAAAACTTATTTTATAATAATTTAAATTCCAATAAATTCTTTTATTTTGATTTCACTCTTATTGTTTAATCAACTATTACCTTATGAGTATAATTAACATTAGTTTACATTTTATTACGTTCGTATTTCACCATTACCATCTTTTACCATATTAACTATAATATTTAATTGCATTAAATTTCATTGATTTTCAAACTAAATTCAAAAATATTAAAAAATGGGATGATAAATAAAAAATTGCTGCAACATACAAACTCAAACACATTTCAGAGTTAAATTTCAACAAACAAAAGGTAATACTTTATGTACTAATAAATTTTATTCATATTCTATAATAAACCCATTTTAATTTCATTAATTTCATCAATTACCAATTTAATTCCTTATTTATAATTATAACCAAATTAACTTTACAATTATTTCAGTTGATTGGAATTGCATAAAATAGTTGTCAATAACATTCAAACAACATTATTAAATCATATTCTAATTATAATTCTCATTAATAAATCATAATTTTTAATTTCACACAATATTAAATTCTAAATTTTATTAAATTTAATATTTTTAATATAAAAATTTATAGGTCATTACACTCTCCCCCACTCAAAACTTTTCATCCTCAAAAAGGGATGAGAAGGAATTAAGAAATTTGATATAATTTTATTCAAAATATTTAATTTATACACACTTTAAATTCACTTAATTATGTATTTTAAATAAAATATATATCAATTTATAAAAAAAATATTTTCCATATCCAAGTTTAATAAAAGTTTGAAAATGTTTTCACTTTCACAAAAAATTTCTAAGACTTAAATTCACGAAAAATAGCCAGAGTCTCCTCTGTATGGATAGGTCCAAAAAATAATAATATCAATAATTACAATATATATATATGTCATATTTCAAAAATAAAACATCCCAAACCACGGGAAAACAATAAATATTGCTACAAAAATCGTAATCCGTAAACGTACTGATTTGTCGGGCAAACAACTTTATTTATCAAACCCAAAGCAGTAGCTATTGCTTCCAAAAACCTGTATTTCGCTTATATATCAAAAATAGTGAGAATTATGTACAAGAGAAATATTTATTTGTTTCAATTAGTAACAAAAGTAAATCAACACAAAATATATGCAAACAAAACAATACAACCATCATATGCAGCATAGGAATCAATCATACATCCGTAACAGTCAAAACTAATGGTCTGTTCAGGTTCAGAAACTTTTCATCGTACAAGGATGATAAATAAACTAATAAGTGTACCGTACGCTCAACGGCCTTAGATAATTTCTTAATAGATTATTCATACAACCCTAAACAATTTGAAGTACCTCTCCCAAACTTCCCATTAACCAAACAACACAGAAATTAAAATGATTTAAATTTATTTAATTGGTTCCCTTTTTTACACTTTTATTTATTATCATTTATTCATTCAATGTCATTTCCATTAATTTACATTCATTTACATACATATGTTATGTCCATTCAATTATTTAGATCATCGATAAATCAATTCTTAAAATATTATATAAGTTTCTTGCAGTTTAATTCACATTTATTAGTTACTTATATAACTTGACATTTTAATATTAATATTCATTAGTGAAAAAAATTCATACTTAAGTATTCGACCTTTCAATTCATATTCATTTTCACCATAGTTTTTCCTTTTACTTTAAATCTATTTATGATCATTTTAACAATTTCTTTGGTTTATAATCATCTATTTAAATAGTATTCACATTTATCTGTTCAATTTAATTTTAAGGCATTTTGTTATTAAGATTTTGCTTGTATAAGTTTCTATTACATATTCATATTAAAATTTCAACTTTTGAACATATTTGGTAAGTCACGTATATATTAGAATGTAATTGAGTGTTATATAAATTATCTTATTCATTTCAATTAACTAAAATATTCAATAATTTACATCTTCTTAATTTTCATATCATTTGATTTACAAGTTACAAATTTGCAATTTCTTATATATTTCTTTAATCACTTAGCATATATTTCCTTATTCTTCATTTTAGAAGTTTCCAACTATTAAAATAGTTAAAATTTCATTTCATTACAATAATTGAAACACCTAATTTATAGAAACTTAAGAACCAAATGTCGGGTTTATTTCAAATCATTTTGAAATAATATATATATTCATATCAAATCATATTTATAAATTTAAAATAAAGATTTGTTTATCAAAACAAATGTGTTGTAAAGCTACTACAGTGGCCTTCCCACTTTGAAACTCGAAAATGAATGTCGATGATGCTGCCGTCGTCACCGAAGTTATTTTCCAACAACATAGAGGGGAGTATAGAACTTATTTCCTCTAAAATTCTTTCAAAAAATTTCTTTCAAATTGCATAAAAAATATTTATATCTGAAAATACTTACAAATAATACTAACATTGTATTCCATAAATCTTTGAAAACCAATTTCAAAACCTCGGAACTTAAGTTCTCAAATTTCCAGTTTATATTCATTTCATTTGTAGATCCTATTTTGCGACCAATATTTTGTAAAATTTCACTTCCAAATAAACATATCACATACAACTATATACATTTATAAAATTATTCTTTTATATACAAAATAAAATAATAGGTAAAATTATTTTATTTACCTATATCTAAAAAAATTGTGTCGATCCGCCCTAATAAGTGTTTAGAAATCACTATCGATGCCATAGCATCCTATGTACCGACCAATATTTATAAATGCTAAAGAGAACAAATTAACACAAAATAAAAACATTTTTATAACACTTACAAATACGCTCTCTCATATATATACACACACATATACATACATATATATATATATATATGCACTCAGACAAACTCATTCTAAGGTATTACTACCCATCTCTATTGAGTCAGTCCTCACAAAGCTAAGGCTATCGCTAAACCAAAACTCTGATACAAAATGTAACCATCCACCTTTTTAGACGGCTCAAATTGACAATAGTCCACACATGTCAACTCAAACCATTCAAAAGGGAGGATTGTTAATGGGGTAAATAAGAAAATAAGAGAAAAGAAGGAAAACAAAACACATAATCTCACAACAGAATGACAAAATATAATAATCAAATAAATAGTTCATGAAGCTATTTTACAAATAACATTTGATTACACATTTTACAATACAATCAGAGTTATACATACAGTAGGAATAAATAAATAAATAATGCAGCGGAACAACATGATGCAGTGGAATATATATAAAATAAATATCATTCATGTCTTCGTCTTCGTTCTTTAGAAATATAATCTTCAATGTGCTGAAATGCTTAGGCTGACCCGAGCGTAATAAAAAGACAAAACACTCAAGTCAAAACTAAAAGATCTTATGCAAGTTAAATCAAAATAAGTGAATATGAGTGTAACGGCTTCAGAGATGTTTGCGGAATTTTAAATCTCCTATCCAGCGTCTAACGTGCGTGCAATAACTTAAGAGATGTTCGAGATTCCATCTCCTAAAGATCTGTTAAACTATCTACATATGTAATACAATACGCTAGTGTAATATGTTTACAATAAAGTAAGATATTAAAATAGCGTTAAGGCGTTACCCATATCTCCCTTAACACATTTTTATGTAAGCATCGCTGTCTATCTAGTACCATAATTTCTTCGTAAACTAGAGGGCTATCAGAGGGCTATCAGAGGGCACTCAATAGTGTACGACACAAACCAAACTCGTAGTGGATGCGATCAGGATAAATATGACAAGGCACACGAGGCAATGCCAAGGGTAGGATACTACCGCATTGTAGAACCCGGCTAGTGGTAACGCATAGCAGGTACTACCACCCACCTGGAGACACACTCCCATAATCAAATCCAAGGGTGGCCGCCAAATCAAATCACAAAGTAATAGATTTATTTTTGAAAAAGAATGCTCGATTGGGGGAACGACCCCACTTGGCCTAGGTATGGCTCCTGTTTTAATCATTATAATTACGACCCGATGGTCAATGCTATCCTTCATCGTTCTCTTACTTTATTCTAATAGCGTTTGCCCAACCAACATACTTCATTCTGGATTTTCCACCACGTGCACAATTGTTAAAGTGGTTTTCGGTATTGGTAGAGAGTATGACAATATCCGATCTCAGTCTCTTTAACAGCCAAATGCTTATTTCACACCGGTTGGTTCTTTTACATTTCCATAATCGATTCATAATTGATATCAAAATATCATGTTCACTTCAAAATTATATCACTTTCGAAATCATACTCACTTTCGAAATCATATCACTTTTGAAATCATATTCACTTTCAGAATCATTATTCACTTTAAATCATATCATTTTTGAAATCATATTTACTTTCGAAATCATTATTCAGTTTAAACCATATTCGTTTTTCAAAATCATAACCATAAAATAGGTTAAACCATCATATTTAATACCAGCATTTAAATTAACTAAATCTAAATCATGACAGTTCCCACTATAAATAGTTTGAATATTAAAAGTAATTTTGTGATGACCCGGTATTTTGGCCATATTATTTTAAATTTAATCCAATCAAATAAAATATAAACTCATCATTTTAAAATAAAATTGACTTTTGAAAATTTAAAATAAAATCTCTTAATAATATTTATAATAAAATTTATCTTATATAATTGAATGAAAATACTTTGACTTGTTAACAATTGGTAAATATACATATGGATAATGATGTTTAAAATGAAATCAAATTCTATCAATATAAAATATAAGTATAAATATATAAGTAGAACTTATGAATATAATTTAAATGTTAATATAGAAATAAAATAAAAACAAGATATCTTCATACAAAAGCCAAACGAATAAGTATACATACAACATGAACTGGAAATATGTAAGAACAAAAGTATAAAATAAGAAAAAGTGTATATATATGTATATGGTGAAAGCTAGAAGTAATACCAGATATAACAAACATCTCTAAAACAAAATATCTTCATTTACAAGCCAAATGTATTCTTGCTAAGTGTATGTTCTCAAACAAAATATCTATATACACAGAAAACATAATTATAATATGTAAACATATTAAGAAACAAGGCATTTATTGCCATCAGCTCAGCCAACATTTTTTCAATTCAAAATATTTATAAAATCTGGTCAAAATAAAACAAAGTAACAGCATAACCAGATAACACCACCCTTAAGCACCCTGTTCTCTTCTATATATGTGACCATCTTTCCATTTGAGTTCGTTCAGTAAAATTTTAGTTAACCTGAGAATAAGAAATCAACATCTTCATTTCCTTTCAAAACTAAAAACATATTTAACTCAAACAAGAACAGGACAGAAACTCAAGCAGAATGATACTGTAGATTCAAAAACATCAAAGTGTTCTTTTGTGATATCCCAGATTTATTTAAATTGATATTAAGTTAGGTTTTAAATTGAATTTGTAGATTTAAATTTCAATCTAAATGAATATATATATATATATATATATGTATGTATGTATGTATGTATCTTATTAACATTTTGATTTAAAAATATATGAATAAGTTTTATATTTACATTTAAAATGAATCAAATATATTATATATGATTTAATTTAAATTATAAATTGGTTTATATTCTATTTTTACATTTAAAGCTTTTATTATATATAATTTAGTTTCAACACATATTCATTGGAATTTTTAATATAAGAGAATATATTTAATAAGGCTTTAAATTTATAAACATATACATAGATATAAACTAAATATGATTTGGCATAAAATTATGTAAAACACATTTTTATAATACAAAGTACGAATGTAAATAGATTAATAAACATAGTTTATAATTTAAATATAACAACCAAATCTTTATAAAGCATAAGCAATAAAAGGGTATACACATATTAAATAACAAATTCTCATGCTAAAAACAAGTGTTAACACATAAAGTAACAAATGTAAATTTGATAACACACACACACACACACACACACACACACACACACATATATATATATATATATATATATATATATATATATATACAAACATGAAAATCTGATTCATAAATTAAAATGAGGTAGGGGTTCAAAACATAACTTATAAATTAGATATAAAAATAGGACAAGGATTTAAACATAAAAGTACATATTGATGACAAATGTTTAAATAAATGAAATAGGAAATAAACAAGTGTAAACAAAATGAACATGTGGCAAGAAGGAAAAAGAAAATATAAGTGAGAACCCAGAACATTTTTCACTACTAAATTTCTTCTTCATTATCATCTTAAACATATTCTGGAAGCAAAGAAAAAAAAAGAAGGGAAAAGAAAAGACTATTTTCTTCATATTGCAAATCTGTAAACAAATCAAAGCAGAAAATTCAATCAAGCAGCTTCAAAACTGAAATCAAATTGAAAACAAATTAAAAGAGAAGAAAGCTTGAGAACTTTCTGTTATCAAGGACCTGGAAACAACAAATTTTCAAAATTATTGACCATCATCATGATTCCAGTCTTAAAGCAATTCGGTACCAAGCAGCATAAACTTTCAGAAG
This sequence comes from Allium cepa, assembly GCA_030765085.1. Taxonomy (NCBI): domain Eukaryota; kingdom Viridiplantae; phylum Streptophyta; class Magnoliopsida; order Asparagales; family Amaryllidaceae; genus Allium; species Allium cepa. The sequence goes on from CM060935.1 coordinate 1,014,522,010, forward strand.
TCATCAACATCAGTAATATTCAAAGCTTGAAGGAAGATACTAAAGGAACAGCATTTGTTTATCTGTAGGTGAGTAAATCATACTATACTTTTGTTTCTGGTCATTCTATAGAGCTGCATACCATAAGTTCTTGAATGCATTCTTACTTGTGTCAAGTATACACGGTGGTTAGGTATGCATGATTTTGTAGATGTAAATTTTAGATAAGCCTGAATCCAGTAATAATAAAAAAATATACCACACTAGCCTCTGATTAAAAAAAATTCCTTGATGATAAACAGGTGAGTAAGCTTGATAGATCTATGAATCTTAAACAAGTTTGCGGTGATCATATAAGTATGATTTGAAATTTTCTGTGCATGTTTTAAAATGATTGTAACCATATATGTATGTGTGTTAGAAATTTTATCTGGCTGGAACATGAAATGGGAATTTTCTGTTCAGATTGAAACAGTGAGTAACTAATAAAAAATAAAAAAATAAAAAAATACATAGTTTGAATCTGATGCAGGTATGGTTAAAATGAAGTTTGTATATATGAATAATCCTTCTTTGAAATTATGTTTGAATCTACCCTGTATATATAAAGATGTACTGTGTTTATATATTGTCTCTGTTATAAACAAAGCCTCAACTTCAAATAAAAATTTATATCTTTCATTAAAAAAAAATCAATTTAGATTTTGATTTCTGAGGAGTAAATGTTTTATAATAATGTAACATCAATTGTATAATGTTTCCTAATTTTAAAGATTGAGTATATCTCTGTAACAAAAGTTACAGTGAAACTTTGGAAATTTAGTGCAAAATCGAACATCTTGATTTCATGTTTAAAATCCATAATCGGGTTTGTAATTATAAATCAAGTATTTTAATATAAATTTCGTGATTTTTAGAATGGTAAATGCCGAGAAATCTAGGATTATTTGATTTTGCGAATTTCGTCGGTGGCCATCGATTTGCGACATGTTGAAGCTTGATCTTGTTGTCGGAGGAAGGGGAAGGGTTGGCAAACCAATGAAAATTGTTCGGTGATTTTATATGTCACTGAGGCGACGACGTAGGGTCATGTTAGGGTTTATGGAGCTTGTTTGGTCGTTGTCGAAATAGGGGCATTTGCGACGTCAAGTTTGATTTGGGGGCTATCGGTGGTTGGGGAAATGATGGAGGGAAGTGAGGCGAATCTGGGACCAAAATTTTATGGCCGCCGGTGTTTTGTGATGGTGACGCGAGGTATTTTGAAGATCGAATTTTTGTGACTGGGTTCACTCGTGATGCTCGATTTCGTGTTGTTGTTTTTTTGAGTTTTCTGGGTTGTGGGACGGGACGTTGATGATATCGCCAATGTGGGAGTGATGGTGACGATGACCATTGATCCACCATTGATATGTACACGTGCACCGGAATCCATTTATGTCTGTTGTTCATGGTTCTGTAGGAAGAAGAAGATAATAGAAAGGGGAGAGAAGAATTAGATTCGCGTATGTTGGGTTTTAACCCGGGTTATTGCTCGAGAAATGTATGGTTTATGTGACGCCCCACCTCTATACCCACGCTAGCCAAGAACACTACGGAGTAATGCTGTCAACTAGCACGGAGAATAAGGCTGTTGACAGCATTACTCCGCAGTGTTCTTGGCTAGCGTGGGTATAGAGGTGGGGCGTCACAGCTTGGTATCAGAGCCAAACTTCGGAACAATATGGAATATTATAACAAGGATCATCGTCCTAAGTCCATCTTAGGAGTCGTGCTTTAGGATTTACTTCGAGTCTTCGTACCGATTCATCCTATTTTCTTTTATGATTCCTTGTTTTATCCATCAAGATTGCTTGATATTCATTAGTGAATAATCTTCTCCTGGTTCTTCTTTAAAGGGGTGTTGATGTATTCAACCCCATATTTGGAAAGCGACTCGAAGGAGGCGACGTAATCAGTCACGGAGGACTCACCTTGAACAAGGTCTATAAATCGTCGAGCCGATGTCACTTTCTCTGCTTCTGGTACAAATTTCAACTCGAAGCGTTCCCGGAATTGCTCCCAGGTGAGATCCGCTTCATTAATCTCAGAAATAAGAAGCTCGTACCAGTCCAATGCTCTTTCTCGGAGCATACTAGAGGCCACCTGAACTCGGTGAAGGTCAATAAGATTCATGCGAGAAAAGATTCGATCGCATGACCTTAGCCAAGCCTGTACTTCAATAATAGTTTCAGAACCTTTGAATGGCTCCCCACCCAAATTAGTGTAATCGCTGCACAAGCGTGCAAATCCCGACTTTGGGTGAGTAGGTTCCGGGTTAGCTCCAGCTGCTTGAGCATTCGTCACTAAATCAAGAAGCTGTGATATATATAAGTAATTGAAAATCAACAAGAGATTAATCAATATCTCCAAATCAACACAAGAATCAAAGAAAATATCATACTCCTTATTTCGTTCACCAAACCATAAATATTGACGATTATATCAATGTCAATCACAAAAGTCAATGACACACAAATTCACCAATGCACAAATATTGATAAAACTTATCAATGGAAATCACAAAAATTGGTGAAGCATAAATTCTAGAAATCATCTCAAGAAATCCAGACAATGACACACGAACTCACCTATGCACAAAAATTGATAAATCATATCAATAGAAATAACAAAAATAGGTGAAGAAGAAAGTTCCGTAATTCGACACACGAAATCCAGAAATCACACAAAATAGGGGGAAGGCCTATCACACGAATGGGAGCATGAAAACTCACCAACATATGTATCACACGAACGAGACGCTATCTCATGGTAGCTAGCCATTATTTTTTGACACACGAACGGCCCGAAGACCATGGGGCGCTACCCCACATATGTGAGTAGAAACTCACACAAACGGGGTTTAGTCTCCCTCGTAGACAAAGAGACATCGCACATTGCTAGTCTAAATCACAAAAAATGATCGTCATGATCATCAAGAAGTGTCAATTACAGTAAGCTAGTAAATATATGAGCTTAGCTTCATGTCCCATAACCACTAGCTTAACTTAAATATTTACGAACAAATTGTAGATCTCCACTAGAAAATTGTCACAAGAGATTAAATCGAACAAGTCCAAGAATTAACCGATGAAGTAAACGCAAGCGTTTCATACCACTTGTTTTACAAAGTCGTTTAATTAGATTTCTCATACGAGTGAGGTAAAGGTTTGTATATACTAATAGATTGGAAATTGGTTTGAGAAAACGAGCTTTGTAATAAAATAGTGTTGAAATCATTTGAAGAAAGAGTTTTGATATTTACTATTAGTATTGAAACCTTTATATTTTTAAAGTGACAAATCACAAAGAAGATTGTAGGAACAATCAATCACTAAAATTCACATACGAAGATGTGAATAAAATCCAAAGAAACCGATAAAGAATCCATCGAAATGGATATTCAAAAATCCCTAAAAAGGAGTCATCAAAGTCATAATAAATGATAACAACAAATAGGATCATCACGAATCGATTTAAATTGGAAATTCAATCCAAAAAGGAAAAATGGACTCAAACAGCAGGTTCATTCGACTTTAACAGAGTTTTCAGTCGACTGACCCTGTGCCTGGAAATTTTCCAGTTTTAGGAAACTTTCTGTTTCCAGTTTCAGTCGACTGAATAGAGGATTCAGTCGACTGAATCATGCCTGGAAACTTTCGGGTTTCAGGTTCAGGAAACTTTCTGTTTCCAGTTTCAGTCGACTGAACAGAGGATTCGGTCGACTAAATCATGCCTGGAAACTTTCGGGTTTCAGGTTCAGTCGACTGAACAGACTTTTCAGTCGACTGAATCTTGCATGGGCTGTTTTTTTTTCAGCCTATCCAAATGAAGAGCAAACTCTTCCAAAATGCAACCGGACGAACATTGGCTCTAAGGGTTTATGCCAATCGGCAACCCGGCCCTATATGCTCCTCGATGCATCACCAAAAGCACGATCAAACATCCATATAAGGATTTTCACACAAATTTAACATAAAAACCCAAAAATTGGAATATTCACAAAACCAATCCAAATCAAGAGCAAATGCACATGAAGAAGTGTTAGGAATTCATACCTAACAACCAAAGATAATTATAGTCCCCACCACTATACCCACGCTAGCCAAGAACACTACGGAATATCACTCCTCAACAGCCTTATTCTCCGTGCTAGTTGACAGCATTACTCCGTAGTGTTCTTGGCTAGCGTGGGTATAGAGGTGGGGCGTCACAGTTTAACCTCGGGTAATTGTGGTTACAGGTTTCCTAATAAATATAAAACTAAGGAGAAGGATAGATTTCTCACGTAAAGACTCAAGGTGTATACGGGTTTGACCCGAAGAGGAATTTGTACAGTTTAAGTGTAAATTTAAATAAGTTTTGAATCTAGATTGGATTAATTTCTTTAAATTTATGCCTTTATATAATTGATGTCTTAAATAATTGTTTAAGGAAATTTTATAGTTATTGTATCTTGTTGAGTAGATGCTTAGGTTATAATTAACTTAAATTAAATGATTTAATTAAACAAGTTAAAAATAAAGATAAATGGTTAAATATGTTTATAATGATTAAGAAATTGAATAATTTAAGGTTAATTAAGACCCTGTATAATAAAAGATTGATTAATTAAGGAAAGAAATTAGAGGATTAGTTAATTAATGAAAGTGATTAATTAAAAGGATGATTAATCAATGTAAGTGATAATTAATTTAAATAATTAATTAATGAATAATTAATTATGAATAAATGAAATAAATGAAGTGTAAATTACTTTGTGAAGTAATTAATGGATAATTACAGAATGAATTTAATGAATGGGTAATTACTTGATGGAAAGTAATTATAGAATAATTACTTGTGGAAGTAATTAAGTGTTAAATTTTTCAGTAATTAATTAAAGAATATATAAATTAATTAAGAAGTTAATTAATTAATGTATGTAATTCAGAATAAGTAATTACTGAATGTGATTAATCAAGGTTGATTAATAAATGTGGTAAATTGATTAAAGGCTAATTACTGAATGTAATTAGAAAGAATAATTAAGAGATGATTAATTATTGGTTTGTAATGAATTATTGTTAAGTAGGTAAGATTAAAAGTGATTAAGGAAATTTATTTGATTATGAATGGGTGACTAAATCAATCTTGCTTATGAATGATTGGTTGATATTTCTGGTATAAAATGTTTGTGAGATGATCTGTTTGTCTTGTATAGTGATTGTGTGGTTATTTGTCATTGATGAATTGCTATATTAAAAGTGACATCTTGCATTAAAGGTTGAATTGTGTTTCATTTAATCAATGGGGAATTAAGATAGAAATTGAATTCGAAGGGACCGGAGTCGGGTAATAGTAAATACCCGAAACCACTTCGATTTGTAATCTATAATGATTTTGTTCAGATTTGATATACGGAACCTATATATTGGACTGGGATGATTTAAGTGAATAGGATCAGTTAATCTAAGTTTGGTACTTAAAAAATTGATGTGTGGATTAAATGATGTCTATAACAACGTGTGAAGTTGTAAATTGATATAAGTTACCCGGATTTCATATGGGTTGTATATTTTTGTGTTCCATGTTAGATGAGTTTACTCACGCTGGTTTCCAGCCTGACCCGGGTGTTACTTTAATGTAATGCTCGGGTCAGACCGAGTATTACAGATTTTCAGGTAAGGACGTTCTGGAGCTCAGGAGGCGAGCTGGATGGCAGGAATGTATGGAGAGTTTCCACTATGATATTGTATATCTGAGACATGTTAAATTATATCGATCCAATCTTGTATAAAATTGTTGTAACTCTGATATATCGATGTAATTGATAGATACGGTTTTCTTTGGAATAACTATTATTGATATTATATTTTATCTGCTGCAAATGTGAGATTGTATGTTTCTTTTCAGTTCTTCTTCTATCTCTTTCTTCTTTTCTTTAACTATCTGGAATTTTCGGGTTCGGAAATTCCGGGTCGTTACATTTGGTATCAGAGCTGAAGGTTAAGCGAGAACCTTGGCTCTGGTGGGATTACTCATTAAGGATAGGGTAAGAGGTACCCTAGAATGAGTTGAGTATATATATATATATGAGAGAGCGTACTTGTTATTTTCTTATGTAAAGGTTTTTAAATGATTTCAAAAGTAAATGAATCTTATATAAGAAATAGATTATCTATTATATTAAGGAAATTGGTTGTATTATTAATTAAATTAAAAGTAATAGTATGAATTAAGAAGTAATATAATACAACCAAATTGAAATTAAATAAGCATAAGTTTGAAATGGATTCAAACTTAAATTAAAATCTTAAAGTTAAGAAAGAATTTCAAAATAAGTTGAATCAGAATTGGTTTCAAACCAGGAAATTTAATGGTTATTGTGTTTAATAATGGGATGATTGTTTTAAACAATAAAATGTTTTAAGGAAATAACCATTTGATGAGAATAACTTGTAAATTAGAAAGGATGAAAATAGAAGTGGATTTAAAGTTGTGAAATTCTGAATTCTAAATTTAAACATTTGAATTGGTTTCAAAATGTTAAAGGAAATAATATTATTTAAACTACTTTGAACATGATCTTATTTTAAAATAAGAGATGTTATTTAATTCAAATGAAAGGGTCCTATTTCAAACAAGGGTTGTTTGAAATTTTAAAAGAATTTGTTTAAATTAAAATCCAAAGGTGGTTTTAATTTTTAAATTTGGCTTGGTGAGCCAAGAAGTAAATATGTATATATGTGGATATACATAATATAAATGGTGAGTTTTGAATATCGAGTAAGATGTGATACCCAAAATAATAAGTTTTTGAACTTAATTAGTGGGAAGATTATTTGTGAGAAGTTCAAAATTTGAAATGGAAGTTCAAATTGGGTAAGGTTGACTGGATTAAGTGAATTGAGTTTAACTGGCAAAAGAGTTAAATAAGTTGGAATGATCAACCTGATTTGGAAATTTGAAGATAAAATTAAGATTTTACTTGGGAGGTTAAATGGTTGATTGGAATCGAATGTTTGTGTGATCTCAAAATGGGTTTGAGATCTAGAAATTGGAAATGAATGGATGTTTTAAAATAAATTAGATGATATCATCCTATTGTTATTAATAATCTTCAAATTGTGAATTGGATTTGTTTAAATGAATAAGAAGTGAAGTGTGGTATAATATGTTAGGTCTGAACTGTGAATTGAATTGTTAAAAACTTTAAAGGTAAATTGATTTAAAGGAATTAAATCAACATTTGAAGTATTAACTCGAATTTATATAATTCGAGATGGTTTAAATTTGAAATTTGAATTAGTCAAATTGAATTTAATTTGAAGTAATTGAAGGTGTGATTAAAGATGTATGAGTATAAGATTCAAATGGAAAATTTGAAATGATTTGAAATTGAAAAAGGTTCAATTTGAAATTAGTCCAAATTTATTTGAGAAATTTAGAATTGTAATTAAAGTTGAATAGTTTTAAATTCAAATGGAATTTGAATTTAATTTTGGAGGAAATCAAGAATAATTCATCTTGATTTGGAAATGGAGTTTGAAATTGGGATTAATTCAAACTGGAATTGAAATGAATTGAAATGGGAACTAGTCCAATTGAAATTTATTTGAATTAGTAGAATTTGAGATCAAGGTTGAATAAAGTTAAATCTGAAAAAAAAAACTGAGGAATTCAACTTGAATTGGGGTTGAATCAATTTCAATGGAAATTGAAGTTATTTAAACTGGAATTGGGTCAATTTAAATGATAGAGGAAATTTAAATTGAATTGATTAAGAATGAAGATTGGGAAGTGAGCAGTTTTGACTCTGGACTATTTTTAATATAAATTGTCTTAATATAAACCTATTTTTCTAAGCTATTCATTATATATACAACCTTTCTTTAAAAGCCAAATTATCTTATGCTTGTTTTACAATTATTTTTGAAACTGTTTAACAATTTTCTAATTGTTTTATAAACTAATTACTAGATTTCAACTATTTTACCAAACTAATTATATCTTACTATTATTTTGCAATTATCTAAAATTTCTATAATTATTTTACTATTTTCTACCTATTTTACAAACTAGTAATTATTTTCCAACTACTTATCTATTTTTAAATATTTCAAGCTATTTTCTAAATTAACTGATCGGAGTTCAAACTGTTATTATTTAAATACCCAATCGAGATAAGAATAGAGGTGATAATCCGTATGGATTAAAGCGATTGTGAATAAGTGAATGAAAATTAAAGTGAATGTGAATAGAAATGGAATTGATTTGGCTAATAACCAATAAAGATAAATACGTAGAGTGTACATATGTTAGTCTGTTCGCATAGTGATTTGATCCAGATTCGAGCACAGAATTTTGAGATAGTTATATCGATCCGAGTGGGATTTTTCACTCGATTTTCGACGGCGAACCTGGATATCGATTGTTGATTGGTTCTGGATATTCTCTATCATAGTTAAGCTATGCAAGGAGAATGGCGGTTTCTGATCAAGAAACCAGATCTGTATCCGCACTAGGAAGTCGGGTGGACGATACTAGTTCGGAAGTGAAATTGTGTGATCGAGTGAGCGATCAGATTGGTATAGCGTACGGAAGATATGTGTACATCGTACGGATTTGAATGAAAATGGTATTGAAAGAGTTTAATTAAATTTGAATATCTGATTTTGAGTAAACAAAGTAAATATTTTTGTTTTATAAAATAAAACTCCCCTTGTTGAATCTATTGCTAGAACAAAAGGATTTTGAAGGTGTTTTGAAGTATAAAAGGAGTTCTATACAAGTATTGAAATGATCCAAAGTATTAAAAGATTTTATATATCTGAATATATATAAAGGATCATATGAGGATTTGGAAAAAGGTTTTGGGAACCTATGGATTTGGAAAGGCTTTTGATTTTTGGGAAAATCAATATTGGAATTTGAAAAGCCTAGTTTGAGAATTATCGATTCTGGAATAAGCGATTTTGTGTAAAGGAGCTTTGTATGAGATCATACTAGGTGTATGATTTGAAGATACTATATATGTATAGTATAAATTGTTTTGATGATGGCTCTAGGGAAAAAGGCGCTCCCTTGAAATGAACTTCTCAGGAGTACCACCGGGTGGTGCTACCTTGAGCCCCAAGGGGGGGTTCTAAAATTGATCCTGTGAGGAGTCCGGACGAAACTAGTTCCTGGGGATTTTGAGTAGAGTATACCATAGCGAAAGTCGTGTGTGCCGCTGAGAGCCAACAGTTACATGGACTTTTGCTGCGACGGCAACGTAACCCAGGATGTAACTGCGATTTATGGTATAACATAGCGAAAGTCGTGTGTGCCGCTGAGAGCCAACAGTCTGCGTTTGATTTTATATCGGTAGACTGCGACCTATGTAGGAGTGGAGAGGTTTCATTTCGACAGCGAAAATCAAAGGCCGCTGAGAGCCTACAGTTACATGGACTTTTATTGTGACGGCAACGTAACCCTGGGTGTAACTGTGATATGTTGTGTGGGATTCATGGCGTAATCGAGGGACCGCGGAGAGCCTGCAGTTACATGGACTTCTGCTGCGACGGCAACGTAACCCTGGAATGTAACTGTGACCATGGATGGGGGTGATGATTTCCAGAGCATTCTCACAAAAAAAAAATCCTCTATTTTCAAAAACTGTTTTCTATATTTTCAATAAAATTATTTTCCAAGTATTTTCACTGGGTGTTGAAAATGAGTCTGCTAAGTACTTATAGATTTTTAGTCGTACGCCTGATCAAAGTATGACCGAATTTCTGTGAGAACAAGGATGGACTGGTTGAAACATCGAGTTATAAAAAGTATTTTTATAAAACTATTTGGCAGTATTATAGATTTTAAAGTGTTTTAAAAATGATTAAAGGAAAATTTATCTGATTTTAAGCATTTTAAATAAAATCTGGCTTCGTTCCTTTTCGAGGACGAAAAGATTCAAAAGGGTGGAGATATGTGATATCCCAGATTTATTTAAATTGATATTAAGTTAGGTTTTAAATTGAATTTGAATTTAGATTTAAATTTCTATCTAAATGAATATATATATATATATATATATATATATATATATATATCTTATTAACATTTTGATTTAAAAATATATGAATAAGTTTTATATTTACATTTAAAATGAATCAAATATATTATATATGATTTAATTTAAATTATAAATTGGTTTATATTCTATTTTTACATTTAAAGCTTTTATTATATATAATTTAGTTTCAACACATATTCATTGGAATTTTTAATATAAGAGAATATATTTAATAAGGATTTAAAGTTATAAACATATACATAGATATAAACTAAATATGATTTGGCATAAAATTATGTAAAAGACATTTTTATAATACAAAGTACGAATGTAAATAGATTAATAAACATAGTTTATAATTTAAATATAATAACCAAATCTTTATAAAGCATAAGCAATAAAAGGGCATACACATATTAAATAACAAATTCTCATGCTAAAAACAAGTGTTAACACATAAAGTAACAAATGTAAATTTGATAATACATATATATATATACAAACATGAAAATCCGATTCATAAATTAAAATGAGGTAGGGTTTAAAACATAACTTATAAATTAGATATAAAAATAGGACAAGGATTTAAACATAAAAGTACATATTGATGACAAATGTTTAAATAAATGAAATAGGAAATAAACAAGTGTAAACAAAATGAACATGTGGCAAGAAGGAAAAAGAAAATATAAGTGAGAACCCAGAACATTTTTCACTTCTAAATTTCTTCTTCATTATCATCTTAAACATATTCCGGAAGCAAAGAAAAAAAAAGAAGGAAAAAGAAAAAACTATTTTCTTCATATTGCAAATCTGTAAACAAATCAAAGCAGAAAATTCAATCAAGCAGCTTCAAAACTGAAATCAAATTGAAAACAAATTAAAAGAGAAGAAAGCTTGAGAACTTTCTGTTATCAAGGACCTGGAAACAACAAATTTTCAAAAGTATTGATCATCATCATGATTCCAGTCTTAAAGCAATTCGGTACCAAGCAGCATAAACTTTCAGAAGTCATCAACATCAGTAATATTCAAAGCTTGAAGGAAGATACTAAAGGAACAACATTTGTTTATCTGTAGGTGAGTAAATCATACTACACTTTTGTTTCTGGTCATTCTATAGAGCTGCATACCATAAGTTCTTGAATGCATTCTTACTTGTGCCAAGTATACACGGTGGTTAGGTATGCATGCTTTTCTAGATGTAAATTTTAGATAAGCCTGAATCCAGTAATAATAAAAAAATATACCACACTAGCCTCTGATTCAAAAAAATTCCTTGATGATAAACAGGTGAGTAAGCTTGATAAATCTATGAATCTTAAACAAGTTTGTGGTGATCACATAAGTATGATTTGAAATTTTCTGTGCATGTTTTAAAATGATTGTAACCATATATGTATGTGTGTTAGAAATTTTATCTGGCTGGAACATGAAATGGGAATTTTCTGTTTAGATTGAAACAGTAAGTAATTAATACAAAAAAATAAAAATAAAAATACATAGTTTGAATCTGATGCAGGTATGGTTAAAATGAAGTTTGTATATATGAATAATCCTTCTTTGAAATTATGTTTGAATCTACCCTGTATATATAAAGATGTACTGTGTTTATATATTGTCTCTGTTATAAACAGAGCCTCAACTTCAAATAAAAATTTCTATCTTTCATAAAAAAAAATCAATTTAGATTTTGATTTCTGAGGAGTAAATGTTTTATAATAAGGTAACATCAATTGTATAATGTTTGCTAATTTTAAAGATTGAGTATTATCTCTGTAACAAAAGTTACAGTGAAACTTTGGAAATTTAGTGCAAAATCGAACATCTTGATTTCATGTTTAAAATCCATAATCGGGTTTGTAATTATAAATCAAGTATTTTAATATAAATTTCGTGATTTTTAGAATGGTAAATGCTGAGAAATCTAGGATTATTTGATTTTGGGAATTTCGTCGGTGGCCATCGATTTGCGACATGTTGAAGCTTGATCTTGTTGTCGGAGGAAGGGGAAGGGTTGGCAAACCAATGAAAATTGTTCGGTGATTTTATATGTCACTGAGGCGACGACGTGGGGTCATGTTAGGGTTTATGGAGCTTGTTTGGTCGTTGTCGAAATAGGGGCATTTGCGACGTCATGTTTGATTTGGGGGCTATCGGTGGTTGGGGAAATGATGGAGGGAAGTGAGGCGAAGCTGGGACCAAAATTTTGTGGCCACTGGTGTTTTGTGATGGTGATGCGAGGTATTTTGAAGATCGAATTTTTTTGACTGGGTTCACTCGTGATGCTCGATTTCGTGTTGTTGTTTTTTTGAGTTTTCTGGGTTGTGGGACGGGTCGTTGATGATATCGCCGATGTGGGTGTGATGGTGACGATGACCATTGATCCACCATTGATATGTGCACATGCACTGGAATCCATGTATGTCTGTTGTTCATGATTCTGTAGGAAGAAGAAGATAATAGAAAGGGGAGAGAAGAATTAGATTCGCGTATGTTGGGTTTTAACCCGGGTTATTGCTCGAGAAATGTATGGTTTAACCTTCGGTTATTGTGGTTACAGGTTTCCTAATAAATATAAAACTAAGGAGAAGGATAGATTTCTCACGTAAAGACTCAAGGTGTATACGGGTTTGACCCGAAGAGGAATTTGTACAGTTTAAGTGTAAATTTAAATAAGTTTTGAATCTAGATTGGATTAATTTCTTTAAATTTATGCCTTTATATAATTGATGTCTTAAATAATTATTTAAGGAAATTTTATAGTTGTTGCATCTTGTTGAGTAGATGCTTAGGTTATAATTAACTTAAATTAAATGTTTTAATTAAACAAGTTAAATATAAAGATAAATGGTTAAATATGTTTATAATGATTAAGAAATTGAATAATTTAAGGTTAATTAAGACCCTGTATAATAAAAGATTGATTAATTAAGGAAAGAAATTAGAGGATTAGTTAATTAATGAAAGTGATTAATTAAAAGGATGATTAATCAATGTAAGTGATAATTAATTTAAATAATTAATTAATGAATAATTAACTACGAATAAATGAAATAAATGAAGTGTAAATTACTTTGTGAAGTAATTAATGGATAATTACAGAATGAATTTAATGAATGGGTAATTACTTGATGGAAAGTAATTATAGAATAATTACTTATGGAAGTAATTAAGTGTTAAATTTTTCAGTAATTAATTAAAGAATATATAAATTAATTAAGAAGTTAATTAATTAATGTATGTAATTCAGAATAAGTAATTACTGAATGTGATTAATCAAGGTTGATTAATAAATGTGGTAAATTGATTAAAGGCTAATTACTGAATGTAATTAGAAAGAATAATTAAGAGATGATTAATTATTGGTTTGTAATGAATTATTGTTAAGTAGGTAAGATTAAAAGTGATTAAGGAAATTTATTTGATTATGAATGGGTGACTAAATCAATCTTGCTTATGAATGATTGGTTGATATTTCTGGTATAAAATGTTTGTGAGATGATCTGTTTGTCTTGTATAGTGATTGTGTGGTTATTTGTCATTGATGAATTGCTATATTAAAAGTGACATCTTGTATTAAAGGTTGACTTGTGTTTCATTTAATCAATGGGGAATTAAGATAGAAATTGAATTCGAAGAGACCGGAGTCGGGTAATAGTAAATACCCGAAACCACTTCGATTTGTAATCTATAATGACTCTGTTCAGATTTGATATATGAAACCTATATATTGGACTGGGATGATTTAAGTGAACAGGATCAGTTAATCTAAGTTTGGTACTTAAAAAATTGATGTGTGGATTAAATGATGTCTATAACAACGTGTGAAGTTGTAAATTGATATAAGTTACCCGGATTTCATATGGGTTGTATATTTTTGTGTTCCATGTTAGATGAGTTTACACACGCTGGTTTCCAGCCTGACCCGGGTGTTACTTTGATGTAATGCTCGGGTCAGACCGAGTATTACAGATTTTCAGGTAAGGACGTTCTGGAGCTCAGGAGGCGAGCTGGACGGCAGGAACGTATGGAGAGTTTCCACTATGATATTGTATATCTGAGACATGTTAAATTATATCGATCCAATCTTGTATAAAATTGTTGTAACTCTGATATATCGATGTAATTGATAGATACAGTTTTCTTTGGAATAACTATTATTGATATTATATTTTATCCGCTGCAAATGTGAGATTGTATGTTTCTTTTCTGTTCTTCTTCTATCTCTTTCTTCTTTTCTTTAACTATCTAGAATTTTCGGGTTTGGAAATTCCGGGTCGTTACATCTTTGTTCATAGAATTTCCAGGTGAGTAAACAATACTATCTTGAAGATTAAATCTTGATGATTGATTCATGGAAAATCTTGTGCTTGCTATCTATTGTAAATATGAAGTTCTGTGATGTTTGCAGTTTACTGGAAGCTATACTTTGGCATGTTCTTCAATATTTCAAGCTACTGAGTAAAGAAAGCAGAGAAAATTTTAAATACTTCTTCATATAAATAATTTAAACTTAGGAATTTAAATTAAATAAGTTTGTTTGAACTAAATCATGGCTTGAAATTTTGTTTTGAAGGTTTATAGTGTAATATAGATACTGAATATTCAAGTTTACAGTAAAAAGGAATCATATGTTAAAATTCGAATGTTTTAAATTGTGGATTTGATTTCACATCTTGATTAAGCAAACAAAGGAAAGATTTTTAAAACAAAAACGATGATTTTTAGGTGAGTATACATGGTGCAGTTCCTATATGAACTCAAAATGCAATTTCATCAATTTCTTTTGAATTAACAAATATTAGCTGCTGAAATTTCTTGTATAGCTAGTTCGATGATTCATGAAATTGGGAAAAATGCTAAAAAAATTATTTAATGCAAGGATTTTTGGGTCGAATCAAATATAGGGTTTTGGTTCGAGTTTTTCTGTGTTCTGTAACTCGTTGATTGTATCTCCATGGGATGATCGAGCCGTACGAGTCTCGAGGTGATGGTAGAGGAGGTTATGGCCGTGGTGTGGCCAAAGCGTTGTTGTTACTGGCGGTCAGCGTTAGAGTTTAGTGGCACTTTCTATTTGGTAGGTTCGTGTCGCAGTTTGAACAAATGGGATAATTTTGATTTCGAACTTTTCGTGTTGAACTGGGGTTTGATTTCGAATTTGAGGTCGATTTGTGGTTTGCAGGAGGCAACGTGGGTCGCCGGAGGGACGGCGAACCACTGTGCACGTGCACGGTGGCGTACGGTGTTAGCAGTTTCGAGTTTTGGGTCGTCTCGAGTGATACTCGAGTAAAATGGAAAGATGCTTTCGGGTTATACCTAGTGCGTGGAAGTGGTCGTGTAACAGTAGTTTTAAACTTAGCTAAATAAAATAATAAAAAAGGAACAAGAAGAAGATGCGCGGGTGAGTGTCTCGGGTGATATGGGTGAGTAACTCGAAGTATCACTCGAGTCAATTAAGGGTAGTTCTCGGGTTTTTTCCCAAAATTGCAGTATTTTATAAAAAAAAAGAAGAAGGTTAAACAAAATTGTTTTCAACAAGTTTAAACACAGTAAACTTAATAAATGTTCAACCATTTGAGTTAAGACTTAAACACAAGTTTAATTATTTAGTTAATGTATAACAATGTTTAAACTCTTAACTAATATTTTAGTTAAATAATTGATTTAAGTTAAGTATTAAATTAATTAACTTTTAAGTTTTCAAGTTAGTAATAAATTTATATTCAAATTTAAAAGAAGACTTTTAAATGTTAATTAAGATGAATAATTAATATTAATTAATTATTTTTTGAAAGCAATTAAGAATAATTACATTATAATTTTAATTAGAGATTTATTAATTAATGATTAAGCGATAAATAAAATTTGTAATTAACTACTTAAAGTTAATTAATGTATGATTAGTAGTTAATTAATTAAGTAATGTAATTAAGGATTAATAAATGATTAACTAAGTAATTAGTAGTTAATAAATGGGTAATTAAGTTTTATCAATTAATAACTAAGGTTATGAATTAATAGTTAAGAGTAATTAATTAAACAATTAGGACTTAATAATTGATTAAGAAATGATTTATTAATTAAATAATTTGAAATGGAATAAGTAATTAATTGATAATTAATGATTAATTAAATCGGGTTAAGAGATTCTCAAGTAATTGATTTAAATTGACTTAGTTACAATAAGAATTAAAGATGATTGCTTATGAATGTTGTGTAAGTAGGATATCGGATTTGTGATATTTATTTGGTGATATTCTGTGATGTTCTATGATATGCTTCGATATATCTATGATGATTGTGTATGATTTATTTGTGATGAATGCTATGTGAATTCAATTGTTGAATTAAATTGTTTAAAACTATTAAACAACTTGACCTTTAAAATGGCGTTTGGATTTCGATGAGACCGGGATCGGGTGTCAGTTATGAATACCCGAAACCACTTCGATTCTTTGATACGTGGAATTAATAGGCTGTAATGAAATGATTTAAGTGAATTAGACCAAATAATCTAAGTTCTGGCACTTAGAAATTGATGTGTGAAATAAGTGATGTCTATAACAACTTGTGAAGTGTAGATTGATATAAGTTACCCCGGGTTTATATGAGTTGTATACTTTTGTATTCCACATTAGATGGGTTTACTCACGCTGGTTTTATAGCCTAACCTGGGTGTTACTTTGATGTAATGCTCGGGTCAGACCGAGTATTACAGATTTTCAGGAAAGGAAGTTCTGGAGCTCAGGAGTCGAGTTGGATGGCAGGAACGTATGGAGTGTTTCCGCTGTATTATATTGCTGTATATCTGTGACATGATAATTGTGTATATTCAGAGTCTGTATATATGTGTAACTCTGATGTATTAAAATGTAATCGACAGATATAGTATTCTTTTGTAAACTGTTATTATTTATTATTATATTTTATCCGCTGCGAATGTGAGATGTTGATGTTTTCAGTTCTTCTTCTTCTTCTATCTCTTTCTTCTTTTTTCATAACTATCTAGAGTTTTCGAAATCAAAAATTTTGGGTCGTTACAGTTGGTATCAGAGCTAAAGGTTAAGCGAGAACCTTGGCTCTAGTGGGTGTACTCATTAAGAAAAGGGTCAATGGTACCCTAGGATGAGTTGAGTGTACATATATGAGAGAGCATACTTATTATTTTCTTATATAAGGATTTTAAATGATTTTATATAAGATTATATTTTAATATATAAAGCAATATTTCTTTCTAATAAATATTAGGGTAATTGGTTGGTAAATTATTGGAATTAAACTAAATTAAATGTTAATAGAAATACAATTAAATAAAGGTAAGTTTGAAGTGGATTCAAACTAAAATTAAATCTTGAATTTAAGAAGGATTTCAGAGTAAGATAATAGTGAATTGGTTTTCAGATATGATAATCTTGGTTATTATCATAAATGATTGTTGTGTGTTTAATAATAAGATGTGTATTAATGAGTAAGCAAAATGAAATGTCTTAAAGAAGTAAAACATTTAGGCAAGTGTTATCCCGCTTTTTGGCAAAGCCGCGATACCAAAAGATCGATCGAAAAATGGAGAATAGTTCATATCAGAGATTGGTCATGCTTCGTTTTGCTATGGATATCGCTGAATTTTGTCCGAGTCCAGATTGAGCTACAATTGATAGGACATGACAAGAAAGACCGTAGAAGTCAGCATCTCAAATTTCAAGCCAATCCGAGTTCGTATGCTCAAGTTATGATCGATTCAATTTGGAAGGGAAAACCAAAGTTTCGAACCGATGGCTGATCAATGGTTCAAATCAATCAACTTCGAATCCATCTACTTCGAACCCATCAACGTGCCTCGGGTTCGACTCCATCACCTTCGAGTCCATCGAGCATCAGTTGTTCGAATCCATTGACAGAGCCTCATTCGAACCCATCCAAAGAATCCTTGTTCGACTCCACTAAGCTTCGGTTGTTCGAACCCATCACAGAAGCCTTGTTCGAACCCATCACAGAAGCCTCACTCGAACCCATCCACGAAACCTTGTTCGAACCCATCACAGAGGCCTTGTTCGAACCCATCACGGAAGCCTTGTTCGAATCCATCTAAGAGGCTTCGGTCGAACCCACTGGGTCAACTGGCCAAGGTGACGTGTCTTTCGTCGGTTCGAATGCGCCGAAGTATATGGAGTCGAAGCATTCAACTCGGAGCGAAACCCGGATCGAGGCGAAGTGTGCGCTCCACGTCAACACGAAGACACGTGCCACCATGGTTTCGAAACCATCGTTTCGAATGCATGGTTTCGAACCAGACAGCCACGCAATGAACCCCATTTCGAATCCATCATATCTCCCAATCTAATGATCCAAATGCCATGAAATTTTCACAGAAGCTTGCATTCATGTCGAAGAGTGTCCACGCCAAATTTCACCTCAATTGGATGAATTCTTGATCGGTTCGAATGGAGTTCGAACCGATGCCAAAGTGGGCCCAAACTTCCTGAGAGCGGGCGTGTGGGCCCCCTCACGTGCCAGAAGTGGTCTCCCAAGTTTTCAGCGAAATATCAGCAGCCTACGCCTATAAATAGAGCCCCAAGGCCAACAGAAAAGGGATCTTTCGACTCTCAAGCGCCCAGACTCTGCCGGATCAAGATCTCCATCATCCTACATCATAATTTTACTGTTGATTTCTAATTTCCAGTTGTAACTTGCTGTTGCTCGCTGCAATGACTTGTAATCATTGAAAGAGAATCAATAAAACGTCAAAATACTTCATAGTGGACATAGGCAACACGCCGAACCACTATAAATTGCTTGTCTACGCATTTACTTTACTATTGCTTGGAGTTTTTGTTAGATAATATTCATATTCAGTTCATACTCTTGATTGTTATCTCTTCAACGACTCCCGAAGAGTGTTGTGCCCAATTTTGACACAAACACTTTGGTGCTTTCACTGAGAAAACCCAGCTTTTCTCCTGCTCGTTGGATCTGTCATCGATACCGGATTGAATAAATCTAAGAGAGAGATCCTGATCATTAAATCCAACTTCCTTCCCTTCTATTCAGATTTGCATAAAGTCTAGGAAAGGAATTCAAATCTCAAGATGGTTAGCACAAGAACCACCTCAAACGCTGTTAATCAAGAAGAACAGGATAGACAGAATCCTGTCCCTCTACCTCCATCTAATCAAGATGTCGCTGGGCACTCAGAACCATCGGATTTGGTTACCCAATAAGAGTTGCAGTTGCTACTCCAAGAGCTGACCCAGAGTCGGCGACGACTAGAAGAACAGCTACGCGCTAATGCTGAGCTAATCAACAAGCTGGATCGCCAGAAACGAAAAAGATCCACGAGAGATCATGCTTCTCGCTCCTCCAGCGAAAGCTCTTCATCTTCTGATTATCATAACCGGCCTCCACGACCCCGGTTAGATGGGAGTCGTATGCCACCCGTTGGAAACCAACCGACATCGACCGTTGGACAATAAGAGTTGGTCCGTCAGCCAGTTTCCAAACCGGACCCTCCTCTCGAGGAGGTGTCGTTCCTCACCACACCGCAGAATACCGCACCACTAACGTTGCGGCTGAACCAGGGATCGACGCTCAAGATCAGTCGGACCTGGACCGTCGTCATAGCGGGCGTACTCCTGAACCGTACGTCCCAGAGGACTATGAGCCAAGAAGGCAAGACTTGGACCGTCGACGATATCCGGTTCAAACCCAAAGTATGGAACATGATCATACTCCGGTGCAAATGCCGGATCTTTCAACTATGATACGTCAGATGATCCGTGAGAGTCAGGGATTCACAAACGACGATTGGGGAGTTTCCCGAAGTCACACTCCCTTTACGGACGATATCTTACTGCTGAACCCCCACGGCGATTCCGAATGCCCACTCTACCCATGTATGAGGGAAACTCCGACCCCAACCAACATATTCAAAAGTACGAATGGTCGATGACTGCTGCCAGAGCCGACGATGCAGTGAAGTGTCGTAGTTTCCCTATATCCTTGGGGGGCATCGCTACCATGTGGTTCACCCGACTGCCACCTCGATCCATCTCTTCCTTCGATCAGTTAGCCACAAAATTCGTTGAGCAATTCCGCATGCACGTCGCAAGGCCAAAAGATGTCAATACTCTATCTAGTGTCACGCAAGCTCCCGTAGAGACACTCAGACACTACTTAGAGAGATTCCATACTGCATGCGCGGAGATTAGTAATCCAAACGATAACTCCATCCTTATGGCATTAACTAAGGGGATCGACCCCGATTCTGAGTTTGGCAACTGGCTAGTTGGAAAACCACCTGCATCGTTGGACCGTTTCCACGCCAAGGCGGCTCAATTCCTGAGAAGGGAAGACGCGAAACAGTCTAGGAAGCAAACTTACGCAGGGCCAAATGCGGAAGGGGTCCAAAGCAATGTTGCAATAAAACAGTCCGGTGAGAGCTCCGGAAAAGTTCAGTTGAACATTAAAAATAAACAAGCTCGGCGAAGAGAAAGCGTGAATCAAATTAAGAAACAATATCAAACTCGTGGCCAGCAGCGCAAGAATCCAATGTTTGACAGTTACACTCCTCTAAATACATCACTAGAGGACTTATATTTGAAAACCCGTGATACAATTCAGTATCAAAAACCTACACCAAATCCGTCGTCGGAAAAGCAAATCCAAAGAGGGAAGTTTTGCAGGTTCCATGAAAGCTACGGGCACGATACAAACGAATGTCGTCGCTTACAAGACCTCGTTGAGAAATTGATCAGAGAAAAGAAGCTGGAACAGTTTGTTCGGACGCCGTAGCCGGGAGAAGCGGGTTCATCAAATCAAAATAATGAATCCACTCATCTGTTACAAGAAGACTCCGCCCCCACCGGTTGGAGGTTAGTAGTAAATGCTGTTGGAAGTATCTCCCATCCAACAAAGCGAAGCTGGGATGAGATGAAGTCATATGCCAGTCCTACTAGGCATGCGGATGCTACATGCTGTAGACATTTGAAAGATAAAGTTCTGGTCAAACGACAGAAAGCAATGACTGACAACATCGTATTTCAGTGTGATGATGATGACAGAATCATAGTCCCGACTACCGATCCATTAGTCATATCAGCTCAGGTAGGCCATGTGTGAATGAAAAGGATTCTGGTTGACGGCGGAAGTTCTGTGAACATAATATTTAAGCGAGCCTACGATCAAATGAATCTGAAAACCAAAAACTTGAAACCATGCCAATCCAGTATTCGCGGCTTTGACGGGAGCGCGGCCATACTCGTTGGAGAACTAGAAATACCAACGGAGTTGGGAACAGGACAATGCTGCTGAATCCGGACGTTGCGATTCGTGGTGATGGACATAGATTCACCGTACAATGCTTTCTTGGGTCGACCGGCCCTTGCTGAATTCAAGGCTGTTATCGCCCCATGGTGCCTAACCTTAAAATTCCCCACTGACAAAGGAGTTGGTGTTGTTATAGGAGACCAGGCCGACTTAAGGACCATCATACTCCGAAAGCGAGTTTCCCGGTCGTACGATGTCAATGATCAACCCCAAACCTTCAAAATTGGTGATTTCGTCTACGGAAGAGTACACTCAACACTACCGCACGTGAAACCAACGTGGGAAGGGTCGTGTGTAATTGAACAGAAGATCGGGGACGACCTGTTCTTGTTGTCGACATTGGGAGGTCCTATTTTGCCAAGGGCCTGGAGGAGCAAGGACCTTCGTCATTGCTACACATGACAGGCTTTATTTGTTCTATGAATGCTTTGCAGTTTCCTTTACATTCTGAAATTTGAGTTTGTAATAAGGCACTGACTTTGCCATATTTTCTTATTTCAGCAATAAAATACTATCTCTTCAAGCTAGAGCTGTGATTCACCGAATGCAACGTTCAACAATCACGACACACGAAGAGCTAAGTTCCATCAAACAATGGAATTTATTCAAATAGCGAGTGACTGCGATACGACCGGCCACTCACTAAGTGAAACCCCAGCTCGGGGGCAAGCCATCACGACAAAGGCTGAATTGGACCAACACACGACAGTCCATTCAATAAATCGTTCCCAGAGTGCGAACGGACTCCAACTTCCCGGAGCGTGAATTGGAGTATAAACATTAAACAATTCGTTCCCAGAGCGCGAACGGACTCCAACTTCCCAGAGTGTGAATTGGAGTATAAACATTCAATAATTCATTCCCAGTGTGCGAATGGAATCCAACTTCCTAGAGTGTGAATTGGAGTATAAACATTCAACAATTCGTTCCCACAGCGCGAACGGACTCCAACTTCCCGGAGTGTGAATTGGAGTATAAACATCCAATAAATCGTTCCCAAAGTGCGAACGGACTCCAACTTCCCAGAGTGTGAATTGGAGTATAAACATTCAATAATTCGTTCCCAGAGTGCGAACGGACTCCAACTTCCCAGAGTGTGAATTGGAGTATAAACATTCAACAATTCGTTCCCACAGTGCGAACGGACTCCAACTTCCCAGAGTGTGAATTGGAGTATAAACATCCAATAAATCGTTCCCAGAGTGTGAACGGACTCCAAATTCCCAGAGTGCGAATTGGAGTATAAACATCAAATCCATCGTTCCCAGAGTGTGAACGAATTCCTAAAAAGCCCAAATAGGTGTGACTGACCATCTATCGGCTGACTCCAACTTCCCAGAGTATGAATTGGAGTATAAACATAAATAACAGGTTCCCGGAGCGCGAACCGAAGCATCCGTGCTAACTCCAAGTTCCCAAAGCATGAAATGGAGTATAAACATAAATTATAGGTTTCCGGAGCGTGAACCGAAGCATCCATGATAACTCCAGATTACCAGAGCGCGAGTTGGAGTACAAACATCAATTCCAGGTTCCCGAAGTGCGAACCCAAACATACATGTTTTCTCAAAGTTCCCGGAGTGTGAATTGGAGCACAAATACCAAGTTAAAGTTCCCGTAGTGTGAACTGAAATGTTAATACTAACTCCGAGTTTGCAGAGTGTGAGTTGGAATGTGAACATCAATTCCAAGTTCCCGGAGCGTGAACCGTGTTACAAACATCGATAACTCTCGAGTTCTCGGAGTGCGAATCGGATTATCGATCTCAAATTATCTTAAGTCCCCAGAATGTGGACATGTGCTTAAAGTTTGCAATAAACGCAGTCAACCACCAGAACACAAATGCTATTCCCCGAGACTAGGGCAAAAAAGCTAAGTGTTAATCGCTAACCAAAGTGATACAATGTCCGGAGTTCGATTATTCATCGATTGCAACTTGCGTCCAAGATTCTCAAGCTTGGCTAATAAAAACGAATTCTACTTGACGGTCAAAACACCACAAGTGCACCGGACTGAAAACAAGACACTACAAACACTTAAGCACAAAAGAAATGAGAGTTGAAACAAAGAAACTAAATTTTATTTCAACTAACTGAAGACAAGGACTTACATGCAAATAAGTTTTTCCAAAAAAGAATGCCTACTAGCAGGGGCCGAACCTGCATCTACACACGGCCTACTAACAAAAAACGAAAACAAGTTCCTATCTACCAAAAAATTTGCTTGGGAGGCCGACCTATTCCTCCTTTCTTGGCTTCCTTATCAGCGGTTCGTCATCAGAATCGCTAGGAACGGAAATCCTTCATTTTGACGGCCTCCTCTCCGGTGGCTGCTCTCCAGCAGGGGGCATAATGTCAATGTACTCCTCAGAGATCGAATCTAAATGAAGGCTCCCTGCCGGAGGAGTAGGAGGAACCGGACCCGCAACGAAAGATGGGATAGTGCCACCCGACGATACTATCCTCGCAGGTGCTGGGCTCTGCGCCGCCGTGCCACCGCCGACACTACCACTTTGCCCCGCAGCTTCTAATTCTGCTTGAATCTCGGCCAGGATCTCTTCATCACGAATTGTCTGGGCTTGGCTGGGGGCATCCGCAGTCTGCATTGAAGAGCTAGAGGTTGGCGGAAGGTCACTAATGATGAACGGCAGGTTTGTGGAGAAGCCACCCTGCTCACCGAGCAGCTCACTCACCATTTGTTCATCAAGAGATAATCCGCTCCCCCGTGCCGCCTTGGTTGATACTGCAGTTACAACAGTAGTCTCGGTGGTGATGGCCTTATCCCCTTTGCTTGATTCTTGGGTCGCGGCAATCGGAGCAACTCCAGTCACTAAACAAAGATAAGAAGAGGTTATCAGTAACTGCCTCAGAACAAACTCTCTATTTAGAAAACACTTGAGATAAGTTCGGAATACCTCCCCTGTTTGACTTGCGGACGACTGAGCGGCCTCAGAAGTATACTCCTGAATAGGAGATAACCGCGGCTGTTCTGGGTCGTAAGCTGGAACGGATTGTGAGTGAACCACAGATACAGGCATTACCGAAGGTGGAGCGGTGATTTCAGTGACAGTAGAATGATGCTCAATACCTGACCCCTCTCCAACCTCCAGAGATCGACCACCGATCATCTCCTTTTCTTGAGCAATAATAGCGCCATGGAGGACCTTCCTCTCATCATCAGTCAACAACCGGTTTTCAAGTTCAAATCGGTCGATCGATTCATCCGGATGTGCTTCCTCTTCTTCCTCAACCAATCGATCCCAACCGTTGCGGAGGTGCACCGGGTAATCTTGGAGCCAGGCCAAATTTCGGTGTCTCAACACGTTGGCATTGTAAGTGCTGAGCAAATCTTCAATATCGGCCTCCAGCCCGGCCTCCGCTTGATGAACTTTCTCCTCAACCTCCATCTCAACCACCTGGACCTTAGCTACTGCTGCATCTCGTTCAATCCGGAGAATCACGGCTTGTTCACACGCCTCCTGGGCTGCATTGTTCGCATCATCCTATCCTTGGCGATTTCGGTGAATTTTGACTTAAGCTCGTTCAACTCCTTTAGGGCTGCGTCCCTCTCGGCAGTGACCAGGGTGTTCCGATGGCCCATATCCTCTACCGTGGCGTAATGCTCACGTTTCATTCTATCCATCGTTGCTTGGGCTTCGTCGGCCTTTTTGATAGCCTCCATTTCAGACTTCCGAGAAGATTCAGCCTCAGTGTTTAGCACATCAATAATACGGCTCTTTTGAGCCAACTCATCCTGCAATTTCTCGATGGTGGCCCCACGCTCAAAGGCCAATGTCGACGCTTTCTCGGCTGCCTTATACCACGCCCTATATTGGGCATAAAAGTCGTGCATATAATCGTGCGCCGTCTGCTCGGCCTCCGGCGGAATTCTGTTCAAGTGAAGAGGAAAAATGTAGTTATCAAAGCAAATATTTGGAAAATCCTTCTTCAGTTGGGCAAGTCTGATTGCTCCTTCCCCCGAAATTTCAGTAGGAGGCTGTTCCGCAACTACTGGAGACATTGCCTCAGATCTGGGATGGCGAGAATCATGCTTAGAAGATTGAGAGGCCGACTGGTAGTACGAGGAATTAGAAGGACGAGAAACATAGGCAGGAGGTTGTGTAGGGACTCTTGGAGGAGGAGTGCGCGATCGAGACTGATGTCTGTAATCCATATCTCTTCGTTCTTGACTAGAATACCCGGAGTACCTACGATCATGACTCCTGTCTCCTTCTCTCCGTTGTGACTCGTAGTATGAGGAATATTTGCGAGTATGTCGTAGGCTCCCTAGCATCGAACCACATCCAGTCATGATATCTGCAAAGCGAAATGAGAACAAAGTTAGTGGTCTCTCAAAACCGATGACCTAGGACTCAGGGCTATGTGGTGTCGTGAAATGTGTGTGAATATGTATTCCCCCCGACCAACCAGAAGTGTCGACTGAGCTAGTAATAAAAGGCTCGCTCAATTCTAGAGTACGATGGAACTCCTCCAATCCGGCGTCATGTTGAAAAGACACATCATCCGGGATTGGGAGATCAGTAAGCCCTTCATAAAGACTTTCAGTTCGCGGAGGAGATATCTCAGAAATTCTAACTCCGGGAGAGGATCGGGCTGTGACAACCGATTTCCATCTCCTCTTCTTAGTTGACGTAACGGTGGCTGCCTTGCCTTTTCTTTGCACTTTAACATCCTGAACCACGTCTGTAGGCTCCAGCAACGGCTCGTCGTCAGTATGAGTTCGTTCAGAATCAGCCTCCTCGGCTATAGTAACTTTGGGCTCCTTGTGCTTGACTCGCTTCTTCAAAACGGTCCTTAATGCCCCCTCAAACTTTATGCACTGCCTCCGTTCAATCAGCCCGTAAGTCCGGAGATTCCTATCGGTCAAAAGCAACTTGATATCCCTATCTTCGCTCGGGACTCCCCGGAGTACCCGCACCATCTCCTTAAAGCGCTCACCCTCAGGTCGCTGAATCGTCGCTGTGAAGAAGAGAAAAAACATAAGTTTCACTTTGACCGCAATTGCCTTAGTAATTACTTGATAACTCAACTACACTCACGTCTGAATAACCATCGCCAGGCAAAACCCGGAGGACATCTGACATAGAACCATTCCGTCCTATAGTAACTCAACCTGGTCCAGGACCCAGTGACCACTTGGCAGTTCCTCACCGCTTCCAGAAATGTGAAGGAAGGATAATCGCCTCGGGTCTTGAAATTAAATAGGTATCTGATCTCGGTCGGGATCGGCGGTCTATGAAGGTACTCCATGAAGACGATGAATAAACTATTCACGGAGGCATATCCGTTTGGGTGTAGTTGAGACGGAGCGATCCTCAAAAAAGACAACACTTCTCTTATATACTCGTTGAACGGAGGAAGTGTCCCAGCCGCGCACGCGTGGCGATTGAATGCTGTATGTCCCTCCGGCGGGTTGTGTGGTCTATCGTTCGGCCCTGGCAATAACACGTCGTCTTGTAACAGACCGTGCCTCAAGCATATTCTCCCTAACATGTCTTCAGAAATATTCGATTGAACGGAATCCGACGGATTGGCAATGAAAGACGCATTGGGAAGTTCTTCCGAGGCCGGACCAATGATCTCAGGTTCAATATCTGGAACCTCTAATCTCGGAGCAGCTGTTCTTTGAACCTCCTGCTGTTGCGAACTTGAAGGTTCCATAACTAGTTAACTCATGAAAAACCATCGTTAGATGACAAAGAACCCGTGCGTTCCCCAGTGTATGAATGTATGCTGTGCAGTGCCATGCATTACTTGAATAAATATCGTAGAGTTAAAAGAAATATGCAAACGACAAAGCTACGAAGTCCACTTATAATGACCGTCATCGCTGACCGTCATCACAAAACCGTTTATATGATGGAAATTGATTCGAATAGAAGTTGTTATCGTTCCATCGACGAGCTTCGAAAGGTGGTCAAGTATGCAGTTTAATACGTCCAAATATGCAGGAATGAAGCTCGTCGGAGTTATGCTTAGAAATGTCAAACTTTGGAATCCATCATAGAGGGTTCGAACCGATCACAGGGACCTCGTTCGAAACCAACCTAACATCACTTTGAACCGATGACTGGAAAGCGTGCTTCGAAACGATGATTAGGTGTCGAGTTCGTATCGATCAAAAATGGATGACTTCGAATCGATCCTTGTTTGGCTAGTTCGTACCGATCAGAAACCCCCAACTTGACATCGATATCGTTCGAATCGATCCTATTCGAATCGATATAAAGTTGCGAACTTCGAACCGATAGCCGATGGATTCGAAACCACCGATTCGAATGAACCCATCGAATCCATCAATCGGTGCAAACTGCGTCGCCCCTATAAGTTTATCCAAGAGATCAAATGACGCTGTCATCATCGATTCGAACTCGAATCCATGCATCGGTTCGAGGCCTTCCCAAACTAGAGCCAATCACTGAAGTGAGAAATCGATGAAGAGATGGATTCGAAATAGCTTTGCCGTTTGGATTCGAAGCTAATTACCTAGTTTATGTGATGGATTCGAGGAGTTAAGGTCTTGGATCTGGATTGGTTCGAATGCGTGACGCAGTGTTTTCTCCTTTGAAGCTTCGAGACAAGGCGGAGCACAGTAAAAGCAAGGCGACAGTTAAAAAGGTAAAAAGTGAAAAAAGTGAAACCCTCTGCTATTTATATGAAGCCTCGAGAGCAACCGAGGCGATTCCTCTTCCGGTAGACTTGACCGGTTGCAACCAGTGGAAGCATGCATCGATTCGAAACCACCGTTCGAAGCCATTTGCCTAATGCCGTGTGGGTTCGAAGTTACCCTCACACTTCATCGATACGAAGTACACAGCAGGACAATGAGTTGCATCGATGCGAAACACGCAGTGGGCACATCGACTCGAGGCCTCTGTTCGCAACTCCATCCACAACCTATCGAAACGAACTACTAGTTTGAATCCATCCTTTCACATCGGTTCGAATGTCAGTTTCGAACCCATCACAACACAAGTATGCCCCATCCATACGAATGTAGATTTCGAACCCATCAATGCTCCAACACATCGGTTCGAAATATCACATTCACGCAACGCAGAGTCGTTTCCTTCAACCTTCTACAATGGTTCAGGAGAGGATCGATACGAAGGGACTTTTCAAAACAACCATCAAGCGTTGTCTCAATTCAAATTTCAAAATCGGTTCAGGAGAGAATCGATACGAAATTCAATAGCAAACAAAACTAACAACGACTTATAGAAGCACGATGCTAACAAAGATCAAACTAGCATATGTGCATATATATCGAACTAACATTCGATTTTAAGCATTTGCAGGGATCAAACACTTATCTTGTTACGAATGCAACAGCCAACGGCTAAACGCTATTATAGAGCAATCAGTCATATCAACACAAGGTTGCAGCAATACAGAGTACGAGTCTCAACAAAAAGAGAGCAATGATTGTTCGGAGAGGAGTAGTAGCTATTCAAAGCAAGTCATTTTCCCACAAGACGTACTTTGGGGGGCAGAATGTTATCCCGCTTTTTGGCAAAGCCGCGATACCAAAAGATCGATCGAAAAACAGAGAATAGTTCGTATCAGAGATTGGTCATGCTTCGTTTTGCTATGGATATCGCTGAATTTTGTCTGAGTCCAGATTGAGCTACAATTGATAGGACACGACAAGAAAGACCGTAGAACTCAGCATCTCAAATTTCAAGTCAATACGAGTTCGTATGCTCAAGTTATGATCGATTCAATTTGGAGGGGAAAACCAAAGTTTTGAACCGATGGCTGATCAATGGTTCGAATCAATCAACTTCGAATCCATCTACTTCGAACCCATCAACGTGCCTCGGGTTCGACTCCATCACCTTCAAATCCATCGAGCATCAGTAGTTCGAATCCATTGACAGAGCCTCATTCGAACCCATCCAAAGAATCCTTGTTCGAATCCACTAAGCTTCGGTTGTTCGAACCCATCACAGAAGCCTCACTCGAACCCATCCATAAAACCTTGTTCGAACCCATCACTGAGGCCTTGTTCGAACCCATCACGGAAGCCTTGTTCGAATCCATCTAAGAGGCTTCGGTCGAACCCACTGGGTCAACTGGCCAAGGTGACGTGTCTTTCATCGGTTCGAATGCGCCGAAGTATATGGAGTCGAAGCATTCAACTCGGAGAGAAACCCGGATCGAGGCGAAGTGTGCGCTCCACGTCAACACGAAGACACGTGCCACCATGGTTTCGAAACCATCGTTTCGAATGCATGGTTTCGAACCAGACAGCCACGCAGTGCACCCCATTTCGAATCCATCATATCTCCCAATCTACTGATCCAAATGCCACGAAATTTTCACAGAAGCTTGCAATCATGTCGAAGAGTGTCCACACCAAATTTCACCTCGATTGGATGAATTCTTGATCGGTTTGAATGAAGTTCGAACCGATGCCAAAGTGGGCCCAAACTTCCTGAGACCGGGCGTGTGGGCCCCCTCACGTGCCAGAAGTGGTCTCCCAAGTTTTCAGCGAAATATCAGCAGCCTACGCCTATAAATAGAGCCCTATGGCCAACAGAAAAGGGATCTTTCGACTCTAAGCGCCCAGACTCTGCCGGATCGAGATCTCCATCATCCTACATCATAATTTTACTGTTGATTTCAAATTTCTAGTTGTAACTTGCTGTTGATCGCTGCAACGACTTGTAATCATTGAAAGAGAATCAATAAAACGTCAAAATACTTCACAGTGGACATAGGCAACACGCCGAACCACTATAAATTGCTTGTCTACGCATTTACTTTACTATTGCTTGGAGTTTTTGTTAGATAATATTCATATTCAGTTCATACTTTTGATTGTTATCTCTTCAACGACTCTCGAAGAGTGTTGTGCCCAATTTTGACACAACAGCAAGTGTGACTTATAAATTGGAACTGGAGTTGATATGAATTGTGGAGTTTTAAATCTGGATCCAGAATTTGAAAATTTTGTTCCAAAGCAATGAAGAAATAATAAATAATGTTATTTAAAATTATTTGAATGATAGAACTTGATTAAACAAGATTCGTTTGAAAATCTAAAAAGAATTTGTATGAATTTAAAAGCAAAGGTGGTTTAAAATTTAAGGATGACCTCATGTGTAATGGAAATAATATGTATATATGAGGAATATACATAAATCAAAGATAATTTGAAATAAACTCTAAGGTGTTGAGTTTTGATTTTCCCTGAAGTGTGATGTAAAAACCCAAAGTGATATAATTTTTGAACTTATAAGAGGGAAAGAATTTTGAAATTTGAAAAGGGAATTCGAATTTGAGTAGAGTTAACTGAATTAAGTAAGTTGAATTTTACTTTGGGAAAGTTAGATAATTTAATAAGCCACCTGAATTGGAAATTTCAAGATGAAATTGGGATTTAACTTGGGAAGTTAAATGGTTAATTTGAATTGGGAGTTTGTGTGATCTCAAAACGGGTTTGAGATCTAGAAATTGTAAATGGTTGGATGTTTTTAAATAAAGTGGATGATATCATCCCAATGTTATTAATAATCTTTAAATTATAAATTGGATTTGTTTTAAATGAATGAGAAATGAAGTATGTTAATATATCCATTGTTGAGAAAAAAGGGGAAATTAAACTTTAATTTGAAAGTAAGGATATGGAATTACATTAAACTGAAAATTTGAATAATTGAATTTGTATTAAAATTGTTTAAGAACTGGTTTCAAATCCACAAGATAAAAATTGGGTAATAAATTAAATTTTTTAAGATAAAATTGTTTTGAATTCTTATTTGAACTTAAAGAGAATTTAAAATGGAATTTTGAGAATTTGACTCAAAATTTAAATTGTATAAAGATTTGGGTTAAAGTTGAAATTCAGATTCCATTAGTTCAAATTGAATTAATTAGAATTGAAGATGAATAAGTAAGGAATTCAAATGGAAAATTTTAATTGGATTAATTGGAAATAAAAATGGAAAAAATGATTTCAAATTCAAATGGGAATTGGAATTAATTCTTATAGAAATTTAAATGATTTGAAATTGAAGTGGATTCAATTTGAAATTTTTCCAAATTTATTTGAATAATTTGGAACTATAATTAAAGTTGAATAAGTAAAAATCAAATGGAATTTGATTTGAAGTTGGGAAGAAATTGAGAATTAATTCAACTTGAATTGGGAATAAATCAAGTCCAATGGAAATTGGAGTTATTTAAAATTTGAATTGGGTCAATTTAAATGGAAGTGGAAATTTAAATTGAATTGATGAGAATGGAGATTAGGAATTGAACAGTTTGACTCTAGACTATTTTTTAAAATAAATTGTTTTAGTACAAGTCTATTTTTTCGAGTTATTTATTATATATACAACCTTTCTTATTAAACCCAAAACTATCTTATACTTATTTTATAACTACTTTTGGAGTTATTTAACTATTTTGTAACTGTTTTATAAACTAATTACTGTTTTCAACTGTTTTATAATTAATTACTATTTTACAACTATTTTGCAATTATATAAAATTTCTATAACTATTTAACTATTTTCCAACTATTTTACAGCTATTTTGCAAACTAATAATTATTTTTCAACTACTTATCTATTTTTAAAATTTTCAAGCTATTTTCTAAATATAAACTGGTCGGAGTTTATTTAAACTGTTATTGGTTAAATCCCAACTGAGATAAGAATTGAAGATATAATCCAAATGAGAATTAAGGCAATTGTAAATAAGTGAATGGGAATTAAAGAAAATGTGAATAGAAAGAGAAATTGATTTTGGCTAAAAATCAATGAAGTTAAATACGTAGGATGTACATATATTATTTTATTCGCATAGTGATTTGATCCAGATTCGAGCACAGAATTTCGAGATAGTTATATCGATCCGAGTTGAGATTTTTTTCACTCTATTTTCGACAGTGAACCTGGATATGGATTGTTGATTGGTTCTGGATGTTCTGTATCATAGTTATAGCTATGCAAAGAGAATGATGGTTTCTGTTCAAGAAACCAGATTTGTGTCTGCACTAGGAAGTCGGGTGGACGATACTAGTTCGGAAGTGAAATTGTGTGATCGAGTGGGCGATCAGATTGGTATAGCGTACGGATGATATGTGTATATCGTACGGGTTTGAATGAAATTGATATTGAAAAGAGTTATCAAATTTGAATATATTTTTTGAATAAACAAAGTTATATACCTTTGTTATATAAGATAAATCTCCCCTTGTTGAATCTATTGCTGGAAGAAAAGGATTTTTGAAAGTGTTTGAAGTATAAAAGGAATTTTATACAAGATTGAAGAGATCCAAAGTTTTTAAAGAAGAAATGTATATATATTTATATATATAAAGGATCTTATGAGGATTTTGGAAAAAGGTTTTGGGAACCTCTGGACTGGAAAGGCTTTTGATTTTTGGGTAAAATCAATATTGAAATTTGGAAAGCCTGGTTTGAGAACTATCGATTTTGGGATAATCGATTTTGTGTAAAGGAGCTTTGTATGAGATCATACTAGGTATATGATTTGAATACTATATATGTATAGTATAAAGTATTTTGATAATGGCCTTGGGGAAAAAGGTGCTCCCTTGAAATGAACTTCTCAGGAGTGCCACCGGGTGGTGCTGCCTTGAGCCCAAAGGGGGGTTCTAAAGTTGATCCTGTGAGGAGTCCGGACAAAACTAGTTCCTGAGAATTATGAGTAGAGTATACCATAGCGAAAGTCGTGTGTGTCGCTGAGGGCCAACGGTCTAAGTTTGATTTTATATCGGTAGACTGCGACCTATGGTAACATAGTGAAAGTCGTGTGTGTCGCTGAGAGCCAACGGTCTACATTTGATTTTATATCGGTAGACTGCGACCTATGTAGGAGTGGAGAAGTTTCATTTTGACAGCGAAAGTCGTGAGCGCCGCTGAGAGCCAACAGTTACATGGACTTTTGATGTGATTGCAACGTAACCCTGGAATGTAACTGCGATCTATTGTGGGTTCCATGGCGTAATCGAGGGGCGCGGAGTGCCTACAGTTACATGGACTTTTGCTGTGATGGCAACGTAACCCAGGATGTAACTGCGACCATTGATGGGAGTGATGATTTTCAAAGCATTCTCGCCAAAGATATTCCTCTATTTTCAAAAAACTGTTTTCTATATTTTCAATAAAATTATTTTTCAAAATATTTTCACTAGATGTTAAAAACGGGTCTGCCAAGCACTTATAGATTTTCAGTCTTACGCCTGATCAACGTACGACCGAATTTCTGTGAGAACGAGGATGGACTTGTCGAAACAACGAGTTATAAAAGTGTTTTTATAAAAACTATTTTAGAAATATTATATAGATTTTTAAAGTAGTTTAAGAATGATAAAAGAAATTTATATGATTTTAAGCATTTTAATAAATCTGGCTTCGTTCCTTTTCAAGGATGAAAAGATTCAAAGGGGGGAGGAATGTGATGACCAGGTATTTTGGCCATATTTTTTTAATAAATATTTAATCCATTTAAATAAAATGTAAACTCATCATTTTAAAATAAATATGACTTTTGAAATTTTAAAATAAAATCTCTTAATAATGTTTATAATAAAATTTATCTTATATAATTGAATTAAAATACTTTGTCTTGTTAATATTTGGTAAATATACATATGGATAAGAATGTTTAAAATGAAATCAAATTCTATCAATATAAAATATAAGTATAAATATATAAGTAGAACTTATGAATATAATTTAAATGTTAATATAGAAATAAAATAAAAACAAGATATCTTCATACAAAAGCCAAACGAATAAGTATGCATACAACATGAACTGGAAATTTGTAAGAAAAAAAGTATAAAATAAGACAAAGTGTGTGTATATATATATATATATATATATATATATATATGGTGAAAGCTAGAAGTAATACCAGATAAAACAAGCATCTCTAAAACAAAATATCTTCATTTACAAGCCAAATGTATTCCTGCTAAGTGTATGTTTTCAAACAAAATATCTATATACACAGAAAACATAATTATAATATGTAAAGATATTAAGAAACAAGGCATTTATTACCATCAGCTCAGCAAACATTTTTTCAATTCAAAATATTTATAAAATCTGGTCAAAATAAAACAAAGATAAGGAAAATAGCATAACCAGATAACACCTCCCTTAAGCACCCTATTCTCTTCTATATATGTGACCATCTTTCCATTTGAGTTCGTTTAGTAAAAATTTTAGTTAACCTGAGAATAAGAAATCAACATCTTCATTTCCTTTCAAAACTAAAAACATATTTAACTCAAATAAGAACAGGACAGAAACCCAAGCAGATTCATACTGTAGATTCAAAAACATCAAAGTGTTCTTTGTTCACAGAATTTCCAGGTGAGTAAACAATACTATCTTGAAGATTAAATCTTGATGATTGATTCATGGAAAATCTTGTACTTGCTATCTATTGTAAATATGAAGTTCTGCGATGTTTACTGTTTATTGGAAGCTATACTTTGGCATGTTCTTCAATATTTCAAGCTACTGAGTAAAGAAAGCAGAGAAAATTTTGAATACTTCATCATATAAATAATTTAGACTTAGGAATTTAAATTAAATAATTTTGTTTAAACTAAATCATGGCTTGAAATTTTGTTTTGAAGGTTTACAGTGTAATATAGATATTGAATATTCAAGTTTACAGTAAAAAGGAATCATATGTTAAAATTCGAATGTTTTAAATTGTGGATTTGATTTCATATCTTGATTAAGCATACAAAGGAAAGATTTTTAAAACAAAAATGATGATTTTTAGGTGAGTATACATGGTGCAATTCCTATATGAACTCAAAATGCAATTTCATCAATTCCTGTTGAATTAACAAATATTAGTTGCTGAAATTTGTTGTATAGCTAGTTTGATGATTCACGAAATTGAGAAAAATGCTAAAAAAAATATTTAATGCAAGGATTTTTGGGTCGAATCAAATATAGGGTTTTGGTTCGAGTTTTTCTGTGTTTTGTAACTCATTGATTGTATCGCCATGGGATGATCGAGCCGTACGAGCCTCAAGGTGATGGTAGAGGAGGTTATGGCCATGGTGTGGCCGAAGCGTCGTTGTTACTGGCGGTCGGCGGTCGGCGTTAGAGGTTAGTGGCACTTCCTGTTGGGTAGGTTCGTGTCGCAATTCAAGCAAATGGGGTAATTTTGATTTCGAACTTTTCATGTTGAACTGGGGTTTGATTTCTAATTTGAGGTCTATTTGTGGTTTGCAGGAGGCAACGTGGGTCGCCGGAGGGACGACGAACCACCGTGCACGTGCACGGTGGCGTACGGTGTTAGCAGTTTCGAGTTTTGGGTCGTCTCGAGTGATACTCGAGTAAAATGGAAAGATGCTTCGGGTTATACCTGGTGCATGGAAGTGATCGTGTAACAGTAGTTTTAAACTTAGCTAAATAAAATGAAAAAAAAGGAAGAAGAAGAAGATGCGTGGGTGAGTGTCTAGGGTGATATGGGTGAGTAACTCGAAGTATCACCCGAGTCAATTAACGGTAGTTCTCGGGTTTTTTCCAAAAACTGTAGTATTTTATAAAAGAAAAGAAGAAGGTTAAACAAAATTGTTTTCAACAAGTTTAAACACAGTAAACTTAATAAATGTTCAACCATTTGAGTTAAGACTTAAACACAAGTTTAATTATTTAGTTAATGTATAACAATGTTTAAACTCTTAACTAATATTTTAATTAAGTAATTGATTTAAGTTAAGTATTAAATTAATTAACTTCTAAGTTTTGTAGTTAGTAATAAATTGATATTCAAATTTAAAAGAAGACTTTTAAATGTTAATTAAGATGAATAATTAATATTAATTAATTATGTTTTGAAAGCAATTAAGAATAATTGCATTATAATTACAATTAGAGATCTATTAATTAATAATTAAGCGATAAATAAAATTTGTAATTAACTACTTAAAGTTAATTAATGTATGATTAGTAGTTAATTAATTAAGTAATATAATTAAGAATCAATAAATGATTAATTAAGTAATTAGTAGTTAATAAATGGGTAATTAAGTTTTATAAATTAATAATTAAGGTTATGAATTAATAATTAAGAGAAATTAATTAAACAATTAAGACTTAATAATTGATTAAGAAATGATTTATTAATTAAATAATTTAAAATGGAATAAGTAATTAATTGATAATTAGTGATTAATTAAACCGGGTTAAGAGATTCTCAAGTAATTGATTTAAGTTGACTTAATTACAATAAGAATTAAAGATGATTGCTTATGAATGTTGTGTAAGTAGGATATCTGATTTGTGATATTTATTTGGTGATATTCTGTCTATGATATGCTTCAACATATCTATGATGATTGTGTATGATTTATCTGTGACAAATGCTATGTGAATTCAATTGTTGAATTAGATTGTTTAAAACTATTAAATAACTTGACCTTTAAAATGGCGTTTGGAGTTCAATGAGAACGGGATCGGGTGTCAGTTATGAATACCCGAAACCACTTCGATTCTTTGATACGTGGAATCAATAGGTTGTAATGAAATGATTTAAGTGAATTGGACCAGATAATCTAAGTTCTGGCACTTAGAAATTGATGTGTGAAATAAGTGATGTCTATAACAACTTGTGAAGTGTAGATTGATATAAGTTACCTCGGGTGTATATGAGTTGTATACTTTTGTATTCCACATTAGATGGGTTTACTCACGCTGGTTTTCCAGCCTGACCCGGGTGTTACTTTGATGTAATGCTCGGGTCAGACCGAGTATTACAGATTTTCAGGTAAGGACGTTCTGGAGCTCAGGAGTCGAGTTGGATGGCAGGAACGTATGAAGTGTTTCCACTGTATTATATTGATGTATATATGTGACATGATAATTGTGTATATTCAAAGTCTGTATATATATGTGTAACTCTGATGTACTAAAATGTAATCGACAGATATAGTATTCTTTTGTAAACTGTTATTATTTATTATTATATTTTATCCGCTGCGAATGTGAGATGTTGATGTTTTCAGTTCTTCTTCTTCTTCTTCTATCTCTTTCTTCTTTTTTCATAACTATCTGGA
Organism: Allium cepa; assembly: GCA_030765085.1. NCBI lineage: Eukaryota > Viridiplantae > Streptophyta > Magnoliopsida > Asparagales > Amaryllidaceae > Allium > Allium cepa. The sequence goes on from CM060935.1 coordinate 1,014,559,472, forward strand.
GTTTTCGGAATCGAAAATTTCGGGTCGTTACATATTTATATATTGGAATAGTTATACATTGAAAATAGTATAGATATTAATAAATATATGTATATTAAAAGTTGTTTATAAATTTAAAATAATATATATTGAAGTAGTTTACATTTTAAAAATAGGCTATAGATTAAAATAGTTTATATATTAGAAATAGTTTATATATTAAAATAGGTTATTTATATATAATAGTTAATGTATTAAAATTATTAATATATTAAAATGGTTTATATGAGGAAAATAGTTTATATGTTAAAAGAGTTTGCATATTAAAAAAAATTATATCGAAAATAGTTTCAGATTAGAATTGTTTCTTCCAAATTCACAAATCAATTCAAATTTACTTTAGTTCCAAAAATTTAATTTAAATCAATCTCAGTTCAATGATTTCAATTCAAAATGGCTAAAGGTTTCAATTCAAATTCTTATTAAAACCATTCCAATTTATCGATTTCAAATCCATGTTTGAACTACAAATTTAAACCACTTCAAATTCAATAGGTTTCATAGCTTAATTATTCAAACATTTACAATAACTCAATGATAAATTTCATTTATATTTCAAAATTCAACTTTAAGATTTTAATTTTAATTCTTTAAAGAATTCATTTAAAACAATTTCAAATTCAACATTTTAAAGCTTGGATTTTGGAAGTAATAATTAAATTCATATAAATCTAATTTTATTTCATAATATCAATTAACTGGATTCGAAAATTAAGGATTTAAAATTATTTAATTTAACTAATCTGGTGTCTTTGTATAATTTTCCATCCTATGGTCAAGTGATACAGATATATATCATTTCAACCCATAATAATTTAAATTTCTTGATATATATCATTTCAACTCGTATCCCAAACCAAAATTTCCAAATCCATAAAATCGCCCGGGCTAATCATTTCAACCTATAATGATTTTCCCTAATCTATAAGATCATTCATGTATGTATCATTTCAACCATATTAATTTCCTAACAATAACTAAGGAAACTTGCAGTGTGATAACGAAATATGAAGTAGACATAACATCGAACCATCCAATATGTCAATAATTAAGCATCTATCACAATCATCATTCAAATCAATTAATGATTCACGACAATTAACTGGTTATCATTTTCAAGTATTTAACTAGAAATTCAATTCCAATATTAATTAAATTGAAATTAAATGCCATATAAATTCAAATTAAATTTGAATGACAATTTAAATATACTAAACGGCAATCAACAAATTTCAAATCAGATCTTAAATTTAATTTAACTAACATAAGATGGTTTAGTATCAGTGAGTGGGTTAAAACACTCACCTTTGATTTTTGGTCGATTTAAAATCCAAATAAATCTCAAAATTCCAACAGTCTCAAAATGCAGCCAAACCTAATCCATGTCATTCGAAATTCGATACGATCGCAACGGAGAAAACCGTGCACAAATCCGAGTTCATATGCAATAGTCATTAACGTTAGAAGATCAGAAATTTTAAATTTAATTAAAAATAAATAAAAGGGCATAAGAGTAATTCATTACCTCCTGCCACGAACCTTAGCCCTCTCGTACATAATACCACTCCAGCCATCGCCACTCAACTCCAAACCACGCAGCCTGGGATCACTAAAACCCAGATCCAACTGCGCTACTACACCGCCTACGCCGGGCCGCCTCTGCCCTAGTCGTGCGACCACCCATGAATTCCTCGCCTCACCACAGTAAACTCCGCTGCCATTCAATTTTGGAGCCTAATCGTGGCGAACTTTGCTGATGATTCGACCACCAAACTACATGGATGCATGTTGTTGGACGTCCTCTACCCACTAGTCACCTCCGATCAATCCAAAGCCGAAGATCCACCGTTAAAATTGAAATACCTAGGAACGGACGGCTGAGAAAGATTTCCAATTTCTGATCAAACGATGCATCAAATCAAAAAACGAATTACTATAGTAGATTGTGCTCATCGAAAGCTTTCCGATGATAGAAAATATGATATAGTTTGGAGAGTTTGAAAATTTAAAGTTAATTTTGAAATTTAAAGTAGGGTTAGGGAATGTCTGCCATTTGAGAAGGAGGAACAGATAAGAAGCTGATGTACATACAGATAAAATGAAAGGCTATAAGGGTTAGAGATAATAGAATGGGCTAGGATAAACATATATCCACAGCATACGATCAATTGGGTCCCCAATGCCATGGCATTCTATATATTGAAGATCATTTCCAACCTTGAACAAAACCATGGCATTCTATATATTGAAAGTGAGGTTTTCAATATTTTTGAACTCAATTGAACAAGTCTCAGATCCTAATTTCATTGTATCCAGCAGTTAGCTTTCAAAAAATTAGTTTGTATAAATTTAAATTCCATTAATTAAATTCTACATGTTTTGAGATCGCACAATCAACGGTATGTCCAATCACTATGAAACTTGAAATCCAACAATAATTCACTGTTACTGGTCCGATGAAACTAGTTTGTTGAAATCTGAGATAGCGGACAAAATGACTATTTTCATGTTAATTAAATAAATTATTATTAAATTAATTTAGTCACTTTTAAATTCAAATTTAATAGTTAACAATTTCATCATTTCTGATTACACATAAATTTATAATCTTTTAAAATATAGTTTCCATGGATATTTAAATATTACATAAATTTTAATGTTAAATTACAATAAGAATAAAACCTATTTTTTGTAATTTAAATTCCAATAAATTCTTTTATTTTGATTTCACTCTTATTATTTAATCAACTATTACTTTATGAATATAATTAACATTAGTATACATTTTATTACATTCATATTTTATAGTTATAATCTTTTACCATATTAACTATAATATTTAATTGCATTAAGTTTTATTGATTTTCAAATTAAATCCAAACATATTAAATAATGAGATAAATAAACAATTGCTACAACTTACAAATTAAAATACATTTCAAAGTCAATTTTCAATAAACAAAAGCTAATACTTTATATACTAATATATTTTATTCATATTCTATAATAAACCCAATTAAATTTCATTAATTTCATCAATTACCAATTTATTTCCTTGTTTATAGTTATAACCAAATTAACTTTACAATTATTTCGATTGATTGAAATTGCATTAAAATAGTTGTCAATAACATTCAAATAACATTATTAAATCATATTCTAATTATAATTCTCATTAATAAATCATAAATTTTAATTTCACACAATATTAAATTCTATATCTTATTAAATTTAATAGTTTTAATTATCAAAATTTACGCGTCGTTACATAATTATTACAAATTACGCCAAAAGTGACATAAGCATATGCCCCTTGGATGATTAGAGTACTAAATAGACATACCAGTCTTAATGCATCATAGCGGAAATAAAATTAAATAGCTCCTATATAGCTAGCTTTGCCTCCTATATGTCTTCGGAAGCTTTATTCGTCCAACTTACTAAACTTGAAAAAACTTAACTCTCAATCTACTCAAGTTAAATTTTGAGCACCCGAGAGTTTAAGGGGAAATCATAAACTTCAAGTCAGATATAAAGCTTGGTGTGAATAATACTACACATCTCAGTTATCTAATATTAAGTGAGACCACATCGCTTAGCGGAGTGGGTTTCCCCTCACTAATATCCTTTTTTAAAAAGACATCTTTTGCAAATCCAAATCCTAAAACCAAACTGATTAAAGCAATAATAGCAATATCATATATGTATGCAAATTAGGTAATCAATGGACTATTTGTCCCAAAAATATAGTTTTTTTAGCTAACTGTTAAACATTGGCTAACTCAGACCTACCAGACAAAATTAATTATCTAACATCTGATAGATGCACTTTTGGGCTGACTGCCTTTTACTATCTTTTTCTAGGATCAACTGAACTTGATGTTTTGCGAGCGTACCAATAACCTACCTTATCTCTGTATATTCCTTTCTGTATGTAACCTCATTTTATTCATACTTGTGACAAAGCCCTATACACTAGAATATTTAGCTAGGGACTTATTAGCTAAAGTATAGGGTGGGACCCTATACCAGTCCTATCTGGTATTCCAGTATCTGAGTCATTTACTTAGGGTTAACTAACCTATCAAATTTTCCTTGAAAACTTTCTTTCGAATTGATTTAATCATTTAAATCATACTTAAACAATAAAAGTATATGTTTGCTTTACTCAAATCTATTTGCCATGATCTATGTTTTACACAAAACATTATTGATGAAAACCCTCGGAATCCTTGTTTAAATACTTTAAACAATATCTTTCGAAACCTTTGAAAGTACCCCTTCAAAACAAGTTAACTACTTTACCTTGAAACGCTAGACCGAGATGCTAAAACATACCTTTTGAAATCATTAAAAATAGACCTTTCAAAACTATTGAAAGTGTTCTTTCGAAAGCTTTATAGAACCTTAAACATCCTCTTTTCAAAATACATCAAACTTGCCTTTTGAAAGCATTAGAAACCTTTCATTCAATTACTAAAAGTAATCCTTTTGAAAATGTTGGGGAACTTCCTCTTCGAAACCTTCATTAGATACCTTTTGAAAGCATTAAAGTCCTTTACTTAAAACAAACCTTTCGAAAATATTGGGTTCAGATAAAAGTTTGTGGAACCTAGTTTCGAAACCATTTAAAACCATTCCTTTTGAAACCTTTGGGTTTAACTTTCGATACATCAAAGGGTTTTAAAAGAACCGGGACAAAAGCATCTCTATTGAAAGCATTACTCCTAAATACAAGAAAGTGGATGGTGTCGAAATCAATCCCTTCGAAACTATGGAGAAGCAACTTCTAAGTTTAAAGAAAAAGAACCTTTTCGAAGGCATTGCTTCGAAAGGTTGAATGTGATGGCAGAGGTCTCGAACCTTTCAAAAGCATTATTTAAAAACAAAAGGCGACAACCTCTTTCGAAAGCCCTTTTCAAAAACAATTGACTAAGTCTAAAGCTGGTGCTTCGAAAGCTTTATTTGTAACCAAAAAAAATTTAAATTTTAAAGAGCTACTTCTACTCCTTCAAAAGCCTGTTTCGACTCCATACCTTTAGCCTAACTCCAATCCACTACAAACTGAAACTGATAGCATATGTATTGGTTTCGACTTGGTTGGAGGCGATGGTATTGGGTCGAAAGGTAGCTGCTATAAGTGGCGAAGTAGTAAATCTTTATAAAATCTGATTTTAACTTTTGAAGCAATTTTTTTCCAGCTAACTAGCCTTGCTTGTTAACATATAATTAGCTACTAATACTTTTGCAAGATCATTTCTAAAAGTGCTACCGAATTTCAGAAATTAACAAATTAAAACATTTACAAATTGCTCCTTTTATAAACATATTAAACATTTAAGTCCCGTACCTTAAATAATTTTATATCTTCAATAAAACACTTAGGAAAATTATCCAAAAATTCCCTTAAATCACTTTTTGTATATTTTCTAACAAATTCGAATTTCTAACCCAAAGCTAACATATAATAGCTGAAAATAAGTTAAACCCAATTTAACCGTTTTATTTACTAGAAAATTCATCATAAATCCACAATAGTTCAGAAAATTATAAAACTTGAAACCATCCCTAAAATAATATTTCTGACCTTATAACAAAAACGCAAGCCATTTGGATGTCATTTAATAAGTTTCCAAATTGATCCTTACCATAAAATGTATATGAAATGGGATAAATCAACAACAAGCTTATATATCCATTTAAATAATTAAACATGGCAATATTCTTGCAAAATAAATTCAGGTCTTGTCTAGAAACCGAAATCCATAAAATGAGATGCAATCTATTATTCACCTTAGCTTGTTGTTAAGGAATTTCAGATTTGCTCTTGAGCTAATTTGATTAAGCTCCTTCCTTTGATTCTTTTTTTTCTTCCCCTTATCTTCATTAAGTCACGACTACCTTTTAATTACACAAATCTCAATCTGTTAACCAATTTAATCTTTAAATTATTCTATTTAATTTATCTAATTAAATCTCCTGAATAATGTTATTTAAAAATTAGAGAGTGTTATAATTGTGGAGACTTCTTTAGTTACAATTGTTGTGGCTATTAATAACTATTCCTTGCAATTTTAGGATTGTTTATTTTCTACTCATTATTGTTCAAGCATACTAGTACTGATGTTGTTATTTCAAGAACCATATCTTTTGATTTTTTATTGTTCATGATTTTTATGGCTTTACCCTTAATCCATTTATGTCATTCTTATTTTTGATAATGCCAAGGGGGAGATAAATATGCAAAATGGAGATAAAGTTCAAGGGGGGTTATCTTTTCATTACTTATTACTAACCATTGTATAGTTGTCATCGTCAAAAAGGGAGAGAATATTTGAACCTCTATTACGAGATTTCAATGAAAACAGCTATACAATCACATATACAGGATATATCTTATCTTATTGGAGGTATACATATTAAAAGAAGGTCATGGTGCATAATAAGATTATGGCTCACATTGAAGAAAGATGGATCATACTATTTAAGGTCTTATTTTTTTGTATATAGTCATAGATATATGTTGTACAATCTCCTTGAGTGATCAAAACACATACAATTTCACATTGAAAAAAATCTTACAAACAAATACTCTAATTTTATAATTCACAATATGACATACGTCTGTCACTTAGTCATAGACATCTCTGACAATTCTCTGTTTATTATTTCCAATGATCTACAGACGTTAGTGATAGAATGACAGACATCTATGAATTATCTCGGCCTAAAAACTGCAAACTACAACTGTCGTTTTTTGAGTGGATGCTTCTCTCTGTTTTGAACAAATTTCCTCCTCCTTCAATGGTTGTAATCATTCATCAAAGAGTAATCATTTAAGAAATCATAACTTTTCAAAAACAACTCTTTGATTCTATAAATACTTCAAATGATTGAAATTTTAATTCAACTTGCTTTACTGTTCTTTAACTTCTATATTTAGATTTTCTTGTGTTATCATTTACTTAATATTCTCAATCACTTCCAACCAAAATCTATATGTTTTGGTTAAACTATTTCCTACAAATCCAAGCAACTCACACTCATTATCATTCAAAGAAGAGTATATGAAGAATTGTACTAGCAGTCAATATTTGTGTTATATCGAAATCAAGATTGTTAAAGAAATACTACTTGTATCAACCTATTCCTTCAGGCGAAGCAAGGATTATTGTTTAGTGAAACACCAAAGGGGAGTTTTGGGATTGGACATAGGACGGAAGGTCCGAACCACTATAAAAACTCTGGTGTGCTCCTTTTTATTTTGTTTTATTATATTGCCACATTTAGCTCATGTTTATACCAAAATTAGGCACAACACTCTTTGGAAATATTTGAAGAGATAAAATGAAGAAAATAAATGTAAAAAATGATTATCTAATAAACACTTCAACAACAAATCAGAAAAACATGCAGAAACACAGTGATTTAGAGTGGTTCGGCGTATGGCCTACGTCCACTATGAAATTGATGACTTTATTGATGTTTTCTTACAAGTTACAATTGATTATAGCAGATTGCAGTAGTAAATTTCAAGTACAACAGTGATCTTGGAGTGCAAAAATGGTTTCGGCAGAGTCTGGACGTAGGAGAGCTAAAAGTCCATTTTCTGTTAGCTCTGGAATGCTATTTATAGGCGTAGATTGCAAATATCTCGCTTAGATCTCGGGAGACATCTTCTGGCATGTGGGTGGGACTATGCGATCAATCCCATGTGATTTGCACTCGGTCCGTGATCGATACGAACGAATTTCATATCGATCAAGATTTGACCCAATCGAGTTGAAATTGAGCAAGAACATTCTTTAGGTTGTACGTAAGCTCCTATGAAAAATTCATAACTTTTGGACTTGTAGGTTGTGAGTTATGATCGATGCAAGTTTGGGCTTTTCGCCCGTTGTTCTCTTCTTATCAATGTTGTTTCTGTTCGAATCGATTCAGGCACGTGCCTGCAAGGTTACGTGGTGCTAACTCCTCGGATCGATCCACTTTTTATGCCGAACGATCAAGTCTTCCCAATGCATGCACCTTGTTCGTATCGATCAGAACTGTCTTGTTCGTATCGATCGTCATAGCTCTGCTCATATCGATAGTCTTTGCTCTGTTCGTATCGATCACAACTATCTCGTTCGTATCGGTCATCATAGCTTTGTTCGTACTGGTCATTCGATGTTTTAATCATATCGATCGTTGATTCCAATTGATGGATATAAAGTTGGGTGTGCGTGATGGATACAAACCATAGACAATTGATGGATACGAACAGATGAAGCCTAATGGATGCAAACAGATGGCTGCGGACAGATGGAGGCGAGTAGATGGAGACGAACAGATGAAGCTTGATGGATATGAACAAGGCCTTACTAGATGGACATGGATAGTGTGGTTGTTGATGGACTCAAACAGATCGACTCGAACATGGATTTTGGTGGATGCGAACGGCTTGATCACTTGAGTTGTACTGATCATATCTCGACCATACGAACTTCGATTGACTTGAAATTCGAATGTTGGCATTAATAGCTTCTCTTGTCCTGTCATATCAATTGTAGCTTGATCCAGACTCGGATAAAATTTATCGACATTCATAGTGAGCCTGTGTACAATCGATCTTCGAGATGAACTGTCCTTGGTTTCCAGTCAATTCCTTGATATCATGGCCTTGCCAAAAGACGGGATAACATTTGCCTCCCATAGTACGTCTTGTGAGTACATGACATGCTATGAAAAGCTGCAACCTTCATTCTGAAAGGTTCCATCCAACTTGTTAAACGGTTGTTGTTTTCTCGTCGAAAGTTGTGATCTTTGATTGATCATAAATCATGAATTGTTGGCTGCTAATCGTTGTATTGTGCACTATTGTAACTGAGTATCGATCTATAGCAAATTGTCGTTTGTTGTGATAATTGTCTTTGGGTGAGCATTCGATTCCTTTAAATTTGGAAAATCTAATGTTAGTCCATTATACATGAGTGTACGTTAGCCTAACTCCCATTAACGTTCGTACGTTCATGAGTCGTTGTCAGTTTCTTAAATTTTTTGTGTCGAACCCCGTATTGACCCTCTCTTGAACCAATGTGAAATTCGATTTGTAACAATACTTGATGGTTGTTTGGAATATTTCTTCGTATCGGTCCTCTCCGGGATTGATTCAAGGAGTTGAAAATTTGCGTTTGTATCGATGGCGATCGATATGTATTCATTCTCCTTTTTTGAATATTTCGCATCGATGGGAAAAAATTTGGTCGGAGTCTCAATGCACTTCGTATCGATGGATGTAAGTTTCTAGATCTCGAAGTTGATGGACATGAATTTGGTGTTTCCTATCGGTAGTTAGATGGTTACGAATAGGTGCTGCCTTAGATATGTGGTTCATGGGTACGAGTAGCTCATTTCGTATCGATCAGAGGAGAAACCCATGTCTACCAGTCAAGACGACTGGGATGTGAATCGTTTCCCTTCAGTTCTTGGGTCTATATAAAAGCGTTTTGTACTTAGGATAATTTCTCACTTGCGTTCGTTTTCACACACTGCCTTCGTACCGATAGAAAGACCAAGAAGAAGAAAAAACCGCTCTCACCTTCATATCGAACCAAACCTCCAATCCCGTGAAATAATTGTTGAAATCGTGTGATTAATTGAGGAACTCGCATTAAGAACGATGAGACTCGAGTCCAACTGCTAATCCATTCAAATATGTGGCCGATTTTCGGCAATGTTGAGTTCAAAGTTGGTTCGGAGCATGGTCGAGGGAGGAAATGGTAATCGAATCTATTAGAGAAGGAGAAAGGATGATGGACATGAAAGGATTATTCACATCGATTGAGGAAGATTAATTCGTATCGTTCAAAAGCCATTCTAGTCCGTATCGATGGATGTTGATGGAGCACTGTATCGAAGGAAGGAGTGGCCTCGTATCAATCAAAGATTGGGGAGTTCACATCGATTCAGAACGATCGATACGAAAACCTACCTATGCGATCGATACGAAGCGCCAATTCTACCAATCGATACGAGGATGCAGCTTATGATCGATACAAGATGGAGTGCTTGGAATCGATACGGACTAGCGCTATGGCAATCGGTATGAAGTCTCATCCTCTGTGATCGATGCGAATGGGGCCTTTGATGATCGACCCAAATTCCACCCTTGATGGATACGAAATCTTGTGTATGATCGATCATGCGACTCCGACGAGCTTCTGCCTTGAACAATTTGGCTTAACTGCTTTATTACATATCTGACTGCCTTTCGAAGCTCATCGATGGAACTATAACTTGACGAAACTTAACAATCTTTAACTTGGGTCGTGCTTTGAAGTCTGGATGGCACGGTCGTGACGGTCAGCGATGATGGTCACTCCGATTGAGTCTCGAAGTCTTGTCATTTTAACATTCTTTCCAATTCTACAGAATTTCTCAAGTAATATGTAGCACTACATAATACATTCACACACTTCACACTGTAGGACACATGGGATTATTATCGTTTAATGATGGTTTTTCTTAAGTGTTTTGGAGTCTAGAAGCTCACAACAGTAGGAAATTCAAAATCCATCTTTCCCAATAATAGACTTGTCGGCCATCGCGGCTGAGATCATCGATCCTGCTCCAGATGAGTTGCCAGGAGCAACTTTTATTGCAATCCCACAAGATTCTATGTCGTCCAACATCTCTGAAGATATGTTGGGATGGATATGCCTAAGACATGGCTTGCCGCTGGACGATGTGTTATTACCTAGGCCAAGTGATAGACCACACGCTCCCTCGGAGGGGTTTACTGCCTTTAACAAGCACTCGTGCACAGCTGGGACACTTCCCTCATTCATCCAATATATTTGGGAAGTGTGGGATTTCTTCGAAATCTCCCTATCACAATTACACCCAAACGGATACGCGCTGATGAATAGCCTATTCATTGTATTCAAGGAGCATCTTTTTCGACCCCGGACCCCGATCGAAATAAGATATTTATTTAACGTCAAGAGTCAAGGAGATAGCCCTTCTTTTACGTTCCTAGAGGCGGTCAGGAATCGTCAACTGGTAACGGGATCCAGGACCAGGCTGAGTTACTTTAAAATGGAATGGTTCTATGTCTGATGCCCTCCAAGATTTGCTAGCCAATGGTTAGTCAGACGTAAGTGCTGCAATCTTTTCCCGTAGTTACCAAGATAATCGTAGTTGATGTTAAAACTAAAATCTTCTTCTCTTTACAGTCGCAATTCGACGACCTGAGGGCGCACATTTAAAGAGATAATTCGCGTCCTTCAAGATTTGCCGAATGAGATGAGGGAAATAGACTCGGTGTTAACATACCAAAACTTGAGGATCATCAGGCTAATCATGCAGAGCCAAAGTATAAGACTAGAAGCAACACTGAGGGCAACCCCGATAAGGCGAGTAAAGCGTAAAATGCCCAGGGTCGTAATAGCTGAAGAGGGTGATGAGGAAAATACACCTGTCGATGATGAACCCGTAGCCAGGCCTTCTGAATCCTTTCAAGATTCTAAGGGAAGGAGAAAAGGCAATGCTGTAGCGCATAAGCGCCTCAAACCTTTGAGATGGAAATCTGTAGTCGTGTCTCTGCCTGCTCCTAGTATTAGAATTTCAGAGGCTCTTCCCTTGCAAGTGGAGAACCTATTCGAAGGGCTTGCTGATATCCCAATCTTGGATTATGTTTCATTTCAACATGACGCAATATTGGTGGAGCTTCAGAGTGCTTTAGACTTAGGCGAGTCTCTTCCCACAAGTGTGGCTGACATTTCCGGTAGGTCGGGGGGTTGCACATACATATACACTTCACGGCACTACATGATTTCTAATCACAAGCTGTTTACTTCAAGAGAATATTAACACTGTTTCTCTTACTTTGCAGATACAATGTATGGACATAGGTCGATGTTGGGGAGCCTTCGCTTAGCTCGCCGATCCTCTTTGTATAATGAATCACATATGAGAGAGGCAGAGAGGGACGACGATCGTAGGTACTCTAGCCAGGAATGATATGAAAGAGATAGGGACAGGGACTATAGACATCGATCCCGATCCCGTTCTCCGCCTCCTAGAATCCCTAAATAGCCTCCTGTTTATGTCACACATCCCCCGGAGCCTTTACGTCACAAACTGTCTTCTCATGCTCCGAGGCCTGATCCTCACCGCTGTAGAACTAAAACTACAACCCCCATTATTACTGAGCAGGTTTAACGACCCATAAATCCGCACCCCTTGAGTTAACACTATTCTACAACAATCAAATCAAGTTGTACAGAAATACGAACCATTTGGGTTAAAGAAGAAGAGGTAGGAGAAGAAAAATAGAAAATAACATCAGAGTCTAACCATCGCAGCGGAATAAAATATAATAGATAATAAATACTCTTTACTCAAAACTTAAATATCTCTGTTTATATATTACATCATCAGAGTACATCAATCACTGCTCAACATCAATATCATACAAATGGATACACAACAACTCAACATAGCGGATTATATATATATAAACAAGTATGGGAGTACGTATCGTCATCTTGCTCGTCTCCTGAGCTCCACAGCATCATATCTTGTATGCTATAATACTCGGTCTGACCCGAGCATTACAGTTAAATAACACCCGGGTCAGTCTGGAATACCAGCATGAGAAAATCACACCCAATTGATTATTAAAGTTTCAAAATCCTTTGAAAACAAAAGCATCTCGTAAGACCACGCCACAAATAAACATGTCGGGTTTTTACTTACGATAGCTAAAACACTTTTTATAGAAATCCTCTGATATTATAATAGGGTCTACATACAAATACTTATAAAATAGCCGAAATTGTTACATTCATTAAATTCCAGCTACTAGCCACAGAGTGGGTAATATAAACAAAACTCGTACAAGGCTCGTAGAGAAAATGGATTTCCAACTAATGACTAGGCACTGGGGTACCACCTGTCACAGTACGAGGCCTAGATAACCGTACCGAGGAGTACGCCCGCTCCCCTGCAACACAAGGCCGAGACTACCCCTTACTGGATAATCCCGAGTGAGATCACCCCGCGGTTGGGATCATCAACCGCCTACTAAGCCGAAATAAAAAGGGACTTCTAGACTGGAATGACCTCACCCTGCTTGGGTGCTACCCACCTAGCCTTGCTGCATAACCCCTGATTTTCAGTCATTCCCATTTGATGAGGCTTGAGGCTAAGCGTTACCTTTTTTAGAATATATCCCTTAGAATGCCCATCGTCCACCTGACGATGTTTCGCAAGCATTCATCCATACAAGTCCGTCCCAGGTTCGAACGAAACCGAAGGCACCATTCCTACTACATCCATTTTGGAAATATCCTCAGGATTAGTAGCGACTAGCCCATGCACTTCACAGCTCTATCTTCGAATCCAAACTCGTTTTCACGAAACGTACAAACCGGATCGAAGTGGTTTTCGAGAAAAAAATCTCGATCCCGGTCTCTTCGAAACGATCAACGCATTTGGCCAATATTGATAGTCGGTTATTTAACTATCAATTAATATTCACAACATCCATCACACAATAAATAATTTCCCAATTATTTATAATCTTCAAAAATATATTCACAAGATATATTTTCACTTCTCAAACTCCTTGAAACAGTTTTCAAAACTATCCGCCTTCTCAGAATAAATTTCAAGCATTTTTATTTCTTCTGGAATCACCATGCACAAAACTAGATTTTTCTAAATTAATTTAAAACACTTTACTTTTAAAAATATATATTAAAACATTCAAGTTAAAATTACTTTAATAATTTGTTAAAAATACATACTATATGCATATTTGAAAATAAGTTTACTTAATAAAATATAAAACTAGATTTCTACCTTAAAAAAACAAAATACCAAGTCGCTCTTTAAATAATTACTGCTATAATAGATTTAAGGAAATACTTACTTTTATGATTTAAATATTTAGACATAACAAGTTTTTCGAAACATGCATTCTTAAACAACTTTAAAGCTTTTAATTTATATTTAAAAATTTATTTTGAAAACATACTTGGTTATCCAGGGAGAATTTTCAATCTCAATCACTTAAATCAATTTTCCAAATTGATTCCCGATTTATTTCATTTGAAATAAATTTCTTTACTTATCAGTTTATCTCAAAATTCATTAATTATGGACTTTATTTTTTATTTATTTATTATTATTTTCCCATTGATTTTATATCATTTAACTGAAATATACCAATTTCAGCTTCTTCCCAATTTCTTCTGTGTTCTTTTCAATAAATTAGATCTTAAATTTAAATTTTAAATAAATGTTTTTTTTAAATAATAACACTGAAACTTAAAATTCATTAAACTTCTGATTATACAAATTTCCCTTACTAAACTTAAGACTTATTTATTAGAATTTTACAGGCACTTTATTTCTTTTCCAATTAATTCTTAAATTTATTCAAGTTTCCGTAATTATTTTACTTATAAATTCATTTCCTTTATTTCTCTTTCCGAACTCAAATTTATATTTCTGGTAATTCATTATACCCAATTATATCAACCAAGCCATAGCATTCAATACTTCAACATAATTCATTATAGAATTATCAAATAATCAGAACAGAGAATACTAAATAATTTAAATAAAAGTTGAGGGGTCCAGTTGGATCCCTCCAACCTGTTTTCCCTGCATCCACAGACGTTAGCATCACATAATATGCCAATTTCAAATGATACTATACTATATCACATCACTCAATTCAACCATTCAATCAATTATTTAAATTCAAGCATTTAAATTTAAATTTAAACTGAGTGAGATTAACTCACCTTTGGTTTTGCATTTGCCATTCACTCCAATATTCCCTTGGTTTTCTCTATTTTTGACCTTGAATAAATATTATATGATCCATTAATATTTAAATTAATCGAGAAATTATATTATTATTATTTTTTCATTTAATTTAAACCAACAAATGTTTCTTTGAACTAATAGTTTAAAATTTAAATTAATCTCCTTTTATTAAAAATATTTTGGTGGCTAAAATAATTAAATAAGTCTATTTAATAAATAAATCTTTATAATACATCATTTTAAACTAATTAGTATGGGTAAATATGAATATATGTTTTATAAAGATATATACATATACATATATATATATATATATATCTACCTATCTATATATATTAAGCTAAGTTAGAATCTGAAATAATATAGCTTGCTACTCTAAGAACCTAGGCGATTTGATTTTCCACCGTTTTAACTTGAAGTTGATTTAAATAGGTAAGATAAAAATTTCTTTTCAGGTTAAAAAAAAAAACTTATGTGACGAAATTAAAATGTAGGGATTAAAATACCTCAAGCACGAACCGGAATCCACTATCACTGAGCTTCTGTTCGTAAATCAAAACATGCTTGACCGAGCTCATCCCACTGCGAAACCCTAGCCTCTCGTGGCCTCAACCCCACGTCGCCGTTGATGAAGTCACACACACGAGGTGCTCCGATACTCTCAAACTCACGGCGCCTACGAGCTATCTCTTCGGTCTCGCGCAAAACGAAGTGCCGCCCCTATCGATCTTCCCCACGATGCCGCTGATTCCACCATCGTTCGTCGCCTCGAAGAGTCTTGCAGCCGCACCCCTTCCCAGTGGCGATCGCGACTTCGCACCTCCCTGAGTTCGACCCTCTCGGTCGATTTTTTTTCCGGTTGATCTCGATTAGGATTAACCAGAGGTAGCGGCCTCCCCCATTTTGATTTCGAACGAAAATAGATTTCGTTCTGATGATACTCGGCCATGATTTTATTTTTTTATTATTAGCCTAATTTTAGGGATCGGCGATCATTTCTGAACGAAGGGAAAAAATATCTCCTATCTATTTATTATTAATCGAAGAAGCGTGTTGGAGAAGGTAACGTTTTTTTTAAACCCCTATACGCGATGCTAGCTACCAGTACGCAATGCAAATTTCAACGCGTTTATATATCGTGCACTCACACACTAACTCCGATCAATACAAAATTTGAAGCCCGATAATAATTCAATATTACGGACCCAATGGAATTGGTTTCGTCGAATTCCGAGACTGTGTCTCGGAAGGCTATTTTCAAATTCAATTTAAACGATGTATTTTATCCAACTTCAAATTGTTTAATTCAATAATTCAATTATCAAATAAAATGTGATATTCGTAATTCAAGTTAAAATTACTCTATTGGATATTTAAAATCAATTAAATATTCCGATTTTAACTGCTTGAAAATTCCGGGTCGTCACATTCCACCCCCTTAAAAGAATTTCGTCCTCGAAATTACTAGTTAGGAAGAATGGTCCAATTCCCGTTTATTATTTTCAAAACCCAAAAGTTAACATTCTACCAACTATCTTTTATAGAAGACCCCTATCATTCTTACTAACTTTCCAAACCTTTCCCTAGTTTGCAAACAATCATATTTTCCCAATCATTCAAGTTTTAATCTTAAAACCAGTTTTAAATTATTAAAATTTTCTCAAAAACTTTCTAACTCCCTAAATTTCCGAAAATTTTTGCCAGCATCTTCTTTGCGGGACTGACTCGGTACAACTACAAAATGGCTCTACGGCCTCCTAAATCCAAAAAGAAAACAAAAAGCCAAGCGGCTCGATCCAAATCCCAATCGAATTTCACACCAAATTAAATACATACCTTTATGTCGAGCATTTCAAATTTATCTTCTGAAATCAAAATCAATTCTCTTTTCCCTTTATATTACCTGCATATCATGCTTAGCACTAATATCCAATCACAACATTCCAAAAACATTTTATCGACTTCCTTACCAAATGTCAATATTCATCCAAATATCAACTTAGAGTATATTTGCAATATTCAATTTCCAATTAAGAATTGACCATTCCTTTCTTATGTTAACATAAGCATTTTATATGTTTTCTTTATTTATTTTCATCTTACCACTTCAGTTTATATCTATTTCTATTCAAATTGATTCTTTTATTACCATATGAATTCAATTTATCTTTAAGTCTAAATATTGAATTTTATTTTCCATTTATAACTAATTTATGTCATTATTTTAAATTGGTTTCATTTACTAACTTATTTCAATTTCCAATTTTAAATCGTTATGTCGTTAACAAAAATTTTCAAAATTTTCAAAAATTTTCTAACTCCCAAAATTTTTGAAATTTTTTGGCAAAGTCCCCTTTGTACGGAGGAGCTTTTGCAATTTGACAAAAGAGATAAATATATATACATCGACCCACACGGTCGGAAAAACCAAAAACTGTTCATATTTCCTATTTTTATTGCGTAGGCGTACCTTATTTAGCATTTTTAAGCAAGCAGCTTATTATTTTTAGCAAATAGCACAACCAAATCTAGTCAAACGGTTTCCCGGTTCCTGTACTTACTCAATTTAAACATGTAAGTACTATATATATAAGGTTTATAGCATTTCACTTAAATTTAAATAGCTAAAACATCAATGTTGTAACAATGCATATGATATACTGGCATGAACCCATAAATTTCACATAAAATGCATGTTAATTAATTTCCATAAGCATATAAAAGGTTCCAACACTTATTACAATTGCTTATAATCAATTCTCAAACCATTCCATTCAGTTGAAGTGATTTACAACTTACTTGCTTTTATTTAATTCATTTTAGGCAAACCAAACTCATACTCATTCCTATTGATGCAAAAATTAATTTATCAAACTGCTGTAGATTCATATAATTTTGCTTTCTTCCAATTACGTCGAACGACCAATTTACTATTGCAATACGGCAGTATAAATGTGAACAAATAATTACATAAGCTTTATAAAAAAAAGTTAAATTGATTCTAACTCAATCTACACTTAATCCCATTCCATTTTAATTTATTCACAAACTTTCATTGCAATTCTTTCATATCCAAAAAGATTGATTCCGACTATTTTTATTATACTCGACATCTTCCCATGCTTCTATTAATTTTAAACTTAATTTAATTTACTTCAATTCACTATCATTTCATAACTTAAGTTCATTCTCGTTTCAATTTATTCACTTAAGTTTAACGACTAATTTCTATGCAGATTGTGGTTATTTAAACAAATAACCAATTCTTAAGCTTATAACCATTAACATTAATTCCCAACATAGATTCATATTAATTTTATTCGATTTTGCATGGTTCACAATCCAAGCATTCTTATCACATTGCAAATTTTTACTCAATTTCTTATTTTCACTTCAAGATCATCATTTAAGTTTAAATTAATAACATCCCATTCTATATTATTTACAACTCACACATCTTTAATTCATTGTTTCTTATTCCAACACAATTCCACTTGCAATTCAATTTCATCATCTAAACAAATTTCATTTAAAGCTATTTCATAAGCTTAACCATAACCATCTCACCATTTTCTTAAAAGTTTTCAATTCCATAATATCTCAATTTATTTCCTTTTTAATTGATCCTTACCCAATCAAACCATTTACAAATTTTAATCCAACTAGCTTATACATTCTATCAAATGTCAAATTTCAAATTAGTACATTCACCAAATTCTAGTTCATGTTCAATAATTAAATCTTTTATTAATAATAAGGTCACTTCAAATCACTTCACACACTTGGATTTTATTAACGGTTCAACCATCATCATTAAAATTCAATACCAGTACTCTTTCACTCTCCCAATACTTATTACCAAAATTAAATCCCATTCCCACACTGGATTTTTTTTATTTATCTTTCAAATTTTGACCAATTATCAAAAGTATATTCTTTACAATACAAATTCCATTTCATTGTAATTCAATTTAGTCTCTAACCTAATCCATATTAGGTTTTAATTCACTTCCTCAATTCACTCTGAATTCATTTATAATATGACCATTTTCTAATTATTTCATTTAGCAAATTTAAATTTCTACCTTTTCCTTTTTTACTCCTTTAAATAAAATCTAAATTTCTTTCGATATTATTTATTACACAACTGAAATTTAATTTCAATTCCATTATCAAAACAAATTTCATTTTCCCCATACATAAGTTCAATATTTGCCAACTTAAGAACATCCACCTTTATATACTCTCACTTTGCTTCAATTGGATTTGTTTTCCTCTCAAATCATTTTTATTTTGATCCAATTCCATACAATTTCAATTCATATTTAATTCAAACAAGCTCATATTCAAATCAATTGATTTCAAAATCAATTTTATTTACATTTACCAGTTCATAGAATTTTATTTCTTAAGTTTTATAGCAAATTTTAAATTGATCTCCAACTAAATTCATTTCCAATTCATTTCTATTTTGTCTTACATAATATCTTATTTCATAGTGCATAGGTTCCATATGAACCCATTTTTATTTAGCTCGACATAATTTTATGTTTTGTATATCACTAACCATTTCCAATTGAAACAAACTCATATCAAATTTAATCGATTTTAAAATCATTCTATTTTATACTCACAAGATTTTTATTTAAGCTCAACCGCCTCCCATGCTTGTATATCATTAATTCAAATCCATTTGAATTTTAATTCACATTCTCAATTTATCAAGATAATATCCAAGCACACAATTAACTCGTTATATTCATATTGGATTTTATTTGCAACTTAAATCGTTTCTATTATAATCCAATTCTAACCAACTCCACTTAATATTTAATTCACTTACGATTCCATTTCTAAGTCCTACAAGTCACAAATTTATTTATAATCCAAGTTTATAATATATACACAAATTCATTTCACAATTATAACCATTTATCTTTCAACTTTATATCAAATTTAATCCAATTCATTCAACAACACTTCCAATTATAATCCAATTTAATTCAATTTAAATTTAAATTTTATTTAACTTATCTCAAGTTAAATTCAAATATATTTTCTTCACTTTCATTCACTTAAGTTAAATTTTATTTGCCGGATTAAAATTTTCCATCCCCTCTTATTAATATCAACTTTAATTTATCAGTTCAACAGTTGATTCGTTTATTCATTCACAAATTCATTTTCAACCAATGAATTTTGTTTTCAAACATTAATTATTTTTAGTCCATTTGAACTTATTCTGCTCCACATTTAAATTAAACATCATCCAGTATCCAATTTCATTTCATTCCATTTGCATACCATATTAATTAATCAGTTACTTATAAATTTTTATCTTAAAACTTTGTTTATTTAATCCTACTTAACTAATTTTCTTTTCCAAACTTAAGTTCAACATTCAATTTTAAAAACATATATATATCTCACCAAATTATTCCCTTGCATTTTCAAAATCAACCAAATTTCTCCAACAAACTTTAATCCAAAACATCCTGGTAGCAATCCCTCTTTTGGAAACTCGAAAATGAACACCGATGATGTCGCGATCATCATCGGAATTATTTTCCAGCGACCGTAAAGAGTTAAATGCTTTTCTCTCTTTTAAAATCCTTCAAATATTTTAATTTCCAAATCTCTCTAGATTTCTAATCCGATCCAAAAATATTTCGCACATATATATTATCTTCCCAACTTTTGAGAACCATTATCAAATTCAAAGGAATCTAAATTCCAAATCCCAAATCCTTTTAAACTTGTATTCAAACATTACTTTGGAATTTTATCTTATTTTAATTAAGAATCACACTATAATTTACATTTATAGTTTATATTTACAAATTTCATTTGTATATAAAAAAAATTTTTAGTTTTTTTAATTATGGTTTCAATCCCTTATTCAATTATGAATCACATTTACAAATTTCATTCATTTTATTAATTTATCTCTTAACCTTTGGTTATTATCCCAATTTCTTATTCAATTTTACTCATTAATAATAATTCAATGTTGTTATTCCTAACAACCAAGCATTCATATATAACTATAATAATTTACGAAAAATCATTTTCCTTCATATACAAAAATAATTTTGGGTAAAATTATTTCATTTACCCTATTTAAAACAATACTGTGTCGATTTAAGAGTTTAGAAATCCCTATCGATGAAATGGCGTCCCATACGTCGACCAGAATCCATAAACACTCAACCGATAAATCAACGCAATATAAAAACAATTTTTTATTCACTAACAAATACGCGCTCATATCTATTAATACGCTCAAACTCATTCTAGAGTACCATAGACTCTATTTTATGAGTAATTCCCACCAGAGCCAAGGTTATCACCAACCTAAGCTCTGATACCAAGTGTAACGACCCGCAAATCCGTACCCCTTGAGTTAACATTATTCTACAACAATCAACTCAAGTTGTACAGAAATACGAACCATCTGGGTTAAAGAAGAAGAGGTAGGAGAAGAAAAATAGAAAATAACATCAGATTCTAACCATCGCAGCGGAATAAAATATAATAGATAGTAAATACTCTTTACTCAACTTAAATATCTCTGTTTATATAATACATCATCAGAGTACATCAATCACAGATCAACATCAATATCATACAAATGGATACACAACAACTCAACATAGAGGATTATATGTATATAAACAAGTTGTAACGACCCGCCGCTCTGACCGCCTCTAGTCGGTAATTAAACCAACTAGAAACGTTCAAAATGACGAATTGTTAGTCAGTTTATAAAGTTTAAACAGAATCAGCCACAGAATCGCAGAATAATCATAATATTATTCATAATTGAATTTTTCTTACATACATATATCAGAGTTTGTACAATGCATTAAATTTTTATATACAGCGGAATATATATCTTTTTAGAGTACAAAGAAAAATTTTACTGAAAACTTTAGTAGAGCTTTAATCCCCCTCTCTCTAACTTCGCGGCCTGAAAATCTTCAAGCTGTAAAAATACTCGGTCTGACCCGAGCGTTTAATTGCAAAACACAAAACACTCGAGTCAGGATTAATCTTAACTCAAGTAAATAAATTTGAAATGAACTGAATAAAATGGATCACATGAATCAATTCAAAATCTATTATGGATTTTCATATTAACACCTTTAACTTTTAAAATCTGTCAATCTCGTGTGGCTGCAGTACACACGTGTACTTTGCACACATGTGCACTGCCTCGCCAACACATATACACCAAACCAAAAATAGCAAGTGTGCAAGCACGACTTCAACAACTAGACAATGCACTACGCAATGTACAACAAGTTCAAACAGCCCAAACGAACAACAAAAGGGCAAAGTTCAATGCACATGAAACCAAAGGACTAACGAACAAAGGACATAGACCAAGCAATGGCCAAGACTACAAGTACAAGCTGCAACTCGGACAAATCACTGCAAAGAAAAGGCTCAAGGCAAAAAGTGGCTTCTAGAAACACATCTAGAAGTATTTTCGGGAAAATATGCAGTTTTTGGTGCAAATAAATGCAAATATCTACAAAACAAATATTTGCAGCTTTTACTGTAAATATTTGCTGAAAAGAAAAAAAATGCAACTACGTGCATTAAAACTGGAAATTTTCGCTGCTGAGTTAACAGTGTCATGAAGCATCAAATATTAGCAGATGGAATGTGCCACTTAAATCCCAAAATGAAATCATTGGAGATGAACATATAAAAAATATGGCAAGGCAGCAGCGCTCCTGCAACTGTTGGTTCTGACTAAAATTGTGTTACATCTTTCAGTTATTTGTTAAGTCTATAAAATGAGGCAATAATGATTTGCCTGTAGAAACATAAAATTACTTCGTGCATGCTAGGAACTTCAACCAAACAGGGTTACAACAGGGACAATAGTTTTAAAATTTATGTTGTTTCTAAACTGCAGTACAGGGCACACTGCACACCAAAACAGGTTCAAATTACACAAGCTCGAGATGAAAGTGTCGAAGTTACCCGAAGTCAACAGCAATTCATGTATTATGAATTTACACAATGCAGTACAACTACAGGACAAGGCTAAATGTCCAATGAATGCAACTACAGGACTGCAACAGGTCAACAGAAGTTTTGAAGCAAACATAATCAGGGCTAGTTGATAACAGGGAACTAAAATACAGGCATGTTCATATTACCCAGAGGAATGTATAAATCCCAATACTCCTCATTTTGTTCAAAACAGAAATGCTCACACAACAGTTCACTAAAAATTGTGATATTTGTTTTAAAAATCATGATTTCTAAAATGCATTCAAGTTCTAAACTTATTTCAATGATTTAAGATGGTTTTGATTTTTCATATTTGGAACATAACTGGTCCTGTTGTTTACAGAGACAACAGTTCTTAAATAAAGCTAGATTTTGATTTATAGCCAAGATTTTACACTGAACAAACAATTTTTGTTAACTTGTCAAACCAAACAGAGAAACAAACCAAGTGGAAATAAATTTCCATTAAGAATCTGGGTTTTAAGGCAGAGATAAGTTTGCAAATGGGTTTCTGGCATCAACTATTCATACATACATATTTATATATGTATACACAAACATCATCACAAACAAGATCAAATAACATGTTTACTTCTATCAGTACACCTGCACCACTAATTTAAAGCAACCCTTAAAAATTGTGAAGTTATTCTTCAAATGCAGGCAATGCAGTTTCAAATCATAGCAGTTTTGATTTTTTTTTTCAAATGACAGTTTACTTTTAACTTAAGTTCTAATGCTTGCTCAAGCATTGATTTTTAAAAGTGAAGAACTGTTTTTAAAAAGAAGTTTACTCACAGTGACATGCATATGCATAAATACATAATCACATAATGGTTCCAAGCACTTTAGCATGAATCATTTTCATCAAACAATTTGTTTAAACTTGTAAATTTTGTTATTTTCAGATTATAAGATGTTCAGACCTTTATAACTAAGGTCATTCATATATATACATGCAAGCTTGATACACAGCAAAACATCAAACCATAGGGGGGTTTATAGGCACATATATATACAACACATGCATCTGTTCTTATCAATTTAAAACAACATTGGGTAAAATCTGTTTTACCAATTTTTAAACAAAAATCAAATAGTATCTGTTCTTATTAGTTTAAATTAAAACAATCGAGCAAGAGACCGTAGCTAGTATCTGTTCATATCAGAAAAAATAAGTATCAGATATAACATCTGTCATTATCAATTTAAATCAAGATTTGAGTAGCATCAGTTTTTATCAGTTGATAGTTCAAGACATCGAGCAAAAAGTATCTGCTTTTATCAGTAAAAAAAATTCAAGCAAATCGAGCAAGAGATCGCAATTACCCCCAAAGGGTTCAGATTCAAGTAACCGAGCAACTGAAACCCACAAATCATCAAAACAAAGCATGCAAATTAACCGAGTAATTTGATAACCAACAACCCCCCAAAACAGTAGCATGCCACCCAAAATTCAATGCAAACAAATTTAAATACTTGCATTAAGATAATCGTGAGCCAAAAGACTCACCTTTCACTGAATCGAAATGGAGCGCACGCGAGAGATTTGAAGCAAGTAACAAAGAACCGATCGAGCAAGGCAACACCAAACAATCCAGAGAATCGATCGAATCTAATAGGCGCTTTGAAAAAGCCCTAATTTGTTGAAGGTCGGCGAAGAAGATTTACACGGCCGCCATTTTTTCTTTCTTTTTTTTTATTTCGTATGAATGAATAATGGGGAGAGGGCCGGGTATAAAATAGAAAAGAGGCGACGTGCAATTACGTGATGAAAGGCATGGAACACGGCATGTATCATGGGTATGGAGGAATGCTCAAAGTAAGGTAAGGTTTACTTTTTTTTTATTTATTTATTTTATTTTATTTTATTTTATTTTCTCTTTTAAATTTAATTAGTTTTTTTTTTTTTATAATTTGTTTGCTTTGTTTTTATTTTGTTATAATTATGTTGTTAAAATTTTAACTAAATATATGTTCTTTATTTATTTTATTATATATATATATATATATATTTTTATTTATTTTCATATTATCTTTCTAAATCATTAATTCAAATTTAAAATATAAGTTCAATATTAAATTTCAACTTCAAAGTCAAAATTCAAATTTGTATTCAACTTTAAATAGATTAAATTCTAAATTTTAATCACCAATTCATTCTGACATTTTGAAATTTAAGTCAAATTATCATTTAAATATTTTAAATTAAATTAAATATTTACAAATTAAATTGTTCAAAATTTAAGATCGTTACACAAGTACGGGAGTACGTATCGTCATCTTGCTCGTCTCCTGAGCTCCATAGCATCATATCCTGTATGCTATAATACTCGGTCTAACCCGAGCATTACAGTTAAATAACACCCGAGTCAGTCTGGAATACCAGCGTGAGAAAATCACACCCAATTGATTATTAAAGTTTCAAAATCCTTTGAAAACAAAAGCATCTCGTAAGACCACGCCACAAATAAACATGTCGGGTTTTTACCTTACGATAGCTAAAACACTTTTTATAGAAATCCTCTGATATAATAATAGGGTCTACATACAAATACTTATAAAATAGCCAAAATTGTTACATTCATTAAATTCCAGCTACTAGCCACAGAGTGGGTAATACAAACAAAACTCGTACAAGGCTCGTAGGGAAAATGGATTTCCAACTAATGACTAGGCACTGGGGTACCACCTGTCACAGTACGAGGCCTAGATCACCGTACCGAGGAGTATGCCCGCTCCCCTGCAACACAAGGTCGGGACTACCCCTTACTGGATAATCCCGAGTGAGATCACCCCGCGGTTGGGATCAGCAACCGCCCACTAAGCCGAAATAAAAAGGGACATCTAGACTGGAATAACCTCACCCTGCTTGGGTGCTACCCACCTAGCCTTGCTGCATAACCCCTGATTTTCAGTCATTCCCATTTGATGAGGCTTGAGGCTAAGCATTACCTTTTTTAGAATATATCCCTTAGAATGCCCATCGCCACCTGACGATGTTTCGCAAGCATTCATCCATACAAGTCCGTCCCGGGTTCGAACGAAACCGAAGGCACTATTCCTACTACATCCATTTTGGAAATATCCTCAGGATTAGAAGCGGCTAGCCCTTGCACTTCACTGCTCCATCTTTGAATCCAAACTCGTTTTCACGAAACGTACAAACTGGATTGAAGTGGTTTTCGAGAAATAAATCTCGATCCCGGTCTCTTCGAAACGATCAACGCATTTGGCCAATATTGATAGTCGGTTATTTAACTATCAATTAATATTCACAACATCCATCACACAATAAATAATTTCCCAATTATTTATAATCTTCAAAAATATCTTCACAAGATATATTTTCAATTTTCAAACTCTTTGAAACAGTTTTCAAAACTATCCGCCTTCTCAGAATAAATTTCAAGCATTTTTATTTCTTCTGGAATCACCAAGCATAAAACTAGATTTTTTAAATTAATTTAAAACACTTTACTTTTAAAAATATATATTAAAACATTCAAGTTAAAATTACTTTAATAATTTGTTAAAAATACATACTATATGAATATTTGAAAATAAGGTTACTTAATAAAATATAAAACTAGATTTCTACCTTAAAAAAAACAAAATACCAAGTCGCTCTTTAAATAATTACTGCTATAATAGATTTAAGGAAATACTTACTTTTATAATTTAAATATTTAGACATAATATGTTTTTCAAAACATACCTTCTTAAACAACTTTAAAGCTTTTAGTTTATATATAAAAATTTATTTTGAAAACGTACTTGGTTATCCAGGGAGAATTTTCAATCTCAATCACTTAAATCAATTTTCCAAATTGATTCCCGATTTATTCCATTTGAAATAAATTTCTTTACTTATCAGTTTATCTCAAAATTCATTAATTATGGACTTTATTTTTTATTTATTTATTATTATTTTCCCATTGATTTTATATCATTCAACTGAAATATACCAATTTCAGCTTCTTCCCAATTTCTTCTGTGTTCTTTTCAATAAATTAGATCTTAAATTTAAATTTTAAATAAATGTTTTTTTTTTAAATAATAACACTGAAACTTAAAATTCATTAATCTTCTGATTATACAAGTTTCCCTTACTAAACTTAGGACTTGTTTATTAGAATTTTACAGGCACTTTATTTCTTTTCCAATTCATTCTTAAATTTATTCAAGTTTCCATAATTATTTTACTTATAAATTCATTTCCTTTATTTCTCTTTCCGAACTCAAATTTATATTTCTAGTAATTCATTATACCCAATTATATCAACCAAGACATAGCATTCAATACTTCCACATAATTCATTATAGAATTATCAAATAATCAGATTAGAGAATACTAAATAATTTAAATAAAAGTTGAGGGGTCCAGTTGGATCCCTCCAACCTGTTTTCCCTGCATCCACAGACGTTAGCATCACATAATATGCCAATTTCAAATGATACTATACTATATCACATCACTCAATTCAACCATTCAATCAATTATTTAAATTCAATCATTTAAATTTAAATTTAAACTGAGTGAGATTAACTCACCCGTTGGTTTTGCATTTGTCATTCACTCCAATATTCCCTTGGTTTTCTCTATTTTTGACCTTGAATAAATATTATATGATCCATTAATATTTAAATTAATCGAGAAATTCGATTATTATTATTTATTCATTTAATTTAAACCAACAAATGTTTCTTTGAACTAATAGTTTAAAATTTAAATTAATCTCCTTTTATTAAAAATATTTCGGTGGCTAAAATAATTAAATAAGTCTATTTAATAAATAAATCTTTATAATACATCATTTTAAAACTAATTAGTACGTGTAAATATGAATATATGTTTTATAAAGATATATACATATACATATATATATCTACCCATCTATATATATTAAGCTAAGTTAGAATCTGAAATAATATAGCTTGCTACTCTAAGAACCTAGCCGATTTAATTTTCCACTGTTTTAACTTGCAGTTGATTTAAATAGGTAACATAAAAATTTCTTTTCAGGTTAAAAGGGAAAAACTTATGTGACAAAATTAAAATGTAGGGATTAAAATACCTCAAGCACGAACCGGAATCCACTATCACTGAGCTTCTGTTCGTAAATCAAAACATGCTTGACCGAGCTCATCCCACTGCGAAACCCTAGCCTCTCGCGGCCTCAACCCCACGTCGCCGTTGATGAAGTCACACACACGAGGTGCTCCGATACTCTCAAACTCGCGGCGCCTACGAGCTATCTCTCCGGTCTCGCGCAAAACGAAGTGCCGCCCCTATCGATCTTCCCCACGATGCCGCCGATTCCACCATCGTTCGTCGCCTCGAAGAGTCTTACAACCGCACCCCTTCCTAGTGGCGATCGCGACTTCGCACCTCCATGAGTTCGACCCTCTCGATCGAATTTTTTTTTGGGTTGATCTTGATTAGGATTAACCAGAGGTAGTGGCCTCCCCCTTTTTGATTTCGAACAAAAATATATTTCGTTCTGATGATACTCGGCCATGATATTTTTTTTATTATTAGCCTAATTTTAGGGACCGGCGATCATTTCTGAAAGAAGGGAAAAAATATCTCCTATCTATTTATTATTAATCGAAGAAGCGTGTTGGAGAAGGTAACGTTTTCTTTTTTTAAACCCCTATACGCGATGCTAGCTACCAGTACGCAATGCAAATTTCAACGCGTTTATATATCGTGCACTCACACACTAACTCCGATCAATACAAAATTTGAAGCCCGATAATAATTCAATATTACGGACCCAATGGAACTGGTTTCGTCGAATTCCAAGACTGTGTCTCGGAAGGCTATTTTCAAATTCAATTTAAATGATATATTTTATCCAACTTCAAATTGTTTAATTCAACAATTCAATTATCAAATAAAATGTGATATTCGTAATTCAAGTTAAAATTACTATATTGGATATTTAAAATCAATTAAATATTCTGATTTTAACTGCTTGAAAATTCCGGGTCGTCACAGCAGGCCATCATCGAGCCTACATGGGAAGGAGCGATTAAGATCGCCCAATTGAAAAAGGATTTTTCGAATATTCGTTCTGATGGCTACATCTTCCCCGCGCACTTAAAGAGAATTCTAACGGAATCAGAGAACACAATGCATGATTATATTCATGATATCTACACTCAACACAAGGAGTGGGGGAAAGCTATGGAGAAAGCATTAAAGGTGGCCTCTGAGCGGGCGAATACCATAGAGAAATTAGAAGTTGAGCTCGCTCAAAAGGACCGAATCATTTAAGTGCTTAACAATGAAACCGAATCCTCTCAAAAATCATAAATAAAGGCCACTCAAAAGGCCAATGAGGCGAATTTGGCAATGGAGAGGATGTGGCAGACACACTTTGCCCTGGTAGAGGAGATGGGCCACTGAAACACCACTGTCACAGCCGAACGGGATGCGGCTCTTAAAGAACTTAACGAGCTCAAAGCCAAATTTTTCGAAATCATTACCGAAAAGGATGATGCAAATAGCGCAGCCTAGGCGGCATGTGAAAAGGCCATAGTGCTTCGGGGCGAATGGGACGCGGCAACGGCCAAGGTCCGGGAGGTGGAGACTGAGGTCGAGGAGAAGGTCCAAATAGCGGAGTCCAAGCTAGAGGCTGACATTAAAGATCCCCTCATTACCTATAATGCTAACGTCTTGAGGCATAGGAACCTAGCCTGGCTAGATAACTATCCGACACATTTATACCACGCCTGGGACCTATTAGTAGAGGATGAGAAAGTTGTCCATCAGGGTGAATCGGTCGACGAATTCGAGCTTGAGAGCCGCGTGCTGAACAAAGACGAAAGGAAAATTCTCCATGATGCTGTGACTTCATATGAGAAGGAGAAGCTTGGCGCTCAGCACTCGGAGGTTGGAGAAGGTTCTGGTGTTGAGCACCATATAAGAGGATGTGGCATACACACTTTGCCCTAGTAGAGGAGATGGGACACTGAAACACCACTGTCACAGCTGAACGGGATGCGGCTCTTAAAGAACTTAACGAGCTCAAAGCCAAATTTTCCAAAATCATTACGGAAAGGGATGATGCAAATAGCGCAGCCCAGGAGGCATGTGAACAGGCTATAGTGCTTCGGGGCAAATGGGACGTGGCAACGGCCAAGGTCCGGGAGGTGGAGGCTGAGGTCGAGGAGAAGGTCCAAATAGCGTAGTCCAGGCTAGAGGCTGACATTAAAGATCCCCTCATTACCTATAATGCTAACGCCTTGAGGCATAGAAACCTAGCCTGGCTCGATAATTATCTGACACATTTATACAACGCCTGGGGCCTATTATTAGAGGATGAGAAAGTTGTCCATCAGGGTGAATCGGTCGACGAATTCGAGCTTGAGAGCCGTGTGCTGAACGAAGACCAAAGGAAAATTCTCCATGACACTGTGACTTCATATGAGAAGGAGAAGCTTGGCGCTCGGCACTCGGAGGTTGGATAAGGTTCTGCTGTTGAGCACCATGACACAAGTCCCGAAACCCTTGTGCCAACTGTTCGTCGACGGAAATTCTATCGGTTTAGAAAACCGTCGAACGAATTTAGAGATAAAAATAACTGCAAGCGCACGGTGTACGAATGTAGCACGCGGCGAATACGGGTCGATCCGCAGGGAATTGAAGATTTTAAAAATCTACTCAATCAAATTAACCAAAGTTGGAAGAGTGATTAACTAAAAGAAAAAAAGAAAAATGACAAAAGAAAATAGATAAAAATATGAGAGTATTAAGACAATTTAGAGGCAATTTCCACTCTCTAAATCACATAAATCAACAAAATGAAGTTATGATCTCTCTTTTCTTGTCATTAGTGAATTAGTTGATGTGCTTATCATAAGTATGGTATATTTGTGCTATTAATTAGCTCAATATAAACCATCAAACTATAACACAACCACTAATACACTTTTAAATCTCATGAAATATGACAACAAAGTTGAAATAAAAATCTATTTTAAGCATAGCCTATTAACTATTGTTTAGAAATATAGGCTATCAAATTTCAATTTCAACATTCACTTCTTTGCCATAATCATATTTAGATGAAGAGGCAATTTGTGTTATGTTTGTTTAAGCATAGCCTATTTGTTATGAACAACTTAGACTATCAAATTCAAAGTTAAACAACAAGTTAACCACTTCATACATTCTCATTAAAGCACAAAAAGAGAGTACAAAACATCAAAATGTTGAAGCTACATGATTAGAGGCTTCATTACCCCTAAATTGAAGGGATTAGCCTCTCATATTTGTCATCATATGAACAAATGTAGCAAGCAACATTGAATAAAAAGAAGAGGAAAAAGAGAGCAAAGAGAAAAACTATACTACTTGCATGAAAATAAATCTACACTACAACATGAAAGTAAATAAGCATGAAAATAAAAAGAACATGTATTGAAGTTGCGTAAAAAAAACTACATAAAGAGAAATGGCCAAGTAGCCATGAAAGAAAAAAGAGAACTTGTCTTTTATTTTGATCCTAAACTAATGAAGAGAGACTAAGAGAGGAGATCATGTTACATGAAACATATGGGTATTTATACATGTATGAAACCCTAATTCATATTTTTGGGGAATACCCAAAATGCCCCTTAGGAAGTGTGGAGGCCAAGTAACCATTAACATGTCTTAATCCCCCATTAAGTGTACATGAAGCCATTAAGTCCAAAAGCATGTGCATTAGCCTTTAATTTGTACATTAAGGTAGGTGGGTAGGTGGGGTCCTCCATGTTCTTCACTTTGAATTATTTCCATCTTCATTCCTTTGTATTAATTTTGTACATGCATATCTTCATGAAACCACTTCTATTTGAGATCAATTTCCTACAAAAATATATACAAATTTTCAATTAATTTTTCTCAAAGAAATATATGCACTTAAATGACCGTTTTTCCCCTATATGAAGATGAATATGTGAAAATTTGGAATTAATATGAATTTTGGTTAAAACAAGTTAAAATACCCAATATGATCATTTATTTAATTTAAATAGAATAAATATGGTGGTAAAAATATGCACAATTACGTGCACATCACCAACTCAGCATGAACTGATTTATGCGGTTGATTCTCAATCTGTTCCTGCTTACAACCCAGATCAGCCACAGATATCTCAAGTGAGATTGCAAATTTCTATGGTCGTTCAGCTGCCAACAAGTCAAACTGAGGAAGGTACTCTGAATATTTCGTATGCTTTTTTACGATCGAGATCTTTATTCGAAATATTTAATAACAATTTCCTTTGTTTCTTTCCAGTGATTAGAGCCACATCAGTCGCGCCTCCTACCACTCAAGAATCGCATCATGTGCTGGAGGCTATCGTAACCGAAGCGATTGTTACAACAAATACCGCACCTACTGACAGAAGTAGGGGTGCACACTTTCCATTGATGAACAGATGATGAAGAAACTTCTCGATCATCATAGTGACCCCTTTACGGATCTGCCATTCGTCATGAGCGGAAGCACACTGGCGTCTAGTTCCTCAGGTCCAATTGCAGGCATTCCCGATAATGCGTAGACACTTCATAAGGAGGAGATTATAGCTAAGATTAATGCTGAAATGGAAGCAGCAGCCCCAACCAGCAGCTTTGGAGGTAGAATGGCAGGACCCAACCTAGCTCCGTTAAGGATGATATCTCATAGTGGTACGGTTTTTGACACCATCGTGCCTAGCCCATCTCCTACAGTTGATCCAGTCCCTCCGACTCCACCTCCAGGGAGCATACCCATACATGTGAGTTCGGATGAGGAAGTGGACATAATGCCCCCGACTGGAGTTCGGCTGCCAAAAGGCAAGGGTTTGAAGAGAAAAACAAGTGAAAGCTCCAACGGGACCATACCGAAGGGGAAATCAAAGGAGACAAAAGAACATATGCTTCTCCTCGGCTCATTTTTTAGTAGATAGGAATTTATTTTAGCTTTTGTAGGCCGTGTATAGATGCGGGTTCGGCCCTGCTAATAGGAT
This sequence comes from Allium cepa, assembly GCA_030765085.1. NCBI lineage: Eukaryota > Viridiplantae > Streptophyta > Magnoliopsida > Asparagales > Amaryllidaceae > Allium > Allium cepa. Next base: position 1,014,592,367 of record CM060935.1, read on the forward strand.
TTTTGGGAATAACTTGCACATAAATTCCTTCCACAAATAGTTGAAATGAAATTATATTTTGTCTTCAACTCAATTACTGTGTATTTACTTAAGTGTCCTAGCATTTGAATTCTTTTTCAGTAAACTTGTGAAGTTACGACCTTTGGATTAGGTTTTGAGTTTATTTGTTAAGTCCTGGAATCACGGCTACAAGTCATGACTGGACACTAAGCCGAACTCCAATGTTGCGCTGCTTCGATTAGTGATCTACATTTAAGTTCTTCCCCCAGTTTCATGGATGAGTTGTAAAGATCGGCTAGCGATTGCATTTCACCTTCGTTTCATTAAGCTTGACGTCGTTGAATCAATGTTGAAACAAGTGAGGGTCGATTGGTCGAATCACACTCGCTCACTTATTAATGATCACAACCACACTTTGGGGATTTGCAGCTGTACGTCAGCGGTCGGTCGCGCCTGTTTAATTTTTAATTATACGTCCACGCTCGGGGGACTTAAGTTAGTTCACGAGTGGTTATTCACACCCGAGTCATGTTTATACTCTGAACATACTTTGGGGACTCGGAGTTGTGTTGCGGATGATCAATTTGTATTCAATTTATGTTTAAACTCTAATCCACTCTCTGGGGATTTAGGGTTTGTTGATGTTTATTCTCCAATCCGCGCTCTAGGGACTTAGAGTTAATTGCGGTCGATACTCCGATTCGCACTATGAGAATCCGAAGTTAGTCGACGTTTATACTTCAGTTCACACTCTGGGAACCTGAAGTTGGTTGATGTTGACACTCGGGTTCACACTCTGGGAATCCAGAGTTAGTGTTTATACTCCTACTCGCACTCTGGATCTTGATGTTTATACTCCGGATCGCACTTTGGAAACTGGAAGTTGATGTTTACACTCCATTTCACGCTCTAGGAACTTAGAGTTGGTCGAAAGATGGTCAGTCACGTCTGTTTAGGCGTTTGAATTTCTTTCGCACTACGAGAACAATGGATTTATCGGGATCGAGGACGGTCGATTCACATCCACCCTAAGTTAACAAGCAAGGTCGTTAGATGGACGGGTCCATCCTCCTCAAACTTGGTCAATATACGGCGAAGTCGTTAGGTGGATGGATCCACCCTCTTCGAAACTGCATTCATAAGTTTATTCTCCAGCTCACACTCTGGGAGACCTGAGTTAGTTAAAGGATTGTCGTGTATCAGTCCATTTTTGGCTTCAGTGTGGTGACTTACCCCCGAGCTCGGGTTTCACTTAGTGAGTGACTGGTCGTATCATAATCACTCTCTATTTGAATAAATCCCACCGTACAATGGAACTTAGCTCTTCGTGCATCGTGATGGTTGTATGACACATTCAGTAAATCATAGCTCTGGCTTGAAGAGATGGCATTTTATTACAGAAACAAGAAAATACGGCAAAGTCAGTTGCCTTATTACAAATTCAAATTTCAAAATGCAAAAATAAATTGCAGATGAAAAATAGACTAAATAAACAAAGCCTATCATGTGTAGTAGCGATGGAGACTCTCGCTGTTCTAGGCTCTTGGTAAAGTAAGGTCGTCAACGGTCGATAACTTAAATGTTCCATCTCCAAGCTTTCGTTCAATCACATATGGCCCTTCCTACGTTGGTTTCATGTGCGAAGGAACCGAGTAGATTCTTTTAAGGACAAGATCGTTGAGTTCAAAGGTTCGGGGTCGGACCTTGGCATTGTATAATCGGGCGACTCGACTTCGGTATGCGACTACCCTCAAATCAGCCTCCTCGCGCTTCTCATCCAACAAATCCAAGGATTCAGCAAGTAGTATGGCATTTGTCTTTGGATCATAATAAGTCACACGATGAGAAGGTACTTCCATCTCGACTGGAATGACGACTTTTGAACTACAGGAAAGAGAGAATGGAGTGTGTCCGGTCATGGATTTGTGGGTTGTTTGGTAAGCTCATAGAGCCATGGGAAGTTCATCAACCCACTTGCCCTCCGCCTTTTCCAGTCGTTTCTTTAGAATAGACTTGATAAATTTATTACCATCTTCGACCTATCCATTAGATTGAGGGTGTGCAATTGCAGAGAATTTCTTCTGAATGCAGAATCATTGGCAGAAATCCTTGAACTCAACACTGTCGAATTGAGTCCCGTTATCAGTGATGATGGTATATGGGAGACCAAATCGGTAGATAATGTTGTGGACTACAAAGTTAATCACCTTCTTCATCATGATTGTAGCAAGGTTTCAGCTTTAGCGCACTTGGTAAAGTAATCAACTACGACGATGGCGTACTTTGCACCACCTTTGGCCAGAGGTAGAGAGCCAATGATATCGATGCCCCATACTGCAAACGGCCATGGACTAACCATTTGGGTTATCTTAGTAGGTGGGGCTCTAGGAATTCGAGTGTGCTTTTGACATTTATCATATTTCCTAGCGTAATCTGATGCATTACGGTTTATAGTCGGTCAATAGTATCCATACCGGAGTATTTTCTTAGTAAGAGCTTGCCTTCCGGTGTGATCGCCACATTCTCCTTCATGTACATCATGCAACACTCATTTAATTTCGTCATGAGCAATACATCGGAGTAGAGGAACATAGTATCCTCTTCTATACATGACTCCATTCCGAATAGTGAACCACGAAGCTTTTTGAAGAATCTGTCTTTTTTCACTCCTACGCTTTGGCAGTGTTCCATGCTCGAGATAATTTCTGAGCGGAGTCATCCATGAATCCTTATCGAGAACGACTTCAAATATCCCATCTATCTCCATTTGATCGATGCTTGGAGAAGACAATTTTTCAATAGGAATGAGTCCCATTTGTTGCGCCTCGCCTAAACTGGCTAACTTTGCTAATGAATCGGCTTTCTGATTTCGTTCTCGAAGGATGCAGTAGATAGCATAATAATCAAATTGATTCAGTGTCTCCTGGACGCGAGCTAGGTAAGATGCCAGTCTTTGATCTTTTTCCTGATACTACCCCCGAACTTGACATACAACTAATTGCGAATCACAATAAATTTCCACAGCAATGATTCTCAAATCTCAAGCGAGTCTCATTCTGGCAAGCAGGGCTTCGTATTTAGCTTCATTATTGGTCACACGAAAATCAAACTTTAGAGCATAACTTATATATCGACCTATGGGGGTTTCAAGTACATCTCCAACACCCGAGCACCGACCGTTTAACACACCATCAGTATGCAGCTTCTAGATATACTCGGGAGATTCACTGGTTTTGGGAAATTCCTCGCTAGGACTTGTCTTTGAATAGCTCACCTCGGAGTATAAGTAATATCAAACTAGCATAGTTCGATATTCCATTTGAGTAACCTACTAGACATCTCAGGCTACATAAGGACCTGTCGTAACGGCTAGTAGGTGTAAACGATGATAGGATGAGCTTGGAAATATGGATGGAGCTTCCTTGAGGCAACAATGAGACAATAAGCCAATTTCTCTCAGCTCCGGATAATTTCTCTCAGCTCCGGTTAGTCGTTTACTAAAATAGTAGACTAGTTTTTGCACTCGGTCTTTCTCTCGAACTAAGGCAACACTGATCTTGTTTTTTTGATACCGCCAAATAAAGGTACAATTACTTGTGATCGATAGGCTTTGACAAAATAGGCGGTGTGGAGAGGTGCTGATTAGTGCTCAGAATGCGCTCTCACATTCCGTGGTCCATTCAAAATTCTGTTTCCCTTTTCGAATTAAATCGAAGAAGGGAATGCATTTGTCGGTGGACTTTGAAATGAACCTGCTCGGTGCTACTACTTTCCCGTTGAGGCTCTGGACTTGCTTTATGGTTCTTGGAGTCTCGGGATTTCTGATCACCCAGATATTTTTGGTATTTGCTTCAATTCTTCGAGCGTTGATGATAAACCCAAGGAATTTTCGGATGCGACTCCAAAGTGACATTTTCCATTTAGCTTTGGGACAAGTGCGGGATTGGATACCCACTCCAGGTATAAGGCGTCTCGAATAAATCCATTTGATTTTAACTTATCGACCTCTTCTTTAAGGGCGGCGGATCTCTCTAGATCCATACCATATGCCTTTTTTGCTTGATCGAGATGTACCGCTGGTCAATATTCAATGGGTGGCTCACGATTTCCGACGGATCCCACACATGTCAGAATGTGTCCAGGAAAACATGTCGAGGTTTGCCCGGAGAAATTCAACCAATTCCTCTTGCATTTGCTGGCTTAACTGAGACCCAATCTTTATCATTCTAGAATCATCATTAGCGTCAATCGGGGCATCAATCGTCAGTTCGGCCGGAGAAGCTTGACTGTCTTTACTTTCGTCTTCACTTTCATTATCTTTCAGGTCAAGATCTCTTTGGAATTGTTTGGGGTGTCGGGCCTTGGTCCAGGCGCCAATTGTCAATTATCAAAAAAAACGGACGTAGAGAGATTCCTCTACACCCTTTCCTTTCTCCTTTCGATGTGCCTCATGCAGCTCCGCAACATAACAGGCTCGTCCGGAAGCCCGATCTCTTTGAATGACTCCAACTCCATGATCGATGGGGAATTTTAGAGTCAAACACCTTGGGGCAGTGGTGGCCCTGAATTCAGCTAGGGCCAGTCGGCCCAAGAAAGCATTATATGGCGAATCTATGTCCAAAACAACTAAATGCACTATTCGGACTCTCCGATGTTCTCCAACTCCCAAATCCATTGGTAGTGGAACTACTCCAGTGGGTATAGTAGCGCTCCTATTGAAGCCATGAATTTGAGACTGGCAAGGCTTCAAATCTTTGGCTTCCATCTTCATTTGGTCATAGGCTCGGTTGAACAAGATATTCACAGAACTTCCACTGTCAACCAAGATCCTCTTCATACAAGTGGGACCTACTTGAGGTGATATGACAAGTGGATCAATAGTGTGGGCTTCGACCTTGTCAGCAACTCTATCTCAGAACACGATGTTGTCAGTCATCATCTTTTGTTGTTTGACCGGAGCCCTATCATCAAAACTACTACAACACTCGAAGTCCGCAGCCCAATAGAACTGGCATACGACTCCATTTCCTTCTAGCTTCGCTCTGTTGATGAGGACCACCACTTACATTATTTATCACTAACCTCCCACCGGTACGAGCGGGTTCCTCCTGTCTCGCCTGATTAGGTACATGATTTTGATTCGATGGGTCCGCACCTCCAAACTGCGGCGCCAGCACAAACTGATCTAACTTCCTTTCATGCATCTACTTTTCGATGAGATCTTGCAAATGATGACATTCATTTGTATTATGGCCATAGCTTTCGGGGAATCTACAAAATTTCCCTATTTGGATATGTCTCTCCGATGATTGTTTCGGAGCAAGTTTCTTGTACTGGATAGTATTGCGGGTTTGTAGATATACATTTTCCAATGACAAATTCAGAGGAGTATAATTATCAAACGTAGGAGCCCTACGCCGTGGACCACAGTTCTGATCCCGTTTCTTATTACGATCTCCATTACCTCTCTACTGATTCTGTTTATTTTGAATATTCAATTGCACTTTTTCGAAACTCTCCCCGGATTGTTTCACAACGACATTTCTTTGAATCCCTTCCATGTTGGACCCTGTGTTATCCTGCTTCCTAAACTGTTTCGTATCCTCCCTTCTCAAGAATTAGGCCACCTTGGAATAGAAACGATCCAATGACGCAGGGGTTTTCCGGCCAACCAGCTGTCGAATTCAGAATTGAGGTCGATTCCCTTAGTCGGTGCCATAAGAATGAAGTTATCATTAGGGTTGCTAATTTCAGTTCATCCAACATGAAATCTTTCTAAATAATGTCGGAGTGTCTCCCTAGGAGCTTGAGTGACACTAGACAAAGTGTTAACATCCTTCGGCCTTGCGACATGCATGCGGAATTGTTCAACAAACTTTGCTGCCAATTGGTCAAAACAAGAAATAGATCGAGGTAGCAAACGAGTGAACCACATAGTAGCTATGCCCCCCAGAGAGATCGGGAAGCTTCGGCACTTAACTGCATCGTCATCTCGTGCAACATTCATCAATCATCATACTTCAGGATGTGTTGGTTAGGATCATAACTCGCTTCATAAACTGGCAAAGTCAGCATCCTGAATCGCCGAGGTGGTTTAGCATAGAGTATCGTGTCATTAAAAGGAGAATAAGTCGGGGAGGTTCCTCGGTCGTTATTAGTGAGGCCTTGACTCTTTCGGATCATCTAACGGATCATCATCGGTATATCCGGTACATGGACATTTTGGGCATGCTGGGCCAAGGTGTGATCGGGTTTCACAATGCGAGGCTAGGCCGGACGCGGTCGACGGTCCAGGTCTCGCCTCCTTGGTTCTAAGTCTTTAGGGATATAAGGCTCGGGAGTAAATTAACGATGGATCGGGTCTGTCCAGTTCCGGGCATCAACTCCTGGTTCAATAGTAGCGATGGCAGTGTGGTTGTCTAGGATGTAATGAGGAACAGTACCTCCCCAGGAGGAGGGTCCAGTCTGGTAGCTGGTTGACGAGCCAACTCTCAGTTGCCCAATGTTCAACGTATGTTGATGTCCGGTAGCTTGAGTATAACTCCCATCTATCCATGAGCATGTAGATCTATAATGGTAATCTGAAGAGGCTGAACTCTCGGTAGAGGAATAAGAAGCATGATTTAGGGCTGTCAACGGATACTTTCGAATGCGAATATTGCCATATCCGCATCCGCATCCGAAATGATTTTCGGATATCGGATATCCGCATCCGCGGATACGGACGGATATCCGATAATTATCCTATCCGCTGACGACTGATAAATCAAGAAATATAAATATAAATTGTAAGTTCAACATACATTTTTTTCAATCCAATTGATTATAAAAGTGTTAAATATAAACAAATATGGCGATAATAAATAGTTTTGAGCAGTTAATAAGCATTAAGTGCATATAATATAAACTACTAACTTAATAAAATAATAAATAAATATCTTTCATTATACTAAAATACACATAATTTGTACTATAATCTTGATGAAGACCGGATGGATAATTTTCGGATGCGGATGACTTTGTATCCGCATCCGCATCCGTTTTTTCGGATATCGGATATTATCCGCTTTTCGGATATGGATGCGGACGGATTTTAGATTTTTCGGGTATCCATTGACAGCCCTAGCATGATCCCTCCTGGATCTCCTATGCCTTTGGCGATTCAGCTGGTTAGTCAATTCTACGTTGGCGCACGGTTGTTTAGTAAGTTGATGTCAACTTTGTGTCAACTCTTGCAGTAGCCTCTGAAACTCTTCCTTAGTGCAGGGCTTAATGGATCTGATAGTCCAGAAGCTTTCTAATTAGGTGGAGGGAGTTGCATGGGATTTTTTTGATCCCGTCCTTCTGGATCTACAGCTGTAGAAGTGGTCTTGTGCTAACCATGGTGGATGGTGAAGTTATTTCCTAGATTTGATGCAAATCTAAATAGGATGGAAGAACTCTGAACTTGAGATCTGGATCTTTTTCTTAGAATTGTGCAATCCGGTATCGATAGTAGATCCAATGAGCATGAGAAAAACTGGGAATTCTCAGTGAAAGCACCAAAGTGTTTGTATCAAAATTGGGCACAACACTCTTCGGAAGTATTTAAAGAGATAAAATGAAGAAAATAAATGTAAAAAGAGGATTTCTAACAAACACTTCAAAAACAGATCAGAAAAACATGCAGAAACACTGTGATTTAGAGTGGTTCGGCGCATGGCCGACGTCCACTATGAAATTAATGAGTATATTGATGTTTTCTTGCAGGTTACAGCGGACTATAGCAATAAATTTCAAGTACAACGGTGATCTTAGAGTGCAAAAATGGTTTCGGCAGAGTCTGGATGTAGGAGAGCTAAAAGTCCCTTTTTCTATTGGCTCTGGGATGCTTTGAATAGTGTGTGGGCTGCAAATATCTCGCTCAGATCTCGGGAGACCTCTTCTGGCATGTGGGTGGGCCTACGCGATTGATCCCTTGTGATTTGCAATCGATCCATGATCGATACGAACGAATTTCGTATCGATCAAGATTTGACCCACTCGAGTCGAAATTGAGCAAGAACATTCTTTAGGTTGTACGTAAACTCCTATGAAAATTTCATAGCATTTGGACTTGTAGATTTTGAGTTATGATCGATGCAAGTTTGGGCTTTTCGACCGCTGTTCTCTTCATATCGATGTTGTTCGTATCGATCTTTTCAAATCGATTCAGGCACACGCCTGCAAGTTGACGTAGTGCTAACTCCTCGGATCGATCCACTTTTTATGTCGAAAGATCGAGTCCCCTATGCATGGGCCTTGTTCGTATCGATTGGAACTGTCTTGCTCCTATCGATCGTCATAGCTCTGCTCGTATCTATAGTCTTTGCTCTGTTCATATCGATCACAACAGTCTCGTTCATACCAATAATCATAGCTTTGTTCGTATCGATCGTTTGATGTTTTACTCATATCGATCATTGATTCCAATTGATGGATACAAAATTGGGTGTATGTGATGGATACGAATAATAGACAATTAATGGATATGAACAGATGAAGCCTGATGGATGCGAACAGATGGCTACGAACAGATGGAGGCGAGTAGATGGAGACGAACAGATGAAGCTTGATGGTTGAGAATTACTGGATGGATATGAACAGTATGGTTATTGATGGATTCGAACAGATCGACTTGAACATGGTTTTTGATGGATGCGAACGACTTGATCACTTGAGTTGAATTGATCATATCTCCAGCATACGAACTCCGATTGACTTGAAAATTGGAACGTTGGCTTTCATAGCTTCGCTTGTCTTGTCATATCAATTGTATCTCGATCGAACTCGGATAAAATTTATAAACATTCATAGTGAGCCTGTGTATAATCGATCTTCGAGATGAACTGTCCTTGGTTTCCAATTCATTCCTTGATATCACGGCCTTGCCAAAAGGATAACAGCTCATATATTAGTATACACTCATATATTAATACATTAGTCATATTAGATATGATTCAGTGGACTTTCAGCATTATGTAAGCTTCTCCAATTTTGGATAATTTCTTTAAGTGCCTGTCAACCGTTTGCTACCATATTTTATTGGCCTTTGAATCTGATTCTCTTAGCGTAAGAGTGTGACACTTATGGCATGAACCAATATTACTTAATAAATGTACAAGTCCTTATGATCCAGTGGTTTAGATAAGATGGGGGTTTCTCTAACTGGTGTACTAGAGCTTAAAACGTGTCAACACAATCCTACGTCCATGCGAAGTTCCTCTTCCTTCTTCTGATTAAGTTAAAGAAGGGAACGCACTTATCGGTGGCTCTGGAGATGAATCGACTTAGGGCGATGACCTTCCCATTTAGGCTTTGCACCTGCTTAATTGTCTTCAATGTTTGGATAACTCTTATCGCTTGAATTTTCTTGGATTGGCCATAGAGTTAATGATGAAACCCAAGAACTTCCCAAATGCAACGCCAAAAAGAGCATTTCAAGGGGTTGAGTTTCATTCTATAATTTTGGCGAACGCTGAACATCTCTACCAAATCATCGATGTGGTTATTTGATTGTGTTAACCTCACGGGCATATTATCCATATATACTTTCATTGATCATCTGATCTGATTACTAAACATCTAGTTGACTAGTCTTTGATAAGTAGCTCCAGCGTTCTTCAGTCCAAAGGGCATCACAATGTAGTAGTGTAGTCCTAGATCGATGATGAAGTTGTTGTATTCCTGGTCTAGGACGTGCATTGGGATTTTGTTGTACCCAGAGTATGCATCCATAAACGAAAGCAGCTCATGTCTAGTGGGCGAGTCTACCAGTCAGTCGATCCTTGGAAGTGGAAAGCTGTCCTTCAGGCATGCTTTATTCAGGTCTGAGTAGTCAACACACGTCCTCCACTTTCCATTAACCTTTCTCACAAGTACAGGATTAGATACCATTATGGATAGAGGGCATCATGGATAAACCATTATTCTTGAGTTTATCCACCTTCTTGTTAAGTGTAGTAGATCTCTCCGGATCCATGCCACGTCGTTTTTATTTCACGAGACATGCCTTGGGTCGATATTTAAAGCATAGCTCATAATAACTGATGAGATCCTACATATGTCAAAATGGGTCCTAGCGAGCACATCAATATTTGCTAGGAGAAAGGTAGCTAACTTCTTCATCATCATTGCATCGAGCTGCGATTCAATCTTCAGGACCCGTCATGGGTTGTCATGGTTCACCGTGATGTTGATTATCAACTCAGCAGGTGCAGTTTTGAGATCTTTGGACCCCTCTTACACATCTCTCAGATCTGTATCTTTATAGAATCGACTGTCGTGCTCATGCTAAGGCTCGGACGTTGATTTCTAAGCTTCGTTAGTTTTGATGTAAAGAGGAGTCTCTACTTCATTTCCCATTTCCTTTCGCTGAGAATCCCTCAACTCAACAACATAGCAGGCATGACCAACCACCTGATCTCAATGAGTAACTACCATGCCATTCTTTTTCGAAAATTTGAGTGTTAAACACCAAGGGACAATAGCTTCCCAGAATTCAGCAAGGGCTGTTCCGTCCAAGAAAGCATTGTACGGAGAGTTCACATATGTCACAAAAAACGACAACACATGCACTCTCCTGCAATTGTCATCTCCTAACTCCACTAGTAGTTCGACATAGCCTACTGCTTTAGTAGCAATACCATTAAAGCCATGAATACGAGCTTTGTATGGTTTCAAGTCTTTGGCCTCCAGCAAAACATGATCGCGGGCCTTTTAAAAATGATATTTATAGAACTTCCACGGTCAAACAAAATCTTCCTCACTAAGGTGGTGCCGATCATGGCCGAGATCACCAATTGGGTCAATCATAGGGGCTTCCACCCCTGTCTACATCTTTACTTCAAAATACGATATCCTCAGTCATAGCTCTCTGCTACTTTGCCAGAGCACCGTCCTCCACATTCGAGTAGTATTCTATATCAATATGTCTTATAGAACTCACGTAACATTCTATTTCATTTTAGCTCTTGTCTATTAGATGTGGTCCGCCAACAATAGTGTTAATGACTAACCTTCCTCCTGCCCATCTAGGTTCCTCAACACTAGGCGAAGCTTTTCCTCTATTGGGGTCAAATGTCCCATGTCCCCCATCTTGTGGGACTTTAACGAACTATTGCAATTTCTTTCATGAATCAACTTTTCAATGACATCATAGAGGTGAATGCACTCATCTGTGGTACGACCATAACTTTCATGGAATCTACAGTAATTCCCTGTTTATTTTTGCTTCTCCATCGATTCTTTTGGAGGCAGTTTTCTATACTGTCTCTAATGATGTTATCAGTGGTGTATAGGTATCAAATGTTGATATCATTGACTTCCCTCTTGTAAAATCCCATCTTCGATCCCGGTTTCTATCACTGGCTCCCTTTTGCTCATTTGTTTTGTTTTGAATATTAACCTCAACATTTCTAAAACTATCTTTGGATTGTTTCACCGCAACGTTACGTTGTACTCCCTTCACTATGGCCTTCCTGATTGCTTCACCTCCTCCTTCCTTGGGTACTAAGATGCCTTCACATAAAATTGGTCCAACATAGAAGGAGCTTCCTCGCCAACCAATCGCCAAAATCAAAATCAGGGTCGACTCTATTTAGTCAATTCCATCAGTATTGCAGCAAATTTTGGATTACTAACTTTTGTAATAGCCATGTTAAACCTTTATAGGTAATCTTACAATGACTCCACTGGAGCCTAGATCAAGTTGGAGAGGGACGTCATATCTTTTCGGCGAACCACATGCATGCAGAACTGCTCCTCGAACTTCCATGTTAATTCGTTGAATGAATAAATTGAACATGGTGGTAGCTTGGTTAACCATATGGTCACAAACATCTTCTAGAAAAATGGGGAAACAACTATACTTGACTGCATCGGTGGCTCATGTAGAGTCTATATGCAACTCGTACTTCATGAGCTGCTGCATGAGGTCATCTTTCCTACATAAGCAGGCATTGTAGGCATATTAAACCTCCATGGATGTTCTACGAGTAGGATATTGTTAGCGTATAGAGTATAAATTCTGGAGAGATCCCAATCACCGTTGTTCAGGACTTGACTATGTTTTTCAAGCTAACCATAAATGTTAAGTCCGGTGTCTGAAGAGCTAGTGCCAGGTGGTGGTTATATTCCACCTCACATGAATGACTCGATCATGCCTTCGAGACACACCATATTGCATTGGCTCAGTGTACTCTCTATGTTCCACCTGAGCACCAGTCATATCATCATCTCTCAGCTAGGTTTCATTCACATTCGCCTGAGCTCCAGCGCCTTGGTCAATCGTGGTGCCTACGGAGTTGGCTCCTCTAGTAGCATAAAGACTGCTCCCCAATTTGAGGGTTCAACAGTGATCCACCTTGGGGGTTTGGTACCGATCTATGTCATTTGGCCGTAATCAACTGCGTAGTCCCCCCTCGAAGTTCCACCCTCATATGCATCCATCTTGCGCCGTCTGCTCCTATGATAGTCATCAGATAAAGAGGAGTTCTCTGACCCAAACTATGGTGTAGCCTCCTTTCTTGTCTTCCTATGCTGGTTTTTCAACTGCTTCACAGGTCGATATTGGTCTGGATTTGCTGATTGAGCTACTAATGGCTATCTAATAGTTCCTTCATCGGGATTTCAAAGTTATCTTTGGTGATGTGACCAAGAGGATTTAGGGCATTAGCAACCATCGGTTATACATTCTGGTCAACCTATTGAATGCTAGTATCTTTATTACCTTTAATAGCATGGAAAATAGCAGACTTTCCTCTAGCCATGGCCAATAGTTTCCTTTTAGATCTTCTTCAAATTTGAGTAGAAACAAAAATTTGTTGGCTGAAATCTTGATTTATCTCGCGAATATTGAAATTCATAAGTAGACGATGAGATCCACTCAAGTTAAGAATTCTTTTTCAATGAAAGCACCAAAATGTTTACGCTGAAAGTTGGCACAAACACCCAATAGATTGTATGTTGATAAATAAAGTGAAGAACTGAAATTAAAACAGAGGACACAAGAAGAAAACAAGAAGATGTATATTTATATTGGTTCGACATTGATTGCCTACATCCATTTTGTTGAATTTACTTTGTCCATCACTTGTTTTTCTATGTACATGGGGGATCGGATCAAATTTATCCTTGATTACAATGGAGTACAAGTAAAATAGCAGCATAAAGATACCTAAAATGAACAATGAACTCTGTATTTATAACGGTAGATGACTGAATATCTTCTTTAAATTTTACCAGCAGGATCTCATGATATAGACGAGGTCACCCAAAAAAACTTCACGAGTCGATTCCTAATGGGAATTGATCGATATCTCCAAAGTTGTTTGCATAATTGTCTTCGTGTTTTTGGAGATATCGATCAATTCCCATTGAGTTAAAATGTAAGTTGATGTTGTTCATGACCATCGTGATAAAATTCGATCCCGTGCCCAAGGGAATGGATAGGTATCGATCCCCACCTAGGTAAGGCTCTAATCCATACATAGAATATTATGGAAAGCCTATCTCTCGGCCTTGCTTGATCCTTGCTTCGAACCATTGTTTGTGCTTGATCTTTGGATTCCATGGTCACATCTCTATAGTGCATGCCTTGTCTATCATTTAGTCTAACTTGTCCAATCAGTTTGGATACAGCCGAGTCAAAAAGGTAGGATAACTGGTTCTAATCATCTTTCGACCTAGGTGATCTTAGGTTGTGAATGGTGGTAAATCAAACCAATGTGAGATGGTGAAGCTACCTACCTAGTTTTGCTTTTGGATCTAGATTTTGACTTATAGAATCAGGGGCCTATCTAATTTGAGAAGTGGATCAAGTATCTGGTGATGGCAGCATCTTCAAGTGGTTGGCAGCGGCTCTGGATGATTAGCGACGATCGATTTTGGGCAAGGAGTTTCACTCGTTGGAAATCGGCACTAGGAAGAAGGCTTAAAGGAAAATGAAAATATGAAGGCATGAGGAAAAACTTCAGCTAAGTATTAACCTTATATGTGAAACTAGAATAACAAAGGAGGATAACCTTATACTGACCTAAACAGCTCGGTACTGACATGAATTTTCAACTCGAGCCCAAGAGAAGAGAAAGGGAAAGATAGAAGGAAGGTAGTACATACCTGTTGCGGCGTAGAATGTTCTTCAGAGTGTAGAACTTGTCCTTAGCATGGAGAATGGAAATATTACTTTTAAACCAATTTAAAGGATGCCCATGGAACAAAGATGACACTTTAAAGCAACTCTTGGAAAACCAACAAGCTCGTATAGATGATGTTGTACGCTTGTCTTCTCTAGCGCTTGTTTTTTTACCAACAGAGGCCTACACGGTAAGTAAGAGTTATCCGACTTTTTGACCAAGCGGCTTTCAATTGAATTTGGACATTAAGATGAAGATGAAATGGTTGAAGGACTTAGAGATATGCTTGGAAAGACATTAGAAGTGGTTTCAAGAATTCAAAGAGCAATAGGAGCCAAGGAAATATTTGGTATTGACCCGTTTTAGGTCAGTTCCAAGCACTTTTTGGGCAAGATGTAGAGCTTTGAAGCCTTGGTCTATAGATTCTAGGTTAAAGTGATCGTCATGGGGCTCATTTCTTAAGGAATAGATAAACTACTCTAAGGAAGCTCTAAAGGAAAGAAGACAAGTACTAGTGATGTTAGAACCTCTGGAAAACAACATAATTTATAATGTGAAAGTTCTCGAAACTTAATGGATCCAAGAAAAGTGGTAGAATAGAGAAAGGTTGCACAATTGGCACTCAAGAATTTAGATCGATACCAATCACTTCAGGTCGGTATTGATATTATTTTATATCTTAGGAGATTTCATCTCCTCTCCTACATTATTAGATCTAATGTTTGAATGGGTATTTCTTAAATATACGGCTTTGTAAGGGTGATTTCTCTATAAATATGAGACTTAGAGCATTTGAAAAAGGACTTTTCGGCACTTCATCATCTTTGCTCTCTTTTCTACGTGACTAAGTCATAGAGGAAGCTACTCTTCAATGTTCTAGGCTGTTAGAACTCGAACTCCCTTGTACTTATGACTAAAATCTATAAGCAATAATATTAAAGTGGACGTATGCCTCAAATTTACGGAACCATTATAAAAATTTCCCTTTATTTCTACTTTTCTTGGTTTGATCTCTTTTTTCAGTTTGTGTTGGGGTGTTGTGCCATTTTTGGTTCAAACTGCTTCTCGATTCCTTATTATTGGTTGATTATTGATTGATTTTTTATTTTTGTTGATTGATTTTTATTGCCTAATGATTGCTCATTATTTATTATTGTTACTAGCATATTATGTCAATTCTCGTTTTCATAGAAGGATTGCATAATGTATTTTGTTTTAATTATAAGTGTGAAATTCTTGTGATGTCATCGTGATGAGTTGACTAGAGAAAATTGATGCGAACCGGATGTGGCTTTAGACCTCGAAGGCCTATTCATATGTTTGAGAGTAGGGCTTTTTTGCTTTAGACCGATGGTGTTAAGCTTGTCCATGTTCGATGGAGCTTTGTATTGAAATGCCTCCGTTTACTTAAGGGAGTTTTTTTTTCACTTTTTGTTTGTTTGTTAATATATATATATATATATATATATGAAAGCGTATTATAAAGCTTCCATTGTTGTTGCATGTATTTTACAAGTGTACTTGTTGTTTTCAAAGGTAGCATGTTTATCAACGATGCCCGTTGCATTAGAGATGAATGTTAAATAGTTTGTTATAGCGTATTTATTCAAGACGCATGTTGCATTAAATGTGCTTGTTGCATAGTTTATTTTAACATGTTAATTTGAGATTTTTGATGCTTTAGAGATGCTTGTTGCATTAGATGTGCTTGTTCTACAATTTGTTATAACATGTTTATTTGAGATGCTAGTTGCATTGGTGATGCTTGTTGCATGGTTTGATATAGCATATTTATTTGATACAGTTTCTATATACGATTTAGCATTCTTAAGTCTATAGTTTAATGTTGTAGCTGTGTTTAATCCTCTTTTGTTGATTATATGGTTAGGTAGGTAGAAGCGGTAATGCACTATTGGGTTGATTATTCATATATATTCGGATCTAAATAGCATGCTCTCAATGTGAAAGAGGTACATAAGTTCTATAGTGTAGATAGTATAAATATGTATATGATTGTATATCCTCAGAAATGAAATGACTTAATATGAGATGTTTGTGTGCAGTTTTAGGATTTTTAGGACCGAACCGTGCGAAGGAGGTATTGCTGAATTTTTCCAAAAAAAGGAGTTTTGAAATCCTAAGTGTTAGGAGATATATTCCATGCTTTGGAAATTTTGGGTTGCATTGTTATACTCATAGAAATTTTGAGGATCGAATTCTTTTTAGGAAGGGAGAATGGACAATAATGACTAGATATTTAAATAATTAATTTAAATATTGGATCATTAATTAATTGATGGTATATTTTTTCGATTACGGTCGAACTAGAATTCAAGAATAATTCTGTTGAGCCAGGATCGACGTTGCAAATCAAAATGATTATAAATATTACTGTATTTGAAGTCACGGTATTTTACAATCCACGTATTGTTATATGTATTTTATAAAATGTAGCATCCCCTATCTAAAGGCCCAAAACTAAGTGCTACAGATGTTGCAGTCATCTATAGTATTAGCTTCCGACGACTAAATACGGCTATATTAATGATATCAATGATATCATAAGCACTTGAATATGAAATAAAACACAGATTTCAAAACTGCTTCTACTTCATTACATTTCAAAACCAGTTATTTCGCATTCACAACTCATAATCCCAAATCATTCCCAAGCACAGATAAAATATAATTATTACAAATTACATCAAGAACAGTATATGAAGATACCCGCTTGGATGATCAGATTCATATACTCGAATAGACCTAATATAATCAGGGTGGAAAACATCAAAACATAACAAGAACTGCAATCCTAAATAGCTATCTGTTTGCCTCCTTAGACATCCTATATTAAAAATACTTGGTACATTTCCTTGGAAAACCTTTGGAAACCCTTCCATTTAAAATCTTCCGAAATCATTTAGAAACAAAAACCTGTCGACCCCTTCAAAAGGTTACCTTTTGACTCCATTAAAAGCTTAGCTTTCGACCCCTTCGAAAGCTTTGCCTTCGACCCCTTTTTAGAACATTCAGTAAACAAAAACTTTCGAAAGCATTGGCCTTCTAAAAACTTTCAAAAACTTTCTAGTTCAATTCAAAACAGGGGGAAAACCTTCTTTTAAAACCTTTCGAATCCATTAGCAGTAACCTTTCGGCTAAGTCACTACTTCGAAAGCATTAAAGCATCTTTTAAAACAACTCTTTCGAAAGCTTTGGGTTATACTTCAATTTGTAAAACAAGGGTAAGTCACCTAAGTCGAAAGCTTCCTTTTGAAAGCATGGAGTAGCGGCCAGTTTTTTTTTAAAACAAGTAACCCTTTCGAAATCAATCAAAGTTAACCCATCGACCTCATCGGAAGGTTCAAAACAAAACATTCATATATAAAGCGGCAGTGACCTTTCAATTAGGTTGAAAGGTTTCAAATAGAACATTTACATAAAGCGGCAGTAACCTTTCGACTTTGCCGAATGGTTTCAAAACAAAGTAGCAGCTGTAACATTTTGACTGTGTCAAAAGGTTTAAAACCTTTCTTTTAAACCTTTTAACTTGATCGAAAGAAACCAAGTCGAAAGCTCAATTTCGAAAGCAAAGCAGGCGAAAACGTTAATATATAAAACAAACATATCTCAACCATTTAAGCCATCGTCCTTTCGACTTCAAACACATCGACGCCATCCAATTCATTACGCACCAAGTACTGATACTATATTCATTGGTTTGATCTTGCCGAAAGGTTCGATCCTTTTGGCTAAGGCGAAATGTCTGGGTCAGAAGGTATTATGCCTAAAATGGCCGAGACATACCAAAAGCTTAATTTTCTTGTTTTTAACTTAGAGAATGTAACTTTTTAACTAACCTACCCTTTTTAACAAATTTTCATTGGTTAACAATTACTTTTAGGAAAAATGCTACCACAAATTTTAGATTTGGATAATAATTTTATTTTACAAAATGTCTCTTCTCCTTAAATAAATATATAAAACATTTAACTCCCAGTACTTAAATAATTTTATATATTCATCCAAACACTTAGGAAAAATCTAAAAAAATCATGGAAAAACTATTTTAATATGTTGCCAAACATATAAAAATTTCAACCTCAGATAACTATTATTTTGGCCGAAAATAATTTATAACCCAATAAAAAAATTCCTTCACTGGAAAATTAAAATAAAATCCACCATAATTCAGAAAATTATGAAAATTGAAACCCATCTATGAAATATCATTTCTGGCCCATATTTAAATTTTCAAGGCATTTGTATGTCGTCAAATAGGGTTTTTCATATTAAACATATCATAAAACAAGTACGAAAATGCATATTTCACCAACCAAGAAATATATGTAACTTTAATCATTGAAACATGGCATAAACTTGCAAAAACATTTTGGATCTTAGTCTCAAAACTGAAAACCAAAAGAAACTAGGATGTAGTAATTATTCACCTTAACTTTGAGACTATAGATGTGAGATTTGATGCTGATTTAGTAGATTATCCTCTTCTCTTAAATCCTAATATTCTTCTTGAGAGTGAAAATGATGGCCGACCTTAGTGCTTTTAGTTTGAGTAAATTGAAATGAACTTGAGTTTCTTACTTCTAAGGGTTTAGGGCGTAAGCTCCAACTATTTCCCATATTGCCCTTATCATTTCTTAACACCTTTTTTTAGGTTATTTAAATTAGTTAACACCCTATTATGGCATGGCTATCCTTAGCTAAAAGGAATCTCAACCCATTAATCTCCATATTATTTTATTTAATTTAACCAATTAAATATCTTAAATAATTTCATGAAACTATAGGGTGTTACAAACTCCTCACCTTAAAGAATTTGGTCCTTGAAATTACGATAAGGCACTCAACAAAATAACCAAAGATAAAACATACCATCAAAATGGTCAGGATAAGTATCCCTAATCTTGATCTCCATCTCTCGAGTACAGCCTAGCATCGTCACTCCACTGAACCTTTACTAACTTGACTTTCTTGTTCGTTAACTTCTTCTCATCTCTAGCCATAATCTGAATCGGCTTTCTAACTATGTTCAAACCCTGTTCTACTACTAAATCTTCTAACACTGTTGGTGCTATAGTATTCTACGGGTCTTTAACACATTTCCTAAGATGAGAAACATGTAAAACATTATTGACTCCAGTCAAACTACTCGGTAACTGTTTACCGACGACTTTTCTATTGAGTTAGAAAATCGTCAAAAAATTTATAATAAAATTAACCACAAGCACACGGCATACAAAAGTAAGTAAGTGGCGAGTATGGGTCGATTCACAGGGAATTGTTAGATTCTAAATTTCTATTAAATCAAATTAAACCAAAGTCGAGAGTGATTAGCTAAAATTGTAAGAAAATGACAAAAAGAAAGTGATAAAAATATGAGAGTCGAAAGATAATTTAAAGATAATTTCCACTCTCTAGATTATATAAATCAACAAAACATGAGATTATGATCTCTTTTTTTTCCATTAGTTAGTTTAATTGATGCGATTATCATAAGTATGGCATATTTGTGCTATTAATTAGCTCAACATAAGCCATCAAACTATAACACACCCCTTAAACCATTTGCAAAATCATAAGAAAAATAATAGCAAAGTTGAAAATAGATTCTATTTTAAGTATGGCCTAGCTATTAACTATGAATTAGAAATATAGACCATCAAATTTTGATTTAAAAATTCACTTCATTACCATCATTATATGTAGATGAAGAGGTAATTATTGTTTGTGATTATTTAAGCATAGCCTATTTTGTGTCAACAATATAGGCTATCAAATTCAAAGCAATAACAATAAGTTAAACCACTTCAAGCATTGTCATTAAGCACAAAGGAGAGCATAGATTACCAAATTATGTTGAATCTATATAATTAAAGAGCTTCATTACCCCTAAATTGAAGGAGTTTAGCCTCTCATATTTGTTATCATATCAATAAATGTAGATTGCAACATAGAACAAAAAGAAGAGAAAAAAGAGAGCAAAATGAAAGAAGAGAAATTTTAATTGCATAAAATAAAATCTATTATACTTGTAGAAATAAGCAAATCTACACTACTAACACGAAAGGAAATAAATAAGAAGAGAAAAGAGCATGTATTAAATTGCATAAAAATTAAATTACATGAAATAAGAAATGACTAGGTAGCCATGAACAGAAAGAGAGCTCTCATTTTATTTTGGATCCTAAACTAAACTAAGAGAAGAGAGCCTAAGAGAGGGAAGCCTCAGAGAAGAGAGAGTTACATGAAACATAAGGTGTATTTATACAGTTTTAGAACCCTAATTCACTTTTTTGGGGAATGCCCAAACTACCCCTCTAGGAAATGTTATGGCCAAGTAACCATTAGCGTCCAATAATCATCCATTAAGTGTGTGTTAACCCCGTTTTCATCAACGAGTTAAGACTCAGGCCGACTCAACTGGTTACGACTTAATTAGCTAACGAGTTAAGGTTCACGGCGACTTAAAGGAATGGAACGACTCATGGGGATTAGCGGTTCATGAGACATGCCAACACAGTGAGTTACCGACTCAACGAAGTTTACGATTCATATAAGATGACTCAAGGCCTAGACCGACTCAACGACTCAGGGCTTGTAACGACTCAGTGGATCAACGACTCAACTGAACTGAGGAGTTGCACGAGTTAAAGAATTGCGCGACTCACGACTTATGGGGATCAACGACTCAACGAGTTAATGCCTTAGAGGAGCAGAGTGGCTTAACTAGTTAGTGGTTTATGGGGCGGACCGACTCAGAGTTTTCAACGACTCAAGGCGACTAACGACCTATCATAAGTCGCTGGCAACCCAAGCATATGAGGAACAAGCTCAATGCCGTTTCATTTATGCCGCTGCCTGCTGACTCGTGATATGTGAGTCGGTCATAGCTCATCTTGAGTCGGTCACGGTTCATCCTGAGTCGGTCGCGACTCATGACTTGGTCAACAATTCCAACCCAGAAATTGGCCTATAAATACATGGCCACCTCCAATATTCAAGGGACTTTTGGCTCATTCATTTCGAGCGCCGTTACTCTGCTGCATTCCGAACTACTTCAACACTTAAAGCTTTTGAGATACAAAGAACGCCTCAGGGAACTTCACGAAGAAATCATACATGTCCAACATGAGTTCAAAGATTTTGATCGACATTGAAGTTTAGGCTACTTGTTCTAAGTCACTTGTAACTCGAAGTGTGTTGTAATCAAAGTGTAATTGCATCGACTTGTAATCAAATCGTCAATAAAGATATTCAAATTGGATGTAGGCTCTCTCTTAAGCCGAACCACTATAAAATTGCTGTTGTTTACTGCTTTTTCGCTATTATCTGCTTATAATCTGTTCCCGAGCTATCGGGTGGTGCTTTCACAATTACACTTCATACACCGGGGTGTTAGCGTTCAAATTTTAGCGTTAACATTTTTGGTGCTTTCACTGAGAACTGAACTCAGGCAAGTCGTCATCATTGCTCCACGAAAGTTTGTTGAAGTAACCTCTCTGAAGACTAGAAGTTTATCCGAAATCATGGCTCCGGGGAGAAAGAGTAGATCTGTTAGATCTAGAAATGCTCAAGAGGGAACCTCCGCTTCCCCAGTACCTAATCAAGCCACTCCACCTGTTGGAGTTACAAAAGCAGAGTTGGATGCTGTAATCTTAGGGCTGAACCAGCAGATAAATGCCCAAAGTGCACAATTGGAAGCTCAGAACGCCCAAAATGCCCTAATTCTGAATAAGTTGAATGACTTGCTTGGGGTAAACCGTCAACCAACGGGTAATGAAAGGAACTTTGCTGGCAACATTCATGAGGATGAAGAAAGAAACATTCCTGAGAGGGCTGCCAGCCCCTTTGAGCGGACATTTCCTGAAATTGGTGGATCTAGAGCTCGAAATGATGAGGGATATCTTTCTGAAATGGTTTGACAAATCATGAAGGAAAGCATGCAAAGGAATGAAGATGAGAAGGAATGGGGTTTCGCTCCAAGTAAAACCCCGTTTACCGAAAGAATCTTGAAGGCTGAGTTCCCAAGGAAGTTCGTCCCCCCAACTATCCCAGCTTACAAAGGAACAAGTGACCCGAACGAATTCTTGTATAAGTATGATTGGCACATGACAGGTGCCAGAGCTTATGATGAAATAAAGTGCCGATATTTTCCTGTATACCTGGAAGGTGTAGCTCTGCTTTGGTTCACCAAGTTGCCGGTCCGGTCTATAGATCAGTTTTCTGACTTAACCCGGAAATTCAAGGAGCAGTTCAGACTATACGCTTCAAAAGCCAAAGATATTATGTCGTTGTCAAGTTTAGAGCAGAATCCAGGTGAAACTATCAGATCTTTCTTGAATCGCTTTAATATAGCACTGGCCGAGGTAGACAATGCAGAACCACGGATGATCTTGACCTATCTGATGAGGGTCATCGACAAGTCGAGCGAATTTGGAAAATGGCTTAACATGAAGGAACTAAATTCCCTTGAAAAATTCTACAAGAAAGCAGATGAGTTCATACGCCTGGAAAGCCGCCCTGTACCGGTAAAGGCAGTGTTAGAAAAAGCTGAAGATAACATTGTTGCTCCACGCAAGAGTGAAACTGCAGGACAGAAAAGGGAAAATAACGATGGAAAGAAACAGAAAAATCTGAAGAGGCCTCGTTCCTTCAAACCATCGGAATATACTCCTTTATCAGATACACCGGAGCATATATACCTTGCCACTAAAGATTCTGTTGAATATCCTAAACCTCCTGTTCTGAGAACCGGGAGGAAAGCTGTGCAAAGTGGGAAGTTCTGTCGCTTTCATAATCAACCTGGTCATGATACCGACGAATGCCGCCAATTTAAAATTTTGATTGAAGAATTGATAAGGGAAAACAAGCTGCAGCAATTTGTGGAAAAGAATAGCAGCAATCCCGCTTCGACTAGTCAGGCGCAACGAGCTCCTGCTCATCAACCCAGGACGGGTGAAAAGACTGCAGGGCATGAATCTGGAAGGCCTGTTATCAATGTCATTACGGAAGGACCTCACCCAGCAGGCAGGAGCTGGGGTGAGATGGAAAGGTATACCCGAGCTTTGAAGTATGTACCGACTGAGGAAGATGTATTTGTTTTGGAAGGTGCTATGCCCCTGAAGCAACAAAGAACTTTCAATGATGATATTGTGTTCAGAGCCAGGGATTCTGCAGGTATTGAAGCTCCTACCTTGGATCCCTTAGTCATCTCGGCTGGTATCGGGCCAGCTATTGTCAGAAGAGTTCTCATTGATTGTGGTGCATCCTGCAATATCCTCTTCAAGAAAACATTCGACCAAATGAAGATCCCTATGGCTGATGTGCAAGCCTCATCGTAGAAAATCGCTGGCTTCACTGGGGAGCCAAAACAGCCGATAGGAACCGTTGATTTGTTTGTGGAACTTGGAGAAGGAGAGAGAAAAGTGGTCCGCAAGCAAACTTTTGTGATTGTCGACGAATTTTCTGCTTATAATGCTTTCCTTGGTCGTCCAACTCTCGCAGCATTCAAAGCTGTTCTGGCCCGATGGTGCCTCACCATTAAATTTCCCACAGATAATGGAGTGGGAGTTATAAAAGGGGATCAAAATGCGGGGTGGGAATGTTATCTAACAGAGCTACGAGAAACCAGAAAAAGAGAAATGGGAAAGGATGCGGCAGCCCCAGTCCACATCAAAGAACCAGCCTTGTAGCAATTACAGGGCGGACCCTGCACTGGCGAGCACAGCGGAGCAAGGAAAGAGATGGATCCTAGAAAAGTCAGTGCAGGGGAGAATAGAGTGGTACCAGTGGAAACGACAATACCAGTACCTGTTGACCCAAAGGGCCCAAACAAGGTGTTGAATGTGGGATCACAACTTAATGTGTCAATTCAGAATATCTTAATATCTTTTTTAAAGGCAAATTTGGATGTTTTTGCTTGGACTCATGCCGATATGTGTGGGATATCCCCAGAAGTTGCAGTACACGCTCTAAGTATTGATCCAAAATTTACACATGTGAAGCAGAAAAGGAGAACTCAAGGTCCAGAAAGGTCGGCAGCGTTAAAAGAAGAAGTTGATCGGCTCATGGAGAATAATTTTATCAAAGAATCTACCTATCCGAATTGGGTTTCAAATCCAGTGTTGGTTAAGAAAGCCAACGGAAAATGGAGAGTATGCATCGATTTTTCAGATCTAAACAAGGCCTGCCCCAAAGACTGCTTCCCATTACCCAGGATCGATCAACTAGTTGACGGAACAGCGGGACACGAATTGTTATCTTTTATGGATGCCTACTCCGGATATAACCAGATCATGATGCATGACCCAGATCAGGAGGACACGAGCTTTATCACCGACGTTGGTCTTTACTGCTACAGAGTTATGCCCTTCGGGCTGAAGAATGCAGGGGCAACATACCAAAGACTTGTTAATGCTATGTTCAAACCGCAATTGGGCAAGACTATGGAAGTCTACGTCGATGACATGTTAGTAAAGTCTAAGAAAGCAGTGGATCACATAGAACACTTAGCAGACATGTTCGCAGTCCTCCGAAAATACGGAATGAAGCTCAATCCTTTAAAATGTTCATTTGGAGTGGAATCCGGCAAGTTTTTAGGTTTCATCGTGAGCGCTAGGGGCATTGAGGCTAGTCCAGCTCAAATTACCACCTTAAAGGAAGTCAAAGCTCCTAGAACAAAGAAGGAATTGCAAAGTCTCAATGGAAAAGTCGCCGCCTTAAGTCGGTTCATTTCCAAAGCCACAGATAAATGCATCCCATTCTTTGACGCCCTAAAGAAAGGAAAGAAAAACTTCGACTGGACTCCCGAATGCCAAAAAGCCTTTGATGAATTGATTCGCCATATGGAAACGCCTCCAATACTTTCTAGGCCTGGCGATGGCGAGGATCTTCTTATATACTTGGCAGTATCATCTCATGCTTTAAGTGCAACGCTGATACGAGAAGACAAGAGGATTCAACATCCAGTTTACTATATCAGCAAAAGACTCACTGGGGCAGAGATGAATTACTCTAAGTTGGAAAAACTCGCCTATTGCCTACTAATTGCATCTAGGAAGTTGAGGCAATATTTCCAAGCTCATCCTATCAGAGTCCTCACTGATCAACCTTTAAAGCAAGTCCTGTTTCGCCCTGAGACTCCGGGTCGTCTTCTAAAGTGGAATATTGAACTCAGTCAATATGACATCACTTATCATCCCCGAAAAGCAATCAATGGACAAGCTTTAGCGGATTTCATCGCAGAATTCACAGATAAGGACAACGGTGAGGAGGAAACGATCGACGATCCCCCAATCCAATGGAAGTTATATGTCGATGGCGCGAGAAACGACTACTGTTCTGGAGCCGGAGTTGTACTCGAGACCCCTGAAGGTCGATCATTATGCTACGCACTAAGATTGGAATTTCCTTCAACAAACAATGAAGCAGAATACGAAGCCCTTATCGCTGGCTTGAGGATTGCTAAAGAATTAAACATCCGAGCGTTACAGATCTTCAGTGATTCTCAGCTTATTGTATGCCAAGTCAAAAAGGAATTCCAAGCGAAAGGGGGGAATCTGCCCGCCTACTTGTCAAAGGCTTGGGAACTCCTGGGTGATTTCGATCATTACATGATAAGTCACATTCCTCGAGAAGAAAACATGAAAGCAGATTCTCTCGCAAAGTATTCTAGCACAGGCGAAGCTCAATTTCTGGGGTTAACTCCAGTGGAGGTCCTGTCGACTCCGAGCATTGATGAGATGGATATTGATTGGATCATGAGCGTGTCTCAAGAAAAAGAATCATGGATGACTCCAATAACAGAATATCTGCTCAATGGCTCTTTACCGAAAAACTCAAAAGAACGAAAGAAGCTACTGAGGAAAGCCTCTCGCTATATAGTCCAGGATGGCCATTTATACAGACGGGGATTCTCAATGTCGTTACTTCGATGAGTATCTAGGGAAGAGTCAAAAACAATCCTAGCTGAGGTGCATGGGGGAGAATGTGGTGATCATTTAGGTGGTCAAACTTTAGCGAAAAAGATTCTCCGATACGGATATTTTTGGCCAGAAATTAATCGAGATGCAACAGACTATTCCCGAAAATGTGACAGATGCCAAAGATTCGCCAAAATTCCTAGAGCTCCTTCCACTGAACTCACACAGATGGTTAGTCCATGGCCGTTTGCGATATGGGGAATAGACCTTGTAGGACCGTTACCAACTGCCAAATCTGGAATTAAATATGCCATTGTTGCTGTAGATTATTTTACTAAGTGGGCAGAAGTTGAACCACTGGCTACTATCACTTCAAAAAAGATGATAAGTTTTGTGACTAAAAGTATCATTTGCAGATATGGTGTGCCTCAAAAAATAATTACAGACAATGGTACTCAGTTCGAAAGTGAAGAATTCCAAGATTTTTGCAAACGATTCAAAATCCGAAAGAGCTTCTCAGCAGTAGCCCATCCGCAGGCAAACGGGCAAGTGGAAGCAGTAATAAAATTATCAAGTCAACCATCAAGAAGCAACTTGAAAGAGCAAAAGGTGGTTGGGTCGATAAGCTACCGCTGGCACTATGGGCCTATAGAACTACCCACAAAACTACGACTGGGCATACTCCGTTTTCATTAGCATACGGATCAGAGGCAATGATTCCGGTAGAAACAGAGGTCCCTTCACATAGAAGAATCCATTTCAATCAAGCGGAGAATGAGAAACTACAGCTTGAGGCACTAGATCTCCTTGATGAAAAAAGAGAAGAGGCTGAGCTCAGAATCGCATCTCATCAGCAAAGGATAGCCAGACATTTCAATTCCAAAGTTCGCCAACGCAGCTTTGAAATTGGAGATCTAGTCCTAAAGAGAATTATGACAGCGACAGGTGTGTTTGGGCCAAATTGGGAAGGACCATATGTCATAGGTCAAAAGCTTCTGGACGGCACATTCAAACTCACTACTGTCGAAGGAGATCAAATTCCAAGAGCTTGGAACAGCAATCACTTGCGTCCATACTTTACTTGATAGCTTTGTTGAAATGTTGTAAAAAGAATTATGAATGTATGATTCCTGTAATTGAAAGCGATTGTAAAACTGATGCAAGTGAATAATGAAAGACTATAAAGTGGACGTAGGCCCAAATTCTTGGCCGAACCACTATAAATCTTGTGTTCCTTATTATTATTACATGTTTGCTTTATTTTCGATATGAAAAGTACATTAAATGTATTACTGAAATGTCGATTTAAATTTTTGTAGGCAACGAAAACAAAACTTTCACATTACAAGACCAAGTGATTCTTGTTATCATTCAACAAACAAATTCCAAGTTGTAAAATTCCTGAGCATTAAATTCTAGATAAGAAGTGCTTCAATTGAACATTCAATGATTTCGCTGAAAACGGGCTTTAGCTAATAAATTGAGAAGTTTGAACAAACAAACATCCAATTAAGAAGCTTATGTTCGTACTCGTGAACTGGCCTAGCAATGAAGTACACTTCTTTGGATTAAACAAGCTACTTGTAAGAGAAGGGAGTGCAAGTAAAAAAAAATAGAGGATCACTGAAAAGGCATAAGCAAGTGGACAAGGAACAACTAAAGTCCTCTTCGGAGGCACAACTCTTCGGAGGATAAAGACCTCTAACGAAGCATATTCCGTAAAAAAGAAAGTTCTCTACTCAACCAAAAAAGATTGGAGGAGTCATGACCCTCCAACCATGAGAGAGTAACTTCCAGGCAATCTTCGGAGGCCCATTTCACCAGGAGTTGAAGTGTTACAACCGCTCTTCGGAATTTCACTTCACCAGAGTTGAAATGTAAAACAAAATAAAAGCCTTCTTCGGAGGCCCATTTCACCAGGAGTTGAAGTGTTACAACCGCTCTTCGGAATTTCACTTCACCAGAGTTGAAATGTAAAACAAAATTAAAGCCCTCTTCGGAGGCCCATTTCACCAGGAGTTGAAGTGTTACAACCGCTCTTCAGAGTTTCACTTCACCAAAGTTGAAATGCAAAACAAAATAAAGATCTCCTCCCGGAGACACAATCAAGAAGAAAGACCTCTTCGGAAGCCCACGTTTCACCGAGATTGAAATAAAACTTCCAAGTGTTGAAACGTGAAAAGGCTTTCTTCAAAGGCACAACTCTTTGGAGGTACACGTTTCACCAAGATTGAAATAAAACTTCCAAGTGTTGAAACGTGAAAAATCCCTCCTCGGAGGTACAACTTTCTATGTTTAAAAAAAAAATCCTCATTAAAAGCACACTTTAACTTTCAAAGGAAGAGTAATTTACCTATTCTGGAAAATAATCTTCCTCAAAAAAAAAAGTTAAAGTACCCTTCAGAGGCCCGCTTTACCTCATAGAAGAATTCACTTGGTAAAATGTGTACATAAGCAAAAGAAAAAAAAGTGATTTCTTCGAAGGACAAAGCGTAAAAACTTATATGAAGGGAGTTGTACTCTACAAAAATTTCTTCAAGAATGAAATAATTATTCTTCAGAAAATAAGAGTGCAAGTCCCCTCGAAGTATAAAATATTGCAGCAAGCTTGTGGTATGGGGGCAACATGGTGTAGTTACATACAATATGGTATAGCCACATCGGCAAAAGTAATGCTCAAACAACATGCCATAAGCCCGCTGCAATATCATATAAATAAACTTGTGCAAAAATGAATAATAAATGCATTCTTAAATTCAAACAGGAGTCTGTACAAATAAATGATCATTTTATTCAATTGTATTGCAGATACAAGTTTCAAAATAAAAAGCAGGGGCCGGTACTCGCACAATTCTCGACCAGAACATGCAAAAGACAAGAAGCTAAAAGCTGGAATCTTCATTTCTTCTTGCCACCTTTGGACCCTTTACCCGGCCGAATGGTTAGCTTTTCAAGTCGGTCTGTAAGCATAAGGGAAGAAGGGGAGGGAGGTGCAACTGGTGCAACTTCCGGTTCCTCTTCAGTAGCAATGATTTTCTTCCCCCTCCTCTTCGATGTTCTGTGCTTCTTTCTCCTCTTCGAAGAAGACTCACTCCCTGGAGTAACAAGAGCAGACAAAATTATGTCATCAGAAGGAGTCCGCTCCGGAGATATCTCACCTCCCTCAAGTCCCTCGTCTTTCTGCTCTTGCGAAGCGATAGGGTCATCTAAGCCATGAAGAGCCTCTATTTGCTCCTCTTGTGACCCGGGCTGTGAAGCAGAAGGAGGAGCCACCTGAAGAGACGGTGGAGGGATAACCGGAGGAGGCGAAGCTTGCACAGCACTTGGTGTTTCAACTGCAGAAGAAGAGAAATTAAAAATATTAGTATCTCCCCAAAATAAGGGAGATATGGATTCGTCAAGATTCAAGAAGTAATCGAGAAGCTCATCAAACTTTTGAGGAGCAAGCAGGCAATCCACCTGAATCGGACCAATGTCAAAATTACCTGAAGATATTTGCTTCGTTAGTTCAATCTCATAATTTTGAGCTCCAATATCCTCCAAAGCCTCATCATCAGTAGGGGTAATTACCCCGGTTCTTGTAGGAGGCGGGGAATGAGTACTGGAACCTGTGATGTCAACTCCAGGAGAGACTAAAGGACGTTCAGAGGTAGTAGGTGGTAATTCTTTTTTAGAACGTTCCTCTTCCGCCATCCCAGTCCGCACTCTGGCGAGTTGCTCTTTTCCCTTCGCAAGAGCAGCGCGAGTTTCCTCATCTAGGTAGCGCGCCTCAAGCTCTTCCTCGGTATACCCGGCGCCTTTGAACATGTCGAGAGCAGCTTCCCACACTTCAGACAAAGTGATTTCGTATTTAGGACCAAGAAAAGAGAGACTGCCATGCCCTAAGACGTTGTGCAAGTAAAAGTCGAATAGATTTGAACTGACGTTGGCTTCCATGGTTTGAATAGATTCTTCAGCTGCGATTTTACCAGCCATGGCCTCATCTCGTTCATTTTCGGTTTTAGCAAGTTGAGCTTTTAACGCTTCAATCTCTATGTCTTGGGCGCTCATTTTACTCCGCAACTGAGCGACATCAGTGCGGTAATTCTCTACAACCTCTTCTAGCCTCTCAACTTTAGCTTCGGCATCTCTTTGGCCAGCATGTGCATCCCGCACTTGTTTTTGTAGCACCTCTTCTCTTTGAGTGTAAGTGTTAGAAGAGGTGGCAAGATCGTCTTTAAGCTGCTTGACTTCAGCTTCAAGTTTCTCGTTATACTCGGTTATGTTTTTCATCTCGATGTTGTGCTGGTCAAGAATCTTCTGCCATTCCGACTTATCGTTCTCCATAGTTAGCATCGCCTCGATATTGGCCCGATTGACCCTTTGGAGTTCATCAACGAGCTTTTGCCATCCAGACATTCTTTCAATATCGAGTCTAACGGCATCAAGATTTTGGTACATGGCTTCTTTATCGATGGGAACTAAATCAAGATCGAAGCGAACCCCCTTTAAACACCAATTCGGGAATCGGCTCTGTAGGGTCGGTGGGCCCCTTTCAACACGATATGAAGGCCTATTAGGAAGTGTTTGAATAGCGCTTCCTTCAAGAGCAGGGGATTTGGAAGGAATGTCGATAGAGATGGGAGCGTCAGACTTTTCAGATATTGCAGATGTGTGTTTCTCACTAGGTTTGGCCCGCTTGCTCGGGTCCTCAACAATGTGGCTCTTCCCCCGACCATCATGTGTTTTACGTTTGTGAGAGTCATCGCCTCTTGAAGAAGACTCATGTCGCACATCTATCCTCTCATGACGCTCTTCATATTCTCTCCTCTCTCTAGCTTTTCGAGCAGCTCTCTGCTCATCGGTTTCTCTGGGACCAGTAAGGTAGCATCTATAATCATAGTTGCCACGCCCTCCATAGCGCTGAAAGTCTTTATAGTAAGAGCCGCTGCCGCTACGCCCCATTGAAGGATCTGAAAGGCAAAAAGACAGGTCTTAAAAGCCTTTAGAGAAAAGAAGTCAAACACAAACAAGTGCTGAAAAATCCTAAGTGTTGTGTAATGTGTAAACTACACGCATCAAGCTACAGACCACTCTGTGGAGTAGAGGTGGTGATAACTTGAGTAGGAGGAGTTGACATTTGTTGTAGAGAAGATGTCGCCTCGATTACAGAAGAGATAGTTTTGGAAACATCATCTTTAAAAAGTTCTTGTGAAGTCACAATTAGGTCGCTCAACCCCTCAAAAACATCATCACCATCATGCTTTTTGGGACTTGCTTTCTCAACTCCTTCGTCGGCAGGTCTCCCGGAAGATCGTGGAGGTTCTTCCTCTTCGATAACTGGGGCAAGTGTCAAATTGCTAGACGGCCCCGCAACATCAGTCAGAGTGGGGCACTTCACCAGTAAAGTTTCAGTGGAGGGATCTTTTGGCATAAGCTTTTCAGCCTCCGCTGGAGAATCGGGAACTTCACAAAGATGAGTGGAACGAGAAGGGTGAAGGAGTCCAAATTGATGTAAAAATTCATCATTTAACAAAAACTTTATACTCCTCTCTTCTGCCGCCACGGCATTCAGTCTTTCAAAAATTTGCTTATAGCATGGATCTCTAGAGGGAGGAGGAAGTGCTAAAACAGAAGAAAAAAAAAAGAAGAGAAGTTAGCATTTAGCAACTCAGATTTCAAAAAGCTCAAGAATGGAGAAATAAAAACAGGAAATCTTACTTCCTACTCTCCAGATGGCATAAAACCCTGGAGGACAGCGAACAAAGAAAAACTGATTTAGAAATTCATGAACGCTTTCAGGAAGACCAGTGATGAGTTTGCGGTTTCGAGCACTCCTTATAACTACGATAGAGGGATGATCTTTAATTTTTGTGAATGAGCAGAAGTAGCAGATTTCCCCAAAGCTCGGTAATCGGTCCAAAACTCTTCTAAATAGCACACATAACCCCATCAGAATGGCATGGCCGTTGGGGTGCAATTGGAATGGAGAGATAGATAACCGAAGCAGGAACTGCTGAAGGAAGTCATTGAAAGGTGGGATGGCACCGCTCAAGCACATTTGGCGATTGACAGCAATAAAGCCAAGAGGGGGCCTATCTGCAGTATCATTTGGCCCCGGCAGTAAGGCATCAGCTTCGGCAATGCCAAACTGGATGCGCAATTGGTTAAGCACCCGCTGATTCAGAGTTGTGGAAGTTCTCTCCGGAGGGTTATCCAATGGGTTAGCTATTGGGAAGACATCTTCAGCCTGGCCCATCGGTTCTTCTTGCTGAGAAGTCATTCTACACAAGCAACTGGATGTTCAAATGCGAAGGTGCACGTTTCCTAAAAGTGTGAAGTGTTGTGCAGAACTAATGGAGATAAATAAGTAAATATAACTGAAGTTAAGATAGTTGGCAATTGATCAATTACTAAATTTCAGGACTTGTTAATTTAAAGTTTCAGGTATAGTGTTAGTGCAAACCGGTCAATTTCAGTTGACTATCTCAACATTGCTTTAGCACTCTACTTGGATTCGTTGGTTTAAAGTACTTCATTCACGCAATCTATTTAACATTTATCTTCTATTGACTAATCTGTCATTGGATGTGGGCAATCAATGGCAGTATATTCGTCCCGATTTTCTGTGATTGTTGTATTAAACAGGTTGTATACTTGCAAATTGAAGCAATCTGTAAAACTAAAATATGCAACAAAGTTTAGCAGGTTAAAGTCCAAACAATTCAATGTTCAGGCAGTTTATTTCAGCAATTCAAGTCAAAGATCGAGTCAGAATTATGCTTCAAAGCAGTACAATGTGATAACTCATTCATGTTTTAAAGGTTATGAGGCAAGTTAAGCTAGGTCGTTTATGCTCCAAGTCATTAATGCATCGAGTCACTAGTTCTCTAAGCCGTAAGGCATGGTAAAAGGAGAAAATTTTTAGTTCAAAGCAGTGTGAAATTCTCCAAGTCCTGTCTCGGCCGCGACTCAAATCCTAGGTTGCATCTAATTGAGCCGGTCATAGGTTCAAACCACAAGGAGCAACTCGGTATGAAAAATAGTCCAAGTGCTGAGTCGTTCACGACCTATGACTTGAGTCGTTCATGGCCTATGGCTTAAGTCGTTTGCGGCAAATGGTTTGAGTCGTTCACGGTTCAAAGGATGAGTCGCGGTGAGGATCTAAAGGGCTGAGTCGCTCGTACGACCAAAAACCTAAGTCATCAAAAAACCAACTAGGTCATGAGAATCCTAGGTCATTTCCTCAACCGGTCATCTTCTCTCTAACCCATTAACCCGTTAAGGATCATTTCATCTCTTCCAAACTCGCAGACCAAATAATTCGAGGCACTATAATCCGTTGTCTTCACCTCACACCATCAGAAAATCACTCAAAGGACCAATTCGAATCGCTTCAAGTTTGCGACGAATCTGACGCGCTATTATGTTATCGCGAGCAATAACAATAATATAATCGATGGCAGTTGTAAATCGATCAAAAAATCATGAGTCGCGATGGAACATGGCACAAAGATGCATCGGAGTCAGAAAAATGGGGAGTCCGGATTCGTAATTCAATAACAGTAAGGAATCGAGAGAGAATCAGACTCACTTACGCAACAAAGATTATTAGCAGGAAGTTGGAATAGAATTGCTTTCGAAAGCTCGGAGGAATGTTAATGGTAGAAAACGACTTACGAGATTGGTATGAGAAGAAGAAGATAAAAGTGATGATTCATGCCTTTTATACCAGGGTGGTGGAACATGAGTCGGCACATGCGAGTCAAGATGAGTCGAAGTACACGACCTACGACTTAGGCGTGTACTTCGAGGGGCAAATGTTAACCCCGTTTTCATCAACGAGTTAAGACTCAGGCCGACTCAACTGGTTACGACTTAATTAGCTAACGAGTTAAGGTTCACGGCGACTTAAAGGAATGGAACGACTCATGGGGATTAGCGGTTCATGAGACAGGCCGACACGGTGAGTTACCGACTCAACGAAGTTTACGATTCATATGAGATGACTCAAGGCCTAGACCGACTCAACGACTCAGGGCTTGTAACGACTCAGTGGATCAACGACTCAACTGAACTGAGGAGTTGCACGAGTTAAAGAATTGCGCGACTCACGACTTATGGGGATCAACGACTCAACGAGTTAATGCCTTAGAGGAGCAGAGTGGCTTAACTAGTTAGTGGTTTATGGGGCGGACCGACTCAGGGTTTTCAACGACTCAAGGCGACTAACGACCTATCATAAGTCGCTGGCGACCCAAGCATATGAGGAACAAGCTCAATGCCGTTTCATTTATGCCGCTGCCTGCTGACTCGTGATATGTGAGTCGGTCACAGCTCATCTTGAGTCAGTCACGGTTCATCCTGAGTCGGTCGCGACTCATGACTTGGTCAACAATTCCAACCCAGAAATTGGCCTATAAATACATGGCCACCTCCAATATTCAAGGGACTTTTGGCTCATTCATTTCGAGCGCCGTTACTCTGCTGCATTCCGAACTACTTCAACACTTAAAGCTTTTGAGATACAAAGAACGCCTCAGGGAACTTCACGAAGAAATCATACATGTCCAACATGAATTCAAAGATTTTGATCGACATTGAAGTTTAGGCTACTTGTAACTCGAAGTGTGTTGTAATCAAAGTGTAATTGCATCGACTTGTAATCAAATCGTCAATAAAGATATTCAAAGTGGACGTAGGCTCTCTCTTAAGCCGAACCACTATAAAATTGCTGTTGTTTACTGCTTTTTCGCTATTATCTGCTTATAATCTGTTCCCGAGCTATCGGGTGGTGCTTTCACAATTACACTTCATACACCGGGGTGTTAGCGTACAAATTTTAGCGTTAACAGTGTGCATGAAGATTTAATGGCTTTTAACATGTGGATTAACTCTAATTTGTAGATTAAAATAGGTGGGGTCCTCTATGATCATGGCTTTGAATTATTTCCAACTTCATTTGTTCTCTTCACTCTTGTGCATGCATATATCTTCATGAAACCACTTGTAGAATTCAATAA
Source organism: Allium cepa (assembly GCA_030765085.1). NCBI lineage: Eukaryota > Viridiplantae > Streptophyta > Magnoliopsida > Asparagales > Amaryllidaceae > Allium > Allium cepa. The sequence continues at coordinate 1,014,627,461 of CM060935.1, forward strand.
AATTCCTACAAAAAATATAGAAAATTCTAAGTAGATTTCACAAATTAATAAATGCACAAAAATGACCATTTTGCCCCTATATGAAGAAGAGTATGTGAAAATTTGAAAATAATTTGAATTCTGGCCTAAAAAAGTTAAAATACCGAATATAATCATTTATTTAATTAAACATATTAAATAGGTGGTAAAAATATGCACGTTTACGTGCACATCAAATACCCCTACACTTATCTTTTTATTCGTCCTCAAATAAACTAAAACTAAGATAAATCTGTTTTCGTAAGGAGCACGATTGCATTGAGCATACGCAACACGCCGTTAAACCTCTGAGTGTCCCCAGTAGGACGAGTGTTGTCTCGTGACGATTTTCAGCAGAATAATACCCACAAAATCCAAATGCGATATGAAAATATTTACTAAATGCAAGATATATTTACAAAGAGATGAATGCAAGTTTTTGAAAATATATACAAATGAAGGGTTTACTTTTAAATCGACGCAAATAAGTAAAATATAGGGTTTGGTCATTATCTTGAAAATTTAAGTCATTTACTCGTCAAAATTTCCAAAAAAATCAAGTTATCATAGCAAATAGACTATAGTTTAACTCATTGTTTTGGTTGATAACACAGTGTAATTATGAAATGGATCCTTAGTTAATTATCAAAGTTTTTCAAAGTGGTATTTTCATTTCTTTTCAATAACAAGTCAAATCAAACAAGTTGAAATAGTGCTTGGATTTCATTTGCTTACTCTCTTTATTTTTTTTGAAGATTTTATTTATGTTCACAAATGCCTAACTTAGAAAATTGAGGCCAGATATATTACCCACGCACTGCCTTTTGGGCTTATGTCAGGGGAATATAGAGCGTGGAGAGTGAGCACACGAGTGCGAACACCTATCGACTATATGCATTATTAATAAAAGAATTTTTATATACATACACCGAGCTCAAATAAACTGAGACCAGATATATCGATCATGTACTGCATTTCGAGCTTACCAACCGTAGGTGTTAATAAATATATATACAAGATTTTTTTTTCCCTTTTTTTTTGGATTTTTTTGGAATGATAGAGTTTTGCAAAAATATATTAGCATCATTTAATTTAAAAGGCAAAAAAAATTTATATCATTTACTTTAAATCAACCACTTTTTAAACTAAAGATTTTTAAATTTGGATATATTTCATAATTATCACGTATGAATCTTCCTATATACTAGTTAAACTTTCAATATTTGTAATCAAACTTTTTTTGAGACAAATAAATTTTCAAAAATTCCAATTTAATAAACCAAAATCATATATTTATCTTATAGTGTTTCTTTAAAAATAAATCAAAATGCTAAAAGAAAAATTGTTTTTGGATTTTCTATTTTTTTTGTTTTTTTTTTTTAATTTTTTGAGTTTTGGAAAGAAAATGCAAAAATAAACAACGAAAATTAAAATTAAAAAGAAAACTAAAAAAAGGAAGATGAGCTCCCCCCCCCAACACTTGATTTTGACTGCGTCCCCACGGTCAACCCAAGTGGAAGGAGAAAAAGAAAAATAAAAAACATGACCTTTATTTAAATAAAAACGAAAAGATGATTATTTGCAAGACATCATAAAGTATATCGTTAAAAAGTTAATGAAACGACCTTCCGAAGACCGATTTATTTGTCTCGTCAAGTCTGTGAGGCACAGCTTAAGCACGAAAAACCAAATCATAAATGATTTCAAAGTTGAATGTTGATTTGGAAAGACAAATGTCGTTTTATTAAAAATCATGTGAGTTTTTTTATTTTTTAATGATTTTTAGGGTCGATAAAACAATTGACTGAAATCAAGTTTATTTTTACCACATTGAAATTCAAGCTCATCATTGACGAATTCTTCAAAGTTATTAATTTCAAAATCGAAATGGTGATTTAACTCTTCCGCTTCGGCATTACAACTCATTTTCGAAAAGTCAAAAAATATCATGTTCATTGAATTCGTCTTCCTTTATTGGATTATCAACAACTTCATTGCGTATTTCGTTTTAAAAATCTAAAGTTGTTGTATTCAAATTTTCAAAATCGAAAAAAGGAAGATTGAATTTAAATCAAGTTTCTTAGCCATAAAAGAATTGAAATCCAACTTAATTACCGTTTTTTCAACAACATCATTAAGATTTTCGTTTTCAATTTCAAAAGTTGTTATTTGAACATCATCAATTTTGGTAAGATGGATTATTATTCGACTCTTCACATGTTGGGATTTGATTTTGTTGTTCCCGTAATTTTTTGTATGTTTTAGTCAACAAATCTGTATGATCATTGAAAATCTCGCCCATTTGTTCAACGAATCCATTTTATAATTATTTACTTGAGAATTTTCGATTTGGACTTGTTGAGGACAAAAATTGTCAATCGCATTATTATTGAAACTATTCCCATTGTCAAATTCATTTAAAAAGTGGTTCACATTTCCATTATGAGTTTGAAATTCATTTTGGAGTTCGAAACTAAACTGGCATGGGTTATAATCAAAACCATTTGAATTTTGAAGTGAATCCAAATCTTCATTATTTTGAAATCCTTGACTTGAGTTATTGCACAAATCATTCAAAAGTTTAGAAGTCCTTTGATTTTGTAGTGTAACGAATTCAAGTAAAGATTCCATTCTTGTTTCAAAAGTTGAGAATTGATCGTTATTTTGAAAATTTTATGGTGCAAAATCCGAATTATTTGTACAATAGTTGTTACTAAAATATCCATAAGAATTTGGTGTGAAATTAAATGAATTATATTGATCTTCACAACTATCGTAAAATTCATGTGAATATGGAAACTCGGACATTTTTAAGAATGTTTTTTTTTTGGATTTTTTTATAAAGGAAAACTATTTACCAAAAGGAATTTAATTTTTTTCAAAAGGGAAATTGATTTTTGTTTTTGAAAAGATTTTATGTATATAAATTTTTTGGATTTTTGTTTTTATAAAAAAATTAAGTAAATTTTTTTTGGTTTTTTTCGAAATTTTTTAAAGGAAAAAAACTAAGTTAAATATTTACAATTTTTTTAGTTTTGGATTTTGAAATTTTTTTAAATATGCATGAACTAATGCAACTAAATGAATGCAAGGTTGGTTACGATTTATTCATCCTAATCCAAAATTGTATAATCACACTTTGTCTTAAATCAACAACATAATTCTCAGCCAGGTAACGGACAGAATTTATCGGCGCATCATGAATCACCGTTGCAGTGCAGCCGAAGGTTTAAGTACCTTTAGAGGAACAACCACTATAATATTTATGAATTACCGTAATATTTATAAATGGTTATTAATCTGCCATAGCCTAGACACCAAAAAATTAAATTGTTCAAAGAATATAAATTGTCAATATACAATTAAACGTTATTGATGTCTAACCGTTATTATTAATCAAAATTCAAGGATGAAATGCAAAGCTGAAATTAAACGTGTATTAACAATGCAACCACGATTGAAATTTATTTTTATGTTTTTTGTTTTTGATTTATTTTTAAATGCAAGCAAACAATAATGCAAAGGAAATAAAAACAATAGATAGGGGTTAAAAGTAGCAAAAAACTTTATAAGCCAGCAAGCAGTTTTTTTTTTTTTTTCAAGCTGAGTGAAGCAAGCAACTCTTCCAATCTGCTTTGACAACCTGAAAATCAAAAGATATATACAATTTTTTTTAATATATAAGGATGGAACTTAAAAACAAAGTAAAACATAACAAATTTACAACTAATTTTTTTTTAGAGGGTAAACAAAACAAATTGAGCAAACCTTTTTTTTAAAATCAAGGAAGAAACTCAAAATGATAAAACCAAAACAAATTAAAAAAATTAATAAAAAGGAAGCAAACCTTTTTTGTTTTGTTTTTTCGTAAACTGTTTGCAAATGAAAGCAAAAATAAATTGAAAAAAACAAGTATTTAAACAAAGCAAATGGTTGAAACTAACACAAAACAAATGAAAACTTGCTTATTTATTTGTCTTTTTTTTAGAAGACACTTTAACAAAAAAAAGAAAAAAAGAAAACAAACCTAACAAACTAATTACAAAACAAAACAAACTAATTACTCAGCCCAACAAGTAAAGTTTCCACGAGCCCAATTATGTTTTTTTTTTCCTTTTTTTTTAATAAAACAAGAAAAGACTTTAAAAATGGATTTACATTAAATTAAACACATTCAATCGCAAATACCAAACCCAATACCCACAACGGCGCAATATATATAAAGCCTGTCCAAAAATTTCAAAAACACAGTCCTACCGCGAATTCCAATTTTCTCAAATTCCAAACAATAACAAAATCACGATCCAATTTCTGATAATCAATTATAACCCAGTTGATTTGTGGGTTCAGGTAGGTTTTCGAGTTTTACTGGTTTTGGATTGATTGTGGGCGGAGATGGCAATTTTTTTGGCGGCGGCGATTGGGTGGTAGGTGGTGGTCGAATTGCCGATTGGGTTTAGGTAGAGGAGGCGAGGCGTTTGGTTGCTGGTGGTAGGCGGAGCACGAAGATGATGATGTTGGTGATTATCCGCAGAGGGCAAAGAGAAGGACGTGAAGTCGCGATTTTGTTGAGAAGGCAGATTCAGGTCGGTGATGGAGTGATGCGGTTTGCAGAGGTGAGAATGGATGGTCGCAGAGGCACTGTGATGATATTGACTTTTACACGGTAGAGGCAGTTTGTTGGTTTGTTGAGATGTTGGAAATTTTGCAAGTGTATGTGGATTGGCAGATGTCAAGATACATAATTTTTTTATTTTTTGGTATGGCAGAGAGTTGCTTTTGGTCTGGTGTATGTGCAAAAAGTGTTTCAGGTAGAAGTTGTTTGAAATGTAAGCAAATGGTGGAAGTAGGCTGTGTGTTTGTAAACGAAGTGTAACAGAGGTTGGAAGGCAGTGGTATATGAAGTGGTTTTATGGTAGCTTGTTTGTGAGTGTGTGTGGAAGATTGATGATGATGGTGCACTGTTGCAGGGTTGTTGAAGGAAGGCAGTGTGAGGAGTTGCTGAAATGTGATGACATGGATGATGTGGGGCTGCCGAAGTGTTGAACGGATGAAGTAATGGCATGTTAAAGAAGTGTACAAGTGATGGTATCACACTTTTGTTGCTGTAGTTAGGTATGGGCTAGGGGACTAGAGGCAGTTGAAGAAGGTGGTGATCAAGTTTGGACAGTGGAAAGTAGCAATGTATGGCCGGTGAAGTGATGTGGTTTGTAATGATGGGATGAAGGAGGTGGTGAATGGCTTTTTCTGAGTGATTTGGGGGATATGTGGTGGGTTAAATTAGAGCGTGGCAGCAGAGAAAGTGGTGATCTGCACTGTGACAGTAATTGTTACTATTTGCAAGGCAGTAGCTGTGGGAGTTTGTTATGATCAGATGTTTGTGATGGTAAGTGTATGTGATAGCAAATTGTGGTGGTTATGTAGGTAGTGAGTAGTAACTGTTATGATTTGCAGAGGTGTGTTTAAATGGTGATGGTGACATGTAGATGTGTTGAATGAAACATGGTTTGTATGTTCAGTGGTATTTGAGGGGAGATAGGCTGCAGAGGAAATATTATGGGAGGGTAATGGCCAGAGAATGCAGAGTCTTGTGGTTGTGTTCTGGCTGAGATGGTTAAGGTAGGTACTGCACTGAGATGTGATGAGAAAGGAAGAAAGATGATAGTGAGGCAGAAGTACTGTTGCAGGCAAGTGAGAACTGAGTGTATTGGCCTCTGTTGTAATTTGATGCTATTATGTTGCTAGAAGTGAAGTTTGGTTGCAAGCAGAAGTACTGCCACTGATCTGGTGAATGGTCGACAGCAAGCAAGAAGAGGAGTTCAGGTGGAGGACTGGATGTTTTGGACAACGCAGATGTAAGTGGCAAGGTAGAATTGCAGTTGTATTTGTGTGCACAGTGTTTGTGCACAATGTAAAACTGTAACTGCCAAACAGTAACTGTAAAAAAAATGAAATGAATAAATTTTTATTTTTGAAATGTGTGTGTGTTTTTTTTTTAATAGAAATAGAAATGCAAATGCAAATTGAAACTAGAAAACAAACACACCAAAAAATACAAATAAAAATCAAACAACAATCACACAACACAATAACTTTTTTTAAATACACTTAACACACAAAATGAAAAAACACAAAAAAAACAAACAAAAATAATTTGAAGAATATAAATTAAAATCAAAGCAACTCTCCGACAACGGCGCCAAAAACTTATTTATCGACAATTTTCTATCGAGTTAGAAAATCGCCAAAAAATTTATAATAAAATTAACCGCAAGCGCACGACGTACAAAAGTTAGTACGTGGTGAGTATGAGTCCATCCGTAGGGAATTGTTAGATTCTAAATTTCTATTCAATCAAATTAAACCGAAGTTGAGAGTGATTAGCTAAAAATGTAAGAAAATGACAAAAAAAAGTGATAAAAATATGAGAGTAGAAAAACAATTTAGAGATAATTTTTCACTCTCTAGATCGTATAAATCAACACAACATGAAATTATGATCTCTCTTTTTTGCTCATTAGTTAGTTTAATTGATGTGTTTATCATAAGTATGGCCTATTTGTGGTATTAATTAGCTCAACATAAGTCATCAAACTATAACAAACCCCTTAAACCATTTACGAACTCATATGAAAAATAACAACAAAGTTGAAAATAAAATATATTTTAAGTATGGCCTATTAACTATGAATTAGAAATACAGACCATCAAATTTTTATTTCAGCATTCACTTCATTACCATCATCGTATGTAGATGAAGAGGTAATTATTGTTTGTGATTATTTAAGCATGGCCTATTTTGTGTCAATAATATAAGTTATCAAATTCAAAGCAAAAATAATAAGTTAAACCACTTCAAGCATTGTCATTAAGCACAAAAAGAGTGCATAGATTACCAAATTATGTTGAATCCATATAATTAGAGAGCTTCATTATCCCTAAATTGAAAGGGTTTAGCCTCTCATATTTGATGTCATATCAACAAATATAGATTGCAACATAGAACAAAAGGAAGAGAAAAAAGAGTGCAAAATGAAAGAAGAGCTATTCCAATTGCATAAAATAAAATCAATTCTACTTGCATAAATAAGTAAATCTACACTACTAAAAAGAAAGAAAACAAACAAGAATAGAAAAGAACATGTATTAAATTGCATAAAAAAGAAATTACATAAAATAAGAAATGACTGAGTAGCCATGAAAAGAAAGAGATCACTCATTTTATTTTTGATCATAAACTAAACTAAGAGAAAAGAGAGTTACATGAAACATAAGGGGTATTTATACAAGTTTAAAACTCTAATTCACTTTTTTGGGGAATGCCCAAACTACCCCTCTAGGAAGTGTGGTAGCCAAGTAACCATTAGCATCCAATAATCATCCATTAAGTGTTCATGAAGATTTAATGGCCTTTTAACATGTGGGTTTTCTCTAATTTGTACATTAAGACAGGTGGATAGGTTGGGTCCTCCATGATCATGGATTTGAATTATTTTCATATTCATTTGTTCTCTTTGCTCTTGTGCATGTATATATCTTCATGAAACCACTTGTAAAATTCACTAAAATTCGTACAAAATAACATAGAAAATTTCAAGCAAGTTTTCACAAATTAATAAATGAACAAAATGACCATTTTGCCCCTATATGAAGATGAATATGTGATAATTTGAAAATAATTTGAATTTTGGTCTAAACACATTAAAATACCCAATATAATCATTTATTTAATTTAAATATATTAAATATGGTGGTAAAAATATGCACATTTACGTGCAGATCAGTTACTTTACTCTATAAGCGAGTTCCCTGATACTCTCTACAATACAAAAGGGACCAATGAATCTAGGTGCTAACTTTTCCGATTTCCCAAATCTTATCACACCCTTCATCGATGAAACCTTAATAAACACATAGTCCCCGATAAAAAATTCCAAATCTTTTATTCTTCTATCATCGTAACTTTTCTACCTGGATTGAGCTTCTTTTATCCTAGCTCGGATTAATTCAACCTTCACTGCAGCTTCCTTCACCAAATCCGGACCAAGAACCAATCTATCCCCAGTTTCTAACCAACATACGGGAGACTTGCATGGTCTTCCATATAAAGCTTCAAACGGTGTCATCCCAATAATAGTTCGATAACTATTATTAAACAAGAACTCGACTAGATGAAGATGGACCTCCTATGATCCTCCGAAATCCAATACACAAGTGTTAATCAGCTAGTTTTCTATCAGTTTAGAAAATAGTCGAGAAATTTCGAATTAAAATAACCGCAAGCACACGGCGTACTATCGTAGTACGTGGTGAGTACGGGTCGATCCGCGGAGAATTGTTAGAGTTTAAAAATCTATTCAATCAAATTAGACCAAATGGAGGAGAAATTGTTAACTAGAAATAAAATGAAGCTAAAACTAGAGTTAAAATGTGATTTAAAAACTATTAGACTAGAGAATAATTTAAAGGCAAATCCACTCTCATATTTTCGTAAATCAACAAACAAATAATTTATGATCTCTAACTTTGATATTAAGTGAAATAATCATTGCATTTATCATAAGTATCGTTTGTTTATGTTATTAATTAACATAACTCAAACCATCAAACTATAATACAACAATTATACCACTTATAATTCTCATGAAAAAGAAGCTGAAGCAAAAGCTATTTTAAGTACGGTCTATTTACTATTGTAACTAGTAATATAGATCATAAAATTTCATTTTACTTTCATTTAAAAATCAAAAATGGATTAGCAAATGATGATGCAAATTGTATTTATGTTGAATAAGAATAGCTCATTTGCAAAAGCAACATAAGCTAACAAACTCACTTATATAAATCTGCATCAAAATTCACTCTCATGAAGCATAAGCAAAAAGAGATCATAAATCATAGAAATGTTGAAATTACATAATATTTGAGAGCTTCATTACACCTAAATTGAAGGGGTTTAGCTACTCATTTGTGTTATCAAATCAACACATGTAAGTTTCAACATAAAAAGGCGAAGAAATGAAACTAAGCAAAGATAGAGAGAGATTAACTACTAACTACTTGCATAAAGGTAAAACTACACTACTTGCGTAAATGTAAATCTAAGCTATAAACACTAAAATAAAGAGAGCATAGAAATAAAATTAGCATAAAAGCAAAGAAAAATATGTAGAAAAGAAAAGAGGAAGTGGCTTGGTAGCCATTTTTATTTCATGAACTATTGACATTACAACTTGCATTTTTCATTTCAAAGAGTAGTAGATATGTTCATGTACATAAGAGGGTTATTTATACATTCATAAAACCCTAATTCCATTTTTAAAGTACTTATCAAAATACCCCTTAGGAAGTGTGGCTACCAAGTAACCATTAGCCACTAATTAATCCATCATTTGATGTGCATGAAGCTTTAATCTCCACTTAGTTGTCCATTAGCTCCTAATTGTACATTTAGGTAAGTGGGTGGGGTCCTCCATGATCTTGAACATGAATTATTTCCTCTTCATTTCTTTGTATTTCCTTGTGCATGCATATATCATCATGAATCCCACTTGCATATGCCTCAAAATATCCTATAAAAATCATAAAAATTGTCCAAGTAAAAATTTTCAAATTGACACATGCACAAAAATGACGATTTTGCCCCTGAATGAAGATGAAAATATGATGGTTTGAAAATAATTGAATTTTGGTTTTAAACATGTTAAAATTCCCAAATATGATGTTTACTTAAATAAAAAGAGATAAAATATGGATGTAAATATATGCATATTTACGTGTATATCAAATACTCTCACACTTATCTTTTTATTCATCCTCGAATAAAAAAAAACTAAGATACATCCGTTTTCGTAGGGTGCACGATTGCATTGAGCTTATGCAACAAGCCGTTAAACCCTAGGTGTCCTCAGTAGGACGAGTTTTGTCTCGTGAGGGTTTTCAATGGATACTAGCCACAAAATCCAAATGCAAAGTGAAAATATTTACAAAATGAAAGATTTATTTACAAAGAGATGAATGCGAGTTTTTAGAAATATTTACAAATGAAAGGTTTACAAATAAGTTAAATATAAGTTTTGGTCATTGTCTTGAATATCTAAGTCATTTACTCGTCAAAATTTCCAATAAAAATCAAGTTGTCATAACAAATGGACTATAGTTTGGCTAGTTGTTTCAGTTGATAACACAATGTAATTATGAAATGGATCCTTAGTTGATTATCAAAGTTTATTAAAGTGGTATTTTCATTTCTTTTCAATAACAAGCTAAATCAAACAAGTTAAAATGGTGCTTAGATTTCAATTGCTTACTCTTTCTTATTTGAAAATTTTATTGATATTAACAATATTTACATATGCCTAACTCGGATAAACTAAGGCTAGATATATTACCCATGCACAGCCTTTCGGGCTTATATGAGGGGAATACAGAGCGTGGTGAGTGAACGCACGAATGTGAACACCTATCGACTATAGGCATTATTAATAAAAGAATTTATATATACATACACCTAGCTTAGATAAACTGAGGTCAGATATACCGATCATGCACTGCCTTTCGGGCTTACGTGAGAAAAGCACATAACATGGCGAGTGTACACACAAGTGTGTACATTTGTTGACCGTAGGTGTTAATAGAAAATATTTACATATATACAAAAAAAAAATTGGAAAGGGAGAGTTTTGCAAAATCATCTTAGCACTACTTAACTTAGAAGACAAAATGATGTTATATCATTTACTTTAAATCAACCACTTTTTAAAACAAAGATTTTCAATTAGGATATATTTCATAATTAACACATATGAACCTTCCTATATACTAGTTAAACCATTGTTATTTGTAATCAAACTTCATTTTTATTTTTGTTAAGACAAATAAATTTTCAAAAATTTCAATTTATTAACCAAAACCTATACTTATCCCATAGTGTTTCTTCAAAAATAAATCAAAATGCTAGAAAAAGAATTTTTTTTTTTTTGAGATTTAGAAATTTTGAGAATTTTTTTTTGAGTTAAATGAAAATTTAAAAATGTCATGAAAAATTAAAAAAATGAAAATGAAAAAGAGACTCCCCTACACACTTAATTTTTAACAGTGTCCCTACGGTTAATGCATGATATAATGAGTGTAACAGGGAAAAATATATACATATTTACAAAAGAGGGTTAATATTCTTACTAGACGTAGCTTGGCCCATGAAGAATCATGAGCTTCTCCTCTTGGTTACCGGGCAATTCCAAGAAAGGTTTTAAGCGATGACCGTTGATTTTGAAAATTGATCCATCCTTGGGGTTTTCTATTTCTATGGCACCATGTTGAAAAACAGTTCGTACCACAAATGGTCCGATCCATCTTGATTTAAGATTCCCAAGGAGTAAATGACGTCTTGAGTCATATAAAAGAACGTGTTGGTTAGGCGAAAACTTTTTCCTTAGGATTGACTTGTCATGAAAAACTTTTGTTCTTTCTTTGTAAATTTTCTCGTTTTCATACGTGTCGTTACTAAGTTCTTCTAGTTCATTGAGTTGTAATTTTCGGTTTTCGCCAGCTTTATCAATGTCAACTTTTAAGTTTTTTATTGGCCACAACACTTTGTGTTCGATTTCAACGGGTAAATGGCAAGCTTCATAGTAAACTAAATGGAATGGTGACATCCCAAGTTATTTTTAAAAGCAGTATGGTAAGCCGAAGGCGCGTTGGTCAATTTCTGAGACCAATCTTTTCAATTTTTGTTAACAGTTTTCTCCCAGATTTGTTTTATTTGTCCATTTGAAACTTCAACTTGACCACAAGTATGAGGATGATATGGAGTGGACAACTTGTGAGTTATCGAGTATTTCCTCATTAAAGTTTCAAAAGAACTGTTACAAAAATGGGTTCCGTTATCACTGATTATTGTGTGAGGTGTGCAAAACCTTGAAAAAGTGTTTTCTTTGAGAAATTTCACAACAACTCTATAGTCGTTGGTTTTGCACGGAACGGCTTTGACCCATTTTGAGACGTAATCGACAGTGAGAAGGATATACAAGTTCCCAAAAGAATTAGGAAAAGGTCTCATAAAGTCGATACCCCAAACATCAAAGATTTCGAACGTAAGAATGAGGTTGAGAGGCATCATATTTCGTCGAGAAATTCGTCCAAGCATTTGACATCGGTCGCATGTTTTACAATATTCGAATGAGTCTTTGAAAAGAGAAGGCCAATAGAAACCACATTCAAGCACCTTTTCCGCAGTTTTTTGAGGACCGAAACGTCCACCGCATGCTTGATCGTGGAAAAACGAGAGAACACTCCTTATCTCATTATTCGAAATGCAACGTCGGATGATTTGGTCGCGGAAATATTTGAACAAATATGGATCGTCCCAATAGAATTATTTCACTTGGGACATGAATTTGTATTTGTCTTGTTTGGGCCAAGATGTGGGAGTTTCTTTAGTGACTAAGTAGTCCACTATATCAGCGTACCATTGGTCGATATAAATTGAAAGAAGTTGTTTATCAGGGAAGTTTTCATTGATTGGCAAAGAAGATGATGCGTTCGGAAGACGAGACTAGTGATCAGCTATGACGTTATCAGATCCTTTTTTGTCTTTAATTGTAAGGTTCAAATTCTTGAAGTAAAAGGATCCAATGAATCAAACGGGATTTAGCATCCTTTTTAGCGAAGAGATATCGAAGCGTAGAATGGTCAGTGTATAGAGTAATGTGCGAACATATTAAGTAAGGTCAAAACTTTTCGAGTGCAAAAATGACAGCTAGAAGCTCTTTTTCGGTTGTTGTGTAGTTGAGTTGAGCGTCGTTCAAAGTCCTACTCACGTAGTAAATGACGTGAAAGATCTTGTTGATGCATTGTCCTAAGACAGCACCAAAGGCAAAGTTCGAAACATCACACATTATTTCGAAAGGAAGATTCCAATTGGATGCGCAAATGATTAAAGCAGAAATGAGTTCGTTCTTGAGACGTTCAAAATAAAAGATACAATCAGAGTTAAAATCAAAAGGAACGTCTTTTCCAAGAAGAGTCATCAAAGGACGAGCGATTTTGCTAAAATCTTTCACAAAGCGTCGGTAAAAGCCAGCGTATCTTAGAAATGATCAAATGTCCTTAACAGATCTGGGAATGGGTAGATTTGCAGTTACATCGATTTTTCTTTATCTACCTAAATGCCTTTATTTGACATGATATGTCCAAGGACTATGCCTTGTTTGACCATAAAGTGGCATTTTTCCCAATTCAAAGTCAAATGTTTTTCTTTACATCGATTTAGAACTAACTCAAGATGATGTAAACATTGGGAAAAAGAATCACCAAAGATAGAGAAATCGTCCATCAAAACTTCTAGAAAGCATTCAATCATGTCAGAAAAGATTCCAACCATGCATTGTTGGAAAGTCGCAGGAGCGTTACAAAGTCCGAATGGCATACGTCGATAAGCAAAGGTACCGAATGGACACGTGAAAGTCATTTTCTCTTGATCTTTCGAAGCGATGGGAATCTGGTTATAACCTGAACAACCATCAAGGAAACAGTAGAATTCATGGCGGGCTAAACGTTCGAGCATTTGGTCGATGAAAGAAAGATGGAAGTGATCTTTTCGTGTTGCGGCATTTAGTTTTCGATAGTCGATGCAAACACGCCCACCTGTTTGAGTACGAGTTGGAATAAGTTCGTTTGAATCATTCTTGACAACGATTATCCCAGACTTATTCGGTACAACAAGAATTGGGTTAACCCATGAACTATCAAAGATTGGGTAAATGATTCCGTTGTCGAGAAGTTTAAGAATTTCATCACGCACCGCATCTTTCATTTTTGGATTAAGCCTTTGTCGCATGTCGCAAATAGGTTTGACATCGTCGATTAAATGGATGCAATGTTGAACAAGAGCATGACTAATTCCCTTTATATCGGAGATCGACCATCCAATCGCTTCCTTGTTTTTTGAAATAATAGAGAGAAAAGAAGTTTCTTGGTCAAGAGAAAGATCGTTAGAAATTAGGACAGGACAAGTTTCGTTTTCACCTAAGTATGCATACTTAAGGTGGTTGGGAAGTGGTTTGAGGTCCAACTTCGGGATTTTTTCGATGGAAGAATTGGGTTGAGATTCGAACACGATTGGAAGCGATTCAAAAGGAAGAGTGTGTTCAATCTCGTTGGGAATTTCGTGAAACAATTTTTCGTACTCGGTCTCACGTTCATCGTTAAGATCAAGTGTTTAATTTTCAAAATTTTTATGAATGGCACTAATTTCCAACGTTTGTTCATGAGGTTCATTCGATTGGCTTTCAAGATTGAAAATATTGAGGTCCAAAGTCATGTTTTCAAAAGAGATTTTCATCGATCCGTTACGACAATTAATTAAGGCATTTGAGGTAGCTAAGAATGGTCGGCCTAAAATTAGTGGAATTTGAATCGTGGGATTTGTCACGGGTTGTGTTTAAGAACGATAAAGTCAACGGTGAATGTGAATTTCCCTACTCAAATGAGCACGTCTTTGATTTCTCCCACAGGCTTCTTAATGGAACGATCGGCGAATAAAAGCACAACTTTTGTGGATTTGAGCTCACCTAAGCCTAATTGTTCGTACACGGAATATGGAATCAAGTTGACACTCGCACCTAAGTCAATCAAACATTTGTTAATCGTCTCATCTCCAATCATACATGAAATCGTAGGGCAGCCAAGATCTTTGTATTTGACGGCCTGGCTTAGGACAAAACTTCACTCAAACTGACGGCTAAGAAGACTTTTTTGGAACTTGAGTGTGCCGCTTTTGGGTGCACAAGTCCTTAAGAAATTTCGCGTAAGTGGGGACTTGTTGAACGATGTCAAGAAGTGGAATGTTAACTTTGACTTATTAAAAATTTCCAACGTCTTTTCCATTTGGTCCGATGTTTCTTTGGTCGAAGACGATGTGGAAATGGAACATGATACTTGGTAGGTGGGTGTACTTGAGTAGAAGAAGAAGAATTTTGATTGGCATTCGCTTCAACGTTTGGCTCCATGTTCTGTTCAGATTCGTTCGTTGTTTTAGAAATGCCGAGAGAGGTTTCTGGTAAATTGTTTGAATTAACGACTTAATTATCGATTTGTTTACCGAAAAGGAGAATTGTGGTAGCATTCAATTGGGTGACATTGCTATTTTGAACAACATGGCTTGACTTGAATTTGCGTTTTGATTTCTGGGATTTGAAAGGGGCTGGCTTGGGAATGTTCCTCGTTCGCGTTCATTTACAGACATGGCTAATTGACACATTTGCATTTCGAGTTTTGCAATTGACTGGTTTGCGTTTTGCATATATGAGGTCAATAAATTTTGCAAGTTTCTATTTGATTGGAGACTTTGAGTAGTTTCTTTAGCCAACGTTTCAAGAGTTTTCTCAAGTGAACTTAAACGTTTATCGTCCTGGGGAGGATGACCCGCATTTGGTTGAAAATTTGATTGTTGCGGTTGATTATGGTACGGACACGCAAAGTTTGGTTGAAAATTGTTTGGCTGAAAGGAAGGATTCAAAGCATTTTTCGGGAATTCTTGAAAATTGGGAAGAATCTTATTCGTGTTGGGATTGTTTTGGTTCCACGCAAAATTCGAACGATTTCTCCAACCAGGGTTGTACGTTGGAGAAAATGGGTCGTTTTTGGCTTTATTGAAAGCATTGATTTGTTCGACAGAACTGGGACACTGATCGGCTATATGATTAGGATCATTGCATTTATAACACATCGGTTGAGAAGCTTGGTTCATTTGATTCAATGAAAAAACGTTATCGAATTTTTTAATCATTGTGTCGATCTTGGCTTCCAAAGTAAAAGAAGATCCTATCGAGTGTGCACTTGATCGAGAGTAAATTGATTTTTCGTTCGAACGTTCCCATTGGAACAATTTTTCAGTGAGGTTTTCAAGAAATTTCGAAGCATCGTCGTGATGTTGGGCAAGAAAATTGCCTTGGCACATTGATTCGAGCATGGTTCGTGAGCTGTTTTCGAGTCCATCGTATAAGATTTGGCAAATCGTCCATTTTTCAAAGTTATGGAGTGGACATTTTATCAAAAGTTCTTTGAATCTTTCAAAATATTTTCCAAATGGTTCTCCTTAAATTGATGAAAATTTACAATTTTGTTTCGGATTATACTTGTTTTTTCCAATGGGTAGAATTTTTTTTAAGAAAGCTTTTAACGATTTCTTCCTACGTTTTAATCGAGTTCGATGGTAAGCTGTACAACCAGTTCTCAGTGTAATCTGTAAGAGTGAATGAGATTAATCGAAGTTTGAGTCCGTCAACAAAAAGTTGTTAGAGTTTAATGGTTGCACAAACTTGTTCGAATTTAGTCAAAAAGATGCATGGATCATCGTGCTCAAAATTGCCAAATTTCGAAAGTGTGACAATATGGTTCGAGTAAATTTGGAAATGGTTACTCGTATGGGTAGGTAACGTGATGCAAAATGGAATGGAAACTCGATCGGGAAAGATTCTATTCATAAGAGTTAGAGGGGCGTTCTCGTTCTCCATTTCGGGAGGATCGTCTTTTCGGGTTAAACGATTTGTAGAAGGGTTGCGCATCCAAGTATTCGTTGTTGTGTTACAAGTCCAAGTACTCATGCACAAGTGAAAGTCGAGAAGAGAAAGAAGTTAGAATCGAGTTTAGATAATGAAAGAAGATTTGAAAAACAAAGTGAAAATTTTGTTTTTGTTTTTTTACTTTTTTTTTAAAAGGAAGAAAACTATTTGCCAAGTGAAATTTATTTTTAAATGAGAAGTTTGATTTTTTATTTTATTTTTTTGGTTTTTCAAATTTTTATATGTTTTCGTTTTTGTATTTTTTTTGTTTTTGAATTTTCAAATACTTACCAAAAGGAATTATTTTTTCAAATTTTTTTTTGTGTTTCTAAAAATGGAAATTTGATTTTTGAATTTTTTTCTATTTGAAAATTTGAAAATTTTCTTTTTGGATTTTGTTTTTGATTGAGAATTTTCAAAGGAAAAGAAAAAAGGATTTTTTTTGGATTAAAAACCAAGTTAAGTAAAATTTACAAGTTTTTTTTTGGATTTTTGGATTTTTGTATTTATTTTTAAATATGCATGAACTAATGCAACTAAATGAATGCATAGAACTTAATTACAATTTTCTGTCCTTGGTAGCTTCTAACCCAAAATTGTATAATCATATTTTGTCTTAAATCAATAAAAATATTTCTCAACCAAGTAACGGACATGGGTTATCGGTGCACCACGAATCACCGTAGCAATGCAGCCGAAGGTTTAAGTACCTTCAGAGGAACAACCAGTATAATATTTACGAATCACCGTAATTTTTGTAACTGGTTATTACTCTACCGTAGCCTAGATACCAAGAAATAAAATTATTCAAAGAAAACAATTTTGAAGGTACAATTAAGCCTTAAGTGAGCTCGTGACACCCTTAGGTCCAACGTCTAACCGTTATTACTAGTCAAATTCTACGATGAAATGCATTTGTGGGCTAAGGAAAGGGTGATGAAATCCTCCACCTTATGTGAATTGGGGTATCGCCCTTAAAAAAGAAAATAAGATAAGAACGCAAAGCGAAGCAAAAATTAAACATGAATTTACAATGCACTAAAATGAAATTTGTTTTGTTTTTGGATTCTCAATTTTTTTTATATATGCAAATGCAAGCAACCGACAATGCAATTCAAATAAAAACAAGGGCTAAAAGCACGATACCAGAGCGTGTAGATTATTAGCAAATTTATTTATTTTTTTAGTGGCGGTTTTTTAGCAAAATATGGTGGTTATTTTAGTAAGCACTTATTCCTTTTAATCTGCTTTGGCAACCTGAAAAGGAGTGAATATATATACAATTTTTTTTAGAAACAAGTTAAAAACATGCCAAAACAAAACTAAAAACACAAAACTAAAAACAAATCGAGCAAATCTTTTTTTTAATAAGGGTTGACTAAAAAAAAGTAAAATCAACAAATTAAAACAAAGCAAAAGAAATAAACGAAAACTCAAGAAAAAGGAACCAAGTTTTTTTGTTTAGTTCAAAACAAAAGAAAATTAGGTAGGAAAAGAAAACAAATAGAATAAAATAAAATAAAATAAAATCTTGAACCCGGCCCATACAAATTAAAAGAAGAGCAATCCCCTTTCTATTAACAAAACAAACTATCTCATTCATTTCCTTCTATACAAAATAAAACGGTGGAATCGATTGATTTTTTTTTTTAGAAATCGCGGCGATTTTGGGCGATGGAAGGTCGCTATGTTTTGGAGGCGTGTGGTTACTGATGAGGAAGATGTCGAGTTAGCGATGGGTTTAAGTATGCGGACTTATGGTTTCGGATAAGGCTCAAGGCGATTGGGGAAGGTGAAGTGGAGACAGTCGCGAGGTGATTCAGAGGTCGAGGGGAGGATCGCGGGGTCGCCGGTGGTTGTTTAGTTCGGCGAGATGATTTGCAGCCGAGGTGTTGAGTTCGATTTTTGGTTCTGGCGATTGGGTTTTTTGATTGCTCGTTGGAGGCGATTCTTGGCGATGACTTGATGGTAGTTGCAGGCAAGGCGAATGAGGAAGTTATAGCCATTAGGAATTCTCGTGTTGTAGAGGGGTATGGTTGTATCGGCAGTGCAGGGGATAGCAGCGATGGGTGAGGCTGGACAGAGAAGTTAGGTTGTAGAGGTCGATTTGAGGAGTTTGATTTTGTTCGAGACTTTGTTGTGGTCTGGTCATTGAAGGCAATAGAATTGGTAGTGAGGAGAATTAGCGGTTCAAGTGTTGGTGATTTTTGAGTGATGGCGTTTGGCGATGGATTCCAAGAAGACAGCGATGTGAATGGAGTGTGTTTGTAGTGAGTGAGTGATGATCAGTGTTGATGGAGAAGCAACTAGGTGGAGTGATGTATGTTGTAGGAATGATGAGTTTGTTATGGTTGTTGTATTTGTGGAGTGATATATGGTGCAGGGTGGTACTTGAATTGCTGTAGCTTTGTAATGGTAATGATATGGGTGAAGGAGTGTTTTGATAGTTGAAGATGCGAAGAGCAGAAATTGTTGTAGTAGAACTTAGATGTTGAATGAAGTGATTGTTACGGTGGAGTTGAATGAATGTGTGGAAGATGATGGTAGTGGTGGGTAAGACTGTTGGTTGGTTTGTGATAATGTGTGGTGAATGACGAGCAAGTTGATGTGGTATATGATTTGTGGGTATAGGATGACAATGAGCTTATGTGATTTGTGATGATGAATGAAGGAAGGATTACAGTCTGATGGATGGTCGCAGATTATGCAGTGAGGAATAATGTAGTTCGTGGTGATTTGGTAGGGATAGGACGTTCTGTTAGCAACTGTTGATTGGTGAACTGTGCTGTTGCCTTCAGGTTAGTATGTATCTCATGGAGTGACTGATGTAGTAGGGTGGAGCAGCTGTTGGACTTGCAGGAAATTGAAGTGGTTTGGTAGCAGGGTGTATATGTCTGAAGTGATGCAACGAAGTGGGACAGCGGTGGTATTGAATAGAGAAGGTTGTAGTTGTGAAGACTCGACAGTGGAAGTATGAAGACTCGACAGTGGATTCTATATTTGTTGGTATAGGGAGATGGTAATTGGAAGGGAGAGGTTTGGACAAAACTGATGGCCAGAGAATTAGTGGTTTTTAGAGTAAGTAGCAGTTGGCAATTGAAGGTGACAAAGGCAGTTTAGGGTTGTAAAGGCAGGCAGTGGTGAATAGAGCCGAGTTTCGTGTTGCTGTAGTAGTAAAGCGACAGTTGTAGTGAAGTTGTGGCAGGAAGGGGTGGAATTGAAGAGGGGTGTGCTTGTTGTGTGATGAAGTGGGTGAAGTAATGTATGTTTAAGAAGAATGGTTGGTTTGAGGCACTGTTGTAAGGGGTGATCAGGGTACAGACGTATGTAGATGAAATTTGAGATGTTTAGGCAGTTTTGATGGGAAAGTAAGTGGCAGAACCGGCAGAGAAGTTTAGGTAGTGGATAAAACTGTTATGAAAATATGAAAATGTACACAAATGAAATGTAAAGTGTGATGTAAAGAAAAGGAAATGAAATACATACATACATACATATATATATATATACATACATACATACATACATATATATATATACATACATACATACATATATATATATATATATATATATATATATATATATATCTACATACATACATACCTATATATATATCTACATACATACATACCTATATATATATCTACATATATGTACATATGTACATATATGTACATATAGATATATGTGTGTGTATGTATATATTTGAAATTATGATGTGTTGATTTTTTTTAATATGAAATGCAAATGAACAAACAACTAAAAACCAATAACAACATACAAAAAAAAAAAAAAAATACACACAACACAATTTTTTTTAAAATGCAAGTTAACACACAACAAACACACAATAAAGTCAAACAAAAATAAATCGAAAAATAGAAAATTAAAATCAAAACTATTCACCAGCAACGGTGCCAAAAACTTTTTGATTGATGGAATTTCTATCCGTTTAGAAAATAGTCGAGAAATTTCAAATTAAAATAACCGCAAACGCACGGCGTAATATTGTAGTACGTGGCGAGTACGTGTCAAATAGACCAAATGGAAGGGAAATTGTTAACTAGAAACAAAATAAAGCTAAAATCAGAGTTAAAATGTCATTTAATAACTATTAGACTAGAGAACAATTTAGAAGTAAATTCACTCTCGTATGTTCGTAAATCAACAAACAAATAATTTATGATCTCTAACTTTGATATTGACTGAAATAATCATTGCATTTATCATAAGTATGGTTTGTTTATATTATTAATTAACATAACTCAAACTATCAAACTATAATACAATAATTATACCACTTATAATTCTCATGAAAAAGAAGCCAAAGCAAAAGATATTTTAAGTATGATCTGTTTACTATTGTAACTAGTAATATAAATCATCAAATTTCATTTTTGCTTTCATTTAAAAATCAAAAATGGATTAGCAAATGATGATGTAATTATGTTTATGTTGAATAAGAATAGCTCATTTGCAAAAGCAACATAAGCTATCAAACCCACTTGTATAAACTTGCATCAAAATTCATTCTCTTGAAGCATAAACGAAAAGAGATCATAAATAATAGAAATGTTGAAATTACATAATATTTGAGAGCTTCATTACCCCCAAATTGAAGGGGTTTAGCTACTCATTTGTGTTATCAAATCAAAACATGTAAATTTCAACATGAAAAGGCAAAGAAATGAAACTAAGCAAAGGTTGAGAGAGAGATTAACTACTAACTGCTTGCATGGATGTAAATCTAAGCTATAAACACTAAAAAAAAAGAGCATAGCAATAAAATTAGCATAAAAGCAAAGAAAAATATGTAGAAAAGAAAAGAGGAAGAGGCTTGGAAGCCGTTTTTATTTCATGAAATATTGACATTACAACTTGCATTTTTCATTTCAAAGAGTGGAAGATATGTTCATGTACATAAGAAGGTTATTTATACATGCATAAAACCCTAATTCCATTTTTAGAGAGTCCCAAAATACCCCTTAGGAAGTGTGGCCATCAATTAACCATTAGCCACTTGTTAATCCATCATTTGATGTGCATGAAGTTTTAACCTCCACTTAGTTGTCCATTAGCTTCTAACTGTACATTTAGGTAAGTGGGTGAGGTCCTCCATGATCTTGAACTTGAATTATTTCCTCTTCCTTCCTTTGTATTTCCTTGTGCATGCATATATCATCATGAATCCCACTTCATGTGCCTCAAAATATCCTATAAAAATTATAAAATTGTCCAAGTAAAAATTCTCAAATTGATACATGCACAAAAATGATCATTTTGCCCCTGAACGAAGATGAAAATATGACGGTTTGAAAATAACTGATTGGTTTTGAACATACCAAAATGCCCAAATATGATGTTTATTGAAATAAAAAGAGATAAAATATGGATGTAAATATATACACATTTACGTGCATATCTACAAGCTCTTAACAAATCCTTAAGATTTTGTTAACTCTTTCTGTTTGCCTATCAGTCCGTGGATGGTAAGCGGTACTCATGTTGGCTTGGTCCCTAAAGCTCCATGTAGACTTTTCCAGAATTCAATTGTAAACAAATGATTTCTATCACTGACAATACTACTAGAAATCCCATGCAGTCTAACTACATTCTTCATAAACAATCTCGCCAAAATAGTTGCCGTCCTAGCTGACCTTACCGGGATGGAATGGACACTCTTAGTTAGTCTATCTATTATGACCCATATACTTTCATTCCCTTTATTAGATCTTGGAAAACCATCAATAAAGTCCATAGAGATAGAATCTCATTTCCACAACGGAACTTCCAACGGTTGAAGCAATCCACTTGGTTTCTGGTGTACGGCCTTTGCTCGTTGGCAATTCAAGCACTGCTTAACACACAAACCAATGTCCCATTTCAATCATCTCTTCATACCCTGATACATCTTCATTCCTCTTGGATGGATAGTGAACTTCGAACGATGGCACCCATCTAAGACTTCCTTCCTTGTGTTTTCTACATTCGGAACACACAACCTCCCTTTCTTTCTTAACCACTGTTTCTGGTTAAGACTGAAATCCTTTAAGTCATCACTCTCTATTCATTCCCTCAACCTTTTGATCCGTTCAGAAAAAATTAGGTCCTACTATTGCTTAGAAGCTATCTTCTCAATCATTACTAGTCTAATTTCTAAACAAGGCAATACAACACTTCTGGTACTAGAACCTTCCTCGGATCTAAACTACACACTACAAGCCAATAATACTTTCAAATCTTTCCACTCGGCAATCATAGCTAATGCTGCATTCTGATGCCTTTGACTGAGTGCATCCTCCACGTTGTTTCCTTTTCCGTGTGGGTACTCAATTCCAAAATCATAAGAATCAATAAACTCAATTCATCTTTGCTGTCTCATTTTTAGATCCTTTTGAGAGAACAATATTTCAATGACTTATGATTAGTATGAAGCTCAAATTGCTCTCCCAATTGATAATGCCACCACACCTTCAAAGAAAATACAACGGCCACTAACTCCAAGTCATGTGTTGGATACCTAACTTCATGTGGTTTGAGCTGTCTAAAAGCATGAGAAACCACTTTACCTCTTTGCACAACATAGCTCCCAATCTAGTTCCACATGCATCTATATAAACAACCAAATCTCGATTCCCCTTTGGAACAACTAACACCGGCGCATGGGTCAATAAGTTTTTCATGGTCTAGAATGCTTCCTCACACTTATCAATCTATGCAAACTTCACATCTTTTCGTGCAAGCTTAGTCATCGGTGTAGTTATTCATGAAAAATCCTTGATAAGTCTTTGATAATATCCAACCAATCTAAGAAAGCTCTTAATTTCGGTCATCATCTCAAGTCTCTTCCAATTATTCACCGCCTCAATCTTAGTTAAATCCACAGACAAACCTTTTTTTGAAACGACATGGCCAAGGAACTTCACTTCCTACTTCCAAAAATGACACTTCGAAAACTTAGCCTGCAACTAATGCTCCGTCAACTTCTCGAGCATAATGATAAGATAAACTTCATTCTCCTTCTCATCCTTAGAGTATACCAAAACGTCATCTATGAAGACCAACACAAATCTATCCAAGTGCTCTCGGAAAATCCTATAAATCAAATCTCCAAAGAATGCCGGTGCATTAGAAAGTCCGAACGGCTTAACTAACTATTCATACGATCATATCTTGTCCTAAACGCCATCAAAGGAATGCTATCCTCTACCATCCTAGACTGATGAAATCCTGTCACCAAATTTAGCTGAGAGAATACCTTGGCTCCGCTTAACTGATAGAGCAAATCATCAATTCTTGGCAATGCATATTTTGTCTTTATTGTTTTATCATTCAACTTACGATAATTGATACACAACATTAACGATCCGTCCAGCTTCTTAGCAAATACAGCGGCAGCTCCCAATGGCGAACTACTTGGTCGGATAAAACTCTTGCCTTCCAATCCATTAATTGAACATTCAACTCTTTCATCTCGGTGGGGTTCATCTTACTCAGCAGCGTACTCACTAGCTCTGCTCCAGGCACCAAATAAATCTGAAACTCAATGGCTCGTTTCGGTGGCAGCCAAATTACCGGCTCAAACACATCCGCCAATTCTCTAACTACAATGACTCGATGCAACTCCTCCTCTAGCTCCATAGTACCTAATAAAGCATTCATTTCACAACTAGGGTTCTCTACGGTATAAACTATCTGATCCCTACAATTTAGGTGACTAAGTGATATTTTCCTATTCTGGCCAAATAATCTTGTATCATATTTACTTACCCAATCCATCCCAAGGATAATTCTAAATCCCCCAAAGTCAAACACATGCAAACAGCACTCAAAAGTGTGACCTAGCAAATAAAACTGTAAATGGTCACACCTCATCCAAAGCGTTGCATAACTTCCTATCAGATTTGCAACCCTTAAGGAAGTAACTAAATATAAAGGTTCTAGGTTAAGCTTATCTACCAGACATCGAAAAATAAAAGAATGAAATGCTCCAGTATCAAATAATACCCTAACTGGTATGCCATGGATCAAAAGCGTACCTTCCATCATAGACTTCCCTTTCTCGGTAGCAGTTGGTTTAGAAAATGATGGTTCCAAAGCAAAGACCTTTACTTTTCCCGCCTTGGCGGGTTCAGGACATTTGTTCTTGTAATGCCTCATCTGGTTGCAATTATAGCATTGCACATTCTGCTCCCCCACAACCGGCTTTCCATCTCTCGAGCAACACTCATTAGCATAGTGACTATTCATATCACACTTGTAGAAAACTATATCTGTTTTCCCTTTCTTGGTAGCTCCTTCTCTCTGAGCGCCCTTCTTTTTAAAGAATTTCCTCTTCTTTCCTTGAGAACAATGGAATTCAACGGGCTTCTCCCTAGTTGAAACAGCAAGCATTTCCTCATGGAAAAAGGCCATTTCACTAGCACGTTAGAAGATCTCGATTATGGGCCATAGTCATTTTGCCTAGCTCTGGCCTCAATCCTTCAATAAACCTCTCATTCCTTATGACATCTGTGTCAACCAAAGCATACCATATCGGGATAGCTTATCAAATCTTGCAGCATACTCGACCATAGACATCTGTCCTTGGACAGGATCCATAAACTTCCTTATTAACACCGACTTGGCCATCTCATACAAGAACCTATGCTCAAAACTTGTGACGCCCCACCTCTATACCTACGCTAGCCAAGAACACTACGGAGTAATGCTGTCAACTAGAACGGAGAATAAGGCTGTTGAGGAGCGACCATTTGTATAATTGCTTTGTGCGAGTACAGATATGCCAGATAAAAGTATAACTTTTCATCTCAAGAGGAAACCCGACATACCGACACAAAGTCAAAACTACTGCACAGTGGTTATATGTAATCTTCAGAAACAAATATAGAAATAAACATAACACAAATTAGTCACAGATAATTCATATCACAAAGGCGGAAATAGATATGAATATATATAACACATAAAAGTGTTCATCTGAGTAGTGGTCAACAAGATCCACACTATCACAAAAGAAATAGCTATCAGAACTACACAAAAGAATATGGATACAACCGTGAGTCTATATCTCAAGTGTATACAACAAAAACTACTAATCTAAGTAGTTAGCCAAAAGTCAAGGTAATGATCCAGGATGAGAAGTCAAGCAGAAGCACCTGTAACATCTCGGTCTGACCCGAGTATTATTTGATAAGAAAATAATAAACGGATCAGTCTAGCTATAAATATCCGATGAAATGATATAGAAAAGGTATGACTAAACGCATAATAATCACAATGCCAAGTTGTGATAAATAAGTAACTGAAAATCAACAAGAGATAATTCAATATCACAAAAATCTACTCAAAGATCAAAAGGAATGTCATACTCCATATTTCATTCACCAAACCATAAATATTGACAATTATATCAATGTCAATCACAAAAGTCAATGACACACAAATTCACCAATGCACAAATATGGATAAAACTTATCAATGAAAATCACGAAAATTGGTGAAGCACAAATTTTAGAAATCATCTCAAGAAATCTAGAAATCACAAAAAGGGGGAAGGCCTATCACAAACGGGAGCATAAAGCTCACCAATACGTATATCACAAACGGAACGCTAATTCCATGGTTGCTAACCATCACAAATTGAGCCGAAGCGCCACAAACGGCCCAAAGACCATGGGTTGCTACCCCACCAATTTGAGTCGAAACTCCACAAAACGGGGTTTAGTCTCCCTCGCAGACAAAGAGACATCACACATTGCTAGTCTAAATCACCAAAAATGATCGTCGTGATCATCAAGAAGTGTCAATTACAGTAAGCTAGTAAATATATGAGCTTAGCATCATGTCCCATAACCACTAGCTTAACTTAAATATTTACGAAAAAATTGTAGATCTCCACTAGAAAATTGTCACAAGAGATTCAATCGAACAAGCCCAAGAATTAACCAACAAAGTGAACGCAAGCGTTTCATACCACTCATTTTACTAAGCCGTTTAATTAGATTTCTCATACGAGTGAGGTAAAGGCTTGTATATACTAATAGGTTGGAAAACGGTTTTATAGACGAGTTTGATAATGAAAATAGAGTTTAAATAATCTTTGATAAAGAGTTTGAATATTTACTACTAGTATAGAAACCTTTGTATTTTAAAGTGACAAAGCACAAAAATGATTGTAGAAACAATCAATCACCAAAATTCACATACGAAGACGTGAATTAATTCCAAAGAAATCGATATCAAATCCATCAAAGTGGATATTTCCAAAAATTCCAAAATAGAAGTCATCATAGTCGAATAAGTGATAACAACAACTAGGAATCAAAACGAATCGATATAAATTGGATACCAAGCAAAACTAGGCTCAAATAGGCATAGCAGACAAATAGAAGCAGTTCAGTCGACTGACTCACTGAGTTCAGTCGACTGATCACAGTCCCAAAAAACTCTCGGGATGCAGGTCAGTCGACTGAACTCAGTGAGTCAGTCGACTGACTGCAGTAAACAGAGCCCCCAAGGCTCTGCAGGAAGTCTTCACCCTGCCTATTAGCTTCAGCCAGTCGATTGACCAAGAAGTCCAGTCGACTGACTAGAGCTAAGGCAGTTTTCCCTGCCTTTGCACAAGATGTGCAAACCCATCCAATTCGCAACCGAATTCGAGCAATGGCGCTAGGGGTTTATGCCAATCGACTACCCGTCCCTTTTGGCTCTTCGATGCGTCACCAAAACATGTTAAGATATCCATAAAAGGATTTTCATAGATTTTGATTTCAAAACACCAAAAATTGGAATATACACCAAACCAATTCAAACCAAAATCAAATGCACATGAATATGTGTTAGGAATTCATACCTAACAATCAAAGATAATCATAAACATAGATGTGAGATAAAAATCTCACCTTTGAACCCAAACGATTGAAGAAGAAGCTTGAAAGCAAAGGAGAATCAACCACTCTTCAAATCCAACTCAAGAAGCTTGATTCTAAGCTTTAAAAGAAGAACATTCCCAAAGTTAGGTTTAGGAATTTCTGAAATTGATAAGAGAATGAGTTGGAGAAGAAGAAGAGAAAACTTACCAATGGGTTCTTCTATTAGTTTGGAGCTAGAGCTTGATTTGCAAAAGAAAACTAGGGCTTGGAGTTTTAATTTCCTCTTCCACTCTGCATTGTTATAAAAGCTTGAGTATTAGGAAATGAGGAATGAAGTAATGAAGAGGAGAAGGGGTTGGGACTAAATACATAAGTGGGGTTATTGGGCTCAGCCCAAAGCAAAGCCCTAAGTGAAAAGGTAGCAAAATTCTACTATCTCCAAACATATCAAAGTTTACACTTAAAAAGATCGCAAACGTCATTTTGAACTCAATGGGAGTGGTCCCGAGTCCTAATTCGACCGTATGCAAAAAGTAGCTTTTCGGACTAAATTCCGAGTATCGATAAAATATTTAAATAAAATATTTAAATACAAAAACCGATAAATGTGCGGGTTGTTACAAAACTCCTCCTAAATTCAGCCAAAGTCAACTCTTCCTCTGGCACTCTGGCCGTAGCGCTAACCATTGCAACTGTCTTAAGGCTAGCCTTCTCTTCTCTCCATCATTCAAGCCTAGATCTGCAAAAATCCTTTCACAGTTCAACAACCAATCCTCCACTATAACAACATCTTATGTTCTTGCAAATGGCTTTCCTCCCAAACTGATATAGTCTCAACTCATCTTAGCATAGTTATATCCAACTGGGACTATAAGATTTGCTCCAACAACATTTCCAGCAGTATTACCTCCAACAACTCGACTGCAATTCCAGCCTGCACCATGTTTACAAAGAACTGATACATTGCTCCCATGTACATCTGGGGAACTCCTACACAAACAGTTTCAGCTTGTGCCTGACCTGGACTTCTTCTAGCATTAGGTCAGGCATTTCCATTAGTAGTGGTGCTCTCTCGTCCAACATTAACTCTGCCTCTTATTCCTTCCATACCTGTATTCAAACCTCTTGAGATACAGATAAATTGGGTAACTAAGATAGGAGGTTAGAGATATGGCATATACTTAACGTTACCAAAGCGTCATCCCATACCCCAATCTTAACTCTAATTTCTAAGGATTATGTTTTCAAAAAATCATTTTTATTTAAAGTTTTTCATAAACCATGCTTTGACACCAAGCTATAACATCCCCTATATAGAGGCCCAAAACTAAGTGCTACAGATGTTGTAGTCATCTATAGTATTAACTTTCGACAACTAAATATAGCTATGTTAATAATATCAATAATATCAGAAGCACTTGAATATGAAACAAAATAAAGATTTCAAAACAACTTTTACTTCATTACATTTCAAAACCAATTGTTTCACATTCATAACACATAATCCCAAATCATTCCTAGCAATAGATAAAATATAGTTATTACAAATTACGTCAAGAGCAGTATATGAAGATACTCCCTTGGATGAACAGAGTTATATGGTCATAATAGACCTAATACAATCATAGCGGAAATGCATCAAAACATAACAAGAACTGCAATCCTAAATCGCTATCCGTTTGCCTCCTGCATGCCTCCGGTAGCCTTATTCGTCATCCTACT
Organism: Allium cepa; assembly: GCA_030765085.1. Lineage (NCBI taxonomy): Eukaryota > Viridiplantae > Streptophyta > Magnoliopsida > Asparagales > Amaryllidaceae > Allium > Allium cepa. The sequence continues at coordinate 1,014,656,643 of CM060935.1, forward strand.
AAAACCTGAAAAATACCTTAATCCCTTAGCATACTCAAGTTAATTTAAGCACCCGAGAGTTTAAGGGGAAAACATAAACTTCAAGTTAGATATAAATCTTGGTATGAATAATACTATATCCATCCCGGTTTATCATGTTAAGTGAGACAACACCGCTCAGCGGAACGGGTTTCCCCTCGCTAACATCCTTTTAAAATATATCTTTTACAAAGCCTTTCATAAACAATATTATGTGCTCCTACATCCACAATGGTTAAAGCATATATTTATAAAACATTATGGCGATATGCATACTTGAAAATAATTAGGATTTCCCCCATCCATTATAGTTTAATTATATCAAAGAGGGACAACCTATTCCACTTTCATTTTGTTTATGTTGATGTAGACTATCCATCTCACATTACATAGTTTTCCTAGGATGACTATGAACCCATCATTTTGCCACTTGATTCATGCTAGCCCCATGAATCTAATAATTTCAAGTTAGCCCCATGAGTTTATTTATATCATGTTAGCCCCATGATTCTATTTGAATTTTGCCATTTGATTCATTGTAAGCCCATGATTCTATTTGTATCATGTTAGCCCCATGATTCTATTTGAATTTTCTATTTAATTAACGCAAGCCCCATGAATCTATTTGTATCATGTTAGCCCTATGATTAACCTACTTTCATTAGTATTCCTAACTTATGTGATATTCATTTATTGTTTCCATCGGTACCATCCAAACCCTTAGAAATCGAAACCTTTTGAAACCATTGAAACTCAACCCTTCGAAACCATTGAACCTCAAATCTTTCGAATCCATTGTACTTCAAACCTTTCAAAAGCAATAAAACCTCAGACATCCTATTTTTGAAAAAACTTGGTACATTGTGTTGGAAAACCTTTGGAAACCCTTCCATTTAAAACCTTTCAAAATCATTCAGAAACAAAAACCTTTCGACCCCTTGAAAAGTACCTTTCGAATCCATCGAAAACTTGGCTTTCGACCCCTTCGAAAGCTTTACCTTCGACCCCTTTTTAAAACATTCAGCAAACAAAACATTTCGAAAGCATTGGCTTCTTAAACCGTTCGAAAACTTTCTGGATTCAGTTTAAAATAGGTGGAAACCTTCTTTTAAAACCTGTCAACTTCATTGGAAGCAACCTTTTAGCTAAGTTGAAAGTTCTGCTTTGAAATCTTTAAAGCATCTTTTAAAACAACTCTTTCGAAAACTTTGGGTTATACTTCAATTTATAAAACAAGGGTAAGTCACTTGAGTCGAAAGCTTCCTTTCGAAGCATGGAGTAGTGGCCAATTTTTTTAAACAAGTAAACCTTTCGAAATCAATCAAAGTAAACCCTTCGATCTCGTTGAAAGGTTCAAAAAAAAACATTCATATATAATGTGGCAGTGACCTTTAGACTATGCCCGAAGGTTTCAAAATAGAACATTTACATAAAGCAGCGGTAACCTTTTAACTTTTCAGGAAGATTTCAAAACAAATAGCAGGTGCAACATTTTGATTGTGTCAAAAGGTTTAAAACCTTTCTTTTAAACCTTTTAACTTGATCAAATGCAACCAAGTCGAAAGCCCAATTTCGAAAGCAAAGCAGGTGAAAACTTTAGTTTATAAAACAAACATATCCCAACCACTTTGGCCATCATCCTTTCAACTGCAAACACTTCGACGCTATCCAATTCATTACACACCAAATGCCTTGGTTTGACCTTGCCGAAGCATAGGCAAAAGGTCTGAACCGGAAGGTATTATGCCTAAAATGACCGAGACATACCAAAAGCATGATTTTCTTGTTTTTAACTTAAAGAAGGCAACTTTTTAACTAACCTTCCCTTTTTAACAAATTCTCATTGGTTAACAATTACATTTCAAAAAAATGTCGTCACAAATTTCAGATTTGAATAATAATTTTATTTTACAAAATTCCCTCTCCTTAAATAAATATATAAAACATTTAAGTCCCATACCTTAAATAATTTTATATATTCACCCAAACAATTAGGAAAAATCCCAAAAAATCTAATTTTAATATGTTGCCTAACATATAAAAATTTCAATGCCAAATATTATTATTTTGGCCGAAAATAATTTGTAATCCAATGAACAATTTCCTTCACTAGAAAATTAATATAAAATCCACCATAATTCAGAAAATTATGAAAATTGAAATTCATCTCTGAAATATCATTTTGACCTGTATTTAAATTTTCAAGGCATTTGGATGTCATCAAATAGATATTTTTATATCAAACATATCATAAAACAAGTATGAACATGCATATTTCACCAACCAAGAAATATATGTAACTTTAATCATTGAAACATGGCATAACTTGCACAAACATTTTTTATCTTTGTCTCAAAACCGAAAACCAAAAGAAAGTGGGATGTAATAATTATTTACTTTAGCTACGAGATTAGAGATGTGAGTTTTGATGTTAGTATATTATCCTCCTCTTAAATCCTAGCTTTAATCTTCTTCTTAAGATTGAAAATGTTGGCTGGCTTTGGTGCTTTTAATTTGAGTAAAATGAAATGAACGTGATTTACTTACTCCAAAAGGTTTAGGGTATAAGCTCTACCTAATTCCCATGTTGCCCTTGTTATTTCCTAACGCCTTTGTTTTAGATTATTTAAAATTAGTTAACACCCTATTATGGCACGACTACCCTTAGCTAAAACAAATCTCAACCCATTAATCTCCATATTATTTAATTTAGTTTAACCAATTAAATACCCTAAATAATGTCACGAAACTATGTGGTGTTACATAAAATTACATGCATGGTTGTGTCCAGTGGGATCTCGATTGGTGGCTTGTGTTTCTGGGATAAGGACTAAATTATGAGATGAGCGGTTGAAGATTTGTTTTTGAATTGGACTATCCGATGGCCAAATATATTTTGAAATGCATGAAATTTTCATCTGGAGTATCGTCTTAGATAATGTTGAAATTTATACCATTAGAGCCGGGAAACAAATATGGTGATGCGCACCGATTAGTTTTATGACGATCTGGTGTACTATGTGATCGTACGAGCTTGAAATGTATGGTGTTTTATTTGAAGAATTCAATCAAATATATATATATATATATTTATGTATGTATGTATCCTTCCTTTATATAACATCTTATCTCTCTTGATAATATCAACTCTTCCTCCATTACATAAAAGAAATAGTTGCCACTCCTCTGTCAATTAAATCAAGATCATCAAGTTGATGATAAAATCCATGGACGTTCGAGTGGGCATTACGCACTTGTTACACAACAACCCCTTAGAGGAAGGAAAAATATTATCTAGACGGGTGAATAGATTGACCTTGAAACAACAACGATTAATTACTATTGCTATAAAACAAGCTCGTATTTTATCTTTGTTACCTTTTCTTAATAATGAAAAGCAGTTTGAGAGAGCTGAGTCGATCCCTAGAACGGCTGGTCAGCCACATGGATAGTTCAATGCGCTCATCAGCGCCTGACCCGGAGATGTGGATCATCCAAGGCACATTAGCATGGCGTACTCCTCTTGTTCGAATCGGAGTTTGAAACCAAACTTCTCCTCGAGAGGATAGATGGAGCGATTCAGGTGAGATCCAATGTAGATCTAACTTTCTATTCACTCATGGGATCCGGGAGTGTTCGACCCTCTATTAATAAATTTGGGAATCCAATATGAATTATAACCTGGATTAAATCAATTCTTTTTTTAATTTCTATACACGTAGTTCCAATTCCTTCTAAACCTGAGGATATTTTTTATTTTTTTGTACATAGTTCTTTATACAATTCCGTATTTTCTCATCTTTTTGTAGACCCACAGAAAAAATTTGGCTGTGCGAACCAAAAAGAATGATGATTTTGGGTTGTACCAAGTGTGGAACCAAGCGGATTTTTTTTGTCCCATATTTTTTATTATATTATCTTTCCATCTATTTTTTTCTAAATATGAATCTAAATCTGTTAACTAGTAATTAATTACTATTTTTGTTTTTGAATGATAGGGAAACAAGAACAAAAGGAAAGAGAAAACTACTAGAAAAAATAATATAAATAGAAGTGCCATAGTGACTACTATAATATCATTATAGTAAATGTGATAATAGTATCATAATAAACTATACTGAATTTTTACTGAATTTTTCATTATTTTTATTATTCTAATTATTGTACATTACTTCATCATGGACGGATAGCGGGAATCGAACCCGCATCTTCTCCTTGACAAAGAGAAATTTTACCATTTGACCATATCCGCATTTTTTCATTTCTGAAACGTATGCAGTCAGTTTGATAATAATCGAGTGACATTACTTCTTCGGTCCAAACCAAGGAATCCGTTAGATATGATGCAAAATGGATCTTTTTCTACCGTTGATCAGATATTTTTCTATGAAAAATACGAATCGGAGACAGGAATATTCACCTGTTGTCCATGGACTACGCCTTTCGGCCTGATCTTAGGCCCTGACTCACCCTCCATGGACGAACCTTACCCTTAGGTTTTTGGGGCATTGAATTCTCACCAATGTTTGCATTACTCAAGATGACATTCTCAATTCCGTATTTTTTCATCTTCTTGTAGACCTACAGAAAAAAAATTTGGTTGTGCGAACCAAAAGGAATGATGATTTTGGGTTGTACCAAGTCTGCAACCAAGCTTTTGCGCTTGTGGAAATTATCGAGTGATCGGAGCGGAAAAAGAGGACCCGAAATTTTGTGAAGAATGTGGGGTAGAATTTGTTGATTCTCGGATACGAAGATATCAAATGGGATACATCAAACTCGCATGTCCAGTAACTCATGTGTGGTATTTGAAACGCCTTCCTAGTTATATCACGAATCTTTTAGATAAACCCCTTAAGGAATTAGAAGGCATAATATATTGCGATTTGTGTAGTAAGATAAGAAATGGAATCCTAGAATGGTCCCTTACATTTTTGCAAAGCGTAAAGGTATTCATATTACAAATCTTACTAGAACTGCTCGTTTTTTATCAGAAGCCTGTGATTGAGTTTTTGATGCAGCAAGTCGAGGAAAACCTTTAAAAATCGAACGTGAAGGTTTCCTCTCATCCAGCTCAAGTAGTTATACCAAATAAAGAAGGGAGTTTTTTTTACTTTGTTCGATAAAAAGAAAAGCCTACAAAGAACTACTCTTTACTCAAGTTTTCCATCCAGTAAGGACTTTATTGATTCATTTTTTTTACTTTCACTTTTGAACTTTCGTATGATATGCCAACAATTAAACGACTTATTAGAAACACAAGACAACCAATACGAAATATCACGAAATCCCCCGCACTTAGGGGGTGCCCTCAACGACGGGGAACATGTACTCGGGGACCAAACTGCCTCACGACATTCTGAACCCAGCTCACGTACCGCTTTAATGGGCGAACAACCCAACCCATTTCGTTTTGGGTTAAGAAGATGTGAAAGTGCGTTTCTCTCTATAAGAACAGTGTGTTCTGAGGTGTGAAGGGGGAGAGAAGAGATATCGTAACTGAGATTTTGAATAAGAGGACCTTTGCATTTTTTTAGTAAAATAAGAGGTGTTAAGCTTTTTACCATTCTGGCGTCGAGCTATTTTTCCGCAGGACCTCCCCTACAGTATCGTCATAGCAATAGAGCTTAACCACCAAGTTCGGGATGGATTGATGTGGTTCCTCTACGCCTAGGACACTAGAATATCCAATCATGAATGTATTGTCAGAAAAGCGGAGGACTTAATGATTATTCGTTCGCGGGAACCCGAAGTGAAAATTGTTGTAGATAGGGATCCTGTAAAAACATCTTTCGAGGAATGGGCCAGACCTGGTCATTTCTCAAGAACAATAGCTAAAGGCCCCGATACTACCACTTGGATCTGGAACCTACATGCTGAGAGAATCCACTTCAACTATTCCTATCAAATAAAACTAAACTACTTCGGAGTTGAAGAGAAGTATCATAAAACATTTCTTATTTTTTCAATAATACATATTTGTAGCAATGAAATACTATTGTTCCTTCCCGATAGGATATATCAGAAATTACAAATATCTATGATCAGGAATACCATTTAATTGACCTATGCCTGTTTGAACAACTTCAGTTAAACCTGTTCTTTTTTGATAATAATCAATATGATCTTTATAAGGTTCCTCCTCTGAATGAAATTCAATGGGGTCCATGGAGACCATATCTTCGTCCATAGGATCCCAAGTGCCCGGGTCAATCAAAAGTTCGATTCTCTCTGAACTGCTCATTTTCAAATGATATCCACACTGCTCACAAATATTCATTTTTGATCTAATTTTTTTTTTATAATTTAATCCACAACAATTTTCGCACTGAACGCATAAATTTTTATATTTTTATTTATATCAAAATCATTAGATCTTCCTCTTATATTGAAATCGCGGCTGTTACCATCAGTTCGTATACAAGAATTTCCATTTTCATTATTGCTTACGCCTTCACTACAAATGAAACTAGAAATGTAACAGTTACTGTAATTTTCGGTATCACCTAAAATGTAACTACTTTTCTTTTTATATCCTTCCATCATTCCTTAAGTCCCATAAGGTTTGGTGATCCTGTAAAATCTGACCCATTTTCTCATCGAGCGAGGGGTACGGAATAAATCAGATTGATTTTTTGATCAAAAAAAGTACTATGTGAAATCTTCGGTTTCTTCCTTTTCCTCTATCCCATAGGTACAGCGTTTGGTTTTAATCAATAGAGAACCTTTTCTTCTGTATGAATTGATACTATTACATTCCAATTCCATTGAGCAGTGACGAAAGTCGGCCTTAGTGATCCGACGGTGCCGAGTGGAAGGGCCGTCGCTCAATGGATAAAAGTTACTCTAAGGATAACAGGCTGATCTTCCCCAAGAGTTCACATCGACGGGAAGGTTTGGCACCTCGATGTTGGCTCTTCACCACCTGGGGCTGTAGTATGTTCCAAGGGTTGGGTTGTTCGCCCATTAAAGCGGTACGTGAGCTGGGTTCAGAACGTCCTGAGATAGTCCGGTCCTATCCAGTGCGGGCGAACTCATGAATTAAGAATTCTTACAACAATAAGGTCTACTCGATATAGATTAGGCATGAATGAAAACTTTGACAAAAATCTTTCAAAAAATATTCAACTAATATTATCAATGAATTAAGTTTCTTATTAGACCATGCATTTGATTCACCATAAAGAGGAGATTCAATCTCAATCATTCCTTTTTGTGGTATCCCGTCGGATCGTAATATCATACTAATACGTTAGGTAGAAGTTGGAACAATTTTGAACAAGGCTCCATAAGTGTAAGTAACAGAATCAATTTCCAGAAATATTTTATTATTTAACCCGTCGAAAATTTGAACCTGCGCCCAAAATGTTCTTTATTCCATCGTTCCATCTCCGTTCATACGTTTGAAATAGATATATGGAGTTGACTAAAATTTTATGTGATTCAGTAAGCATAATATACATTCTATTATTGATAAGTCGATCCATATAGGTCCTTTTTCGCCTTCCACCTAAGCTGCGCAGGAAAGGCCCAAAGCCAATCCCAGGGAGCAGTGAAGCTTCATAGGGTCTTTCTATCTTGGTGCAGGTAGTCCGCATCTTCACGGACATGTCTATTTCACCGAGCCTCTCTCCGAGACTGTTGATGGAAGTTACTTTGGCATCAAGAAAAGTCAATTTTTTTCTGAATTCCAATCGAATGCAATCAGATCTAGTATAGTATGAACTGGCGATCAGAACATATATGGATAAAACTTATAACAGGGTCTCGAAAAGAAAGTAATTTTTTCTAGGCCTTTATTCTTTTTTTAGGTTTGCTAGGATTTTTAGTGAGCAACTTTACCATATTTTGAATTCAATGGTTTCAATAAACTCCCTATAGTAGTTTGTCTTGGCCTAGATCTAGAACTACCCTCAACGGTTTGTGTAGCCATAAATCCTATTTAATCATTGGTTAAGATCGGTTGACTTTGTATACTATTCTGTTGTAATTTGAAAAGACTGTAACTTTTTTCTTAAAATCCTAGTCTGGCCCAAATCAAATCGGCAGTAACAGGGATGAAGCAAAAACCTCAATTATTAATTTAATCATTGGTAATGATTGATTCTCACCATTTATTTCAATTTTTTTTTAAATAAATGGTGAGAATCAATTCCAGAATGGAATTAGAAAAATTGCTATATTTATTTTGTTCGAACTCATGATCTAAACGAGTTGCACATACACCCCAGAGATAATATTGTTTCCATAAAGTAAAGACCCAGAAATAGGTTCACGAATACCATCAATATCTACTGGAGGAGCAGCAATAAAGGCGATAACAAATACAGAAGTTGCGGTCAATAAGATGGGGATCATCAAAACACTGAACCATCCGATGAAAAGACGGTTTTCAGTGCTAGTTATCCAGTTGCAGAAGGGCCCCACAGGCTTGTACTTTCGCATCTCTCTAAAATTGCAGTCATGGTAAAACAAAAAGAAAAGCAACGAATGGAGTGGGAGAGTCAGAGTCGAAAACAGGATTCCTCACTTCTTTCTCTCATTCAAAACCGTGCATGAGAATTTCATCTCGCACGGCTCCTAAGTGATAAAAGAAAGAGGAACTCATCTTCTTTCTTTTTTGATTACCTTCCTCTAAGATCGACCAAAACAAGGTGATATCCAATAGGAATTACTAAATAACTTAGTGGAATAGATATGACAGCTATAGACGGTCCCGCGCTGAACAAACAAATATCTCCTCTAGATGGGAGAAGATCTTCTTTAAAAACTAATTTGGTTCCATCTGCTATAGCTTGAAGAAGGTCCACAGAGACAAAATGTAGGACTAGTGCCAACAGTTCATCACGGAGGAAGGGACCCACCGAGCCGAGATCGCTAACTAATACTAACTAGAAGCGAAGTTAGGAAAAAACAGAGAGTTGGGATGAAGTTAGGAGATAAAGATGAAGGGATTGGTGTGCTTAGGTGGCGTGTAGTCATCGCTGGAGGATCACAAAATATGCTTGGATGTGGAAGGTAGGAAGTCGCAATTCAATTTAAAGTGTCGGAGGTTGAAGTAAAGGTATGGTTGCACTTGGCATGCGAAGAGGAGTCGGTTAGCGTTGGCGAAGGCACTTCAATTAAGAACCATGAGTTATGACATTTAGAGGTCGATTAGGGAAAGAAAAATCGCATTTTGAGGTGGATGATCGGATGGGATGTGGTTGGAGGAGCATTGTGAAGAGTACACAGAGAGGAGCGTATTGGCAAAAAAGGCGCATCGATTCATGGAGCATGGAAGGAGAAACCAAAGGAGGCTTGGATGGAAATGTAGGTGTGTACTTCCATGCATAGTATGGAGGATTGGGGAAGAACCATTAGGTAATCAAGCTTGATTAGTTAAATAATTAAGTTAATTAATTAATGGCCATAATTCAAATTCTTATAAAATTCATTCTCTTGCATACGAGGTCCAATCAAAACGTGGTTTTCATCATTGCACTGATAGAGTGATTATCTATGTCATAGTTAAGCTTTGGTTGAGACTTGGACAATTGAGAAATTGCAGTTCAGGTGAGATGAATTATAACTCTGTATTTATATTTTATATAAATCCCCGTAATTATATACGTCGAAAAATATTGCCTAGAAGAGGTAGAATAATATAAGTAATTATTTCCCCATTTTATTGGATTAGTTTGAGTAGATATTAGGGATAACCGATTAAGATCCCATATATTTATGTTTTGTTCGTATTGAATAAAGTTAAATGAAGTTTATATTAATTTATAACACGATAAATTAGTTAAACTCCAATTTGTAGTTATATTAGTAATAGAAATAATATTATATATATATATATATATATATTTTATTATGGATATTCGGAATAGAGTTAGATATAGTTGATAGTAGTTTATAGTATCGTTATAAATTAATTAAACTCAAATTTATTGTTATATTAGTGATAGCAATATTGATATATATTTTACTACTAATAAGAAGTTAAAAGTATGGCCTTTAAAATAAGTTATAAGATTAAAATAATTGTTTAGGCCCGTTGAACTTATAGTAAATGGCTTTGAAGTTTATCCAGCCTTGGTATTAGTTTATTATAGTGTAACTCAATTGTTAACTAACTAGTGAAATTTTATAATGCTAATTTGAAAATTTAGAAATTACGAAAGAAGTATTGTATTATTTAATACAGTTTGATTAACATTGTAAAATTATTTATTAACTTTTGATCCCTATCAATGGTTTGTGATATATATGTATACATACATATTTATTATATACATGTGCTATATAATATTTTGAGTCTTTATTAATAGCTAAATTTAGAAGAATTAAGTGAGATTAAAATATAAAAGTATTGATAAACGAGCATATTATCTTTTAAAATAAGTTTGAGAATTCTATAAAATAATACAAAGAAGATATTGGTTACTTAAGCAAGTTGCATTTTTGTTGAATTGGTTATATGATTGTATATGTGAATTGTTATTGACATTAAGAAGACAAATTATTTATTTTCGTTGTGTATTACCTTTTTGTATGGAAATGTGAATGATATGTGTTTATTAGTTCCATAAAGATAGATTAGTTACATATATAACTAATCCAACTATATAGAAACATGTATGTGTGTGTATATATGAATTTATATATACGTGTGTGTGAATATATATATATATATGTATACATATATACTTGCATATAGTTTATCTGGTTTATATAGTTGTTCTATAATCGATTTCGGGTTGCTAGGAGACGTAATATTATATTTATTTATTTATGTGTGATTTAAAGTATTTATATATAGTTTTGGGATGTTTGACATGACGCTAATGGTTGGTGCATGAAATCTGTTGTACCATTGAGATGCACGGCGTACAAAAGTGGTCCGAGTAGCAGGGGTGGAGAGAGAATGGAATGCTAGTCTAGAGTAGGTCATATATTGTTCCATAGTACGATTGGGTATTGTGGCAGGACCTACAGGCAAACTTCTTTTGAGGTGTTAGTTTTTAGAGGAGTCCACAAGTTAGTTGTGGCTCTCAACAAGTCTCTATGGTAGCTAATAGAAATTCAACACGATTTATTGATACATAATTTAATCGCATATATAGTCCCTGATAGAGTTAAGGGTATGCACTAAGGGCAATTATCTAATTTGTTACATATAATCGATAATCAACCTTGTTCAATTAAAATATTTTTTCTTTTTATTATATACTTGATATAATGTGTTATATATTAATTAATATTTAATAGAAAATCCATGTAACGACTTGTGTTTTACGTATCGGAGGATCTTAATTTTTTTTATTATATATAAGAGGTTATATGACTCAAAGATTTTGGAAGGTGACTCTTAGGGACATTTTCCACATCTATGATTTTTGCTGAATTTCTATATAACCGTTTTAACCATGAAATTCTTCTTTGGACTATAACTTTTGATAGTAGCTGAATTAGGATCTCAAACCACTTCCATTGCTTCAAGATAATGGTTTCCCACTTTGTAAAGTGACCATCGTAGAAAAAAGGACCTATCATTTGAATGTTATGGCAGTTTTAAGTCTTAGCTATTGTTGGCTAGTTTTAGTGGATAATAAACCCATGCTTATCCCCATTATCACTCTTTGAAATTTATGCTGATAAGAGGCCGAAGGAACTAACCTAAATCGTTTTCTTATTCCCCAAAATAGGTCCAAACGTGCATTAGACCTAATTTCATCAAACTTACATCTTTTCCTTGCCAATCTTAGCTAAATCATTGGTTAGGGAGAGGATTAACATATACAAACTAGAGATTATCATTTTTATTGATTTGGGTCCTTTTTCCTTACTATTCACTTCAGATCAAAGGTAGAAATTTGGTATTTTAGGTACTTGGTGAGTGGCACTTATTCACCCACTCGTCTATACTTGTTTATATTGTTTTTAACATGGTTTTGGTCTAAAAAGGTTTTTTTAACTTTAATCACTTAAATATCTGCTTATTACTAGAAATTGGGGATTTCAAAATGATTTTTATAATGGGTTTTTGTAATGTATTAACTCATGCCCATAAGTTAGTGTAATTTCCATCATTCAAATTCATATGCTAATGTAAGACTTAGATTTAGAGTAAACTAGTTTAATTATCACATTCATATGTATTGGTTGTATAAATGGATGTATATGCATGATTATCTGTGATTGTATGTTGGGCTTTGATATTTTTTGTTAGTGTTTTAGATGTTAGGTAGATAGGTTGAGAGATTGGGCAAATCAAAGGCAAATTTGATCGGATTTGGATGAAACTTGGAAGGAAGAATCTAGAGTGTCTGAGGAGCTCGAAGTTAAAACCACAAGCTTCAATGTGCTAATCATAGAAGTTGACGTCGACATCGAAGGTCAATACCGACATCAAAGATCGATATCGACATATATGGCTTAGTCCATGTTAGTGGTGACTTAGGTAAGAGGGAGGCTATGGCTAGTAGAGTTTGCCAGGGTGTTGGATTAGAGATTGACTAAGTATAGAAGGTAGCACCAACTTGTTTCTGAGATATGAGATTGGGTGAGACTTGTCATGAAGACTTGATTCGGAGTAGAGATGTCGGTGTCAAGAAATTGGGCATAGATAATAAAGGCAAGGAATGTGATGGGTAGGAACATGGACTTCAGTTGGCTAAGTACATATGTAGGACCCAACATCAGAGGTCGGTGCCGACTTCTCCTAGCTGATCAATTGTAGTTGGAAAATCTAGAGGTGGTACAAGGATTCGATAGATCGTGATGGAGGTGTTGGCTCTTTCGCATTAAGACTTATGGTGATGTAATAGCATGATGAAAGTTATAATATTAAGATGATAAATCGACGTTGAATGGAGTTAGGTTCAAAGAAGATGGCTCGATGTTAAAAGAAGTCATTGAGTGGGGGAATGTAGAATGGTACCTTCAAGATAATAGAAGCTAGTTGGAGAAAAGGAAAGGGCTCAAATACACGAATAAAGGGATCGTTGATACTCAGAGTGTTTTCTGTTGTACTCAAAGCTAGGGTATCGTGAGAACGCTGTTGAAAGTTACCTTAGATCGATTAAATGAATCCTTGTAACCTAGACCGATTAAATCGGTCTCGTATCACCTTCAGGCTAAAGAGAGACAATGGAACCTGGATTTCCATTAGTCCCTGGTAGTAGAATGGTCAAACGGATTATCATATATCCAGAGTACATTGAGTGATAGTGAGGGTTGTTTGATGGATGCTTTGATTGATTTCCCCGTAGTTTATCACTCTAGGGTAGTTATGTGACATAGGGACATCTAAACACATGTTTTGTCATACTTTGTTGTATTATGCCTTTATGACACTTGGAGTAGCATATTATGTTATTATGTGCTAACCCTTTGGATGCAGGGATAAGTCAGGTATGATTCATGTAACTTGTTCCTTACAATATCGACTTGTATAGTATTTTAAGATTCATTTACGCTTATACCAAATAGTTATCTAACTCAAGGTTTTGTGCTTTGCTTCTTATTCTTTCGGGTGCTCTTAAATGAGTTGACTATATAGTAGATCAAGGTGCGATGGAGTAGCTATATAGAGGACGAGCTAGGGGGAGATATCTCGAATTATATATATGGATTTCTATGCTTATTCCACTATGCAACACCGTGGAGTCTTGGTAGTGCTGCGTATTAATATTATTATGAGACAGTCATATAAGTTCACTTATTTAATTTATTTTTAACCTTAATGGTAGCTTTACATCGATCGACACAATAGCAGCGGACTATCTTTTATGTATTGGATGCTGGTGGCGTAGTGCGGTCGTCACATTTTGTATCAAAACTTAGGTTACCCAATTAACCTAAGTTGATAATATGGTCCAATAGTGATGGGGAAGGTGTTATCACCCTATACTGCGCCAAGACTATATAGATATACAAGAGAGCGTACTTATTATATATTTTGATTTTCAAAAGTGCATAGTATTGTACATAGTCTATAAGTCACATGCATACATGAGTACCATTGGCACAGTTTTCTTTCTGAGAGACTAATCATCATTGTTACAGATCAAGAATGAGCCAAAAAATAAGAAAAACTATAAGGAATTCCATTTTTGGAGTTGAACAATGGGCGGGGCAACAAATAATAATTACAAGCTATGTTTATTGCGATGATGGCAAACATGCTTCAAAATGCCGAATCGGTCGCTCTAAATGTTGTTGTTGGTAGTGGTGCTTAAGCTCAAGCACTGAGGGCTGATTTCACCAAGCTATGCAAAGATTACTCTACTTTGGTAGGTAAGTCATTTCTCAGAACTGAGTCTTCTATCAAAGTGCAAGATTAATTGGATCCCTATGAACGTATCTTTACTGACATGGAGATTAATGATGCCATGAGGAGGAAGCTGGCCTCTAGACAGCTTTAAGGGCATGCCATGAATTGGTGGAATGCCATCACTATTGCTACATCCAAGGATCAGTTCACTTGGGACTAGTTCAAGTCTAGTTTTAAGGAGAAGTTCATTACGGTTGCTTAGAAGTTGGTACTATACAGGACGTTTGCTGATTTAAAGTAGGAAGATATGTCTTTTTCTGAATACATTGCTGAGTTTGATGCATTATTGAAGTATGGGTTTCTTTTATTGACACTCCATTAAGGAAGAATGAGAAGTTTGATATGGGTTTGGATGATTATTTAAGGGAGAAACTAGTGAGCCATATTGATGAGCCATTTGAGAGACTCATCGGGAAATCTCTTTACCAAGAAAGTTTATGCCCCAAGTCCAAATCAGCTATTGTTATTAAGGAAGAGCCAAAACCATAACAAAGTGGTAGAGGCAAGAAGAAAAAGTGGTTTGGAAAGAGGAAGCAATCTCAAGGGAAGGATGTTCAGAACAAGGTTAAGTGTGATCCTATCTATTATAATTGTGGAGATAAGGGTCACTTGATCAAAGATTGCAAAATCAATGGGAAGAAGAAATTTAACAACTGTAGAAAGATTGGAATATGCTGAAGAATCATTCAGAACCACGGCAGCGGAAATAGGTTGTGAAGGAATATGCTTTAAATTTCGTTGAGTATTCCTTCGGTGAAAGAGAAAGGGAAGAGAATTATCATTCAAGGTATGATTTCCCTTTATGATGTTCCCATACGTATTTTATTTGGTACCAGGGCTTCACATTCCTTTATATTTAGTGACCTAGTAGATAGATAGGGATTGAAATTCGAAATAGTTACCGACCATTGACTTTGACGAACTCTGTCGGAGGCTCCACTAGCTTATGTATGGTTTGTCATGGTTTGGTCTTATCAAGTCATGGATGCTCTTTTATTTTTTACTTATTTTGTTTTGAATTTCATTGGGTTCAGGATTATCTTGGTAATGAATTGGCTAAGGAAGTATGCAGAAATGGTAGATTGCGAGAAGTTGTTGGTGATAATTGGGGCTATGGAAGGGCGGGCGGTAGTGAGTGGCTACCTATCAAAGGTTGGAGTTATGGTCAGCTTTCTATATTCGCTTGAGATTCCACAAGATGAGTTATCATTTATTCATATTACTAGGGAGTATCCAGATATATTTTAGGAACTGACGAGATTACTATCGCATAGGGAGAACGAATTCTGTATAGACTTCACGAAGGATGTTAGATCTATAGTTATGCGTTTGAGGCGTATGGCACCTAGAGAGTAAAAGGAGTTAGAGGTGCAAGTGAATGACCTATTGAATGGAGGTTCCATCCATTCGGAGTACATCTAAGTAGGATGCACCCGTAGCATTTTCCACTAAGATAAATGACTCTCTAAGGTTGTATTTGGATTATCATGAGCTGAATAAAGATGACGAAGAAGAACAAGTATCCACTCCCACAGATTGATGACTTGTTCGATCAGCTTCAGAGTGCGAAGATGTTCTCCTAATTGGATTTGGCTACGGATTTCACCAGTTGTGGATGGCGAAGGAAAGTGTGTTGATCACCTAATTTCATATGTCGTTCGATTTTAATGAGTGGTTGGTTATGCCGTTCGAGCTAACTAACTAATGCTCTTACATACTTTGTTGATCTCATGAGTCGTCTCTTCCGGAATTAACCGAACAAGTTCATACTTGTGTTCGTGGATGATATTCTGATCTATTCCAGGAAAAAGAAGGAACACAAGGCACACTTAAGGATTGTTCTTTAAGTATTATAGGAGCAAGAGTTAAAATAAATTTTTTCAAAATGTCACTTCTATATAAGGGAAGTGAGATTCTTGGGATATGTCATCTTCGAGCAAGGCATCGTAGTAGACCCAACCAAGGTGCAGTGGTTCAGGAATAGAGCTAAGCCAAGAATGCTACTAACATGAGGAGTTTCTTAGGACGGGAGGATATTATAGATGCTATATCAAGAACTTCTCAAAGATAGATGCATCGCTAACCAATTTGATAAAGAAAAATTAGAATTTTACTTGGGATGTAAGATGTGAGCAGGCATTTGTGAGTCTAAAGAAGAGGTTGACGAGTGCACCTGTTTTGACAATTCCAAGTAGAAATGAGGAGCTGACAGTATACACATACGCTTAGGTGCTAGATTGGGTCCGGTATTGATGCAGAAGTGGAACACTGTCGCCTACGCTAGTCGATAGTTAAAGCCATACGAGAGGAAGTATCCAACTCATGATTTTGAGTTGGCGGTGATAATGTTTGCTTTGAAGGTTTGAAGGCATTATTTATTAATGGAAAGATTCAAGCTATTCACGAACCATAAATCCTAGAAGTGCCTTTTCTCCAAGAAGAATCTCAACCTTCGACATCAGCGATGGTTGGAATTCTTAGCCTCTTAGAACTTTTGCATTTCCAACACATCCGGCAAGGGGAATGCGGTCGCAATTGCATTGAGAAGAAGGCAAGGTAGTTTGGGGGGGATGTTCATAAAGTGGAAACAGCTGGAATATATTGCTGCTTATGAATTTAGACCTTATTGCGAGATAGAAGCAGAGATGTTGACAAGTTTGACAATCAGGCATATTTTGATTGAGCGGATCGGTGCTAGTCAAAAGCGAGATGCCAAATTGGTTGAGATCATGGCGAAAATAGGAGAAGGAGTAGAGTCTAAAGTAATACGGGCTAGACAGAGAAGGTTGGCTCCAT
The DNA here is from genome assembly GCA_030765085.1 of Allium cepa. Classification (NCBI taxonomy): domain Eukaryota; kingdom Viridiplantae; phylum Streptophyta; class Magnoliopsida; order Asparagales; family Amaryllidaceae; genus Allium; species Allium cepa. Next base: position 1,014,673,780 of record CM060935.1, read on the forward strand.
AAAGATGGGAGATTGTTTGTTCCCGATATTGACGGACTGTGAGATGAGGTGCTACGAGAGTGCCACCATTCTAGATTGATGATACATTCAAGTGGTAACAAGATGTACCGTGATATGAGCAGACCTACTACAGGGAATGGATGAAGAAGGACTCGAGACATTCATCTTGAAGTGTATGAATTGCTAATTGGTGAAGACAGAGCAAAAGAAACGGAGTGGCCTATTGCAATCACTTGATGTTCCCGAGTGGAAGTCTGAGCAGATATCAATGGATTTCATTAATGGACTGCCAAGGACTCGATCAAGGGACAATATCATTTGGGTCATTGTGGTCGATTGACCAAGAGCACTAGAATTATACCCATTAAGTTAAGTAGAATGGTGCTAAACTAGCTGAGTTGTATGTGAAATGGATTGTACGGTTTCATAGTGTATCAAAGATCATTTTTAACGATCGAGACCATTTATTTATTAGTGGGTTTTGGAAGATCTTACAAGAGGCGTTGATACCAAGCCGCATCTTAATACGGCTTATAATCCACAAATGGATGGCCAGACTGAGAGAGTGAATCGTATAATAGAGAATCCCTTGCGAGCTTGCATTCTCTATTTTGGAGGTTTGTGGGATAATCGCTTGCATTTGGTAGAGTTAGCATACAATAATTGCTATCAGTCTAGTACCGGTATGGCAACATATGAAGCATTGTATGGTCGACCGTGCAATGCCCCTTTATGCTGGTGGGAAGCAAGCGAGAAACTAATACTTGGGCCAAACGTTATTAGAGAAACCTTGGAAAAGATAGAGATCATTCGGCAACGGATGAAGCTGCACAAGATAGGCAGAAGAGTTACTGTAACGACCCCGGATTTTTATATAAATTTAAAATGATAATTAAAATCTATTTTTGAAGAAAACGGTGAAATTAATCGATTTAGTGATATGAGTTTCCCCGAGTTCAAATATATTCTATATAAATCATTTAAATTTTTAAATATTGTATATATATGTATATACGTGAATATATATATATATATATATATGTATATTTGGGTATATATGAGTCAATTTGAAATTATAAAATCTTGTGTGTATATATATATATATTTTGATTTGAATTTAAATCTTAGATGAATGGTTTAATAAATATTTGAGTTATAAAATAAATTAAGAAAAATATATATATATATATATATATATATATAGTAACTCATAAATAAATTTTAACAACATGTTAAAATAGAAGTTATTCATACTATAAAGTAATAAGACAAAGCAGTGGAACAAAACATATATATGAATTAACTTGCAAAACGAACCAGCTATATTTAAACATTAAAACAAAATGTGTGAGCAAATAAAATGAAGAAGCAAGACAAGAAACAAGTAAACATATAAATGAAGTATTCCAAAACAAAAATACATACAAGTATGTAGCTTGCAAAAGAAAGAAAACAAATAGAATACAAAGCAGGTTACAAAGCTAACTAAATAAACAAATGCATAAACAAGAAACAAAACAAAACAAAGTTAACAGCATATGTGCTGTAAGTGAAACAAGAAAAAAAAAAGAAAATAAAAAAAATATAAAGTAAGATTGCTGTAAGAATGCAAGGGAGCAAATAAACATTTCAAAACATACTTACATTTAATGCATTTACTGCCTTGCATGTACACGATCCTATCAGCACACACACTAACATTTATTAGCAAGCATACCAGCCATGCCTTTTATACTAAACAAAACAAGGAAAAGTGATAAAGTACCAAAGCATTTAAGGCTGGCACAAAGAAGATATCCTACAACATACCTCTAATACACTTCAACCATGCCTATTTTATTAAAATAACATTACCTGTACAAACAAAATATCACCTGCACACTATCTTTTTATACATCTACTTCACCATTTCGTTCAAAATCAAAGCCAGTGCAAAGTTTAAAGGAAAATATGTCTTCAATCAAAAAGAAAGAAAAATCAGAAGTAACATCACTCAAACTCAAAACATCAAGCAAAGTTTCCAATAATTCAGACCTGAAGCATTTCCAGTTTCAAGCCCGAGTCTTCTCTGTTCTTCTTCCAAAAATACAAGTGAGTAACTTCATATATAATATTTTAAGGTTCAATTTAGTTGTATGGTAAAATCTGAGACTTTGTTGATTGGGTGAGATATACATACATACATACATACATACATACATACATACATACATACATACATACATACATACATACATACATACATACATACATACATACATATATATGTATATATATTGGTGAATAAACCTGTACATATAAATACAGGAACCTCAGAATATAAATTGAAACTGGGAGTGCTCATATATGTTTACTCTTTGATACTCTGAAACCAAAGTTTGATTTCAAAAAATAAATAAATCAATTCTTCCCAAACTATTAAATATTTGGACTTGAGATCGAAATAGCTATTGTTTGTTTAACTCTGAACTAAATTTTAAAAATAAATTTAAATTAAAATCACTTGGTATCACCTCTGGAAAGAGATATTTTTGAGCACAACTTCAAATTGATCAAAATTTGAATCTTGAAATTTTCGAATTCAGATACTTAGCTTGAATCTTCACTGGAAGACGTGAATTTTAAAGCTCATATCATAATTTTTAGCGATCTAGTTTGTGAGTAGTTTGGGTTCGTTCGAATTTTGCATTTCGAGTCGCCGAGGTCGGTCTAGTTGATCAGAGGGGTCGGGTTTTTTTGTGGAGATGGAGGAGCCTATGGAGTTGCCAGGAAAAATAGTCGGGGATGCCAACGAGGGCAGTGGCGACAGCGGCGAACGATTTGTGTTTGTAAACCTAGTTTTACCAAGGCTTTGAAATTTGATTCGTTCGACGTCCACAGTGCATCGAGTTGCACGAGACTGGGGGTGATGGAGGCTGGGATGTAGATGAGGCGGTGGCCAGAGTTGCACGAACTCCAGTGGGTGAGGCGTCGAACACGAGACGTTGACAGGCTTCGAGAGGAAGTCCTGTACTTGTTCCAGGTTTTGGCATTGAACTCGATTTCGATTTTCGTGTGAAGGAGGGAGATTTGGTGGGTTGGAGTGTATGAATGGATGATCGTGGTCGTGTAGATGATCGTGGTGATGGTCAGAACGTCGCACGGCGACCGTGCAAGTGCACGGTGCATCTTCTTGTACCTGGTGATGTTGTTTGGGTAGAAGCAGCGTTCCAGTGGGTTTTTACCCGAAGTGGTACTCGAGTAAATCGAGTAAGTGACTCGAAGCAAATCGAGTCTGGGCTCGGGTCGAATTCCTGTTTCATTTTTAAACTGAAACCTTGTTTTTTTCTTCTGTTTTGAAAATGTTAAAAAAAAAAAACCAAATTTGAGTATTAAACCAAAGTTAAAGAAACTGTGTTCAAATGAAAATGTAAATGTAAATCCAAGTTGAATTAGAATTTAGTTTGGACATGAATAAAGCTTTAAATTCAATTTGTATTAATAATTTAAAAGCAATTGAATGTATGAGAAAATTTTGAATTTAGAAAAAAATGATAAATGTTTTTTTTAAAGAAGATATATGATTTGTTTAACTTAAATTTGTTAAGTTAAATGCTTAAGTTAGTTAAACTCAAATTAAATGATTCAACTAAGTAAGTTAATTATAAAAGTAAAATGTTAGATGTATATAATGATAACTAAGTTATTAAAAGTTAATTAGAATTTAGTGGTTTGAAATTCGTTAATTATTAAGTTAATTAAAATGGATAATTTATTTATTTAATTAAATAATGATTTGGATTTATTAAAATAAAGGTTTAAATTAATTAATTTGGGTTTAAAGGTTTATTTATTAAAAGATAATTCATTAAATGTTTTGTAATTTATTGATGACAATTAATTAAAGATAATCGATTATTTAAGATAATTACTTAATTAAGAATAATTAATTAATGATTGAAATTGATTAAATCAAGTGATCAAGCAATAATAAATTTAAGGATAACGTGATAAACCAATTTGATAATTCATTCGAGAATAATTAAATTTTATAAGTAATTAATTTATTTAAAGGATAATCAAATTAATGTGATGAATTAAGAGTAACTTTACTTATTAATCTGTTTGATAAATAAATCCATAAGTAATTCATTTAATTGGAAATAAAGTGAATTAATTAGGATTAAATAAATTTAAATAAATCCTGTTTATAAATGATTATTGAATGCTTGACCTTACTTATGAATGATTATATTGTATGAAATGCCTTGAATTGATTGTCCTATCTGATATGTGATGCTTTGTTTTGAGCTGTGTATATTTATTTGCATCTATATATTATCTGTGATCTGTGAATGAAGATAAGCGTTATAATTTATATCGCTTATCAGATATATTGTTGTATTTGATCTGTCATGATTGAATGATGTGCACTACTGTGTATAACCCCTGGACTACACCATACACACACAAATATGGATTTCACGAGGAAATCCGTTAAGTCGCATATAATTTAAATTTAATGTTTTTGAAATTAAAGTTTTAATTTCAAATTGATTTTGAAAATGGATTTGGGTTAAACGGTAAAGCTTTTGAAAAAGGTTTTCACAGATAAAAGCTTTTTTGAATAACTCGGTAAAATATCCAATTTAAATAATTCAATTTGAATTTGAATTCGATATTTGGAATTGAATTCGATGATTGGAGATTATGGTTAAAGATATTATAAACAGGTTTGTATGAATTTAAACCATTTTAAAGGTATGGTTTTGGGAATTTGAATTTAACCCAAGGATTTCAACTCGTATAAATGAATCAAATTTCCAAAATGAAAACTGTTGTTTTCAAATGACAAACACTTTTAGATAAGAACCGAGATTCCAGTTAACTAGGGGAATTTCAAGATTGAATAGAGAAATGATTTTCCTAAGTTATGAATGAATTCTTTTGAAAACTATGAATTAAATCTGTTTATTTTTAACAGATTTAAATTGATGATTTGTTTAAATCAAATTGAAATGAAATTGTTTTGAAGGCTATAAGTTAAATCTTTGATTTAAAGATTTAACGAGTAAATCAAATTGAAATGAAAATTGATTTGGAAAATCTGTGAATGAATCTTTTGTTTAAAAGGTTAAAATGTGAAAATTGTTTAAACCGTTAAAGGTTGTGAAAATAAACCTTTTTGTTTAAAGATAGAAAATGGTAATTTGTTAAGCCATTTGAAGAAAAGTTTTGGGTAATAAGTTGTGACTTAATTGAAATCCCATTATCCATTTGTTTTTGAAATATCGTGCTCACTATTCGGTTTAGCCGGGAAAGGACCTTTGTGTCATATAACCCATTCCGAATAAGTGATTCGACGTTATGGATGCATTTGAAGACCGGTGATGAAGACCGGGTATTTGCGAAAGCGATAGGATGACCTATCGATTGTTTCTGCACCGAGTCGCGCCGGTATAGAAACTCCCTAAGTGATGGGAAATCCGATCGGGATTGTGAATATCCGGATTGCAAGGACTTCTTTGGAAGTACCTTCGGTTCTGTTCGAACCCAGAACAGACTTGTATGGATTGTATGTCTGACATTACAAATTGAGATATAAAGCCGATTTCTTTCAAATATATTTCTGTTGGTAGCGGAGAATTTATTCTCTTAGCTTAACACCCTTCTCTGAGACGTACGAACTCAGAGGTTATATAGTTGAAGGTTATTAGCAATATATTCCCAATTTGGTAATGTGACATGCTGAGTGTTGCTGTGAAATGATCATTGTGTTGATTATTTATGATAGGATCATTTATTTGATCGTCTATCTTTGTGATCATTTCTATGATCATTTGTTGACCCAAAGCATGGCTTTTGTATAAAGTATGTTTTTGTGGACGTGACTTCGTCGAGCCTCACACCCCGTGAATGGTCAAAACAGGAAAGATGCAGCAAGGTTATGAGGGGTAGCGCCCTTTAGGATATGTGCATTTCCTTCTGGAAAAAGGTGGTATCATGGTATGGAGCCCAGATACTTACTCATGTTGAAAACACTTTATGATTGTGTGAATTGATTAGAGAGCTCTCGGATAAAGGTCCCAAAGGACCGGGGGATGGCATATTCGGTCAGTTGTTACTTAGTTAGGGGTAACCCGGCCTTGTGTTGGTAGAGATCCGGTTTGGTTCTCGGGAATGTCCATCCAGAGGCATTTTCATGTGGCAATGGGAAGTTCCTTGGCCTGATCATTCGTTGGAAATCCAAAGAAACAATACGAAACCTTGTACGGTATTAGTTGTAGAACCTGCCATTCACTTATGGTGGCGCCCCACTGTTTGGATTGTAGCTATAGTAGGTATACGATAATGGTCGTATGTTGGCTAAGATTTATATCCTACTTTCGAAATGAATTTTTCCTGCACTATGCACTAGTAATAATATCAAATGTTTCTTTTTAATGCGTATCAAGCATCTTTGACTATCATAAGGAGAAATCTCCTTCGATTCTGCGTTTGCATGTGTGTGTGTGCGGGAGGCCTTATGGTAGTCTCATTTTTAAAAAGCATTGCGAATTGACTTTGAAAATCTTTTGTTGAATGTTTTTAATAGATAAACTGTATTTGTTGCTCACACCAGTCCCACGACTGATCCGGAGTTTATTGTTTCTTTCCTAAACTCTGGATGCTCATTATTTTCTACACGAGCAGTCTAGAGTTGGGTTTTTCAGATAAGCAGATGTAGTAGATTATCTAGAGCTAGTTCAGTCTTTGAAACACACCAGTCTTGCTTAGCTAGGTGCATCGTTATTGGGGGTTCAAGCTATTACTGGATTAGTTATTTGAGATGGAGTTGCAGTTCTGGAGTTCTTCCTTGAAGACTATCTTAGAGTTATTTGTTTCGCTGCTAGATGTTATCTATTTTCTTTTTCGCTGCTGTTTTATTGTATCATATCTCTGATGTATATTGATATCTATTGGATCATCTGTTGTATCAGATATTGTATCAAAGCTGTATATCAATGTATTATTCTTTTATTCCGCTGTGTTGTTTACTTAATGATTGTTATAAGCTCCGGCGAATCGGATTTGAACGGTCGAATCTATGACATTCGAATACGATTTGAAGTATGGATGTCGATTTTCGAGCGGGCAAAATCCGCAAACGTTACATTTGGTATCAGAGCTAAGGGTTGAACTTTAGCTTAGGAGTGTGACACATTAAGTAACTCATTAGAGATAGGGTGAAGTAAACCCTAGAATGAGTAATCCCTAAGATATCCGTTTGAATGTCTCAGTAAATTCTCTTACCATCCACCGATAGTAAGTATGAGTGCAAGAAGAGAACGAGATAGAGGACAGTGGAATACGACTATAAATGGTCGATACTCTGTAACAACAGTGGAAACATCTTTCTTATCAATTTCCTTTGATTCGTCTTTTCAATTCTTTTGATTGCTTCGTGGCAGCTCCAGAAGAAGTTTCGGTGTGGTGATGCTCTACGAATCGTTGTAGGAAATTCTTACTTCGTATCTTCATCGATTTCTTATCATTTCTTTGATTAAAACTTTAATGAATATGAATTTGAAAATTGAAATTAGAAATTTTAAATTGAGTTAAATTGATTAATAGAATATGAAGAATAATTTGAATTGAATCAATTAAACGATTTTGTTTAAAACCAAATTTGAAATTTTACTATAATTTCTTGTATCTATTGTTGATATTCTGATTTGGTGAGCCAAATGCAGAATTGATATCCAGCTTGATTTGAAAAGATATTTCTCTATCTAGCTATCTCTGTGTTGTTTTCGTGCCTGCGAATTTCGAGGACGAAATTCTTTTAAGGGGGGAAGTCTGTAACGACCCCGGATTTTTATATAAATTTAAAATGATAATTAAAATCTATTTTTGAAGAAAACGGTGAAATTAATCGATTTAGTGATGTGAGTTTCCCCGAGTTCAAATATATTCTATATAAATCATTTAAATTTTTAAATATTGTATATATATGTATATATGTGAATATATATATATATATATATATGTATGTATATTTGGGTATATATGAGTCAATTTGAAATTATAAAATCTTGTGTGTGTATATATATATTTTGATTTGAATTTAAATCTTAGATGAATGGTTTAATAAATATTTGAGTTATAAAATAAATTAAGAAAAATATATATATATATATAGTAACTCATAAATAAATTTTAACAACATGTTAAAATAGAAGTTATTCATACTATAAAGTAATAAGACAAAGCAGTGGAACAAAACATATATATATGAATTAACTTGCAAAACAAACCAGCTATATTTAAACATTAAAACAAAATGTGAGAGCAAATAAAATGAAGAAGCAAGACAAGAAACAAGTAAACATATAAATGAAGTATTCCAAAACAAAAATACATACAAGTATGTAGCTTGCAAAAGAAAGAAATCAAATAGAATACAAAGCAGGTTACAAAGCTAACTAAATAAACAAATGCATAAACAAGAAACAAAACAAAACAAAGTTAACAGCATATGTGCTGTAAGTGAAACAAGAAAAAAAAAAGTAAATAAAAAAAATATAAAGTAAGATTGCTGTAAAAATGCAAGGGAGCAAATAAACATTTCAAAACATACTTACATTTAATGCATTTACTGCCTTGCATGTACACGATCCTATCAGCACACACACTAACATTTATTAGCAAGCATACCAGCCATGCCTTTTATACTAAACAAAACAAGGAAAAGTGATAAAGTACCAAAGCATTTAAGGCTGGCACAAAGAAGATATCCTACAACATACCTCTAATACACTTCAACCATGCCTATTTTATTAAAATAACATTACCTGTACAAACAAAATATCACCTGCACACTATCTTTTTATACATCTACTTCACCATTTCATTCAAAATCAAAGCCAGTGCAAAGCTTAAAGGAAAATATGTCTTTAATCAAAAAGAAAGAAAAATCAGAAGTAACATCACTCAAACTCAAAACATCAAGCAAAGTTTCCAATAATTCAGACCTGAAGCATTTCCAGTTTCAAGCCTGAGTCTTCTCTGTTCTTCTTCGAAAAATACAAGTGAGTAACTTCATATATAATATTTTAAGGTTCAATTTAGTTGTATGGTAAAATCTGAGACTTTGTTGATTGGGTGAGATATACATACATATATATATATATACATATATATATATATACATATATATATATATACATATATATATATATATATATATATACATATATATATATACATATACAAATATATATATATATATATATATATATATATATATATATATATATATATATATATATTGGTGAATAAACCTGTACATATAAATACAGGAACCTCAGAATATAAATTGAAACTGGGAGTGCTCATATATGTTTACTCTTTGATACTGTGAAACCAAAGTTTGATTTCAAAAAAAAAAAAAAAATCAATTCTTCCCAAACTATTAAATATTTGGACTTGAGATCAAAATAGCTATTGTTTGTTTAACTCTGAACTAAATTTTAAAAATAAATTTAAATTAAAATCACTTGGTATCACCTCTGGAAAGAGATATTTTTGAGCACAACTTCAAATTGACCAAAATTTGAATCTTGAAATTTTCGAATTCAGATACTTAGCTTGAATCTTCACTGGAAGACGTGAATTTTAAAGCTCATATCATAATTTTTAGCGATCTAGTTTGTGAGTAGTTTGGGTTCGTTCGAATTTTGCATTTCGAGTCGTCGAGGTCGGTCTAGTTGATCAGAGGGGTCGGGTTTTTTTGTGGAGATGGAGGAGCCTATGGAGTTGCCAGGAAAAATAGTCGGGGATGCCAACGAGGGCAGTGGCGACAGCGGCGAACGATTTGTGTTTGTAAACCTAGTTTTACCAAGGCTTTGAAATTTGATTCGTTCGACGTCCACAGTGCATCGAGTTGCACGAGACTGGGGGTGATGGAGGCTGGGGTGTAGATGAGGCGGTGGCCGGAGTTGCACGAACTCCAGTGGTTGAGGCGTCGAACACGAGACGTTGACAGGCTTCGAGAGGAAGTCCTGTACTTGTTCCAGGTTTTGGCATTGAACTCGATTCCGATTTTCGTGTGAAGGGGGGAGATTTGGTGGGTTGGAGTGTATGAATGAATGATAGTGGTCGTGTAGATGATCCTGGTGATGGTCAGAACGTCGCACGGCGACCGTGCAAGTGCACGGTGCATCTTCTTGTACCTGGTGATGTTGTTTGGGTAGAAGCAGCGTTCCAGTGGGTTTTTACCCGAAGTGGTACTCGAGTAAATCGAGTAAGTGACTCGAAGCAAATCGAGTCTGGGCTCGGGTCGAATTCATGTTTCAGTTTTAAACTGAAACCTTGTTTTTTTCTTCTGTTTTGAAAATGTTTAAAAAAAAAAAACCAAATTTGAGTATTAAACCAAAGTTAAAGAAACTGTGTTCAAATGAAAATGTAAATGTAAATCCAAGTTGAATTAGAATTTAGTTTGGACATGAATAAAGCTTTAAATTCAATTTGTTTTAATAATTTAAAAGCAATTGAATGTATGAGAAAAATTTGAATTTAGAAAAAAATGATAAATGTTTTTTTAAAGAAGATATATGATTTGTTTAACTTAAATTTGTTAAGTTAAATGCTTAAGTTAGTTAAACTCAAATTAAATGATTCAACTAAGTAAGTTAATTATAAAGGTAAAATGTTAGATGTATATAATGATAACTAAGTTATTAAAAGTTAATTAGAATTTAATGGTTTGAAATTCGTTAATTATTAAGTTAATTAAAATGGATAATTTATTTATTTAATTAAATAATGATTTGGATTTATTAAATTAAAGGTTTAAATTAATTAATTTGGGTTTAAAGATATATTTATTAAAAGATAATTCATTAAATGTTTTGTAATTTATTGATGACAATTAATTAAAGATAATCGATTATTTAAGATAATTACTTAATTAAGAATAATTAATTAATGATTGAAATTGATTAAATCAAGTGATCAAGCAATAATAAATTTAAGGATAACGTGATAAACCAATTTGATAATTCATTCGAGAATAATTAAATTTTATAAGTAATTAATTTATTTAAAGGATAATCAAATTAATGTGATGAATTAAGAGTAACTTTACTTATTAATCTGTTTGATAAATAAATCCATAAGTAATTCATTTAATTGGAAATAAAGTGAATTAATTAGGATTAAATAAATTTAAATAAATCCTGTTTATAAATGATTATTGAATGCTTGACCTTACTTATGAATGATTATATTGTATGAAATGCCTTGAATTGATTGTCCTATCTGATATGTGATGCTTTGTTTTGAGCTGTGTATATTTATTTGCATCTATATATTATCTGTGATCTGTGAATGAAGATAAGCGTTATAATTTATATCGCTTATCAAATATATTGTTGTATTTGATCTGTCATGATTGAATGATGTGCACTACTGTGTATAACCCCTGGACTACACCATACACACACAAATATGGATTTCACGAGGAAATCCGTTAAGTCGCATATAATTTAAATTTAATGTTTTTGAAATTAAAGTTTTAATTTCAAATTGATTTTGAAAATGGATTTGGGTTAAACGGTAAAGCTTTTGAAAAAGGTTTTCACAGATAAAAGCTTTTTTGAATAACTCGGTAAAATATCCAATTTAAATAATTCAATTTGAATTTGAATTCGATATTTGGAATTGAATTCGATGATTGGAGATTATGGTTAAAGATATTATAAAAAGGTTTGTATGAATTTAAACCATTTTAAAGGTATGGTTTTGGGAATTTGAATTTAACCCAAGGATTTCAACTCGTATAAATGAATCAAATTTCCAAAATGAAAACTGTTGTTTTCAAATGATAAACACTTTTAGATAAGAACCGAGATTCCAGTTAATTAGGGGAATTTCAAGATTGAATAGAGAAATGATTTTCCTAAGTTATGAATGAATTCTTTTTTGAAAACTATGAATTAAATCTGTTTATTTTTAACAGATTTAAATTGATGATTTGTTTAAATCAAATTGAAATGAAAATGTTTTGAAGGCTATAAGTTAAATCCTTGATTTAAAGATTTAACGAGTAAATCAAATTGAAATGAAAATTGATTTGGAAAATATGTGAATGAATCTTTTGTTTAAAAGGTTAAAATGTGAAAATTGTTTAAACCGTTAAAGGTTGTGAAAATAAACCTTTTTGTTTAAAGATAGAAAATGGTAATTTGTTAAGCCATTTGAAGAAAAGTTTTGGGTAATAAGTTGTGAGTTAATTGAAATCCCATTATCCATTTGTTTTTGAAATATCGTGCTCACTATTCGGTTTAGCCAGGAAAGGACCTTTGTGTCATATAACCCATTCCGAATAAGCGATTCGACGTTATGGATGCATTTGAAGACCGGTGATGAAGACCGGGTATTTGCGAAAGCGATAGGATGACCTATCGATTGTTTCTGCACCGAGTCGCGCCGGTATAGAAACTCCCTAAGTGATGGGAAATTCGATCGGGATTGTGAATATCCGGATTGCAAGGACTTCTTTGGAAGTACCTTCGGTTCTGTTCGAACCCAGAACAGACTTGTATGGATTGTATGTCTGACATTACAAATTGAGATATAAAGCCGATTTCTTTCAAATATATTTCTGTTGGTGGCGGAGAATTTATTCTCTTAGCTTAACACCCTTCTCTGAGACGTACGAACTTAGAGGTTATATAGTTGAAGGTTATCAGCAATATATTCCCAATTTGGTAATGTGACATGCTGAGTGTTGCTGTGAAATGATCATTGTGTTGATTATTTATGATAGGATCATTTATTTGATCGTCTATCTTTGTGATCATTTCTATGATCATTTGTTGACCCAAAGCATGGCTTTTGTATAAAGTATGTTTTTGTGGACGTGACTTCGTCGAGCCTCACACCCCGTGAATGGTCAAAACAGGAAAGATGCAGCAAGGTTATGAGGGGCAGCGCCCTTTAGGATATGTGCATTTCCTTCTGGAAAAGGGTGGTATCATGGTATGGAGCCCAGATACTTACTCATGTTGAAAACACTTTATGATTGTGTGAATTGATTAGAGAGCTCTCGGATAAAGGTCCCAAAGGACCGGGGGATGGCATATTCGGTCAGTTGTTACTTAGTTAGGGGTAACCCGGCCTTGTGTTGGTAGAGATCCGGTTTGGTTCTCGGGAATGTCCATCCAGAGGCATTCTCATGTGGCAATGGGAAGTTCCTTGGCCTGATCATTCGTTGGAAATCCAAAGAAACAATACGAAACCTTGTACGGTATTAGTTGTAGAACCTGCCATTCACTTATGGTGGCGCCCCACTGTTTGGATGGTAGCTATAGTAGGCATATGATAATGGTCGTATGTTGGCTAAGATTTATATTCTACTTTCGAAATGAATTTTTCCTACACTATGCACTAGTAATAATATCAAATGTTTCTTTTTAATGCGTATCAAGCATCTTTGACTATCATAAGGAGAAATCTCCTCCGATTCTGCGTTTGCATGTGTGTGTGTGCGGGAGGCCTTATGGTAGTCTCATTTTTAAAAAGCATTGCGAATTGACTTTGAAAATCTTTTGTTGAATGTTTTTAATAGATAAACTGTATTTGTTGCTCACACCAGTCCCACGACTGATCCGGAGTTTATTGTTTCTTTCCTAAACTCTGGATGCTCATTATTTTCTACACGAGCAGTCTAGAGTTCGGTTTTTCAGATAAGCAGATGTAGTAGATTATCTGGAGCTAGTTCAGTCTTTGAAACACACCAGTCTTGCTTAGCTAGGTGCATCGTTATTGGGGGTTCAAGCTATTACTGGATTAGTTATTTGAGATGGAGTTGCAGTTCTGGAGTTCTTCCTTGAAGACTATCTTAGAGTTATTTGTTTCGCTGCTAGATGTTATCTATTTTCTTTTCCGCTGCTGTTTTATTGTATCATATCTCTAATGTATATTGATATCTATTGGATCATCTGTTGTATCAGATATTGTATCAAAGCTGTATATCAATGTATTATTCTTTTATTCCGCTGTGTTGTTTACTTAATGATTGTTATAAGCTCCAGCGAATCGGATTTGAACGGTCGAATCTATGACATTCGAATACGATTTGAAGTATGGATGTCGATTTTCGAGCGGGCAAAATCCGCAAACGTTACAGTTACACTAATAGAAGGCTTAGAGATTTAGAATTTTCTATCGATGATATGGTATTTGTGAAGATTTATCCATTGAAAAATGTTATTCGATTTGATCGCAAAGGAAGTTAGCACCAAGATTCGTAGGTCTTCATCCGATAGCAAAGTGGATCGGGAACCTAGCATCTAGGTTCGACTTAACTCAGAAGATAACGAGTGCGCACAAAGTCTTCCATGTTTCCTATTTGTGGAAGTTTGTACATGACCTAGGTGTAACAATTGCACCAGATCAGCTTGATGATATCGAGATTGAACTAGAAGCTTCTTGACCTTATAGGCCAATGCGTATCGTTGGACATGATATGAAACAGCTTAGAAAGAAGATGGTGGAGTTAGTGAAGGTTCAGTGGGACAAAAGTAAAGGCCAACGCCCATAGGAAACCGAGTAGGGTATGAGGGACACACATCAGAGCTTTTCATATGGTAAGGCCCATTGTTTATCGTATTTATTTTTACTTTGGATACCGTATATGGTACTTTGGTATCCTGCATGCTAGGGTGGGTTTACCTTTATTATTGATTGCATGACTGCGTTTTTGACACGTTTGATAATATACATGATTGTTAGGCATGCAAGGCAACTATGATTGATTCTATGTTTATTGGGATTTCGTAGGTGAAATTCTTAAAAGGGGAACATTGTAACGACCTATGTTTTACATTTTCACATCTACGATTTTTACTGAATTTCTATGTGATCAGTTTGATCCTGAAAATTTTGTTTGGATTATAACTTTTGATAGGAGACAAATTAGGTCCTAAACCACTTCCATTGCTTTAGGATGATGGTTTCCCATTACGTAGAATGGTCATTATAGAAAATCGGACCCGTCGTTTGAAATTTATAGTAGTTTTAGGTTTTGGCTGTTGTTGGCCAGGTTTAGTGGAAAATTAACTAAGCCCGTGCTTAAGCCCACTAATCCACTATGAAATTTGTACTAATAGGAGGCTGTAGGAGCTAACTTAAGTCATTTTCTTCCTCCCCAAAACGGACCCAAACCTCTGTTAACCCTAATTTCATTAGAAATCACATCTTTTCCATACTAATCTTATCTAAATCTTTGATTAGAGAGGGGATGAGCATATAGAAGCTAAAGATGATCATTTCTATTGACTGGTTCATTTTTCCTTGCCGTCAACTTCAAATCCAAGGAAGAAATTGGTATTTTAGCTATTTGATGAGTGGTTCTTGATCTCTCACTCATCTGTACTTGTTTTATAGTTAATATGGATGTGTTTAACACGATCTTGTTCTAAAAAGGGCTTTCTAACTTTAACCCTTATCCATATACGCTTATGACTAGAAATTAGGAAGTTTCAAATGGTTTTAAAATGGATTTTGTAATTTAATAACCCTTGTCTACATGCTAATGTAATTTCCATCATTCATATGCATATGCTAATATAAGACTTAGATTTAGAGTAAACTAGTTTAATTATCACATTCTTATGTATTGGTTGTATAAATGGATGTGTACGCATGATTATATATGATTATATGTTATGCTTTGATGTTGTTTGTTAGTGTTTTGTATGTTAGGTAGTTAAGTCCAGAGATTGGGCAAATTGAAGGCAAATTTGGTCGGAATTGGAAGAAACTTAGAAGAAAGAACCTGGAGTATACTAGGAGCTCGCAGTTCAATCTACAAGCTCCTATTTGCTAAGCACAGAATTTGGCACCGACATCAGAGGTCGGTACCGACATCTGTGACTTAGTCCATGTTGACGGAAACTTTGGTGAGACGGAGGCTATGGTCAGTAGAGGTTGCCCAAGGTGTTGGATTGGAGATTGGTTAAGTATAGAAGGCATCACCGACTTATTTCTTGGATATGAGATCAGATGAGACATGTCTTATAATGACTTGATTAGGAACAGAGAATCGGGGTCAAGACATGTGGGCATGGAGTACTAAAGGCAAGGAATAGGATGGGGAGGAACTTGGCCATCAGTCGGCCAAGTACAGAGGTTGGGCTTGACATTAGAGGTCGGTGCCAAATTCTCATGGTTGATCATGCGGAGTTGGAACTTCTGAAGGTAGATATAGTGGTTATATTGATTGTTCTGGACGTGTAATCTCATTCGTCTGATGACTGATGGTGAAGTAACAGCATGATGAAAATTAGAGCATTCGAATGATGACTCGATATTCAATGGAGTTAGGTTCCAAAAAAAATGGCTCGATGTAGAAAGGAGTTGTAGAATAGGGAACTGTAACATCCCCTATCTTGAGGCCCGAAGCTAAACGCTACAGATGCTGCAGTCATCCATAGTATTAACTTCCAGTGAAAAAATAGTTAATGGTATCCGTAATATCAAAAGTACATGAATATGAAATAAACAACATAAATTAATACTACTTTTCTAATTACATTTCACAGCAATATTTCACATTCAAATTACATAATCCTATAATTGATTCCCAAATTTTGGTCAACTGGAATTATCACAAAATACTCAAAGAGCAACATATGAAGATGCCCCCTCCGATGACTAGAGTTGTAAATAGACAAAAGCTGCCTTAATACCTAATAGGGAAAATAAAAATATTAACTCCTCATTAGGTAACTTTAGTCTCCTGCTCGTATAGAAGATTTATTCATCCACCTACCAAAACCTGTATACCTTAACTCTTAATCTACTCAAATTAATTTTGAGCACCCGAGAGTTTAGGGGGAAAAGCATAAACTTCGAGTTAGTCATAAGCCTGGTGTAAATAATACTATTACATCTTGGTTTACTGATACTAAGTGAGACCACGCCGCTTAGCGGAATGGGTTTCCCCTCACTAATATCCCTTTAAAATATATCATTTTGCAAATCAAAATCCTGCAACCAAACTGATTATATCAATAATAGCAATATCATATATGCTCAAAAATAGGTAATAAACGGACCATCTATTCAAAAAATGTAATTTTGTTTGGCTAACTACTAACCTTTGAGTGACTCGGGCCTATTTGGTAAACTAAAAAAATTATCTAATACCTGTTAGACATACTTCTGGACAGTCTATCCATAACTTACTTCTCCAAAGGTCACCTGATCCTAATGGCTTTTTGGGATCACTAATAACCTATCCTCTTTCTCTGTTCATATTTTGCTTTCTATGTGTAACCAACATTTAAGTCTTACCTGTGACTAAGCCCTACACATTGGAATTTTTGACTAAATTAGCTTAAGGCTAAAGCTAATGTATAGGGCGTGACCCTATATCGATCCCATTTGGTATACAAATTTGCGAGTCATTTTATTTTGGGTTAAGCACCCTTTAAATTTTCCTTGAAAACCCTTCAAATTTACTTAATCCCTTTAAATTATACTTAAACAAGGAAAACATACTACCTGATTTACTCAAATCTCTTTACCACGATATATGCTTTACTCACATTGTTTATGAAAACATTCGAAACCTTTGTTTAAACGTTTAGACAATCTCTTTCAAAAAAATCATTGAAAGTACCCCTTTTGAAACATTTGAAAGTACTCCTTTCGAAATCATTGAACGTACTCTTTCGATACAAGTAAACAACTTTACTTTATAACCTAAGACCAAGAGGCCAAAACATACCTTTCAGAACCCTTTACCATAGTCCTTTCGTAAACATTGAAGAAATCTCTTTCGAAAGCTTTATAAACCTTAGACATCTTCTTTTAAAACACTTTAAACGTGCCTTTCAAAATCATTTGAAACCTTCCGTTTAAACGCTAAGTAAAACCTTTCAAAAACATTGAGGAATGTAATATCCCCCTTACTTGGAGGCCCACAACCAACAACTACGGATGTTGCAGTCATCCATAGTTATCAATTATCGGTGACCAAATACAGCGACATTAGATACTTTGATATACAGAAACACAAGAATATGAAAAAAAATTAAACAGCAAACAAATTCCACATTCCATTCCAAAATATTCCAAACAGATTACATAATCCCAATTCGCAGACCACGTTCAGATAAATATAATTATTATAAAATACGTCAAGAACAACATATGAAGATACCCCATTGGTAGATCAGAGTATAAAGATAGGCAAGAAAACAATTTGCCATTATAAACAAAACACACAGTGAAAATAAAAGAACTCAAATGACAAGCTTGCCTCTTGCTCGTCTATGGAAGCTTTATTCATCTAAAAGAACACCTGAAACCTTAACTCTTAACCTACTCAAAATCGATTAAGTACTCAAGAGTTTAAGGGGAAAACAAAAACTTTGAGTCAGACATGATGCTTGGTATGGATAATAATTTACCATTTTAAACCATTTATATCTAGTGAGACCACGCCGCTTAACAGAACCGATTTTCCCTCACTAGTGTCCTAACTTTTTTATAAAACCATATACTGTGCCCCTACATCCACAATGGTTGACACATAATATTTCAAAACTTTATGATGAAATGAAAAACAAGTAAATCAAATCTGAATTACCCATCCCTATTTATTCCGACTATCTGTCTCAATTATAGTTTCTAGAGTTACTATTAACCTATGTAATGTTTATGCACTATCTTTCCACTTTCATAATTTTTATGGCATCACTAACAACCTATTGGTAACTCCAATATCTTATCTCTTTTCCTAGTTTTCATGGGCTAACTAGGAACCAATTAATTGATAGTCAATATCTTATTCCGGATATAGTTTTCATGGTATAACTACAAACCTATTGATACCTACTAACATCAAATCATAGTTTTCATGGGCTAGCTATGAACCTATTGGCCCCTGCCAATATGATACAGTTTTAATAGGCCCACTATAAACCTATTGGTCCCTGCCAATATCTTTAATTAATATTTTAACATCTGTTAAGCTAAATTCATTTACTGGGTCAACCAAACTGGGTACTTCCTTTCATAAAAATACAGTTATGGGTTAATAACAATGTGAATAATATTTCCAAAGTCTTTATTTGTGCCATGGTTTTTCCTTTAAAAATGAGAATGGGTTATTTATTTTGAAACTCTAAAACATCACTTTCGAAACCACCGGATAACCTCCTTCGAAAACGTAGAAAACCACTTTTCAAAAGTCTAAGTATATACCTTTCGAAACTAATGATTTACCATTCGGTGGTATCAAGAAAACATTCTTTTAAAACATAGTTTTGAAATAATAAAGTGCCCTTTCGAAAGCATTGGGCTTACTCTTTAAAATATTCTTTGGGTCAAATTGATTTTATACGACAGTATCCCTTTCGAAACCAATTATAAAATTGTTTTTGGGGAAAGCTGATGGTGTCAGAACCACCTAGTCAAAAGCAACAACTTTTTAAATTAAAATTTTGAAGAATAGTATCGAAACCCCCTTTCAAAACCATTGCCTTCTAAACCATTCATCCCTATCGAAAGCATTTAGGAAATGGCTTAGCTTTGGTTAAAACAGAGATAACCTTTCGACAGCATAGATGGCTTCAATGCAATCGAAAGGTAAACAAGGACTTGGTCTCAAGTAGTCAAAACTAATCCTTTCAGAGCTCTTATTTAAGAAAAAAGTTTCTCTTCGGAAGCTATTTGTAAAGTCTCTTTC
This sequence comes from Allium cepa, assembly GCA_030765085.1. Classification (NCBI taxonomy): domain Eukaryota; kingdom Viridiplantae; phylum Streptophyta; class Magnoliopsida; order Asparagales; family Amaryllidaceae; genus Allium; species Allium cepa. Next base: position 1,014,693,503 of record CM060935.1, read on the forward strand.
AAAATCATAGCTTTCGACTATGTTGAAAGCTTGAAGTAAAACAAGGATGGATTTTAACTTTAGAAAATAAATTAAGGTTTCAACTCTATAGGGTATCGACTCAGTCGAAAGCCCTTCGAAAACTTGGCAAGCACTTATCTTTTAAAAGTGAACCTTGGTTTTGACCCTGATGAAAGCATAAATTTCGACACCATACCTTCTGCTACTTAACAATTCATTTCGTTCCAATTCTATTGATACATGTGCCTTGGTTCTGATTATGTGGGTTTCAACAGAGATGATTTCGACTAAGATGGTATGGAGGTAAAGGAGTCGAAAGGTGCCCTGGAAATAAGCGGAACCACCTTTTTCTTGAAATGCTGAGCTAAACATGGCAATTGCTTTATAACTAACCTGCTAGTTGTAACTCCTTAATTGACTACTTTAAAACTTTTCTAATACTTTATTATTAAACAGCTACATTCATCAGATGTAAATTAAACATTAAGGCCTTCCATTTAAAATATCAATATTTGCAGATAAGTCGTTCTTTTGAAATAATTTAAATTTTTCCGAGTACATCAATTGGTAAAAATCCCCAAAAATCACAAAAATTCAATTTTATCATGTAATCAAACATATTAAAATTTCAGACCCATTTTCTTCCTAGAATCCTCGAAATAAATTTTAAACCCAATTATATCATATTTTCCTTTAGAATTTCATAATAAAGTTTCTATAGCTCGGAAAGTTATGAAAATCATATTTTACTTAACATTAAAATTTTCCATGGCATTATAAAATCATTGACTCTCGATTTTACCCCAAAACCGCACTAATCCATAGGAAAATGAATTAAAATAAAGCAACCATAATATAATTCAAGCATATCATCATCCATATCACCTTAAAAACGAATTTAATCATAAATACGAAAACGTATAATCATAAGATAAATAGAGATGGTATAAAATATTATTCAACTTAGATTTGATAAGGAATTTGAGATTTGTTGTTGCTTAATCCTCTCTATCCTTGATCCTTAGTTTAAGATTGAAATTTCTCCTTTTTCCTCCTTGTCAATGGTCGGCAATATCTTGTTTTGATTTGCGTTTGTGAAAAGGCGAAAATGGAATGTGAATGGGCCTTACAAAAGTTCATAGCTGTGTATAATAGATTGGCTAATTTACTAATACGCCCATGTTTGAACTAATTATCCTTTAAACTAATTAAAGCCCGTTTATTTAATTATTAAGAACGTTCCTTTTACATAATTTATTCAAAACTCAATTACCTTATCAACATTATTCAATTTAATTTATCTAACTAAATTTTTTCGAATAATGTTATCAAAATTAGGGATTTTATAGGCTCCTCCCTTAAGGAATTTTGTCCTCGAAATTCACTAAGGATTAAATAGTAAACATAACAATCATATGTAACAACACCTAATAACCATACTAGTATAACTAACTACAACTATATATATAAATCTAATATAGACATACCTTTAAAGGAGATCAGGATAAGTATCTCTAATCCTGTCATCTATCTCCTAAGTACAGTCCTTCTTGTTGATGCTCCACTTAACTTTCACCAACTTGACTGTCTTGTTCCTTAACCTTTTCTCATCTCTAGCTACAACCCGAATGGGTTGTCTAAAAAAAGTCAAATTAGGCATTACTACAAAGTCTTCCAACCTTATTGGAGGAATAGTAGTCTCTAGATCATGCACATACTTGCGAAAATGAGACACATGAAATAAATTATGGACACCCGCCAAACTGCCCGGCAACTCTATTATGTATGCGAGCTTTCCAATCTTCTCTACAATTTGGAATGGACCTACATATCTTGGGGCTAACTTCCCCGACTTTCCAAATCGTATCACACCCCTTATTGGTGATACTTTAATGAAAAGCTCATCTCCAACTGAGGATTCTACTTCCTTATGCCTCTTATTTTTGTAACTCTTTTGTCTTGACTGAGCTTTCTTCATTCTTCCTTAGATTAATTCAATCTTCTCTAATGCCTCCCTAACCAAATCTGGACCTAAGACTAGTCTATCTTCAGTATCCAACCAACATGCTGGTGATTTGCATGGTCTTCCATACAAAGCCTCAAACGACGCCATTCCTAAACTAGTATGATAACTATTATTATAGGAAAACTCAACGAAAAATATGTGATCCTCCCAACATCCACCAAATTCTAATACACAAGCTCTCAGTAGGTCCTTGAGTACTTTGTTGACTCTCACTATCTGTCCATTTGTCTAAGGGTGATACGCAGTACTAATATTAAGCTTTGTACCCATCACTTGCAGAATTCACCAGTGAACAAAGCATCCCTGTCACTGACTATACTAGGAACTCCATGCAGTCTAACTATTTTCTTCATGAATAACTTTGCCAAAACAGGTGTCGTCCTGCTTGACTTTACTAGAATGAAATTGGTACTCTTCGTCAATCTGTCCACTGTAACCTATGTACTTTCATTACATCTATTTGACCATGGCAATCCGTCTATAAAATCTATTGATATTAAATACCATTTCCAAACTAGAATCTTTAAAGGCTGAAGCAACCCACTCAGTTCTTGATGTTCAACTTTCACTTCTTGACAGTTTGTACACTGCCTAACCCAAAACATCTCTCTTCATTCCTTCCTAATAGAAGCTCCTTTTCATATCCTGATACATCTTTGTTCCTCTAGGATGAATCGTAAACTTGGATAGATCTTTATTCCAACCTCCAGTCTTCTGATCCTTTCAACTAATACTGGATCCTCCTTCTGCTTAGAAGCAATTTTATTAATCAATACTGACCAAACTTATAAACAAGATAATCTAGTGGAATTCTGACTAAAACTAACAGTTGACATTAATTGCACATCGCAACCGTCTAAAGCTTCTAAATCCTTCCACTCTGCCAACAAAGCTAACACCACGTTTTGATGTTTTCTACTAAGAGCATCTACTACCTTATTACCATTTCCTGATGTATATTCTATACCAAAATCATATGCAACCAAAAACTGCAGCCACCTTTACTGCCTCATATTCAACTCCTTATGAGAGAATAAATAACGTAAAGACTTATGACCAGTTTACAACTCAAATCTCTCCCCTAAGAGATAATGTGTCCAAATCTTCGATGCCAAGATCACTGTCGCCGTCTCTAAATCATGAGAAGGATATCTAAATTCATGCGGTCTAAGCTGCCTAGATCCGTAGGAAATGACTTTACCATTCTGCATCAATACTGTTCCTAATACAGTTCCATATGCATAAGTATACACCATCAGTCCTTAGTTTCCATCTGGAACTATTAACATGGCTGCATTGGTCAACAGATGCTTTAACTTAAGGAATGCCTCCTCACATTTGTCAAACCAAACAAATCTCACTTCCTTCCTGGTTAACTTATTTAAGGGTGCTACCATCCGCAAGAACTCCTTAATGAATCTCAAGTAGTAGCCAGCAAGTCCAAGAAAAAACCCTGATCTCAATCATCATCTTTAGTCTCTTCTAATTATTCATGGCTTCGATCTTACCTGGATCGACTAACAATCCTTTCTCTGAAACCATGTGGCCAAGAAATTCTACCTCCTTCTTCCAGAAATGACACTTGGTAAACTTCGTTTTTAGCTAATTCCGTCTCAGCGTTTCAAGCACCACTTTAAGATAAACTTCATGCTCTCCCTTATCCTTAGATTATACTAGAATACCATCTATAAATACAAGTACAAACTTATCCAAGTACTCTCGAAAAACTAGGTTCATCAAATCCATAAAGAAAGCAGGTGCATTCGTTCATCCAAGTGGCATCTCCAACCACTCATCTGAACCATACCTAGTTCGAAATGCTGTCAAAGGAATATTGTACTCTACTACTCTTAACTAATGGAAACCTGTCGCCAAATCTAACTGGGAGAATACTCTGGCTCCACTCAACTGATCAAATATATTATCTATTCTTGGAAAAGGATACTTATTCTAAATTGTCCTTTCGTTTAACTTGCGATAGTCAATGCACATTCTTAACTACCCATCTGGTTTCTTCATAAACATCGCGGTCGCTCCCCAAGGAAAACTGATTGGTCTAATAAAACTCCTTTCTTCTAGATCCACTAGTTGCACCTTCAATTCCTTCATCTCAGTTGGTGTCATACTTCTAGGTGGTCTACTCACAAGTTCAGCTCCTTGCACCGGATCTATTCTAAACTCAACAGCTCTTTTCGGGGGTAGTCCAGTGACTGGCTCAAAGACATTTGCAAACTCTCTTGCTACCCGAACTAAACTTAACTTATTTCCTACCTCCATAGCATAAGCATATTACTAACACTCTGGTCGGTATTCTCTACTGAGAATATCACTCGACTATGACTATCAAGGTGTCTCAATGATATTTTCATATCTTGGCAAAATATTCTAGCATCATACCTACCCAACCATTCCATACCCAAAATTATTCCGATATCTACAGAATCAATAGCATACAAATTGCAAGCAAACTTATGACCTAATAAATCAAGTTCTAACTGGTCAAATCTTAACCAAGAATTGCATACCCCCCTATTGGACTCGCAACCCTTAAGGATGTAACAAGGTAGGTGGGATCCAAACATAATATATCAACCAAACACTAAGATATAAATGAATGTGATGCACCGATATCAAAAAGTACTCTAACTGGAATATTCTGAATCAAAAGTGCACCTTCCATCATAGTCTTTCCTTTAATGACTACGGTAGGCTCAGCTGGTCCTATAGCAAAAACTTTTCCTTTGTTCTCCCTAACTGGCTCTGGACACGGATTCTTGTAATGCCCTACTTGATCGAAGTTGAAATATTTCACATTCTTCTTACTTGTAGCTTTCTTCCCATTTCCTGACCGGTATTCATTAGCAAAGTGACCCTTCTTGTCATACTTATAGCAAATTACCTCAGCTTTTGACTTCTTAGTAGTATCTCCCTTCTGGGCTGCCTTCTTTTTAAAGAACTTCCTCTTCTTCCTCTGTTGGCCCTGAGTTTCCACTAACTTCTCCTTTGCTAAATCAGCAAGTAACTCCTCATGGAGAATGGCCATCTCCACCACTATATTACAAGGATCACGGACATGTGTAATGGTTATTCTAGCAAGCTCGGGCCTCAATCCTCGAATGAACTTCTTATTTCTTTTGATGTTAGTATCTATAACAGCATATCCATATCGAGACAACTCTTCAAACTTAGCAACATACTCAACTACTGACATCTCTACTTGCACTAAATCCATAAACTTTCTCATCATTTTAGACTTGGCAAGCTCAAATACAAACTTTCATTTAATCTCATTTTAAAATCGGCCCAGGTTAACTGCTCTTCCGGAACTTTGGTAGCAACATTATTCCATCAATATAGTGCTGACCCTGAAACTGTCTAGACAACCTTCTTTTTGCCCATCATTCAGGCCTAAATCAGTAAATATACGCTCACAATGCAATAGCTAACTCTGAACTTCTATAGAACTTTCAGTTTCCAAGAATGGCTTCCCACCCAAACTGGTGTAATCTCTACTCAACAAAGTAATATTCCCTACTGGAGCCACAGGATTAGCTTCTCCTGCATTTCAAACAACACCAACAGTAGCTCCAGCTTGCATCAAACCAACATAGAACTAATACATCACCCTTATATCTACAGGTGGATTTCCAGCACTCACATTGGCATCGACATTTTGATTACTAGCATTAGCCTGCCAACCCGAGTTCCACCTGGTAATGGGTCGAGCATTTCCTTTTGTTGTGGTGCTTCCACATTGAGATTTCCTCTTTTGTTTCCTGCTTCCATACTCCTTTCTCGTAAATCTACATATGAGCCTTAGTAAGATACAGAAGAACGGTCTAAGAGAGCGGGCGATTCGTACTAATATATACATATATATGTATACATATATATGTATATATATATATATATATATCAAATACAAGTATGTTATTATAGCGTTAACCCAAACCCCAATCTTATTATCTGATTCACTAGATTATGTTTGGAAAATCTTTTAGATTTAAGTTTCTTTTAAAGTTTCACAAACCTATGCTCTCATATTAACTTGTAACATCCCCTTACTTAGAGGCCCACAACTAACAGCTATGAATGCTGCAGTCATCCATAGTTATTAATCTTCGATGACCAAATACAGTGACATTAGATACACTGATACACAGAAACACAAGAATATGGAAAAAAATTAAACAACAAACAAATTCCACATTCCATTACAAAATATTCCAAATTGATTACATAATCCTAATTCGTAGACCACGTTTAGATAACATATAATCGTTACAAAATACGCCACGAAGGACATAGAAAGATGCCTCTTTGGTAGATCAGAGTATATAGATATGCAAGAAAACAATTTGCCTTCACAAATGAAACAAACAGCGGAAATAAAAGAACTCAAATAACAAGCTTGCCTCCTACATGTCTTTGGAAGCTTTATTCGTCTAAAAGAACACCTGAAAACCTTAACTCTCAACCTACTCAAAATTAATAGAGTACTAGAGAGTTTAAGGCGAAAAGAAAAACTTCGAGTCAGACATAAAGTCTGGTATGAATAATAATTTTCCATCTCAAACCATTTAGATATCTAATAAGACCATGCTGCTTAGCAAAACATGTTTTCCCCTCGCAAGTGTCCTAAAACATTTGTAAAACCATATACTATGCTCATGCATCCACAATGGTTGAAACGTAGTATTTTAAAAACTTTATGATGATATGTAAAACAAGTAAATCAAATCTGGACTAGTCATCCCCATTTATTTCGACTATCTGTCTTAGTTACAGTTTCTAGGGTTACTATCAACCTATTGAATGGTTATGGACTATCCGTCTACTTTCATGGAATCACTAAGAACTTATTGGTAACTCCAATATCTTACCTCTTATCCTAGTTTTCATGGGCTACTAGGGAACCTATTGACTGATTGTCAATATCCTAATTTGAGTACAGTTTTCATGGGCTAACTCGCCCTTGACGGTATCAAATCATAGTTTTCATGGGCTGACTATGAACCTATCGGCCCCTGCCAATATCATGTACTTTTTGTGGGCTTACTATAAACCTATTGGTCCCTGCCGATATCTTTAATTAAGATTTTAACATCTGTTAAGCTATATTCACTACTGGGTCAACCAAAGTAGGTATTCTGCCCTTTCATAAAAATACAGTTATGGGTTAATAACAATGTGAATAATATTTTCTAAGTGTTTATTTATGCCATGGTTTTTCCTTTAAAAATGAGAATAGGTTATTTGTTTTGAAACTCTAAAAGGTCACTTTCGAAACCATAGGATGGCCTCCTTCGAAAGCATAGAAAACCTCTTTTCAAACCCTAAGCATGGTTTTAAATCTCCTATATATCGCCCGAGATCTCCTCCGAGATCTCTTTTCACACTTAAACGAGATGAGACATCAAATCTCCTCCATATCTCCCTCGACACTCATCTCGTCCGATATATTCAAATCTCACCCGATATATGGATCAAAATCTCAATCCGAGATCTCACCTGAAATTATACATTTTTATTATTTTCCATAATATTTTTTATTTTCATATTGATTCAAAAGAAACTACTCAATCCAATTATAACTTACCAACTTCTTGAACATATTCTTTACTTTTTATCTTATTAAGTCATAGCGAAAGGTTTTACTTCTTTATTATGTTCAAATAAAAGGATATTATTCAATCATTACCAAAATTAATTAAACTAATCAAGCCACTACTCTTCTAAAAATATTCTTTTTTCCATGTAAATCAAGTATGTTACCATTTTTATGCTTATTAAGAAAGTTATAACCGTTAAATAAATTTTTGATACATCAATTTTAGACACATAAGTACATTCCGAGATATTCCCGAGATGAATTATAAGACCCGAGATGTCAATCCGAGATGTACACCCGATATGTACTCATCTCGTCCGAGATCTCCCCCGATACAAGATAACTTGTGTAAAAATTCCGAGACGAAATGTGACCGAAATACGATATTTAAAACCTTGACTCTAAGTATATACCTTTCGAAACTAATGATACCTTTCGATGGTATCAAGAAAACATTCTTTTAAAACATAGATTCGAAACAAATAAAGTACTTTTTTGAAAGCACTGGATTTACTCTTTGAAATATTCTTTGGGTCAATTTGATTTTATACGAATGTATTTCTTTCGAAATCAATTATAAAAATTCTTTTAAGGGAAAAGGTGATGGTGTAGGAACCATCTAGTCGAAAGCAACAACTATTTAAGTTAAAATATTAAAGAATAGTGTTGAAACCCCCTTTCAACACTGTTTGCATCAAAACCGTTAATTCCTTTCGAAAGCATTTAGGAAGTGGCTTAACTTTGGTTAAAACAGAGATAATTGTTCGACAACATAGATGGCTTCAATGCGGTCGAAAGGTAAATAAGTGGCTTGGTCTCGAATTAGTCGAAACCAATCCTTTCGGAAGCTCTTATTTAAGGGAAAAGTTCCCATATGGAAGCTATTTGTAAAGTCTCTTTCGAAAGCTTAGCTTTCGACCATGTTGAAAGCTTAAAGTAAAAGAAGGCAGGAATTTAAATTTAGGAAAAAAACTAATGTTTCGACTCTATAGGTTATCGACTCATTCAAAATCCCTTCAAAAGCTAGGCAGGCATTATCTTTTAGAAGTGAACCTTGGTTTCAACCCTGAGAAAAGCATAGCTTTCGGCACCCTACCTTCCACTACTTACCAATTCACTTCGTACATATTCTATTAGTATCATGTTCCTTGTTTTCGACTATGTGGGTTTCAACAGAGATGGTTTCGACTAAGATGGCACGGAAGTAAAGAAGTTGAAAGGTGCCTAAAAATAGGCGGAACCGCCTTTTTTCTGAAATGCTGATTTATATTTAAACATGGCAATTGCTTTATAACAAACCTACTAGTTGTAACTCCTTAATTGGCTACATTAAAACTTTTTAAATACTATATCATTAAACTACCGCATTTATCAGATGTGAATTAATATAAATTCAAACGTTAAGCCCTTCCATTTACAAAATTGATACTTGCAAATAAGTCCTTTTGAAATAATTTATTTTTTCAAATAAATCAATTCAAAAAAATCCTAAAAATCAAAAAATTCAATTTTATCATATAATCAAACATATTAAAATTTCAGACCCATTTTCTTCCTGAAATACTCAAAATAAATTTTAAACCCAGTTATATCTTGTTTTCCTTTAGAAATTCATATTAAATTTTCTATAACTAAAAAAACTATGAAAATCAAACCCATCTCTAAAATCATGTTTTACTTAACATAAAAAAATTCATGGCATTATAAAATCGTTGACTCTTGATTTTACCCTAAAATTGTACTAATCCATAGGGAAATGAATTAAAATAAATAAACCATAATATATTTCAAGCATATCATTGTCCATATCATCTTAAAAAAAATTTAATCATAAATCTAAAAACATACAATCATAGGATAAAATAGAGATGGTACAAAATTAATATTCACATTAGATTTTGATAAGGAATTTGTGATTTGTTGTTGCTTAATCCACCCTAGCTTTTATCCTTAGTTTAAGATTGAAATTTCTCCTTTTTTGTAACAACCCTTAGCTAAAGGCCCAAAACTAAGCATTGCAGATGTGGCAGTCATCTATAGTATTAGCTTCCCTGTAATGACCCTAAAATAAATAAAAAATAAAAAATGAAAGTTACATTTAATTTGAGAATTTATGAAATTATACAAATAAATGATGCATTAAAATAGAAAAGCTTGTTAATAAATAAATAAAATGTGCATAGGAGTTTCTGTTTGATAAAATGCAAGGAGTTAAGGTGATTAAAAATTTAGACTTAAAACAAATATAATTCCATGTCCAAAGAATTATATAAATACATATATTTAATATATGGGGTGTTTTCTGTTTTATTTAAAGACAGAATAAAATGGAGTTTAATATAAGGCTTAAATGTCTTATGTATTTATGCTAGAAACAGCTAACATGATATATGTGATTTTTATCACATAAAGGTGTATGAGGAGTTGCTGTTTTAACTAAAGGCAGAATAAAAACATATATAGGATCAAATATGAATTTTATATCTTATATTTATTTCAAGCAAACAACATAGTGTGAATTATTTTTACATTACACGATTATGTATGATAGTATACATGATTGAATGGAGATGGTAGTTAGGTAGAAAACACAAGGGGGTTTGCAGTTTCTCTAAACTTAGAAGAAATAAAAATAAAACAAGGGGTCACATGCATATGGCATGAGTAAAATAGAGTCATAAAAATGGCATGAAGTGTTTAAAATGATTGATTCCCGAAATAACTAATTGAGGTAACCAGATGTGTGCATTCCCAATTAAGGACCACACATGGAAATGATTTGTGCATGAATATCTAAGGAACTCCAGGGAATTACCAATTTTTCTTAAACCCTAGAATGGTTTTATAAAACCTGCACAGAACCATATCCATCATTCTCTCGGGATCAAAACAAAATTAAAAAAAAGGAGAAATATTAGCTTGAAACTTTGGAGGATTTGCTGTTCAGGGGATTAAGGCAGTAAAAAGAGAACACTATGTGAGTATTTATCCCTTTGTATGCTATGACATTAATTCTTTTTATAGGCAGCCTAAAATGTTGTAAATCATTTAAAATCTCTGAAATGATTTGCTATGGGTAAGATGGATGTTTGTTTGTGCATTCTTGTTTGGGGTTTTAATCTGTATGTGAGTTTTCAAAGTTAAAATGGTTTGAGCATTTTTGTTCTACTTTATTATTATGAAGTATTGACCCAAAATTATTTAGGAAATAGGCAGCAAGACAGTGATCTAGCTCATGTTTATTTCTTAGAGAATGAAGCATGACACTAAATATTCATATCATAAGTCAGAGGAGAATTTCTGGGTTTTTGAGGGATTACCTTAATAAAACCCTTATCCATATTTTCACAATAATATAGAAGAAAGATAGTAGGACCATGATGCTTAAATTATTTTTAGGAAAACCATAGGCATGTTGTATTTTCTGTAATAAGGAAAATAAATGGAGACCATAGGGCTGAACCAGAAAGCATAAAAGTAAATATGCCTATCTGAAACATGAATAAATTAGAAGTTTTTATGATTGAATTCACAAATGGAAGCTTAATAAAATAAGCTGAAACTGGAGGGGGATTTATTAAATTAATAAACCCTATGAGTGAATGAAAGAAAAATTAAATTGGTCATTTGGGAGTTAGTCAATGATCTGCTTGCTTCAGGTGGGAGTAAGTATATGCATGGTGCAATTGCACCCTGAGGCCTTTGTGTGTTGGAATAAATTAAATAACCTGGGAGTTTCCTTCACAATGCGTACATGGTGTTCATTTGACAGGGAGTTAAAGACCATAAAATGAATGGAGAATGGGGTTTAAAAATCTGGGTTATAAATATCCAGACATGGAATTAAATTAATCTAAGTTTGAATATTATGCTTTGATTAATTGCTGGGTGAAATTGGGAGTATAAAATCTGAGTTTACTTATTCAGAAATGGAGGAAAATGAATCAAGAATAATATATTTATTTTGATTATTTGCTGGGTGTTGTTTGAATGAATGAATGTGTCATTGTATCATTTGGCATTAACCAGTAATATGCAAAGTATGTAACCTGCTAAATTAGGTAGATATTGCATGTTCACCAGAAATTATGAATATGAGTATAAACTTTGATAAATGCTCATACCAGTGAAAACGGACCCTTTTAGTTGCCCTTGCAATCATCTTGGTGTCTCAATGAAATAGGGGTAGCTCAGTGAATTGCCTGTAGGAAATTGAAGTTGGCTTGATGGATGAAGAAGGAATTAGCTACTAGTATAAATAAAAGAAACCAGTTTTAAATTTGCAGTTGTTTTGTAATGAATTTATTAGTCAGATTATATGTTGTAGTTGAAGTTAATTGTAGGAAGTTTTCTAGGTATTTGAATTAAGATATGTACTTAAGTAAACCTATTTTGAATGACTATTGAGAATATTTGGTTAACTATTGATTTTATAAATGTCTGATTTGGAGAAACAAGGGGATGGACATATCATATAAATATGATATATGTAGGTGATAATCTCTGATTCTTATTGCCTGAATCTATATTGTGATTTACGAAAATTAAAGAGCTAAGGTGGTTGATAAAAAAAATGAGCTCACAAGGTTTGAGTAGGGGTATTCAAGAGAAATGAATTTGTGCATGGCAGGTAAGTGATACAGGCTTGTACATGAAATTCTGGAGAAAGAATCAATTATAACATGCATTTGTGTATTTGATTTCAAAAAAAAAGGGGAGGGGGGATTATGAAGGAAACAAACCTAGAAGTAGTTGTATTTCTGGCTAATAGATTGAATGTGTATGGATGCATTCCCAGGAATTTAAATTAGGTAGAAACATGCTTGTGTTAGGAATAGATCTTTGTAAAAGTTTGTTAACATGAGGAATATGGGTTTGAAAGTGGTAAAAGAGGGACTATGGCCGGCCTAGATGGTCATGGGTCAAACTCTTGTAGCCTGGAACCATTTTACTTCAACTCATGAAGTGTTAGTGTTTCCAGACCAAAAAAAAAAGAAAAAATCCAAGCAACACTCAAAAGACTCCAAGTAATTTCAAATAAACACCAAGTACTCAAGTCTGCACCATGATGAACTTAAAAAGGCAATGTGGCTTTAATTATTCAACCTGAAATGGTAAATAGGAATTAGTTCCAATGTTTATGCCTGCAAGTATAAATTTTTGAAGTTATTTCATACAAGAACTTGATAACTATCATAAGAAGAATCAAATGCCATTTCAGTGTTAATAGACTTGTTTAGGCAGAAAGTCTAGAAGAAGAAAAAAATGCACTGTGCATTGCAGTATTATACATATAAGTATTATAATTGCCCAAAAATATATCTTTTGCAGTAAACCAAATTTAGGGAAACAATTATATATCATCAACTATATAATTGTCTTTATATGTCTTGTGTACTGATATGATTATATTAGTAATCCAGGGTCTTGGGAAAAATATTTGGAAATTATCTAAATATTCAAATATAGTAGAAATGGGGTTTAGTGATGAACTCCTTTTGTATGCAAAAAAAATCTATGTATTTGAAAGGAGGGCTACCACAGTTTGGTATCAGAGCTATGTTTTAAATAACATAGTAAATATTATTGTATGCATATGGATGTTTGAATGCATTGTTTGAATTATTGGTGTTGGATGCTTTTGTTTTATGTCTGGATAAAATAAACAAAGTAAAGACACCAAAAAAAAAAGGATGGGGGTAAACAAACTAACATAAAAATCCTATTTATAGCAATATGGTAGGAGCAAGACATCACACAGGTGCAGGACCATCACGTGAGCCACCTGTGATAAACGTGGAGGATTTTGTGAGAGCTTTGAGAGATGGAGTAGCACCAAGGCATGACAACCCTCATGAGGAGCTCTCCAAACTGCTTAAGACATGCACCAATTTGGGAGGAAAGGATTTTGAAGGCACTGAAGGAGCTATGAGTGTTCAAACTTGGATAAGAACTATGGAGAGAGTCTTTGCAGATATGCAAGTCAATGACCAAAGGAAGAGACAGATAGCTTCAAGGAGGTTGAAGGGGGTTGCACTGGATTGGTGGGAGGTTGTGATAGCAGGAAGGCCATAGAATAATATCACTTGGGATGAATTCAAAGTCATGCTTGAGGCTAGGTTTGTCCCAGCATCTACCAAGGCCACATTGCTAGAAGACTTTATTAGATTAAGGCAAGGAGGCATGAGTGTGAATGAGTACACTCAGAAATTTGAAGGATTGTCTAAGTATGGAATGGTGTTAATAGGGAATAAAGAAGCAAAGAATGCAAGGTACATTCAAGGCTTGAACCCTAGTCTATCAAGGGCAATGTTGCCATACAAGGATAAAACCTTTGATCAAGTAATTGATCTAACTCTCTCATTTGAGCAACATGACACCACAAGAGAAAAATTCAGGATCATGAAGTTCAATAAGAAGAAGGGAGGTCAGAACAAGGTGCAACCTTATGACAAGAAAAATGCGAACAAAGGAGTTAAGAAGGGGGAAGGAGCAGTAGCACCTGAAAGCAAGAAACTCGCTCATTGTTTTAATTGTGGAAAAGATGGATATTATAGCAACCAATGCCCTGACCCTAAAATACCTAGAGGATGCTGCAATAATTGTGGAAGGATGGGTCATCCAAAGAAGGATTTCCCAGAGACTAATAGAAGAACAGCAAGGGTAGGAGCTTTGGCAGCAAACAACACTGGAAATGTCGGGCAACTTGAAGGTATAATTTTAATCCATACCCAACCAATATCAGTAATATATGACACTGGTGCCTCACATTCACTAATATCTCTGGAAATTGCAAAGAAGTTAGCACTTGCTTATGTTTCTATTGATCAACCCTTAACTGTACACAACCCCATAGAGAGTTATTGTATGTTAGGGATGAAGTTTATGGGTCTGAAATTAATTATAGGGGGTTATGAATTTAATTCAGATCTATATACTTTAAATTATCCTGGTATTGGGGTTATTTTGGGGGTGGATTGGTTAATGAAAAACAAAGCAATTTCAAATTTAGAAAATCTTACTATTTCTTTGGAGACAAATGAAGGCAAAAGAATTACAATTCTAAGTGAAATAGCAAAGAATACATGTTTAATTAAATCTGGAGTATTAATGAAATTCAAAAGGAATTAAAAATAGAGGAAATTCTAGTAGTCAATGAATATATAGATGTGTTTGGAGAAGTGAGGGGAATTCCTCAAAACAGGCCAGTTGAATTCAAAATAAAATTAATGCCAGGAACTAGCCGAATCATTAAGAAGCCTTATAGAATGGGTCCAAAAGAGTTAGTGGAATTAAAACGCCAACTAGAAGAATTAGAAGAGAAGGGGTTCATAAGATCAAGCAGTTCTAGTTGGGGTTCCCCAGTTCTCTTTGTCAAGAAGCATGATGGAACAATGAGGATGTGTGTAGATTATAGGGATTTAAATAAGGTGACCATTAAGAATAAGTATCCACTGCCTAGAATAGATGATCTATTTGATCAATTGCATGAAGCTAAAATATTTTCAAGGCTAGACTTAGCCTCTGGATTTCACCAAATGAAGGTTGCAGAGGAAAGCATTGAGTACACAGCCTTTAACACAAGATATGGCCTTTATGAATTTCTAGTAATGCCATTTGGTTTAACCAATGATCCCTCTTATTTTGTAGATTTGATGAACAGAATTATTAGAGACTTTTTGGATAAATTTGTTTTGGTATTTATAGATGACATATTAATTTATTCAAAGTCAGAAAATGATCATGCTATGCACCTACATTTAGTATTATCCAGGCTTAGAGAGCATGAATTAAAAGCCAAGTATTCAAAGTGTATATTTTGGCAACATGAAGTGAAATTCTTAGGACACATAGTGTCACAGCAAGGGGTGAGTGTGGATCCAAGCAAGGTCATTGCAGTACAATCATGGAGTAGACCCAAAAAAGTGACTGAGGTGAGATCATTTTTAGGATTGGCAGGGTACTATAGGAGGTTCATCAAGGATTTTTCAAGAATAGCCACACCAATGACTAAGCTAACAAAGAAGAACCAACCACATGTGTGGACTGAGCAGTGTGATCAAGCCTTTGAAAATTTGAAGCAAGCATTGGTGGAGGCTCCTGTCTTGCAAATCCCAGAGGTAAACGAAGGAATGGTTGTATACACTGATGCTAGTGGGTCTGGGTTAGGTGCACTGCTCATGCAACATGGCAAGGTGGTGGCATATGCATCAAGACAGCTTAAACCCAACGAGACCAAATATGCAACTCATGATTTAGAATTAGCTGCAATAGTGTTTGCATTAAAACTTTGGAGGCATTATTTGCTTGGGGAAAAATTCGAATTATTCATAGATCATCAAGCATTGAGGTATTTATTTTCTCAAAAAGATTTGAATATGAGGCAAGCAAGGTGGATGGAATTTCTAGCTACATATGATCTAGATATTTTGTACACCCCTGGAAAAGCTAATAGAGTGGCAGATGCTTTGAGTAGAAATCATATTAGATTAGCAAGCTTGACGATTGATGAATTTAAAGACCTTGCAGTGCTTGGGGAGGCAGATATATATAGCAAGGATGGAGTGAATTTTAAAGAGCATGGTGATATGGTGGAGTATGGTACACTGGGATTAATCACAGTGAAATCTAACCTGGTGGATAAAATTGGTGGCATGCAAGATCAAGATCAAAATTTAAAGGAGAAGAAAGAAATGTTATTAAATAACATTGAGTCAGAGAATTTTAAAATAGATCCCAAGGGATATTTGAGGAAAAATGGAAAGCGTTGTGTACCAGACTTTGCAGAATTAAAGGAAGAAATCATGAATGAGCATCACAAAACCAAGTACACCATACACCCTGGTGGCACTAAAATGTATCATGATTTGAAAAGGAGCTACTGGTGGCCAGGAATGAAACAAGCAGTGGCAAAATATGTGGAAAAGTGTTTAACCTGTCAACAAATCAAGGCAGACTATCAAAAGCCCTCTGGCATGTTGCAACCTTTGGAGGTGCCTCAGTGGAAATGGGAAAGTATTTCCATGGATTTTTTGGATGGTTTGCCTAGAACTAAGAAAGGTAATGATAGTATATGAGTAATTGTTGATAGACTAACCAAGTCTGCTCACTTTGTCCCTGTCAGATCAGACAGAAATGCACATAGGCTTGCATAATTATTTATTAAGGAAGTGGTGAGGTTACATGGCATACCAAAGACCATTATAAGTGATAGAGACACTTTGTTCACCTCAAGATTTTGGGAGAGCTTGCAAGAAGCAATGGGAACTCAACATTGTTTAAGCACTGCCTACCATCCTCAAAGTGATGGGCAGACAGAGATAGTGAATAAAATATTGGAGGATTTACTGAGAGCACGTTTGCTTAATTTTGGGGGTAATTGGGAGGATCATATCTGTGATGTCCCGGAAATTTAGGCAATAATTATTTAATAATTTCTTTGATAATTGTTTTAAAATGTGAAATATTGTTTTAATAATTTAATTCAAACTGGAATTCTCTTTTGAAAATTTTGATTATTTAGTTTGATTAATGATATGTTTTCAAAGTTAAAAATATTTAAGTAATAAATTTATCTTTCTATGCTGTTTTAAAAATATTTTATTTATACATTGTAAATAGAGCATTTTGGTTTTAATTTTAATTTATATTTAATAAAGAATATTTTCAAATTTTTTTATGAATGAATAATTTGTAAATTGATTAATTTGATTTAAATTATATTGTAAACTTTTCAAAAAGTTAGTTTTAAAAAAAATATTTCTTATATCTTTATAGAAAAGTAAATGAGTATTTATTTTGTTTATAAGAATAAAAATAGTTTAATTTTATTTTATAATAAAAGTTTGATTTGTTTTATTTTAAAATTGTTTTCCTCTTTGAAATAAGAATTAATTCATTTTTGTTAAAGTATAACATTGATAAATTTAATTCAACACTTCTTTTCTTTTGAAATTTAGTTTCATAAAGAATGTTATTTTAAAAATAATTAAACAAGCATTTAAATGTAAGAGTATAGTTTTATAAAAAGTTTATATGTATTTACTTAAAAACTAATGTTAATAAACATTTGAAATATGCTTAAATAAATTTGAAATGGTTTAAGATAAATTCTAATACATATATAAATTTAGAAATTGCTTTTAAACATTGATATATACATGTGTTAGTCATTTAAACTATTAAGTAGACACTTGTAAAACATTAGCATAATAAGTACAAGTGGCATTGGTTTAAAAACTTTTTATTTTAAAATATATTAACAAGACAATATAACATAAGCATTTTGATAAAAACACATTCTCTTCAAAATTGAAAATCTGAGAACCAGATTTCAGTAAATCTTAAACCTCAAAACAAAAACATGTTAAAATCTGCAAATAACAAATCAAATCCAGAAAACCAATCTTCAAACTTCAATCAAATCTGCAAAATGAAGAACAACTGCAAATCTGAGCTATTAGAATGGGTCTGCATGCATTTAAGACCAGGAGAACACTTCCAGTAATCAAATGAAACCCATATTTCAAGTGCATTTCAATATGCAGTTTCTGGAAAAATGAATCTGCATCTCTGAAATTGTTTCTGCATCTTCTAATTTTGGTGAGTAAACTTCTTATCTTTTAAAAACAGTTTCCTTCAAATATCAAAATCAAACATAAACTACAGAGTTTATGTTTTATTCACAGAAATTAAACTGTTTAACAAGATTGTTCTGTTTTGTTTTAAAAATAAAATAAAATGAGTAACCTTATATGCATAAAAACTTGAGACACCTGAGCATATGGATAAAGATGATGAGATGATTTCATATTATTGAATGCTTTGTGTAAACATATATATGTATGTTGCTGTTGTTTAGTATCTACACACCTGTTGTTATTTTAAAACTAAGAATTGTTATTAGAAAACCCTTATCTCTGGGTTTGAATCCCTGTTAGAATTGATATGTAAACAAAGTTTGGTTGTTTAGCATAAATCCAGGTTTGTAAATTTTGTTTATAAATCAAAATTTTGTTCTTAAATCAGGATTTGGTTGTGTATAAAAAAATAAAATAAATTAAGATTACAGTTTTAAATAAACTGTAGGGGAAAGGCATTTCTGTTTCAAAACAGAAATAGGAAAATTTGAAAATATCCGTAGGCTAGTAAATTTGGGGGTTGGGATACTTCCTGTAGGTAGAATGTTGATGTAAGAATGAAGGGAAAATTGGTTATAGTGGTCAGAAGTAGTGTCAGTAGGTGGTGATGTTTGAAAATTGGGTTTCCAGGTTTCAAAACCTAGTCAAGCAGTGTTGCAGTTTTTAGTTCTGTACATACCCTTTTGTTGCATCGAGTGAGGAGGGGTTTGTGAGTGGGCAGAGGAGGTGTAGAGGAAGTTATGGCCAAGGTCTCGACAGCTATGGTGGCCGGAGGCGAGCAAGTGGGCGGTTGACAGGTTTGGATAGGCTAATGCTGCAGTGTTTCAGGTTGGCTTGTTCAACTGGGTGACTAAAATTGGAGTGTGGGCTTGTGCAAGGGATCTAATGATCTGGAAGGGGTGCAACAGTGAGAGGCAGTGTGTCGGAGGGATCAACGATGGCCAGAAGCGATTCTGGTATTGGTGCAAGTGCACAGACAAGAGGGTGTCTGTGGTTTGTGGTGATTTGAGAAGTGGTTTGCACTCGAGTTTTTGTGATGAGTTCTCGAAGCAATCCTCGGGATTCTGTGAAATTATCTCGAAGAAGGCAGCTTAGGAACTCGCAGCAAATAGAAGGGTTTCTCGGGTAGGTTGGCTTCAGGTTTATAACAGAGTGTTGCAGTTTTAAGAATTTTGAATGAATTCATATTTTAAGTTGTAATTTGATTTAAATGCAAGTTAAAAACTGAATTCAAATAGAGTTTGAATTCAAAGTTTTTAAAAATGAAATAATTTAAATTTAAACAAGTTTTAAATTTGGTTTTAAATCAATATTGAAAACAGTTGCAGGTTTTAGAATCTGTATTTTGCAGTTTTGAATTTTAATGAAATTCATATTTTAAGTTGGAAACTGAATTCGAGTATGAATTGAAACTGAATTCAAATGAAGTTTGAGTTCCAAGTTTTTAAAAATGAAAATTTTAAATTTAAACAAAGTTTTAAATTCTGTTTAAATCAAGATTATAAACTGTTTCAGGTTTTAATCCTGTAGTTTGTAGTTTTAAATGAAATTCATATTTTATTTAAAATTGCAACTTGATTCAAATATGAGTTGAAACTGAATTCAAGTGTAGTTGAAATTCAAAAATTTTAAAAATGAAAATCTTAACTTTAAACAAGATTTAAATATGGGTTTAAGTCAAGATTTTAAAACTGTTTCAGGTTATCTTTTAAAACCAGAGTTTGAATTTAAACAGTTTTTATATGTTTTAAATTTTTGAACAGATTTGAATGTTTTAAGTAAGTTTTAAACTCAGTTTGAAATCAATTTACAAATTGTTTCCAGGTTTCTTTGAAACCCAGTTTTAATATCAAAACAGTTTTTAAATTTAAAATGAATAAACATATTCAAATGTTTACAAGGTAAATTTGAAGATGAAATTTGGTTTCAAGTGAGTTTTAAACTTAGAAGAATTATTTCTTTTCATATTTGAAATATGAAGTGTTAATTTAAATTTGGGAATTGAAATAATCAATCAAGTTACAAAACTCAATTTATTTTAATCAAGTAAATTATGTAAATCTTTCTCTTATATCTAAGTAATGAATGTTGTTTAAACATTCATTTTTTTTTTAAGGTTTATAATTATTAAATTTGGATTAATGTTTAATAATTAAACATTTGAATCTTTAATAAATTGGAATTTGAATTTAATTTTTTTAGAAATGTATTGTTTTAATACATTTTGAATTTAAATGAGTCATTTGTTAAGTAATCTAAATTATTTTGGAGAATAATTAAGATAATTAAGGATGTACTTAATTATTTGATTTTAAAGTTAATGGTTTAGATTAATTTTTAATTAGAAATGATTTATTAATCTAATTTAAATTTTCTTAAGTATATAATTAATGAAATGTTAATAAATAAATGGTGACAATTATCTAAGGATAATTTAGTAATTAATTAAGGAAATTAATTTTGATAATTAAGTAGACTAATTAATTGAATCTAATTAATTGTAATTTGTTAGGTAATTAAGGAATTAACTACTTATTGTAATTAATTTGGATTGTGATTTATTTATGTTAATTAATTTAGTTTAATTAAATTAAATAAATCATTTGATGATTTTAAGAGTGTAATTACTTAATGTAATTAATGGAGCGGGATTACTCAGTAAAGTAATAATGATAATTACTGGAATGTAATTAGTAATTTGGATAATTACTTTTGTAATTAATTAAGGAATTAATTAATGATTAATTATTGGTTAATTAATTTATAAATAAGTAATTAAGATAGTTAATTACTTAATTGGATATTAATCAAGGTGATTAATAATTAGATTAATTTCTAAATGTAATTAATTTAAATTATGTAATTTATTTAAATATTAAAGTTCATTAATTAATATTAATGATGTAATTAAGGATTGTTTGATTAATTAATAATTAAATAAGTGATTAATTAATTATGAAATTAATTAAAGACAAATATAATTAATTATAATTAATTAATAAATGGGTAATTAAAGGTTAATTACTTATGATTAAGGTTAATTAAATTATGAAATTAATTAAGAATTAATTACTTATTGTAATTAGTAAATGATTAATCAAAGTTGTTTAATCAAGTTAAATAATTAGGATTAATTAATTAACTGGGTTAATTAATTAATGAATGTTAAGCAGGATTTAAATATGGTAATTAATTTAATTTATTTTAAATTAATTAGAGACGATTGTAATTAATTTAATTCGTTTTAAATTAATTATAGTTGTTGGTTAGTAAATCATTGCTTATGTATGTTATTGATTGAATAGTTGTGATCTCAGGAATGAGATGAGTCGTATCTGTATGATATGAATGATTGGTTAAGTATGATAATTTGTGATGGATTGTTTGGTGGTGATGATTATCTGTTTATAGATGATACAGATTATCTGTTTATGTTATGAATGTGATTATCTATTGTAATATATAGTTTATCTATCTATGTGAATTAGATAACAATGATAAAAGTTAATTGTTTAAAACCCTTAAGTACAACTTGGACATTAAAATGGCGTTTGGTTTCGATGAGACCGGGATCGGGTTTCCATATTTGGATATCCGAAAACCACATCGATTCCAATTAAACGTTAGGTCGTTAATCCAAGTGGAGCAAGTGAAGACTCGAGGTGTAAAGGCTATACGTCAGTATAACTCTGTGGGTGATTCCGTAATGAGTTGACGGAATAGTACTTATAGATTCGAGATGGAGATTTAGAGTACAAGGGTTATCTTCGTTAACTCTGAGGGTGATTCCAAAACGAGTGTAACGAGATAATGCCTTCGGTTTCGTTCGAACCTGGAACGAACTTGTATGGATTGAATGCTTTCAGAACATCGTCAGGTGGACGATGAGCATTCTAAGATAATGTGTCCTCTAAAGGTAATCGTAGCCTCAAGCCTCATCAACCGGGAATGGCTAAATCAGGGGAGGTGCAGCAAGGCTTCGTGGGTAGCACCCACTTGAGAGCAAGATTTTCCCCTGTCTAGAGGTCTCTTTTTATTCGGCTTAGTGGGCAGTTGGAATTGCGCACCAACTGCGGGGTTGTCTTGTTTGGAACTATTTAGTAAGGAATGGGTCCGGCCTTGTGTTGCAGGGGAGTGGGAGTGCTCCTCGGTACGTTGATCTAGGCCACGTACTGTGACGGGCGGTACCCCAGTAGCCCTGCCATTGATGGAATCCATAATCCAATAAGTGCCTGTACGGTTTTGATTGTGCCCAACTATGTTGGAACGTGAGATGTAAGCATTCCAGCTATTTCTGTATTTTATTTTGAAAACCCTAGACACTAATATAATATCACTGGATTTCCTATCAAATGTTTTGGTTAGCGTAAGGTAAAAACTTTTCCATGTTTATGTGTGGGAAGTCTTACGTGATACTTTTTGTTTTCAAAGGATTTTCTAAAGTTAAGCAACTTTTATCCCCGTTTACTCACACCAGACCCCTGTCTGACCTGAGTGTTTATTTTCTGTTTTATTAAACTCTTGGGTACTCATATTACGTATGAGTAGTCAAGTGTTTCAGGATTTCTTTGACGAGTTCTGGAGGAGATAATGGAGCAGGAGGCTTCAGCGTGTAGATATATGTAGCGGTTCCGCTGAGTTTGAGTTGTGTCTGTTTCTCTGATGTATTTGAATTGTAATTGCTAGACAGATGTTTATAACTGTCTAGTTTGTGTTATATTAGCAGTTTGACTCTGATGTATATGATACTATGTAAGTTTTATGTGATATATTATAATTTATTCGATTCCGCTGTGAGATTTTGATGTTGTCTGTTCTTTCTTTCCTTTCTTTTCTCTTTTCTATCCCTTTCTTTCTTCTTAACGATGCAACTTTCTGGAGTGTGGAAGTTGGGTCGTTACAATGTGGTATCAGAGCATTAGGTTGAGTGAATACCTAGGCTCTGTAGTGGTGTTTTCTTGAGAGAGCGTATTTGTAATTTTTAATATATATATTATTTATTTCTGCCTATTTGATTGGGTTACCTGTTCAGGTTTTCCAATAATAGTAATAAAGGTAGATAGGGTAGTGGCGTGTGTAACACAACTATCAATGGTTGGAGTTTGAGTGTTTGTGGTTGGAAGTGATATGCTTAGGGCAGTATTGGGTATCTTGAGTAGTTTTGCAGTTTGGTGAGAAAGATTTCACTAATCTCTGAAGGAAATCTTTTTAAGATTCGGAGTTTATCTTTGGATTTATAAGCTTGGTAGCACTCATGTGAGTTGTTTTTCTTGAGTTTGGATCAGTTGGGAGTTCTGAAGCCTGCATTGGTATTTTGGTAACCTTAGGAAAGAGTTCTGTCTATATTTGAGTTTGAGACTCAGTTTGGCAGAGTGTTTTGAGCTTGGTTTGGGAGCGAGATTCCTGAGAGATATCTGTCTATCTGGAATGCCCTATTGTGAAGAGGCTGGTGTAGCTTTGAGGTTTGATGAGCTTTTGGATAAGGAAGTTTTGACAGCAGTAGCAGCAGTGGGTGACTTGTTCTTTGATGGTTCAGAAATCTCTGTGATACTTCTGTCAGTAGTCCGGGCAGATGGTGGAGCTTCTCCATTTCTTCTAGAAGCTCAGCAGGGTGTGATGTTAGTGGTTAGAGGTGGACCACTAGTTTCTTCTTTTGAAGGCTTTAGCTGTTCTGATTTTTGAAGTGAGAACGATTTCTTGGGATCTGAACTAGGTGGAATCGCAAAAGTGACTTGCGACGGTTCGGAAGTTCTCTAAGGGATCTCTGTTTGGATTGAAGCATCTTTAGAGGATGTTTAAGATATCAAAGTGGTATTTTCTGGATATCTTCGAAGGAATTAAGATTTGAAATCCGTATCGAGAGATTGAGTTCTGTTTCGACTTGATTCTTGGAGCTTTACCGGTGGTTCAGCATTTGTAGGAGATTCTTTGAGTGTGATCTGTTTAAGTTGGTAGGATTTATCGGATCTGGTTTCTGGTTGAATTTTTGCTGTGTGTTTGTGACTGAATCAGATAGGTCACTGAGATTTTATGGAATTTGATGAACAATATTCCGGGATAAGTTGATCAAGTTTATACTTGTGTTCATCAACAGCATTCTCGAATCAGAGTTGCGCAGTGGAGGCATGGTGGCAGCTATTCCAAAATAGGAGCACCCCGATTCTTTAGGAATTTGAGTTTTGTCTTGGATCTTTCTGTTTTCTCTTGAGGATTAAGTGTTTGTTCTACAGGATTGAATTTCCAGTTCGGTTGACTGGAATTTGTTTGGAAATTTGTTTTGTTTTTCCACGTATCTCTGAGGGAGTACGTGTATGGGTTATCCCTGGTTTTAGAATCAGTAGTTCTGAGAGATTTGGAAGTTGATCAGGACTTGTCTGTAGTCCTTTGTTCTGTTTAGATTTGTAGATCTAGATATATAGGAGCTCTAAATCTGAGTGGTGTGGCTAATTTAGATTTTATAGGGAGAGTGTCCCGGTGTTTGTACCTGGGAAACTCTAGGGAATCTTATCCAGAATTTTGTCTGGATAATTAGAATTGTTTGTTCGAATTGGTTGCTATGGTTGCTAGTATTTGGTTGATAATGTATGTTTGTTTTTTTTAGAAAAAATTTAAAATCTGTATGGGATTATTAAATTACCTTTGCTTTTAAATTTCGGGGACGAAATTCTTTTAAGGGGGGAGGAATGTGATGTCCCGGAAATTTAGGCAATAATTATTTAATAATTTCTTTGATAATTGTTTTAAAATGTGAAATATTGTTTTAATAATTTAATTCAAACTGGAATTCTCTTTTGAAAATTTTGATTATTTAGTTTGATTAATGATATTGTTTTCAAAGTTAAAAATATTTAAGTAATAAATTTATCTTTCTATGTTGTTTTAAAAATATTTTATTTATACATTGTAAATAGAGCATTTTGGTTTTAATTTTAATTTATATTTAATAAAGAATATTTTCTAATTTTTTTATGAATGAATGATTTGTAAATTGATTAATTTGATTTAAATTATATTGTAAACTTTTCAAAAAGTTTGTTTTAAAAAAAATCTTTCTTATATCTTTATAGAAAAGTAAATGAGTATTTATTTTGTTTATAAGAATAAAAATAGTTTAATTTTATTTTATAATAAAAGTTTGATTTGTTTTATTTTAAAATTGTTTTTCTCTTTGAAATAAGAATTAATTCATTTTTGTTAAAGTATAACATTGATAAATTTAATTCAACACTTGTTTTCTTTTGAAATTTAGTTTCATAAAGAATGTTATTTTAAAAATAATTAAACAAGCATTTAAATGTAAGAGTATAGTTTTATAAAAAGTTTATATGTATTTACTTAAAAACTAATGTTAATAAACATTTGAAATATGCTTAAATAAATTTGAAATGGTTTAAGATAAATTCTAATACATATATAAATTTAGAAATTGCTTTTAAACATTGATATATACATGTGTTAGTCATTTAAACTATTAAGTAGACACTTGTAAAACAATTAGCATAATAAGTACAAGTGGCATTGGTTTAAAAACTTTTTATTTTAAAATATATTAACAAGACAATATAACATAAGCATTTTGATAAAAACACATTCTCTTCAAAATTGAAAATCTGAGAACCAGATTTCAGTAAATCTTAAACCTCAAAACAAAAACATGTTAAAATCTGCAAATAACAAATCAAATCCAGAAAACCAATCTTCAAACTTCAATCAAATCTGCAAAATGAAGAACAACTGCAAATCTGAGCTATTAGAATGGGTCTGCATGCATTTAAGACCAGGAGAACACTTCCAGTAATCAAATGAAACCCAGATTTCAAGTGCATTTCAATATGCAGTTTCTGGAAAAATGAATCTGCATCTCTGAAATTGTTTCTGCATCTTCTAATTTTGGTGAGTAAACTTCTTATCTTTTAAAAACAGTTTCCTTTAAATATCAAAATCAAACATAAACTACAGAGTTTATGTTTTATTCACAGAAATTAAACTGTTTAACAAGATTGTTCTGTTTTATTTTAAAAATAAAATAAAATGAGTAAGCTTACATGCATAAAAACATGAGACACCTGAGCATATGGATAAAGATGATGAGATGATTTCATATTGTTGAATGCTTTGTGTAAACATATATATGTATGTTGCTGTTGTTTAGTATCTGCACACCTGTTGTTATTTTGAAACTAAGAACTGTTATTAGAAAACCCTTATCTCTGGGTTTGAATCCCTGTTAGAATTGATATGTAAACAAAGTTTGGTTGTTTAGCATAAATCCAGGTTTGTAAATTTTGTTTATAAACCAAAATTTTGTTATTAAATCAGGATTTGGTTGTATATAAAAAAATAAAATAAATTAAGATTACAGTTTTAAATAAACTGTAGGGGAAAGGCATTTCTGTTTCAAAACAGAAATAGGAAAATTTGAAAATATCTGAAGGCTAGTAAATTTGGGGGTTGGGATACTTCCTGTAGGTAGAATGTTGATGTAAGAATGAAGGGAGAATTGGTTATAGTGGTAAGAAGTAGTGTCAGTAGGTGGTGATGTTTGAAAATTGGGTTTCCAGGTTTCAAAACCTAGTCAAGCAGTGTTGCAGTTTTTAGTTCTGTACATACCCTTTTGTTGCATCGAGTAAGGAGGGGTTTGTGAGTGGGCAGAGGAGGTTAGAGGAAGTTATGGCCAAGGTCTCGACAGCTATGGTGGCCGGAGGCGAGCAAGTGGGCGGTTGACAGGTTTGGATAGGCTAATGCTGCAGTGTTTCAGGTTGGCTTGTTCAACTGGGTGACTAAAATTGGAGTGTGGGCTTGTGCAAGGGATCTAATGATCTGGAAGGGGTGCAACAGTGAGAGGCAGTGTGTCGGAGGGATCAACGATGGCCAGAAGCGATTCTGGTATTGGTGCAAGTGCACAGACAAGAGGGTGTTGTGGTTTGTGGTGATTTGAGAAGTGGTTTGCACTCGAGTTTTTGTGATGAGTTCTCGAAGCAATCCTTGGGATTCTGTGAAATTATCTCGAAGCAGGCAGCTTAGGAACTCGGAGCAAATAGAAGGGTTTCTCGGGTAGGTTGGCTTCAGGTTTATAACAGAGTGTTGCAGTTTTAAGAATTTTGAATGAATTCATATTTTAAGTTGTAATTTGATTTAAATGCAAGTTAAAATTGAATTCAAATAGAGTTTGAATTCAAAGTTTTTAAAAATGAAATAATTTAAATTTAAACAAGTTTTAAATTTGGTTTTAAATCAATATTGAAAACAGTTGCAGGTTTTAGAATCTGTATTTTGCAGTTTTGAATTTTAATGAAATTCATATTTTAAGTTGGAAACTGAATTCAAGTATGAATTGAAACTGAATTCAAATTAAGTTTGAGTTCAAAGTTTTTAAAAATGAAAATTTTAAATTTAAACAAAGTTTTAAATTCTGTTTAAATCAAGATTATAAACTGTTTCAGGTTTTAATCCTGTAGTTTGTAGTTTTAAATGAAATTCATATTTTATTTAAAATTGCAACTTGATTCAAATATGAGTTGAAACTGAATTCAAGTGTAGTTGAAATAAAAAAATTTTAAAAATGAAAATCTTAACTTTAAACAAGATTTAAATATGGGTTTAAGTCAAGATTTTCAAACTATTTCAGGTTATCTTTTAAAACCAGAGTTTGAATTTAAACGGTTTTTATATGTTTTAAATTTTTGAACAGATTTGAATGTTTTAAGTAAGTTTTAAACTCTGTTTGAAATCAATTTAAAAATTGTTTCCAGGTTTCTTTGAAACCCAGTTTTAATTTCAAAACAGTTTTTAAATTTAAAATGAATAAACATATTCAAATGTTTACAAGGTAAATTTGAAGATGAAATTTGGTTTCAAGTGAGTTTTAAACTTAGAAGAATTATTTCTTTTAATATTTGAAATATGAAGTGTTAATTTAAATTTGGAAATTGAAATAATCAATCAAGTTACAAAACTCAATTTATTTTAATCAAGTAAATTATGTAAATCTTTCTCTTATATCTAAGTAATGAATGTTGTTTAAACATTCATTTAATTTTTTTTTAAGGTTTATAATTATTAAATTTGGATTAATGTTTAATAATTAAACATTTGAATCTTTAATAAATTGGAATTTGAATTTAATTTTTTTTAGAAATGTATTGTTTTAATACATTTTGAATTTAAATGAGTCATTTGTAAAGTAATCTAAATTATTTTGGAGAATAATTAAGATAATTAAGGATGTACTTAATTATTTGATTTTAAAGTTAATGGTTTAGATTAATTTTTAATTAGAAATAATTTGTTAATCTAATTTAAAATTTCTTAAGTATATAATTAATGAAATGTTAATAAATAAATGGTGACAATTATCTAAGGATAATTTAGTAATTAATTAAGGAAATTAATTTTGATAATTAACTAGATTAATTAATTGAATCTAATTAATTGTAATTTGTTAGGTAATTAAGGAATTAATTACTTATTGTAATTAATTTGGATTGTGATTTATTTAAGTTAATTAATTTAGTTTAATTAAATTAAATAAATCATTTGATGATTTTAAGAGTGTAATTACTTAATGTAATTAATGGAGCAGGATTACTCAGTAAAGTAATAATGATAATTACTGGAATGTAATTAGTAATTTGGATAATTACTTTTGTAATTAATTAAGGAATTAATTAATGATTAATTATTGGTTAATTAATTTATAAGTAAGTAATTAAGATAGTTAATTACTTAATTGGATATTAATCAAGGTGATTAATAATTATATTAATTTCTAAATGTAATTAATTTAAATTAAGTAATTTATTTAAATATTAAAGTTCATTAATTAAAATTAATGATGTAATTAAGGATTGTTTGATTAAGTAATAATTAAATAAGTGATTAATTAATTATGAAATTAATTAAAGACAAATATAATTAATTATAATTAATTAATAAATGGGTAATTAAAGGTTAATTACTTATGATTAAGGTTAATTAAATTATGAAATTAATTAAGAATTAATTACTTATTGTAATTAGTAAATGATTAATCAAAGTTGTTTAATCAAGTTAAATACTTAGGATTAATTAATTAACTGGGTTAATTAATTAATGAATGTTAAGCAGGATTTAAATATGGTAATTAATTTAATTTATTTTAAATTAAGTAGAGACGATTGTAATTAATTTAATTCATTTTAAATTAATTATAGTTGTTGGTTAGTAAATCATTGCTTATGGATGTTATTGATTGAATGGTTGTGATCTCAGGAATGAGATGAGTCGTATCTGTATGGTATGAATGATTGGTTAAGTATGATAATTTGTGATGGATTGTTTGGTGGTGATGATTATCTGTTTATAGATGATACAGATTATCTGTTTATGTAATGAATGTGATTATCTATTGTAATATATAGTTTTTCTATCTATGTGAATTAGATAACAATGATAAAAGTTAATTGTTTAAAACCCTTAAGTACAACTTGGACATTAAAATGGCGTTTGGTTTCGATGAGACCGGGATCGGGTTTCCATATTTGGATATCCGAAAACCACATCGATTCCAATTAAACGTTAGGTCGTTAATCCAAGTGGAGCAAGTGAAGACTCGAGGTGTAAGGGCTATACGTCAATATAACTCTGTGGGTGATTCCGTAATGAGTTGACGGAATAGTACTTATAGATTCGAGATGGAGATTTAGAGTACAAGGGTTATCGTCGTTAACTCTGAGGGTGATTCCAAAACGAGTGTAACGAGATAATGCCTTCGGTTTCGTTCGAACCCGGAACGAACTTGTATGGATTGAATGCTTTCAGAACATCGTCAGGTGGACGATGAGCATTCTAAGATAATGTGTCCTCAAAAGGTAATCATAGCCTTAAGCCTCATCAACCGAGAATGGGTAAAACAGGGGAGGTGCAGCAAGGCTTCGTGGGTAGCACCCACTTGAGAGCAAGATTTCCCCCTGTCTAGAGGTCCCTTTTTATTCGGCTTAGTGGGCAGTTGGAATTGCGCACCAACTGCGGGGTTGTCTTGTTTGGAACTATTCAGTAAGGAATGGGTCCGGCCTTGTGTTGTAGGGGAGTAGGAGTACTCCTCGGTATGTTGATCTAGGCCACGTACTGTGACGGGCGGTACCCCAGTAGCCCTGCCATTGATGGAATCCATAATCCAATAAGTGCCTGTACGGTTTTGATTGTGCCCAACTATGTTGGAACGTGAGATGTAAGCATTCCAGCTATTTTTGTATTTTATTTTGAAAACCCTAGACACTAATATAATATCACTGGATTTCCTATCAAATGTTTTGGTTAGCGTAAGGTAAAAACATTTCCATGTTTATGTGTGGGAAGTCTTACGTGATACTTTTTGTTTTCAAAGGATTTTCTAAAGTTAAGCAACTTTTATCCCCGTTTACTCACACCAGACCCCTATCTGACCTGAGTGTTTATTTTCTATTTTATTAAACTCTTGGGTACTCATATTACGTATGAGTAGTCAAGTGTTTCAGTATTTCTTTGACGAGTTCTGGAGGAGATAATGGAGCAGGAGGCTTCAGCGTGTAGAAATATGTAATGGTTCCGCTGAGTTTGAGTTGTGTCTGTTTCTCTGATGTATTTGAATTGTAATTGCTAGACAGATGTTTATAACTGTCTAGTTTGTGTTGTATTAGCAGTTTGACTCTGATGTATATGATACTATGTAAGTTTTATGTGATATATTATAATTTATTCGATTCCGCTGTGAGATTCTGATGTTGTCTGTTCTTTCTTTCCTTTCTTTTCTCTTTTCTATCCCTTTCTTTCTTCTTATCGATGCAACTTTCTGGAGTGTGGAAGTTGGGTCGTTACAATATCCACTTGGCAGAATTCACTTACAACAATAGCCATCAGTCAACAATAGGAATGGATCCCTTTGAAGCCTTGTATAGGTGACCCTGCATGTCTCCTGCCTATTGGTTGGAAGTGGGAGAGGGTGTAATATTGGGGCCAGATCATGTTAAAGAAACTTCCAACATGATTGAATTAATTAGGCATAGGATGAAGGCAGCACAATCAAGACAAAAGTCTTATGCAGATAGAAGGAGGAAGCCAATGGAGTTTGAAGTAGGAGAGTATGTTTTTCTGAAGGTATCACCAATGAAGAAGGTGTTCAGGTTTGGGAAATCTGGTAATCTCTCACCAAGATTTGTAGGACCATATGAAGTCATACAGAGAATTGGTGCTATGGCCTATAAGCTTAAGTTACCAGAAGAATTGAGTGGTGTACATCCATTATTTCATGTTTCTCAATTGAGAAAGTGGGTACATGATGAAGGAGCAATTTTAGAGTCACCTACTCAAATTCAAATTCATAAGAACTTGATTTAGGCAAATGAGCCAGTGGGGATTGTTGCTAAGGAGGAAAAGAGGTTGAGAAACAAGATGATCAAACTGGTGAAAATTCAATGGAGCTTGGGCACCAATGATTGTACATGGGAGGTTGAAGACAAAATGAGGGCTAAATATTCTAATTTGCTTTCAGATGGAGAGGTATGTTTAAGTAGCTTTATGATGGCTTTCTGAATATTTTTATCTATATTGCTTTCTTTCATAAAATGTGAGTATGGGGTTATGGAGTTAAAACAGACTATGGATTAGTGCTTTTATTTGGAGAATTAGAAGGAATTATGGGGACATAATTCCTTTAAGGGGGAGGGTATGTAATGACCCTAAAATAAATAAAAAAATATAAAATGAAAGTTACATTTATTTTGAGAATTTCTGAAATTATAAAAATAAATGATGCATTAAAATAGAAAAGCTTGTTAATAAATAAATAAAATGTGCATAGGAGTTTCTGTTTGATAAAATGCAAGGAGTTAAGGTGATTAAAAATTTGGACTTAAAACAAATATAATTCTATGTCCAAAGAATTATATAAATACATATATTTAATATATGGGGTGTTTTCTGTTTTATTTAAAGACAGAATAAAATGGCGTTTAATATAAGGCTTAAATGTCTTATGTATTTATGCTAGAAACAACTAACATGATATATGTGATTTTTATCACATAAAGGTGTATGAGGAGTTTCTGTTTTAACTAAAGGCAGAATAAAAAAAAATATAGGATCAATATGAATTTTATATCTTATATTTATTTCAAGCAAACAACATAATGTGAATGATTTTTACATTACATGATTATTATGATAGTATACATGATTGAATGGAGATGGTAGTTAGGTAGAAAACACAAGGGGGTTTGCAGTTTCTTTAAACTTAGAAGAAATAAAAATAAAACAAGGGGTCACATGCATATGGCATGAGTAAATTAGAGTCATAAAAATGGCATGAAGTGTTTAAAATGCTTGATTCCCGAAATAACTAATTGAGGTAACCAGATGTGTGCATTCCCAATTAAGGACCACACAAGGAAATGATTTGTGCATGAATATCTAAGGGCATCCAGGGAGTTACCCATTTTTCTTAAACCCTAGAATGGTTTTATAAAACCTACACATAACCATATCCATCATTCTCTCGGGATCAAAAAAAGGAGAAATATTAGCTTGAAACTTTGGAGGATTTGCTGTTCAGGGGATTAAGGCAGTAAAAAGAGAATACTATGTGAGTATTTATCCCTTTGTATGCTATGGCATTAATTCTTTTTATAGGCAGCCTAAAATGTTATAAATCATTTAAAATCTCTGAAATGATTTGCTATGGGTAAGATGGATGTTTGTTTGTGCATTCTTGTTTGGGGTTTTAATCTGTATGTGAGTTTTCAAAGTTAAAATGGTTTGAGCATTTTTGTTCTACTTTATTATTATGAAGTATGGACCCAAAATTATTTAGGAAATAGGCAGCAAGACAGTGATCTAGCTCATGTTTATTTCTTAGAGAATGAAGCATGAAACTAAATATTCATATCATAAGTCAGAGGAGAATTTCTTGGTTTTTGAGGGATTTCCTTAATAAAACCCTTATCCATATATTCACAATAATATAGAAGAAAGATTGTAGGATCATGATGCTTAAATTATTTTTAGGAAAACCATAGGCATGTTGTATTTTCTATAATAAGGAAAATAAATGGAGAATATGGGGCTGAACCAGAAAGTATAAAAGTAAATATGCCTATCTGAAACATGAATAAATTAGAAGTTTTTATGATTGAATTCATAAATGGAAGCTTAATAAAATAAGCTGAAACTGGAGGGGGATTTATTAAATTAATAAACCCTATGAATGAATGAAAGAAAAGTTAAATTGGTCATTTGGGAGTTAGTCAATGATCTACTTGCTTCAGGTGGGAGTAGGTATATGCATGGTACAATTGCACCCTGAGGCCTTTGTGTGTTGGAATAAATTAAATAACCTGGGAGTTTCCTTCACAATGCATACATGATGTTCATTTGACAGGGAGTTAAAGACCATAAAATGAATGGAGAATGAGGTTTAAAAATCTGGGTTATAAATATCCAGACATGGAATTAAATTAATCAAGTTTGAATATTATGCTTTGATTAATTGCTGGGTGAAATTGGGAGTATAAAATCTGAGTTTACTTATTCAGAAATGGAGGAAAATGAATCAAGAATAATATATTTATTTTGATTATTTGTTGGGTGTTGTTTGAATGAATGAATGTGTCTTTGTATCATTTGGCATTAACCGGTAATATGCAAAGTATGTAACCTGCTAAATTAGGTAGATATTGCATGTTCACCAAAAATTATGAATATGAGTATAAAGTTTGATAAATGCTCATACCAGTGAAAACTGACCCTTTTGATTTGCCCTTGCAATCATTTGGGTGTCTCAATGAAATTGGGGCAGCTCAGTGAATTGCCTGCAGGAAATTGAAGTTGGCTTGATGGATGAAGAAGGCAATAACTACTAGTATAAATAAAAGAAACCAGTTTTAAATTTGCAGTTGTTTTGTAATGAATTTATTAGTCAGATTATATGTTGTAGTTGAAGTTAATTGTAGGAAGTTTTCTAGGTATTTGAATTAAGATATGTACTTAAGTAAACCTATTTTGAATGACTATTGAGAATATTTGGTTAACTACTGATTTTATGAATGTCTGATTTGGAGAAATAAGAGGATGGACATATCATATAAATATGATATGTGTAGGTGATAATCTCTGATTCTTATTACCTGAATCTATATTGTGATTTATGAAAATTAAAGAGCTAAGGTGGTTGATAAAAAAATGAGCTCACAAGGTTTGAGTAGGGGTATTCAAGAGAGATGAATTTGTGCATGGCAGGTAAGTGATAAAGGCTTGTGCATGAAATTCTGGAGAAAGAATCAATTATAACATGCATTTGTGTATTTGATTTTAAAAAAAGGGATTATGAAGGAAACAAACCTGGAAGTAATTGTATTTCTGGCTAATAGATTGAATGTATATGGATGCATTCCTAGGAATTTAAATTAGGCAGAAACATGCTTGTGTTAGGAATAGATCTTTGTAAAAGTTTGTTAACATGAGGAATATGGGTTTGAAAGTGGTAAAAGAGGGACTATGGCCGGCCTAAATGGTCATGGGTCAAACTCTTGTAGCCTGGAACCATTTTACTTCATCTCATGAAGTGTAAGTGTTTCCATACCAAAAAAAGAAAACTCCAAGCAACACTCAAAAGACTCCAAGTAATTTCAAATAAACACCAAGTACTCAAGTCTGCACCATGATGAACTTAAAAAGGCAATGTGGCTTTAATTGTTCAACCTGAAATGGTAATAAGAATTAGTTCCAATGTTCATGCCTGCAAGTATAAATTTTTGAAGTTATTTCATACAAGAACTTGATAACTATCATAAGAACAATCAAATGCCATTTTAGTGTTAATAGACTTGTTTAGGCAGAAAGTCTAGAAGAAGAAAAAAATGCACTGTGCATTGCAGTATTATACATGTAAATATTATAATTGCCCAAAAATATATCTTTTGCAGTAGAGCAAAATTTAGGGAACAATTATATATCATCAAATATATAATTGTCTTTATATGTCTTGTGCACTGATATGATTATATTAGTAATCCAGGGTCTTGGGAAAAATATTTGGAAATTATCTAAATATTAAAATATAGTAGAAATGGGATTTAGTGATGAACTCCTTTTGTATGAAAAAAAAATCTATGTGTTTGAAAGGAGGGTTACCACATTCCCGTGATTAAATACGGCTATGTTAATGGTATCTATAATATCAAAAGCACTTGAATATGAAACAAAACATAGATTTCAAAACAACATTTTTATCATTACATTCAAAATATATGTTCCATATTCATCTTACATAAGCCCAATACATTCCCAGGCACAGATAAAATATACTTATTATAGAATACGCCAAAAACCGGTATATGAAGATACCCCCTTGGATGATCAGAGTCATATATAGTCATAATAGACTTTATACAAACATAGCGGAAACGCAACAAAACAGAAAACAGCAACTCTAAAATAGCTATCTGCTTGCCTCCTTCATGCCTCCGGTAGCCTTATTCGTCATCCTACTGAAACCTGAAAAAGACCTTAACCCCTAAGCCTACTCAAATCAAATTTTGAGCACTCGAGAGTTTAGGGGGAAAACATAAACTTCGAATCAGACATAAAGCTTGATGTGAATAAGACTATACAACCTGGTTTAATATGTTAAGCGAGACCACGCCACTTAGCGAAATGAGTTTCTCCTCACTAACATCCTTTTAAAACGTATCTTTGCAAAACCTTTTACCTATAACCAAAACTGGTTAAAATACTATAAAGCATCATTATGTAAACATACATAAATATCAGGTAATAAATGAACTATCTGTTCAAACACATAAGTTTTGTTTGGCTAACTTTTAACCTTCGGCTGACTCGGGCCCACCAGACAACATATCAAAATAATCTAACATCTGTTAGACACTATTACTTCAGGACGATATGTCCTTGACTATTTGTTAAATGCTTCTCTTTTGGACGGTCTGTCCCTAACTTAATCATCTCTCGGGTCTTCCCAAACCTAATGGTTTTGCAGGTTCACCAATAACCTATCTGTATACAAATATATATTGCTTTCTGTGTGTAATCATAATTTTAGTCTACCTGACCAAGCCCTACACACTGGAATTATAGACAACAATTAGCTAGAGCCAGTAGCTATTGTATAGGGCGTAACCCTATACTAGTTCCATCTGGTATTCAAATATCCGAGTCATTTTCACTTAGGGATACCTTCCTATAATTTTCCTTGAAAAACCTTTTCCAAAATGATTTAAAACCTTTAAATCAACTCACTCAAGGAAAATACATATGCTTTATGTTTTACACAAAATAACCTTGCCATGCTATATATATTACACACACTTTAATCAATTCTCTATTAATGAAAACATTTTCTACAGTAGAAAGTTCTCCTTTCAAACCATTGAAAGTACCCCTTTTAACCATTGAAAGTATCTCATTCAAAAACAATTAATACCCTTTAATTATCTAGTCCAAAAGGCCAAACATTACCTTTCCAAATCATACTTCAAACCCTTTCGAAAGCATTGAAATCCTTTCTTTCGAAAGCATTAAAATCTTAGACATCCTGTCTTAAAATACATTAAAACATTGCCTTAGAAAACCTTGGAAAAACCTCTATTTCAAACCTTTCGAAAACATCAAAAAAGACCACTTTTTGACTTCATCGAAAGCTGGAGGAACACCCCCTTTTAAATCATTTTAACAACTTTCGAAAGCATTAGGAAAAACTGCCTTTCGACTTCATCGAAAGCTTCAGAAAAACAATACCTTTCAACTTCGTGGAAAGCTTCAGAAAAGTAATACCTTTCGACTTCGTCAAAAGCTTCAAAAATAATACCTTTCGAAAGCATTTGGGTTCAATTTAAAACATATGGAAAAACCGCTTTTAAAACCTTTTGACTCCTTTGAAAGCTTTACTTTCGACCCCTTCAAAAGCTTTGCTTCCAAGCCTATCGAAAGCTTAGTTTCGACCTCTTCGAAAGCTTAAAACATTTCTTTTAAAACAATAGGCTCTTGCCAATTTAATACTTTAAAATACCTCTATCGAAACCTTTTGTTATACTTCAATTAGGATAAAAGGGTAAAACATCTAAGTCGATATCTTCCTTTCGAAAGCGTGGGAGAAGCGATCGATTATTAAAAGACATGTTTACCTTTTGACCTTGTCGAAAAGCCAATGGCTTCGAAAGGTAGAAAGGAAGTAGCTAGAGAATTTGACCTCTTCGAAAGCTTTAAACCTTTAAATATTTGACCTGGTCGATAGCAACCAAGTCAAAAGCTTCTTTTGGAAAGCAAAGCGGGTGATGCTTTTGGCTTATAAAGCAACATACTCCAACCTCTTTGGAACCTAAGGTTTCGACCAAGTACTCATTAGACCTTGCCATGTACGATACGTACCAAATAGCTTGATGCCATACGCATTGGCTGTAAAGTATG
Source organism: Allium cepa (assembly GCA_030765085.1). NCBI lineage: Eukaryota > Viridiplantae > Streptophyta > Magnoliopsida > Asparagales > Amaryllidaceae > Allium > Allium cepa. Next base: position 1,014,731,214 of record CM060935.1, read on the forward strand.
TGATCGTGCACGTGCTAGTATAGTACACACGGATCGTGTAAATTGGACTATAATATAAATGCGGAAATAGATGATAATAGCATAGTAAATAAAAATAGAAAAATCACACCAGAGATTTTTATACTGGTTCGGAGCACCGTCCTACGTCCAGTCCCAGACTTCTATCTGGATTTTCACTATTAACTACCTCGCTTCACCCGGAGGAACAGGTTTACAACACCCGAGCAAACGAACGGGATTTCACGCCTCTAATACGCTGAGGACTTCAACACTTGCCTCTTACAACACAGAGGACATCAACAAAAGAACAAATACAATTGTTGTTGACAACTTGTGCTCTTGAAAACATGGATTTGTCACTAGTAGTACACCCTTCCTATAATCTTATCCTCAAAGTATGCGAATGATGTTTTGAAAAGATTAAGGAAAGTATATTACTTATTGAATCAAAAGATATGAAATAGTTTCAATGATTCAATAAATAATTGAGAGCTTTTAGAATGCAGGAGTATGTAGAAAGTAAGATCAGAGATTAGAGTAAAAAGCATATGCAATCATGTTATTTTAATCAATGATTTAGATGAGTTTATATAGAGAAGAATGGTTGTAACTCTTTGTGAGCAGTTGCCATTAAGAGATATGATCTTTGATGAAAGGTAAGAGATGCAACCTTTGGAGAAAGAAGTGTCTTTTGGAAAAGTTGCTCTCTGTTTAAAAATGGTCGACAGGTCAAAAAATGACCAGTAGACAGGAATTCAAATATATAGTCGTTATGTGCATGTGTGCACGTTCAGTGTGCAAATTATACAGGAACGGTCGACCGCCTATTTTATGACCGGTCGACCGGTCCCTGTAAAGTTGCACACTAAATGTGCAACTGCAATTTAGTCGTATATATATTGATTTCCTTGAAATGCATGATTATTTGAGGATAGATTTTAACAAGTTTATCACTATTACAATATCAAATAATCAACCTATAATCTAGAGTACCATATGTAGCTCTTTATAGCCATAATGACCTTGTTTTGTCGATCGCCTTTATTTCTTTGTCAGAAATCAAAACCTTCATAGAACTTGTGACTCAAAATTCTCCCCCTTTTTGATTGATGACAATATATATCTGAAAATCTGAATCTCCCCCTTAGTATGTGATCTCCCTCTTTGAATTTATATATATATGTATGTTCCTGCAATCAATTGTTAGCCCTTTCTCCCCCTTGTCATCGACAAAAAGGAGTAACAGATACTGGAATAATATAGGAGTGTAATCCCCATAATGTGCATAGCAAAATAAAACTTAACACATCCAAAACATACCAGAGTATAATACAGACCATAATGTCAAATGAAAAATAAAAATAACGACACTATTTAGTACAAGTGTCGATAGATGTTTTTAAAGTACTTAACCATAATAGACAATAGAATCTAAGACGAGGAAGATCCTATCTCCTCTTCATCATCATCATCATCGTCGTCGTCATCATCTTCTTCTTCTTCATCATTGTTCCCTCTAGATGATTCGCCATGTCCATGTCCACTCATACCAGTAGACTCCTCAGATGATGTCCAGTCGAAAACAGGAGGAGCAGGACGTTTTCCTGGGTCTTGTGCTTGAACAGAGGTGGATGTGGTACATGATATAGCATCCCATAGCATACCAAAGAATGACTTGACCTTATTGAAGCGTTTATCAATTTTAGAGTCCATGCGCTTGAGACGTGATTCAAGCAAAAATTGGTTACGCGCAATAGTTTCAAGTGATTCTTTTGTGGATGATTTTGATTTTAACAGTTTCACTTCATCGGAACGAGGTCGAGAGGAAGTTGCTTTTTGTTTTCTTGGACCTCTTTGTTGCCATTCTTCAAAAGGCATAATCTCAAGATAAGGTGGAGGGAGCTTCATGCGTTTGATGGTTATGGAATCAATACATTTTGGTTTCGAGGTGGCAGAGTCAGGAGGCTTTACCCCACAAGCTAACAAAAGACGCATGATATATTCATTGTAGAAGAAATGAGGTCGTGTAGAGTTATTTACCTTGAGAATTTCGTCAAAAAGCATACGAACCCAATTGATTTGGATTTCCCCATAAATAGCATAGAGAGCCTTGAAGTTTTCTTTATATACAGCATCATAATTTCCAAGTCTAGGAAACAGAGAATGCATCAAGACCCGATGAAGCAGTCTGGCGGTGGGTCGAAGTCCAATAGACTTTGTGCCATCACTATTATCCTCTATGAACTGATGACTGATGTTATCGCGAGTGAAGACTTCACAGAAAGTAGATGAAAACTCATCGCCTCGATTTGGTATACCAAGTATAGAGGCAATCCTATCACGAGTAATAAAAATTTGTTTGCCACAGACGACAAACCAAATGACTCCGTTCGGATTATCAGGTTGATACTCATCGAGGTTCATGTTGGCGTAGAACAATTTTATCATCAAATGATTTATTTCCACATTATTTTCTGAAAAATCTATCAATGGAGAAATGTTGGAGTTATTGGCTAACCTACGAATTCCATAAGACGTGAAATCATCAAACTTGATGAAAGAGCCCGGATGAAACTTGTAGTTAGTCATTTGATTCCATCTTGTTATGGCTACCGGACTTTCGAGCCATTTCTTAGCGGAGAAATTAAGAGATGAAGGTCCGGAGGATGATGCTTTCTTGGGTTTCTTTTGTGGAGGAGCCATTGTTAGAAGATTTGGAGATTTGGAAATTGAATTTGAGAAACTAGGGTTTTTTGGAGTTTGGGGAAAATAACCGGTTGAGTCAAATGAGAAGGAGGATAGAAAGAAATTGACGTATAGGATATATATATAAAAACTGGAAATACGTCAACCGGTCGACCTATGGAGTATGGCCGGTCGACCATTTTCAACCAGAGAGCAAACAGTCGACCGGTCATATTTTGGATGGTCGACCGGTTTTGCTTGCTGAAGAAAAGCAGTTTGTTTTGCAAGTTTTTTAGAATATATCAAGCTATATAAATTATATTTCACTCTTATTATAAAATATAAACGTTATTACAAGAGTGATAGATGGAAAACGATACAATAAGTATATATAAAGCTAAAGAGAAGTGGTAGGTTCGTCATTAGAATTTTTATTATCTTCAATACGTTTTGCCCATGGACTCCAGTTTTTATGAGCACCTTCATTCATCTCATAATTCCGATCCCAAGAGTTAGGACTTTTAGATGTTGATGGCCTAGACGGCATTGGTTCATGCACGTCATGCTTGTTAGAACTACAGAAGAATGATGCCACCTTCTCTAAAACGGATAAACGTGCCGATGTCCGTTGTTGCTCATGATAAAGTTGGCTTTGCCCATAATGGAGCTGTCTCTGCAGATCTATCTGATGTTTCTGATAGTGATGAATCTCGTCGATCTGTGCTTTGGTACGAGGAGAACAAAACAACGTCTTTTTAACTCGTTTTGAGTTTGGTGTATTACCAGAAATACAAGAGCATTGATGATGATAATATGGTTTTTGTTTTGGTGTTTTGGGAGAATAATATTCCTCCGACTCAGAACTCGTAATGGAAATGTGTGATTCTTGAGCACATTTATCACAAATGTGAGCCATAGAGAATTTTGTATAGGTCGGATAAGAAAAAATAAGAAATTTGGACAAGCTTATATACAAGTTTCTTATGTATAAACGTATGGATGTGAGTGAACAGAAAATGTTGACCATGAAAATAAGCAGAGGCTTATGTTAACTCTAAAAATAGCTTTCTGAAGTTATAAAATAGGAAAGGAAAAGACGATCATTAAAAGAAAGGATGATCGTTAGTATTTATTAGTTTAGATCATTTCTTGAGATTAAACCAAGCTCCCTTCGTAATCTAATAAAGCTAGATTCGAGCAGAGGCTTAGTAAAGATGTCCGCTAATTGATTGTCAGTTTGGACATATTCAAGACATATATTTCCTTTTTCAATATTATCTCGAAGGAAATGATGACGGATATCAATGTGTTTGGTTCTAGAATGATTCACCGGATTCTTAGAGAGATTTATAGCACTTGTGTTATCACAGTATATAATTGAATTTGATAAATGAATATCCAAATCTTGAAGAGTTTGTTGCATGTATAGCACTTGAGTACAAGCGAGAGCCGCTGATATATATTCGGCTTCACATGTTGATAGTGAAACACAATTCTGTTTCTTACTAAACCAAGAGACAAGTGATTTTCCAATAAAATGGCACTTACCACTTGTACTTTTTCTATCCGTTCGTGATCCGCCAAAATCAGCATCACTATATGATACTAATTCAAATGGACATTCCTTTGGATAAAAAAGACCGAAATCTTTGGTATTATTAAGATAACAAATTATACGTTTCACTGCTCGTAGATGTGATTCTTTTGGATCTGCTTGAAAGCGTGCACATAGACAAACACTCATCATTATATCTGGACGACTAGCTGTAAGATAAAGAAGAGAACCAATCATGCTTCGATATAATTTCTGGTCAACACTCTTACCATTTTCATCTGTTTCAAGATGTGTAGTTGTACTTATAGGAGTTGGTTTACCAGATGTATTTTCTAATCCGAAACGTTTGATAAGATTTCTACAATATTTTTCTTGATTGATAAAGATACCATTCGGAAGTTGCTTGATTTGAAGTCCAAGAAAATATGATAGTTCTCCCATATGAGACATTTCGAACTCTTTGGTCATAATACTTGCAAATTCTTTGTAGAGTTTATCGTTTGTTGAACCAAAGATGATGTCGTCTACATATATCTGGATAACTAGAATATCTTTTTGAGAATGTTTAATAAACAAGGTTTGATCGACTTTGCCTATTTGAAATCCTGAGTTAATAAGATAGCTACGTAATCGTTCATACCAAGCACGAGGTGCCTGTTTTAAACCATACAGAGCTTTCTTAAGTTTGAACACATGGTCAGGATATTTTTCATGTAGGAACAAAGGAGGTTGTTCGACATAGACATTCTCTTTGATAAATCCATTGAGAAAAGCACTTTTGACATCCATCTGATAAAGTTTGAAATTATGGTGACAAGCAAAAGATAATAGAATTCTAATAGCTTCTAGTCGAGCAACTGGTGCAAAAGTTTCTTCATAATCGATACCTTCTTCCTGATTATATCCTTGTGCTACTAATCTTGCTTTGTTTTTGGTGATATTTCCTTGTTCGTCGGCCTTATTTTTATAAACCCATTTAGTACCAATAACTGACTGATCAGTTGGCCTTGGAACAAGTTCCCAAACGTCATTGCGCTCGAACTGATTTAGTTCTTCCTGCATGGCAATGATCCAGTAATCGTCTGTAGCAGCTTCTTTTGGATTCTTAGGTTCGATATTTGATAGAAACGCAACATGACCCATTTGATGTAATTGATTCCTAGTTCTTACTTGTGAGTTAACCTCGCCAATTATATTTTGAACTGGATGGTGTCTCAATAATCTTGGAGGGGAACGTATCTCACAAACTGGTTGTTGTTGGGAAATATTGTCAATAAGATTTTCAGAGTCAGAGTCATAATTTGTGGTGAGAGGAGTGTCAGTAAATATAGTTTCGACATTATCTGGTTTTGACTGAGAAGGTTTAAAGAATTCATCGAAAGAAACATGAAGAGATTCTTCAATAGTTTTGGTTCGTTTATTGAAAATACGATACGCTTTGCTTCTTTCCGAATAACCGAAAAATATACCTTCATCAGCTTTCGGATCGAACTTTCCGAGATGGTCTTTTTTATTTAAAATAAAACATTTTGAACCAAATACTTTGAAGTAAGATATATTTGGCTTCCTTTCGTTAAATAATTCATAAGACGTGTTTTTGGTAAGTGGTCGAATAGACACACGATTTAAAACATAACACGCAGTAGCGACGGCTTCTGCCCAGAAATGTTTTGGTAAAGTGGATCCATTTAATAACGTTCTTGCACATTCTTGTAATGTTCGATTTTTCCGTTCTACAACTCCGTTTTGTTGTGGAGTTCTAGGAAACGAAAAATTATGGTTAATACCTTTTTTTGTACAAAAATGTTCAAATTCGTTATTTTCAAATTCACCACCATGATCACTTCTTATGTTTTTAACTTTTAGCCCTTTTGATTTTTGAATTCTTTTGACGAAAGATTTGAAATGGTCAAAAGTGTCACTCTTGTTTTTCAGAAAAATAGTCCATGTATAACGAGAATAGTCATCAACAATTACAAATACATATCGATTATGGTTTATTGACTGAACTTGTGGTGGTCCGAATAAATCCATATGTAATAGTTCAAGTGGTTGTAATGTTGATATGACCCTTTTTGACTTGAATGATGATTTTGTCAATTTTCCTAACTGACAGGCATCACAAAAACTATCGTTTTTATAACTAATTTTGGGTAGACCTCTAACTAGATTGTTTTTGGCCAGCTTGTCAATAGTTCTGAAGTTTATATGACAGAAGCGTTTGTGCCATAGCCATGGATCATTATCATTAGCCACAAGACACATATCTGAATTATGATTAATATTCATATTCAGAATATATATATTTCTGTCTCTATAACCTTCGAAAACTAAATTGTGGTCTCTATCTAAGATACTACATTTATTATTCGAAAAAGAGATTATAAAACCTTTGTCACATAACTGACTAATACTAAGTAAATTGTGTTTTAAATTTTTAACTAGCATGACATTTGTAATAAGAGGTAAGTTAGATGTACCGCAATTGCTCACATCGCCTTTGCCGATGATATAGCCTTTCGAATTGTCTCCAAAAGTGACGGAGCCACCATCTGAGTACGTAATATTTGTTAATAAGCTCTTGTCTCCCGTCATGTGCTTCGAGCAACCACTGTCCAATATCCACTTTCCTCTTTTCTTAAGTGGGACCTGCAAAAATAGGATTAAGTCCATGGTACCCACTTTTTATAGGGTCCTAAGAGTTAGGTCTTAGGAGTCCAAACCCATATGGGTCCGGTGTCCCCTTTATATATATAATTATTATTAAAATGCACAGTATTCATGAATTGCTGAATGTATTTGTTCCTAATCAAATTGTTATTTGTTTTAGGAACCCATATTTTGATAGTCTTTGTATTTTTCTTTTGAAATTTCACAACTGGCTTTGGTTTGGAATATAATAAACTAAGATTTTTCTTAACTTCAATCTTTTGTACCTTCTTCTTTCTTTTATTACCCTTGATCTCTTGTTTCTTATATCCCAGACCTTGTTTATTTGATGCAGATTGTGAGTATTCAATGATTTTTATCAAATTTTCTCGACCTTTGTTAAAGTTAGAAACATTTTGAGTAATGTCATCAAACTTCGTTTGTAAACTAGCTTTTTCTAGGTCTAGAATTTTGACTTTTGCCTTAAGCTCATGATTTTCAGTAGTGAGAGCATTATTTTTCTCTTTTTGAGCTTCTATTTCTTGACTCAAAAGAGATAGTTGAGAGTCAACATTAGATGATGATTCTTGAATTTTTTCAAGTTCATCTTCTAATATTTTCTTCTCATTTGTTAACATATCTCGTTCAAACTCTACTCTACTTAAATCTGCTTTGACTACTTTTAATTGACGTTTTATGTCTTTATATTTGACTATCAATTCAGCATTAATATCAAGTAATTCATCAAATGTAGGAATTTGTACCTCATCTTTTGTTGCCATAAAACAAACATTAGCTTGTTCATTTTCCGAATCACTTTCACTTTCTGATGAAGATGACTCTGAATCATCCCATGTTACTGAGAAGGCTCGTTTCTTTGATTTGTCCTTCTTATATTTGAATTTGTCATTTTCTGACTTCTTCTTTTGTTCTGGACAATCCTTCTACATGTGTCCCTTTTTGTGGCAGTTAAAACATTCTATAGCAGATGAAGATGGTTTATTTGATCCAGGTTTCCTTTTATTGTAACGACTGGCTTTTCGATATTTTAGGAATTTTTTGAATCCTTTCGCAATAAATGCCAAATCTTCGTCTTCAGAATCTGATTCATTTTCATCTTTCTCAACATGAAATGCTACATTTTTCTTTTCTTCTTTCTGTTCTTTTCTAGCCTGCAAATTTGCTTCATAGGACATTAAATTTCCTATCAATTCATCTGGCTTCATGACGGAAAGGTCATTAGCTTCTTCAATTGCTAACACTTTTCCTTCCCATTCACTAGTCAGAGAATGTAGGACTGTTGAAACAACATCAAAATCAGAATATTTTTGTCCTAAGCCAATAAGTGCATGGTGGATAGTTTGAAATCGTGAATACATATCATTGATTGTCTCATTTGGTTTTATTTTGAAATTTTGAAATTGACTTTTCAGCATGGCTATTTTGGCTTGTTTAACCTTGTTAGTACCTTCATGAGTGGTTTTTAGCGTTTGCCAAATTTGATATGCAGTAGTGCAGATACTAACACGGTTATATTCATTTTGGTCTAATGCACAGAACAACATATTTATTGCTCTTGCATTTACGGCTGCTGCCGTTTTCTCAGCCGCAGTCCATTCTGAATAATCAGTTGTTGGATTCACTATTTCTCTTTGAGTGGCATTCCAAGCATCATAGCTATTTGATTGCATAAAGAATGACATACGTGTTGCCCAATAACTATAGTTAAGACCATTGAAAAATGGAGGTCTTTGTGTCGATTGACCTTCCATGTACGTGGTGTTCTGAGTGCTAGTACTTGCATTATTTTCCATATTACAAGAATATATCAAATAACTGTGTTACGGTTATGTGATAACCTTGCTCTGATACCAAATGTAAAGTATGTGATCGTGCACGTGCTAGTATAGTACACACGGATCGTGTAATATGGACTATAATATAAATGCGGAAATAGATGATAATAGCATAGTAAATAAAAATAGAAAAATCACACCAGAGATTTTTATACTGGTTCGGAGCACCGTCCTACGTCCAGTCCCAGACTTCTATCTGGATTTTCACTATTAACTACCTCGCTTCACCCAGAGGAACAAGTTTACAACACCCAAGCAAACGAACGGGATTTCACGCCTCTAATACACTGAGGACTTCAACACTTGCCTTTTACAAAATAGAGGACTTCAACAAAAGAACAAATACAATTGTTGTTGACAACTTGTGCTCTTGAAAACACGGATTTGTCACTAGTAGTACACCCTTCCTATAATCTTATCCTCAAAGTATGCAAATGATGTTTTGAAAAGATTAAGGAAAGTATATTACTTATTGAATCAAAAGATATGAAATAGTTTCAATGATTCAATAAATAATTGAGAGCTTTTAGAATGCAGGAGTATGTAGAAAGTAAGATCAGAGATTAGAGTAAAAAGCATATACAATCATGTTATTTTAATCAATGATTTAGATGAGTTTATATAGAGAAGAATGGTTGTAACTCTTTGTGAGCAGTTGCCATTAAGAGATATGATCTTTGATGAAAGGTAAGAGATGCAACCTTTGGAGAAAGAAGTGTCTTTTGGAAAAGTTGCTCTCTGTTTAAAAACGGTCGACAGGTCAAAAAATGACCAGTAGACAGGAATTCAAATATATAGTCGTTATGTGCATGTGTGCACGTTCAGTGTGCAAATTATACAGGAACGGTCGACCGCCTATTTTATGACCGGTCGACCGGTCCCTGTAAAGTTGCACACTAAATGTGCAACTGCAATTTAGTCGTATATATATTGATTTCCTTGAAATGCATGATTATTTGAGGATAGATTTTAACAAGTTTATCACTATTACAATATCAAATAATCAACCTATAATCTAAAGTACCATATGTAGCTCTTTATAGCCATAATGACCTTGTTTTGTCGATCGCCTTTATTTCTTTGTCAGAAATCAAAACCTTCATAGAACTTGTGACTCAACATTGGCTTCGAAGGCAATGATGTCAAAAGGTTTGGGTCGGAATCCTTAATGTCCAAAGTGGCAAAACATGCTAAATGAACGATTTACTTCTTTTTAACTTAAAAGAAAAAAAATTCAACTAACCTGCCTTTATTTTTCAAATAGAAATTGGTTACTAAATACTTTACAAAAAGAGCTGCAAATAATTTCAAAAATAAATAATGATTTTATTTTATAAACTGCCCATTCTCCTTAATAAAATATATAAAACATTTAAGTTTCATACCTTAAATAATTTTATATCATCAAAACACTTAGGAAAATTCTATAAAATCTATTTTAATATGTTTTCCAGCATATGAAAATTCCAACCTCAAATAATTGTTTATTTAACGGCAAATAATTTATAACCCAATAAATTATTTTCTTCACTAAAAAATTTATATAAAATCCACATTAATTCATAAAATTGTGAAAATTGAAACCCATTTCTAAAATATCATTTCTGATTCATATTTAAATTTTCAAGGCATTTGGATGTCATTTAATAGGGTTTTCATATCAAACATATCATAAAAACTAATATGAACATGTATAATTCATCAACAAGCATATATATTTCTAATCATTCAAAGCATGGCATAAACTTGGAAATTCATTTCGGATCTAACTTAAAAATGAAAACCATAAGAAAATGGGATGTAGTAATCATTCACCTTAGCTTTGTGATTAGGAATGATATTTGATCTTGTTTAAAGTTGCTTTGAATCTTCTCCTTGAAATTCCAATCCTTTTCTTTTCTTGTGATTATTAGCGGTGGTCGGCCTCCCTCTACTATTTTTGCTTATGAAAATAGTGAAATGAAGTTTGTATTTAGTTTCCGAAGGGTTTAGTGTATAAGAGATCATATTTCCAATTATGCTCTCCTTTATTTTCTAACACTTACTTCAACTTAACCCTTCATTAGTTTGTTTGTTTGCTCCTTTATATGGCATGACTACCCCTATAAAATTCACAAATCTCAATTCCATAATCAATCTACATTATTTTATTTAACTAACTAAATATTTTAAATAATATTACCAAAAATATAGGGTGTTACAGGCTTCCCATCTTAAAAAATTTCATCCTCGAAATTACGATAAGGTACATATCAAACAATTAAAGGTAAAACATACCATCAAACAAATCAGGATAAGCATCTCTAATCTTTCTCCGAGTCTCCCAATTACAATCTCTATCATTGTCACTCCACTGAACTTTCACTAATTTGACTGTCTTATTCCTCAACTGCTTCTCATCTCTCTCGATTATCCGGATAGGCATCCTAACAATAGTCAAGTTTAGTTCCACTACTAAATCTTCAAACCCAGTAGGCTCTATAGTAGTGTCTGGTCTCTTATGCACTTTCTCAAATGAGATACATGAAACACATCATGGACTCCTACCAAACTACTAGGTGATTCAACCCTGTACGCGAGTTTCCCGATCCTCTCAACAATAAAGGTCCATCGAATCTAGGTGCTAACTTTCTTTATTTTCCAAACTTGATAACACCTTTCATTGGTGATACTTTGACGAAAAATTGGTCTCCAACAGAGAACTCTAAATCTTTCCGTCTTTTGTCAACATAGATTTTTTTTGCCTCGACTGGGCCTCCTTCATTCTCGCCCTTATCAACTCAACCTTCTCTATGGCTTCTCTAACTAATTCTGGACCAAGTACTAATTTATCTCCAGTCTCTAACCAACAAACTGGAGATTTACAAGGTCTTCCATATAAAGCCTCAAATGATGCCATCCCAATATTAGTCTGATAACTGTTGTTATACGCAGACTCGACTAGATGAAGATGGTCTTGCCATGATCCTCGAAAATCTAATACACAAGCTCTTGACAAATCTTCCAGGACTTTATTAACTCCTTCCGTTTGCCCATCTGTCTGTGGATGGTAAGTAGTACTCATCTTGAGCTTGGTACCTAAACTTTCTTGGAGACTCTTCCAGAACTCACTAGTGAACAAGGTATCTTTATCACCAATGATACTACTAGGAATTCCATGTAGTCTAACCACATTCTTTGAAAATAATTTCGCTAACACAAGTGCCATCCTGTTTGACTTAACTAGAATGAAATGAGCACTCCTAGTCAACCTATCCCCCATGACCCATATACTTTCATTTCCTCTGTTCTACCTCGACAACCATCTATGAAGTCCATGGAAATAGAATCCCATTTCCAAACTGGAACGCCCAAAGGCTGAAGCAACCTACTTGGTTTCTGATGCTCGGCTTTCACCTACTGACAGTTCATGTACCGTTCCACCCATAAGCCTACATCTCGCTTCATTCCTTCCCAAAAGAAACTTCTCTTAATGTCTTGATACATCTTTGTTCCTCCGGGATGGATAATGAACTTTGAACGATGGCTCTCTTCTTAGACTTTTTACCTTATGTCTCCCACTCTTGGAACACATAATCTAACCTTTCTTCTCGAGCAACCATTTTGGTCAAGACTAAAATCTTTCAAGTCATCGCTTTCGGTTCCTTCTCTTAACCTTCTAATTGTATCAGCTAACAATGGATCATCTTCCTGTCTAGAAGCAATCTTCTCTATCAAAACTGGACGAACTTCTAAACAAGATAACAAAACTTTCTCTGCACTCAATCCTATTTTTGATCTCCATTGCACTCTGCAATCAGATAACGCTTCTAAATCTTTCCACTCTGCTATCATAGCTAATACCGCATTTTGATGCTTCCTGCTAAGTGCATCAACAACTTTGTTGCCTTTACCCGGTGTGTACTCAATTCCAAAATCACGAGGAGCAATAAACTCAAGCCATTTTTGTTGTCTCATGTTCAACTCCTTTTGGAAGAATAAGTACTTATGCGACTTATGATCTGTATAAAGCTCAAATCACTCTCCCAAAAGATAATGCCTCCACACCTTCAAAGAAAAATTACTGCAGCTAAATCCAAGTCATGAGTTGGGTTCCTAAAGTCATGCGGTCTAAGATGTCTAGATGCATAGGAAATCACCTTTCCACATAGCATCAAAACTGCACCTAATCCGGTACCACATGCATTTCTGTAAACTACTAAATCCTGATTCCCCTCCGGAACTACCAACACCGATGCATGAGTCAATAAGTGTTTCAGGCTCTGGAATGCTTTCTCAATCTTATCAGTCCATACAAACTTCACATCTTTTCTTGTAAGCACAGTCATCAGTGCAGCTATCCATGAAAAATCCTCTATAAACTTTTGATAATATTTGGCTAATCCAAGAAAACTCTTTTTCTCGATCACCGTCTTGGGTCTCATCTAATTATTTACCGCCTCAGTCTTAGTTAGATCTATAAACAACCCTTTCTCTGAGACTACATGACCAAGGAGCTTCACTTCCGTTTTCCAAAATGGCACTATGAAAACTTCACCTTCAGCTAATGTTCCCTGAAGGTCTCAAGTACTACTCTAAGACGAACTTCATACACATTCCCATCCTTAGATTATATCAAAATATCATCTATGAACACCGGAACAAATCTATCTAAGTTCACTTTGAAGATTCGGTTCATCAGATCTATAAAGAATATCGGCGCATTAGTTAGCCCGAATGGCATAACTAACCATTCATACGTTCCATGGCAGGTCCTAAACACAATCAACGATATATTACCTTCTGCAACTCTATGCTGATGAAACCCGGTAGCCAAATCCAACTGAGAAAATATCTTCGCATCACTCAAATGGTCGAACAAATCGTCAACTCTTGGTAATGGATATCGATTCTTTATCGTCTTCTTTTTCGATAATCGATACATAGCCTTAACGATCTGTCCGACTTCTTAACAAAAACAGCTGCTGCTCCCCAACGCGAACTGCTTGGTCTATTCAAATTCTTTCCTTCTAAGTCCGCTAAATACATCTTAAATTCTCTCATCTTGGTGGGAGTCATTCTACTTGGTTTCCTACTTACCGGTTTTGCTTCGGCACCAGTTCAATCCGAAACTCAATAGTGCATTTCGTTGGCAATTCGATTGCCAGCTCAAACACATCTGCTAATTCTCGAACGACAAAAACTCGACTTAACTCATCTTCCCACTCCATAACACCTAATAAAGCATTCACTTCACAATTATGGTTTTTTATGGTATAAACAATTCGCTCAGTGAAGCTAGGGTGACTAAGTGATATTTTCCTATCGTGGCAAAATATCCTAGCATCATACTCACTTAACCAATCCATACCCAATATAATTTCGTACCCTACAAAGTCAAATACATTTAAACTGCAAGAAAAATGTAACCAAGCAAATCAAACTCTATGTGATCACATCTTATCCCAACTGTTGCATACCCTCCTATCGGATTTGCAACCCTCCAGAAAGTAACTAAACATGAGAGTTCTTGGTTAAGCTTATCCACTAAACATCGAGATATAAAAGAATGTGATGCACCAATATCAAATAGAACACTAACAGACGTACCATGAATCTGCAGTATGCCTCCCAGAACAGAATTTCCTTTCTCCTACGCCCCTGGTCTCGAAGCAACATGCTCCAAGGCATACACTTGGCCCTTTCCATCCTTTGCAGGCTCTTTGCACCGATTCTTGTAGTGGCCGATTTGGTCACAATTAAAGCACTTGACATTCTTCTTTCCAACTGCTTCTTTCCCTTTTCTCTTTTTGGAACGAAACTCATGAGCATAGTGTCCTTTCTTGTCGCACTTGTAACTGACCATATCAGATTTTCCCTTCTTCTGTGCTCCTCCCTTCTGAGCATTCTTCTTATGGAAAAACTTTCTTTTCTGGCCTTGACCACCCTGAACCTCCTTCACCTTACTCTTTCCTTTGCATTTAATATCTCTTTATGCCTTAATGCCATTTCCACAACTATATCACAAGGATCTCTTATGTGTAGTAAAGTAGCTCTTACGAACTCAGGCTTCAGTCATTCAATAAACTTCTCATTCCTTTTCATCACTGTGTCGATAGTGGCATACTCATATCGGGCTAACTCTTTAAATCCCCTGGCATATTTCAAGACCGTTACTTCTTATTGCACCAGCTCCACGAACTTTATAACCAACATAGACTGCATCATAAAATATGCAAACTTTCTTGAAACCTTCTCTTAAACTCATCCCACGAAATCGTTTCCTCAACCACGCCAGCAGTTAAAGAAATCCACCAAAACAAACCAGCTCCTTGAAGCAAGTCCCTTTTTTATGCTCATCATTGAGCCTCAAACCAGCGAAAATACTTTCATAATGTGACAGCTAGTTTTCCACCTTAATAGCGTCTTTAGTGCTAATGAACGGCTTCCCTACAGGCTTGGCATAATATCCTCTTAACTTAGCGTAATCATTGATAACTGGAGCTCCCTGAACTCCTACCCCAACAACATTTCCTCCGACTTCACCAGCTGCAATTCCAACTTGCATCACGTTCTTGAAAAACTGAAACACGCCTCCCACATCCACTTAGGGAACCCCAGCACCAACACTTTTAGTTAAGCTTGACCTGGATCTCTTCTAGCATTTAGTCGGGCATTTCCATTCGTGGTGGTGCTTTTTCCTCCAAGATTAACTCTGCCTCCTCTTCCTTCCATATCTATATTCAAGCCTTGTAATATACAGAGGAATAGCCTAACTAAGGTAGGACTCTAGAGATATAGCATATACATATATATAACAAATACAAGTATGTTACTATAACGTCATCACATACCCTAATCTTAACTCTAATTACTAAGGATTATGTTTTCAAAATCCTTTTTTAGTTAAAGTATTTCATAAAACATGCTCTGATACTAAGCTATAACATCCCTATCTAAAGGCCCAAAACTAAGCGATATAGTGCTGCAGTCATCTATAGTATTAGCTTTCGATGACTAAATAAGGTTATGTTAATGGTATTTATAATATCAGAAGCACTTGAATATGAAACAAAATACAAATTTCAAAATAACATTTTCCTCATTACATTCAAAATAGATTTTCTATATTCATCTTACATAATTCCAATACATTCTCAAGTACAAATGAAATATACTTATTACAAAATACGCCAAGAGCGGTATGTGAAGATACCCCATTGGATGATCAGAGTCATATAATAATAATAGAATTTATACAAGCACAGTAGAAATATAATAAAATATAAAACTGCAACTCCTAAATATCTATCTGTTTGCCTCCTGCATGCCTCCGGTAGCCTTATTCGTCATGCTACTAAAACCTAAAAAAGACCTTAACCCCTCATCCTACTCAAATCAATTTTTGAGTAATCGAGTGTTTAAGGGGAAAACATAAAATTTGAGTCAAACATAAATCCTGATGTGAATAATACTATACATCCCGGTTTAATATGTTAAGTGAGACCACGCCACTTAGCGGAATGTGTTTTCCCTCACTAACATCTTTTTAAAACATATATTTGCAAAAACTTTTCCTGCAACCAAAACTGGTTAAAATGCTATAAAGCATCATTGTGTAAACATACATAATATTAAGTAATAAATGAGCTATCTATTCAAACACATATGTTTTGTTTGGCTAACTTTTAGCCTTTTGCTGACTCGGGCCTACCAAACAACATATCAAAATAATCTAACATCTGTTAGACACTGCTGCTTTTGGACGATCTATCCTTAACTATCTGTTAAATGCTTCTCTTCTGAACGGTCTGTCCCTAACTTAATCATCTCCCATGTCTTCTTGATCCTAATGGTTTTACGGGCTCACCAGTAACTATCTTTATACAAATATATATTTCTTTCTATGTGTAATCTTAATTTTAGTCTACCTGACCAAGCCCAACACACTGTAATTTTGGATAACAATTAGTTGGGGCCATTAGAACTAGTATAGGGCACGACCCTATACTAGTACCATCTGGTATTCGAATATCTGAATCATTTTCACTTAGGGACACCTTCCTGTAATTTTCCTTGAAATGCTTTTTCAAAATGATTTAAAACCTTTAAATCATCTCACTCAAGGAAAATATATATGCTTTGTGCTTTACACAAAATCACCTTGACATGATATATATATACTTTACTCAATTCTTTGTTGTTGAAAACATTTTCTATAATAGAATGTGCCCTTTTCGAACCATTGAAAGTACCCGTTTGAAACCATTAAAAGTATCTCTTTCGAAAACAAGTAAAACCCTTTAATTATCTAGGCCAAAAGGCAAACCTTACCTTTCGAAATCATACTTCAAACCCTTTTGAAAGCATTGAAAACCCTCGTTTTGAAAGCATTAAAACCTTAGAAATACTATCTTAAAACATTTAAAAAAATTGGCTTAGAAAACCTTGGAAAAACCTTCGATTTCAAACCTTTCGAAAACATCATAAATGACCACCTTTCGACTTCATTGAAACCTGGAGGAAACCACTCCCTTTTAAATCATTTTAGCACCTTTCGAAAGCATTAAGAAAAACGACCTTTCGACTTCGTCGAAAGATTTAGAAAAATAATACCTTTCGACTTCGTCGAAAGCTTCAGAAAAATAATACCATTCGACTTCGTCAAAAGCTTCAAAAATAATACATTTCCAAAGCATTGGGTTCAGTTTAAAATATATGGAAAACCCCCTTTTAAAACCTTTTGACTAATACCTTTCAACTCCTTTGAAAGCTTTGCTTTCAACTCCTTCGAAAGCTTTGCTTTCGACCCCTTTGAAAGCTTAAAACATATCTTTTTAAACAATAGGCTCCTGCCTATTTAATACTTTAAAACACCTATTTCTAAACCTTGGGTTATACTTCAATTGGGATAAAGAGTAAAACATCTAAGTCGACAGCTTCCTTTCGAAATCATGGGAGAAGCGGATGATTCTTAAAAGACAAGTTTACCTTTTGACTATGTCGAAAGCCAATGACTTCGAAAGGTATAAAGGTTGTAGCAAGGAAATTTGACCCCTTCGAAAGTTTTAAACCTTTAAATATTTGACGCGGTCAAAATAACCAAGTCGAAAGCTTCTTATCGAAAGCAAAGCCAGCGATACTTTTGGCTTATAAAACAACATACTCCAATCTCTTTAGAACCTAAGGTTTCAACCAAGTAACCCTTTGACTTTGTCCAATACATTACTTACCAAGTAGCTTGATACCATATGCATTGGCTTCGAAGGCAATGATGTCGAAAGGTCAAGGTTGAAACCCTTAATGCCAAAAGTGGCTGAACATGCTAAAAGAACGATTTACTTGTTTTTAACTTAAAAGAGAAAATTTTCAACTAACCTACCTTTATTTGTCAAATGCCTATTGGTTACTAAATAGTTTTCAAAAGAGATGCTAATAATTTCAAAAATGAACAATGATTTGATTTTATAAAATGTCCCTTCTTATTAATAAAATGTTTAAAACATTTAAGTTTCATACCTTAAATAGTTTTATATATTCATCAAAAAACTTAGGAAAAATTTGAAAAAATTCTAGAAAATCTATTATAATATTTTTTCCAACATATAAAAGTTCCAACCCCAAATAATTATTTACTTAACCGTAAATAAATTTTAACCCAATAAATCATTTTCTTCATTAGAAAATTTATATAAAATCCCCTTGATTCAAAAAATTATTAAAATTGAAACACATTTCTAAAATATCATTTCTAATCCATATTTAAATTTTCAAGACATTTGGATGTCATTTAATAGGGTTTTTATATCAAACATATCATAAAAACTAATATGAACATGTATAATTCATCAAAGCATATATAACTTCAGTCATTCAAAGCATCACATAACCTACAAAATCATTTCGGATCTAACTTAAAACTGTAATCCATAAGAAAATGGGATTTAGTAATCATTCACCGGAATGAGATTTGATCTTGTTTAAAGTTTCTTTGAATCTTCTCCTTGAAATTCCTAGCCTTTTCTTCTCTTGTGATTGTTAATGGTGGTCGGCCTCCCTCTAATGTTTTTGCTTATGAAAATAGTGAAATGAAGTGTGTATTCAATTTCCTACGGGTTCAGGGTGTAAGAGAACCTATTTCCTATTATGCCTTCCCTTATTTCCTAACACTTACTTTAACTTAACTCTTCATTAGTTTGTTTGTTTGCTTTTTTATATGGCATGTCTACCACTATAGAATTCACTAATTTCAGTTCCATTATCAATTAACATTATTTTATTCAATTTAACTTATTAAATATTCTAAATAATGTTATCGAAAATATGGGATGTTACATTTTTCCTCCTTGTTAATGGCCGACTCTATCTTGTTTTGATTTGCATTTTTTAAAAGATAAAAATGGAACTTAAATAGGCAATTACAAAAGGTCATAGCCATGTAATAGATTGGCTAATTTATTGATATGCCCCATGTGTGAACTAATTATCCTTTAAACCAATTAAAGCCTATTTATTTTACTATTAAGCACGACCCTTTTACATAATTTATTCAAATCTCAATTCCCTTATAAGCATTATTCTATTTAATTTATCTAATTAAATTTTCCTAAATAATGTTATCAAAATTAAGGACGTTACAAGGAACCTCCCCTTCGAAACCTTTATCATATACCTTTTTAAAGCATTAAAGTACACTACTTTAAACAAAACCTTTCGAAAGCTTTAGGTTCAAGTTAAAATATATGGAACAACCTTTCGAAACCATCTAAAAACATTCCTTTTCAAAACCTTTGGGTTTAACTTTAAAACATCAAAAGGGTCTTTAAAAACTAAGTCGAAATCAACTCTTTCGAAAGCAATTTCCCAAGTAAAAGAAGAGGATGTTGTCGAAACCAACCTCTTCGAAAGCATTGGAGAAGTGGCTCTAATTGTAAAACAAAGGAACCCTTTCAAAGGCACTGCTTTGAAAGGTAAAAGGCGACAAGTTGGGGTTTCGACCCCTTCGAATGTAATTTCTTAAAACAAAGGCGTAACCTCTTTCAAAAGCTCTTTCCTTTAAAACCATCTGACCAAGTCAAAAGTTAGTTTATTCAAAAGCATTCTTTTTAAAAGTAAAGCAAGCGCATTTCCTTCTGAAAGCAAGAAAAGGTCTCAGCCCCTTCGAAAGCCCTATTTTAACTCTATACCTTTCATCTATGTCTAGTCCACTATGTACCAAGCCTTTGATACCGTGTGTATTGGTTTCGACCTAGAAGAAGGCGGAAGTATGTAGTCAAATAGTGCTAGCGAAAGTGGCAAAACAACAAAACCTTCTAGAAACTGATTTTTAACTTTAAAAGGTAATTTCTTTTCAAGTAACTTGCTTTGTTTGTCAACAAATGATTGGTTGCTGATTTCCAAATTCTTTTCTAAAAGTGATGCCAATTTTAGAAATAACAATTTAAACATTTGCAAATTGCTCCTTCTCCTTTTATAAACATATAAAAAAATTAAGTCCCATACGTTAAATATTTTTATATACTTATTATAAACACTTAAAAAAGTTCTCCAAAACTTCCCAAAAATCACTTTTAATATGTTTTCCAACATTTATAAATATCTGACCCAAAGCTAATATAAAATACCGTAATTAATGTTAAACCCAATTAATTATTTTCTCCAATAGAAAATAATAGTAAATCCACATTAATTTAGAAAATTATGAAACTTGAAACCCATCTCTATATTATCATTTCTTACCATATATTAAAACTGTAAGACATTTTGATGTCATTTAATAAGTTTTTCAAATCAAAACTTGTCATAAAAATCAATATGAATAAGCATAATTCATCAATAAGCACACACACACACACACACACACACATAACAATTAAAGCATGGCAATATATATGAAAAAACATTTGGATATGATTCTAGAAATCAAAAACATCAATAACATGAGATGTAACCTATTATTCACCATAGCTTTGTTGTAAGGGAGTTGAGATTTGATTTTGGATTAAGTTGATTAAGCTTCTTCCTTAGATTCTTGCTTATCTTCTCCTTATTTTCCCTTAATGGTGGTCGGCCTCTCTATGTTTTGTTTTTCATTATAAATGTGTAAAATGAAGTGGTATGAGGGTTTAGGGTACCAGAATAAGACTTATTCCTATTTTTCCCTTATCTAATTCCCTAACCTATGTCATTTTAAATTCCATTTAGTTCATTAGTTCAACTAGGCACTACTCCCCTTTATTATACAAATCTCAGTCCCTTAACCATTTACATTATTTCACTTCATTTAACTAATTAAATGTCCTAAATAATGTTAATCAAAATTAGGGTCGTTATAGGAATTGTAGAATGATTCCTCGAAGGTGATGGCTCAATGTTGAAAGGAGTCGTTAAGTAGGATAATATAGAATAGTTCCTCCAGGATAATGGAAGCTAGAAAGAGTAAAGAAAAGGGCTTGAATACACATACTAAGGGATCACTGATACTCAGAGTGTTTACTATTGTACTCAAAATAGGGGTATGGTGAGGACGCTCATGGGTATGTTGAAAGTTACCCGGGATCGGTTGAATGGATTCGTGTAACCTGGACCGGTTATATGGGTCTAATATCAGCTTTAGGCTAAAAAAGTACACTTAAAATAAGGATTTCCATTAGTCCTGGCAGCAGAATGATCATACCAGTTATAATATATCTTGAATACATTGAGTGATATTGATGGTTGTTTGATAGATGCTACGGTTTCTTTAATTTCTTTCCCCGTAGTCTATCACTTTAGAGTCGTCGTTGGATATTGGTATTGGAGATAGGTATACCTGGACTCCCGTTATTAGAATTTATTGTATTATGCTTTTATGATACTTAAAGTAGCATATTATGTTATTATGTGCTAACTCTTTGTTAACCCAAAAAAAGGATCAACACCCTGGTTTGAGTTTGAAAGCACCAACCCCATTCCAATAGAGCAATAACATATCAAAGATGTAAGAAAAGAATAATAAAAGAAAGTAGAGAATTTTTATAGTGGTTTGGCTGTTAATGAAGCCTACATCCACTTCATGTTTTTCTTATAGACTGATTGGTGTTACAAGACGTGTCTGACTACAAGCTTTAATTATCTCTCAATAGATTGGATCCCCAGGGTTGGAATCCACTAGAGAATCATAGTGAATTCCTTTTGAGATTGTTGTGAGGAAGGCAGAGGTTGAAGAATGTTTCCAGCAGAGCTTCAGCAATCGGTCCGGAGAAGATCCTTTTTATGTTGGAGGTAGGATGGTATTCATGGAGGTTAGAGGGTTTCTAGGCCAGGCCTGCCATCACCATCTCGTAGAAGGACCACAAGTGACCTAAAGGATTTTGGTCGGTGAAATTAGCCAATACCAGGTCGCCACGTGACACATCATCCATGTTAGCCAGGAGACCCATCGTCTATGGATCGCTAACAACCCATAGACTTAGTTTATTTTGCCAACCGAATCCCGCCTCCTTTCTTTGTATTCCATAACTTGCTTGTTTGAGGTTTTAAAGAAGTGCCTGGGTTGCTGGCGATCCGGCCACAGCGGATTATCCTAAGTTCTAAAATTGGAGATGTTATATGTAACGACCCGTAAATTTTAACCGGTTTTAATAACGTTATTAATTGGAATTTTATGGAATTTTAAACGATAAAATTTTGAAATATAATTTTGATATTTGGAATGCGTCTAGTTAAACATAGCAACTGGTAAATTTCCGTCTGGAAATATGAAACTTTATTTCGCGCGTAAATTTACTTCAATTTAATCAGTTAAAAAGCGATGAAAATAAAACGTTTTCAAAACCAAAATATTTTTACATAGAAAAATTCTAAACCATCTTTTGAGCAAGTTGACAGTTTGTCGTTTTTCCAAATTCGGACATCTTTGGCTCCGTCGATCTTAATTTTCTGCGATTTTTGCGCATTTTCCGCTAGTTGAAAATTTCGAATTTTTAAAATTTAATCGAACTACTGATATCCGTATACCGTTTTGATCGTCCCGTCGTGCTGATCTCTACGGTATATTCGATTGTCAAATTCGGAGTCCGGTGTACGTTTCACTTTGCGAGATACTTTTCGTATCGGTACCACCTAAAATGTCTATTCAAATTTCAAACGGCTTGAGCTGCTATCTTTCCATATTTCCAATACTTGATGACAGACTTTATTTCATCAGTTTCAAAAAAAAAAAAGATTTAATTCTGTCTTTTCCTATTACACGTTTCACTTTATATCCGTTCGTTCACTGTCTGTTCCTCTCCTTCTTTAGTCTAACTCATTCAATATGGAGACATTATTTTACAAATGCATTATTTTACAAATGCATGCGTTGCCTTGCCTGTGCATTTCTTCTTTTACATCTCCTTCTTCAAATTTTCCCTTCCACCACTCTTTCTCTTCAAATTTTTTTTTTTGGTTGCTGCAAACCAAACTCACCCCTACCCTATGCGGCCTTTCCCCACCGACCAAGCAACTAAGCTACCAACCCAGTTCACCGTCAACCACCTCACCTTCATGAACGCGCCAGAGCACAGCACCACCGAGCACCTCCCTCCGACCATCCCACCATAGCCACCTCACCTCCGGCCACACCCGCCACCCTAAACCCACGTCCTTCTCTCCCTCCTCCCTGCCGACCTCCACGAGACCATGCGCTACCCAATCTGCAACCGCCATCAACACCGAGAACCATCCCGCTTCACCACATCACCGATACAACTTCCTCTGACCGCACCCACCCGGCCTCCAACATATATCCGCCTCACAAGCCCGACTCAAACAGCTCGCCTTCCATTCCCTGATTTAGTGCCGAACTCATGCACGCATTCGGTAGGATGCTTTTATTTTCTTTGCTCTGGGTTGTATATAATTGCATGATTATACATATATTATTAGGCATGGGTTATAAATGTTAAGTGCAGTCAGTATATACTTATTTGTTTTGAATATAGTAGCATATATATTATTTCTTGATTGCACATATATTGAAGCATACCAGCATATCTAAGATAAAGAAAGGAGGAAAGTAGGTTTTAAAACATACATTTTTGAGACTTTGATTTATTAAATATGTTTTGACTTTTCCAGATGTTATATAAAAGGTTTTATTTTGAATTTTTTTTTTTTATGTTTTGATATTGGTTATATTATAAAGTCATAAAGTTGTCAGTTTCATAAGGGGAAAGAAAAGGGGTTATATATACTTTTATATGCGTAGCCTGTAACTAGGCTCATTTATATTTTGATTCTAAAGGCGATAGGTATTTTGTTTATGTAATTATACATCATGCGTGTTTATAGGTACAAATTTATATAAGTTATGTATAACCTATTATTTAATTATAAAAATCATATAAATATGCTCGGGTGTTATATAATGTATGTTTATGTATATAAGTCAGTTTATATGAATTTTTTTATTAATATGTTTACAGTTTTTTTTAGAATTGATAGTTATATACAGTTACATAAAATTCGAGGAGTCTTCTGGCGACCCTGCATGCGTCTAGATTCTTTATGAACGTGCAGTCTCCACATTACCATTATTCAGTGAACTATGGATGTCTTACACTATATATTTGGATAACACCTTAAAGATACCTAATATTGTAAAAGATGTATATTATAGGGCTGTTAGAAATTGTTCATGGGTAGGAAATTTATAGGTTTGATACATGCTGTCATTGGGACGCATATGTATTTATTATAAATAATATGAATGTGTTTGTTAATTTTGATGATTTGGATTTTTATTTTTTTTATATAGCAGAGTATAAACGTTAATATTATAATATGTGTTTTATTTTGAATAATAGAATTTGAAATAAATGTACTTTCAAGATAAATATATTTGAATTTAAAATATGATTTATATACATTTATATTTATATAAATTCGCTGATACTAATTTTAATTGCATCAATCCAGTTCTGATTTGATTTATTCTATTTCGTATCTATTAGCTTAACCGTCGAATTCGTGCCAAGCTCCTCATGCTTTGAAATTCGTGCTTGGATATTTCAGTGTCCGTATCAGTGTGCGTATACGTGTCATCTTCTCGTGCATCTCTAGTCTCGAAAGGTGAGCAATCACTCACGATTAATATTCTTTTATTTATTAAATTTGATTTCAATTGAAACGACAATTGAAATATGCTGCTGTTATTTGTTGCACTGTTATTTATGTATCTGTTCTCCTTGACATCTGACACCATTATCTGTTAATTATACGATGATAATCCAGTTTGGCTGATGAATAATTGATTGTTAGTTGTTTATATTGAATGTAAATTGAGATGCGATAAGTGATAAATATTATGCAATTGAATTTGACGTAGGATAGTTAAAAATGTGAATCGACATATGTGTTGAATTTGATTAGTAAATTTGAATAATATGACCCCTTTTAATTGTTGAGTTAATTGACACGTAGGATTTGATAAATTATACTTTGAACCTTTGAACGTATATTGGATAAATTGCTATAGTATTAAATTTGAAATTGAAATTGAACGACAAGTGGAAAAACCGTAATGTAATAATCTTTAATCTACATGAAATGATAGTGTAGATTCTAGAGATAATTATATTAATTCGCACAAACAACAATGTGAATTAATACGATTATTTCGGGATTATTTGAATTGATTATCGCATTGTGTTTGATTGTTGTTATTGCTTGTTTATTTACTTTGACACCATCCCAGTTATCACACTGCAAGTTCCCTTTATTATGCTTGATCTTGAATTGAAATTGGAATCGGGTTGAAATGATATATACCCAAATGAACTTGACTTAGGATAGAGAATTAAATAAAATCCGATTGGTCAATAAATTGATTTAAAAATAAAATAATAATTTTATTTGAGCAAAGAATAAGTTTTGAAACGAAGTTGGAATTTGAATTTTTGAAAGGAAATTGTAAAGATTGAAATCTGAAACAAATTTTAACGTAGTAATTGATAAAAGAACGTTGTTTGAAATTTAATTATTTAATAATTAAATTTAGAATTATTAATAAATAATTTGGAATTAATAATAATTGAGTTTTGAAATTATTAAGTTGAAAACATTTAATAATTAAATTTGAATTATAATTAAGTTTGGAATTATAATTAAGTTTGAAATTATTAAGTTGAATTTATAATTAAGTTGAAATGATTGGATAATTAAGTTTGAATTAAAATTTAAGTGGAAATGATTTAATAATTAAGTTTGAATTTATAATCAAGTTTGTCATTATTAAGTTTTGAAATTATTAATAATTAAGATTGAAATTATTTATAAATCGAATAAGATTTAATTATCTGATTATTGGATAAAATTTGAATTCTTTGATAAGGGAAAATCGGACTTTTGATTTAGTGAATTTGATCTTCGTTAATAAATGAAATGGGGTTTCTTTATTTATGAAGTTTGGAAAAATATTTAAGTAAGTTAATAAGTGAAATCGAAACTTCTCGATTATGTGAAATTTAGTTCTTTATTAATTGAGGTTGAAATTTGTAACGAAGTCAATAAATAAGTGAAAATCGAATTTCTTTAATAAGAAATAAAATGTGATTTATTGAAATGAATGAGATTTATTGGAATTAACGTAAGACTTGTAATTTAAAGAATTGATTTGACGAATTTAATTTATTTCAATTTGGAGTTTTGATATAATGAAGTTGAACATAAGTAATTGATTTAAATGAATTGGAATTTAAATAGAAGTTGTTTGAAGGATAAATTTACTTAGCAAATATTGAATGAAATCGATAAATGAATTAAAATTGATTTGAATGAAAATTAAACCATTTTAAATGATTTCGGAATGAAACTTATATACGAACTTGAATCAATATTTGAATTGTTTAAATAAAAGTTGAAATTGAATTGTAAGATTTTGAAATGGCTATTTGGAAGTTTGTAATGAAAATTTTGGAAATTGATAGTGAAAGACAATTGAAATGTTGATTTATAAATTCTAATTGAAATTGAAATTGATTTGGTTTGAAATTTATTAAACGACCAATCGGTGTAATAAATTACGAAAGTTATTAAAGAAACCGGAATCAGTTATGGACATACTCTCTGTCTAAACCGAAAACCACTTTAATAACTATACGCGGAGTGATGATCCAGAATGAAGTGGTTGGAATGATGTACGCGATGATTGAAGAAAGAGAACGATAATGGATAGCTTTGACACTTGTGTCAAATTGGAAATGACTAAAATCAGGAGCCGTGCCGGGCCAAATGGGGTTAGCCACCTCGAGCGAACACACTTCTTCGTAACTACTACTCATTACTTGTGATTGATTGGTGCACCCTCGGAATTTCAGGAGTGTTGTTTCGCGGTGTTGCGATCGCTGCGGCGATGCGTTCTCACCAGTCCGGATCAGGCAAACGGTAGTTTCACTACCTTGGGTATTGCCTCATGTGCCTTGTCATACTTGTATCCCTATATACGCGACCACTACGAATTTGTTTTGTGTTATACCTATGGAGTACTCCCTGATATCCCACCAGTTTACGGTGGAGTTTACAGTGCTGTATAGACTATGATGCTTATAAAAATGTGTTAAGGGGAATAATGGTAACGCCTTAACACTATTTTGATACTTTATATTACTGATAGACATTACCTATTTAGCGTATACTACTACATAGTAGATAGTTTAACGGATCCTTAAAGGATGGTGATTCCAACATCCTTTGAGTTACTTGTATTTCGATTGCTATTTCACTTGAGTTGGATTTATTGATATAAGAATATTAATCCTGACTCGAGTGTTTTGTGTTTTGCTTTACGCTCGGGTCAGACTGAGAGTACCAGCTTTCGAGACTCACCTTTGGAGTTGGAGCTTCGGTTGGAGATCCAGCCATCTATCCAGCATTCAGATATCATGTTGATTCCAGTGATGTACTCTGATTTGTATCTGATGTATCGTATTACTCTTCTGTTGTAAACTCTGATGTATTCTTATATATTTATATAGTAGCTTCATGAACTACTATCTCTTTTAAATTCCGCTGCTTATTTATTACTCTGTGTCTGTGTTCTGTGATTATTTATTTACTGTATATCTCAGTTTTGCAAAATTTAAATTAACAATTCGGTATTTTGAATTATTCAAGTCCGACATGTGCGGATGCGAATAGTCCAAAATAACGGGTCGTTACAGTTGGTATCAGAGCTTTTGGTAGCTCTAGGCAAAACTTGGCATATAGGGTAAATGTATTTGCAGAATCACTCCCACTCGAGTTTCAATCTCTTTCTTTTGACTCAATTCCTTTGAATTTTTTTTGGAACATCCACTCGGTTCCGAAATTCATTCATGTCCCTCACTATTCGTCTTCTTTCATTTCTGGAGCATCATATAACTCCACTTCGAAGGATATCTATAATAGGCCGGCAGTCTCACCAAACTTCGAATTGATTTATAAAGGGGTGAAACTCCTTTACAATAGACATCGATTTACCGGAGATTTGTATCCTCGGTTTACGATGCTACCTGTTCCTTGCTATACCTGAATTTTATTTATTGAGATCGAATGAAGATTTACCTCGGAATTCTGCATCGATCTTATTCTTGAAGTTACGGTTGACCCGGTTAAGGTTGCCTGTGAATTAAATAAGTTGTCCATCTCCCGGTTCTGTTAATTGAAATATCTTATCTTTTGTCTCGAATTTATTATCAAATCAAAATTCTCTTTAATTTGATTTCCATCAAATTTGAATCGCTATACTTATTTTGAAATCCATCCTTGTATCGTCAAGCGAGAAAGTGTATTTGTGAATTAATATTAAAAATAAGAAAAATATATTGTGTTGTTTGAGTTGTTGATGTTGATTTGGGTTTTCGATAGATTCGTCTGATCAACGCTATCGATAGAATTTCCAAAACACTTTAACAGAGCATACTGACACAATATTGTTTTCAAATTCGGTAAACAAAATAGTTTTGTATGATTATATTATAATAAGTATAAATTTTTCTGAAAGTAAAATGTTAATGAATTTGTTGTCCGAAATGTTAAAATTTAATTTTCATTTATTGTTTATAAATCATTGACTATTTCATAATATAAATGAATGAATTTATAAAAAAATTGGTTATAAATTGATTTGGAATTTGATGTGAATTAAAATTTGAATTTGAGAATTTAATTTTCGATAATTTCGAACTATGATTTTCAAGTTTAGATTTAAAATATCTTCGAATAGAAATGGTTTTCAAAGAATTTAAATGATTAAATTTGAGCTCTTCCCTTTTGTCGCTGGAAAATAATTTCGGTGATGACGGCCGCATCATCGACATTCATTTTCGGGTTTCGAAGTGGAGAGACTATTCGTGGCCTTGCTACACTTTGATTTGAAAATTTTAAATAGATTTGAATTTCTAAATTATGACTTAATTTATAAATATTGGTAAATGATTATTGATTTGATGTGATTTATTAGATGTGTATATATTTATTTCAAAATTGTTTGAAGTAAATTGAAAAGGAAATTCTTAAAATTATGTTAAGATTGATTTCAATTTTAAATGAAGCCAAAATTTGAATGAATATTGAAATTTAACAAAATTGGATTAGGAAATTTACTTGTATAATACTCAATTACATTATAATACGACTTACCAAAACCATCCAAAAATTGAATATGTAATTGAATAATTTACAATGCGAAATGATGTTAAAAGAAATTTAAAATTTGAGTAGTTATAATAACTATAAATATGCTTGATATATGTGATAGAATATATTAAGTGGAATTAATTTAATAATAATTGAAAATAAAGAAGAATTGAATTTGTTGAATAAAATATAATTACTAATTATTAATATGGCATAATTGGATAATAAAACATTGAACTAATGAGATAAATAATCTGAAGGAATCTTTTGTTATCAAATATTAATAAATTGAAATGAAATCAACTTAATAAATTATCTTGGATTTAAAGTAAATTGTTGAATATAAATTTATTTAAATTGAAATTCATATGGTTTAAATTAATTGTTTATAATGTAATTCAAGTTTATTTTCTTTTGATTGTTTCTATTCTCCTACTTCCTTCCTTTTCGGGGACGAAAAGTTTTGAGTGGGGGAGAATGTAACGACCCGTAAATTTTAACCGGTTTTAATAACGTTATTAATTGGAATTTTATGGAATTTTAAACGATAAAATTTTGAAATATAATTTTGATATTTGGAATGCGTCTAGTTAAACATAGCAACTGGTAAATTTCCGTCTGGAAATATGAAACTTTATTTCGCGCGTAAATTTACTTCAATTTAATCAGTTAAAAAGCGATGAAAATAAAACGTTTTCAAAACCAAAATATTTTTACATAGAAAAATTCTAAACCATCTTTTGAGCAAGTTGACAGTTTGTCGTTTTTCCAAATTCGGACATCTTTGGCTCCGTCGATCTTAATTTTCTGCGATTTTTGCGCATTTTCCGCTAGTTGAAAATTTCGAATTTTTAAAATTTAATCGAACTACTGATATCCGTATACCGTTTTGATCGTCCCGTCGTGCTGATCTCTACGGTATATTCGATTGTCAAATTCGGAGTCCGGTGTACGTTTCACTTTGCGAGATACTTTTCGTATCGGTACCACCTAAAATGTCTATTCAAATTTCAAACGGCTTGAGCTGCTATCTTTCCATATTTCCAATACTTGATGACAGACTTTATTTCATCAGTTTCAAAAAAAAAAAAGATTTAATTCTGTCTTTTCCTATTACACGTTTCACTTTATATCCGTTCGTTCACTGTCTGTTCCTCTCCTTCTTTAGTCTAACTCATTCAATATGGAGACATTATTTTACAAATGCATTATTTTACAAATGCATGCGTTGCCTTGCCTGTGCATTTCTTCTTTTACATCTCCTTCTTCAAATTTTCCCTTCCACCACTCTTTCTCTTCAAATTTTTTTTTTTGGTTGCTGCAAACCAAACTCACCCCTACCCTATGCGGCCTTTCCCCACCGACCAAGCAACTAAGCTACCAACCCAGTTCACCGTCAACCACCTCACCTTCATGAACGCGCCAGAGCACAGCACCACCGAGCACCTCCCTCCGACCATCCCACCATAGCCACCTCACCTCCGGCCACACCCGCCACCCTAAACCCACGTCCTTCTCTCCCTCCTCCCTGCCGACCTCCACGAGACCATGCGCTACCCAATCTGCAACCGCCATCAACACCGAGAACCATCCCGCTTCACCACATCACCGATACAACTTCCTCTGACCGCACCCACCCGGCCTCCAACATATATCCGCCTCACAAGCCCGACTCAAACAGCTCGCCTTCCATTCCCTGATTTAGTGCCGAACTCATGCACGCATTCGGTAGGATGCTTTTATTTTCTTTGCTCTGGGTTGTATATAATTGCATGATTATACATATATTATTAGGCATGGGTTATAAATGTTAAGTGCAGTCAGTATATACTTATTTGTTTTGAATATAGTAGCATATATATTATTTCTTGATTGCACATATATTGAAGCATACCAGCATATCTAAGATAAAGAAAGGAGGAAAGTAGGTTTTAAAACATACATTTTTGAGACTTTGATTTATTAAATATGTTTTGACTTTTCCAGATGTTATATAAAAGGTTTTATTTTGAATTTTTTTTTTTTATGTTTTGATATTGGTTATATTATAAAGTCATAAAGTTGTCAGTTTCATAAGGGGAAAGAAAAGGGGTTATATATACTTTTATATGCGTAGCCTGTAACTAGGCTCATTTATATTTTGATTCTAAAGGCGATAGGTATTTTGTTTATGTAATTATACATCATGCGTGTTTATAGGTACAAATTTATATAAGTTATGTATAACCTATTATTTAATTATAAAAATCATATAAATATGCTCGGGTGTTATATAATGTATGTTTATGTATATAAGTCAGTTTATATGAATTTTTTTATTAATATGTTTACAGTTTTTTTTAGAATTGATAGTTATATACAGTTACATAAAATTCGAGGAGTCTTCTGGCGACCCTGCATGCGTCTAGATTCTTTATGAACGTGCAGTCTCCACATTACCATTATTCAGTGAACTATGGATGTCTTACACTATATATTTGGATAACACCTTAAAGATACCTAATATTGTAAAAGATGTATATTATAGGGCTGTTAGAAATTGTTCATGGGTAGGAAATTTATAGGTTTGATACATGCTGTCATTGGGACGCATATGTATTTATTATAAATAATATGAATGTGTTTGTTAATTTTGATGATTTGGATTTTTATTTTTTTTATATAGCAGAGTATAAACGTTAATATTATAATATGTGTTTTATTTTGAATAATAGAATTTGAAATAAATGTACTTTCAAGATAAATATATTTGAATTTAAAATATGATTTATATACATTTATATTTATATAAATTCGCTGATACTAATTTTAATTGCATCAATCCAGTTCTGATTTGATTTATTCTATTTCGTATCTATTAGCTTAACCGTCGAATTCGTGCCAAGCTCCTCATGCTTTGAAATTCGTGCTTGGATATTTCAGTGTCCGTATCAGTGTGCGTATACGTGTCATCTTCTCGTGCATCTCTAGTCTCGAAAGGTGAGCAATCACTCACGATTAATATTCTTTTATTTATTAAATTTGATTTCAATTGAAACGACAATTGAAATATGCTGCTGTTATTTGTTGCACTGTTATTTATGTATCTGTTCTCCTTGACATCTGACACCATTATCTGTTAATTATACGATGATAATCCAGTTTGGCTGATGAATAATTGATTGTTAGTTGTTTATATTGAATGTAAATTGAGATGCGATAAGTGATAAATATTATGCAATTGAATTTGACGTAGGATAGTTAAAAATGTGAATCGACATATGTGTTGAATTTGATTAGTAAATTTGAATAATATGACCCCTTTTAATTGTTGAGTTAATTGACACGTAGGATTTGATAAATTATACTTTGAACCTTTGAACGTATATTGGATAAATTGCTATAGTATTAAATTTGAAATTGAAATTGAACGACAAGTGGAAAAACCGTAATGTAATAATCTTTAATCTACATGAAATGATAGTGTAGATTCTAGAGATAATTATATTAATTCGCACAAACAACAATGTGAATTAATACGATTATTTCGGGATTATTTGAATTGATTATCGCATTATGTTTGATTGTTGTTATTGCTTGTTTATTTACTTTGACACCATCCCAGTTATCACACTGCAAGTTCCCTTTATTATGCTTGATCTTGAATTGAAATTGGAATCGGGTTGAAATGATATATACCCAAATGAACTTGACTTAGGATAGAGAATTAAATAAAATCCGATTGGTCAATAAATTGATTTAAAAATAAAATAATAATTTTATTTGAGCAAAGAATAAGTTTTGAAACGAAGTTGGAATTTGAATTTTTGAAAGGAAATTGTAAAGATTGAAATCTGAAACAAATTTTAACGTAGTAATTGATAAAAGAACGTTGTTTGAAATTTAATTATTTAATAATTAAATTTAGAATTATTAATAAATAATTTGGAATTAATAATAATTGAGTTTTGAAATTATTAAGTTGAAAACATTTAATAATTAAATTTGAATTATAATTAAGTTTGGAATTATAATTAAGTTTGAAATTATTAAGTTGAATTTATAATTAAGTTGAAATGATTGGATAATTAAGTTTGAATTAAAATTTAAGTGGAAATGATTTAATAATTAAGTTTGAATTTATAATCAAGTTTGTCATTATTAAGTTTTGAAATTATTAATAATTAAGATTGAAATTATTTATAAATCGAATAAGATTTAATTATCTGATTATTGGATAAAATTTGAATTCTTTGATAAGGGAAAATCGGACTTTTGATTTAGTGAATTTGATCTTCGTTAATAAATGAAATGGGGTTTCTTTATTTATGAAGTTTGGAAAAATATTTAAGTAAGTTAATAAGTGAAATCGAAACTTCTCGATTATGTGAAATTTAGTTCTTTATTAATTGAGGTTGAAATTTGTAACGAAGTCAATAAATAAGTGAAAATCGAATTTCTTTAATAAGAAATAAAATGTGATTTATTGAAATGAATGAGATTTATTGGAATTAACGTAAGACTTGTAATTTAAAGAATTGATTTGACGAATTTAATTTATTTCAATTTGGAGTTTTGATATAATGAAGTTGAACATAAGTAATTGATTTAAATGAATTGGAATTTAAATAGAAGTTGTTTGAAGGATAAATTTACTTAGCAAATATTGAATGAAATCGATAAATGAATTAAAATTGATTTGAATGAAAATTAAACCATTTTAAATGATTTCGGAATGAAACTTATATACGAACTTGAATCAATATTTGAATTGTTTAAATAAAAGTTGAAATTGAATTGTAAGATTTTGAAATGGCTATTTGGAAGTTTGTAATGAAAATTTTGGAAATTGATAGTGAAAGACAATTGAAATGTTGATTTATAAATTCTAATTGAAATTGAAATTGATTTGGTTTGAAATTTATTAAACGACCAATCGGTGTAATAAATTACGAAAGTTATTAAAGAAACCGGAATCAGTTATGGACATACTCTCTGTCTAAACCGAAAACCACTTTAATAACTATACGCGGAGTGATGATCCAGAATGAAGTGGTTGGAATGATGTACGCGATGATTGAAGAAAGAGAACGATAATGGATAGCTTTGACACTTGTGTCAAATTGGAAATGACTAAAATCAGGAGCCGTGCCGGGCCAAATGGGGTTAGCCACCTCGAGCGAACACACTTCTTCGTAACTACTACTCATTACTTGTGATTGATTGGTGCACCCTCGGAATTTCAGGAGTGTTGTTTCGCGGTGTTGCGATCGCTGCGGCGATGCGTTCTCACCAGTCCGGATCAGGCAAACGGTAGTTTCACTACCTTGGGTATTGCCTCATGTGCCTTGTCATACTTGTATCCCTATATACGCGACCACTACGAATTTGTTTTGTGTTATACCTATGGAGTACTCCCTGATATCCCACCAGTTTACGGTGGAGTTTACAGTGCTGTATAGACTATGATGCTTATAAAAATGTGTTAAGGGGAATAATGGTAACGCCTTAACACTATTTTGATACTTTATATTACTGATAGACATTACCTATTTAGCGTATACTACTACATAGTAGATAGTTTAACGGATCCTTAAAGGATGGTGATTCCAACATCCTTTGAGTTACTTGTATTTCGATTGCTATTTCACTTGAGTTGGATTTATTGATATAAGAATATTAATCCTGACTCGAGTGTTTTGTGTTTTGCTTTACGCTCGGGTCAGACTGAGAGTACCAGCTTTCGAGACTCACCTTTGGAGTTGGAGCTTCGGTTGGAGATCCAGCCATCTATCCAGCATTCAGATATCATGTTGATTCCAGTGATGTACTCTGATTTGTATCTGATGTATCGTATTACTCTTCTGTTGTAAACTCTGATGTATTCTTATATATTTATATAGTAGCTTCATGAACTACTATCTCTTTTAAATTCCGCTGCTTATTTATTACTCTGTGTCTGTGTTCTGTGATTATTTATTTACTGTATATCTCAGTTTTGCAAAATTTAAATTAACAATTCGGTATTTTGAATTATTCAAGTCCGACATGTGCGGATGCGAATAGTCCAAAATAACGGGTCGTTACATTATAATAGACATTCATTGTTATTATTATGTCTTGATGGAAAGTCGCTAGCCGTTTATGTTCAAATGCTTGTTGAGCTGCAGGAGTACCGGTCCCTTGGCTTCGGTGATCCAAGTCGTCGTCTTAGTCATATAGCTTGGCCCGTGTTAATTCCCTGCCTTTGCTTTTCTGATTAAGTTCTATGACATTTTGGTGTGATGGGATTGTTTCATATACTATTGGATCCTGTTGTGTTAAAAACCCCAATAACACTCTTTGAATGCAGGGACATGTAAGGTATGATTCATGTACCTTATTCCTTACTATATTGACTTGTATAGTATTTGGAGATTCATTTACTGCTCAACCCATATAGTTGTCTGACTCGAGGTTTTATGCTTTTGCTTCTTATTATCTCGGGCACTCTTAAATGAGCAGACTAGTGCTAGGTTCAATCCAGTAGCTTCACAGAGGACGAGATGGAGGAAGCTATCTCGTATTATATACATGGATTTCTATGCTCATTCCACTATGCAACAATGTGGAGTCTTGGCAATGCTACTTATTAATATTATTTTGAGATAGTCATATGAGTTTACTTTTGTTGTGTAAATTCTTTTTCAAGATGCTTAACTTCTCATATTTGTGCTATGATATTTGGAACACTTAGTTATTTTAATCTCTTATGTTTTATATCTGTAATATTATATTTTATTCCATGAACTATGATATATAGTACAGATTCTATTATGTTTTATTTTATTTAAACCACAATGATTGCTCTACATCGATCGACACGATAGTAGTGGAATATCTTTTATGTATTGGGTGCTTGTGGTATAGGACGATCGTCGGAATCCATAAATGGTATGTTTTGTGATAGTAGTGAGTAATTAATCACAATGAAAAAAATACCATTTAAATATTCACAGTCAAGATGTATTGTGACTGGATATCGATATATTCATTGAGAATATAGTGCATAAAATTCTTCAAATGTTGGCTAGTGTATTACTCATGGCTGTTGGAGACATCAAAGGGTTACGTACTGATGGTGATTAGATAACTATAAAATGACTCACTCAACGGTTTTCTGTTGGTTTTATAATAAATGTCAAACATAGAATATCAATGTACCAAATTTACATAGTTCTCTTGACTTAGAGATACTGTTGATCTTCAATGCGAATGTTGTACTTTGATTATAGTTAAATCATAGCACGACATCCATCGAACGACTATAGTTGGGCGATGGAAGCATTGGAAGTAAAACACTATTCTATAGAGAATTCGTCTCCTCACTTATATGAGGTTAGTATCATGGTCAGCCGATGTCAACTCAAAGCCAAAGTCTTTGGCTAGAGTTGTTCAGTTAATAATAATTGTTATTATTAAGCCGAGGACTTTGTGTTTGGAATGTAGAGTTGAACATGGACAATATTGGAATTTTCAATATTACCAAATTTCATAAATCCAAAGTGATATTATTATGACGAAGAGAATTGGTGTAAATATCATCGCTACTAGGTACCGCTTATAATAAGAATATTTGGATTTACTAAAAAGATGTGTAAGTGATAAATTCAATCAAAATGTCACACCAGTAACTATGGCATGTGAATTTTAATTTGTCTGATATTGACCACTGACAGAATTTAGACCTTCGAGTCGCACAAACATAATGATGAAAACTCTTAATAAATCACATGATTTAATTAATTTATAAATTATTGTAAATTAATTAAATTAACCAATGCTTATGAAATATTAATTATAAAAAATTATTAGATTTGTTTTGAATATCATTAGCATTTAATAAAGTGCATATATAAACGTTATAAACAAACATATTGATATATGATATCGATAAAATATTTGAACGAGGTTTAAATAGATTATTTTCTAAGTTGTTTTGAAGTTTTTTTTGCGCCCACATGCATGACGTAAAGGAAGAGTTTACAAATGAGATTTGAAAGCCCAGAAGAAGCAATTAAAAGAAGAAATCAAATCAATGTCCTTTGCTCTTCTTTATGACTCACTTAAATCTCATTTATGAAATGGATTTTTGTCTGTTTCACTTTAATTATTTTGGCACAAATTTGTTAAGGAGGGATAATTTGATTGGATTTACTTAGGAATTTAACAAAGAAGTTTTAAAAGATAAAAATGAAAGGTTTCAATGTTTCCTTTAAAACATATTCTCTCTTATTTAATCAGTGATTATTCTTCTCCTAACAAAAACATTACATCTTCTTTCTCTTGCTTTCCTCCTCTATCTTAACGGCCTCCATGATAATAAAAAAATTACCTAAACCAAACTCAGATAAAATCAATAACATTCAACATGGTGTTCACCTCTAGATAGTTGCAAAATCCATAGGTTGATTCAATCGTATTGGATTTTTTGTAACAACCCTAATTTTTCTCAATGTTGTTATAATAAATAAATAAAATTTAAATTGGAAATTTAAATGAGAAATCTGA
Organism: Allium cepa; assembly: GCA_030765085.1. Classification (NCBI taxonomy): domain Eukaryota; kingdom Viridiplantae; phylum Streptophyta; class Magnoliopsida; order Asparagales; family Amaryllidaceae; genus Allium; species Allium cepa. Next base: position 1,014,769,104 of record CM060935.1, read on the forward strand.
TTTCTCATCTATTGAAGTTAGTGAAATTATGATATTAATTATTTTACTTGAAGATAATTAAAATTAGAAATTGGAATAATGATTTTTAAAATCTGGATTAAAAAGCAATATATGTAATTTATTAATGTTAAATTCTTATTTTAGAATTTGTTAAATAATGTGTTAGTGGTTTCTAAATAATGTGTAGTTTTATTTAAGTGAAAATGGGAATTTTTGGAGTTAAATTGCTTTATTTGTTATGTTGTCTTATTTTAGCAAATGCACAATACCTTGTTTTCAATAATAAAATAGGGTTTGATGATTATTAAAATTTTGTTTCATTATTTAATTGTGAGGGTTAAGTTATGAACTTAATTTTAAATAATAATTAAATGAATTTCTAGAGTTGGAATCAAGTAGAAAAATGATAGTTCAAGTTGTAGGAAATGGTCTATTTTTTTTAAGTCTTTTAAATTTAATTAAACAAGGGTTTGGACTTAATCTATTTTCATCCCATTAGTGCTTAAAGGAGATAATTCCCTTCTCTCCTTAATGGAGAACTAACTGTATGTTCTTTTTACTCCTCTCATTTATAAAACAGATAACAAGAGCAAGCTAGGAAATTCCATTCCTCTTTCAAATTAGTGATTATAAAATAGAAGAAAATTTAGTTAAGTTAAGAGAAATCAAGTTTCAAACTATAATTTTCCTTACATAATCAATATATTTCAGTTTTGATAGTAATTGATTTGTCGTTATGCTTCTTTTTGGTTGAGATCAAGTCTAAGGTTTTCTAGTGAAGCAATTACAAGTTATAATGGTAAATTATTGTCTAACTCAAAAAAATAGTGAGTTAACCCTCACAGTTTGCTCTATTTTGAATTTAATTTGCTGCGGTGTTGATCTACATGAATTTAATGTTGAATTAATTTCAATCTTGGGTATTGGCTGCATCATTGGTTATGCCAATTTAAGTGGCTAAATACCTTGTCCTATAATCTCTTTAATCATCAAATTGTAGTTGTGTTTAGGATTGCATGACACTAGAAATCAGTACCCTTAAAGATAAAACCATCAGAGACCAAAATCATCAACCGACAGTCTATCAGATGGCATCAAAAATCGCTTGGGACTCAGCCATGGCGAAGAAACTGGTGAACCGGTTCTTTAGACTAGTGCACTGGTCATGTACCTAGGCCAAGCCTCAGGTGATGTCCTGGTGCCTTCCGCTCGCCCGTTTGACTCCTTGATTGCATGATTCTTCCCTTGTATGTTATGTGACTTGATTGTGATCCTTTTTGCATGATGTTTGCTTTGCTTGTGCACGTTGTTTTAAAGTGCAATTATTGTGAATTGTTGCTTAATTTCGCGAAGTACGAACCTTGTTTTAGAGAACTCTTGTTTACATAGAAGGAACTACTTTATATTGCCTTGCTATTACACTAATTGAATTCAAGAATTGGTAAAACTTTTTGTAAAATATATTATATTGTTTTGGCTAATGGCTTTCCAATCTATGTGTGTGTGTTTATATATCTCTTTTTAAATGGAAGCGTATATATATACAGTGATAACTATAAAGTAGTTTCGAAGTAAGTTTTAAATAATTATAGATATGAATTTAATCATGTTTCAACTATATATTATAAATATTTTTTAATTAATATTTTGAATTAACTTTCAAAGAAAAACCATTTTATTATAAAAACATACTATCTTGTTTGGATGAGAAAATGAATTAAATTGTCTAGTAAAACAAATGGTATAAAATGCTTGTGTTAATTTCACCGGTTAATTCATGGACTTGTTCAAATGAACATTTATTTGCACAAGTGGAATTTACTAGCTATTAGCAAATATTTGAGGGTCGTCAAGTGCTTATGGGACATTAGTAGAGACTTTTATGATTACTAATTGAAATTGTATGACACTTATTTATTTGTCGAGTTTTTAGACTTGACCTTGGGTAAATCCGTTTAGGCAGAATGAACGGGTATTCGAGCCTTCTTATGATACTCATTTTGAAGCAAGTTATGATTTGCAAGGTGCAATCTCGAGTATTGACACAATGTGTCTCTTGTATCAACTTACAAAGTGCATGACTATTACTTGCATATATGGTTGTGATTTTCTATGCTCTTATTATAGTGGTTGCTTTAACTTTGACGAATGTTGTAAATAAGCATAAACTTATCTATAAACTATGAATCATTAAATGAAGTATTATTATTATTAGTGAAGTACAATTTATGGATATTTCTATTTCATATTTATGCAAGTTTGCTATTATTAGTATCTTAGATTTTGTGATGATTAGAGATAGTCGGACCAAGAGGAGAAAGAACTCCGAGGGCGTGGATTGACTACTATTGGGAAGTTGGTTTCTACCATGGAAGTCAAAAATAAGTTCACTAATTCCGGACACCTTTTCCCGAGCCAGACCAGATAAAGACCTTTTGCTCCGCCATAGGTTAGATGCATTCCAAGCCGATAAACATGTCAAGAAAGATATAGAATGAACTAGTTATGCTTACTCTACACAAGAAAGGAGAAGTTTAGTAGGGGAGTTGAAAGATAGAAAATGAACGACTTATGCTTAAGACATGACAGGAGAAGGTATTCTCCATTCATAACTGATCTTAAACAAGAGAAAGAAACATCAAATTATTCACGGAGATCTACAATATGTTCCCTATGGTGACCGGGTTCATAAATTTTGGTCAACAAACAATACGGCCAGGTGTTGTTTTAATGCTCGGGTCAGACCGAGACTTAACAGGTGAAGGTACTTAGTGGCCTTGGATGTGTGCTAGTCTATTTTGATGTTGTTATCATTTGTGATGTACCATTTGAGTCTTGTATAGATTCTTGTTCAGTTGTATACTTTTGTGGTTATGAATATATTTGAGACCTTTCAGTATTATGATGTATATGTATATAAACGTGAGTCTAGTGTTCTCATTTGTCGACTCATATTTTTGAGAAGTATCTGATGTATTTTATTTTCGTTGCGATGTTCGATTTTATGTTATATATTATATTGTTTATTTTTCCCAATTAGATTAAACCATTGTATTATTGTTTTGCATCTAGACCAGATATGTCGAATTACCACTTGTAAGAAAAGAAAGATATAGTCACATTATTCGATATATTCGATACTCGGCCAAAGCAATTTTATAGATGGTCGCTCCTAACCAGCGCTATTCTCTACACTAACAGATAGTATTACCCGGTAATACCCTTTGTTAGTGTGGACCTTAGGGTGAAGCATTACACTTTTATTCTTCATTCAAGGTGTAAATCTTAGGCTTTATCTTTAGGTAATTTTATTTTATCTTATTATATATTCACCATGTTAATGAAGTTTAAATCCTATACATGCTATATTTTATCTCATCGTTTGCTTATTATGTTGGACCAAAGTTCAGATCCGATATATATTAATTAATTTAAATCTAATCTCATCATTTGTTTATCATGTTGACCCAAGGTTCAGACCTAATATATGTTAATTGATTGTATGATCATTATGATAATATAAGTAGATCCTATATTTGCTAAAACCTTTTCATCATGTGTTCATATTATATGTATATTTAGATCTAACTCGTTTTATAGCAAATTTATGTAAGCCTAAATTGTCCAATCTAATTTTGCCATTGTTTTGAAAATTATTATTTAATAAAAGGAAAACAAACAAATGAATTTTTTTGGATTGGAAACTAATTTGATCAATTAATGTATTTTATACCTTATTGTATACCCAAGTATAGATTAACTAGATGTGTTAAATCATTTAAATTTCTTTGGAGATTAAATACATGTTTCACAAATTTTTTGTTTTGAATAAAATTCTTGGGTTGTTGTTGATATTTGTTTATAAAGTTGTTTCAATAAACAAACATAAGTGGACTTTTGTGAAAAACATTAAAACCCTTTGAATCCTTCTTAGGTTAAAGTAGATTTTAATTTCTGCCGTTATTCTTAAAACATGCATAGATCATAAAGTTTACATACACATAGACAAACATGCATATACATAGATATATGCTATTTTAATTTAAAACATAGTTTGTAGTTATTCATATATGAATACCTATATGTGCTTGGATGTTCAAGTTCTTCAAATTGCATTAAAGATCAGTTAATGAAATGAGATAACTTCTGCACATTTTCCTTTCCTTATTAATTGCTTTCTTTAACATAACGATTATCCTTTCGTATGTATGCAAACTTTTGATTAGGTAAAATAATTTTCTAACATACTATATAAGTAAATATAACTAAACTATATATATGCATATATCATTACTTTATATAATTTAAAAATAAACTATGGACGACAATGGCATGTATAAAGGGTGAATATGCCTGTTGCGTTGTAAATCCCAACATTTGTATACATACATATTAACTATATACACTATTTGCATGTTGCACTTACACTAGACACATATAAATGTATTTGAACATTCGCTATTATATATTTGAATTTTAATTAAATTTAATACTCCTTTAGCTAATAAAATATTTACTTTATTTAAAAGAAACCTAGAAAAGTTCTAAATGAATTTATACCCCATTGGCCCATTAAAGATCCAACAAAAGAAATATTTTAAAATTTTACCATTCAACTCCGCTGCGGGCTGACCCAGTTTTTTCATTGGTATCGGTGCTCAATAGCCTATAGTCATGTTAGAGCTAATAAATTAAGATTGCTTACTTAGTACCGTGTCAAGAAAGGTAATGTCTAGGATTGGAATTAGCAAAATCAAGTATCATGTCTTACCTAGTTACTAGCCTGGCCTAAAAGGTGAAGTGAGCCCAAAGATTACCCATAATAGAAAAGACCCAATTTGAATTGGACCTTGAGCTGATTTTCAAAATAATTTTGAAAATTAAGACAAGATTTTAAATTTTAAAGTTAAATTAAAAAGAAAAAACATGTTTATTATAAACGGTCATAATATAACATAAATTTTCAAAATGTTTCAGAAGGTAATGAAATTTTCAAAATGTTTGAAAATATTTAAATATTTATTTTGAAAATTAAAATTTATTAATAAGGTTAATAAAATAAATTAACTAAATAAGTTGATTAATTAATACCTATATGCATGTATCATATACTGATGTATGTAATGTTATTTTGAATTGTTTAAGATAACATAAGTATACATGTATGTATATAAGATAAATTTTCAAAATTAATATAATTTAATTAAAATTGTTTAGGTTAATTAAATGAATAAATTAATTAAAGGTTAATTAATAAAATAAAAATACACATATATAAGATATGTGTGCTATAATATAAAGGTTATAGCATGTACATATATAATATATAGGTATTACTATATAGGTTATAATATATATTATAAAGGATATAGTAGACATGTTTAGTATAAAAGTTGTATAGGAATACTAATATAAAATAAATTAGGTAACTACTCAATTAAGATTAATTAAATAAGATTTAATCAATATAATATTGTACAAAAGACTGTTATATAAGTAACATAGAAAATAAAAGTTATATAATACTAAAACTTATATGATATGAATGTATAAATTAAAGGTGCAACATTAAAGAAACCCGAACAGACTTAAGGGATAAATACGTACATAACTGTAAGTATACCATGAGTTCTGATGTGTACAACACTTGAATCATGAGGATATTTCACAAGAAAAACATTATTTCATAAGTCAATATCACTTAGCATAATATATTGAAGATTAAGAACCTTCAATATAATGTTGTCCTCTATATATATTAGTAAATTATATAAAATACAGAGTAATGGCGACATCAGAAAATCCCAAAAACCTAGGCGATCTGGAGGAAGATGACGGAGGCGGTTGGAAGACGGTTAAATGCAAGGGGAAAACGGATTTTGCTGAGATCGTAAAACCGACAAATCAAGATATCCAAAGACAAAGTAAAAAACCTAAATCATGGGTGGAGGCGGTTGATAATAATTTCGAAATACAGGGTAAAATTGACTATTTTGAATCGATCGAAGACAGGACTGAACCTTATCAACTAATTGACGAACAAGATTATGAGGAATCTAATCAGATGTGGAAGAATTCATTATACGCATACATGGAAGGTAAACAACCATATCTCGTTCACATCAATGCCTATATTAGGATGTTATGGAAACCTATAGCATCCTGGGATTTCTTTACTAGAGAAAATGGGTTTTATCTCATTAAATTTGAAAAAGTTGAGAATTATGAGCGAATCCTGAAGGGAGGTCCATGTTTCATGGATAGCAAACTGATCATCCTTCAAAAGTAGGAAGCAGATTTTAATTTCGAAAAGGCAATGCTAACTACATATCCAATTTGGATTTGTTGAATATGCGCTTATATGATTTTTGTTTGATGATAATAAACATATATACATTCGTTTAAATGTATTTGTTAATGTACTATTTTATTTTTCATAGATTAAATAAATATTTGCTGAATAAAATTAAATACACAGAATTTGAATTCAAACAGAAATTTTATTCAAACAAATATTTATTACATTTTTAAATAGTAAAAATTCAAGCTCTCACTATACATATACAATTCTGATTACAATACATCACAATTTCATATTTACATAAATTCCTCACTACATATCACTCACGCTCGTATTTATCTTCAACTTCATTCCAGTTAGAATCCAGCATCTGAGCAATCTGCAAAAATATTAACTAACGCAGTAATATTGAAAAGGAAATACTTTTGCAGTGTAAAATAAAATGTGATTTTGAAAATAATATTTGCCTCAGTTATTTGGGTTGTTCATCATCATTTAATTTTCAAATTCATCGCACACGAACAGCTTGTGACATACACAATGTATCACTGTATATGCCACAAGGCCGTGCACACCGATATATATACACTTGATAAATTTACAGGGACAGGTGAGCACATGTCAAACCCAAATTATCGGATTCAACTCAGGTGCGATAAAATAAATGTCACAACTCTCAGCACAAGGTCAAATCCGAACTTAAGCTGGATTCAACCCAGTCTCAAGTCAAAGTGCTCGATCAATATGAAAAAGGGCAGTGGACAGTGACAATGTGGCTGCAGCAGAAATATGGTAATACAACAAAGCTCAGCCAGTTCAAACATATATTGAAGTGGACAATGCAAGCAATCCTCAACTCTAAATACATAAGCACATGCACCAGTGATACTAGCGAAGACCACAACATATCTAGCAACATGTATGCAGCAGGGCCAAAGCAACTCAGAGAGTATATGCAGAGTCAAGGCAACATGAAGTGAATGGAGTGACATGACCAACAGATCCAAAATGAAACATACCACAATCAATCGTACTCGACCAACATCAAGAGATATTGAGTACACATGAAATAGTATAGACTCAAATGTATAGATCAAGTGAAGTATACGAGAGAAGCCTGTAGACTATCATGAAGCAAAACCACGACCAGAAAAACAAAACTGCAAATACCCATGTCCAGACTCAATGCAACATTCACATTACTGTTTCATGTAACCGACAATGCACCAATTCAAAAGCATGAACACAAGTGTACATGACAATGTACAACATCAAAGACACAACAGTAACAAATCAAGACAGCATCCACAAGACTCAGTCAATACACAATGATGAACAAAGCCATAAGAGAACCAGACTAGGTAGTACAAGTATCAAGACCAGTGACATATGGATAGTGAAAACCAAAGCCAACAGCAACTACAAACTACTCACAACAATGCTCAAACACTCGGCACTCAAATGAACACAGTGAAATGCACAAAGACAGAGCAACATCACAAGTCCAGCTAAATGAAGTATAATTCAAGGCCGAATATAAAACAAAATCATGAATCACGAAATCAATTGACGAATTCAAGTTACAGAGAAAAGTTGAAGCCGTGAACAACTGATTGTAATGAACAGGTCAATTTCGAAATCGTGGTGGCCAAAATAATTGACCGAGTTAAACATCAATACCATGAGGAGAAAGCATCAAATATACGAATTTGATTAAGTCAATCAAATGATCAACGTTCAACAAAAATCGAATGGTCGAAAGCATGATATTGAACAAATCAGACGAACGAAGTTCAAGGAGATCGAACTCATATATAAACAATCATCATCATCAATTTAAAAACTGTGGAGTTCAATCAAGCATAACAGAATAGCACAAATGAAAATCACATACCGAATCGAAGTCGAACTCCATCAACTCGAAGCAACCGAAGTAAGCAACAAGGATTCGATCGAACAAGACTTCATGCAATTAACCACTAATTCGATTAGTTTAGAGCCAGAGCTTCGAAAAAGACCTAATTTAGATCGAATAAAGGAAACAACAGAGCTGCCATTATCAAAAAGAATTGGGCCGAAGAAATAAAAGGAGACGGTCGAGATAAATCACAAAAGGGGCCGGCCTTATTCTTCTTTTTATAAAAGGGATTTTTATTTTAAATTAGGGTTATTTTAATTTAATTTTTTTTTAATTTGTAATTTGTTGGGCGAATTTTCACCCAGAAGATCTCGAGACCAAGAAGCCACAGTTTCACGCGGGTTCGCCATCTCCACTTCATTCAGCACGACCAGTCACCTTCCCATTCGGCCTCCTCCTCATTCGGCCTCCTTCCCATCCGGCCTCTCCATGTCATACCAGACCAGAATCCATTCGGTCAGCCCCATTCGGCCACAGAGCCAACATTCCTCCATCTCCATTCGGCATATCGAACCAGGGGCACCACCGAACCAAACCTCTTCCCCACAACCGGTCCAAGAAGCACCGAACTACCTCACCACCGGTCCACACCTATCACCGGTCCACACTCACTGCCGGTCCACATCCACACCGCTACCACCGGACAACACCTACCACCGGTCCAAGCTCCATGCCGAATGAGACCTCCCTGAACCAAACAACTGCCAGTCCAGATTGCTTCAGCCCGGGCCCACCAGCAGCTATATACATCCAAGACCCCTGCCCCCTACCTCACTCTATAAATAGAGGGGCAGGGGTACAACAATGGTAGACAAGTTTGAGAGCTCAAGCGAGGAAGGAACTTTCAAACTACTTTCATATACTTGTATACGAAGCATTGTACTTGTAATCCGAAAGAAAGAAGATAATAACACATAAAGTGGACGTAGGCATATTCCGGCCGAACCACTATAAATCTGCGTGTCTTTTACATTTCAGCCCCTACTTCTTTTATATTTACATACTCATCTAAAATCATTGAAAATCACATATAATCAACTAGATAATACGACTTGGAGGTGTTTGTCCATTTTTTGTGCAAACATTTTTGGTGCTTTCACTGAGAATAGAACTCAAGCTTCATCTTCTCCCACTCAACCTTCTTCCTAACAACATCGCTCGTTGCTTAGAAATCATGCCTTCCAAACAGAGAAGGGATGTTAACAAAGGAAAGAACATCGCAACTAGCAGCCTTCCAGATCCAGCAATCGCAGATCAGCCCACTTCAACAGCAGTACCAGATGAAAATCAGGAAAATCCAACTGGTCCCGCAACGGAACAACCAATCACTAGGGCAGATCTGGACAGGGTTGTGACTGAAGTAACTAACCGCTTCACATCCCAACAAGAAGCTTTGGTGGACCAACTCATGTCACGCTTAAGGGATGCTGAAGAGTCCAACCACAACACTGAATCATGGGGTGAGTCCCAATCCGGAGGATCTCGGAGGCAACAAAGGTCTTCTCTCTTCGAAGAAGCCATCAACAGGAACAACAATGATAGGGGCCGCGCCCGGACTCAGCCCGAATTCCGACTCGAGGAAGCCCTTGGAACCGAACCCAGCGGGGGAGGCACCAGGCGAGGGTCGGATGTAGCTGAGCCAGTCATGCCACCTAATCATAGAAACCCCGCTGAACGGAGCCGAGCTAGAACCCAGCCCGAAGTTGACCCCATGGATGTGCTCGAAACAGAACCCCACAGGGGAAGATCAAGGCAGGGGGCAACTGTAGCTGGTCCTAGCGTGCATCCGAGCAGCCAAAGACAACCACTGGATAATGCTAGAAGTGATAGACTGTACCATCCCTACAGGTCATCTGGACGAGATAGATCCCGCAGGGAAGAACCAAGCTCATTTTTGTCCGCTCCAAGTTCTGACGAACGAATGGCACGATTATTCAGAGAATGTGTCCAACGGGAGCAAAGGGACCGGGGAATAGGCGCTAGGGTCACCAGTCCCTTTACCCGAAATATCGAAACTGCCATCACTCCCCGGGAATGGAAAATGCCAACCATGGAACCTTACAAAGGAACTTCCGACCCCATCGTACACTTGCAGAGATACACCCAGCATATGCTCATGAGTGGAGCAACAGAAGGAGTATTATGTAAATGCTTTCCGCTATTCCTAGCAGATCTAGCTACCTCCTGGTTCTGCCATCTACCCCAAGGATCCATCAGCTCATGGGAGATGTTGAAAGAAAGGTTTATTAGCCAGTTCCGCATCCATGTGGAACAGCCCAAGGATGCTTATTCTCTATCCAATGTCAAACAGAAATCCGGAGAGACGCTGCAACAATATCTAACACGGTTCAACGCCGCAGCGGCAGCAGTTCAAGATGCCGATGAAAAACTCACTCTAATGGCCCTCTGTAGTGGTGTACATCCAGACACCAAGTTTGCCAGAAGATTAACTAAGGAAAAACCAGCTACCTTGCCTGATTTCTTCCATGACGCTGGAAAGTATATGAGACTTGAAGACGCTGCTACGGAGAGGCAGTCAGGGCAACAAGGCAAGATAGTTCAGGACAAGGTTCCCACTGCAGCTAAGGACGCTCGAAGAAATGAATCTAGAGACAATGCTGGGGGCAGAAAGGTCGAAAAGCGCCAATATCGACCAGGACCGAGATTTGACTCCTACACTCCTTTGAACGACACAATCGAAAATATCTTCCTAGCCACTCAGGGCGAACTAGGATACAAGCGCCCCCCGCACAAGAAAGAATCAGATAACACACTCAAATCCGAAAAGTTCTGTCGCTTCCACGAATCCCACGGACATGACACCAATGAATGCCACCATCTTCGGGACTTGATCGAAGAACACATTAGAAGAAGAAGACTGGAACGCTATGTGAAGGGTCAGAACAGGACTCCAACTCCAGCCAATGAGAACTCAAAGCAACCCCTCCCAGAGGTAGCTAGGCGGAGGGAATCACAACAATCACAACACCAGTGGCTCTAGTCAAGAGAAGATAGTGGTCCTTACCATCTCAGGAGGACCACACATCGTCGACAAAAGTTGGGCAGAGATGGAAAGGTACGGCAAGTCGCTTAGAAATGCAGAAGGCTATGTTAACTCCATCACGGAAGAACGCCACCCGAAACGAAAAGAGAACGACGACATCATATTCAGTAGGCGTGATTTGGAAGGAAGACAGTACCCACATATGGATCCTATGGTCATCTCTGCCTGGTTCGGTCCAGCTAAAGTTTTTCGGATTCTAATAGACACAGGAAGCTCCGTAAATATCCTATTCAAACATGCTTTCGACAAAATGAAGTTATCAATGAAGGATGTATCCCCCTGTGACAAACCACTGCACGGTTTCACTGGAGATGCAAAAATGCCCCTCGGGCAACTTGACCTCTTCGTCGAAATAGGAAGTCATCCCCGCTCCGTTGTGCGAAAACAAACGTTCGTACTAATAGAAAACCACTCGGCTTACAACGCCTTCTTGGGAAGACCAGCCTTGTCTGACTTCCAGATTGTATTAGCCCCCTGGTGCCTGAAAATGAAACTTCCAACAGACAACGGAGTAGGAGAAGTAGAAGGGGATCAAGATGCTGCCCGAGACTGCTACGTAACTGAACTTCGCAATAACCACAGAAAGAATAAAGGAAAAGATGCAGAGACTACTCTCTGCATGAAAAGCTTGGAGGCATAGCAACTAAAGAAAGCCCCTCCTCTTCGATACACAAGCGATCCCTTCAATGAACTAGACCCCAGGGATAAAGAGGAGGAGGCTACCGCCGAGCCTGCAGAGGCTATGGAATTCGTATCTGTAGACAAGCACGATTCAAGTAAACTATTAAAAGTCGGATCTCAGCTAAAAACGGAGTTGAAAGATCAACTCATTGACTTTCTCCGCCACAACTTAGATGTATTTGCGTGGACCCATGCCGATATGACAGGAATCTCCCCCGACATAGCATGCCACATGCTGAACATCGATCCCACCAAGGTACCAGTAAAGCAGAAAAAGAGGAGCATGGGGGCAGAGCGATCGGCAGCCCTTGATGAGGAGGTAAAGAATCTACTTGCTAATGGCTTCATACGGGAAGCCATCTACCCAGAATGGATCGCTAACCCAGTGCTAGTAAAAAAGGCCAATGGAAAGTGGCGAACATGTATTGACTTCTCCAATCTGAATGACGCTTGCCCAAAAGATTGCTTCCCACTTCCCCGAATTGACCAACTTGTGGATAGCACAGCCGGACACGAACTCCTATCTTTTATGGATGCATACTCCGGATATAACCAGATTCCCATGCACGCTCCTGATCAAGACCACACTAGCTTCATCACCGACCGCGGACTATATTGTTACAAAGTCATGCCTTTTGGACTCAAAAATGCTGGAGCTACCTATCAGCGCCTCGTCAACAAGATGTTCGCGGAACTAATAGGACGAACTATGGAAGTGTATGTGGATGACATGTTGGTAAAGTCCAGGAAAGCCGACGACCATGTAAGCCACCTGGGCGAGATGTTTCAAGTACTTCGCCGATATGGAATGAAGCTGAATCCTCTAAAGTGCTCCTTCGGAGTATCTTCGGGAAAATTCTTAGGATTTATCGTCCACGCCAGAGGAATCGAAGCAAACCCTGAACAAATCCGGACTCTAAAAGAAATAAGGATACCCTCCACTCGAAAAGAAATGCAGAGCCTAAACGGAAAGGTGGCCGCCCTAAGCAGATTCATTTCCAAGGCAACTGACAAGTGTGTCCCTTTCTTCGAAGCTCTCAAGAAAGACAAAGGGAGATTCGAGTGGACCGATGAATGCTTAAAAGCCTTCCTCAACCTAATCGAACACCTTCAGAGACCACCAGTACTCTCAACTCCAAATGAAGGTGAAGTGTTATACCTATACCTCGCTGTATCATCTCATGCTCTAAGCGCCGCCTTGGTAAGAGAAGAAGACCGCACACAACGCCCGGTTTACTTTGTAAGTAAGAGATTTACAGGGGCAGAGGCCAGATATCCTAAACTAGAGAAATTAGCATATTGTTTATTGATCGCGTCACGAAAACTGCGACACTACTTCCAGTCTCACTCCATCAGGGTTCTAACCGATCAACCGCTAAGACAAGTGCTCCATCGTCCTGACACTTCTGGGCGACTCCTCAAATGGTGCATCGAACTAAGTCAGTATGATATCACCTACCATCCTCGCACCGCTATCAAAGGACAAGCTATGGCCGATTTCATTGCCGAATTCACTACCAACGAAGGCAAGGAACAATCCGAAGTAGCAAAAAACATCAAGTGGAACCTCTTTGTAGACGGAGCATCGAACGAACAAGGCTCGGGGGCAGGTATTGTGATCATCACCCCCAGGGGAAGAAAGTTGTACTACGCATTAAGGTTGGAGTTCACGGCCACCAACAACGATGCTGAATATGAGGCAGTAATAGCGGGATTGGAGCTTGCCCTAGAAATTGGAATCAATTCCTTATGTCTTCATAGTGATTCTCAGCTTATCGTAAACCAGGTACTAGGAGAATTCCAGACTCGAGGAGAACGACTCACAGCATACCTAAAGAAAACCAAACCGCTGCTCGATCAATTGGATCACTATCTAATCGAACACATTCCTCGAGAAGAGAACCAAGAGGCAGATGAACTTGCAAAGCAAGCTAGTATGAAGAATAGCACCATTTCCGGAGCATTAGCCATCTCAAGGCAGCTAGCCCCAAGTTTCGAACAAGTGAATCTGATAACTGCAATCGAAGAAGGAACCTGGATGACTCCTATCCGGAAATATTTGCAAGATGGCACACTACCCGACAGGCGTGACGAAGCCAAGAGGATCTTGAGAAAAGTTCCCCACTACACAATACAAGAAGGCATCCTCTATCGGCGTGGCTTCTCTAGCCCCTTATTGAGATGCGTCGCCGGAAGGGAAGCCAAGGAGATCTTATCAAACATCCATCAGGGAGGATGCGGAGATCACACTGGAGGGCAGACTTTGGCAAGGAAGATACTCCGATATGGATATTACTGGCCCACACTAAACAAAGATGCCCTAGACTTCGTCAAGAAATGCGACAGATGTCAGAAGTTCGCCAAGATTCCTCGACTACCCACAAACGAAATTACTCAAATGACCAGCCCTTGGTCCTTTGCTGTATGGGGAATTGACTTAATTGGCGAACTGCCAACGGGCCGAGGCGGATCCAAATATGCTATAGTGGCAGTTGATTATTTCACCAAATGGGTGGAAGCAGAACCTCTAAATAAAATATCTTCAGCAAAAGTTATAAACTTCTTGATCAAAAATATTCTGTGCAGGTACGGAGTCCCACTCAAGATCATATCAGACAACGGACTCCAGTTTGACAGCGAAGAATTTGCCGACTGGTGCCAAGAGCATGGAATTCATAAAAGCTTCTCATCAGTAGCTTATCCTCAGGCAAACGGACAAGTTGAAGCCGTCAACAAAATTCTCAAAACCCTAATCAAGAAGAAACTTGAAAAGTCAAAAGGCGCTTGGGTGGACGAACTTCCTACGGCACTATGGGCGTACTGCACATCTTTCAGAACATCAACGGGACATACTCCTTTCTCTTTGGCATATAGATCGGAGGCAATGCTCCCAGTTGAGACTATTGTGCCTTCCCACCGTAGGATCCACTACAACCCAGAGGAAAACGAAGAACTCCTCCTCATGTCTTTGGATCTGATTGAGGAAAGGAGAAACGATGCAGCGCTCAAAGCAGCAGCTCACAAACAAAAAGTGGCAGCGCTATACAATTCCAAAGTCAAGCATCGCAGCTTACAAGAAGGAGATCTTGTCCTTAGGCGAATCTTTCCGCGCCCCGGGGCACTAGACCCCATCTGGGACGGACCGTATGTAATTCATAAAGATCTCCACAACGGAGCTTATATTTTGTCAACAGTGGACGGAGAGGTGTTCCAGAGGGCATGGAACATCCGACACCTCCGTCGATACTTTTCTTAACTTGTACTGCCCATATGAAGTGAATTAACAAAGAGAATCAGTGGACGTAGGCACTTTCGTGCCGAACCACTTTAAAAAACCTTGTCTCTTTTTAGCTTGTTCCTTTATGTCTTGGCTACTTGTTAAGTTTTATCCCTTTCTGTTGAACAAAATCCTATGGCATCTCCACTCAAGACGCACCGCGGCCTCATCTGGACTAGGCCTAACAGGTACGCTACGATTCTATGCACTCGCCAATGAGACACTTTTGCTCCAGCATCCCTCTGCTGCGGGTTAACTCATTGCGCGCCTGCCCTCAAAGCCAACTGTAATGAGCCGATTATAAGTCATCATAAAGGCCGACTATAGCCGATGGCAGCTCATTACGGCGTTCGGCTCGCCGGCAACTGTGAACCTACTTTAAGCCCCAACATAAGGTGTGGCCAGCCAGGGGTAGTTCACGGCCAACGGCACCCACGCTAGCCGGCCACGGTAAATCGAATAATACCTACGATTACGGACCATAATGGTTCGGGTAGTTACCGTGCGTGATCTCGGCTCCGATGTGTCTTAAGTGCGGCTGTGGTAAAAAAGAAAACTCCCCGCGGAGGCGTAAGATGGGTGACAAATGTCTCCAAGACCCACAGCTAGGGAAAGTGACTACAAGACCCGTTTGCCACGAACTTAAGCACATCGACGGCCTTCCGTGACTGGAAGTTTTACTCTTACTATATTTCCATTTCATTTAAATACTTTTCTCCTATCCTGTATAACAAACTCTAAAGTACAGGAAACCAAATAGGAAGCATTCGCTCATAAGAAACTAAGTCTGCATACTGGGTGGCAGGGTACTCAGCTATATCCGTGAACAGTTACATAAGACACTCTAAGCTACCGCCTGCGAATGAAACATAAAGGGCGGTACTCTCTTTTCTTGTACATAAATACGTAACTATAACTTGTTCGTACAATAACATTGCAACACATGAAATTATATTTCTAGCAAAAAACTTAGCATCAAACACAACTAGAATCACAGGCATATACATAGTTATATTTCTCACGCAGCACATCAAGATGACAACAACATTTAAACATAACAACATCAGCTTATATTATAAAATCACACGAAGTTATTCTTTGCAAATAATATTATTATAGTTACATGTCAATGACTAACGTAAACAGTGATAAAAAGAAATAAAAAGGTGGCAGCCGCGTCCACACTCCATCACCAACTTCCCCAGTCTACTTAGCCGCAGGATCAGAGCCCCCAGCATGTGGATCAGGAGTCCCACCTGTCCAGTTCAGAAGAGGAATTCATTAAACGAACAATCAAGTTATGAAAACACGGAAAGGAAAGAAAGGGAAAAGAATAACTCACCAACATCCGCCGCTCGATCCTCATCATCCAACTGCACGCCCGCTTCCTCTGCAGCAAGCAGCCGCATCCCCTCCTTCACCGCCGCTTGCTCCTCCTTCGAGAACTGGGCAGTAACCGCATCCAAATTGAAAGCCTCTCCGCCTTCCTTACTCGCGTTCACCCTGGCCTCCTCTAAAGCCTAGGGATACACCTTGGCCATCACCCGAGGGTAATCGTCCATCCAAGACAAGCCGCCCTCCTTCCAAGTGTGGAAGTACATGTCCTGCAGCATCTCATCCATCATCCCCTCATTCTCCTCAAACTCCCTCACCCGGGCCTCGGAAGCTTGCAACTTGGCGACGGCAATGTCCCTCTCTGATTGGTATCTCAAGCAGTCCGCCTGAAGAGACCTCCGCATTTCCTCCTCCTTTAACTTGAGGGACCTCCTCATCTCCTCCATCTCCTCCTTCAACTCGGCCTGAGCCATCTCCGCAGCCTCGAGCCTCCCAGACAACTCCTCTACCCGCTCAAGATCCGCATTTCGAACCTCGTCCACCGTCGTAATGGCCATGTTAATCCGTTCCCTGCAGGCGACCTCCATCTTCCGTAATTCCGCCCTACTGGCCTTCTCCATCGTCTCTTTCAGCCGCTTGGAGGCTTCCTCATGCTGAGAAATCTGGATGGCTTGATCGGCGAGCTGCTTGGCCTGATCGGCAACTTTTAACCTCAACCGAATATTAGCACTCCCGATCTCTTCCCCGGCCTTGTCCAATCTAGCATGATGCTCCATTAACTTCTTAGTCTCTGCGGCCACCCGATCGATGTTAGCCTTGGCTTCGTCCCCCATGGTGACTGCCCGTGTAGTGAGTAAATCAAGATCTAAAGACTTGGCCTCGTCCGGCACTCTTACCATGGGGTTGCGGGGAAGGAGGTGCTCGCCCGTGGCCTCATCAAATGAGATATCCTGAAAGCTCGGATCTAAATCAGGATGACCGGCAAAAGGGTCACGAGGCACGGGGTGAGGCACATCAGGACGCCTTATACAAATAATAGTTGGGCTCTTGAAAGGAGGATGAGGGGGGCCGGATTCCGTGCTCTCCTCCGTAGTATCACGAGGAGGCTGAGTAGGAAGCTGCGAACCAGGGGAAGACTCAAATAAGGAACGACTCCGCTTCTTTTTCCGAATGCCCTCTTCAATGACCCCAAGAAGAGGGCGATAACTGACTACATCCCCAGTGCGACCAGTAGAGGGTTTCGCAGACGCTCTCCTCGACTTAAACTGCTCAAGGCGGTGTCGAACGTCCGACGTTTTAACCACCTGGCCTGCCCCTGGAATAAAGAACAAGTGTCACGAACATACAATAATCCACAGTTCGAAAAATGTGTTAAGTTAAAAGGAAAGAAAAGTGAGAAGACACATCTATTATACAAACCCGGCGGAGGAGTGGGATACTGCAATAAGTCCTGGATCTCATTCCAGGACGGAAGTGAACCGTAAAAAATTTCTAAGTCCCTATCGAAAATGGAATCGGCAGAGGACAAAAGTTCACCTTGCATCGCCGGAGTCGCCTTAGCTGAGGAACCCTTAGAGGATGGGTCAGTGCCAGCCACAGCTTTGCCGGTTTCCTTTGCTTTCTCCGTTTCCGACTCTCCCTCCGACTCCCCGAAGGCCCGACGGAGAGCCTCATCCAGTTCAAGGTCTTGCTCAGAGGTTAGGGCACCGACGCCACTACCACCTTGACCGTCGCCATCTCCTCCACCCTCCGACCCTTCTCCAACCTCGCCTCCTTCCTCCTCTTCTACACCTTCCTCCTCAGGGGCAGTCGGAAAAGTACTTGGAGAAGGGCCATCAGACTTCTTCAGTTTCTTCCCCCCGACAACGGGGCGCTCTGTAAAAGGCTCCCTCTTACCGCTCTTCACCATAGCCCCCTCCTTAGCTTTGGCAGCCTTCTCCTCAGCCGTATCTCTTTGCTTAACCACGGACTGGTGCGGTAAGATCAAATTATACTCCAAGAGGGTTGCATTCCTGATCAAGAAGGAGGCCGACCGGTCCCGTTCCGAAATAGCCTTTAATTCAGCAGCCATTCGCACCAAGGAGTCATCCTCCACGACTGCAATACCACCTGTCGCTAGCCAGAAATAGAAGCATGTCAGAAAAAACACTACAGTCAAAACATGGAAAATATAAATGAAATCCATCTTACAGCCGGAAGTGAAAAGGCGGAAAGAAACAGCATCGTCCTTGATAAAGAACCACTCTTTCTTGAACATGGTAAACTTGGAATATAAGTCCAGGACTGGTTTGAAGGGCACGGCCGCTTCCAGACTGATATACGGAGACCCCTTCTTATAGCCTCTCAGGTTGTACAAGTATCGAATTTCCCGGTTAGAAGGAGGACGCCCGTACCTCCTCTGGAAGATAACAAAGAGGCTCACCAGGATGGCATAAGAGTTAGGCTGAAGTTGGAAAGGAGCCACCTTCAAATATGTGGTGAAACTTACTATCCAAGCATTGATAGGAGGGATAGCACCGCACATACAATGGTATCTGCTATAAGCAAAATAGCCTTCGGGAGGATTATATGGCATCACTCCATCTCCCGGCAGCAGCATAAGAGCCCTGTCTATCCCGAAGGAACGGGATATGACGTCAAGTTGCTCCTCCTTTAGGGAGCTAGGAAAGCAATCAGGGGGGGAGATCAGAAGTTTCTGTGGACCATATCCATCCACTAATGACCTCGGAACAGGTCGATGTTGCCCGGATCCTGATTGGGCTGGGGGCACAGAAGAAGGCTCTCCCCCATCCTTGGATTTCCGTCTGTCTGATCGTGTTTCTGCCTTACGAGTCATTTATCTGCATGCACAAAAGTGAAAAACATGACGTTAAAACGAAAGTATAAGCAAGCAAGCATACATAAGTCCAGAATACGAGGTTCATTCGGCACTGGGGTCCTAAGTCCATTCGGTAGTACAAGTCTTAAGTTCATTCGGTGGTACATGTCCATGTTCATTCGGCGCTAAAATCCCATTCTCATTAGGCATACATACAATTCGGTCCTAAGTCTCATTCGGCATACATATCATTCGGTCCTAAGTCTCATTCGGCTATCCAATACACACCGTATACATTCGGCAAACAGGACCATTCGGCAATAGGGTACATACCTGATTTGGTAGGAGATTGATTCGGTAGAAGATTGGTTCGGCAGAAGATTGATTCGGTAGGAGATTGATTCGGTAGAAGATTGGTTCGGCAGAAGATTGATTCGATAGAAGATTGGTTCGGCAGAAGATTGGTTCGGCAGAAGACTTGGTTCGGTAAGGAAAAACCAAAGGGGGTGTAGCCTCTATATATAGGCGAGCTCAGGACCGCCGAACCAGCTGGTTCGGCCCACCGGATAGAAACACCGGACCAATACCAAACATACCGAACCAAAAGAATACCGAATGGACCCATCCATGCCGGACCAACCAAAGGACCGAATGAAGCTATCTCCACCAGCGAAAACCAGGAACAGGGGGCACGCAGGCTCCTCATTCAGATAAGTACCGAACTCTAGAACCTACTAACAAAGTAAAGAATATGATAACGATGGATGAGTCGTAAATCTCTCACCAATGTGGGTTAATCATTTACACGTGTACACGACCACGAACGGTCCATAGGCACGCTCTGAATGGCTATTAACCCGATCGTCGTGAGAATTTGCACTTTGACATCCTTTTTAAACTCGTAGGTTAAACGGATATTTGACTCTGATAATTATGAAATGGCTAAGCTACTTACACATGTACGGGGTCGCGAACGATCCCTAGGCATGCTCTGAGCTGGCGATAAACCATCTTGACAAACGATCCAAGGATCCACTCTGACATGAACCTGGCATCGATGATGCTAAGCCCCCTCGGGGCTCACTCTCTCGTCCCGAACGACACAGTTCACTTCATCTCGAATGTTTCAATCACGAACGGTCGCTATTTGAAATAACACTAAAACTGTAAATTCCTTTGCAGGACACCAACAGGATATGAACATCCAGCCCGTGGCATTACAAAACAAACCTTCCTACCACAGGGAAACAAAGCGCGACACATGCAAGCACGTGCCCCACTTTGGGGGGGCAAATGTTGGGCGAATTTTCACCCAGAAGATCTCGAGACCAAGAAGCCACAGTTTCACGCGGGTTCGCCATCTCCACTTCATTCAGCATGACCAGTCACCTTCCCATTCAGCCTCCTCCTCATTCGGCCTCCTTCCCATCCGGCCTCTCCATGTCATACCGGACCAGAATCCATTCGGTCAGCCCCATTCGGCCACAGAGCCAACATTCCTCCATCTCCATTCGGCATACCGAACCAGGGGCACCACCGAACCAAACCTCTTCCCCACAACCGGTCCAAGAAGCACCGAACTACCTCACCACCGGTCCACACCTATCACCGGTCCACACTCACTGCCGGTCCACATCCACACCGCTACCACCGGACAACACCTACCACCGGTCCAAGCTCCATGCCGAATGAGACCTCCCTGAACCAAACAACTGCCAGTCCAGATTGCTTCAGCCCGGGCCCACCAGCAGCTATATACATCCAAGACCCCTGCCCCCTACCTCACTCTATAAATAGAGGGGCAGGGGTACAACAATGGTAGACAAGTTTGAGAGCTCAAGCGAGGAAGGAACTTTCAAACTACTTTCATATACTTGTATACGAAGCATTGTACTTGTAATCCGAAAGAAAGAAGATAATAACACATAAAGTGGACGTAGGCATATTCCGGCCGAACCACTATAAATCTGCGTGTCTTTTACATTTCAGCCCCTACTTCTTTTATATTTACATACTCATCTAAAATCATTGAAAATCACATATAATCAACTAGATAATACGACTTGGAGGTGTTTGTCCCTTTTTTGTGCAAACATAATTCATTTTTAAACCTTTAAATTTCTACTCGTGTGACTAGGGGACAAACTACGTGGCATAGTTTTAGAATTCGCAACTCAGCGGCTGAGTTGTGGCAGGGTTTTGAGCGTAGAGTTAGGTTTAGTCGATGGCGGGTGTCGTGAGTTTACGTGTGTAAGCGTCTGACTATCTAATTTCTAGTAGAAACCTTGGGGGCAGCACGTAGGCAGGGTTTTGCCGAAGCTAGGTAAATTCTGTGTCGTTCTATATCTGCATTTTATTATTCTGCTATTATCCGTGCTGCTATTGTTCTATGATCTGTGTTGAAATTATAAGCTTCCGCAATTAATTTTTATAATCTATACCATCACCCTATTCACCCCTCCTCTAGGGTGAAATCGATCCTACAAGTGGTATCAGAGCTAGGAATAGAAGTCAACTTCTATTTTAAAAAATTCGTTTTTCAAAAACCAAATTTTGTTTTAAAAAATTTGAATTTTTAAAATGGCTTCTTTTAATACGGCTTTTGCTGATGGTCAATCCATAGTTAGACCACCAATGTTCAATGGTGAATATGCTTATTGGAAAAATAGGATGGAAATCTTTCTGAAAACCATTGACGCTTGGAATATTGTTGAGACAGGTTATAGAACACCGACTATAACTGTAGATAATCAGGAAGTAGATAAACCAAAGGAAAAATGGACAGAACTAGAAAATAAATTACAAAATACTAATGATAAAGCTATGAATTCTATTATGTGTTCATTGGATCAATTTGAATTTAATCGTGTCTTACATTGTCTAACTGCGTAGAAAATATGGCACACAATAGAAGTGACTCACGAAGGAACATCTCAAGTCAAAGAATCTCGCGTTTCCATGCTAAGCAGCGAATACGAGAACTTCACAATGGAGAAGGAAGAAAATGTTAAAGAGATGCATGGACGACTTTCCAATATCGTATATAAATCAAAAGCTCTTGGAAAATCATACACAGAGTTGGAGATAGTTCGAAAAATCCTCAGAGTCCTTCCACGAAAATTTGAAGTGAAAGTGACTGCCATTCAAGAATCAAAAGACTTAAAACAAATGAAAGTTGAAGAACTCATCGGAAATCTCACCACTTATGAGCTAGATATGAAATTCAAGGAAGAGGGTGAAGGAGGAGATACTCGAAAGAAATCAATAGTGCTCAAAGGAACAACCGAAAGTGATGATGATAACGATGATGATGATGGAGCAGCAGAGCTGGCACTACTAATAAAGAAATTCAAAAGGTGGAATCGCAAATACGGAAATCCAGCTCGAAATCAGGAATTGAAAAGCAGAATAGGCAAAGCACTTGACTACTCAGAAGAACATGAGATCATCTGTCATAAATGCAACCAACCAGGACACATCAAGCCCAATTGTCCTCGAAATCGACGCGAATTCGGAAAGAAACAGAAAAAGGAAAGTTTTGCAGCCACTCTGGATGAAATGGATGAGAATGATAAAAGTACTTGCAGTGAGAGTGAGAAAGCAGATATGTGCCTTCATGGAAATATAACGGATAGCGACGATGATGGGCCAAGCGAGGTATCAAAACTCACTCACTCTGAATTACTTATTTATTTCCATGAAGTAAATGGCTGTTTTGGACGACTTAGGGAGAAATATGCTAAACTTGAATCACAAAAAGTTACTTTGATAGAATTAAATGAACAACTTGACCAATTAGTTAAAACCTATCAAAGTAGGATACCTAAGTGTGATAAGTGTCCAACATTCGAAAACGAAATTAAAAAATCAAAAATCAATATAAAATCACTTGAAAATGAAATTCTGATTTTAAAAGAAAGTGAAAATACTAAAAGAGAGAATTCTATCAAAAAGTGCACTCAATTGTTGAACGAAAATGAATCTCTCAAAACACAAGTCCAACATTTGTCAATGACTTTAGATAAATTTTCCAAAAGTGAAAAATCGTTGAACATGCTATTAGGAAAGCAAACTGTTAATATGGTTCGACATGGACTTGGATATAGTCATTCTGAAAATGTTGAAAGTAATATTAATCAAGTTAATTCTATGTGCACAATTTGTAGAAAATTTGGACACAATCACAATAGTTGTTGGTATAGACCCAAATACATGAAAACTATACCAATTTGGGTCCCAAAAATGCACAAATATAAAATCTCTCAAAGTTAGACAAATTTGGGTGCCGAAGGGAACAATTATAAATAGTTTTGGGTCTTTACAAAATTGTTTTTCAAAATTTTCTGCCACTAACAACCATGGACCTATAAAAACAAATAGGTTACATAAATCTTTTCCCGTGTAGGTGTGGTGGCAGGCTAAGGAACAACAACAGTGTTCTCTGGATTTTTTGGCTGTTCCAGAAACACAACGGGCGACAAAGCAAAGTTTCTTAGCCTAGTATAAAGGTGACAGAATCACAATGGACAACAACGAAAAATATCGTAAAGGTAAAACAGGTAATGGTATGATTTGAAAGATATATAAATGTGATAATCTGCACCATATTCTGAATTAAATCAGCCAATAATGAGATGATGAAAAAAATGATGATTTTGATTCTGACTTATTCAAAATTGTTGGCCAATTATATTCTTATGCCAAAACACTATAACATTCTCTAAGTTCTTTGAATTACTTCATATATATCAGTATTAAAAATAGTGTTTTGTTGGATGATAATACATTTGGTTATAATACGGCTAACTCTATATTCACGGGTATTGATTATTTACACGGCTTCAATTCAATTTCAAAAGAATGTCATTTAAATTGCTGTTAAAATTGAGTTTGAAATTTTTTGGTGCAAACTTCATGGTTTGGTCAATCGAATTCAATTAATGATAATTTTGAGTGAAAAAGAAATTCAGATGCATATTACACTGGTAATCTAGTTGATAAAAAAATTACTAGTGGAATGTGATTTTTTGAGACATTTAGTAACTGCATCGTTTTTCAAAGAAAATATCTGCATATTTTTCATTTCAAATAATTTTCAAATAGCAGAAAATTTTCTTATATAATCCCCTCGAGAAAATCATTTTTGACCATATTTTCAGATTAGTCATTTAGAAAAATTGATTTATAATTATTTTTTAATTTGATTGTAAATGATTACATTGACTAATCTAACTCCCTAATGATTATCGAAAAGATGAATAGTGATTGAAAAAGTGATGAGTGTTGATATTTATTATATATTATGAATCGAGATGGTATAATTAGTAAATTTCTTTAGAAATTTAAACAAGAGTTATAAAACTTTTTGTTGGTAAAAATTCCATGACCATCTCTATCTCTATCATATTTCTAACGACCATCGCTCATCAATATTCTATATAGTTTGTCGATATGTGGTACTTTAAGCAGGAATCGTTTGTTTTTCATTTTACATTTTTTTTCTTAAAATAATAATAATAATAAATACCAAAGTATTCACTCTCAT
This sequence comes from Allium cepa, assembly GCA_030765085.1. Taxonomy (NCBI): domain Eukaryota; kingdom Viridiplantae; phylum Streptophyta; class Magnoliopsida; order Asparagales; family Amaryllidaceae; genus Allium; species Allium cepa. The sequence continues at coordinate 1,014,794,043 of CM060935.1, forward strand.
TTAAAAGTCCTCACGGTTATGCATGGGTGAATTACTTGGAATTTGTTATGTGCTTCCATGCTCATTTAAAAGTCCTCACGGTTATGCATGTATGAAACGCATATCAAAAGTTGATATTTAAAATAAACAACTTGATTCTAATCCCATTTAAAAGTCCTCACGGTTATGCGTGGTTAGAAGATACTTGAATTCATTTTTTAAAATAAAATTGGAATACTACTAATCTCATTTAAAAGTCCTAACGGTTATGCATGGTTAGTAGATATTCAAATTCCTGATATAAATATACCACAAATAGACACAACTGTTTGTTTTATATGATGGCATCATTCCCATCATTCTAAAAGTGGAATATGCGCCTAACAAAATATTTATGATTTTTGTTTGATTTTTTATTGAAATTTAATATTTATACTCAATTGAGTTTTAATGTTGAATTAATATCGATCACCTTATCTCTATTTTCTCCAACACTATTATTCTTTTGCTGATAACAAAAGGGGGAGAGAAAAGTTAAGATTTTGTCAAATAAAATCAAGCAAAGGTCAAATATTTTCCATTTGCATCTAGGCTCATTTGCATGCATATTTGTAGGGGGAGCTTTGTGTAGAGAGGAAGCATTTAAATAGGGGGAGAAATTAGAGCTTATCAATAATCAAATACATTTAATATATTCAAAATCTTAAATATATGTTTGTTATCATCAAAAGGGGGAGATTGTTGAATATGCGCTTATATGATTTTTGTTTGATGATAATAAACATATATACATTCGTTTCAATGTATTTGTTAATGTACTATTTTATTTTTCATAGATTAAATAAATGTTTGCTGAATAAAATTAAATACACAGAATTTGAATTCAAACAGAAATTTTATTCAAACAAATATTTATTACATTTTTAATTAGTACAAATTCAAGCTCTCACTATACATATACAATTTTGATTATAATACATCACAATTTCATATTTACATAAATTCCTCACTACATATCACTCACACTCGTATTTATCTTCAACTTCATTCCAGTTAGAATCTAGCATCTGAGCAATCTACAAAAATATTCACTAACGCAGTAAAATTGAAAAGGAAATATTTTTGCAGTGTAAAATAAAATGTGATTTTGAAAATAATATTTGCCTCAGTTATTTGGGTTGTTCATCATCATTTAATTTTCAAATTCATCATACACGAACAGCTTGTGACATAAACAGTGTATCACTGTATATGCCACAAGGCCGTGCACACCGATATATATACACATGATAAATTTACAGGGACATGTGAGCACAGGTCAAACCCAAATTATCGGATTCAACTCAGGTGCGAAAAAATAAATGTCACAACTCTCAGCACAAGGTCAAATCCAAACTTAAGCTGGATTCAACTCAGTCTCAAGTCAAAGTGCTTGATCAATATGAAAAAGGGCAGTGGACAATGACAATGTGGCTGCAGTAGAAATATGGTAATACAACAAAGCTCAGCCAGTTCAAACATATATCGAAGTGGACAATGCAAGCAAGCCTCAGTTCTAAATACATAAGCACATGCACCAGTGATACTAGCGAAGACCATAACATATCAAGCAACATGTATGCAACAGGGCCAGAACAACTCAGAGAGTATATGCAGAGTCAAGGCAACATGAAGTGAATGGAGTGACATGACCAACAGATCCAAAATGAAACAAACCATAATCAATTGTACTCGACTAACATCAAGTGATATTGAGCACACATGAAATAGTGCAGACTCAAATGTATAGATCAAGTGAAGTATACAAGAGAAGCCTGTAGACTATCATGAAGCAAAACCGCGACCAGAAAAACAAAACTGCAAATACCCATGTCCAGAATCAATGCAACATTCACATTACAGTTTCATGTAACAGACAATGCACCAATGTCACAAGCATGAACACAAGTGTACATGACAGTGTAACACATCAAAGACACAGCAGTAACAAATCAAGACAACATCCACAAGACTCAGTCAATACACAATGATGAACAATGCCAGAATAGAACCAGACCAGGTAGTACAAGTACCAAGACCAGTGACATATGGACAGTGAAAACCAAAGCCAACAGCAGCTACAAACTACTCACAACAATGCTCAAAGACTCGGCACTCAAATGAACACAGTGAAATGCACAAAGACAGAGCAACATCACAAGTCCAACTAAATGAAGTATAAGTCAAGGCCGAAGATAATACAAAATGATGAATCACGAAATCAATTGACGAATTCAAGTTACAGAGAAAAGTTGAAGCCATGAACAACTGATTGCAATGAACAGGTCAATTTCAAAATCGTGGTGGCCAAAATAATTGACCGTGTTAAACATCAATACCATGAGGAGCAAGCATCAAATATATGAATTTGATTAAGTCAATCAAATCATCAACGTTCAACAAAAATCGAATGGCCGAAAGCATGATATTGAACAAATCAGACGAACGCAATTCAAGGAGATCAAACTCATATATAAACAATCATCATCGGCAATTTCAGAACCATGGAGTTCAATCAAGCATAACAGAATAACATAAACGAAAATCACATACCGAATCGAAGTCGAACTCCATCAACTCGAAGCAACCGAAGTGAGCAACAAGGATTCGATCAGATAAGACTTCACGCAATTAACCACTGATTCGATCAATTTAGAGTCGGAGCTTCGAAAAAGCCCTAATTTAGATCGAACAAAGGAAACAACAGAGCGCCATTATCAAAAAGAATTGGGCCGAAGAAATAAAAGGAGACGGTCGAGATAAATTACAAAAGGGGCCGACCTTATTCTTCTTTTTATAAAAGGGATTTTTATTTTAAATTAGGGTTATTTAAATTTAAATTGTTTTTAATTTGTAATTCATTTATAAACCGTTTAAATTTCTAGTCGTGTGACTAGGGGACAAACTACGTGGCGTAGTTTGAGAATTCGCAACTCAGTGGCTGAGTTGTGGCAGGGTTTTGAGCATAAAGTTAGGTTTAGTCGATAGCGGGTGTCGCGAGTTTACGTGTGTAAGCGTCCGACTATCTGATTTCTAGTAGAAACCTTGGGGGCAGCACGTAGGCAGGGTTTTGCCGAAGCTGGGTAAATTCTGTGTCGTTCTATATCTGCATTTTATTATTCTGCTATTATCTGTGCTGCTATTGTTCTATGATCTGTGTTGAAATTATAAGCTTCCGCAGTTAATTTTTATAATTTATACCATCACCCTATTCACCCCCCTCTAGGGTGAAATCGATCCTACAAGATTGATTTCAACAATTTTAATCTAGCATTGTGGAATATGAGATGCATTGGAAAGCTGGCAAGTATAATTGGCAAACCTCTTGACATAGATGAATATACTAAGAAGGTTAAAAGAATCAAGTATGAAAGAATATTAGTGGAAATTAAAGCAGATTCTGTACTACCATAGAATGTTAAAGCAATCGACAAGAGAGTCAATGTTTATTTGCAAGAAGTTGAATATGAGTTCATACCTTTGAGATGTGCCGAATGCAAATGCTTTGGCCACGCAGTCACTCAAGAATGTAGTAAGTGTAATAAACCCAAAACAAATATGGGTACCAAAACCCATAAGTACTATAGATACTATCCATATAGATAATACGGTTGTTGAATCCACTAAGATAACTACTACTACCAACACTGGACTATCACCACAAAATGATATTACAACAATAAAAAGTTATACAAAATGCTGTAACAAAGGATCCAGGCCCAAATCATGAAGTAAGTGCTATCAAGGACTATGTAGAAGTGTTACAAGAAGATCATCAATCTCCAAAGTCACGGATGATCATTCACGTTTGGAGGTTCATAGGCAGCAACCACAGAAGCAGAGTAGGGAGGAATCAAGTGATGATGAGGATCTTCCTAAAACAATTAATGAAATATAGAAATTAGATATTCATATGGAATCATCAGAGGAAGAAGAGACAGAAGAAAACTTGCTAAAATATACTGAAACTAATGATAGTTATGAGGAAATGCTTTCTGCTAAAGGAAAAAAGTAGCTGAAAAAAAGCTAAGGTAGTGTGAGCTTTGGTTACTAGGAGCAAAGCTATTAAGTCACAGTGACTATTATATGTAGGAATGTAAGAGGTCTAAATGTTGATGTTAGAAAATTAGACCTCTATAATCTTTGTAATAGATATAAACCTACAATTCAAGCTATATTAGAAAATAAACTCGCAGAAGATAGTATGGAAGAACTGAAAAATAAAATGGGAATGAATTGGAATGTCATACATAATAGCTCAAATAATATCAAAGGTAGAATCATGGTATTATGGGATTCCAATGTTTGGACATGCGATTTGTTGAATATAGATGAACAACAAACTACCATTAACATGAAAAATATAGAAAGAATGGAGTTCACTACAACAATTGTTTATGCAAGTAATTTGGCTTCAGAAAGGAAAAGATTGTGTAAAAAGCTAATCGACAATTCAAAGCCATAGCAAAACCTTGGCTAGTGTTTGGAGATTTTAATGCAGTATTGAAAATTCATGAAAAACAAGGCAGTCTTACCCTTAAGGTCTGCCATCTTTCTGAATTCAATAATTGTGTGTTAGCAGCAGGACTCATAGAAGTGCTCCACATGGGCCTGAAATACTCATGGAAAAGTGGTAAGGAAAAAAATCCAATCAAGAGTTGACAGAGCATTAGGCAATGAAGAATTATTGAACAAGATACCAAATATAAAGGTTACAGTACTATCATGCTTTACTAGCGATCATTGCCCTCTTTACATTCAATTTAACAATGAAAAACAATCATAAAAAGGCAAACCATTCAGATATGCAAATCACTGGCATCTAATTGAGGGATACAAAGAAATAGTTGATTTTAATAAACTCCAAATTCCAGAGGGAAACCATATATACCATTATATAATGATAGTGAAACAAATGAAAAATAGGCTGAAGGAGCAAATCCCATGATGTCATTAAAGGTTTATAGGAAAAGTTGGAGAAACTTCAATATCAATTAGAAGAAGAGCCTCAAAATGAAGAGTTGAATGCAGAATATTTTACCAATCAACAACAATTAAAGCATATATTGGGAGTTCAAGCCATGGAGATAAAGCAAAAAAGAAAAAGGGAGATGGTTGACTAAAGGGGACGAGTGCAATAAATTTTTCTATACCAAGATGTCCCAGTGGAATCTCATAAAAATACAAAATGCATAATTTAGCTATCCATTAGCCACCTGCTCGCCATCGGAAGATTAATCTCCCAAATCTGCTAAAAACTAAAAACCTAAACCCTCAGCCTACTCAAATCAATTTTGAGCACCCTAGAGTTTAAGGGGAAAACAAAAACTTCGAGTCAGACATAAAGCATAGTATTAATAATTTGTATTACATCTCTGTTTACTAGTATTTAGTGTGACCATGGCGCTTAGCGGAATGGGTTTCCTTCACTAATATCTCTTTTTAAAGAATATGTTTTGCAAATCGTTTCTGCAACCAAACTGGTTAATCGACTGATTATAATAATATTATAGCAGAGTCCATTATGCTAAAACAAGAAATAAATGGGCTAACTGTACTAAATCCGAGCTAATGCTCTTTACTGGACTAATTGTTCTTAAGAAGTAGCAAGGTCCGTTATGCTAACAAATGAATGAACAGTTTATATCTAGGCTAACTGGCCTTAACTGGACTAACTGTCCACTGGGCTGACTGCCCTCAAAATGGACTGACTGTTTGAATTTAAATGAGCTAACTGTCAAATTTTCCTAGGGTTGACTATCCTTTAAATTTTCCTTAAAAACCTTTTCAAAATGATTTAGTCCGTCGAATCATATATATATATATATATACACACATACAAGGAAAATATATCTTTTAGCTTTATTCTAAGCTATTTTGCCATGTTATATATATACTTTACACAAAATTATGTTAATGATGTACAATAAGGACTATTTGTCCTTTTAGAATAAGTTAAAGTAATTTATAACTTAAAACACTTAGGCTATCTACCTAGCCATTATACTCGAAACCTTTGTTTAAAACCTTTAAACAACCCTTTCGAAAGCATTGAAGGTAACCCCTTCGGAACCAATAAAAGCCTTTACTTAAAAAGCCTTAAAATATATAACATCCGCCTATAAAACCATTTAAATCTTGCCATCCGAAAACATTGGAAAAACCTTACCTTTCGACCTTGTCGAAAGCTTTCTTTTCGACCATGTCGAAAACTTGGGAACCGCCCATTTTTAAAAACATTAATAAAATCTTTTGAAAGCATCCAACTAAATTCTTTAAAAAGCACTTTGGGTTCAATTTGAAATAAGTGGAAACCTTTCGAAACCATTGAAAGTTGACTATTTCGAAACCATTTAAACATTTCGATTTAAAACATTTAGATTATGCCTTCAGGTAGAGCAAAAGGATCAGAAATACATTGGATTCGAAAGCATCTTCTTCAAAACCCTTTGAAAGAAACTCTTTCAAAACCATTTCATAAACAATGAAGTGATGGTTTCGAAAGCAATGGAGATGCGATAAATTAAGAAAACAAAATGTTCCCATCGAAAGCATTTGGATCGGAAGGTAGGAAGCGGTAGCTAAGGTTTCGACCTTGTCGAAAGCCATGCTTTCGACCTCCTTTTCAAACTGGTCGAAAGTTGTGCTTTTGACTTCGTCGAAAGCCCTCAATTTTTGAACAAGAAAGCAACCTAATCAAAACCTTTTCTTTAAACCATATGACTTTATCGAAAGCATTTAGATTGAAAGCAACCTTGTGGAAAGCTAGCTGGCGCATTTCCTTAAAACCAAAACAAAGCTTTATTTCTTTCAGAACCCCTTGGTTTCGATCCTATGCCTTTCGACCTCTTCCAATTCACAATATACTAATTGCCTGATACCTTGTGCATTGGTTTCAACCTTGTCGTAAGCTAAGCTTTAGACCTTAATGGATTCTTTCTTTTCGACCTTGTGGAAAGGTGTGGAACAGAGGCGGAACCTAGTTGCCGAAGGAGTCGAAATAGTAAAAAGCATATCTATTTATACCTTAAAGTTGTCCTTTTGTACTTAACCTACCATATTTGTCTAAATTTGATTGGTTTTGAAGCATTGCCCTCTTTCCATTTTTAGAAATTTAAACAATTTAGAAAAAGCCCCTTCTCATTTATAATTATATAAAACATTTAAGTCATATTCCTTAAATATTTTTATATAACTATTAAAACATCTTGGAAAAATCTAGAAAAATTCCAGAAAACCATTTTATATATGTTTTGCAACATATAAAATTTTCGAACCAAAATAATAAATTATTTTCCCATAAATAATTTTATAATCCAAAATACCATTTTCTTCTTTAGAAAATTCATAATAAATCCACGAAGATTTACAAAAATTTTAAAATTGAAACCCATCTCAAAAATATCATTTTGTATCTTCGTAAAAATTCGCATTACAATTGGATGTCATTTAATAGGGTTTTCATCTTTAAACATGTCATAAAATCAATCTGAACATTCATAAATCATCGACATGCGTATATAATCATTCCGTCATTCAAAAAAATGGCACATTATTGCAAAAATATTCGGATTCACCCTTAAAACCGAAACCATGCAAAATCGAGATGCAATCAATATTCACCTTTACTTTAGAGATTAAAAGAGCTTGAGATTTGAATGGATTTGATTCAATTTGCTTTTCCTTTAGCTTTTTTTAATTTCCTTTTCCTATTTCCTTATTAATTCTGGCTAGCCTTGCTTATAAATTTTTTTGGAAATGAAATGAACATGTACATAATACACGGCCAAGATTTGGAGATATATGAATGACCTCTTTCTCATATTACCTCTCCTCTAATTAATTTTAAAACCATTCTTTTAATTTATTTATTTTAAAAAGGCATGGCTACCTTAATTAATATCAAATCTTAATCCCCTAATCAGCACAATATTTTATTTTATTTAACTAACTAAATCTTCTAAGTAATGTTACCAAAAATCTGGGTTGTTATATATTAATGTTAAATGAGACCACGCCGCTTAGCGGAATGGGTTTCCCCTCACTAACAGTCTTTTTAAAAACATATCTTTTTGCAAACCTTTATCTTGCAATCAAAACTGCTTAAAACTTTAAAGCATTATTATGTAAGCATATATATCAGGTAACAAATGGACTATCTATCCGAAATCTATAGTTTTGTTTGGCTTACTATTAACCTTTGGCTGACTCGGGCCTACCAGACAATGTGACGAAATAATCTAACATCTGTTGGACAAAACTCTTCCGGACAGTTTGTCCTTAATATCTGTTAAATACTTCTCTTCTGGATGGTATGTCCCTAACTTAACATCTCCCAAGGTCACCTAATCCTAATGGTTTTGCAGGCTTACAATAACCTGTCTATATACAAATATATATTTCCTTCTGTGTGTGATCACAATTTTAGTCTTACCTGTGACAAAGGCCTACACACTTGAATGTTTGACTAAATTAGCTGGGGCCAATAGCTAATGTATAGGGCATGACCCTATACTAGTCCCATCTAATATTCTAATATATGAGTTCATTTTCACCTAGGGATACCTTCCCATAATTTTCCTTGAAAACCTTTTTCATCTGAAATTGATATAAACTTTTTAAACCAAACATAAACAAGGAAAATATTAATACTCTATGCTTTACTCAAAATCACCTTGCCATGATATATATACTTTACTTTAATCTTGGTTGATGAAAACCTTTAAACATTTGAAAGTAACCCTTTCGATCCTATTGAAAGTACCCCTTTTGAAACCATTCATATAAACCTTTCGAAACTATTGAAATTCCTTTTCCTTTGAAGGCTAAAAACCTTAGATATCCCTCTTTAAAACTAATAAACATTGCCTTTCAAACTCATAGGAATTTTTTTTCCTTTAAACTATTAAAAATCATTGGAAAACCTTCCTTTTAGACCTTTCGAAACCTTCTTTGAAACCTTTTGAAGATATTAGAGACCTTTAACCCTTCAAAAACATTTGGGATTCAATTTAAAGCACGTGGAAAACACCTTTCGAAATCATTCAACACTATATAGTCAAAACCTTTCTCTTTTGAAACCATTGAATTATTCTTTGAAATCACTAAGGGTCACAAGGAATAAGGTCGAAAGCTTACCCTTTTGGAAAGCTATTACTAAGTTTGAAATTGACGTTGTCATAACACCCCTTCTGAAAGCATTGGAGAAGTGGTAGGGTTTTTATTAAAAAAAATCATCTTGTAAAGCTCTTTTTCGAAAGGTAAAAAGGCTGCAGTAAAGGCTTTGACATAGTCGAAAGCTATAATTTGAAAATAAGGGTGTAACTATATCGAAACCAACTTTTAAAACCATTAATTAGTCGAAAGCAACTTAGTCGAAAACTATTTCTTAGAATAAGGGTACAACCTTAAGACCTTTCTTAAATCAATTAACCTAGTCGGAAGCCAACTAAGTCGAAAGCATCTTAGTCGAAAGTAAGCAGGCTCTTATCTCATTTAAAACATAAAGGTGCTTCGACCCTCTCGGAACCACTAGGTTTTGACTCTTACCTTCCGCCTTTGTCTAATTCACTGTGTACCGAAATTGATACTATGTGCATTGGTTTGTGGAAGGAGGTGAAGGGTCTTAGTCGAAAGCCACCTAGGTGAAACAAAAATAGGCGAAACATGCTTTTAACATGAATTTTCAATTTAAACCCTTTTTAAGCAAACTTTTTAACTAACCTGCCTTGTTTATCAAACTCTTATTGGTTGCTAATTTTTCTTTTGTTAAAGTACTTCCATAATTTCAGAATTAGTTTATTTAGATCATTTGCAAAATGACTCTTCTCGTTATTTAAATATATAAAAATTCTTTTAAGAACATGGCTCGCAACTATTGTATTTAAGTCCCATACCTTAAATAAATTTATATATTCATCAAAACACTTTGAAAAATTCTACAAAAGTTCCAGAAACTCCTTTTCAATATGTTTTCTAACATATATAAATTTCATACCCAAATAATTATTTATTATGCCATAAATAATTTATAACCCAATAAATCATTTTCTTCACTATAAAATTAATATAAAATCCGCATTAATTCAAGAAATTATGATAATTGAAAGCCATCTCTAATATATTATTTTTGATCTATATTAAAATTCACAAGGCATTTGAATATCATTTCATAGGGTTTTTATATCGAACATATCATAAAAACTAATATGTCATCAACAAGCATATATATATTTTAATCATCCAAAACATGACATTCTCATTTAAAATCATTTTGTGTTACCCTAAATCCGAAATCTATAAGAAAATGGGATGAAGTAATCATTCGCCTTATCTATGTGATTAAAAATGTGAGATTTATTATTGAATAAGTTGGATTTACTTCTTCCTCTTGAAATCCTAGCTTTTTCTTCCCTTGAGATTAAAAATGGTCGTCGGCCCTTAGAGTATTCTTGCTTGAGAAAATGACAATGAATCTGTGTTTGATTTCCTAAGGGTTTAGGGTATAAGTTCATCATATTTCCCATTATACCCTTTCTTATTTCCTAACACTTATTTTCATCTTATCTCTTTAATTCATTTTACATATAGGCACAACTACCATTAGTTAAATAAAATCTCAACCCATTAATCATCTTACGTTATTTTATTTAATTAAACTAATTAAATATCCTAAATAATGTTACTAAAAATATGGAGTGTTACAAAAAAGCTCAACATTACAACGTTAGGGTCAGGAATCAGACCTTCGAGAACAACGATCTCTTCCTTAAACGAAGCTTCCTTTGTCCCATGAATATGGGGCTGAGTTGGGAAGGTCCGTGCACTAATGAACACAAGCTTGGAGATGGAACATTCAAGCTAGTGATTGTTGATGAGATTTTTCTTCTGTGGGCATGGAATAGCAATCATCCACCACGTTATTTCACAAAAAAATTTACCATGTATACATTTAATCAATTCTGATGGCCCGAGATAGAATTTTCCTTTTTCCCGTGAATATAAAAAAATTGTCTTTGGGGATCAATCAATCTATATTCTCGGTAGGCTAATCATATACTGTGAGTAATGACAAAACTAAATAATATGCATGTGTATAATGCAGATATGCAGGTGCCCAAAGAAAGTACTAATTGAATTTCACGGTGCATGCTTAGACTTAAGGAATAAAACAATTCGAGGTATCCAGAGATCGATGCTAATCAACTTCTCCAACCCATGACTTGTGTATAGGAGTATAAAAACCTAAGGGTAGGGTGAGATTAGTACACCTTAAAAGCTTTTGCCCAGATCTCAGCGAAGCATGAACCCTTACCTAGAAGATGGCACAGCCAACGATCGACAACTAAAGTTAGGCAGGATCTAACACAAGCGTCTAGAGATAGACGTTATGGTGCCCAAATAAAGATGACCTATTTACTTAGCCTCATAGATAGGGCATATTTGATCAACATCCATAGCTAGGTGGGATCGGATAAAATATCTAAGAAATAAACGTTTAAATTTCCACTCAAGGCGATCAATATTGGTCGATGCCTAGAGGTTGCGATACCAAACATGGATGCCCAGAGATAGGTACCCAAGCTATTACTCTCTTAAAACAAAGAATGTTATGAAACTCCATTGCTATCACTAGCCAGACGAAGCTTGATTAAAAGATAAACGAAAACATTTCTTAATACATAAATGGATAGACACAAGATTTAAAGGAAACAAATATGTTCTTTGCTAACAAATTCGCCTAACAAAAGGGCAACGGCTACATCTATATAACATCATCCTGTTTACATAGGTTTGAAGCTAAACAAAACGAAACAAAAAAATATGGAAAAACTGCAACTATGTTCTCTTCCTCCTCTTCTTTTCCGTCCTTCCTTTTCCATAGGAACGTATACCAGATTTTCTCGTTTTCTTCTATTCATTTCCTTGCCTTTATTATCATTTGAAAAGTAACATCTTAAGTCATTCTCCTAATCATAATCGCTTTCTGGAGACTTAGGAGCCATGCCTTGACCACCTTCAGAAGTGGGAATGGGGTGAGTGTGAAGATATATTTTGTGTGCAGTGAGGAAGATAGAACGGGAGGAACGTCATTAAGTTATTCTTTCTTAATATCCCTTGTCAACATGGCCTATGATCATTGCATCTCTAACAACGTATGCCTCCACAAGCATTAAGCATCTCCTGTAATGGTAATGTCTTCATGTCCCTAAGACACACGAAGATTACCTATGGCTTCCTCTCCTAAAGCGCCAATCATGTCAGTATTAGGACCAAGTGTAATATTTTCCACAAGGCTGGAGTCAGATTAGGAGCAGATACAATGATCAGTTCAGTTTATGTGACTTTTTTCCCAAGCAACAAGCATCCTTTTGGAAAAAAGGTCGTTGAAGGTTGACCTAAAACTTGAAAAATAGAAAAGTAGAGATTAGCGACATCAACCTGTGTTATAAGACACATTTCAAAAAGTAGCGAAATGATATACTTCTAAGAGATACTGATCCCATGTGAGCAGGATTGCTGACGCAGCCTCCCTCTAAGACGTGAGATAGGATGGGCAACATCGAGAATGATTTAGCACCTTCCAATCCATGTTCTTCAAGATTATAGCAAGCATCCAATGTAGAAGTTTGAACAGTTGAAATACTAACGATCACCTCAGATGTAGGAATAGCCATGGACTTGGGAGGAATAACAGTTTGGGTAACTGGCAGCCCTGATTTAGGAAGGATAGCAGTATCTACTACAGACCTTAGGAGGACGAAGTCGGAACTCTCACCCATCCCCTTTAAACTAAGCTAGGGTTGGGCCTCAATGGATAACACAAGATGCAAGATGAGTCGGCCAATCTCAAGCGCTTCTATATCCTCCTCATCCAAGAGCTTAAGTTTTAACTCCTCTTCGTTAATCTTTGCCCTATCAGAGTGCTCCCGCTTTTGTTGTACAATTTCTTCCCAGGCCACAACCAAAGCTTTGGGATACCCTTATTCTAACCACCTCAAGTTCTCGAACTTGATAAAATTTTCATAGAATCGCACAAGAAAGGGTTCAAGCACGGACTTAATTCTATCATCCACTATTTTAGCCTGCTCATCGGCACCATCTCTTGCCTAGCGGGCATCTAATAATTCATTGCATTACCCTTGGCTAAGCGAGCACATCATCTTTTTCCTTTTCTTATTCTCTAACGACTTTTTCAGTCTCTTTATATTGGAGGCTTACTCCTTATTTGCTTTTTGGAGCTTTTCATTCTCCAGTGAAAAAGTGTGGCTCCTGTGATGAACGACTTCGACCTACTTTAGTTAGTTTTGGCATTCTTCCTCGAGGGACTTAGTTGGCATTCCTAACTTTGTCTCGGCTTCGGCCACTGACTGCTGGAGTTCTTTAATCGCCTCTTTAAGGGTCTTGATGATGTGCTTGTTTCATTTTCGATGCGTTTCATCACTTCAATCTCAACTTTTCTTTTATAAGAAACCTTTGAAATAGCCTCAGAAATCCTTCTCCATTTATGATACTGGTCGTAAATGTCGCTCACACAAGCAACGACATCAGCGCCAATATTTGGAGGGATTTTCTTCAAATAAAGAACGAACACCACTCATTGAAGCAAACCTTTGGAAAGGCCTTTTTCATTTCAACCTCATCGGGATTAGTAATTGTCTCAATCTCTGTAGTAGACTACTGTTAGGAGACACCAACCTAGACTGCTGCTCAGACCTTCATGGCACATGAGAAGATATCAATAGCTATGTTATTAGAGGCATTGAAGCAAGAGCGATAGACACATCTATATATCAATCGAGGTTAGGTCATCTTGAAAATATATCCATGATATAAGGTATAGGTAAATGGGACCTATGTTGGTGAGATGGAATTCTCTCAAAGTATCCATAACACTCATCATGGGATCTGTAGTCTATGTCCCTTTTCCTGTAGTCCCACCTTTAACATCTTCCAGCATTTGACTCTTGAGGATGGTCCAGTAACCCAAGTTTTTTATATTTTCTCTCATGACTCATGAGAGTGTCGTATAAATTCTTGCACTCCATAGAATCTAAAAGTAACATGTGAAAAAATTAACACCGTTGAAATGAAAAGATAGTGCAAACAGTACAAAGGCGTAGCGTTAGGAAAATGTGGATGTGTCCTATAGCCCCATGGATTGTGTACTTTGAAGCTTGCTAATGGGGGTTATTTCCCCTACACAATTAGTAGGAACTTCATCAAGTATACAAATAAGGGAACCAATATCCCAATGCCAATATTATTGAGGCTAAAAGAACAAATTTTGTCTGCAATGCTACCAAAGGACCATAAATATCCCTAAAAGGCAGGATAACAGTCTCTTTGAATGCACAAACCGACGGAGGATGCATAGACATCCAAAATGAAATAATCTTTATTTTAGGACAGCAAGTTACAACAAACCGTATCGTCACTTCTATAATTAAATGACTTACGGCCAATGTTAGTGTCCTTACTTCCTCCACCATCACTCTCCCTTTCTTCGACATGATCGTCCACTTACCTGCTATCTCTGGCCCTTTGACTTGTTTCAGGATTAATAATAGGGCGCGAAACAATGGCGCCACATAATCCTTATCAACATCAACGACAGCTTTGAGCCCCTATGAAGAATCATCAAGATCCCTAATTTCAAGTGTGTGGCCGACCCTACAACCATCCTATAAGATAGCACATAAGTTCTCGTTAGTGAGGAACAATATTCATTTTCCTTTCTTCAAGTGGGACTTCATTGAGAGCTACGAGGTCCTCACTAAGGCCACACCGTTGGATCTTCTTGAATTATCTACGAACGCAAGAAGCGGCAATTTGAATAGCTAAAGCTATGACATCCGTGCTAGTACAAAAAGGTGAAAATGAGACTTACGTCCAGATAACCACCTTTATACAAAGTCGGTCGTGCAATGTACAAAGAGAAATTCTTCTTTAAAATAGCTTAGCTTGTTCCATAAGCTAACACTATCCGATTGCCCCAGTAGGTTCCAAGAAATTGAGCATTCGATGCTTAAAGCTATATAGATAAAGTATCTCCTCGGCGTGGGATTCCCGATTCTAATGATGGACAAAGGTCACATACATGATGTCTAGGAAAGCATGGTTTTATGGATGCAGTTAGGTTAAAGCAAGCTTCATGAACTGTAGGACTGTGCGAGTAAAATAATTGAATGGCGTGACACATCTTGCCATGCACATCTATCAATTACAAGCTATGTATCACTTTGGTAGGAGATGTGCTTATTAATAGCGCATAGGGACTAACATATCATCAAAGTGAATGTTGTGTTTCTCTCATATCATTCTAAGAGATGCTTCATCCACTTTCGAAACTAGAGAATCCTAAGGATCATTCAAAATAACAGCAACGCATATATCAAATTAGGGGCAACCCCAACATCAGGCTCCTTGACTAAGGAAAAAGGAACTATTTCTAAAGGCTTCCCCGTCTAGTGACTGGAGGAATGAGATTGAGATGGACTAAGAGTAGACTTTCTCGTAGGCATAGTCATCGAGCTAGATTCAGTATCGTACTCCATATATCTTAAAGCTGAAGGACCTGTCATTAAAGAAAGATGCGAGAAATGTCTATAATCCATAACAACGAAAACATTTAATGTAGGAGATACCAGGCATATTGAAAGCTGTAATCTTCATGATGGAAAAAAGGCCTTGTATAGTCGATGTAGCAGACTCGACAGATGCAACAATGTGTTGATCAATCGGATCTCCTACATCGACAGAGGGCAATAATACATAGCTAAAATTGTGAAGTGTGTGCATCCAAAGTTTTGAAATGTATGCATCTAATGTTGTGCATTTCAGATCCATTATTTGGTAAAAAGATTGATAAGCATTCATTCAAGTGTTGATATACATCACACATGACCATTATCAAAACTGTCGCATTGGATCACGATTATAAACTATCACTCGACCAAGATCACCTTAAAGACTCATTTGAACTTCCCTTCGGCCTACAAAAATTTTTACTTCGAAAAACTCTAGATGACGAGTCAATGAAAAACTCAAGCCCAACTTGGGCTTGAATTGAAACAAACTCAGGGGATTTCAGGCAAAGCAGCATTTCGATCATGACTCGAGTCATTCCTAGGAGTCCCTAGGTGCTACTCATGGCTTCCCTATGATTTGCTAATTCCAACACCCTTAATTAAATTTTATGAAAAGCTTACTAAGGGAAGGATTTTCACTAATCCATAAGACAAGGAATGGAGTTCTAAGGCATGACCAAGGGAGAGTGATAATGAATCGTTAATGATTTGAATGGAGCAATACCACTATCTAACTGAGTCCATTCAGATAAGGGATCTATTTCGATTTTTGTTCAATTCAAAACCCTGATATGACTATATAGATCGATCCTTGCGAATCGAAATAGGGGTCCAATGTTTATGGCGGTGTTGAAGGCAAAAGGGAGTGGAAGCGCTAATTTTAGAAAGTAGTTAACAGCTGGTGTTTGGCTCGATGATAAGAAAGTAGGCAATAGCGGCCTTGAAAATGAAAATTCTCAATGTAACGAAATATAGCAAGTGAATTTGGAACAAGTGAGGGTTCGATATATAAGTAAAAGCCAACCCACGAACATGGGCATAAGAAATGCCTAATTGAGCAGTAGAAATCCATAGTCAAAGGATCTGTATCCAACAATAAAAAAATGATAAATAATATATAAAATAAAAATAAATGTATGTATCCATGTGGGCATGCATGACAACAGGCAAATGGAGTTCTAAGAGAACAAGACAGAGTTCAAAGAAGTAGGTTGTCAACTTTCTATAATTTGTATGGTGAACTTGAAAAGCATGCTTTAAGTTTTATACTATGCAAGAGTTGAAGCTCAAAATCTTTCAAAGCAATCCGAAATTTAGCAAGATATGCAATGCTTCATAATAATAGTTTAGAAAATAAATGGTTTCTATTAAGAACAAAGCTTGGAACCAATGGTGCATAGTCCGTAGTTTATCTTGATCTAAAGCATATCGAATTAACACAAGATATACTTTCGGGAGCAAATGTTATCCTCCTTCGTGATCAAGCAAAATTTAGACGAGACAAATAGATCAAATAGGAGGATAATCAAGTTGGAATCTATAATGATAACTTCTAAACTTGAATACCAAGCGAGTGCAATGGATAAAGCCATTAGCATGCTACAAAAACTCTATAAACAGTCTATGCCACGCCACTCCAAGTGCAAAAGTAAAATTCCAAGATTTTAAGCATCTCCCATGATTGACACCGATCCATAGGTCATGGATCGGTATCAAACCATAGAATTACCTAAGTTTGTTCCTTGCTTCATAGCATGAAATACCAAGATTGCCGTTGATCAAAATGTGCAATTCGAGATGGAACTTTAGCTATCTACGACATGAACATTAATGGACCAATCCAAGTTTCACATCTGTAACAACACGAAATTTATCCCATAATAATTAATTCGTTAATTAATTAAATGTTAAAATAACTTTGTGAAATTATCAAAATAGGGCCACAGCAGTTGAACCATTGTGTCCGTGGTAATTTTCTGGTCAATTTCCATATATTGAACGTCAGAATCCGAGCTATTATGACCAAGATACAAAATAAACAAGAATTGGATTTATTAATAATAATAATAATAATAATAGGGGAAGTCGACCATCCCACTGCCTAGGTTAACCGGTCGGTTACCTGGCATAGTGGGCGGTCGATCATAGGATCGACCCGCCTCAAGTGAATGAGGGAGGGATTCATTCCTACGTTTCAGTAGCTAGTGAACACATCATTTTGCATTCTTCTGTTTCATCTGGTCCTTCCATGCTTCCATCTGATGGGCCCAATTCTGCCTGTAACGTGGTTGCATCCTATTCAATCTCCAAATCCAACGGTTTGAGATCCACTTATACCCTTATAAATAGGACCCTAGGACTAACACTTTTTCTCATTCTAGATTTTCTCTGCTTAGGTTCACCTTTTCAGGAAGGATCCCAAAAGGAATAATTTTCCAAGGAAAGAATCTTTTTAATAAAACTATTTTAATACCCTCAAGTGGATCTGAGAAGACCAAAAATGAAGGAGCATAGTACCACATGTTAGCGCCAAAATTGATCACTAACACCCAATCCAAATGAAAGCACCAAATCACAATCAAAGAATACAGATAGAATGTAGTAGAGAGTATAAATATCAAGAACAGTAAAAATTAAAAAGAAAGGAGTAATAATAGAGGATTTATAGTGGTTCGGCTGACTCTGGCCTACATCCACTCCAGAAATTTCCTTTTTATTGATGTTAGAATCAATTACAGTTACAATGCACAGTTTTTGGAATAACAATGGCAGAGCGTCCTTAGTATAGAAGATGAAGGGTAACAGAATTAAGATCCCTTTTCTAAAGCCCCACATGCTGTATTTATAGGCGAAATCCGAGTTACCGCGCTTCCTGAGTCGTCCGAGCCCATCCAGACCATAGTCGAGCCAACATCCTTCATTACGACTGACCCACTACGACCGAACCTGTTGCCGACCGTGCTTAGGGCCGAACCCAAGCTCCATATGCCGATTCGATCCTAGACCCAAGTTGATGACCGAGCGTATTCGAATGATGTCCCAAAGCCTATTGCCAACGGACCCAAAGTAAGAATCGGTAACGACCAAAGTGCTCTTCCCATGCCGATTCCATGTTCATCGTTCCACGACCAATTCACCGACTCATCCAAAATGCCGACCCACACCACTACTGACCCACTTCCAGCAATGATCCACACCACCAAGAACAACCCACTTCAACATGCCAACCGGAGTATAACTCCATGCCGATCCTAAACCACCTTCCTACCAAACCACTCATCCAGGCCGACCTACCGTATCAAGGCCGAACCACCTTCCTACCGAACCACTCCATCCAGGCCGACCCACACCATCAAGGCCGAATCACCTTCCGACATAACCACTCCATCCAGGCTGACCCACACCATCAAGGCCGAACCGCCTTCCTACCTAAAAACTCCATCCAAACCGACCCACATCATCAATGCCGAACCACCTTAGTTGACCGAGTTTAGCCGATCCATACATGTTGAGCGACTTATTTCCTTTTATGCCGATTAGTCCTAACCTGATCGATCGAGATTTATTGAAGTAGATCACCACCGGGCCACATCCGCCGACCACCAATGCCGAACCATGCTATGTCGAACCCCGGCCTCACAATCATATTTATCTTCCATGATTGATCATCTATCCATCCAGTTGACCTAAACCCATAGTATTCCAGTCTCGACAAACGAGCAGTCAATTTAGCTAAATCTGCCTGTATACGGCCTTGCCAAAAGGCGGGTTAACATTTGTCCCCCAAAACATGCCTTGCTATTGGAAGGTGTGTTTTGAATAGCCTCAAATCCGATATCCGAAGTTCATATGTTATCCATAGCCATACTTTTTGATTCGTAATCCAATCCATTTTATCCTAGCGCCATTGCCGTATCCTTATTCGAATTCGCAACTGCTCCGAGTTGATATTCAATTTCGAATCCAATAACCAAATCCATGACCACTCCAGGCTGTTATCCTGTTCCGACCTCGACTCTTCAGTCAAGGGCTTTTATGTTCTCCGACCACCGCTCTTCGTCCAAGGACTTTTTATATTCTCTAGCTTCAACTCTCCGGCCAAGGACTTTTTCTATTCTTTGGCCTCGGTTCTTAAGCCAAGGACTTTATATATTCTTCGGCCTCGGCTCTCCGGCCAAGGACGTTTTATATAGTGTTCGAGTCCATCCCATCGCTCTCCGACGAATGGGCTCATTGTCTGCGATCACTACCCCGTCTCTACGGTTGGGACCGTGGTCGCGAGACCTGTTTTATCTATTACATTAATGCAAATCCAATCATTTAACAGTTTTTACAGCTAGGGAAAGACAAATAAATGTATGTACATCCAAAGGGGAAACCAAAGTTTTCAGGGAAACGAAAAGAAAAACAAGATTTCATAGACTCGAGCAACACGGTTTATCATCGTCTCAAAGCATGCCTAGGGAACGTCCTCAATCCCGTACATATAAGTGACTTAGCCGTATCGCTTTGAGTTTTATTACTTATTCAAAGCCATAAATCTGTTTAGTTGATAATAAGATGACGTTGCCTAAGTCCAGTGCTACCTTCGCTTGAGGTGGGCGGTGGCCGCTCTTGTTCCATTGCCACAACTCGATTCCTTACATAATGTTGTAGATGACCAATCCTTATATGCTCCTCAATGATATCTTTCAAATGCCTGCAGTTGTTTGTGTTGTGCCCATCCAACTCATGGAATAGGCAATGCTTTCCCGATGCCTGCATGTATTCAGAAAGCTCCCTCCTTGCCGGCCTTCGTTATTGGAGGCGCCCTCGAGTATCTAAGTAAATCCTTTCTAGAGTCTCAGTTAAATCTGTGTAAGAAGAAGACTTTGACTCCCTCCAAGGCCTTTTCGAAGTGCTATTATTGTCATTCATTTTCCTTTTTCCTTTATCATCTTTATTTGGATCCTCCCTGGGTGGACCTCCACCCCTTACTGCATAAGCTTCAACCTTCTCCCTTCTCTCTCAGCCTGCACATCTTCCTGTCTCAAGAACCTTTCCGCCTCATGGTAGAACTCCCCGAGATCGTTATGTGGGTCCCGTTCTAATGATATCTTGAAATCCAAATTATCTGCAATTCCTTAAACTGCCGCCATCAAAACCATCGATGGATCGGGCCGATCTAGCGAAGCCACCGCCGTATTGTATCTGGTTAAGAAATCCCTAAGCGACTCACCTTTCATTTTTTCATCGATGTTAAAGTCATCACGTTCTTGGGTCTGACTATGTGGACCCTGAAACTGTCTCATAAACCTTTCAATCAGCTCCGTCCATGTGTAGATAGAACCACTCTCCGGCTGTCTGAACCATAATGGTGCAATATCTGTCAAATACAAAGGGAAGCATCGTGCCATGACCTCCTCCGACACCCCCAGCACTTCCATATGCCTCATGTACCTTGTCAAGTGAAAAGTGGGATCTGTTCTCCCGTCATACATCTCCAGTGTTGGTAGTTTGAAATCTGGTGGGTATCTAGCTTGCCTGATCGTAGGAGCAAAGGGACTTTTATTCACATCCTCCAAGTTTCTATTTACCAATCCGCCTCTCATGGATCTCCTAACCATCTTCGCCAACCTGTCATCGAGCCGTAGTCCTTGTCCGTTGCCTCTAATCTGCCCCCCAAGTTCACGAGGGAATCCTAGGACCTGCTCTCCAAGATGAGCATCCATTCCTCTATCGACACCACGCTGTACAGCTCCACCTGGTACTCCGCCTGGGATTGGATCAACATGCTCCAGAGGAGTACCCCTTAGTCCTAGTCCTGCTCCTAATGTTCCTGCTTTATTTTGAATTCTAATTGCTCCATGCTCCTGACCCTTATTTCTAGCATCTCCTAGAGCTGCGTTCCCTTGACTATGCACTCCAACCTGTGCAACTTGTCGAAGTAGATTCTGCATCATCCCCTCTTGTCTTTTCAGCATTGTTTCCATCTCGTCTCTGGTGATGAAAATCGAGGCCTTATTAGCTCCCAAGGAAGCCTCCTGACTCCCCTCATGCTGACTCTTTTTAGTCCTATCTTCTTATCGATTGCCTTACCATAGCTTTCCAAATCCAAGTCTTTAAGTCTTCAATTCCAAAGTCCAAGCTATAGGTTCCCTGAGTTCACTTCTCATTAAAAGCACCAAAATGTTAGTGCCGAAATTGGTCACTAACACCCAAATCCAAACGAAAGCACTAAATCACAGTCACAGAACATAGATAATGTATGTGGAGAGTATAAATATGAAGAACAGTAAAAATTAAAAAGAAAGCAGTAAGAACAGAGGAATTATAGTGGTTCGATTGACTCCGGCCTACGTCTACTCCAGAAATTTCCTTTTTATTGATGTTAGAATCAATTACAATTACAATCTAGAGTTTATGAAATAATAATTGTGGAGCGGTCTTAGTATAGAAGATGAAGGGAAACGGAATGAAGATCCCTTTTTTGAAGCCCCACATATTGTATTTATAGGAGAAACTCGAGTTACTGGGCTTCCTAAGTAGTCTGGGCCCATTAAGACCATAGCCGAGCCAACATCCTTCATTATGACCGACCCACTACGACCAAACCTGATGCCGACCGAACCATGGCAGCCGAACTGCTTAGGGCCGACCCACACTTCCTAATTTTGCTAAGGCCGAACACAACCTCCATATGCCGATCCAATCCTGGACCGAAGTTGACGGCCGAGCATAATCGAGTGTTGTCTCGAAGCCTACTGCCACCGACCCGAAGTAAGAATCGATGCCGACCCAAGTACTCTTTCCATGCCGATCCCATGTTCACCATTCCAAAACCAGTTCACCGATCCATCCATCCAAATGCCGAGCCACTGCACTACAGACGCACTTCCAACATCGATCCACACCACCGAGACAAACCCACTTCAACATGCCGACCAGAGTATAACTCCATGTCGATCCCGAACCACCGAACAACCTTCCTACCGAACCACTCCATCTAGGTCGACCGAACTACTCCATCTAGGCCGACCCACGCCATCAAGGCCAAACCACCTTAGCTGACCGAGTTTAGCCGATCCATACATGCCGACCGACTTATTCCCTTCTATGCTGATTGGCCCTAACCTGACTAATCCAGAAGTGCCAAAATAGATCACCACCGAGCCACATCCGTCGACCACCAATGCTGAACCATGCTATACCAAACGCCGGCTTCACAATCATATTTACCATCCGTGATTGATCTTCTATCCATCTAGTTGACCCAAAACCATAGTATTCTAGTCTCGGTAAATGAGCAGTCGATTTAGTTAATCCGCATGTATACAGCCTTGCCAAAAGGCAGGTTAACACCACAAGTGAGTGATTGTAATTATTTTAAATTTATTTAAGTAATTTAAAATAATAGGATTTCTAATAGTTGTAGTTTTTCTACGATTCTGGAAATAACTTTTTATCAGTTATTTTCAGTCAATTTCTTTTTAGCTATTCTTTTTAGTTAATTGTAGTTAATTTCTGTTAATTATAGCTTTTCCGTTTAATTACAGTTATTTACAATATTTTAATTATTTACTGTTAATTTCTATTTATTTACATCTTTTTCCACGTTTGGGATTTTCTTTTATAAACTGTCAATTTTCTTTAATTTCTCCTTTTTCTTCACGAATGGATTAGAATAGATTTGACGTGAATATGGATTATACAATTAGAAGGCTGAAATTACGTAAAATAAGATGTAAATTGAAACGACTGTAATAAAATGGAATTCGACTGAAATTAACCTATCTGCAAGCCTAATTATGAAGTAAATTTAGGATCAAAATGATCAAATAAAGATGTAGCTTATTTTCACACTTAGACTTTTGGGTTAAGTAAATGAACTAAATTATAACGTATGTTATAGAATAGAATGAGACTTACTTTAAGACTTAGGATAAATTAAAAAGCAAAGGAAGTAGAGATAAATTGTAAAGGCTTATTTAAAATAATTTATCTAAGTTAATAAGCAAAGATGAAAGTAGGGTCCGTGCCGGCATCATTTCCCTTATGCTATATAGGGTAGATAAGTGGTCAATAGTTAAAAGAAAAGGTCCGTACCGGCAACATTTCTTTTATGTTGTTTATGGTAGATAAGTGGTCAATAGTTAAAAGAAAAGGTTTATACCGGCATCATTTCCCTTATGCTGTTTAGGGTAGATAATTAGTCAATAGTTAAAAGAAAAGATCCGTACCGGCAGCATTTTCCTTGGGAGACGCAAATGCTGTTTAGGGTAGATAAGAGGTCAATAATTAGAAGACTAAATCATGGGGGTTTAGAAAAGGGGAACAACTGGATTTTGTTTAACAGTGACCAATACCAGCAGCATCCCTTATTATTTCTGTAGACAAGGTGGACTCACATTAGCCTAAAGTGAGATGAGGGCACGATTATGCTATCTAGGGTAAATAAAAGGTCAAAAGAGGGAGAAACAGATAGTTCAAACCGGCGGGGACCGAGTGTGCAACATCATTTAAGGGGAAATAAGTCCCTATTGAGTTCCACGACGCTTAGTAGGTGTCTTCGGTAGACACGGGTGAATTCTGTTTAGGGACCATAGGGTCCAATCCACAGTAGAGACATTAGTAGAAGGCTGATCAAAGGGTAGAATTAAGGTTACAGCCTAATTACAGGATTAGGAATTCAGCCTAATCGGAGCAGCTATTAAGGACAACTGAAAATAATCAAAGTTAACCAATCTTATTAATTGATTACTAGTTAATTCATATTTATTTCCAGCTTTATCTCATTCCTATTTCCCTTGTTTCCTTTTATATACTAGAACTATTGAAGAGTCTATTATTTTTACTTTGCTTAAAGATTCTAGTAGTTACTATCATTCACTAGACTTTTAGTCTGACCCACTCCTCTTTTCTCCCCTCCCCCAAGCAATCAAGGGAGAGGACAGTAGACTGCAGTTTCTCGTAGTTTCCTTGGAGGAAGTCTTTATTATTATATATTTCCCTACTTTTATTTAAGCTGTACTGGCACATGAGAGGGATATCTGTACTCTGATTTTTTTGAGATTATGAGTTTTTACTTTATGAGATATATTGGATTTTGAGACATGTATGTTGTATTTGGTATTTGACTTATTTGATTTATGAAGCATATATGAAGTTTATCTCTAAATAAGTTATTTTAGTTTTCGCTGTAATTACTTGTTTCTGTTTTGTGAATCTCGGTCTCTACTAGTTTATGTTTGTACCTACAGCGCACCACGCCTTTTAGTGTGTCCTTTTGGGTACACTAAAGGGTGTGGGGGTGTTTCACTTGGTATTAGAGCCTAAGGTTATAGGATTCCTAAATATTTTTTTTAAAATAAAGTATTTTTCCAAAAGCAATCTATTTTTAAGTAGCATATCTTCAAATTAGTAGTATTTTTCAGAAAGAAACTCTTATTATAGAAGTAGTTTTTCAAGTATAAAAAAGTTTATATAAAAATCCCCTCAAAAGTCCAGTTCAATCTTCCTTCGAATCTTGCCTAAACTATCATTTTGTTTTCATAGAATGGCGGATGCCCCGAACCTTCCCGAGGGCATCCCAGTCCCAGCCTGGTTTTGTCGGTATCTACAAGCGATGACTCTAGAGGTGCACAGGCAAGCACCCAACCCAGCACCAACGGGTGGGAATCTCATCAACCCACCTACCGCAGCCAATTTCCCTAAGCTTTGTAAGGATATTCGAGTTTGAGTGGAATGAGTTTTTCTGGTAAGAAGACTTTTATGGAGGAGAGAGCTTGTCTTAGAGACACAACAGGATATTCGGATTATTGTGATTGGATGATCAGCAGTGAGTTCAGCTAGCATCTTGATAGCTGAAAGAGGAGGCTTCGTATTGGTGGGAGGTCATTAAGTTAGAAGGAAGAGAGGTGACTTGGAATGGATTTCGAGAGCGATCCAATAGGAAGTATTCGTATCAAGCAGAGGAGAGTGTTTTATTAGAGCGGTTTAGCAATTTGAAGCATGGGAGTTCGTCGATGAAGGAGTACATCAATTAATTCAATGTGTTGTCGCGGTTCAAAATTGAGTTTGTGAATACGCCGCACAAGAAAGCTATGAAGTTTGCGAATGGATTGAATCAGCCCATTCAGGGATTGTTGTTGACTCACGTGCCGATGGGAGATACTTATGAGACTTTGGTTGATATGGCACTTATCTCGGAGGCAGTTAATGAAGGGGAGTCTAAAGAAGTCGTTAAGACTGAAGGTTATAAGAAGAAAGGAGAAGGACCTCAAAACAGATCAAGAAAAGAGAGAAGTGCAAGAATTGTGGGATGATAGGTCATTACACAAAAGACTATAAAAAGGCAGCAATAAAGGGGAAGTGTTTCAACTGTGAACAGCCTGGTCACTATAGTAAAGCTTGTCCCTAGAAGATGGGGTAGGGAGCAGGTGCACTAGAGGCATAGATTCAGGCTTTTGAGGCAACACCTTCCAACAGCAGACTAGATCGATGTAGGAAAATTTGGTTCCTATTTTTGATTTTCCCCTTTCGAACTCTTATAAATCCATGAGCATCACACTCTTTTATCTCTAGTTCTCTTACATATTGTTTACACCTAAAAATCTCTTTAGTAGTAGACCCCATCGTTGTTTCAAACCCCATAGGTGGATCGACACACTTGTCTATGATTTGTAAGGGTTTGAAATTTTTTATACTAGGCGTAGAGTTTGATTGTGATACCTATGTACTGGGATTTTCAGGGTATGGGATGGTTCTGGGGATGGACTAGTTATCCACTTATGGTGCGATATTAGACTATAAGAAGGGAGATGTTAGATTAGGGACATGTAGCGGACGAACTCTCGAAGTTTCTTGCGACCATAGGAGTCAGTCATGTTGAGCTTCCTTTATTCCCTTGATTTATCACTATGAGAGCTAGATTATGTTCTAGCCATTAAAGATTTCCTAGACATTTTGATGAGGTTCTTTTTACACTTCCTATTCATCAGTTGAAGGCAAATTCTTCATATTTCAGTTTTGGAATAAGGAAATTCGTTTTTTGGGGCATAGAGAAGGTCAACTCATGGAAAGAGTTTGAGAAATGGTTTTTTACATTTAGGTTCAGATAAATGGATTTAGCGGTAGTACATTAGAAAAATATAAGCATAAAAGAGGAATAGGAGTAAAAGACTTTAGTAAGGATATAAGACTTCCAAGATTTAGGAAAGGTACTCCCAGGGTAGTAATACGAGAATCTACTTTATGCTTAGCCCAATAAAATGAAATATTTAGAAATGAAAAATTGAAAAACATAATCGTCAATATTTTTGAAGAAGTAAATATTGGATTTTTGAAAAAAAGTGGTATGAAATTTAAATTTGTTTTTATGTGATGTAAATTTTGTTAAAAGTGAAATTCTTTTTGAAGAATCATAGAGCATATATAGCTCGTTGGTTTCTTTATAGATAAACAAAGATTTTAAATATAAAAGCCTATAGTGTATTAAGTATCGAAAGCATATGTTACAACATTTATTGTTGTAATAAATACTTTCGTGGAAAATAAAGGGGAGCATAGGCTATAACACTATTGTTATAGAAGGTGACTCCGGAAGGATATGTTTTTACGTAGCATATGAAGTTTATTAGTAGTTATTTTTAGTTAAATTCATACTCAAGAATTTTTAGGTTGTAGTAACGGTGTTTTACGCAACAACTGTTTTAAGCCCAAATAAAAACGAATTTTGAAAAGATAATTTCTAAACGTAAAAATAAAAGTGATTTATAAAATACATTTATTATAAGGAAATGTTTTTGGTTATGGATATATTAAAGCAGTTTTGGACGTGAGTTTTTCTGAAAAGAAAAGAGTAAGTTATATTAGAATATGTTTATCATAAGAGAATGAAAATTAAACATACTTTAATATATTGGAATGAAAAAAGTAATGATATAATTTTCTATGAAACCAATAAAAATGTTTTGTGCAAGTTACAAGGAATACATGAAAGAGATGTATAAGGTATGAGAAGTAACATATTTTGTATAGCCTATTTCGAAAAGTATAAAATAATTTCCTTGTAGTTTCACCTAAACATGAAGTCCTCTTTTAAAAAGGTTCATAGAAGATTTTGGCATTGATTATGTCTCATAAGAGAAAGTAGTTCCAATACATTAAGGTATGCCACCGTTAGGTACAATGAGAAGATGTTTTGAAAACACAAAAGTATATGTTAAAGATATTCTAAAAGAAAATTGTTTGCCGAAAAAGTAAATAAGTGTTTGGAAAACTTAATAAAAGTAAAAAAATTCAAATTTTTATAGAAAACTAAAAAGGTCTTTAAAGAAAACGAGGAATAATTTTTGGACTTAGAATTTGAAAGTTTTCCCCTTTAGGATGGGAAATAATGTTATGTAACCAAGTATATTTGAATTTAATAGAAACTCAAAAACAAAACTTTTTTTAAAGACAAAATTTTTGGGGTTTGATGTTTTAAAAATTTAGAAACCTTAATTTTTAAAATGGAACCATAAACAGCGAACCAAACTCCTAAATGTGAAATAGATAAAAATCATTTCCTAAGTGTAACGGAAAAGGTGCAAGGCAACAAAGCAGACAACAGTAATTACTTTTGGAAGTAATAATATAGATTGCATAGATTGTATAGGACCCTAGTGAGCATAGGAATGTTGATTCATGTGAGCAGACTGAAGAAGAACAGTAAAATGGAGTCAGTAAGATTATAAGACACGCATGGTTGAGAATGGATATTCTTGATTTTGGAAGAACTTGGGTAAAGCATCTTTCTTTGGTGTAAATCGCATAAGATAGTAGTTCTCAAGCTAGTATTGGAATGGCACCTTCCGAAGATCTTTATGGAAGACTGCGCAAGTTGCTTTCGTGATGGATAGGGTCTACAAAGGGATAGCCTAGGTTCCGACATAGTTAAGAAGACTTCGAGGAGGATTGGTTTGATTGGGTGAAAATTCGTATTTCGTATCCACATTCCTTCGATAATAAGTTTTTGAATTTCCTATTTTCCATTTCTAGTTTTGAGTAGGTTCTTTCCTTTATTATCCCTTGGGAGGGTAGAACTTAGGATTTAACCTAAAGATGGTAGGATTTGATGTAAACATGTTAGTAGAACATGGTATGAATGATGTATGCTGGTGATTGCAAGTGTTTGCTAGTGGACGCTAATGGACACATAATGGTACACTAGGCACTACTATTCTTTAGGGATCTGCCTAGTTAGGACACTAGAGCATATGCATATGGATGTGTGTTCATTTTAATTTATTTCTATGGTTTCTATAAATGGATGTTTACCATATGGTTTTTGCGTTTGGATGATGTTTGTAGCATGCATGTAGAACTATCAGTTATCATTAGGAAACTTTGCATTCAGTTGAACACATGGCACAGACATGATTACATCAAAGTAGGTCAACTGAATCAGTGGGCCGCCAAATCTTTTGCATTAGTTAGACACATTTACACCACACTAATTATAGAAGTACCACAAACTACTTTAAAAAAACTTAAGGACCATGAATAGATGGTTGATGATTAAGTAGTTGGTTGTGGAATTGGATGAAAACATTTGGTATATTCTTTTATCGTTAGAGATTTCGGGGAAGAAATTCCATAAGGAGGGGAGAATGTAACAACCTGAAATTTAACCCATAATAATTGATTAATTAATTAATTAATTGATAAAAGAACTTTGTGATATTATCAGAATTGAGCGGCGCAAGTTGCATCATTGTGTCCGTGGTAATTTTTCAGTCAATTTCCATATATAAAACGTCAGAATCTGAGATATTATGACCAAGATACAAAATAAACAAGAATTGGAAGGAAAAAAATAAGGGTGGTCGACCTAGAGGTCGACCATCCCACTGCCTAGGTCGACCGGTCGGTCGACCGGTCGGTCGGTCCACCTGGCGTAGTGGGCGGTCGACCATAGGATCGACCTTCCTTAAGTGAATGAACGAAGGATTCATTCCTTTGTTCGACTAGCTAGCGAACACATCATTTTGTGTTCTTCTTTTCTATCTAGTCCTTCCATGCTTCCATCCGATGGCTCCTATTTAGCCTATGACAAAGTTGCATCTTCTTCAATCTCCAAATGCAATGGTCTGAGATCCACTTCTACCTCTATAAATAAGCCTCTAGGCCTAACACTTTTTCTCATTTTAGATTTCTCCGCTTGGGTTCATCTTTTCAGAAAGGACCCTAAAATGAATAATTTTCCAAAGAGAGAATCTTTTTAATAAAAATATTTTAATACCCTCAAGTGAATCCGGAAAGATGAAAAAGGGAGGACCTTAGGACCACAGGTGAGTGATGGTAATTATTTTAAATTTCTTCAAGTAATTTAAAATAAAAGGGTTTCCAATAGTTGTAGTTTTTCTACGATTTTGGAAATACATTTTTATCAGTTATTTTCAGTTTTAAATTTATTTTCAGTCTATTTCTTTTTAACTATTATTTTCAGTTAATTGTAATTAATTTCTGTTAAATATAGCTTTTCCGTTTAATTACAGTTATTTACAGTATTTTTAATTATTTACTGTTAATTGCTATTTATTTACATCTCTTTCCATGTTTGGGATTTTCTTTTGTAAACTGTTAGTTTTCTTCTATTCCTCCTTTTTCTTTTCGAATGGATTAGAATAGATTTAACACAAATATGGATTAGACAATACGAAGACTGAAATTACGTAAAATAAGATGTAAATTGAAACGACTGTAATAAAATGGAATTGGACTAAAATTAACCTATCTGTAAGCCTAATTATGAAGTAAAATTAGGATTAAATTAGCAAATAAAGATGTAGCTTATTTTCACACATAGACTTTTGGGTTAAGTAAATGAGCTAAATTATAACGTATGTTATAAAACAGAATGAGGCTTATTTAAGACATAAAATATATTAATAAGCAAAGGAAGTAGAGATAAATTATAAAGGCTTATTTAAGATAATTTATCTAAGTTAATAAGAAAAGATTAAAGTAAGGTGCGTACCGGCAGCATTTCCCTTGTGTTGCTTAGGGTAAATAAGTGATCAATAGTTAAAAGAAAAGGTCCATACCGGTAGCATTTCCCTTATGCTGTTTAGGGTAGATAAGTGATCAATAGTCAAAAGAAAAGGTCTGTACTAGTAGTGTAACGACCCGTGATTTCGCTACTTTGAAAATAAGAGATTTCGTTCGTTTTAAATTTAAAAAGGAGTTTAAATCTTAAAATAAATATGTTATATATAATAAATAAATATCTATTCTTGTAGTTAATAAATTAAAACGTATAAATTTGGATTTTAGAACAAATCGACAAAAGTTAAGTTTTGTTAATAATAAATAAAGGATTAAATAAATGAATTTAAATATTTATTTAAAAATGTAAATCTTATTTAAAAAATCTAATAAAGATAATTAAAGTAAATTTAAATATTCAAAAGTATGTTAATAATCATTTTACAGAAATAACCAAAATTTGTCGCATTTTGTCAGTTTTACATATACTGTAAAAATAGAGATTTTGATATTATTTAAATATGATTTTTAAATATAAAAAGACTTGTTTTAATTTATTTAAAGAAGTAAAAATTTCATTTTAAAATTTTGTTTAGTTCAATATATAGCTTAATTAAAACATCAAATTTTGACAGTAAACTCTATCATCAAAAACGCCGTTTTTAACCAAAATAAGTTGTCGACAAGTTGTTGCAACTTGATACATTTTCTAACTTATAAATACAAGTTTACAAACTACTTAAACACTTTATATTTAGAACTAAAAGGCAAAAGGAGTTTACTTTTGAAAATATTTACATAAATGATAATAATAATTTTAATACATGATTTGACAAAAGAGTGTAAAAGTAAACAAATAAAACAACATCATTACATAACTTTCTTTTCTCTTACACATGATATAACTTATACACCTAGAATTCAAGCAAATGGAAAGTGAAAAGATAAGTAACTAAAGGAATTAATGACACATATGCTCACCATTAATGCATACATACAAATCCATTTAATGCATATCAAATCAAACAAAAGTCTTCTTTTTAAATTTTAAGAAAATAGGGCAAACATCATTTCATAAGTACAAATTCAAATCAAGCCATTTCTTCTTCATTAAGCAAAGATCCAATCAAGGATAAAAAGTAAATGAAAAGTCAAAAAAGTAAAGAAGGGTATTTTAGTTATTTGCCTTCCAAAGCTCAAATATAAATATGCATCCATACCTTTCATTTTTCATACTTCATTCACTACATTCTTCTTTGCTTTCTCCTTCTTCTTCACCTCCATTTCCATGGCTTCCCACCTCTTCAATTCTCTTCTACCTTCAAGCTACCACCACCTTACACCACCAAAACCAACCCAAACTACCACATACCCACCTCCTCCTCACCCTAAAACGCACGGCCAAGCTCCAACACCCACCTACCCCCTCCAAAAGCTTTCGGCCAAAAAAAAGAAAAATGAAAAAAAGAGAGAAGAAAAGAAAACGAAAAGGAAAACAAAAGCGTTCGGAAAGGAAACGACAAAAAGGCGAGACGTTGGAAATAGCACGTTTGCGAGAGACGGAATTCTTACGTCAAAGTTTGATGGAGTGAATATGAAGGTGAGAAATTCTCACCACTTTTTGAATTATATTGATTATCATGCTTAACTGTTATTAGATAATCACTATTTGATGATATGAATGTTTGGTTGATTGTTTGAATATGTTGGATAATCTGTAGTAATGTTATGACATTTACCGTTTTGGATATGTTAGTGTTATATGATAGTTGTATGGTTGTGATGATAATTTGGACATCAAATTCTATTAGTTAAGTAATCTCTTTGTTTAATAAGACCACGTTTTAGTAATATGAGATATTATGAAAATTAAGTCTCTTTTCATTTAGAAGTGAAATTAAAGTTAAAATGAAAAAGAATTTGAAATTTGAAGTGAAATGGATTTGAAAAGGATAGCTAAATAGAAATTGAAATTAAGATGAATAGTGAAATTAAAATTGAAATCGATTTTGAAAAAGCGAAGTTTAGTTTGAGATTAAATTGAAGTTTAAATTGAAATAAGATTTGAAATCTACGTTTTAAATGAGTTTAATTTGAGATTAGAATTGAAATTGAGTCAAAATTGGAATTTAAAATTTAATATTAAAGTAATGGGAATATAATAATATTATAATATGGTAATGGTGAAAATATATATTAAATACTTTAAAAAGTGAAAATATTGATTTAAAATGATTTGTAATGATTTTATAAGTGTTTAAATACAATTTGAATAGATTATTTCAAATATTGAAAAATAAGTTAAAACTAAATGCGTCGCGCAATGGTAGTTTGCAATTTCGCGCCGAAAAGTTCAAATGAGTGTATAGAGTGGAATATGGCTCGGAATTCTTCGAGATAAGAAAATTCCGGACTACTATACCCATATCTTCTAAACGAAGAAAGATAATCAAAGTTTTGATAAGTAGATTTTGAAATGAGTCCAAATCAATTTTCCAGAAAAATCGCGCTAGTGTAGTTAAGTGACCGTAACAGAAATTTTGTTTAAATGTGTGATAACCTGAATTTTTGGTCATCTGTAATTGATTAACAAACTGAGTTAATTAAAAGAAATATTGAATTGTAAATTTAAAAAAATGAATCTAATAGTAAATATTTATGTTTGGATAAGTATTTATTTGATCATATCTTAACATAGTCACTTAAAATTGACAAAGTATTCTTTTAAAAATAAGTACTTATGATTGTTTACATAAGTAAATTATTTAAATTAAACAAAATCGTTAATTTCAAACAAATAATATTTATGTATTATTTTAAGATAATTTTTATTTACTTCAAATTGAATTTAGGCTTGTTTAAATATATGTATATATTTTAAATTAACCTTGAATTGGATTTTTAATGAAATTTAAAGGATTGAACTTGAATTTGAAATTTAAAAAGGGAGTATATCTTAAATATATGTTATATTGGTTTAATCAAAAATATAAGTTAGGTATAAATAAATATATATATAGATCCATATGTATATTTACAAAAATCTAAAGAATACACATAATATTCATGTGAATATTACATAATTTCTTATATATATAACTTAAGTAAGCTTTAAAAAAAATAGTAATATTTAAACATTAATAAAACATTAGAAAATAACATTTGTAAAATATGAATTAAACATTAAAATAACACTTGTAAACATTATAATACATGTTAAAAACACTTGTAAATTCATAAGTATAGGTGTAAGTTAACTAAGACATTAAGGAGACAAATGTCATTCTCTTGTAAATTTAATATAAAATTAAACTTGTAAAATAAGAACAAAAGTTTTTTTTTTCTTTTTCTCAGAAAAGATTCTTTCTTCATTCTCAACAAATATGTAAATCAAAAACAAAGAAACAAGCCATTAGATCTGAGGCAAATTTAATCAAATTAGACATTTAAACCTGAAAAAAAAAGGGAAGAACAAAATCTGCACACTTCTATTACATATCAGAGAGATGGCTGAAACAAAAATCAAAACAACAGTTCAAATTCGGCAACAATTCAACATGTTCATATTACAGACCTGAGAAGCTTTAAGGTTCAAGTTTAAAGGGGCTTCAGGCATTTGCAAATTTCTGTTCAAAGCAATTCTCTGTTCAACTATATCTACGGTGAGTAAACTAGATATGAATACACTTTTATGTTTGGATGTTGTGATGGATTCTCGAATTAAAATAGGGGATAATATTTTACTTTTATAAAATTATGTATGCGTGTATGTATTTGAGAAATGTCCATGCATATGTTCACCTCTGTTTTAAGTTGTAGATTCAACTCAGTTAAAAAATAATAATAATATTTTGTATCTTCTTAATCCAATCAATATTATACCTTGATATCTAAATGGAAGTTGCTTGTTACTATATGATAATGGATTTAAAAATAATTCCAAGGAAAAATATTAAGTTAATGATGTGTAAAATATTTATTTACAGTAAAATAATCATAGACCAGAAAATTGAGCGTTTTAGTTTTACAATCTGATTATACAATTGTGTTCGTAGTACAAAATAAAGATTTTAGGTGAAGAAATTATGATTTTTAAGTTTTTAAATGATGAGGAATAGCGAGTTGAACTGGAAACTCATTTTGGTCAAAACCCAGTGATCAATGACGAGTTGGACGTCGCGATTAGGAGTGAAGCTTGATGATGCATTGGTGGGTGCGCGAAAAATACAAATTGATTTTATTTCGCATCGTAGTGTTTGGAAAAAAGTATTTTAGGGTTTTCGAACCCATTTCAACAGCGACGCTTCCGGAAATTTTTGTGACATGACGATAGGATCAGATGCAATTGCGACCAGAAGGATCACTTTTGTATATCGAGGCGATGCTTGGGTCCAAAGCGCGATGGTTCTGGGAATGAAATCATCGATAGGTCATGGATTTCGGTAGAGTATTGGGTTCCAAAATTGGACTGAGTGATCAAATTTCGCTATGACGTGTCGGTCTGGATTTGGAGTGGAAGATTGAGGTAAGGTGGTCGAGGATGCTTTGCAGGGCTGGCCGATGGCGAGTAGGTGGCGATGGAAGCTGTGTGCATGTGCACATGATGTGCACGGCCGAACGTAATTGGGGAAGAACGATTTTCTTGAGTTGATCGAGTGGGTTGCTCGGAGAAGATTGATGATTGGCTCGGTTTCTCTATCGAGTAATATGCAGAAGTATACTTATAACAGACGTATATTTAAACTAAGTTTTCTCTTAAAAAAAGAAGAAGAAGAAACTAGAGCTCGAGAAAAATAAAGTAGGAAACTCTTGGGTTACTCGGAGTTTGCTCGGGGAAAAGCGTAATATGGCTCGGGTCAGTCATTCACTTAATACGAGCAGGCTTTAAACTAAAAAAAAAATATAGATGAAGAAGAAGAAATCTTTAACCAGTTTCGAGTTAGTACCGGGTTTAACCCGAAGTAGGAGTGAAGCAGGAAGCAATCCAGATTTTAGACATGTTTTAAAATGGAAACAATGTTTTGGAAAGGGAAATGATTGTTTAAACTTGTCTTAAATAATTTTTTTCCTATTTAATATTTCTTTAACCTTTAGTTAAGGAAACATATGATTGTTTAACTTATGTTTGTTAAGTTAAACTTTAAGATAATTTAAAGACTTAATTTTTATAAATAAAATTAAGTGTTAATTAAAGGATAAATGTTTAGTGAATAAATTTTATAGGATAATTAATTAAGGGTTGATTGTTTAAGGAAACTAATCAAGGGATTAGTTAATTTAATAAGTGTGATTAATTAAATGATATTTAATCAATGCAGGTGATTATAAATAATTGATTTGGATAATTAATTAAGGATCAATGTAATTAATGTAGATGGTGAAGAATTATTAATTTGTACTGTTAATTAAAGGCTAATTACTTAATGTACTTATAAGTGATAATTAAGAATTGATTAAATCAAGATTAATCGATTTAGAATAATTAAGTAACAAGTAATTAAGAGGTAAAATATTTAGTGTAAAAGAATTATTATGAATAAATACTTAATGAAGTAATTAAAGGAATTAATTACTCAGAATAACTTAGTTGATGTGGTTAATTTTAGTTAATTAATTCAGTTTAATTGATTAAAAGTAATCAATTGATGTTGAGTTAAGTATAATTACTTAAGGTAATTAATGAGGAATAATCACTTAGTGAAGTAATTGGTGAACAATTACCGGATGTAATTAATTTAAGGATAATTGATTGATGAAAGAAATTAAGTAATGATTACTCTGTGTAATTGAAGGATTAATTTATAAAATTAATCAAGGAGTTGGTTTAATTGATGAAGTAATTAAGGAAAGTTAGTTTCTGATTGTGATAAATCAAGATTGATTAATAAATGTAATTAAGTTAAAAAGTTAATTACTATATGAAATTTATGAATAATTAACTAGTGAAAGTAATTAGAGGACTATTAATTTATGTAATTAAAGGAAGTGATCAATCTTGCTTATTAACGATTAAATGATAATGGGTACTTTGAATTGGTTGATATCTCTGATATGAATTGCTTTTGTGATATGATTTGTGGGATAGACGATGATAATGTGATTATCAATCAGTTATGAATTGCTGTGTAAAAGTGTTATTCGACAATTTAAGTTGAATTGTATCTACTTGGATAACTTGGATTTAGGTGACATTGGATTCGAAGAGACCGGAGTCGGGTATTAGTAAATACCCGAAACCACTTCGATTCTTTATAATCTGAAGTGTGGAATCAATAGAATGAAGTGGAATGATTAAAGTGAATGGGACCATTTAATCTAAGTTCGACACTTAGAAATTGATGTATGGTATAAGTGATGTCTATAACGACTTATGAAGTTATAAATTGATACCCCGGGTTTATATAAGTTGTATACTTTTGTATTACATGTTAGATGGGTTTACTCACGCTGGTTTCCAGCCTAACCCGGGTGTTACTTTGATGTAATGCTCGGGTCAGACCGAGTATTACAGATTTCCAGGTAAGGATGTTCTAGAGCTCAAGAGGTGAGCTGGATGGCAGAGACGTATGGAGAGTTTACATTATGATATTGTATATGTCTGAGACATAATATAAATTGTATCTGTCCAATGTTGTATAAAATTGTTGTAACTCTGATATATCGATGTAAAATTGATAGATACAGTTTCCTTTGGTATAATTATTATTATCGATATTATATTTTATCCGCTGTGAAAGTAAGATTGTGTGTTTCTTTTCTGTTCTTCTTCTATCTCTTTCTTCTTTTCTCTAACTATCTGGAATTTTTGGGATCGAAAATTTCCGAGTCGTTACATTTGGAATCAGAGCAAAGGATTAAGCGAGAACCTTGGCTCTGGTGGGATTACTCATTAAGGATAGGTTAAGTGGTACCCTAGAATGAGTTGAGTGTGTGTTTGATATATATGAGAGAGCGTACTTGTTATTTTCTTATATAAAGATTTTAAATTATTTTATAAAATAATATATTTTGAAATATAAAGCAATATTTCTTTCTAATAAATATTAAGCTAATTGGTTGTTAAATTATTGAATAAAATTAAGAATAATAGAATTACAACCAAATTGAAATTACATAAAGATAAGTTTGAAGTGGATTCAAACTAAAATTTAATTTTTGAAGTTGGAGAAGAATTTCTAAATAAGATGAAATAGAATTGGTTTCAAACCAGAAAATAGGATGGTTATTGTGTTTAATAATGGAATGATTGTTCTTCAATAAACAATAAAATGTTTTAAGGAAGTAACCATTTAAAAAGAGTAACTTGTAAATTTGAAAGGATGTAAATTGAAGTGGGTTTAAAATTGTGAAGTTTTGAATTCTAAAATCTAAACATTTGAATTGATTCCAAAATGTTAAAGGAAATAATATTATTCAAACTACTTTGAATATCATCTTATTTTAAAAATAAAAAATGTTTGAAAATATTAAACAAAATTTGTTTGAATTGAAAAAAACCAAAGGTGGTTTGAACTTTAAAATTTGGCTTGGCAAGCCAAGTAGTAAATATGCATATGTATGGATATACTTAAATATCAAAGATGATTTGAGGTAAACTCTAGATGTTGAGTTTTAAATCTGGAATGAGATATGATACCCAAAGTGATAAGTTTTTGAACTTAATAAGTGGAAGATTATTTATGAGAAGTTTAAAATTTGAAATGGAAGTTCAAATTGGGTAAGGTTGACTGGATTAAGTGAATTGAGTTTAACTTGGGAAAAAGTTAAATAAGTTGGAATGATCAACATGATTTGGGAATTTCAAGATGGAATTGGAATTTAATTTGGGAAGTTAAATGGTTAATCTGAATTTGGAGTTTGTGTGATCTCAAAATGGGTTTGAGATTTAGAAATTGTAAATTGATGGATGTTTTAAGATGAATTGGATGATATCATCCAATTGTTGTTAAAAATCTTTAAGTTGTGAATTAGATTTGTTTAAATGAATGAGAAATGGAGATGGTAAGCCATTGTTGGGATAAAAAGGTAAATTGATTTAAAAGAATTAAATCAACATTTGAAGTATTAACTCGAATTTATATAATTCGAGATGGTTTAAAATTTGAAATTTGAAAATTAGTTCAAATTGAATTTGATTTGAATTGATTGAAATTGTGATTGAAGATGTATGAGTATAAGATTCAAATGGAAATTTGAATTGGATTAATTTGA
This sequence comes from Allium cepa, assembly GCA_030765085.1. Taxonomy (NCBI): domain Eukaryota; kingdom Viridiplantae; phylum Streptophyta; class Magnoliopsida; order Asparagales; family Amaryllidaceae; genus Allium; species Allium cepa. The sequence continues at coordinate 1,014,832,871 of CM060935.1, forward strand.
GACAATTTGGAATTGAAGTGGGTTCAATTTGAAATTTCTCCGAATTGATTTGAATAATTTGGAATTGTAACTAAAGTTGAATGGTTTTAAATTCAAATGGAATTTGAATTGAATTTGGAGGAAATCAAGAATAATTCAACTTGATTTGGAAATGGAGTTTAAAATTGAAATTAATTCAAACTGGAGTTGAAATGAATTGAAATTGGAAGTAGTTCAATTGAAATTTATTTGAATTAGTAAATTTGAGATGAAGGTTGAATAAAGTTAAATTTGGAAAGAACTGAGGAATTCAACTTGAACTGGGTTAAATAGATTTCAATGGAAATTGAAGTTATTTAAATTGGAATTGGGTCAATTTAAATGGTAGAGGAAATTTAAATTGAACAGACGAGAATGGAGATTGGGAAGTGAACAGTTTTGACTCTGGACTATTTTTAATATAAATTGTTTTAATATAAACCTATTTTTCCAAGCTATTTATTATATATACAACTTTCTTTTAAAAGCCAAATTATCTTATACTAGTTTTACAATTATTTTTGAAACTTTTTTCCAACTGTTTTATAAGTTAATTACTACATTTCAATTATTTTACAAAACTAATTACTATCTTACTATTATTTTGCAATTATCTAAAATTTATATAATTATTTCAAACTATTTTCTAACTATTTTACAAACTAGTAATTATTTTCCAACTACTTATCTATTTTTAAAATTTTCAAGCTATTTTCTAAATTTTAACTGGTCGGAGTTCAAACTGTTATTGGTTAAATACCCAATCGAGATAGGAATAGAGGTGATAATCCAAATAGATTGAAGCAATTGTGAGTAAGTGAATGAAAATCAAAGTGAATGTGAATAGAAATGGAATTAATTTGGCTAGTAACCAGTAAGACAAATACGTAGGGTGTACGTATGTTATTCTTTTCACATGGTGATTTGATCCAGATTCGAGCATAGAATTTCGAGAAGTTATATCGATCCGAGTGAGATTTTTTTTTACTCGATTTTTGACGGCGAACCTGGATATGTATTGTTGATTGGTTCTGGATATTCTCTATCATAGTTATGACTATGCAAGGAGAATGACGGTTTCTGATCAAGAAACCAGATCTGTTTCCGCACTAGGAAGTCGGGTGGACGATACTAGTTCGGAAGTGAAATTGTGTGATCGAGTGAGCGATCAGATTGGTATGGCGTAGAATGGTATGTGTACATCATACGGATTTGAATGAAAATGATATTGAAAGGAGTAATCAAATTTGAATATTTGATTTTGAATAAACAAAGTTAAATATCTTTGTTTTATAAAATGAAACTCCCTTGTTGAATCTATTGCCAGAAGAAAAGGATTTTGAAGGTATTTTGAAGTATAAAAGGATTTTATACAACTTTAAAATGATCCAAAGATTTTTATCAAGGATTTTATATATATCTCCATATATATATAAAGGATCATATGAGGATTTTGGAAAAGGTTTAGGGAACTTTTGGTTTTGGAAAGGCTTTTGATTTTTGGGTAAAATCAATATTGAATTTGGAAAGCCTGGTTTGAGAATCATCGATTTGGGATAATCGATTTTGGTATAAAAGAACTTTGTATAAGATCATACTAGGTGTATGATTTGAAGGTACTATATATGTATAGTATAAAATGTTTTGATGATAGCTCTGGGGAAAAAGGCGCTCCCTTGAAATGAACTTCTCAGGAGTACCACCGGGTGGTGCTGCCTTGAGCCCCAAGGGGGGGTTCTAAAGTTGATCCTGTGAGGAGTCCGGACAAAACTAGCTCCTGAGGATTATGAGTAGAGTATACCATAGCGAAAGTCGTGTGTGCCGCTGAGAGCCAACAGTCTGCATTTGATTTTATATCGGTAGACTGCGACCTATGTAGGAGTGGAGAAGTTTCATTTTGACAGCGAAAATCAGAGGCCGCTGAGAGCCTGCAGTTACATGGACTTTTGCTGCGATGGCAACGTAACCCTGGAATGTAACTGTGATCTGTTGTGTGGGTTCCATGGCATAATCGAGAGGCCGCGGAGAGCCTGCAGTTACATGGACTTTTGCTGTGACGGCAACGTAACCCTGGAATGTAACTGTGACCATAGATGGGGGTGATGATTTCCAGAGCATTCTCACCAAAGATATATCCTCTATTTTCAAAATATTTTCAATTTTCAAAATATTTTCAATGGATGTTGAAAACGAGTCTGCCAAGCACTTGTAGATTTTCAGTCATACGCCTGATCAATGTATGACCGAATTTGTAGGAGAACAAGGATAGACTGGTTGAGACATCGAGTTATAAAAGTATTTTATACAAACTATTTTGGCAATATTATATAGATTCTGAAGGTGTTTGAAAAATGATCAAAGAATATTTTAACTGGTTTTTAAATATTTAATAAATTCTGTTTTCGTTCCTCCTTTTCGAGGACGAAAAAATTCAAAGGGGGAAGGAATGTGATAACCTGAATTTTTGGTCATCTGTAATTGATTAACAAACTGGGTTAATTAATAGAAATATTGAATTGTAAAATAAAAAAAATGAATCTAATCGTAAATATTTATGTTTGGATAAGTATTTATTTGATCATATCTTAACATAGTCACTTAAAATTGACAAAGTATTCTTTTAAAAATAAGTACTGATGATTGTTTACATAAGTAAATTATTTAAATTAAACAAAATCGTTAATTTCAAACCAATAATATTTATGTGTTATTTTAAGATAATTTTTATTTACTTCAAATTGAATTTAGGCTTGTTTAAATATATGTATTTATTTTAAATTAACCTTGAACTGGATTTTTAATGAAATTTAAAGGATTGAATTTGAATTTGAAATTTAAAAAGGGAGTATATCTTAAATATATGTTATATTGATTTAATCAAAAACATAAGTTAGGTATAAATAAATATATATATAGATCCATATGTATATTTACAAAAATCTAAAGAATACACATAATATTCATGTGAATATTACATAATTACTCATATATATAACTTAAATAAGTTTTAAGAAAAATTGTAATATTTAAACATTAATAAAACATTAGAAAATAACATTTGTAAAATATGAATTAAACATTAAAATAACACTTGTAAACATTATAATACACGTTAAAAACACTTGTAAATTCATAAGTATAAGTGTAAGTTAACTAAGACATTAAGGAGACAAATGTCATTCTCTTGTAAATTTAATTTAAAATTAAACTTGTAAAATAAGAACAAAAGTTTTTTTTTTTGTTTTCTTTTTCTCAGCAAAGATTATTTCTTCATTCTCAACAAATATGTAAATCAAAAACAAAGAAACAAGCCATTAGATCTGAGGCAAATTTAATCAAATTAGACATTTAAACCTGAAAAAAAGGGGAAGAACAAAATCTGCACACTTCTATTACATAGAAATGGCTGAAACAAAAATCAAAACAACAGTTCAAATTCGGCAACAATTCAACATGTTCATATTACAGACCTGAGAAGCTTTAAGGTTCAAGTTTAAAGGGGTTTCAGGCATTTGCAAATTTCTGTTCAAAGCAACTCTCTGTTCAACTATATCTACGGTGAGTAAACTAGATCTGAATACACTTTTATGTTTGGATGTTGTGATGGATTCTCGAATTAAAATAGGGGATAATGTTTTACTTTTATAAAATTATGTATGCATGTATGTATTTGAGAAATGTTCATGCATATGTTCACCTCTGTTTTAAGTTGTAGATTCAACTCAGTAAAAAAAAAATTGTATCTTCCTAATCCAATCAATATTATACCTTGATATCTACATGGAAGTTGCTTGTTACTATATGATAATGGATTTAACAATAATTCCAAGGAAAAATATTAAGTTAATGATGTGTAAAATATTTATTTACAGTAAAATAATCATAGACCAGAAAATTGAGCGTTTTAGTTTTACAATTTGATTATACAATTGTGTTCGTAGTACAAAATAAAGATTTTAGGTGAAGAAATTATGATTTTTAAGTTTTTAAATGATGAGGAATAGCAAGTTGAACTGGAAACTCGTTTTGGTCAAAACCCAGTGATCAATGACGAGTTGGACGTCGCGATTAGGAGTGAAGCTTGCTGATGCATTGGTGGGTGCGCGAAAAATACAAATTGATTTTGTTTCGCATCGTAGTGTTTGGAAAAAAGTATTTTAGGGTTTTCGAACCCATTTCAACATCGACGCTTCCGGAAATTTTTGTGACATGACGATAGGATCGGATGCAATTGCGACCAGAAGGATCACTTTTGTATATCGAGGCGATGCTTGGGTCCAAAGCACGATGGTTCTGGGGAACGAAATCATCGATAGGTCATGGATTTCGGCAGAGTATTGGGTTCCAAAATTGGACCGAGTGATCAAATTTCGCTATGACGTGTCGGGCGGGATTTGGAGTGGAAGATTGAGGTAAGGTGGTCGAGGATGCTTCGCGGGGCTGGCCGATGGCGAGTTGGTGGCGATGGAAGCTGTGTGCATGTGCACATGATGTGCACGGCCGAACGTAATTGGGGAAGAATGATTTTCTTGAGTTGATCGAGTGGGTTGCTCGGAGAAGATTGATGATTGGCTCGGTTTCTCTATCGAGCAATATGCAGAAGTATACTTATAACAAACGTATATTTAAACAAAGTTTTCTCTTAAAAAAAAAGAAGAAGAAGAAACTGGAGCTCGGGAAAAAGAAAGTAGGAAACTCTTGGGTTACTCGGAGTTTGCTCGGGGAAAAGCATAATATGGCTCGGGTCAGTCATTCACTTAATACGAGCAGGCTTTAAACTAAAAAAAATATAGATGAAGAAGAAGAAATCTCTAACCAGTTTCGAGTTAGTACCGGGTTTAACCCGAAGTAGGAGTGAAGCAGGAAGCAATCCAGATTTTAGACATGTTTTAAAATGGAAACAATGTTTTGGTAAGGGAAATGATTGTTTAAACTTGTCTTAAATAATTTTTTTCCTATTTAATATTTCTTTAACCTTCAGTTAAGGAAATGTATGATTGTTTAACTTATGTTTGTTAATTTAAACTTTAAGATAATTTAAAGACTTAATTTTTATAAATAAATTAAGTGTTAATAAAAGGATAAATGCTTAGTGAACAAATTTTATAGGATAATTAATTAAGGGTTGATTGTTTAAGGAAACTAATCAAGGGATTAGTTAATTTAATAAGTGTGATTAATTAAATGATAGTTAATCAATGCAGGTGATTATAAATAATTAATTTGAATAATTAAATAAGGATCAATGTGATAACGATTGGCGATTTTTCGTCCACGAACGTCGACATCAATACGTCCACTGTATCAACTATCGAGCAATCGAAGGCCGGAAAACCGTACTGTTATGGTTTAAGAAGAAGAAAAAGATAGAAAATAGAACAGAACAGAAAGAAAACAACAGAACAATATCAGAATCTCACAATCGCAGCGGAACAACATATGATAAATAAATGAATAATCTTTAAACAAAGAACTATATCAGTTATTACATTACAACACATTACATTACATTACATTACATCATCATCAGAGTATACAACAAACAACAAAAAAACAGCGGAAAAAGAAATACTATATACTAATAATATGCCATACCATCCAGCTTGCCTCCAGCAACTCCAGAATATCCTGATAAACCTTAAATATTGACTGCCCGTGTGGAAATTGGTGGGCACCCAGAGTTTAGGAAGGAAAACAATAAACTCCAAGTCAGTCATGTGACTGGTGCGAGAACTAAAACAGTTTATTTTACTTTAAAATCAAAATAGAGGAATATTTTTAAAGTCAATTCGCAATGCTTTTAAAAATGAGACTACCATAAGGCCTCCCACCACACACACAATGCAAACGCAGAATTGGAGGAGATTTCTCCTTATGATAGTCAAAGATGCTTGATACGCATTAAAAAGAAACATTTGATATTATTACTAGTGCATGGTGTAGAAAACAATTTCGAAAGTAAAGATATAAATCTTAGCCAGCATACGTACCATGATGGTATGCCTACTATAGCTACCATATTAAATGGCAGGTTCTACAACTAAAACCGTACAAGGCACGTATTGTTTTGTTTTGGATTTCCAACAAATGGTCGGGCAAAGGAACTTCCCAAATAAAATAGAATGCCTCTGGAGAAACATTCCCGGATCTAACGTTACGGTTAGATCTCTGGTACACAAGGCCGGGTTACCTTTCAAACTAGGTAACAGCTGACACGAGTATGTCATCCCCCGGTCCTTTGGAACCTTAAACCGAGCACTCGATAACCAACATCACACAACAATAAATATAGTGTGTCCACAAAGTAAGTATCTGGGCTCCATACCATGATACCACTTATAATCCAGATAGGAAATGACATACCCTATGGAGGAGCGACCCCCAAATAACCTTGCTGCCATGATTCCTGTTTCGACCACAACCGATCTGTGAGGCTTGACGAAGTCTCATTCACAACGCAAACACTTTATATAAAAGCTATGCTTTAATTCACAAATGCTCAATAGCACTTATATGCCACATTACCAACTTGGGAACGTATCACTAGTAACCATCAACTACATAACCTCTGAGCTCGTACGTCTCAGAGAAGGGTGTTAAGCTAAGAGAATAAATTCTCCGCCACCAACAGAAATATATTTGATAGAAACCATCTTTACATCTCAAATTATAATGTAAGACACACGTCCATACAAGTACGTTCCGAGATCGAACGTAACCGAAGGCACTTCCAAAGAATTCCTTGCAATCCGGGTATTCACAAACCCGATCGAATTTTCGATCGCAAAGGAAATCTCCATACCGTAGCTAACGGTGCAGAAACAATCGATAGATCATTCTATCGTTTTCACAAATACCCAGTCTTCAACACCGGTCTTCAAATGCAATCCATAACGACGTATCACATATTCGGGATGGGTTATACGACCCAAAGGTCCTTTCCCGGCTAACCCGAATAGTGAGCGCTTATTTAAAAATAAGTGTGGCATTCATAATCAAGCAATCACAACAAATACCTATTTAAAGGTAAATATTGATAGTCGGATTTTTTTAACTATCAAAAGGCATGCTCAACATCACCAAGTTCCAAATAATTTCCCAAATTATTTACTTTCCAAAATATCTTTACTAGATATATAATTTTCCACACTTCAACCATTTGAAAACAAATTTTCAAATCAATTTCCTTAAACTGAAACACTTCCAATTATTTATCCATTTAAATTTAAAATGGTTCATTTAAATAAATCAAATAAATCCTTACCGATTTATTTTATATTTACGTTCCAAATCCGTAAATTTATTCCCCCAGTTCAAAAATAAATCAACGTTTATTTTTAAACAAATTTCCCTTTCTTTTATAAATTCCATAATGAATTTATAATTCCAAAATATTTATGAATATACGATTTCAATTATTCAGTTTCAATTTATCTTTAAAAGATAAAATCTCTAAATATTCAGTTCATATTGGAAAACATTTCCATACTTATTTAATAATAAGTAATTCACAAATCCATTCAATTTCAACACTTGGAAAATATTCAATATACTTAAATCGGAAATTAAGTATATATTTCATTCTTTAAGAAATCATTCTCTTAAACACATTTGATTGGGCCAAAACGAATGTTGCGTAAAACATCGTTACGACAACCGAAAATCACTAGTATAGGGGTTCCGAAATTTAGATAGATATATAAATCCCAATACTATACAAAAACATTTCCTTTCGGAAATCATTTACTATAACAACAGTGTTATAGTCCACCATTTCCTTTTATTTCTCGAAAACGTCTATTTCAACAATGAATGTTAAAATCTATGATTTCGATATTCAACACATTTTAAAACATCTTTAAAACGATTAACTTCATTTTATAATATCACTTTCCCAAAACATAACCATTTTATTCAATAATATATTCATTGTCCAAAATCGTGAATATACTTTACTAACCCAATTTTAATATTTACAACACGTTTTATTTCCAAGAATTTATTCGCTATCCAAAATCGCGAATAAATTACCTTTCATAAACTTCTATATTCAATTTATCAAATTCAATTGATTTCGAATTTATAAACAATGTTTATAAATTTCATTTACATGTCGAAATTCGGTTTATAAGTAAATTACTTATAAACCATTTATTCACAAATCCATTCTTTTATATCAACATCAATTTATAAATCTAAAATTCTTATTTACTTATAAATCTAGGTACAACTTTATTTTAACACTTATAAAAGCTTGTTTTATAATTCCAAAAATTTTAACTTATAAATATCAATTTCATAAATCTTTCATATAAACCGTTTATAATAATTCAAAAATTCCAATTTAAACCAATTTATAAATTTATTAACTATTTATTTCCAAAAATTTCATTTCGGTTATATTTCTCAAAAATCTTAATTTTTATAACATAAAAATTTATAATGTTTTAATTATTTAAAATGAATCAATTCAAAATTTAATAAAACATATACTTTGAAAAATCACTTTAAAATCCTTTTAAAATCAAAAGTCGTTATTTTAAAACTTCAAAAATGGATCCGATGATGCAGCAGCACCAAATTGTCAATCACGACATCCAAATATCATATATCGATACGATAATCAACCAATATCAAAATATCTGTAAATAAATCAATACATTTAAGGAATCTAGTTGGATCCCTCCAACCTGTTTCCCTGCATCCAAAAACATTAGCACAATACCAATTCCCCTCCAGTACGGAATTATCGCGGTATATGGGATTTATAAAATATTATCCGCTTAATAGGCGGCGCAATAGGGTCTCATCCGCTATATAATGCGGGAAATCAATCAACTACAATATATACATATGCCAATATATATATATTTCAATATATATTAATATAATACCAATTCCACTTCAAGGTGGAATATCGCGGTATATGTGTGTAATAAATAACATCCGCTTACTAACGACGTATAATGTCTATTTCAATCCAATATATATATAACAATCATCATTCAAGCATTCAATCAACATAATCAAACAATTTTAAATTTAACTATTTAAAATTGAAATAAAACCCTTTTGAGTGAGAAGTTCTCACCTTAGCTTTTTATTTGCAATCCATTTCCTTTCAGCTTGTTTCCTTCATTTATACCTTGTATAAATATTTTAAACAATTTATTAATGTTCGAACAGATCGAATAATAAATTTTCATTTGATAATTTTGATTCATCGATGATTTCATTTTTAATAGTTAAATTAACTGATAGTTTTATTTAAACCAATATTTCTCCTTTAATAAATTTCTATATTCATATTTTTTTTAACAAATTTAAATTATCGATGAATTATTTTACACAACAAATATAAATTTTTAAACTGAATTGAACAATTAATTACCACTAAATAGATTTATTTAATTTAAACTAAATTTTCTTCAAGTTTTAAAATTCCTATTATTATTTATTTTCTTCCTTTTCGCAGTTTTATCCATATAAATAATTCTCCTTTATAAATTTATTTAAAAATTAAATCTTAAACTACATTTCCTTTAACAAATTATTTTGAGTGCCCTAAATAAATTCAAATCAATTTATTAACCAAATCAATTTCTAATATGCATCATTTAAATAAACAAATAGATTTTTTTTTAAATGTGTACATGTATTTATACTTGCTGTAAAACAATTTTCTGCATATATCATCATTTTTTTTAACTGTGTGTATAAATCCGAGAATCTTCATAGAGATTTTTTTTTATTAACAAAACAAAAACAAAAGGATTCATTTGTTAAATTAAATTAAGGTAAACAAAATACCTTTACTGCTGAATCAAGTAGAGCCAGGCTCGAGCTCCACCATAAGTCGCGTGCACGAACCCCTAGCTTCCATCCATCATCGCGCTACAGGCTCGAATTGCCTGAGATCGACCGCGACATCATCGCCGCGAGTACCCACACTCGAGCGCGACCCACTGCCTCCGCCTCGCGTCGACTCGCCGCCTTCGCCTCCACCAGGTCGCGACGCCTTGGCCTACGCGCGCGATGCCGATTAGATTCTCGATCCCCTTCTGAACTCGAGCAGAACGACGCGACGAAGTTGCGATTTAAATTAACAGAGAGGAGGGAGGGCAACTTCGAATTCATGAAGAAGGAAGCAGCTCCATTTTTTTTTATTTGATTTTGAAAATTGATGGAGGAAGGGGCGAAACGTACTGGAGATAGAGGAGTTTAAGTTCGGCCATTGTTTATTCTTTTCGTTTTCTTTGATTTTGAAAAACTGGAGAGGGAGAGGGATGTTTTAAGATTGAACGAACATGCTCAGCACGATTTTAGCCGTGATTTTAGGCTTAATTTAAGTAGAGGAACGTGGCTGATGTTTGACTAAATTTAAATTTAAATTTAATTAAATTCGACTTAAATTTCAATGCGTTTACTTACCGTGTGCTCACATATCAACTCCGAAAAATATGAAATTTGAAATCCGATAACAATTCAATATTACGGATCTAATGGAAATGGTTTCGTCGAATTCCGAGACTGTGCCTCGGATGGCTGTTTTTAAATATCGATTCAAACGATATAATTTCAAACTGAACAATTCACTTCCAAATTAAATTCTGAAGCTCCTATTATCTTCAGTATTATCAATATGGATTTTACAAGCCTTTGAAATAATTTTAGTCAGCTTAAAATAGAAGATTCAAATTTTTATTCAACTTTCAATAGATTAAATCTATAATTTAATCGCCATATTCATTCTGATAATTTGAAATTCAAGTCAAACCATCATTCAAATATTTAAAATTAATTAAATATTTTCAAATTAAATTGTTCAAAATTCTGGACCCCCCCTCCGTAGGGGATCTTATCTGAAAAACATTAAGCTGATTTCCTTGGATTTTATTCACATATCCATATGCGATTGTTGTGACTGATTGTTTCTACAATTGCTTCTGTGCTTTGTCACTTTATAATATAAAGGTTTCAATACTAGTAGTAAATATCAAAACTCTTTTAACAAACAATTTCAACTCTATTTTTAATAACAAAGCTCTTTTCTTAAACCGTTTTCCAATCTATTAGTATATACAAACCTTTACCTCACTCAGATGAGAAATCTAATTAAACGAATTAGTAAAACAAGTGGTATGAAACGCTTGCGTTCACTTCGTCGGTTAATTCTTGGACTTGTTCGATTGAACCTCTTGTGACAATTTTATTAGTGAAGATTTACAGTTTGTTCGTAAATATTTAAGTTAAGCAAGTGGTTATGGGACATGAAGCTAAACTTCTATATTTACTAGCTTAGTAAAATTGACACTTCTCGTTGATCATGACGATCATTCTGATGATTTAGACTAGCAACTGTGCGATGTCTCTTGTTGCGAGGTTAGACTAGACACCACTTGTGTGATTCCACTCACACATACCTTTTTGCTTTTTGGTTAGTCTGGACCTTAATCTGTGTGATTCCATTCACACATGTGGGGTAGCTCCCCTTGGTCTTCGGACCGTCATGTGATAGGCCTCTTTCTCTTTTCTATGATTTCTGGACTTCTTGCATTGATTTCTAGAATTTATGTCATTGACTTGTTATGAGTACAAGTTTGGGGTATGATGCCCTTTCCGAATCTTTGAGAAGATTCTTGTGATATTGATTATCTCTTATTGATTGATCTTCTGTTGATCGTTATTTACATACTTATAGTGGTATGTCATTATGGATGTTTATGTTTATGCCATATCTTTTATGTTATATCATGTCATATGATATTTATAGCTAGACTGACCCGTTTATTATTTTTTTAAATAATACTCGGGTCAGACCGAGATGTTACAGGTGCTTCTGCTTGACTTCTTCCCAGGGATTCATCACTCTGACTTTTGGCTAACTGTTTAGATTAGCAGTTTTTGTTGTATACACTTGAGATATAGACTCATAGTTGTATTCTTTTGTATAGCATGTGTTGCTATTCTTTTGTATTATCGTGGATCTTACTGACCACTACTCTGATGTACACTTTCATGTGTTAGTTATATATTCATATCTTCTTCCGCATTTGTGATATGAATATCTGTGACTGATTTGTGATATGATTATTTCTATGTTTGTTTCCGAAGATTATTTATAGCCACCGTGTGATAAGCAATTACATGGATGGTCGCTCCTCAACAGCCTTATTCTCCGTGCTAGTTGACAGCACTACTCCGGAGTGTTCTTGGCTAGCGTGGGTATAGAGGTGGGGCGTCACAACACTGGTCTTCAAATGCAATCCATAACGACGTATCACATATTCAGGATGGGTTATACAACCCAAAGGTACTTTCCCGGCAAACCCGAATAGTGAGTGCTTATTCAAAAATAAGTGTGGCATTCATATTCAAGCAATCACAACAAATACCTATTTAAAGGTAAATATTGATAGTCGGATTTTTTAACTATCAAAAGGCATGCTCAACATCACCAAATTCCAAATAATTTCCCAAATTATTTACTTTCCAAAATATCTTTACTAGATATATAATTTTCCACACTTCAACCATTTGAAAACAAATTTTCAAATCAATTTCCTTAAACTGAAACACTTCCAATTATTTATCCATTTAAATTTAAAATGGTTCATTTAAATGAATCAAATAAATCCTTACCGATTTATTTTATATTTACGTTCGAAATCCGTAAATTTATTCCCCCAGTTCAAAAATAAATCAACGTTTATTTTTAAACAAATTTCCCTTTCTTTTATAAATTCCATAATGAATTTATAATTCCAAAATATTTATGAATATACGATTTCAATTATTCATTTTCAATTTATCTTTAAAAGATAAAATCTCTAAATATTCAGTTCATATTGCAAAACATTTCCATACTTATTTAATAATAAGTAATTCACAAATCCATTGAATTTCAACACTTGGAAAATATTCAATATACTTAAATTGAAAATTAAGTATATATTTCATTCTTTAAGAAATCATTCTCTTAAACACATTTGATTGGGCCAAAACGAATGTTGCATAAAACATCGTTACGACAACCCAAAATCACTAGTATAGGGATTCGACATTTAGATAGATATATAAATCCCAATACTATACAAAAACATTTCCTTTCGAAAATCATTTTCTATAACAATAGTGTTATAGTCCACCATTTCCTTTTATTTCTCGAAAACGTCTATTTCAACAATGAATGTTGAAATCTATGATTTCGATATTCAACACATTTTAAAACATCTTTAAAACGATTAACTTCATTTTATAATATCACTTTCCCAAAACATAACCATTTTATTCAATAATATATTCATTGTCCAAAATCGTGAATATACTTTACTAACCCAATTTTAATATTTACAACACGTTTTATTTCCAAGAATTTATTCGCTATCCAAAATCGCGAATAAATTACCTTTCATAAACTTCTATATTCAATTTATCAAATTCAATTGATTTCGAATTTATAAACAATGTTTATAAATTTCATTTACATGTCGAAATTCGGTTTATAAGTAAATTACTTATAAACCATTTATTCACAAATCCATTCTTTTATATCAACATCAATTTATAAATCTAAAATTCTTATTTACTTATAAATCTAGGTACAACTTTATTTTAACACTTATAAAAGCTTGTTTTATAATTCCAAAAATTTTAACTTATAAATATCAATTTCATAAATCTTTCATATAAACCGTTTATAATAATTCAAAAATTCCAATTTAAACCAATTTATAAATTTATTAACTATTTATTTCCAAAAATTTCATTTCGGTTATATTTCTCAAAAATCTTAATTTTTATAACATAAAAATTTATAATGTTTTAATTATTTAAAATGAATCAATTCAAAATTTAATAAAACATATACTTTGAAAAATCACTTTAAAATCCTTTTAAAATCAAAAGTCGTTATTTTAAAACTTCAAAAATGGATCCGATGATGCAGCAGCACCAAATTGTCAATCACGACATCCAAATATCATATATCGATACGATAATCAACCAATATCAAAATATCTGTAAATAAATCAATACAGTTAAGGAATCTAGTTGGATCCCTCCAACCTGTTTCCCTGCATCCAAAAACATTAGCACAATACCAATTCCCCTCCAGTACGGAATTATCGCGGTATATGGGATTTATAAAATATTATCCGCTTAATAGGCGGCGCAATAGGGTCTCATCCGCTATATAATGCGGGAAATCAATCAACTACAATATATACATATGCCAATATATATATATTTCAATATATATTAATATAATACCAAATAGTCAATCATGACATCCGAATATCATATATCGATATGATAATCAACAAATATCAAAATATCTCTAAATAATTCAATACAGTTAAGGAATCCAGTTGGATCCCTCCAACATGTTTCCCTGCATCCAAAAACATTAGCACAATACCAATTCCGCTCCAGTACGGAATTATCGCGGTATATGGGATTTATAAAATATTATCCGCTTAATAGGCGGCGCAATAGGGTCTCATCCGCTATATAATGCGGGAAATCAATCAACTAAAATATATACATATGCCAATATATATATATATATATATATATATATATATATATATATATATATATATATATATATATTGCTATATATATTAATATAATACCAATTCCACTTCAAGGTGGAATATCGCGGTATATGTGTGTAATAAATAACATCCGCTTACTAACGGCGTATAATGTCTATTTCGATCCAATATATATATATAACAATCATCATTCAAGCATTCAATCAACATAATAAAACAATTTTAAATTTAAATGTTTAGAATTGAAATAAAACCCTTTTGAGTGAGAAGTTCTCACCTTAGCTTTTTATTTGCAATCCATTTCCTTTCAGCTTGTTTCCTTCATTTATACCTTGTATAAATATTTTGAACAATTTATTAATGTTCGAACAGATCGAATAATAAATTTTCATTTGATAATTTTGATTCATTGATGATTTCATTTTTAATAGTTAAATTAACTGATAGTTTTATTTAAACCAATATTTCTCCTTTAATAAATTTCTATATTCATATTTTTTTAACAAATTTAAATTATCGATGAATTATTTTACACAAATAAATATAAATTTTTAAACTGAATTGAATAATTAATTACCACTAAATAGATTTATGTAATTTAAACTAAATTTTCTTCAATTTTTAAAATTCCTATTATTATTTATTTTCTTCCTTTTCCCAGTTTTATCCATATAAATAATTCTCCTTTATAAATTTATTTAAAAATTAAATCTTAAACTACATTTCCTTTAACAAATTATTTTGAGTGCCCTAAATAAATTCAAATAATTTATTAACCAAATCAATTTCTAATATGCATTATTTAAGTAAACAAATACATTTTTTTTTAAATGTGTACATGTATTTATACTTACTGTAAAACAATTTTTTGCATATGTCTTCATTTTTTTTTTTAACTGTGTGTATAAATCCGAGAATCTTCATAGAGATTTTTTTTTATTAACAAAACAAAAACAAAAGGATTCATTTGTTAAATTAAATTAAGGTAAACAAAATACCTTTACTACTGAATCAAGTAGACCCAGGCTCGAGCTCCACCATAAGTCGCGTGCACGAACCCCTAGCTTCCATCCATCATCGCGCTACAGCCTCGAATTGCCTGAGATCGACCACGACATCATCGCCGCGAGTACCCACACTCGAGCGCGACCCACTGCCTCCGCCTCGCGTCGACTCGACCCGCCGCCTTCGCCTCCACCAGGTCGCGACGCCTTGGCCTACGCGCGCGATGCCGATTAGATTCTCGATCCCCTTCTGAACTCGAGCAGAACGACGCGACGAAGTCGCGATTTAAATTAACAGAGAGGAGGGAGGGCAACTTCGAATTCACGAAGAAGGAAGCGGTTCCATTTTTTTTTATTTGATTTTGAAAATTGAAGGAGGAAGGTGCAAAACGTACTGGAGATAGAGGAGTTTAAGTTCGGCCATTGTTTATTCTTTTCGTTTTCTTTGATTTTGAAAAACTGGAGAGGGAGAGGGATGTTTTAAGATTGAACGAACATGCTCAGCATGATTTTAGCCGTGATTTTAGACTTAATTTAAGTAGAGGAACGTCGCTGATGTTTGACTAAATTTAAATTTAAATTTAAATTAAATTCGACTTAAATTTCAATGCGTTTACTTACCATGTGCTCACATATCAACTCCGAAAAATACGAAATTTGAAATCCGATAACAATTCAATATTACGGATCCAATTGAACTAGTTTCGTCGAATTCCGAGACTGTGCCTCGGATGGCTATTTTTAAAAATTGATTCAAACGATATAATTTCAAACTGAACAATTCACTTCCAAATTAAATTCTGTAGCTCCTATTATCTTCAGTATTATCAATATGGATTTTACAAGCCTTTGAAATAATTTTAGTCAGCTTAAAATAGAAGATTCAAATTTTTATTCAACTTTCAATAGACTAAATTTTATAATTTAATCGCCATATTCATTCTGATAATTTGAAACTCAAGTCAAACCATCATTCAAATATTTAAAATTAATTAAATATTTTCAAATTAAATTGTTCAAAATTCTGGGTCGTTACAAATGTAATTAATGTGGATGGTGAAGAATTATCAATTTGTATTGTTAATTAAATGCTAATTACTTAATGTACTTATAAGTGATAATTAAGAATTGATTAAATCAAGATTAATCGATTTAGAATAATTAAGTAACAAGTAATTAAGAGGTAAAATATTTAGTGTAAAAGAATTATTATGAATAAATACTTAATGAAGTAAATAAAGGAATTAATTACTCAGAATAACTTAGTTGATGTGGTTAATTTTAGTTAATTAATTCAGTTTAATTAATTAAAAGTAATCAATTGATGTTGAGTTAAGTATAATTACTTAAGGTAATTAATGAGGAATAATCACTTAGTGAAGTAATTGGTGAACAATTACCGGATGTAATTAATTTAAGGACAATTGCTTGATGAAAGAAATTAAGTAATGATTACTCGGTGTAATTGAAGGATTAATTTATAAAATTAATCAAGGAGTTAGTTTAATTGATGAAGTAATTAAGGAAAGTTAGTTTCTGATTGTGTAACGACCCGCCTTTTTGGACAGTTTAAACCGACGATCAAATACACATGCCGGTTCCAAACCATTAAAACAAGGCAGATGGTTATTGGGGTAATTAAGAAAAGAAAAGAAATAAAGGAAATGAAACAACACAGAATCTCGCAGCGTAACGATAAAATATAATAGTCAAATAAACAGTTCATGAAGCTGTTTACTATACTTAGACAATTATTTATACAACATTTATCAGAGTTATACATATACAACAGAACAAATAAATAATGCAGCAGACAACATGATGCACAGATAATAATAGTAATAGTATACAAAATCTTCGTCTTCGTCCTCCAGAATAGATCTTCAAAAATCTGAAAACTCAGGACTGACCCGAGCATAATGAAAAGACAAAACACTCGAGTCAGGACTAAAATATCCATATGAAAGTTAAATCAATCGTAAATAAATATGAGTGTGACGGCGTCAGAGATGTTTACGGGGTTTGACATCTCATATCCAGTGTCAACGTGCGTGCAATAACTTAAGAGATGTTACGGGATTTTCCACCTTTCAAGGATCCGTTAAACTATCTACTAGGTAGTAATGTACGCTAAGTAGATAATGTCTATCAGTAATATAAAGTATCAAAATAGCGTTAAGGCGTTACCATAATCCCCCTTAACACATTTTATATTCCCAAAAGCATATACAAGACCGTAGTTTCCCCAAAACCGGAAGTCACCAGAGGGCAATCCATATACTCAAGGTACAAACCAAAACGTAGTGGTCGCGAATAGGATAATCAGTATGACAAGGTACATGAGGCGATACCAACTAGGATACTAGTAGTTGCGTGATCCGGACTGATGTTGAGCATAACAGCTACTACCTCAACACCGCGAAACAACACTCCCAAATCAAGGGGTGCACCCAAATCAAATCACAAATGTAATAGATATGGTATCGAAGAAGTGTGTCCGCTAGAGGTGGCGAACCTCAATGGCCCGGCGCGGCTCCTGTTTTAGTCATGTCAGGGGTCATCCAATATCGTTCTCTTTCTTCAGTCAACGCGTTCACCAAACCATCCGCTTCATTCTGGATCAACACTCCGCGTATAATAGTTATTAAAGTGGTTTTCGGTATCGACAGAGAGTATGTCCATATCCGATCCCGGTCTCTTTAATAACTACGTATTATTACACTGATGGCTCTTTTATATTTCAAATTGATTCATGATTGATAACAAAATATCATATTCGCTTTAAAATCAAATCCATTTCAAAATCATCATATATTCAAAATTATCAATTTTGTCCGATAAATCAATTTCACTTCAAAATTTGATTCGAATTCAAATTAGGTTATAATCTCTACTTTAACCTAGTTCGTATTTAAACCAAAGGTTTAAATATAAACATTTCCGTCTCTTTAACCAGTTTGAATTTAAGAAAATAGTTTAAATAGTTTAAAATAGTTAAATAATTCAAAATAGTTTAATAGAAAATATTTAAATAGTTTAATCGAAAATAATTTGAATATAAAATGGTTTATATATAAAATAGTTTGGAAAAAATCAAAAATTATTTGATAAATAATTCCAAAGTCAAACCGGTCAACTTCCCAAATCCTATCCAAATCAAATCCAAATTCCATTTCGATTTAATCGATTTATTCCAATTTCCACTTGAATAAATTTCTATTTCACGTAAATTTCGATTTCAATTCACAAATTTCTTTAAATTTCAATTCAATTCCAAATTAATTTAAATCTAAATTTCAAATAAATTTTCAATTCCAAACTCAAACTTGAAATATCATTTCATATCAATTTTCTTAGAAATATTCAGAGTTCGATTAAAAGTCCAATCTTTTAAAACAAATCAACTTTCAAAAATTTACACCGTATTTCAATTTTCAATTTAAATCTAAACTTCGATTTTATTTAATAATTTCGTTTACCAAGTTTAAATTCTAACATTTCGAGCTCAATTCAAAATAATTCAATTTCCATAAATTGGATTTTATTCTTAAAATCAATTCATTGAAATAATTTCAAAACAACTTTTAAAATCATTTAATTTATCCAACTCGGTGTCCGTATAAAATTTTCTAACCTATGGCCAAGTGATTAGTTATTACAATTAAATGTCACGGATGAATATATCATTTAAATCAATCACAGTGTCATATGTATGCATAGCAGGATATATATAAACAAATAAACATCTAAACATTTAAATATCAACCAATAACATCCATCGAAATACATCATCCAATAGGCAATACAATTCATGGCAATTTCATATTTATCAATGTCAGGTAATTTAATCGCAATTCAATTTTAATTTAAATTTAACTGTCAATTTAATTTTTTTAACGGTGAATTCAAATGACAATCAATATGATAATTTAATTTTATCAAACAACAACAAATAAAAATCATAACTATGCATAATGTCAAATTTAACTAGCATAAAGATATTCAGTACGTTGTGAGCGTTATAAAACACTCACCTTGATTTTATGATTTTAAATCAAATCGAACGATGTTCGATTTAACATAAAATTTTAATGAGCTCCAAACACTTTCGGATCTGCACTGCGGCGCAGCTCTCATCTCCGTGATTCCGGCGCTTCTCCCCCAACGTGAAATTCACGTATACAAACCCATTAGCCGCCGATCTTCAAGCAATTTTCATGACCACCTCGTCGACTTCCAGAACGATCAGCTAGCGCCACCACGAAGCCCTTCGCCAGAGCCACCTACGCGTCAAGTTTCATCCCATCATTCGCCGTCGTTTGCACGCAATCCAAGAAAATACGTACACACTTCCAAGTCATATCTGGTCGAATCCATGAAAAATTAGCATACATCAACCGTATGGATTTGAAGAGCTCGTCGAGATTTACACTTTTGCTTTTGGAATTTTTCGATTTCGTCGAACGGATTAAGAGATATTAAGGAAAGAAGATCGACAATTTCTGGCCATGGAATAGGTGGCGGCCATGATTTAGAATTAGGGTTTCTGGATTGAAATAATAATAAAACTGTCTCGGTTTGCGTGTGTATTTATATAGGTAGGTCCAAACATCCGAACTCCAATCGAGACGTGCCGCCAGGCGTTTATAAGGTTTTACCCCCATTCCGGACGCAATGGAACTAGTTTCAAGGCCTAATTCGATCATATCTGGAAGATAGCTTTTCGAAGTCGATTATTTTAATTAAATTCGAAATTAAATTTCTACGCGTTTCAAGCTCGCACGGCCAAACGACAAGTCCAATTGCTACGAAAATTGAAATCCTACCATAATTTACTATTACGGATCCGATGAAACAAGTTTCATCGAAATTCGAGACTGTTTGAAAAATGGCTATTTTAACTCGTCAATTAAAGATTAAAATATTCAATTTTCACAAATTTACTTTTAATTCGATTTTAAAAGTTCTACAACATCATTCTAACTTTAATATGATAAAATAGAATTTTACAAATCATTTTTAATCATATTAAACCCGTTATCCAATTATTCAAATAATTTCAAATATTAAATTATTCAACAAATTACATTAATAATCATTTTCCTTCAATAATCACCTTAAATTTTCTAATTAAAATAGCTAAAAATACGGGTCGTTACACTCTCCCCCACTCAAAACTTTTCATCGCCGAAAAGTAAAAGAAGGGAAAAGGAACTAAGTATAGAATTCAACATTAGATATATTTTATTCAAAGTTACCAACTTATAAAACAATGAAATTCCATTTATAAAGTCATAACTACGCTTCCACAATGTTACTCCGAACGGCTTTCTAAATTTAAAAGTTAGTTATCAAAACAAGTTATAAAATTTAAAAACTTGAAAAATTTTCTAACACCCGGATTCACGGAAAATTTCGGCAGGGTCTCCTTTGCGCAGCTCGATCGAAAATTTTTACAATTCAATATATAACACAAATATAACCAATATATATCAAATATACATCTCATCTCAATGATGAGGCATCCCATATCTGGGGAAACAACATATATATATCACCAATACCATATAAAACCATAAGCGTACCTTTTATTTAGCATTTATTAGCAGTTTACTTACATTTTGTATTTAGCACAGAAGCGAGCTCTACAACGAAGCGCAACCCCTTTGCTACCTACTAAAATGCTCAATAACTAAGTTAGAACCATGCATATAAAGATAGACCGATATATTTAGCCTACACAACATATATATAACCTATTTAGCTTCAAAACTGAGATTCCAATTTCAGGACAGCAAACAAATCTCAGTTTTAGGTCACCTAAACTATAAAATTTGACAACAGAATCTAAACAAAAGTTGTTGTATTCATTTCAAGCTTTCCGGAATGTCCAAAATCATCGAATTCGGACCATACATTCAAAAGTTACGGCCGTTTTACTTAGAGGATACGCCTCAGCCTGGGCAATGAATTGCGCAGGTCACCGACGTTCACTCACGTTTTCGACCTTCTAAACGATATCAAAACACAAAACACTTAAAACAAAAGTTTTAGCTTAAGTTCTTAGCTTTCCAGAAAGTTCAAGATCATCAAAATCAGATAAATCAGTCAAAAGATATGGCGAAAATACTAATGGTGTATACTACTGATTTTACTTATTTTTACACAGGACAGCGAGTAACATTCAAGTTTTTAACCAAGCAGACGAAGCAATTTTCTCAAGTTGTCTAAACAAAAGTTGTGCTATAGTTTCTATGCTTTCCGAAAAGTAAAAAATCGTCGAATTCCGTTTAGCCATTTAAAAGTTATGGTTGTTTTCGTTTCAGTATATATTGGACAATGTTGGATTTTTTTTTTCCAAAAATTTGCTTTTATTATTTCAAAGTACAAAACATCAAAACTTCAAATTTTATAAAGAACAATCATAAACACAAAGTCATCTATTTTCTTATTCATCCATGCAATAGGTTTACATTCAATTTGTTTTCGATTTATTCAAGTTTGTTTCATTCACATTTTTAATTCAAGTCAATTTGCTCCCAATTTGAATTTAATTATTTAAAATTTTATTCCGTTTATTCAATTCCATTAACACTAATGAATTCCACGTAATCAATTATCATCCATCTAACAACCAATGCATATCAAACATTAACATCCATCCAAAATCTACACTAAATCAATTATACATTTCCAAGTCAATTTTAATTTCATACACTTCCAAGTTTATTGAAATTTAGTTGTATTCAAATTTAATTAGTTTCCATTTACCAATTTTATATTTCATTAAGTTTAAATTTTATTCATTCACTTATACATGTATCATTCATTTTACAGCTTAAATTTCTTTTATATTTACAACTATCAATAGATCTTTACATTTTATTTTTCACTCTCACACTGGTATATTATTTCTCTACTTATCCTTATTAGCATTTTAAACCCTTTAAGTATTTGGTAAGTTATAGTTATGCAAACAGAATGTAGTTAAACAACATACAACTTCTTTTCATTTAAAGTTGAATTTTCAATTTATCAATTCTTAAGTCATTACTTAAATTTCACTATAATTTAATTTCACATTTACATTCACATATAGTATTTTCATTTTATATTAACATAATTGTGAATCACCTTTAAATGTTAATTTAAATTCCAATTATTTACTAACAATTTATTTATATTTGCAAACCATTAATTAAATGCATATTTCATTATTCAAACCTATACTTGTATATTATCCAATTAACAATTCATATAAAATTTTTGAACTTCTTAAGTATTTTGGTAAGTTATATCTAAGCTATAGAATGAAATTTAATACTATGCGAGTTTTACAGTTTCAATTTTATTTTAAGTTCATAATTTCCTAATTCTAAGGATTTCTACTTCAATTGATATTTTCACTTAGCTCTTAAGTTCATTTCTCATTTCACAATTCAGAAGTTCCTTAATGATTCAAGTCTAAATTCATTTCAATCATAAAATAAAAAATCAATAATTATTAAAGAACTTAAGAATTCCAATCCCGGTTTCATTTCAAATCAAGGTTTGAAATAATATATACTTATATAATTTATATATCAAATCATACTATAGAGAATGCAAAACAAAATAAAATTTGAGTCAAAACAAGTTTTAGACAAGCTATTAAGTGGTCTCCCCCACTCGGACTCTCGAAAATAAACGCCAATGATGCGTGCACACATCATCGAAATCATTTTCTAGCGTCAAGAGAAGGGAATATAACACTTATCATAAAAAAAATCCTTCGAAAACAATTTCAACTCAATTATACTATCGTATAATGCTCATATTATATTTTTCAAATTCTTGTAAGTCAATCTCAAACACCGGAATTTAAATTCCCAAATCCAAGTTAAAATTCATTTATATTCATTATCAATTGTGTTTACAAGATTTCATTTTCCTAAATCCATTGTTATTTAATCAATTGTTGTAAATATTGACTGATCAAACAATAACGATAATAATCTAATATTATCATCTCCTAACAATCAATTCAATCAAAATGAATAAATATTCAAATAATTCTTTTATATAAAATATATTCCAAAATGATATTGTGTTGGTTTGTCCTATTCGAGTGTTTAGAAATTCCTATCGACGCCTTGGCGTCCCAAGTATCGACCAGAATTCATAAATACTCAACGGAACAAATTAACACAATATAAAACCATTTTATATCAAATAACAAGTACGCTCTCTCATATACACTCAACTCATTCATATAGTTTACCTCTATTTCAATGAGTTATTCCCCACTAGAGCCAAGGTTTATCGCTAAACCAAAGCTCTGATACCAACTGTAACGACCCGCCTTTTTGGACAGTTTAAACCGACGATCAAATACACATGCCGGTTCCAAACCATTAAAACAAGGCAGATGGTTATTGGGGTAATTAAGAAAAGAAAAGAAATAAAGGAAATGAAACAACACAGAATCTCGCAGCGGAACGATAAAATATAATAGTCAAATAAACAGTTCATGAAGTTGTTTACTATACTTAGACAATTATTTATACAACATTTATCAGAGTTATACATATACAACATAACAAATAAATAATGCAGCAGACAACATGATGCACATATAATAATAGTAATAGTATACCAAATCTTCGTCTTCGTCCTCCAGAATAGATCTTCAAAAATCTGAAAACTCAGGTCTGACCCGAGCATAATGAAACGACAGAACACTCGAGTCAGGACTAAAATATCCATATGAAAGTTAAATCAATCGTAAATAAATATGAGTGTGACGGCGTCAGAGATGTTTACGGGGTTTAACATCTCATATCCAGTGTCAACGTGCGTGCAATAACTTAAGAGATGTTACGGGATTTTCCACCTTTCAAGGATCCGTTAAACTATCTACTAGGTAGTAATGTACGCTAAGTAGATAATGTCTATCAGTAATATAAAGTATCAAAATAGCGTTAAGGCGTTACCATAATCCCCCTTAACACATTTTATATTCCCAAAAGCATATACAAGACCGTAGTTTTGCCAAAACCGGAAGTCACCAGAGGGCAATCCATATACTCAAGGTACAAACCAAAACGTAGTGGTCGCGAATAGGATAATCAGTATGACAAGGTACATGAGGCGATACCAACTAGGATACTAGTAGTTGCGTGATCCGGACTGATGTTGAGCATAACAGCTACTACCTCAACACCGCGAAACAACACTCCCAAATCAAGGGGTGCACCCAAATCAAATCACAAATGTAATAGATATGGTATCGAAGAAGTGTGTCCGCTAGAGGTGGCGAACCTCAATGGTCCGGCGCGGCTCCTGTTTTAGTCATGTCAGGGGTCACCCAATATCGTTCTCTTTCTTCAGTCAACGCGTTCACCAAACCATCCACTTCATTCTGGATCAACACTCCGCGTATAATAGTTATTAAAGTGGTTTTCGGTATCGACAGAGAGTATGTCCATATCCGATCCCGGTCTCTTTAATAACTACGTATTATTACACTGATGGCTCTTTTATATTTCAAGTTGATTCATGATTGATAACAAAATATCATATTCGCTTTAAAATCAAATCCATTTCAAAATCATCATATATTCAAAATTATCAATTTTGTCCGATAAATCAATTTCACTTCAAAATTTGATTCGAATTCAAATTAGGTTATAATCTCTACTTTAACCTAGTTCGTATTTAAACCAAAGGTTTAAATATAAACATTTCCGTCTCCTTAACCATTTTGAATTTAAGAAAATAGTTTAAATAGTTTAAAATAGTTAAATAATTCAAAATAGTTTAATAGAAAATATTTAAATAGTTTAATCGAAAATAATTTGAATATAAAATGGTTTATATATAAAATAGTTTGGAAAAAATCAAAAATTATTTGATAAATAATTCCAAAGTCAAACCAGTCAACTTCCCAAATTTCCTATCCAAATCAAATCCAAATTCCATTTCGATTTAATCGATTTATTCCAATTTCAACTTGAATAAATTTCTATTCCACGTAAATTTCGATTTCAATTCACAAATTTCTTTAAATTTCAATTCAATTCCAAATTAATTTAAATCTAAATTTCAAATAAATTTTCAATTCCAAACTCAAACTTGAAATATCATTTCATATCAATTTTCTTAGAAATATTCAGAGTTCGATTAAAAGTCCAATCTTTTAAAACAAATCAACTTTCAAAAATTTACACCGTATTTCAATTTTCAATTTAAATCTAAACTTCGATTTTATTTAATAATTTCGTTTACCAAGTTTAAATTCTAACATTTCGAGCTCCAATTCAAAATAATTCAATTTCCATAAATTGGATTTTATTCTTAAAATCAATTCATTTAAATAATTTCAAAACAACTTTTAAAATCATTTAATTTATCCAACTCGGTGTCCGTATAAAATTTTCTAACCTATGGCCAAGTGATTAGTTATTACAATTAAATGTCAGGGATGAATATATCATTTAAATCAATCACGGTGTCATATGTATGCATAGCAGGATATATATAAACAAATAAACATCCAAACATTTAAATATCAACCAATAACATCCATCGAAATACATCATCCAATAGGCAATACAATTCACGGCAATTTCATATTTATCAATGTCAGTAATTTAATTGCAATTCAATTTTAATTTTAATTTAACTGTCAATTTATTTTTTTTAACGGTGAATTCAAATGACAATCAATATGATAATTAAATTTTATCAAACAACAACAAATAAAAATCATAACTATGCATAATGTCAAATTTAACTAGCATAAAGATATTCAGTACGTTGTGAGCGTTATAAAACACTCACCTTGATTTTACGATTTTAAATCAAATCGAACGACGTTCGATTTAACATAAAATTTTAATGAGCTCCAAACACTTTCGGATCTGCACTGCAGCGCAGCTCTCATCTCCGTGATTCCGGCGCTTCTTCCCCAACGTGAAATTCACGTATGCAAACCCATTAGCCGCCGATCTTCAAGCAATTTTCATGACCACCTCGTCGACTTCCAGAACGATCAGCTAGCGCCACCACGAAGCCCTTCACCAGAGCCACCTACGCGCCAAGTTTCATCCCGTCATTCGCCATCGTTTGCACGCAATCCAAGAAAATACGTACACACTTCCAAGTCAGATCTGGACGAATCCATGAAAAATTAGCATACATCAACCGTATGGATTTGAAGAGCTCGTCGAGATTTACACTTTTGCTTTTGGAATTTTTCGATTTCGTCGAACGGATTGAGAGATATTAAGGAAAGAAGATCGTCAATTTCTGGCCATGGAATAGGTGGCGGCCATGATTTAGAATTAGGGTTTCTGGATTAAAATAATAATAAAACTGTCTCGGTTTGCGTGTGTATTTATATAGGTAGGTCCAAAATCATCCGAACTCCAATCGAGACGTGCCGCCAGGCGTTTATAAGGTTTTACCCCCATTCCGGACGCAATGGATCTAGTTTCAAGGCCTAATTCGATCATATCTGGAAGATAGCTTTTCGAAGTCGATTATTTTAATTAAATTCGAAATTAAATTTCTACGCGTTTCAAGCTCGCACGGCCAAACGACAAGTCCAATTGCTACGAAAATTAAAATCCTACCATAATTTACTATTACGGATCCGATGAAACAAGTTTCGTCGAAATCCGAGACTGTTTGAAAAATGGCTATTTTAACTCGTCAATTAAATATTAAAATATTCAATTTTCACAAATTTACTTTTAATTCGATTTTAAAAGTTCTACAACATCATTCTAACTTTAATATGATAAAACAGAATTTTACAAATCATTTTTAATCATATTAAACCCGTTATCCAATTATTCAAATAATTTCAAATATTAAATTATTCAACAAATTACATTAATAATCATTTTCCTTCAATAATCACCTTAAATTTTCTAATTAAAATAGCTAAAAATACGGGTCGTTATAGATTGTGATAAATCAAGATTGATTAATAAATGTAATTAAGATAAAAAGTTAATTATTGTATGAAATTTAAGAATAATTAACTAGTGAAAGTAATTAGAGGACTATTAATTTATGTAATTAAAGGAAGTGATAAATTACATCAAGATTTCAACTAACTTACATTTCCCCCCACGATGTTGTCAGCTTGCTTTTGAAATTTAATGGCGTCCGTTCTTGCTTCTTCTTCTTTCTCTCTTGATTCTGCTTCTTTTCCCCCTCTCTCTACCTTACCGTCTTCATCTTCAGATTCTTCATCTACTTCCTCTGCCTCTGTTTCTTCTTTTTCTTCTCTTCCCAATTCTGTGTCAGTTAATCCTGTTTCTTTGGCATCCTCCATTAACATTGTTTCTCGTTCTTTGAAATCGAACTAGTCATCGCTCTTCAAATCTCTTCCTAGGAATGCTGGATCTTATAAACCGATTCATTTTGATATCTCTCGTGATAAGCCTTCCACTGATTTACCGGATTTAGTTAAAGAAGAAGGAATAAAGTACTGGAATGATCACTTAGTTGGGTTCTTTTTGGATGGTACGCTCTCTTTTTTGACTGTTGTTAATTTCTTGAAAAGATTCTGGAAACTTAAAGGTGAAGTTGAGTTTAAATCGGATGGTTTTAATTTCTATTTCAAATTTTCCAATCAAGAAGATAGGGATCATGTTCTTGATTCGGATCCTATCTTCATTAGGGGTAGAATGTTCATAATTACAAAATGGGATCCTTCTATTGGTTTATCTCAAGCTCAGATTAAAAAAGTACCTATTTTGATCCATTTTCATAAGATACCCATTATACTTTGGACCTTAGTTGGTATTAATTGGCTGGCTTGTCACGTTGGCAGATTGATTTGTTTTGATAGTAGCACTGAGAAATTGCAAAGATTTAAGTATGCAAAAGCACTGGTAGAGATTTCACCTGATTGTGAATTACCAGATTCTATTCATATTCCACAATTGGGTAGTAACTGTCCTGATGTTCAATTGTCTTATGACTGGAAGCCTAGAATTTGTACTCACTGTAAAATTTTTGGACATGACACTATCCTGTGAATTTGTAAACAAGCAGTGTGTTGGGGGTAACACTGATGAAAGTAAAAAGCATGTGGTGGGAGTGAATGTTAATAAGAATCAAGGTGGTGATAATGATGTTAATACAGTTGATCATACTTGGAGAGTTGTTAATAAAAGAAATAAAGGAGTATGGAAACCGAAGCAATCAGTGGTCAAGGAAAATAATAAATCAAAAGTTGATTCAGTTAGTGATATGGAAGTTGGCAGGGCAATTGAAGCTGTAGTTCTGTAACGTCCCGCCTTTTCGCACGATTTAAACCGACACACGTGCCAATTCAAACCATACAGAAGGGCGGATTGTTATGGGGTAAATAAGAAAACAGAGAAGAAACTAGAACAAATAGAATCTCACAGCGGAAGGATAAAATACAATAATAAATATATAGTTCGTAAACGGTTTACAAAACACTTGATTCTTCTTTATACAATAAGATTCAGAGTTACACATACCAATACAATCAATGCAGCGGAACAGTATGAGTGTGGTGCAAAACTATAAATAACAATAATACGGGTTCTTCGTCTTCGTCCTCCAAAGCTAAAGTCTTCGATCCTGAAACGCCCGGACTGACCCGAGCGAATTGAAAAGACAAAACACTCGAGTCAGAACTAAAAGATCTTATGTGAGTTAAATTAACAGAAATAAATATGAGTGCAGTAACTCAAGAGATGCTCGGGATTTACATCTCCTAAGGATCCGTTAAACTATTTACTATGTAGTATATTGCACTATTATAATAGTGTCTATAGTAAAATAAACATACTTTTAAATAGCATTAAGGCTTTACATTTTCCACCTTAACACGTAATAGTCCCAGTAGTCCATCCAATATCATAGTCCCTCCTGATCGGGAAGCCACCATTGGATACCACACGGGCTACGGGAGAAATCCAAACTCGTACAAGGCGCGATAGGGTAGGTGACACGGCACAACTAGGCAATGCTAGGGTAGATATACCAATTGCGTACCCAGGCTAGTGGAAACGCGTAGCCGCAGTTACCGCCCACCTCGAACAAACTCCCCAAAATCAAAATATAAAAGTGGCCACTGAATCAATCCAAAGTCATAGTATAATATCGAAGAGGAGTGTCCGATCAGAGGTATGACCTCATTGGCCTGGGAATAGCTCCTGTTTTAGCCACCTTATGCCAACTCATGGGAGTCGGGTCCACGTATTTACCTTACAGGAAACGCCGCCACCAGCCTACTTCATTCTGGAATCTCCACCGCGTACACGGTTAGTCAAAGTGGTTTTCGGTATCGATAGAGAGTATGTCCATATCCGATCCCGGTCTCTTTGCCAACCCATCGTTATTATAACATCGCGGTCATTTAAAAAAAATAGTTTATACTTTAAAAACCGAATATACATTTCCATTCAAAACTATGAATACGATATCATCTTAAAACCCAAAACAATATGATATCATTTATCTCAAATATAATTCCTTTCTAAAATCATACTGGTTTTTTTTTTGATTTAAATATCTGGAAAACCAACATTTGAATTACACTTTCAAAACATAATATTTTCAGAATTCATACCTTTAAAACCATAACTTCTAAAACTTAAATGGTTCGGATATTCAACGGTATATAGAATAAATGGTTTAAATTTATGGTTACTTTGTAAAGAAAATAATTTACATGGCTTTATGAATATAGTTCTTATTTAATGTTTAAACCATAATTTAAATATCACTTCAAGTTCCAAAACCCCTTCAATTTATATATATATAACTCCATTTGGAGTATTAATATTTCAAAACTAAAGTTGGATTTTATTCTTTCAACAAATTAATGTTCTATTATTTAGTCTTGAATATTCCCATAAATTCCATAAATAAAACTCCAATTTCTAGCCATTAAATATTTTTCCCAATTTACTTAATACTAGAATATTCATTTTTAAATTTATTAAGGAAAACCAATGTGACGCCCCACCTCTATACCCACGCTAGCCAAGAACACTACGGAGTAGTGCTGTTAACTAGCGCGGAGAATAAGGCTGTTGAGGAGCGACCATCCATGTAATTGCTTATCACAAGGTGGCTTTAAATAATCTTCGGAAACAAACATAGAAATAAGCATAACACAAATCAGTCACAGACATCCATATCACAAGGGCGGAAGAAGATATGAATATATAACTAACACATGAAAGTGTACATCAGAGTAGTGGTCAAAAAGATCCACAATAATACAAAAGAATAGCAACACGTTCTATACAATAGAATACGACTACGAGTCTATATCTCAAGTGTATACAACAAAAAATGCTAATCTAAATAGTTAGCCAAAAGTCAGAGTAGCAAATCCCGGGAAGAAGTCAAGCAGAAGCACCTGTAACATCTCGGTCTGACCCGAGTATTATTTGAGAAAATAATAAACGGATCAGTCTAGCTATAAATATCAGATGACATGATATAAAATAAAAGATATGGCATAAACATAAAATATCCATACTGACATACTACTATAAGTATGCAAATGATGATCAACAGAAGATCAATCGATAAGAGGTAAATCAATATCACAAGAATCTTCTCAAAGATCCAAAGAGGGCATCATACCCTAAACTTGTACTCATAACAAGTCAATGACATAAATTCCAGAAATCAATACGAGAAATCCAGAAATCATAAAAAGGGAAAGAGGCCTATCACATGACGGTCCGAAGACCATGGGGAGCTACCCCGCATGTGTGAATGGAATCACACAGATTGAGGTCAAGACTAACCAAAAAGCAGAAAGGTATGTGTGAATGGAATCACACAAGTGGTGTCTAGTCTAACCTTGCAATGAAAGAGACATCGCGCAATTGCTAGTCTAATTCATAAAGCGATCATCAAGATCAACGAGAAGTAAAGCTAGTAAATATAGAAGTTTAGCCTCATGTCCCATAACCACTTGCTTAACTTAAATATTTACGAACAAACTGTAAATCTTCACTAATAAAATTGTCACAAGAGGTTCAATCGAACAAGTCCAAGAATTAACCGACGAAGTGAACGCAAGCGTTTCATACCACTTGTTTTACTAAGTCGTTTAATTAGATTTCTCATCCGAGTGAGGTAAAGGCTTGTATATACTAATAGATTGGAAAACGGTTTAAGAAAAGAGCTTTGTTATTAAAAATAGAGTTGAAATTGTTTGTTAAAAGAGTTTTGATATTTACTACTAGTATTGAAACCTTTATATTATAAAGTGACAAAACACAGAAGCAATTGTAGAAACAATCAGTCACAAAAATCGCATACGGAGATGTGAATAAAATCCAAGGAAATCAGCTCAATGTTTTTCAGATAAGATCCCCTACGGAGGGGGGGTCCAGGGGGGTGGCAACCCCCCAAGGTGGGGGTGCGGGGGCAACGCCACCGCTTACGGGGTTCGACCTGCCCGGTCAGGTCGCGGGGGTCCAGGGGGCAGCGCCCCCGGGGGGGGGGGGGGGTGCGGGGCAGCGCCCCGTCCAAAACGGTACGACTTAGTGAAGACAAAATGAGGTCTAACGACCTAAGAGGAATAGGGTCGAGCGACCTAATGGTTGCGACCTAGGGGTCTAAGGGGCACGACCTAGTGGTCCAGCGACCTAAAGGGTAAAGGTCATGCGACCTAAAATGGGTTCGCGACCTAACGGAGACGAGGTCATGCGACCTAAAGTGGTTCGCGACCTAAAGGTGTTCGCGACCTAACAAGGTTCACGACCTAACGGAGACGAGGTCATGCGACCTAAAGTGGTTCGCGACGTAAAGGTGTTCGCGACCTAATAGGGTTCGCGACCTAAAGGTGCACGACCTAAGGTCTTTCGATCTAGGGGTATATAGGTAACACGACCTAAAGATGTCGCGACCTAAGGGGCCAAGCGAACTAGTGGGGCATACGACCTAAAGGAAATAGGGTCCAACGACCTAAGGAAAACAAGGTCCAACGACCTAAGGAAAACAAGGTCCAACGACCTAAAGGGATGGGAGTCATGCGACCTAAAGGAGTATGCGACCTAAAGAAGTGCGCGAGCTAAATGAAGGCGGAACAACTCAGGGTCTAACGACCTAGGGGGAGCGACCTAAGGTCTAACGACCTAAGACCGAGGAGACGTTTCCAACAGAGGGAACGACTTAACGACCTAAGCCTAACGACCTACGACCTAAGGTCCCACGACCTAATGAGGGAGGCAAGGCCGAACGACCTATACGCGAACGACCTAAAGTCCAACGACCTACGACCTAAATCCGAGGTGACCTAAATCCGAGGCGAACGAAATATGCAGGCCTTGACTTTTCCACACGCGCGAGCTAATGATTCCGAGCGACCTATACCTGGGCAGAGCGACCTAAGCTCAGGAAGTTCACCAAACAACTAAAAATTGGAGTTTTTCGCCAATCCAATCCAAACCAAATGCAAATATACATGCTAAAGTGATGGGGAATCATTCCCAACAGTCCAATATAGTTATAGACTAGAATTGTGAGATAAAAATCTCACCTTTTCACCAAATTTATGAAGAAAGAGCTTGAAGGCAATGGAGAAGCAACCACAAGCTTGAATCAATGTCTTCTTCTTGAATTTGGAGTTGAATGATGAATTGCAACTGAATTTGAGTTTTGGAATTTTAATTTCCCATTCCCTCCACCATTAATGCCAAAGCTTGATTAGTTAGAAAATTTATGAAGAGTGAGGAGAAGAGGGTTGGAACTTGGGCTTAATAGGCTAAACTAACCCAAAGTCCAAAGCGGGAAAAGTTAGTGAAATTTCACTAACTCCAACCCTATCGATGTTTATACTTAAAAAAGTTGTAAACGACATTTCGAACTCAATGGAAGTGGTCTCGAGTCCTAATTTGACCGTTTGCAAAAAGTAGCTTTTCGGACCAAAATCCGATTAACGAGTTAATATTTAAATAAAATATTTAAATACAAACTCGATAAATATGCGGGTTGTTACAACCAAGTTATAAATATCATATCCTAAAAATTTCCGAACTTAAACATGCAATATAATTTATCAAATTCCATTTCTAAATTTTTATTCCATTTTTATTTACCGGGTTTATACACAACTTAAATTCAAAAATTTAACTTCATATGTATATATATAAATGGAAGAAGAATAATATTTATAAATTATCAAAATTTAATTTCTATAAATCGTATCACGTCCAAACCATAGAAATCACCTTTAACATAATTTATATATAGACCACGGTGCCTGTATAAAATTTTCTATCCTATGGTCAAGTGATACGGATATTTATCATTTCAATCCGCAATTAAAAATAAAACTTTGCGGTTTTATATCATTTCAAACCACAAATCCCAAATGAAAAGAAAGACGCATGGTAACTTGCAGTTTAATGATATACAAAAAAAACATCCATTCATCAACAACATCCATCATCCAATCACAATCATCAATCAATATCAATCAATAACAATATATATTTGATAATATATAACAGGTAATAACTGGCAATTTTATTCAAATTAAATTTAACAACTATTAATCTAACAGTTTATATTCAGTAATAATTTATATAACTGTTAACTAGCAATTTATATGCAAACAAATAAATTCTAACTGTAAAATAATATGCAATAAACAAATTAAATTAACAGTTAAATTAAAAGAACGAAATTTAACAGCTATGATGAAATAAACATGCCAAATATTCATAAATAAATTTCTACTCATTTCTAAAATTAATTTAACAACCATAAAAGCTCTTAGTAGTTGTGAGTGGGTTAAAACACTCACCTTTTGAATTTAAATCGAATTTAAACCCGATTTAAACTCAAAAAATCCGACGGTCCCCAAATCTGTCCAAACCAGCGTCATCAGATCCGGAACTAAATTACGATCCTAACAAAAGAAATTTCGCGTGAATCGGAGAATGTATGAAAAAGATATTCATTTTAAACGATTTGAAAACAAAAATAAAATAAAATAAAATAAAACAAAACCCACTTAACTTCAATGGCCACGTCAGCTAAAAGCTACAGCACATCGTCGAATTTTTTTCTGGTCAAATGAATATCCAAAACAGAAAACGAATTGTACCAGCAGATTACGTGTCTCGAGAACTTTATCATAAAATTTTCTGGAATTTTTGTGGAGAGTTTGAATTTTATTAGAAAATTTGAATTGTAGATAGATTAGGTTTTGTAACCATTGAGGCAAAGAAAGAGATGAAGAAAAATGAACGTACAGCCAATTTGACAATAGAAAGGAGGCTAGGGTTTATCACAGCATATTTATAAATAGATCGCAAAAGGATAGGTGTGCACGAATTTTAACGTGCAAACAGAAGTGGTCCCAAAAGTATATTAATTATACACGTTACGGATTAAATTATTTCTTTCTCAACATTTACATTGCATTTTAAGCGTATTCACACATGTATAATTAGATGCTTCATTTAAATTTCCATATATATATTCACAATTCCATAAATTTCCAAATACATAGATAAATTTCCGATTTCAACTAAAATTTCTAAATTACTGTAATAATTACAGATTAAATTTCTATCCATTCTCAATAGATTTACGTTTACATACTAAAATCCACATTTCTATGTACATTTGAATTCCATATTATACATATTTTATTTATCTTAATTACTTCCAACTTAAATTTCAATCAACATAAAACGTTTTATTCAGTTTCCAATAATTTCAATCATGCTTTAAATCCAAATGAATAAATAACTTAATTCCCATATAAGCATTTTTCATTTGATTTGCAATCAACCTTTTATGATCAATTAAATCCCGATATATTAAATAAACGTTATATCCATCATTCTTTATCCTATGAAGAAATTTAAGTTATTCACACCTATTACTAAATTTCATATTAATGCACACTAATTTACATTTATTGCAATGGTTACCAAATATTTCCCTGCAATAATTCATTCCCCTATACATACTTACAATTCCACTTAAACTTTACTATACCCATTTATTTTCTCAACATTAAAACCAACGTTACCTCAATTCCACTAATGTACACTTATTCTATTATCACTTACTAACCATTCAAATTTTTATTAACAAATAGGCAGGTAATTCCTATGTTACAAATTTTTAATTCATCCTAATCCCTTACTATTGACATACATTTGCATTACTTACATATCATTTACAATGTTACCCAAAATCTCTATCCATTGTAATTAATACCTTAAATAAGTTTCAATTTATATTCAAGTGAATACATTACCCTTTTTCGTTATGTCATCCATTTTTCACAAGAAACGTTTTATCGTTTCGACAACATTTTATTTCTAATTACCTACATTGATTTGTGTACGTCTCTACTATTTAAAGCATTACCATTCTCACCTTCATCTAAATCTTCATTTATGAAAAAAAAAAATTTCACGTATTTCCTATTTATACACTTATAAATTCCAATTCCAAATAAATAGATAAATCTCCGTTTGCACTACTTAAATCAAAAATCAGTGATTATCCTATCTATACATTTTAAGTGGATGGATCAAATGTTGTATTCAAAAATCTACTTCTTAATATTCTTAGATTTAAACTCAACTCTCTATTAACAGAATATTTAGATGTTTAAACTTCTTTTATTACCATTAACTTATTATTATACATTAAACTTAAATATACTGACAAAGCTTGTTTTTGGTACTCTTTTCATTTCCATAAATAAAATTAGCAGTGGATTCATACCTTATTATGTAATTAACTTTAATTCCACCTAACTAAATATTTACATAATCTTTTATTTGCAATAAATCAACTATTTTATATTAATTAAATTTAATCTTCCTGGTTTACTTATTCATAGTATGTAATTCAGTTACTCACCCTAACCTATTTATTTGAAATCCAATCCAGATTATTTTTACTAAGTTCCAATTTCCAAAGGTTACTGCAATTAATTCAATTAATTGCAATAAATTCTAATAAATTTGATTTTATTGGATTACAACTCAAAATAAATCAATTATTACTCAACCACACAGTTAACATTTCTTTTATGATTCATTACAGTAATATTTCCCAATTCTCATCTTTATTTTCATAAATTACTGGATTTCAATTTAATTGAAATTTTGTTAACTTTACACATAAATAAAAGCTTAAACCTCAATTAATTCATTCCTAAGATCACACTAATTATTATATTATAAAATGGACCTTTCCCTTGGTTACATCTTATTTATTCTCTTACCAATATTCCACACTAACTGCAATAATTTAGTGAATAAATTTGAGATTGATTTCAAAATAAACTTAACAACAAATAAGATAGGTAAAGAACAATAATTATTGTTATTAAATCTATTTCAAAAAGTCTACACTCAATTATTACCTTAAAGTAAGTGTTACGTTTCTATAAATTTATTCATACTTCCGTTACTATATTTATACTTAATAAAGTAACGTTTATTCTTAATAACAACATTATAACTATTCAACATATAAAAGAACTCTATTCCCAAATACATTCATTGACAAATAATTTAGGAAATTTATAATGGTTGTTATCCTTTCTTAAATTTATCTCCAAATAATGTACTTCCCAATTGCATTCACTTATGTTCTATCCAACATTCATTTATATTTTTTTCATAAATTTGTTAATATTTACATCCATTTATTAACAATTTACTTCCATTATACAATTGCAATCTATTATAGTTATTATTACATTAATACTATTTCAAATTTTATTCTTTTAGTACTAATTAAACAATCGTATTAAATTAAGAGATTATAATGATTTTCACTATTTATATACACTCTATTAAACCCAACAGTCGTTCCAATTACCTTTGTATTGCATTAAATTGGTTATCCATCACTGCCTTTTATTTTACTACCTAAATTCACATATAGTTACAAATTTACCAATATATATAAACACAGAGGAAATTGAAATTTCTTGTCATAAATTCTTAAATTTATATTTTATTCAAGTGCAACAATTACGCTATTTCTTTATTAATATTTTACTTAAATTTTCAACAATTAGGTTAGATAACCGTTTCTACAATTCATTATTAATTATTCATTTAAATTTCCCTTATTTATTCAACTTACACACAGGTATACATCTTACACTATCTCAATCATTGGATTTTCATTTAGCATTCATTCCAGCATAAATTCTATCTCTTTTATATATATATCTTTATTTTTCTTTACAAATTTTTTTATCACATAATCCTTTTTGACTAAAATTTAATCGTCGAAATTTACGGGTCGTTACACTCTCCCCCACTCAAAACTTTTCGTCCCCGTAAAGGAAAAGAAGGGAAAAGAAGAATTTCGAAATCAATATTTTAAATTTACAAAATTAGTTAATTTAGCTAAAATATACAAATTTAGATACAGTGAAATATTTAAGTGATTTCACCATTAATCAACCAAATCAAATAACAACCATCAACCTTACAAACAACATACATACACAAGACAAAGCAACCATTTATCCAACAAACAAGAAGTTGTTCGGGTTCAGAACTTGAAATTTGTATGGAATGAAAATAACTATCAAGTGCATCCTCTACTCAACAGTCTTAGATGGAACAAAGATAGATTATTTATTCATCCAACAACTTCATTTTTCTTTACCCAACCCACCATAAATCAACCAATAATAATTTCAAAACAACGACCAAATTCACTTATTATACATTGTTTTCATGCTTAGTTGTTTGATTTCCTTTTATGATTCACGTAACCTTTAAATTTCATTTACTCGTTAATGTTTGTTTCATTAATTTACTTATTACTTATAATTATTCCTTTATACTTATTTGTTAACAAATAGCTTCAATCTTTTTCCAATGTTTATTTCTTCTTCATGAACTATTTACTAAAATTTCATGATCTTATTTATTCACACTCTAATCACTTGAGTTTAAAATTGTGACGACCGCCCATGACTCCCGCACGGAAACAAGGGAATGGTGCGCTGAAGGTGTGCCAGGCAGCCATGGGTGACCGTCAAGGTAGAATAAACATCGCAGAATCTATCGTACAACTCACAGCGCATGGATAAAATACAATAGAGAAGTATAATATAGTGAAGCTCCATAGAACAAAACACCATCAAATAAGCATCATAGTAGTTTTATACAAATATATGAATCATCCATACATCAAAGCCTCACTACAAAACACTCAAACAAATACAGCAGCGGAACACCCAGTACATATAATAAGAAATAATATGCAAAAGCCTCCTGCTCGTCTTTGTCATCATCAGCGTAGACCTCCATGAACAGCACCTGTCACCTGCTACCTAGTCTGCCCATCCCAACATGGATGAACAGCCCAAGGTAATTAGAGGAGACATAAAACCTTGAGTCAGACAAAGTCTTAGTGAGAAGTAAATCAACTATCAAACATACCAAAAGAGCATAAAGGATAAAGGAATAGGAACCAAACCATCCTACTCCACCTCTTTCTACAGTGATAGCCCCAGACTCACACTAAGGAGAAGCAAGCATAACATAGCAGACAATTAAGGTAAAGCAATAACCACTCGAGTCAAGGTCGATGTTTTCCAAATACAAACCCCCAAGGCCTAAACCAAGATCAGATAAGCACCCAGAAAACACCGCTCTTGAGGCCGAATGATGGTACAATCAAATATCCATGACTCTGGCTATCACTGTTAACCTTGCTTCGAAATCACCGTTAATTGAATGACCGACTCCTTCCTGAGCCATCTATCAAGGGTTAATGGTAACCCCGATTCTAGACATAACTCCGCACGTCATCATGACCCATGCCTAGGAATTTTCGCAACTACCCAGAGTACTCTACCACATACCTGTAGTCTTTAGGGTGTCCAGACCACCTACCTGTAGTCTTTAGGGCAACCCTTGTACTCTTGCTTTGAGTCTGCTAGAACCTTCAACAACGATGAAATCCAAGCCTTCTAGTCATCCTCCTTGACGACTATTCTCATTCTAGCCCAAACTACCTCTTGAGCCATCCATTATCAATCAACTCGAACTACCCTTCAAGTTATCAACATGCTTGGAGTAATCCTTCTTGATTATACCAAGGTTACATCACCTCATGCCTCGCCCCATCTTCATCATAGCAAAGGCTCATCTTAACATCATGGTTTGCCTCATCGCATCATGGCAAAATTCCATCTCAATATCATCCAATCCATACATGTGAGCTTCAACATCCACTACATATGCCTTAAGCAACTTTCACCATTCAAGAGCCTCTTCCGTAGCTTTTGAATCGTCTTTGACCATACTTGTCCAAATCTATCAACTAGATAACTCATTCACAACAATCAAACAAGGCAAACATTAATCCAAACAAATAAGTAGTCAATCAAGATCTAAATAGGCATTTATAACTAAAATGGAAATTTCGTAAATAAATGAGCATGGATCTAACATACATGAATCAAGGGTTTTTAGCATAGATCTAACAAATATAAATCATGGGTTTTGTCTCTACGACTTGATAAATGAACTTGCATGAGTAAACATCTTCATAAGTAATGGATCTACACTTGGATCTAAGGAAAAATGCATAAAATCACTATCTACAACACTCCAACAAACCACCAAACCAATATACTCCTTTGGGTCCGCGTGAGAGATAACCACCACTCACCAAATCACCCAAACACTTCAAAAACTAGCAACTTCAGATCTGGACAGCAAGGATTCAAGCTTGATTCGTCGAAATCCCGCTTGAAACGATGAAATCTAGCTTGGTTGGATGAAGATCTTCAACTTTGGCTCTTGGATCTTCGATCTTGGATGGATGTTAGAACTAGATTGGAATGGAGAAAAGGAGATGAAGAAATGTTATAGTCGAGCTCTCAAAATGGCAGCACTTCGTCGCTTCGAAATCCGGTGCCAAAAAGTGAGCCAAAGCCCTCTATTTATAGGCTGAATTTCCCCCTGAGTCGTCCATCCATAAGTCGCCGCCGACCTAACCCATGAGTCGTTCACGACTCATGACTCACGACTCAAGCCACTACGACTCACGACTTAACTCGTATACGAGTTAACACATAGATCATGTCCTTATGACTCGGCCATACGACTCAACTAGCTGCCGACTCAACTCTTAGGCGACCTAAGGTCTTAACTCGTACCAACGACTCAACCAACTCGGGTTAACTAGTGTTATGGCCCAACAGTTCCAACGGCCCAGATGACCCTACGACCTAACTAAGCCGCTAACGACTTACGACTTAGCATCCTTAAGTCGTCTAAAACTTCTAGGTCGCTAACTCGTTAGCTATGCTAACTCCTAACCCGCTAACACGCTGACTCGCGCAAGCCTATAGGTCAGTGAAGAGCTTAACCCGATCACATCTACTAACTCGTCCCAGCCTTGAGTCGTAACTCGTTAACCCCTATGAGTCGGTCAGATTCTCAACTCGGTCCCCTAGTTAACTCGTTAACGACTCAACACTTAACACACGAGTTAACTTCCTATACGACTCAGGCTAGAGACAACATAAACAATACTAACGACCTGTAAATTCTACGATCTATCGACACGTAAAATACGGGTCGTTACATTCTCTCCCCCTTAGGAATTTCGCCCCCGAAATTCCAAACAAACAACAGCAATCAAAGCTATTCTGCAAGCCTACCATCCATAGCAATCAACAAAACATGCATCCAATTCTAGCCTATAATGCAGAATTCTAAGATTAGAACAAGTTACAAATTCATGAGATGTCACGACACCATAGGGCCATACCTCGAAGAGTTCAGGATGAGCTGCCTTCATCCTCTCTTCCTCCTCCCATGTGCAGTCGTTAACATCATCACTCCATTGTATCTTGAGCAACGTAATCGTCTTCCTCCTAAGCTGTTTCGTGTCGGTTTCAAGAACACGAAGCGGCTTACGAGGTCTCGTAACCACTGGATCAACCTCCAAATCTTCACAGCTATCAGCAGAAATCACTGTATTCGAGTCGTGCACATACTTCCGTAGATAAGATACATGAAAGACATTGTGCACACCCGCCATCTTCTCCGGTAACTCCAATCTATAAGCGAGCTTTCCAATTCGCTCGATAATCGGGAATGGTCCAACACATCTCGGAGTTAACTTTACTTTCTTCCCGAATCTAATAACATTCTTCAGTGGAGAAATCTTCACAAAAACCATATCGCCTACGTCGAATTCCAAATCCTTACGACGATTATCGGCATAACTTTTCTGACGATCTTGGGCTGCCTTCATTCGTTGCCGAATGATCTCTATACAATCCGAAGTCTGTCGAATCATCTCTGGCCCAAGTATCAACTTTTCTCCAGTTTCCAACCAACATGTCGGAGAGTTACACGGTCTTCCATATAATGCCTCATATGGTGCCATACCAATACTCGACTGATAACTGTTGTTATATGCAAATTCCACCAAATGAAGGTGATCTTCCCATGATCCTCCGAAATCCAAAACACATGCTCTAAGGAGATCTTCCAAAACTCGGTTGACTCTCTCAGTCTGACCATCTGTTTGGGGATGATAAGCTGTACTCAAACACAACTCAGTTCCCAAAACTTCCTGAAAGCTCTTCCAAAATCCACTAGTGAACAATGGGTCTCGATCGCTCACTATACTCTTCGGAATACCATGGAATCGAACTATCCACTTAACATATAACTCAGCCAACTTCGATGCAGTCCTAGTCGATCGAACAGGAATGAACCTTGCACTCTTAGTCAAACGATCTATGATGACCCAAAT
The DNA here is from genome assembly GCA_030765085.1 of Allium cepa. Taxonomy (NCBI): domain Eukaryota; kingdom Viridiplantae; phylum Streptophyta; class Magnoliopsida; order Asparagales; family Amaryllidaceae; genus Allium; species Allium cepa. The sequence goes on from CM060935.1 coordinate 1,014,875,238, forward strand.
CCCTTCATTCCCTGCCCTGGTTCTAGGTAGACCATCAATAAAATCCATCGACACTTGCTCCCACTTCCATGTAGGAACCTCTAATGGTTGAAGTAATCCACTGGGCTTCTTCTGCTCAGCTTTCACCAACTGGCAGTTCATACACTTGGAAATAAAATTTCCAACATCCTTCTTCATACCTTCCCAATAATAGGTTATCTTCATGTCCCGATACATCTTATTTCCACCTGGATGAATCGTCAACTTCGAGTGATGACTTTCCCTCAGAACTTCATCTCTCAATCCATCTATATCGGGAACAACCAGTCGTCCTTGCTTTCGAAGCCAACCTTCTCGATCGACCTCAAATCCTCTATCCTTTTCTGGATTCAATCCAGATTCCAAATCACGGATAATCTTGACAAGCTTATCGTCTCGCTTTTGACTCTCGCCAATCCTTTCCACAAGAGTAGGCCTTATTGATAAGTTTGCCAACATCTCAGGTTCCAATTCACATCTAGGCCTGAAGTCAAACTCAGCCAAATACTCGAGACTCTTCCATTCCGAAAACATGGCTCCCAATCCTGCATGTCTTCGACTCAACGCATCTGCCACTGCGTTACCTTTTCCCGGAGTATAGGCTATACCAAAATCATATGATGCCAAGAACTCTAGCCATCGTTGCTGTCGAAGATTCAAATCCTTTTGGGAGAACAGATACTTCAACGACTTATGATCTGTAAACAACTCGAATCTAACTCCCAAAAGATAATGTCTCCACATCTTCAAAGCAAATACAATCGCCGCTAACTCCAAATCATGAGTCGGATAATTCCTTTCATGCGGCTTCAGTTGTCGACTTGCATATGCAACAACTTTATTCTTCTGCATTAGTACTGCTCCAAGTCCAGTACCACATGCATCGGTGTAAACCACCATCTCATCATTCCCACTTGGAATAGTCAAAACAGGAGCACTCGTCAGTCGCTCTTTCAGGATTACGAAAGCTTGCCCACACCTATCATCCCATCTGAACACTTGGTTCTTTTTCGTCAATCCTGTTAACGGTGCAGCTATCTTGGAAAAGTCTTTGATAAACCGACGATAATATCCTGCTAATCCAAGAAAACTTCTCACATCAGATGCATTCTTAGGTCTAATCCAATCCTGGATTACTGCCACCTTAGCGGGATCAACCGCGATTCCATTTCAAGAGATAACATGGCCTAAGAACCTCACTTCACCCTTCCAGAAGTGACACTTTGAAAACTTAGCCTTCAGCTGATGTTTCCGCAAGATTTCCAAAACAATCCTCAAGTGTGTCTTGTGTTCCTCCTCAGTTCTGGAATAAATCAGAATATCATCCACGAACACAAGCACGAACTTATTCAACTGATCTCTGAACACTCTATTCATAAGATCCACAAAATATGCTGGTGCGTTGGTCAATCCAAACGGCATTACCAGCCACTCATAAAATCCGGATGGTGTCCTAAAAGCAGTCTTCGGCACACTATCCTTCGCCACTCTCAACTGGTGAAATCCCGTCGCCAAATCCATCTGAGAAAACACCTTAGCCTTGTGAAGCTGATCAAACAAGTCATCTATTCTCGGCAATGGATACTTGTTCTTCTTAGTCACCTTATTCAGCTCACGATAATCCACACACAACCTTAACGATCCATCCGCTTTGGTTGCGAACACAACTGGTGCACCCTATTCGGACACACTACGCCGAATGAATCCTTTCTGCAAAAGGTCATCAACTTGCACCTTCAACTCTAGCTGCTCCTTAGGCGCCATTCTCCTAAGAGGCATCACAATAGGTCTGGCTCCCTCAACTAGATCGATACGAAACTCGATCTCCCTATGCGGCGGTAACCCTTTGACTTCGTCAAAGACATCCTCAAATCCATTCACAATGGGCACCGATGACAGTCCATCCCGTGGAACAACCAGCGAATACATGAAGCTCATGAAGACGCCTTCCTCATGCTTACATCGTATCACAACCTTTCGCCCTTCCACATTCCCGACTGTCACCTCCAGCCTCTCACAATCAATCCTTGCCGCATACCCAAAATAATTCCGAACCCCGCAAAGTTCAGAACAAAGCAATCGCAAACAAACGAGCAATCATGACTCGACACAACTAGACCACGACATATCATACACAAACAAGACGAACCCCCAACTGGATTAGTCACAACCAATGGCCTATCAATAATATCCGGTTTCAAACCTAACCGGCCTACCAAATCATCACAAACAAAAGAATGCGATGCTCCAGTATCAAACAACACTCTAACTGGAATACCACAAATGGAAAGAGTACCTTGAACCACCACACTCTTCCCCTTCACTTCAACAGTAGGAGCTTTTGAAGACGACGACACAGCTCCCATAGCATAAGCTTGCACAATCTGCCTATCCTTCCTCGGCTCCGGACAATTCTTCTTGATATGTCCCAGCTTATCACAGTTATAACACTTTCCCGGCACCTTGGGATTCTTGCAATCTCTGAAGAGATGACCCTTCTGCTGACAGTTGTAGCAGGTCACTTCACCCTTCGGCTTCTTCTGTCCATCCTTACCCTTCTGTTGCTGCTGCTTCCTCTTCTTGTTTCCACCCTGCTGTGGCCTAGACCCTTCCTTGGTTACAGCAACAACAGATCCTTCCTTAGGAAACAAACTCTCATGCCTGAGAGCTTTCTCCACAAGCTTCTCAAACGGATCGTCCAAATGATCCACCAATTGTCTCCTAAGATAAGTGTCCAAGCCCGTCACAAACTTCTCATTCTTCTGATAGGGAGAATCAATATATGACCGAGCATACTTGGACAAAGCTTCAAACTCAGAAACATACTCAAGGACCGATCTCCCACCTTGCTTGAGCTCTACAAACTTCTTGAACAAACAGATTTCTGAGCTATAGAGATAAACTTAGCTTCAAATCTAGCTTGGAATTGCTCCCAAGTAACCTCCTCCTCCGGAGTATCAATGGTGATAGAATTCCACCAATCCGAAGCTCTCCCTTGAAGTTGCCTTGATGCAAGCTTCCTCTTAGTTGCATCCTCAATTCCCAAGTCACCAAAAATCCTTTGACAAGCATCAATCCATCTCTGCACCTCAATGGTTGATTCCGTTCCCAAGAAAACCTTTCCTCTAAGAGAAGTATAGTCCTTGCAAAGCTTAGCAAAATCCACTGGTCTTGGAGCTTGAACTTGAACTCCAACATCTACTGATGGCCCCGAGGCTGGTATCCTTCTCATGATCGAAGTCATCATGGCCTCAAACATAGGAGCATAATCAATAGCTTCCCTAGCAGCACGGCCTTCCCTAGCAGCTGGTCTCCCTCTTCGACTTATCCTTAATATCTACAAAAAGGAATGACTTAGAACACCTTGAGAAACAACTGCATAAGGAGTTCAAATCCTTCTAAGCTACTATATTATATATAGTAATCATTCATTAAAATACAATTACGTCTCTCCTACGTAGTTACGTCAGGGAGCGTTGGCTAAAATCGATTAACCAAAGCTCTGATACCAAATGTGACGACCGCCCATGACTCCCGCACGGAAACAAGGGAATGGTGCGCTGAAGGTGTGCCAGGCAGCCATGGGTGACCGTCAAGGTAGAATAAACATCGCAGAATCTATCGTACAACTCACAGCGCATGGATAAAATACAATAGAGAAGTATAATAAGTGAAGCTCCATAGTACAAAACACCATCAAATAAGCATCATAGTAGTTTTATACAAATATATGAATCATCCATACATCAAAGCCTCACTACAAAACACTCAAACAAATACAGCAGCGGAACACCCAGTACATATAATAAGAAATAATATGCAAAAGCCTCCTGCTCGTCTTTGTCATCATCAGCGTAGACCTCCATGAACAGCACCTGTCACCTGCTACCTAGTCTGCCCATCCCAACATGGATGAACAGCCCAAGGTAATTAGAGGAGACATAAAACCTTGAGTCAGACAAAGTCTTAGTGAGCAGTAAATCAACTATCAAACATACCAAAAGAGCATAAAGGATAAAGGAATAGGAACCAAACCATCCTACTCCACCTCTTTCTACAGTGATAGCCCCAGACTCACACTAAGGAGAAGCAAGCATAACATAGCAGACAATTAAGGTAAAGCAATAACCACTCGAGTCAAGGTCGATGTTTTCCAAATACAAACGCCCAAGGCCTAAACCAAGATCAGATAAGCACCCAGAAAACACCGCTCTTGAGGCCGAATGATGGTACAATCAAATATCCATGACTCTGGCTATCACTGTTAACCTTGCTTCGAAATCACCGTTAATTGAATGACCGACTCCTTCCTGAGCCATCTATCAAGGGTTAATGGTAACCCCGGTTCTAGACATAACTCCGCACATCATCGTGACCCATGCCTAGGAATTTTCGCAACTACCCAGAGTACTCTACCACATACCTGTAGTCTTTAGGGTGTCCAGACCACCTACCTGTAGTCTTTAGGGCAACCCTTGTACTCTTGCTTTGAGTCTGCTAGAACCTTCAACAACGATGAAATCCAAGCCTTCTAGTCATCCTCCTTGACGACTATTCTCATTCTAGCCCAAACTACCTCTTGAGCCATCCATTATCAATCAACTCGAACTACCCTTCAAGTTATCAACATGCTTGGAGTAATCCTTCTTGATTATACCAAGGTTACATCACCTCATGCCTCGCCTCATCTTCATCATAGCAAAGGCTCATCTTAACATCATGGTTTGCCTCATCGCATCATGGCAAAATTCCATCTCAATATCATCCAATCCATACATGTGAGCTTCAACATCCACTACATATGCCTTAAGCAACTTTCACCATTCAAGAGCCTCTTCCGTAGCTTTTGAATCGTCTTTGACCATACTTGTCCAAATCTATCAACTAGATAACTCATTCACAACAATCAAACAAGGCAAACATTAATCCAAACAAATAAGTAGTCAATCAAGATCTAAATAGGCATTTATAACTAAAATGGAAATTTCGTAAATAAATGAGCATGGATCTAACATACATGAATCAAGGGTTTTTAGCATAGATCTAACAAATATAAATCATGGGTTTTGTCTCTACGACTTGATAAATGAACTTGCATGAGTAAACATCTTCATAAGTAATGGATCTACACTTGGATCTAAGGAAAAATGCATAAAATCACTATCTACAACACTCCAACAAACCACCAAACCAATATACTCCTTTGGGTCCGTGTGAGAGATAACCACCACTCACCAAATCACCCAAACACTTAAAAAACTAGCAACTTCAGATCTGGACAGCAAGGATTCAAGCTTGATTCGTCGAAATCCCGCTTGAAACGATGAAATCTAGCTTGGTTGGATGAAGATCTTCAACTTTGGCTCTTGGATCTTTGATCTTGGATGGATGTTAGAACTAGATTGGAATGGAGAAAAGGAGATGAAGAAATGTTGTAGTCGAGCTCTCAAAATGGCAGCACTTCGTCGCTTCGAAATCCGGTGCCAAAAAGTGAGCCAAAGCCCTCTATTTATAGGCTGAATTTCCCCCTGAGTCGTCCATCCATAAGTCGCCGCCGACCTAACCCATGAGTCGTTCACGACTCATGACTCACGACTCACGACTCAAGCCACTACGACTCACGACTTAACTCGTATACGAGTTAACACATAGATCATGTCTTTATGACTCGGCCATACGACTCAACTAGCTGCCGACTCAACTCTTCGGCGACCTAAGGTCTTAACTCGTACCAACGACTCAACCAACTCGGGTTAACTAGTGTTATGGCCCAACAGTTCCAACGGCCCAGATGACCCTACGACCTAACTAAGCCGCTAACGACTTACGACTTAGCATCCTTAAGTCGTCTAAAACTTCTAGGTCGCTAACTCGTTAGCTATGCTAACTCCTAACCCGCTAACACGCTGACTCGCGCAAGCCTATAGGTCGGTGAAGAGTTTAACCCGATCACATCTACTAACTCGTCCCAGCCTTGAGTCGTAACTCGTTAACCCCTATGAGTCGGTCAGATTCTCAACTCGGTCCCCTAGTTAACTCGTTAACGACTCAACACTTAACACACGAGTTAACTTCCTATACGACTCAGGCTAGAGACAACATAAACAATACTAACGACCTGTAAATTCTACGATCTATCGACACGTAAAATACGGGTCGTTACAAAAATCATCTATCTGTCATACTTAACTTTTTATTATATTTACTCGATAGAATTTCAATTATAACTTAAATTAATAACATTAAATTCTCCTTAATTATAGCAAATTCATTGAATTATTCATTTCCTCAATCTTCATTTGTAAGTTTTCTCTTACATTTCCTTACTAACATTGCAACTTTTATTATATGGTAAGTTATATATGTTTTAAGAATGTAAGTGAAATTTATACAAGTTTCTTCTCGATTTCTTTAATTAATTAATTAATGGTTAAATAAATATATTCGTTTTATAAATTTCAATTTCAACTTACCTTTAATTTCATTTATTTATTTAAAGGTTTACGTTACTATTATATTTAATAATAGTAATAATTTAATTACACTAAATTTGCTACCCTATAACATTAATTCTTATAAATAAAGAAGTTTACTAATTCATTTACTAATGTTTACAATTGTTTATTTACATTTCTTATCTTCCTATGGTATTAAATTTTCTTTAATTAAAGGTTCACATTTTCTATACTAAATTGAACTATTAATTAACTGGAATTTTAAGAACCAAATACCGGGTTTAATTCCAAATTGTTTAAAATAGTAGATACACATATTCTTTTTACTTATATAACTTTAATTATAATCAAACGATAAAGTTCTCTTAAACAAATTTTGCAGTAAATTTCTACAGTGGCCTTTCCTCTTCGAAACTCGAAAATGGATGTCGATGATGCGTGCACTCATCACCGAAATTTATTTTCCAGCGACAGAGAGGGAAGTACAAACTTATTTTCCAAAATCTTCCTTTAAAACAATTCTTTCGAATTATATTGAAATATTATATCAGAAAATACTTATAAATAATATTATTATATTCCAAATTTTGTTCGAAAGAATTTTCAAAACCCCGGAACTTGAGTTCTAAATTTCTAAATTCATTTATCTATTTTCTTAAAAAAAATTTCAATTATTATTTCCTAACAACCAATCTATATCAACCAAATATAGATATAATTTGAAAATTTTATTTTATATATAGAAAATAGATTAGGCAAAATTATTTCATTTGCCTATAATAAAACAAATATTATGTCGGTCTGTCCTATTAAGTGTTTAGAAACCCCTATTGATGTCACAGCGTCCCATGCATCAACCGGAATTTATAAATACAAAACGGAACAGATTAACACAATATAAAAACCTTTTATAAAACTAACAAGTACGCTCTCTCATATATATACACTCAGCGACTCCCATAGGGTATTACTACCCTATTATCAAAGAGTCAAACCCCACAAAGCCAAGGTTTATCGCTAAACCAAAGCTCTGATACCAACTGTAACGTCCCGCCTTTTCGCACGATTTAAACCGACACACGTGCCAATTCAAACCATACAGAAGGGCGGATTGTTATGGGGTAAATAAGAAAACAGAGAAGAAAATAGAACAAACAGAATCTCACAGCGGAAGGATAAAATACAATAATAAATATATAGTTCGTAAACGGTTTACAAAACACTTGATTCTTCTTTATACAATAAGTATCAGAGTTACACATACCAATACAATCAATGCAGCGGAACAGTATGAGTGTGGTGCAAAACTATAAATAATAATAATACGGGTTCTTCGTCTTCGTCCTCCAAAGCTAAAGTCTTCGATCCTGAAACGCCCGGACTGACCCGAGCGAATTGAAAAGACAAAACATTCGAGTCAGAACTAAAAGATCTTATGTGAGTTAAATTAACAGAAATAAATATGAGTGCGGTAACTCAAGAGATGCTCGGGATTTACATCTCCTAAGGATCCGTTAAACTATTTACTATGTAGTATATTGTGCTATTATAGTAGTGTCTATAGTAAAATAAACATACTTTTAAATAGCATTAAGGCTTTACATTTTCCACCCTAACACGTAATAGTCCCAGTAGTCCATCCAATATCATAGTCCCTCCTGATCGGGAAGCCACCAGAGGATACCACACGGGCTACGGGAGAAATCCAAACTCGTACAAGGCGCGATAGGGTAGGTGACACGACACAACTAGGCAATGCCAGGGTAGATATACCAATTGCGTACCCAGGCTGGTGGAAACGCGTAGCCGCAGTTACCGCCCACCTTGTACAAACTCCCCAAAATCAAAATATAAAAGTGGCCACTGAATCAATCCAAAGTCATAGTATAATATCGAAGAGGAGTGTCCGATCAGAGGTATGACCTCATTGGCCTGGGAATAGCTCCTGTTTTAGCCACCTTATGCCAAATCATGGGAGTCGGGTCCACGTATTTACCTTACAGGAAACGCCGCCACCAACCTACTTCATTCTGGAATCTCCACCGCGTACACGGTTAGTCAAAGTGGTTTTCGGTATCGACAGAGAGTATGTCCATAACCGATCTCGGTCTCTTTGCCAAACCATCGTTATTATAACACCGCGGTCATTTAAAAAAAAATAGTTTATACTTTAAAACCCGAATATACATTTCCATTCAAAACTATGAATACGATATCATCTTAAAACCCAAAACAATATGATATCATTTATCTCAAATATAATTCCTTTCCAAAATCATACTGGTTTTTTTTTGATTTAAATATCTGGAAAACCAACATTTGAATTACACTTTCAAAATATAATATTTTCAGAATTCATACCTTTAAAACCATAACTTCTAAAACTTAAATGGTTCGGATATTCAACGGCATATAGAATAAATGGTTTAAATTTATGGTTACTTTGTAAAGAAAATAATTTACATGGCTTTACGAATATAGTTCTTATTTAATGTTTAAACCATAATTTAAATATCACTTCAAGTTCCAAAACCCCTTCAATTTATATATATATAACTCCATTTGGAGTATTAATATTTCAAAACTAAAGTTGGATTTTATTCTTTCAACAAATTAATGTTCTATTATTTAGTCTTGAATATTCCCATAAATTCCATAAATAAAACTCCAATTTCTAGCCATTAAATATTTTTCCCAATTTACTTAATACTAGAATATTAATTTTTAAATTTATTAAGGAAAACCAAGTTATAAATATCATATCCTAAAAATCTCCAAACTTAAACATACAATATAATTTATCAAATTCCATTTCTAAATTTTTATTCCATTTTTATTTACCGGGTTTATACACAACTTAAATTCAAAAATTTAACTCCATATGTATATATATAAATGGAAGAAGAATAATATTTATAAATTATCAAAATTTAATTTCTATAAATCGTATCACATCCAAACCATAGAAATCACCTTTAACATAATTTATATATAGACCACGGTGCCTGTATAAAATTTTCTATCCTATGGTCAAGTGATACGGATATTTATCATTTCAATCCGCAATTAAAAATAAAACTTTGCGGTTTTATATCATTTCAAACCACAAATCCCAAATGAAAAGAAAGATGCATGCTAACTTGCAGTTTAATGATATACAAATAAAACATCCATTCATCAACAACATCCATCATCCAATCACAATCATCAATCAATATCAATCAATAACAATATATATTTGATAATATATAACAGGTAATAACTGGCAATTTTATTCAAATTAAATTTAACAACTATTAATCTAATAGTTTATATTCAGTAATAATTTATATAACTGTTAACTAGCAATTTATATGCAAACAAATAAATTCTAACTGTAAATTAATATGCAATAAACAAATTAAATTAACAGTTAAATTAAATGAACGAAATTTAACATCTATGATGAAATAAACATGCCAAATATTCATAAATAAATTTCTATTCATTTCTAAAATTAATTTAACAACCATAAAAGCTCTTAGTAGTTGTGAGTGGGTTAAAACACTCACCTTTTGAATTTAAATCGAATTTAAACCCGATTTAAACTCAAAAAATCCGACGGTCCCCAAATCTGTCCAAACCAGCGTCATCAGATCCGGAACTAAATTACGATCCTAACAAAAGAAATTTCGCGTGAATCGGAGAACGTATGAAAAAGATATTCATTTTAAACGATTTGAAAACAAAAATAAAATAAAATAAAATAAAATAAAACCCACTTAACTTCAATGGCCACGTCAGCTAAAAGCTACAGCACATCGTCGAATTTTTTTCTGGTCAAACGAATATCCAAAACAGAAAACGAATTGTACCAGCAGATTACGTGTCTCGAGAACTTTATCATATAATTTTCTGGAATTTTTGTGGAGAGTTTGAATTTTATTAGAAAATTTGAATTGTAGATAGATTAGGTTTTGTAACCATTGAGGCAGAGAAAGAGATGAAGAAAAATGAACGTACAGCCAATTTGACAATAGGAAGGAGGCTAGGGTTTATCACAGCATATTTATAGATAGATCGCAAAAGGATAGGTGTGCACGAATTTTAACGTGCAAACAGAAGTGGTCCCAAAAGGATATTAATTATACACGTTACAGATTAAATTATTTCTTTCTCAACATTTACATTGCATTTTAAGCGTATTCACACATGTATAATTAGATGCTTCATTTAAATTTCCATATATATATTCACAATTCCATAAATTTCCAAATACATAGATAAATTTTCGATTTCAACTAAAATTTCTAAATTACTGTAATAATTACAGATTAAATTTCTATCCATTCTCAATAGATTTACGTTTACATACTAAAATCCACATTTCTATGTACATTTGAATTCCATATTATACATATTTTATTTATCTTAATTACTTCCAACTTAAATTTCAATCAACATAAAACGTTTTATTCAGTTTCCAATAATTTCAATCATGCTTTAAATCCAAATGAATAAATAACTTAATTCCCATTTAAGCATTTTTCATTTGATTTGCAATCAATCTTTTATGATCAATTAAATCCCGATATATTAAATAAACGTTATATCCATCATTCTTTATCCTATGAAGAAATTTAAGTTATTCACACCTATTACTAAATTTCATATTAATGCACACTAATTTACATTTATTGCAATGGTTACCAAATATTTCCCTGCAATAATTCATTCCCCTATACATACTTACAATTCCACTTAAACTTTACTATACCCATTTATTTTCTCAACATTAAAACCAACGTTACCTCAATTCCACTAATGTACACTTATTCTATTATCACTTACTAACCATTCAAATTTTTATTAACAAATAGGCAGGTAATTCCTATGTTACAAATTTTTAATTCATCCTAATCCCTTACTATTGACATACATTTGCATTACTTACATATCATTTACAATGTTACCCAAAATCTCTATCCATTGTAATTAATACCTTAAATAAGTTTCAATTTATATTCAAGTGAATACATTACCCTTTTTCGTTATGTCATCCATTTTTCACAAGAAACGTTTTATCGTTTCGACAACATTTTATTTCTAATTACCTACATTGATTTGTGTACGTCTCTACTATTTAAAGCATTACCATTCTCACCTTCATCAAAATCTTTATTTATGAATAAAAAAAATAAATTTCACTTATTTCCTATTTATACATTTATAAATTCCAATTCCAAATAAATAGATAAATCTCCGTTTGCACTACTTAAATCAAAAATCAGTGATTATCCTATCTATACATTTTAAGTGGATGGATCAAATGTTGTATTCAAAAACCTACTTCTTAATATTCTTAGATTTAAACTCAACCCTCTATTAACAGAATATTTAGATGTTTAAACTTCTTTTATTACCATTAACTTATTATTATACATTAAACTTAAATATACTGACAAAGCTTGTTTTTGGTACTCTTTTCATTTCCATAAATAAAATTAGCAGTGGATTCATACCTTATTATGTAATTAACTTTAATTCCACCTAACTAAATATTTACATAATCTTTTATTTGCAATAAATCAACTATTTTATATTAATTAAATTTAATCTTCCTGGTTCACTTATTCATAGTATGTAATTCAGTTACTCACCCTAACCTATTTACTTGAAATCCAATCCAGATTATTTTTACTAAGTTCCAATTTCCAAAGGTTACTGCAATTAATTCAATTAATTGCAATAAATTCTAATAAATTTGATTTTATTGGATTACAACTCAAAATAAATCAATTATTACTCAACCACACAGTTAACATTTCTTTTATGATTCATTACAGTAATATTTCCCAATTCTCATCTTTATTTTCATAAATTACTGGATTTCAAATTAATTGAAATTTTGTTAACTTTACACATAAATAAAAGCTTAAACCTCAATTAATTCATTCCTAAGATCACACTAATTATTATATTATAAAATGGACCTTTCCCTTGGTTACATCTTATTTATTCTCTTACCAATATTCCACACTAACTGCAATAATTTAGTGAATAAATTTGAGATTGATTTCAAAATAAACTTAACAACAAATAAGATAGGTAACGAACAATAATTATTGTTATTAAATCTATTTCAAAAAGTCTACACTCAATTATTACCTTAAAGTAAGTCTTACGTTTTTATAAATTTATTCATACTTCCGTTACTATATTTATACTTAATAAAGTAACGTTTATTCTTAATAACAACATTATAACTATTCAACATATAAAAGAACTCTATTCCCAAATACATTCATTGACAAATAAGTTAGGAAATTTATAATGGTTGTTATCCTTTCTTAAATTTATCTCCAAATAACGTACTTCCCAATTGCATTCACTTATGTTCTATCCAACATTCATTTATATTTTTTTTCATAAATTTGTTAATATTTACATCCATTTATTAACAATTTACTTCCATTATACAATTGCAATCTATTATAGTTATTATTACATTAATACTATTTCAAATTTTATTCTTTTAGTATTAATTAAACAATCGTATTAAATTAAGAGATTATAATGATTTTCACTATTTATATACACTCCATTAAACCCAACAGTCGTTCCAATTACCTTTGTATTACATTAAATTGGTTATCCATCACTGCCTTTTATTTTACTACCTAAATTCACATATAGTTACCAATTTACCAATATATATAAACACAGAGGAAATTGAAATTTCTTGTCATAAATTCTTAAATTTATATTTTATTCAAGTGCAACAATTACGCTATTTCTTTATTAATATTTTACTTAAATTTTCAACAATTAGGTTAGATAACCATTTCTACAATTCATTATTAATTATTCATTTAAATCTCCCTTATTTATTCAACTTACACACAGGTATACATCTTACACTATCTCAATCATTGGATTTTCATTTAGCGTTCATTCCAGCATAAATTCTATCTCTTTTTTATATATATATCTTTATTTTTCTTTACAAATTTTTTTATTACATAATCCCTTTTTAACTAAAATTTAATCGTCGAAATTTACGGGTCGTTACAAGTTCATCATGTCAATAGTTCATGTCTCTCAGAAAATCCTAATTCCTTTGAAGTTTTAAATGACTCCTCTCTTGTTACAAATAAGGATAGTGTCAGTGAAGCTTTCACATTTTTATCTACACTAAATCATTCCATGCATTCATCTGAATCTGGTCCTAAAGTTGTTTCAGCTGTTAATGATTCTGATCCTTCTGCTTCTTTCTTAGTAGCTGAAACACTATCAAATCTATCATCTGCAAATAAAGTTGTCTCAACCGTTCTCCCTTGTGCAACCACTTCTACTTCAGCTTCTTGTTCCTCTCAATTTAGTTCAAAATCTCCTATTCCTAATCCTTCCTCACCTTATTTGCATTTGTCTCCACCAAATCATATTTTGTTACCTCCACCTTCTGTATCTAATCAGTGTTCTGATGTCATATCAAATTCTGGCAAAAATAATGTTGTCAACACTGATGATCTCAACAAAGGTAAAAACTATAAACCTCATGAAGTCTTACCTTTATCCTCATCAAAAAATAATTCCCATCATAGGCATACTAGGAAAAATCCTTCACCTTTGTTTCCTCCACTCCCTCTTAAATGAATAATATTTCTTTTTGGAATATAAGAGGGGCTAATTTATCATCTAAACAATTTGAGATCAAAAATCTTATACAGGAAAAGAACATTCAATTAATGTGTGTATCTGAAACTAAGCTTGATATACAATCTACTATCAAGGCTATGCGTTTAATTGCTCCATCCTGGTTATATGATGATAACTTTCTTGAAGCTAATTATGGCAGATTACTCACTTTATGGAATCCAAATTTTTTCAAACTTTCCAGGTTAAATGCTTCTGATCAATATATTCATTACCTTTGTATTCATTTGCCATCCAATGTTTCTTTTCATCTTACCTCTGTTTATGCTCAAAACTCATTATCTTTAAGACAGGTTTTTTCTGGATTCTCTTCCTTCTTTAAACTCATCTTCCACTCCTTGGCTAATTGGTGGTGATTTTAATTGTATGTTTGCAAGCAATCAGAAATGTGGTGGCTGTCCATTATCTCTGAAGGATATTTCTCCATTAAATAGTGCCCTAATTCAATCAAATCTTATCTCTGCTAAATATATTGGTTCAAATTTTACTTGGTCTAACAGTAATAGGAGTGGTAATTCTACTTTATGTAAGCTTGATCATATTTTCTTAAACATTCCTTTTCTTCATCTTTGGCCAAAATCTTTTTATCATATCTTACAACCTTCTTTATCTGATCATTGTCCATTATTATTTCATTGTGGAGCTAATGATTTTCATGGTGGGAAGCACTCTTTTAAATTTTTTAATTTCTGGACTAAACAAGTTGATTATCATGTTATTTTAAAGCAGGTGTGGAATATGCAATATGGCAAGGATCCTCTTACAAATATTATTTTCAAAATGAAAGCTATAAATTTCAACTTAAGAAGTGGTCTGCTGTTAACTTTGGTAAGGATTCTAAACTATCTACTCAGATTAGGAATGAGCTCTTTAAAATTCAAGCTATGCTGAGTGATAGACCTTTTGATGCTTCTTTACTTCATATTGAATTGCAATTAAAAAATGCTCTGCATCAAGTTATACAAAAAGAAGTTTCTTCAATCAAACAGAAAATTCACTTGAGAATGGAAAAAGAGGCTGATAGGAATACTAAGTACTACCATAATTTTCTAAAAGTAAAAAGGAATCATGAATGTATTTTTCAGATTAAGGATATGCTTGGAAACATGGTGAATACTTTTGATGGAATAAATGAGGCTTTTGTTCAGTATTTCAAATCTATTTTAGCTCCATCCAACTTATTCATTCCTGATATCAATTCACTTTATGACATTAACCTTCCTACCATAACTGCCTCTCAGTCAAATACTTTGATTAGTGCAATATCAGGGAATGAAATTGAATCTGCAGTTTTTAGCCTAGATAGTGATAGTTATGGTGGTCCAGATGGATTTAATGCACATTTTATTCAGTAGAGTTGGAAGATAATTGGATCAGATATTGTTAAGGCCATTCAGCATTTTTTCTTCATAATAAGCTCCCTGTTGGTCTTGCTGCAACTGCTATTACTCTAATTCCCAAAATAAATAATCCATCTTCAGTTGCTGATTTTAGGCCAATTTCTTGTTGTAATATTATTTACAAAATTATATCAAAGGTTTTGGCAAATAGATTACAAATAGTCTTACCATCTATCATTACAAACAATCAAGCTGCATATATTACTGGTAGATCAATAAGTGATAATATCCTCTTGACTCAAGAATTGTTGTATGGATATGAGAGGACAAATATTTCTCCAAGGTGCATGTTAAAACTAGACACTAAAAAGGCATTTGATTCCATTGCTTGGCCTTCTATTTTAGCTATAATGTCTAGAATGAACTTCCCAAAATGTAAAGACCCGTAAGTCCGTACTCCTTGAATAGACACTAATCTCCTTTATAATTTCACCATTTTGATTTATAAAATAATCAAATTTTATAAATCCTATATTTTAAACTTTTCACCATCAATTCAAATTTCCCAATTTAAACCATTTTATAAAATTATTAACCCCATAATTTCAAAAATCAACCTTTAACTATATTTCTCAAAAATCATAATTTTTATAACTTTAAAAATTATAACGTTTATTTATTTAAAATGGGTTCCAAAAATATTTAATATTTTCAAAGATCACTTTAAAAACCTTTTAAAATCCCAAAATCTGGGTCCAATGATGCTACACACCAAATAGTCAATCACGACTACAACGATATCATATATCAATATGAAAATCCATCAAATATCAAAATATCTGAAATCAAATAAAAACTGTTGAGGAATCCAGTTGGATCCCTCCAACCTGTTTTCCTGCATCACAAACATTAGCACAATACCAATTCCGTTCCAGTACGAAATTATCGCGGTATATGTTTTTATTAAATATTATCCGCTTAATAACGGCGCGATAGGGTCTCATCCACTAAAAAATACGGGAAATCAATCAACTGCAATATATACATATGCCAATATATATATATATTGATATTATTTATAATACCAATTTCACTGTTTATGAAATATTCGCGGTATATGTTTTTATTAAATAACATCCGCTTACTAACGGCGTATAATGTCTATTTTAACAATCAATAGATAACAATCATCATTCAAACATGCATTCAAATATTTTAAATCCAACTATTTAAAATAAAATCGAAACTGATTCGATTGAGTGAGAAGTTCTCACCTTGATTTTAATTTCCGTTTTAGCGATTTATTTCGAATAAAATTAAACGGACGTTTAAATTTACCCAAAATTCTCACTAACTCCAAACGACTCCAAACCAACTCCATCGCGTAGTGCTCGTCCATACGATTCCAACGCAACTGGGTTTGCATTTTTTCGACCTCGTATGAAAAAGTTACAAATATTTGAAGTTACACGAGTTTTTATAACTATAATTACAACTTTATTTTATAATTTTATACCCAAAGCAAATCATCACCGTGAGATCCAGATCCAACGGCTCATGCTCATCTCCTACATCACGCGCATCTTCTACAGGTTGTACACGAGGCCGCCGAACCCATAATAGCAAACTAGGGTTTGAATTTTCATCAACAACACTCAACTATACTCGATCAAACTACCGCCATTTCGAAGCACTCAACACTAGCTACACTCGGCCCCAGGCACACGAAGCTCGGCCCCCTCTACAAGCGCGCGCATGAGGGTGAACACGGCATGCACGCGACCCCCTATCTCCCCCATCGTCGCTCCAAACACGATCTCCACCGTTGAACTTGTAGATATCACCATGCTCTTCGATTCTCTAGTTGAAACTTTCTTGAATCGTTGAGTGGATTTGAAGATTCGGAGGGAAAATGGTTGGCAATTTTCAGCCATTGGTTGCTTGAACTGGCGGCTGGCTTATAGATTAGGGTTTAGAATTTTATTTTTAATTTTTGTGAATTTTTGAGCTATTTATAGAAGAAAATCGAACACTATTCATCCAGAAATTCCGAACTCCGATTTGCGCGCCGTAACCAGCGTTTCTAGGGTTTACCCCGCGTTCCGGACACAATGGAACAGGTTTCGAAAGCTAATTCGGACATCTGTGCAAGTTATGGCTATAAACGCTCAATTTGAATTAAACCGATTTAAGCGATTTTCTAGGCGTTTTAATTTGTACCGGACAAACGGTAAATCCAATCGACTTGAAATTTGAAACCTTACAATAATATCACATTACGGATCCGATGAAACTGGTTTCGTCGAAATCCGAGACTTTTTGAAAAAGGGCTATTTTAACTCGCCAAATTAAAATTAAAAATAAATCGATGCGTTTTGAGCTGCCACGCTCAAACGATAACTCCGATTGACACGAAAATTAAAATCCGATAATAACTAACTATTACGGATCCAATGGAACTGGTTTCGTTCAATTCTGAGACTGTTCAAAAATTGGCTATTTTCACTAGTCGATTTAAATATTAAAATATTCAATTTTCACAAATTAACTTTTAATTCGATTTTAAAAGTTCTAAAATATCATTCTAACTTCCATATGATAAAATAAAGTTTTACAAATCATTTTCAATCATATTTAACGCAATTTTCAATTATTTCCATAATTTAACATATTAAATTATCGATTTAAAAATCCAATTAAATCCAAAAATTCAAATAAAAATTTATTTGACTTATAAATTTACTTATTAATATTTGAAATTAATTAAATATTCATATTTTAATTTCTAAAAATTCTGGGTCGTTACAACCTTCCCCACTTAAAAGAATTTCGTCCTCGAAATTACAAGTAAGAAAAGTTATAGAATCTATTAATTTTCCAAAAATTCATAGTTAAACTTCTTATAATACTTTACTAAGTTTTCAAAATCATACTTAGTTATCCTTTCAAAAACAACTACTATTGTTTAACTTTCAACTTCAAATCAAAGTTAAAGTTTTCAAAATTTTTCAAATTCTTTCAAATTTTTCTAACGCCTTATATTTTCGGAAAAATTCGCCATAGTCTCCTTTGCGCGGCTCGATCCGAAAAAAAATATGACAATATATAAATCACAAATATACATCTCATCAAGTAATGAGGCATCCCGAAGGGAAAAAGTGTAAAAGTACGATATGTAATCCGAGATATGTACCTTATATTTTATTAGCAAGCATATACGGCTAATATAGCGCAAAAGCGAGCTCCAAATGCGAAGCAAACGCGATCCGCACCTACTAATTACTCAACAAACAACATGAGAACATGCATATATGAAAATAATCTCAATATACAACATATATCTCCATAACAACTATATATGTCACATAGCAAATGCAACATATTCAAACATCAACCAACTAGCATTCAACAAATTCATAACCAATAAATATTCATTCATATTTTCATTAATATTAAATGAATTGGTTTTCAATTTAATCACATTCGATTCATTAATAGTGGATGTTTTTACTAACATTCATTCTCAATTAGTTTATATTCACTAATTCATATTCAAGTTGGTTCACTTCCAATTCAAATTCAATTCTATTCAAGATTCATTTAACTTCCAATTGGATTTCAATTACTTTAGCTTTCAATTTCATTAATTCAATTTCAGTAACACTTAATGAATTATATACAATCAACTAACAATCATATAACAATCAATGTTTATTAATTACAACCAAACTTCTTTGCTTTTATTAATTCAATTTGGTTTAACACCATCACTTTCAATTGGTTTAATCAAATTGATTTTTCATTCTATTATTCAACTTCCAATGACATTAGATTTTAATGAATTATCACTTACATTCATTATTTCATATCAACTTAAATTTACATTTAATTGATTAATATTCAATCCATTCATTCAATTCAATTCTATTACAAAAGTTGAATTTCATTTATATAACTCAAGTTCACATCCACCACTTAACTTTATTAATTTAGTTTGATACTAATATCAACTTCATTCAATATCACTTAAGTTATATTCCATTTATAAACATCACTTGTTTTTACATAACTTAAATTCCTAAATATATCCATATAGTTTCACTTCTTATATATATATATTTATTTCACAATTGTAAATCACTTTAATTATAATTCAATTCTTATAATTCTTTTGCTTATACAATTATTCTTTTATTTAGATTATTCAAACAACTAAACAATCAACTTATATACACTTTAATAATTTTGCAAAATTATTCCTTTATATATAAAATATACTCAAGGTAAAATTATTTCATTTACCCAATTTTAAAACAATATTATGTCGAATTGTTCTATTCAAGTGTTTAGAGATCCCTATCAACAACGTTAATTACTCATATTAACCAGAATCTATATACCACTCAACAAAACAATCATCACAATATAAAACAATTTTATATTCACTAACAAATACGCTCTCATAGCTATTATTACACTCAAATTCATTCTAGAGTACTGCTGACTCTATCTCTAATGAATAATACCCAACAGAACCATGGTTGTCGCTTAACCATAAGCTCCGATACCAACTGTAAAGACCCGTAAGTCCGTACTCCTTGAATAGACACTAATCTCCTTTATAATTTCACCATTTTGATTTATAAAATAATCAAATTTTATAAATCCTATATTTTAAACTTTTCACCATCAATTCAAATTTCCCAATTTAAACCATTTTATAAAATTATTAACCCCATAATTTCAAAAATCAACCTTTAACTATATTTCTCAAAACTCATAATTTTTATAACTTTAAAAATTATAACGTTTATTTATTTAAAATGGGTCAATTCCAAAAATATTTAATATTTTCAAAGATCACTTTAAAAACCTTTTAAAATCCCAAAATTTGGGTCCAATGATGCTACACACCAAATAGTCAATCACGACTACAACGATATCATATATCAATATGAAAATCCATCAAATATCAAAATATCTGAAATCAAATAAAAAACTGTTGAGGAATCCAGTTGGATCCCTCCAACCTGTTTTCCTGCATCACAAACATTAGCACAATACCAATTCCGTTCCAGTACGAAATTATCGCGGTATATGTTTTTATTAAATATTATCCGCTTAATAACGGCGCAATAGGGTCTCATCCGCTAAAAAATACGGGAAATCAATCAACTGCAATATATACATATGCCAATATATATATATTGATATTATTTATAATACCAATTTCACTGTTTATGAAATATTCGCGGTATATGTTTTTATTAAATAACATCCGCTTACTAACGGCGTATAATGTCTATTTTAACAATCAATAGATAACAATCATCATTCAAACATGCATTCAAATATTTTAAATCCAACTATTTAAAATAAAATCGAAACTGATTCGATTGAGTGAGAAGTTCTCACCTTGATTTTAATTTCCGTTTTAGCGATTTATTTCGAATAAAATTAAACGGACGTTTAAATTTACCCAAAATTCTCACTAACTCCAAACGACTCCAAACCAACTCCATCGCGTAGTGCTCGTCCATACGATTCCAACGCAACTGGGTTTGCATTTTTTCGACCTCGTATGAAAAAGTTACAAATATTTGAAGTTACACGAGTTTTTATAACTATAATTACAACTTTATTTTATAATTTTATACCCAAAGCAAATCATCACCATGAGATCCAGATCCAACGGCTCATGCTCATCTCCTACATCACGCGCATCTTCTACAGGTTGTACACGAGGCCGCCGAACCCATAATAGCAAACTAGGGTTTGAATTTTCATCAACAACACTCAACTATACTCGATCAAACTACCGCCATTTCGAAGCACTCAACACTAGCTACACTCGGCCCCAAGCACACGAAGCTCGGCCCCCTCTACATGCGCGTGCACGAGGGTGAACACGGCACGCACGCGACCCCCTATCTCCCCCATCGTCGCTCCAAACACGATCTCCACCGTTGAACTTGTAGATATCACCATGCTCTTCGATTCTCTAGTTGAAACTTTCTTGAATCGTTGAGTGGATTTGAAGATTCGGAGGGAAAATGGTTGGCAATTTTCGGCCATTGGTTGCTTGAACTGGCGGCTGGCTTATAGATTAGGGTTTAGAATTTTATTTTTAATTTTTGTGAATTTTTGAGCTATTTATAGAAGAAAATCGAACACTATTCATCCAGAAATTCCGAACTCCGATTTACGCGCCGTAACCAGCGTTTCTAGGGTTTACCCCGCGTTCCTGACACAATGGAACAGGTTTCGAAAGCTAATTCAGACATCTGTGCAAGTTATGGCTATAAACGCTCAATTTGAATTAAACCGATTTAAGCGATTTTCTAGGCGTTTTAATTTGTACCGGACAAACGGTAAATCCAATCGACTTGAAATTTGAAACCTTACAATAATATCACATTACAGATCCGATGAAACTGGTTTCGTCGAAATCCGAGACTTTTTGAAAAATGGCTATTTTAACTCGCCAAATTAAAATTAAAAATAAATCGATGCGTTTTGAGCTGCCACGCTCAAACGATAACTCCGATTGACACGAAAATTGAAATCCGGTAATAACTAACTATTATGAATCCAATGGAACTGGTTTCGTTCAATTCTGAGACTGTTCAAAAATTGGCTATTTTCACTAGTCGATTTAAATATTAAAATATTCAATTTTCACAAATTAACTTTTAATTCGATTTTAAAAGTTCTAAAATATCATTCTAACTTCCATATGATAAAATAAAGTTTTACAAATCATTTTCAATCATATTTAACGCAATTTTCAATTATTTCCATAATTTAACATATTAAATTATCGATTTAAAAATCCAATTAAATCCAAAAATTCAAATAAAAATTTATTTGACTTATAAATTTACTTATTAATATTTGAAATTAATTAAATATTCATATTTTAATTTGTAAAAATTCTGGGTCGTTACACAAAACCTTTTTTAGCTTGGATCTACACATGTATATCATCACCTAAGTATTCTATTTCGAGAGAGGGTGGATTGTATGGTTATTTTAAAGGTAATCAAGGTGTTAGACAAGGTGATCCAATCTCAGCTTATTTGTTCATAATAGTTATGGAGCTTCTGAATTCTATCATGAAGGATCTTGTAGTTCAAAATAATTTTCAGCTTCATCCCAAATGCAAAAATCCAATTATCACTCATCTTCTTTTTGCGGATGATCTTATAATCTTTACAAAGCCTACTTATCATAATATTCAATGTGTTACTTCATCACTAAAATTTTTCCATTCAATCACTGGCTTGCAAATTAATCTCCATAAATCAAATATCATGGTTGCTGGTTTAAATTCATTCCAAAAGAATGATATCATAAAATTTTCAGGTCTTCAAGAATTATCTAAGAACTCTTACTATTTGGGTTTACCTATCTTAAGTTCTAGAATTACTAAACAAAATTGCTTGCCACTCTTTGAGAAGATCATTGAAAGACTTCGAGTATGGCCTATTGATAAGCTATCACAAGCTAGTAGGCTTACTATCATCCAATCCATTGTTGTGGCTATGACCAATTATTGGACAAGACATTACATACTCCCTGTAAAGTTGATAAACATGATTTCTAGTGCTCTTAACAAATTCCTCTGGCATGGTGATCCTTTTTCTAGAAAACTCATCCCAATTTCTTTTTATAAACTGTTTGAATCTAAGAAGAATGGTGGTCTTGGTATAACTAATATTTTTCTTTGGAACAAGGCAGCCATGTCAGTATACTTCAATAAGATCTTTGAATCTGATAGAAATTTATGGTCACAATGGGTTAATCATAATTTGGTTGGTAAGAAGAATTTTTGGACTATGCAAATTCCACAGAACTGCAGTTGGAGTTGGAGAAGTATTCTTAAGCTTAGGGAAATTTTTATCCCTCTCTTACAATGCAACTATGCTCTAATTAAAGGTTTATCATTCTGGCATTCTCCATGGGCTAGACAAGGTTTGATTTTAAGTTCTGTTGTTGATTTTAATTTGAGAAGGAATTCTGGTATTTCTGATTTCGCAACTGTTGATGACTTTATACAGGGTGATAGTATTGTTTTACCATATTCTAGTTCTTTTCAGCTCAGAAATTTATGGAATGTTATTAGCAGTAATCCCATTAAGAATAATGGAAATGTTTTGATCTGGTCAGACAAGGGTAAGCTTCATTATATTAGGCATGTGTATAAATCTCTCTGTGGAGTTGGTTCATATTTCCCATGGCATTCAAGAATTTGGAATATTGGTGGAAGTGCTAAAGAAAATTTACTGTTGTGGAAAGTGATGGCAAATGCATTAAACACTAAAGATAAGCTTTGTAGAATGGGTATTATCTCAGAGGATATTTTTGTTTTCTGCAGATCAGAATCATAAACAAATACACATTTGTTTTTTGAATGCACTTTTGTATATCAGTTATGGTATAGGCTTTTGTCAAATGGTGGATTTTATAAGCCTTCACCAGTTAGTGCTATTGAGTGGTTTAATGTGTTTAAAGCAACTAGATGGAAGACCAGAATGACTAGACTGCTCCTTAAGCTACTGAAAAGGTTGATATATGCAGTTTGGACAGAAAGAAATAATAGAGTGTTTGGTATTGCTATTAAAAATTCTTCACAACTCTATAATATGATTCATGGTAGTATTCTTAGAGATTTGAAAACAGACTGTAACTGATGCTTGCTTTTATTTCTTGGAAGATCTGCAGATGTTCATATTCTAAGTTTGTTTAATATGATGTGCCTGGATACTCAGATTTTTAATATACTGTCATTATTTGAAGTAGGAAGTTTCTACCAATGCTGGCATGAGAGCAACTGGATAGCCTGTTCTGAACATGAATCTGTATAAGAGATTGTTGTATCACTTGTTTGTTTCAGTACGCTTTGAGTTAGTTGTCACTTTGTGTATTTTTGTTCTGTATTATTGGTATTGATTGTAGTCAAGTGTAGGGTTGTAACTGATTGTATCTTGTGGTTTTGTAATTGTTTGTTGTAATGTTGATTAAGTCAATAAAATGAGCTTAATGCTCTTTGCTTTTCAAAAAATAAAGGAAGTGATCAATCTTGCTTATTAATGATTAAATGATAATGGGTACTTTGAATTGGTTGATATCTCTGATATGAATTGCTTTTGTGATATGATTTGTGGGATAGACGATGATAATGTGATTATCAATCAGTTATGAATTGCTGTGTAAAAGTGTTATTCGACAATTTAAGTTGAATTGTATCTACTTGGATAACTTGGATTTAGGTGACATTGGATTCAAAGAGACCAGAGTCGGGTATTAGTAAATACTCGAAACCACTTCGATTCTTTATAATCTGATGTGTGGAATCAATAGAATGAAGTGGAATGATTAAAGTGAATGGGACCATTTAATCTAAGTTCGACACTTAGAAATTGATGTATGCTATAAGTGATGTCTATAACGACTTGTGAAGTTATAAATTGATACCTCGGGTTTATATGAGTTGTATACTTTTGTACTACATGTTAGATGGGTTTACTCACGCTGGTTTCCAGCCTGACCCGGGTGTTACTTTGATGTAATGCTCGGGTCAGACCGAGTATTTCAGATTTCCAGGTAAGGACATTCTGGAGCTCAGGAGGCGAGCTGGATGGCAGATACGTATGGAGAGTTTACACTATGATATTGTATATGTCTGAGACATAATATAAATTGTATCTGTCCAATGTTGTATAAAATTGTTGTAACTCTGATATATCGATGTAAAATTGATAGATGTAGTTTCCTTTGGTATAATTATTATTATTGATATTATATTTTATCCGTTGCGAAAGTAAGATTGTGTGTTTCTTTTCTGTTCTTCTTCTATCTCTTTCTTCATTTCTCTAACTACCTGGAATTTTCGGGATCGAAAATTTCCGGATCGTTACAAAATGGATGTTTTTAATTATGGAAAAATATGAAATAAATTTGATAAATCTATTTAAATGATTTAAAAGAGATTTCGATTGGAAAATATGAATTATCGAATGTTTAAAAGTTGTTTAATTTAAATAAGCTTATTTAGCACTTTCCGTTGTAGTTTTCTGCCGTGAATTCTATAACTTTTGGAATATGAGTTTAAACGTAACGGCATTTTCCAGAATAAATTGTTAATGTTTTAAAAAGGATAATTAAGCGTTTTGAAAGATAATTTGGAATATTTATAAGCAATTCCAAAATAAAGTTGAAAATCTGAGTATGCGGAAATGACTAGTACATTTGTCCCGCCCGTGAGATCTGGAAAGATAAAATAAGGTGTTTAACTAAGATTAGGGATGGAGCAACTAGTGCCCTAAACTTACCTAGCCTGTGTCTTCTTTTCTTAGGCGAGGGGTGGAACAGATCGAAAGTGAAGCCCGGATGCCCTTAAATAAAAAAGATTCTATTAAGTTTTCCAAAATAAAAGAGGATTAGTATTATCCAAAAGTTAAGCAATCTCCAAAAATGAATGATTTATATGATCGTATTTACTTCAAAATGTTTGTTAAGATTGATTTAGGATTTATCGTAAATGATGTCTTAAATAACATTGTTATTGACCCCCCCTAAAAGTTAAAGAATTTGACCAAGAATTGAGCAAGGAAATTTGAGATATTTTCCAAAGAAAAAGAACGAATTTCTTAGAAATTATCCTAAGTCAAAAGAAAGAGATTTTGAAATCATCTGAAAAGAATTAAAGTGAAAAGAGACTTAATAAATCCTGTATACTCATATTCACTTTCTATCGATATTGCATTTCGAAGGAACCGGGGTAGGATTTGGGTAAATCCCATTCGAAAACCACTTCGAATCAATCTATACGTTCGAACATGAAGACATGTTGAAGATGATGATTATTGAAGACCGTGGATCTTTGTAGCGTGGGGATTGCTTGTTGACTTGCTCCGGGTAGCTCCCGAGTTATATATAGCAGTGGTCTCCTCGTTGTGGAGATTTTTCGGATTGCAAGGACTACTCGCTACTACTGGTAGTAGGAGAGTGCCTTCGGTTTGTCCAGTTCCTGGACAACTTGTATGGACGTTTGTCTGACATTGCATTTTTAAAGATTGCGTGCATTGGTTTTTACAAACGTACATCAGTGGTGGCGGAGAAGGCAATTTCTCTTAGCTTAACACCCTCCTTGAGACGTACGAGCTCAAGGGTTGTATTTTTGTGGAAGGCAATTAGTAGTTAAACGGAAATGGCAATGTGGCATTCAAAGATGTGATATGTGCTTTGTGGAAAGGTAATCGTAGCCTCAAGCCTCATCAAACCGGGAATGACCGAAACAGGATTAGATGCAGCAAAGCTAAGTGGGTCATTCCTATGTAGGGTATGATCATACCCTTATAGATATATTTCTTCCCGCTATGATGTTCGGGATGTATATTAATGTGTTGTATGGAAAACGAGCGCTCGGTTAATGGTCAGTAACGACCGGGGGATGACATATTCGATACTATCTAGTTACAGAGGTAGGCCGGTCTTATGTTGGTAGAGGATCCTTTGTGATGGTCCTTGGAACATCCATCTAGAGGTGTACCCCTTCGGAAGGTAGATCCTGGGCTTGGTCATTTGTATGGAAATCCATTCTCCAATAAGAACCTACAGACTTGATTGTAAACCTATTATGCTGGAATTTAATCAATGTAACAATTTCAGCTAAGATTAATAAGTTTATTTGCAAATGTTTTCAAAGAATGTCATTAGAAATAATATCAAATGTTTTGATGTAAAAGTGTTTTAGTTATCATAAAGTAAAAACTCGTCCGTGTTTATGTGTAGGCGTGGTCTTATGAGATACTCTTTGTTTTCAAAGGATTTTATTCAAAGGCTGATATATGAGAATGTCTTTAATTATTGAGTTTTTCTCATGCTGGTTTATCAAGCCTGATCCGGGTATTTTCAATACCCGGGTCAGATCCGAGTAGTTTCAGGATAGTCGAAGACAGTTGGAATTTCCAGAGGAGAGCTGGAGATATTCATCGACGAATGAACATATTCTATTATCCGCTATACTTATTGTATTTTGTTTGATGTTTGTCAGCATTTGTAAGGGCAAGTTTTATAACTGTCCAAGCTGAATTTAGGTTGGACTCTGATATAGTATTTAATAGTTTTCCGCTGTAAAAATATTAGTTCAATATTATAATTATCCCATTTAAATGAGATTCTATTCTGTCTATTTTTCTTTATTACCCTTAAAGATCCATCTTTTCGTGCAATTTGAGTTGGACATGTGCGGTTTATTGTCAATTCAAAGAGTACGGAAAACAGGACTTTACATTTGGTATCAGAGCTGAAGGTTAAGCGAGAACCTTGGCTCTGTTATGGGCAAAGTTTCATCAGAGATAGGATTAGTAATATCCTAGGATGAGTAACTTATTAGAGATAGGGTTAGTAACACCCTAGAATGATTTATGAGAGTATTGTATATATGAGAGCGTATTTGTTAATTTTATAAAAATGGTTTTGTTTTTAAAAAGAAATTGGCAAATGAAATAATTTTACCTTGGGTTTATATTATAAATATTAAAGGAGAAATCATTATTTTTGGGTTAGAAATTAAGAATTGATTGTAATTTTGCTTAGCAAAACTAAAATATGAATATTTGTGATTAAAATTGCACAATTTGACTATAAGATATTCCATATAGAATCAATCAATTGAAAGCTAGAATTTAGAATTTTGATCATATACCCCTAGACCTTTGGTTATTAATAAATAATAATGATTAAGTGATTATCATAATGGATGGATTTAAAATCTAAGTACAAATATCTTGTGAAGTAAAATTCACAATTTGACTGTAAGATATTTGATGATAATGTTGAAGCTACAAGTTGTAACTAGAGAAAGTAAAGAGAAAATGTAGACATAGAAAAAAATAGGTATCAATAAAATAGTAAAAGATAAGCCAAAATTGAAATTTTGGGTAAATTAATATGAAAGGGTAAGTTCTATAGCTTATAAAGGAGTTAAATTAATTTTAAATTTAGACACTTTGACTAGGTTAAAATCAAAGTGAAATTTAGAAATAAGAGGTATAAGAAATATCATCCTAATATAAAAATTTGAATTAGTGATACATTTAGGGTAACATTTGTAATTCAAAATGAAGTAAGAATAGAAGTGGATATTTTTGAATAATATGGTTAGTAGGGTGATTGTTGGACGAAAAAGGTTAATAACAAATACCATGAGAATTAAGTTTCACAAATTTGACTATAAGGTATTTGATGGATTGAAGATTAAGAAATTTGATTTAGAAAATGGATAGGTAAATAAGTTAAATAGTTAATAATAGAATCAGTGAGAAAAAGGTGTACACTTAGTAAAATTGCCTTATTAATATATGGATTGGATAAATAATATTAGCTTAATTAAAACCTTAGGTAAAGAAAACTTAGGGTTGAGTTTTATAACTTATTAATTTGAGATAATAGTAGAGTTTTATATTAGTTAAACACCGTAGTTGAAGTAATAACAATTTAATGTTTGGGGATATATATATATATATATATATATACACACACTCTTAGGAAGTAAAGATATATTATACAAGTTTAAGTCATACTTGTATGCTTAAGTAATAATATATTTAAAAGAAAGCAATGGTTGTGAAATAAACTTGGATTAACAGAAGTTTTGAAGAAATGTATTAGGTAAAGATGAACGTGAATAAGTACATAAGTTAAACGTAGATCATTTTGGCACATAAATTTTGATCTAAGATTTGAGTATAGAACTTTGAGGTGTTTACACCAATCCGAAAAAGGATTTACCACTCGATTCTTGACAGCGAGCATTGACGGTAGTTTATGACTATGTAATTGAGTTTTCTATCATAGTTGAGAGCTATGCCAGGAAAGCAAGGGTTTGTGATCAAGAAGTCTGATCAAAGTACGCACTAGAAAATCGAGGGATCGATACTAGTTCAAAAGAAAAGTTGTGGATTTGAATAATAGATCGAATCAAATATCACATATAGTATGATATGTTGGGTCTGTCTACTTAGTAGTTGGATAGTTATCTCAAATAGTAGGCATTAAGATATAGTGGTTGGACTGATGTTGTGGTATGTGTATATAGACGTCAGGTAAAGTACATGCTAAGGTTAGATAATGAGTTATGTGGTGGTATTCGTTTATCTTGATATAGTATCAGTGTGGTTGTTTTGGATGCATAGTCTTGTTTGGTTGTTGTATATATTATCTTAAGTGTACAGTATGCACTAGGATGGGTAAGATAGAAGTTTTAGTTGATGTATGTATATATAACAGTAAGTACGTGATAGATGCTCAGGTTAATGTGGGGAATCTTTATATGTATGTTTAGCATCATTTGTTTTAGTGTTGTTATGATATCGACCTTCTTCTTTTCTATCATCAGTAGAAATAAGTCAAATTATTTAAGGATATGAGTATGATATATATCCTTTTGTCTAACTTTCATTTCGAGAACGAAATGCTTTTAAGTATGGGAGAATGTAACGACTCGTAATTTCGCTACTTCGAAAATAAGAGATTTCATTCGTTTTAAATTTAAAAAGGAGTTTAAATCTTAAAATAAATATTTTATATATAATAAATAATTATCTATTCTTATAGTTAATAAATTAAAAGTATAAATTGGATTTTAGAACAAATCGACAAAAGTTAAGTTTTGTTAATAATAAATAAAGGCTTGAATAAATGAACTTAAATATTTATTTAAAAAGGTAAATATTATTTAAAACATCTAATAAAGATAATAAAAGTAAATTTATATATTTAAAAAGTATGATAATAATCGTTTTACAAAAATAACCAAAATTTGTCGCATTTTGTCAATTTTACATACACTGTAAAAATAGAGATTTTGATATTATTAAAATATGATTTTTAAATATAAAGAGACTTGTTTTAATTTATTTAAAGAAGTAAAAAGTTCATTTTAAAATTTGGTTTACTTCAATATATAGCTTAATAAAAACGTCAAATTTTGACTGTAAAATTTATCGTCAAAAACGTTGTTTTTAAGCAAAACAAGTTGTCGACAAGTTGTTGCAACTTGATACATTTTATAACTCATAAGTACAAATTTATGAATTATTTAAACACTTTACATTTAGCGCTAAAAGACAAAAGAAGTTTACTTTTGAAAATATCTACATAAATGATAAAAATAATGTTAATACATGATTTGACAAAAGAATGTAAAAGTAAACAAATAAAAAAACATCATTACATAACTTTCTTTTCTCTTACACATGATATAATTTATACACCTAGAATTCAAGCAAATGGAAAGTGAAAGGATAAGTAACTAAAGGCTTAATGACACATATGCTCACCATTAATGCATACTTACAAATCCATTTAATGCAAATCAAATCAAGCAAAAGTCTTCTTTTTAAATTTTAAGAAAATAAGGCAAACATCATTTCATAAGTACAAATTCAAATCAAGTCATTTCTTCTCCATTAAGAAAAGGTCCAATCAAGGGTAAAAAAGTAAATGAAAAGTCAAAAAAGTAGAGAAGGGTATTTTAGTCATTTGCCATCCAAAGCTCAAATATATATGCATCCATACCTTTCATTTTCACACTTCATTCACTACCTTCTTCTTTACTTTCTCCTTCTTCTTCACCTCTATTTCCATGGCTTTCCACCTCTTTATTTCTCTTCTACCTTCTAGCTACCACCTTCATACTCCAAACCATCACCTTACACCACCAAAACAAAGCCAAACTACCACCTACCCACCTCCTCCTCACCCTAAAATCCACAGCCAAGCTCCTACACCCACCTACCCCCTCCAAAAGCTTTCGGCCAAAATAAAAAAAGAAAAAAAAGAGAGAAGAAAAGAAAAAGAAAAGGAAAACAAAAGCGTTCGGAAAGGAAACGGCAAAAAGCGAGACATTGGAAATAGCACGTTAGCGAGAGACGGAATTCTTACGTTAAAGTTTAACTGAGTGGATATGAAGGTGAGAAATTCTCACCGCTTTTTGAATTATATTGATTATCATGCTTAATTGTTATGTTAGATAATCACTATTTGACTAAATGAATGTTTGGTTGATTGTTTGAATATGTTGGATAATCCGTAGTAAAGTTATGACATTTACCATTTTGGATATGTTAGTGTTATATGATAGTTGCATGGTTGTGATGATAATTTGGACATCAAATTCCTATTAGTTAAGTAATCCCTTTGTTTAACAAGACCATATTTTAGTAATATGACATATTGAGGAAAAATAAGTCTCTTTTCATTTAGAAGTGAAATTAAAGTTAAAATGAAAGAGAATTTGAAATTTGAAGTGAAACGGATTTGAAAATGTTAGCTAAATTGAAATTGAAATTGAGATGAATAGTGAAATTAAAATTGAAACCGATTTTGAAAAAGTGAAGTTTAGTTTGAGAGTAAATTTAAGTTTAAATTGAAATAAGATTTTAAATCTAAGTTTTAAATGAGTTTAATTTGAGATTAGAATTGAAATTGAGTTAAAATTGGAATTTAAAATTTAATATTGAAATAATGGGAATATAATAATATTATAATATGGTAATAGTGAAAATATATATTAAATACTTTAAAAAGTGAAAATATTGAATTAAAATGATTTGTAACGATTTTATAAGTGTTGAAATCCAATTTGAATAGATTATTTCAAATATAGAAAAATAAGTTAAAACTAGACGCGTCGCGCAACGATAGTTCGCGATTTCGCACCGAAAAGTTCAAATGAGTGTATAGAGTGGAATATGGCTCGGAATTATTAGAGATAAAAAAATTCCGGACTACTATACCCATATCTTCTAAACTAAGAAAGATAATCAAAGTTTCGATAAGTAGATTTTGAAATAAGTCCAAATTAATTTTCCAGAAAAATCACGCTAGTGCAGTTAAGTGACCATAACAGAAATTTTGTTTAAATGGATGTTTTTAATTATGGAAAAATATGAAATAAATTTGATAAATCTATTTAAATGATTTAAAAGAGATTTGGATTGGAAAATATGAATTATAGAATGTTTAAAAGTTGTTTAATTCAAATAAGCTTATTTAGCACTTTCCGCAGCAGTTTTCTACTGTGAATTCTATAACTTTTGGAATATGAGTTTAAATGCAACGACATTTTCCAGAATAAATTGTTAATCTTTTGAAAAGGATAATTAAGTGTTTTGAAAGATAATTTGGAATATTTATAAGCAATTCCAAAATAAAGTTGAAAATCTGAGTATGCGGAAACGACTGGTACATTTGTCCCGCTTGTGAGATCTGGGAAGATAAAACAAGATGTTTAACTAAGGTTAGGGATAGAGCAACCAGTGCCCTGAACTTACCTGGCCTATGTTTTATTTTCTTAGGCGAGGAGTGGAATAGATCGAAAGGAAAGCCCGGATTCTCTTAAATAAAAAAGATTCTGTTAAGTTTTCCAAAATAAAAGAGGATTGGTATTATCCAAAAGTTAAGCAATCTCTAAAAATGAATGATTTCTATGATCCTATTTACTTCAAAATGTTTGTTAAGATTGATTTAGGAAATATCGTAAACGATGTCTTAAATAACATTGTTTTTGACCCGCCTAAAAATTAAAGAATTTGATCAAGAATTGAGTAAGGAAATTTGAGACATTTTCCAAAGAAAAAGATTGAATTTCTTAGAAATTATCCTAAGTCAAAAGAAAGAGATTTCGAAATCATCCGAAAAGAATTAAAGTGAAAAGAGACCTAATAAATCCTGTATACTTATATTCACTTTCTATCGATATTGGATTTCGAAGTAACCAGGGTCAGATTTGGGTAAATCCTGTTCGAAAACCACTTTGAACCAATCTATACGTTCGAACGTGAAGACATGTTGAAGATGATGATTATTTAAGACTGTGGATCTTTATAGCGCGAGGACTGCTTGTTGACTTTCTCTGGGTAGCTCTTGAGTTATATATAGCAATGGTCTCCTCGTTGTGGAGATTTTTCGGATTGCAAGGACTGCTCGCTACTACTGGTAGTAGGAGAGTGCCGTCGGTTTGTCTAGTTCTTGGACAACTTGTACGGACGTTTGTCTGACATTGCATTTCTAAAGATTACGTACATTGGTTTTTACAAACGTACATCAATGGTGGCGGAGAAGGCAACTTCTCTTAGCTTAGCACCCTCCTTGAGACGTACGAGCTCATGGTTGTATTTTTGTGGAAGGCAATTAGTAGTTATACGAAAATGGCAATGTGGCATTCAAAGATGTGATATGTGCTTTGGGAAAAGGTAATCGTAGCCTCAAGCCTCATCAAACTGGAAATGATCGAAACAGGATTAGATGCAGCAAGGCTAAGTGGGTCATTCTCAAGTAGGGTATGATCATCCCTTTCTATATATATTTCTTCTCGCTATGACGTTCGGGATGTATATTAATGTGGTGTATGGAAAATGAGCGCTCGGTTGAAGGTCGGTAACGACCAGGGGACGACATATTCGGTACTATCTAGTTACAGAGGTAGGCCGGTCTTGTATTGGTAAAGGATCCTTTGTGATGGTCCTCGAGACATCCATCTAGAGGTGCACCCCTTCGGAACGTAGATCCTGCGCCTAGTAATTTGTATGGAAATCCATTCTCCAATAAGAACCTACGGACTTGATTGTAAACCAATTATGCTGGAATTCAATCAATGTAACAATTTCGGCTAAGATTAATAAGTTTATTTGCAAATGTTTTCAAAGAATGTCATTAGAAATAATATCAAACGTTTTGATATAAAAGTGTTTTAGTTATCATATGGTAAAAACTCGTCCGTGTTTATGTGTGGGCGTGGTCTTATGAGATACTCTTTGTTTTCAAAGGATTTTATTCAAAGGCTGATATATGACACTGTCATTAATTATTGATTTTTTCTCACACTGGTTTATCAAGCCTGATCTAGGTATTTTCAATACTCGGGTCAGATCCGAGTAGTTTCAGAACAGTCGAAGACGGTTGGAGTTTACAGAGGAGAGCTGGAGATATTCATCGACGTATGAACATATTCTATTATCCGCTGTACTTAGTGTATTTTGTTTGATGTTTATCAGCATTTGTAAGGGCACGTTTTATAACTGTCCAAGCTGAATTTAGGTTAGACTCTGATATATGTATTTAAAAGTTTTCCGCTGTAAAAATATTTGTTCAATATTATATGTTATCCCATTCGAGTGAGATTCTGTTCTGTCTATTTTTCTTTACTACCCTTAAAGATCCATCTTTTTATGCAATTTGAGTTGGACATGTGCGGTTTATTGTCAATTCAAAGAGTACGGAAAAACGGGACTTGCAGGCAGCATTTCTCTTGGTCAATAGTTAAAAGAAAAGATCCGTAGTGGCAGCACTTCCCTTGGGACATGCTTATGCTATTTAGGGTAGATAAGACGTCATTAATTAAAAGACTAAATCAAGGGAATTAGACAAGGCGTGCAATTAGATTTTGTTTAACAGGGACCAGTACCATGAGCATCCCCTATTATTTCTATGGACAAGGTGGTCTTACATTAGCCTAAAGTGAGATGAGGGCTCGCTTATGCTATCTAGGGTAAATAAAAGGTCAAAAGAGAAAGCAATAGATAGTACGAACCGGCGGTGACCGAGCATGCGACATCATTTAGGGGAAATAAGTCGCTATTGAGTTACACATCTCTTAGTAGGTGTCTTCCGTAGACACGGGTGTCTTCTATTTAGGGACCATAGGGTCCGATCCGTAGTAGGCACATTAGTAGAACGCTGATCAAAGGGTAGAATTAAGGTTATAGCCTAATTACAGGATTAGGAATTCAACCTAATCAGAGTAGCTATCATGGACAAGTGCAAGTAATCAAAGTTAACCAATCTTATTAATTGAGTATTGGCTAATTCGTATATATTTCTAGCTTTATCTCATTATTATTTCCCTTGTTTCCTTTTATATACTAGAACTATTGAAGAGCTTATTACTTTTACTTTGCTTAAAGATTCTAGTAGTCACTATCATTCACTAGAGTTTTAGTCCTACCCACTCCTCTATTCTCCCCTTTCCCCCTAGGCAATCAAGGGAGAGGACAGTAGACTGCTGTTGCTCGGAGTTTCCTTGGAGTATGTCTCCATTATGTATTTCCATACTTTTATTTCAACCTTTTGTACTGGCACTTGAGAGGGATATCTGCACTCTGATTTTTGTTGAGACTATGAGTTTTTATTTTATGAGATATATTTGATTTTGAGACATGTATATTGTATTTGGTATTTGACTTATTTGATTTATGAAGCATTTATGAAGTTTTGCTCTAAATAAGTTATTTTAGTTTCCGCTGTTTTTACTTATTTATGTCTTGTGAATCTTAGTCTCTGCTGTTTTAGTTTATACCTACAATGCACCACGCATTTTAGTGTGTCCTTTTGGTATACTAAGAGGCGTGGGGTGTTTCAACATCAACCAAACCCTATGCTTTTGTTTAGCTACCAAACTAAAAACTTCAACCAAATTCAAGCCCTTTTTGACTTATTCAAATTCCACAAATGAAAATACATGCCATTCTAGCAACCTCGTGGAATTAAAGAAGGCCTGATAGGCAATCCTATCGCTCGGTACAGATCCTTATGGCATGGTTCGGTACCGATCCATGAGATTTGCTAATTTGGTCATAATCTTTTCAAAGCAACTACTTCTGGACTTTTCGAAGAAACTCCTTCTGGAAGTAGGGAACGTGTGGAAGAACATTATACAGACAAATTCAGCGATCTTCTTCTATAAATAGAGGGTAAATGGTACTATTTAGGGGATCCATTCTCTATATTCCAAATTTTTGTATAATTATTGTAATCCTACGGGTCATCACCGATCCATAGACTATCGATCAATGAGATCGCAATTGTATAAACTTTGCAGAATCATAAATAAATTTCAAGTGGACATAGGGAGTAATTAGCTAAACCACTATAATTGTTGTGTATTGTTTTCTCTCATCTTCCATTTAATTTCTTTATTTGGTTCTCTTCTAAATATTTTTTGCGTATGTGTCAACTTCTGGCATAAACATTGAGAATCCTATAACATTGTTATGTGATAGCAATGTCATTATGTAGTTCAAAATAGAACTTAGAGCTCACTAGAAATCAAAAGATATACTTTGAATTGTTCCACATGATAAATTTAGTTTATCAGCACCGAAGAGAGTTGATTGATAAAATAGAAAATTGAAACATGATAGCATACTCGTTTATTGAGAGACCAACCCAATTGATTTTGAGAAAACCGATTGGAGAAGTTAGGATGAGATTCCATAAATAAGCCCAAGTTTGAGTAGGAGATTGATAGAGTTAGGGGTATTCCCTAGGGACAAATATGTAATTTGTTACATATATGTCTAAACTGATAACCGATCTTGTTTGAAATAAAGATGTTTTCTTTCTATTATATACTTGATATATTATGTTATATATATATAATTAAAATTATATTTAATAGAAAATCCATAAATGGTATGTCCTATGATAATAGCTATAAAGTGTTGTAATCGTGAGTAATTCATCACAATAGAAATAAATATAACATTATAAATTTTCCTTCTCAAGATGTATCGAAATTGGATATCGATATATCTATTGACACTAGAGTACATAACGCTCTTCAAATGTTGGGTAGTGTAATACTTATGGCTGCTGGGGGCACCAAAGGGTTACATACTGATAGCTATTGGATAACTCTGGAATGACTCACTCGATGGTTTTTAATTGGTTAACATAACTAATGTCAAACAGAAAATATCGATGCCACTAATTTACACAATTTTTTCGACTTGAGAATACTATTAACCTTCAACATGGAAGCTCCACTTTGATTATAGTTTAATCGTGGCATGCTGTCTATCGAATAACTATAGTCAAGCAGAAGCATTGGAAATGAAACAGTTTTCAAGAGAGGATTTGTCTCCTTAGTCATATGAGATTATAATCACGATCAACTAATGTCAACTCAAAGTCAAAGTCCCTGGCCAAAATAGTTCGGTTGATAATAATTGTTACTATTGAACCAAGAATTTGTGTTTGGACTGTAGTGATGAATATTAATGGTATTGAAATTTTGACCATTACCAAGCTCTATAAGTCCTAAGTGATTTAGTTTTGACAAAGAGAATTAGTGCAAGTAATCGTCACTATCAGGTACTATTTATAATAAGTAAAACTAAATTTCACTAAAAAGATGTGTAGGCGATAAATTCAGCTAAAATCTCATACACTAGTTAACATGACATGTGAACGTTATTTTTCGAATTATTTGATATAATCGCTGATTGAATTTACACCCTTGAGTCCCATAACTGTAATGATAAATACTCTAAATAACCATATGATTTAACTAAATTATAAATTTTATTAATATATTATATTAGCTATTATTTATGAATTTTAATTATTAAATAATATTTGATTTATTTTACATATCATCAACATTTAATAAAGTGCGTATATAAAAGATATAAACATGCATTTTGATATACGATATCAATAAAATATTTAAACTCGGTTTGAATAGATTAGTTTCTATGTTTTTTTGAGATAAAAATTTTAAAACCCAAACGCATGATGAAAAGTGAAGAGTTTTCAAATTCGATTTGAAAATACAATAGGAGCAATTAAAAGAAGGACTAAATCTCCATCCTTTACTCCTCTTTATGACTGGCTTAAATCTCATATATGAATGATTTTTGTACCTTTTCTCTTTGATTATATTTCTTTTCACAAAAATATAAAATGAAGCAATTGATTTGATTTAACTAGGAATGATATAGCGAGGTTTCAAAAGGGAAAACGAAAGGTTTCAATGTTTCATTTTATACTCTCTTATTCAATCCATGATTAATCTTTTCCTGACAAAGCATCTCATTTCCTTTCTCTTGCTCCGCTCCTCTCCCTTAATGGCCTTTATGATAATTAAAAAATTTCCTTAAAACAAACTCAAATAAAATCAATAACATTGGCAGTGGTATTTGCCTGTAGATCCTTGCAAAATCCATAGGTTGGTTCAATTGAATTGGATTTTTATTATTTATTCAAGGTGCAAACCTTAGGCTTCATCTTTAGACAATTCTAATTTTATCTTATTATATATTCACCATGCTAATGAAGTTTAAATCTTATACATGCTGCATCTTATCTAATCTTTATTCATTATGTTGACCTAAAGTTCAGACCTGATATATGTTAATTAATTAATTTAATTTAAATCTATTCTCATCATTTCTTCATCATGTTGAACCAAGGTTCAGACCTGATATGTGTTAATTGATTCTATATTCATTATAATAATATATGTAGATGCTTCATTTGCTACAACATTTTCATCATATGCTCATATTATATGTATATTTAGATCTAATTCATTTTATAACAAATTTATATATGCAAAATTTATCCAATCTAATTTTGTCATTATTTTGGAAATTATTATTTTATAAAAGGAAAACAAACAAATAACTAATTTTGGATGGGAAAATTATTTAATTAATTCATGTATTTTATGCCTCGTTATATGCCCAAATATAAATTAACTATATATGTAAATTATTTAAAATTTCTTAGGAAACTGAATACATATTTTGCATATTTATTGTTTTGAATACAATTGTTAGGCTGTTGTTTATATTTATTTAAAAATTTATTTCAATAAAAAAATATAAATGGATTTTTGGGAAAATCATTATAAGCGGTTTGAGTCCTTCTTAAGTTAAAGTAAATTTCAATTTGTTTCTTTACTTTTGAGACATGTAGTAGATTACAAAGTTTACATATACATACATACTTACATACATACATACATACATACATATATTTCTATGTGTGTATGTGTTATTTTAATTTAAAATATAGTTTATAGTTATTCATATATGCTTACAAATATGTGTTTAAGCATTCAAGATGTTTTGAAATAACATTAAAGACGATTTAAAGAAATAAGATAACTTATGTACCTTTTCCTCTCCTTAATTATTGCTTTCTTTAATATAATTGATTGTCCTATACGTATTTGTGTGTGTTATCTTAATTTAAAACATAGTTTGTAGTTATTCATATATGCATAAATATATGTGTTTAAGCGTGCAAGATGATTTTAAATAGCATTAAAGATAAGTTAATAAAATGAGATAACTTCTGCACCTTTTCCTCTCCTTATTTATTGCTTTCATTAATATAATTGATTATTCTTTTATATATATGTAAACTTTTGATAAGGTAAAATAACTTTCTAACATATTATCTATAAGTAAATATAAGTACACAACTTTGGATAAGGTAAAACAAAGTCATGTATAAAAGGTGAATATGTCTTTTGCGGTGTAAATTTCAACACATATATACCTACATATTAACTATGTACACAACTTGCATGTTGCACTTACACCACACATATGAATGTATTTAATACATTCATTATTATATATTTGAATTCAAATTAAATTTAAAACTAATTTTACCTATGAAATAGAATAAAACATTGATTTATTTAATAGAAACTTAAAAAATTTCAAAATAAATTTGGACGTCATAGGCCCATTAAAAATCCATTACATGATTTTTTTTTGAAATTTACCCTTTGACTCTACTACATTCTAGCCCAGTTCTTCGGTTTGGTATTGCCAACTCCAAATAGTGGACTAAATATATTATATAGATGTATAAATAAGTGACTCAAGTGATATATATATATATATATATATATATATAATTATTGATGCACGGTTTAGGCGATTTATACATATTGGTTTGGTATGCCAGACTTAGGGCAACAGGATAGTGTGACGCACCTCAAGAACGAATCATAATCCATGTGGGAATGATAATACTTTGGTGTTGTGCACACGTATGGGAAGGGTGTATGTAGGGTTTAATGTTTACATATGATTTTGGTATGTCGGTTTAGACAGCTAGATTAAAAGGATTCTAGTTAGGGAATCCATCGTACCATTGAGATGCACGACCTCTGGACATCATCTTAGAGCAGAGGTGGATAGAGATTAGATGGTAGTCTAGAGTGGCCATATACTATTCCATGGTACAATTGGGTGTTGCGGCAGGACCTATAGACCAACTTCATTTGAGGTGTTGGTTTTCAAGGGAGACCATAAGTTAGTTGTGTCTCTCAATAGGTCTCTTTTGTAGCTAATGGCAGTTCGGCTTGGTTATCGGATTTAGATATTCATTTTTTAGTTTTGGGTATTAAGATTCTATATTAGTAGCATAGTTATATCATTGTATTTGTTTATCATTTCAGATGCTTCGATAGGGATGATGAGATTTATTACACGATTACTTATGAAGTCTAGTATTACCCCTACACTCATTTTCATTTCAATGTTACGACTTTTTATATATGTATTGTATTAATAAGAAAACCACTATTATGTATCATCCTAACTTGTTGGTATACGAATAAAGTGGGGCGATGTACGATTAGTATTACCTATTGTTCCGTGCTCATATTTATTAGAGGTATATAGGTTTCATGTATATATAGTACTTAGAAATTGTTCCACCTCACACCAAGCTTTATGTTTGACCTGTATTTTGTTTGTCTTTTTATTTCATGGCAACTCTTTAGTACTCGATTGAGTAGCTTGAGAAGCAGATGCTTTTAGGGACAAGGTTAGATAATAGTTGGAGCATTCTAGATGCTTGAAGTAAATATATCGGAAATACACACATACAGGCATACACGCATACTTCTTGAGGAAGTTGTACATTGCAGACATGCCATTTTGCATATGAGCTTGTGATATCATATGTCATATTCAAAACTCCATTTGAATGGAGTGGATGTATTCTAACTTTCTGTATTGGTATTTATTTATTGGTTTCTTCCACTAGTGCAATCTCTTGTTATTGTTTACCCTTTTTTGTTCATGTATTTTAAGTATACATGTCATCATTTCGCTATAAGTTCATATTGATTTGTCTTGGTATGACGTTTAGTTCTAGTTTTATCCTGATGCACTACATTTTGTGGTATTCAAAAGTCAGACATTGTCATTCAATGTTGATTTAGGGTGTTACGAAGAGGGGCATCATAGTTAGTCCACTCGAATGATGTGACTAGATACGTGAAAGATCCATATCATGTTCTTAAAACATATAATGATATCTTCAAGCTAATAAATTCTAGAAGATAAATCTAATTATGATAACACATAAGCTATACTCGGTTGATTTAATAAGTCATATATCCTTTATGCGATGACAAACAAGTAGAATGATAACAAAAGGATAAGAGCCAATTAATGGCCATCACAAGAGATCAGATTTCTAAAGAATTTTCCACCACACCGCCAACTATCAATCTTCTTTCATTTTATAACAATAAAGAGAAGCCTCCCAATCAAGATGACAAGGGGTTTTAGCTAGTTAGGAAGCACTAGAGAAACTCTTATTATCCTTGTTACCTTCTAAATACCTATGGTTTGGCAGGAACAAAGCGGCGATGCGTCAGAAATGGCATGAAGGATTCAAGAAACGGATCATTTCCTGGTGCAAGAATCAAGATAGCCAATCCATATATAAATCCACAACTTGAGCCATAGGCCAAAGATAGTATTTGTTGTTGGTAATTTTGCCCATGAGATATAGGTAAGGAAAGTGGCTCAGGAAAGGTAAGCTAGCAAGAAGAACGAAGAAGTAAAGAGAGGAAAACCCACATTTGGCCAGTACCCAAGGTACTGAACAGGATCATCTATTCGATGAGAAGGGACATAAATCAGGCAAGATACTATATAAAGACCGAGCCAAGGTCTAGCATGGGAAACCGAACCAAGGAGTCAGGAGTAAAAATGTCCCCAGCAACACGTTAATGTGCATTCCACCGAACTAATCAGCATCAAAATGAGACTTCCGATCGAATCAAGCAAGCGATATATAAAATAAAATCGGGATACATTCTATAATTGGCAATCATATCTTTTGTATATGGAAATGTTTGATTTGGGTGAGTTATAGATGGAAATTTTCTGGCTTACTAGATTAACCACACCTTCTCTTCAGCCCTACAAATACTTAAGCATTTGGTATTCATGAGAATAATTTGTTTTGGAGCTTGAAGACTCTATGTTGTAGAAAC
The DNA here is from genome assembly GCA_030765085.1 of Allium cepa. NCBI lineage: Eukaryota > Viridiplantae > Streptophyta > Magnoliopsida > Asparagales > Amaryllidaceae > Allium > Allium cepa. The sequence goes on from CM060935.1 coordinate 1,014,917,852, forward strand.
TACCGAACCAATCTCGTAGATTTTTTATTTAATCTTGATCGTCCTATCTCATAATAAAACTTTTATAAAGTTGAGACAGCAGACATAGGCCTGATATGGCCGAACCACCATAAATCTGTGTGTCTTTAATTTATTTGCATTTCCCTTTCTTTTGAATCTTGTTTTTGTTGATTAGATTGGAGTTGTTTGCCCATTTTCTATGTAAGCATTTTTTGTGCTTTTACTGAAAGTAAATTCTTGTCATTCCTTCTAAATCTAAGAGAAAGACTAATGGTACCAGTTGGAACGTCAATCCATTTATTGCTAATCACGACCAATCGTCAAGTACACCAGGATAATACACCATCACAAGGGGATCTCGACACTCGCTTCGTTACCCAACAGCAAGCCATTATAGATTAGATCATGACATGCGTGGGCCAAACTTAGGCAACCATGCACAACACTGAGACCAGAGGGAGAACTTGGTCTGGAAGCTATATGCAACGAAGGAGGTCGTACTTTAGCAGCAAATTAGATCAAGAAAATCAAGGACTAGGATGAGTGAATGACGGAGAGACAAGTCAAGCAAGGGATTAGCCGGATTCCACATCTAAGGACTGGTACGATGTCGAACAGAACAGAGGAGAAGAAAAACCAGGTGCGACCATGGTTGGACTCTCCCCAACCTAGGCAATGCTCTTCAATTTTGGTTGAAGTAACAACTAATAGAAGGCGAACTTATCATCTTGGACGATCCCAGAGCAAGGAACGAAGTCAGAACCATGGGAGACTCATTACAAAAGGTATGAAAGAAGCCTCTCAATCCGATGGGAGAGGATAACCTAGCTCCATTCATCCCTAGAGCCAGAAGATCGTATGGCACAATTTATAAGGGAATGTGTCCACCACAAACAAATAGAACATGGAATCGACCCAAGAGTTGGCAGCCTGTTTTTTAAAGAGAGGGAGACTACTCGAGATCCAAGAAGCTCTCAGATGCTTATTATGGATCCTTACAAAGGTTTGATCGATCCTATAGGTCGTCTATAATGATATACGCAACATATACTAATGAGTAGAGCGACAAAGGAAGTTTTGTATAAGTGCCCCCCTATCTTCCTGTTGGATTTGGCGACTGTAGTTTGCTATCTTCCCTCCAACTCGATCCATTCATGGAAGATATTGAAAGAAAATTTTATCAGCTAATTTCGAGTTCATATAGAGCAACCCAAAGACCCGCACTCTCTGTTGGATATGAAATAGCAAGAGGATGAGACTCTATAGAAATATTTGACTCGTGTTAAAATTACAACTGCCAACATCTAGAATTCTGATGAACGATTGGCTCTCATCGCACTATGCAATGGTGTTCATCTGAACATGAACATGTCATAGAGATTGACTAAGGAGAAACCAACTACTCTGCAAGATTTCTTCTATAAAACCGTAAAGTATATGCGACTGGTGGAAGCTCTAGTACAAGGAAAACGAAGCTAAGGAGGTTCAAGCCCAACTTGAGGTTCGAAAATTATATGAATTTAAATGATAATATAGGAAACATCTATCTAGCCATACAAGAAAAGCTCAAATACAACAGGCCTGCCTCAAGGGAAGAAATCAAAGAAGAAACGAACATAGGGAAATATTTAGATTCCACGAATCTCGTGAGCATGACACTAATGAGTGTCGCCATTTATGGGACGTAATTGAAGAACGTATCGGGAAGAGAAAGGTAGAAAGGTATGTTAATAAACCAAATACTCCTATTTCTCCTAAACAGTAGACCCTAAAGTAGCACCAACCTGGAAATGGGAGCAAAGGATCTAGCGTTAAACATTGAATAGATGGGACCTTAGTGATTAATGACATACCAGGAGGGTCACATGTGGAAAATAAAAGTTGGGTTGATGTAACAGCCCGCAGTTCTGTACCCCTTGAGTCGACACTATTCTCCATCAATCAACTCAAGATGAACGGAAATACGAACCATTTGGGTTAAAGAAGAAGAGGTAGAAGAAGAGAAAACTAAACAACATCAGAATCTAACCATTGCAACGGAATAAAATATAATAGATAATAACAGATCTGTACACAAAGGAAAGCTATATCTATTTTATTCATACATCATCAGAATACATCATCAGGGTTCAACAACATCAATAACATACAACTGGACAGTCCTATAAACTTGTCCTCAAAACTGAATACACAGCGGAATAATAATCAAGTACGGAACTACGTATCGCCATCCAACTCGTCTCCTGAGCTCCACAGCGTCCTCTCCTGTATCCTATAATACTTGGTCCGACTCGAGCATTATAGTTAAATAACACCTGAGTCAGTCTGGAAAACCAGCGTGAGAAAACCACACTCAAATTGATTATTAAAGTTTCAAAAATCCTTTGAAAAACAAAAGCATCTCATAAGACCATGCCACAAATAAACATGTCGGGTTTTTACCTTACGATAGCTAAAACACTTTTTATTAAAATCCCCTGATATTATAATAGTGTCTATAGAAAGTAAAATAGAATCTAGCTGAAATGCTTGCATCTCACGTTTCAGCAATAGTTGGGCACAATCAAAAACGTACAGGCGCGTAGGGAGAATGGATTTCCAACTAATGACTAGGCATTGGGGTACCACCTGTCAAATTACGTGGCCCAGATCACCGTACCGAGGATTACTCCCAATCCCATGTAACACAAGATTGGGACTACCCCTTACTGGATAATCCCGAGTAAGATCACCCCACAGTTGGGATCAGCAACCGCACCACTAAGCCGAATAAAAGGGACATCTAGACAGGGATGACCTCACCCAAATAGGTGCTACCCACCTAGCCTTAGTGCATAACCCATGATTTTCAGTCATTCCTGGTTGATGAGGCTTGAGGCTAAGCATTACCTTTAGAGAACTCATCTCTTAGAATGCTCATCGTCCACCTGATGATGTTCTGAAAGCATTCAATCCATACAAGTCTGTTCCGGGTTTGAACGGAACTGAAGGCACTACTCCTACTACATCCATTTGGAATCATCCTCAGGATTAGTAGCGACTAGCCCTTGCACTTCATTGCTCCATCTTCGAATCCAAGCTCGTTTTCCTCATGAAAACATACAAACTGGATCAAAGTGATTTTCAGGAAATAAATTCCGATCCCGGTCTCTTCGAAATGATCAGCGCATTGTCCAATATTGATAGTCGGTTATTTAACTATCAATTAACATTCTTAAACAACCATGAAACAATAAATAATCTCCCAATTATTTATTAACCTCAAAATATCTTCACAAGATATATTTCTACTTTTCAACCCTTTTGAAAATAGTTTTCAAACCTTAACCTTCTCATGAAATAAATTTCCAAATATTTATTTCCACTGAAAACACCAAGCACAAAACTTTAGATTTTAAAATAATTAAAAACACTTTATTATAAAATATCCTTTAAAACATTTTAAGTTAACACAACACCAGAAAGGCAATTTCCTCACGGTTATAAGCGTGACAAAACTAATTTGTCACGGTTATAATCATGAAAATAGGTGCCTTGGGCAAATTCAGTCACACTTTTGCTCACGGTTATAACCGTGATAAAATTAGTAATTTCTCACGCTTAAAACCGTGACAGAATAGTATTTACTAACGGTTATAACCGTGACAAAATAGTAATTTCTAACACTTATAACCGTGATAGAATAGTATTTACTCACGGTTATAACCGTGACAAAATTGTAATTTCTCACACTTATAACCGTGACAGAATAGTATTTACTCACGGTTATAACCGTGACAAAATAGTAATTTCTCACACTTATAACCATGATAGAACAATAGTTTCTAACATTTATAACCATTACCAAAAAGGATACTCTAACACTTATAACCGTGACAAATGCAAATTATATCACAGTTATAACCATTACAAAAGGTTATTTTGTAACACTTATAAACGTGATAACTAAAATAGTATCAAACAAACTATATAGCACCAATATTTTATTACAGCTACAAACAATCTATACAAAAAATATATAGTATTAACATTAAGAAAACGTACGATCAATAACTAAAACAACACTAAACATTTATGTTTCAGTCAAACACCACAAAGGATACTTCATACCAACACCACAAATTATAGCATATAAGCATAGTATATTTAACATCCGTACATGGCCTAGGTGGTAATATTATAGGTTAGCTTTAAATATGCAACAGCTTAAAACGTATAAAATAGGAACAAAATGGCTAGAAATATGTCCAAATTCAAAGTTATAGTGGTACATTTCACCATTATCTAGTTAACGTGTAATAATTTAGCTTTTACAGATCAAAAATTGTTAGGAAGTAAATATAGAAGGTACCTGTTAAACTAGATTAAATGAGGTTACTTCATAAAATATATACTTTGGGAATATATACTTTGGGAATATTTAAATTAGGTTACTTAATAAAATGTAAAACTAGATTTCTCTATTAAAACAATACCAAGCCACCTTTACATAATTACTACGATAATAGATTTGAGAAAAATACTTACTTTAGAATTTAAACATTTAGAAATAATAAATTTTCTAAAACATGTTTTTTTAAACAACATAACTTATATTTAAAAATTTATGTTGAAAACGTACTTGGCTATCCAGGGAAATACTCTTCTCTTTCCATCTTTAAAAATAAATCACTATTTATTTTTAAACAAATTTTCCCATTCCTTTAATAAATTTCCACCGTGGATTTATTCTTCCAAATATCCACTGATATATTACTTTACTTTTATAAACCCAGTTTATAAATTTCATAGTCACATTCTCCTTTAAATTTCCAATTTCAAACACTTAAATCAATTTCCAAATTGATTTCCAATTTACTACATTTTGAAATAAATTCCTTTTCTTACTCATTTATTTCAAAACCCATTGACTTCAGATTTTTATTCTTTAATTATGATTTAAAATCTTTTAACTAAAAGCACCAATTTCATATTTTCCAAATTCCTTCTTTATCCTTTTAAATAAATATAAACCTTGGATTTTAAAGTAAATTCTTTATTTCTTTAAATAATATCACTTAAGTTTTACAATTCATTATTTTTCTGTTTATTCAAATTCCCTTTTTTTCCCATATTCGGAATTTATTAATTATGATTTAAAATCACTTTTATTCTGTTCAAATTCATTCTTAGGTTTATTTAGATACTCTAAAATTATTTTACTTAATAATTCATTCTTTTATTTTCTTTCAAAAATCCAATTCTATATATTTTGATAAATCAGTATACCGAAATATATTCAAGCAAACCGTAGCATTCAATAATCCAATAATCAATATAATTCATCACAGAATATCAAATATTCATAACATAGAATATTAAACAATCTAAATAATTTTTTAAGGAATCTAGTTGGATCCCTCCAACCTATTTCCCTGCATCCACAGATGTTAGCACAATAAAATACCAATTCAACTTCGAGGTGGAATATCACGGTTTATGGGTTTATATAGTATCATCTGCTATTATGCGACGCATCAGGTCTCATCCGCTATATAATGCGGGAAATCAATCACTCCAATATATAATATATACTACTATATATAATATACCACATCCAATAAATTCAATCATTCAACCAAATATTTAAATTTAACTATTTAGATTTAATAAAAACCCAGATGAGTGATATTAACTCACCTTTGCTTTTTAATTTACAATCCAATCCAAACCAGCTTGTTCTTCATTATTTTTGACCTTGCATAAACATTAGATGATCCTTGTTAATATTCGAATAAATCGAAATCAATTACCATTTAAATAAATTTATTTAACTAATTTTAAATGATAATTAGACTAACTTAATTTACAAGTTTACGTCTTGGAAATTTTACGTCAGGTTATATGTATATATCATCCTTTCTCAATAAATATACTAATTCCCTGAAAGTTAATCGGTTCACATGTATCAATATTATTTTCTCTGCAGTAAGTGGCAAAGGTAAAGTGTTATCTTACTGATATAAATTTCCTTCCTATTTTCAAACAATTTATAACAAATATATATATTTTTATACTAATAAATTAAGTTCCAAGGATCGCAATCAGATTCAAAACCAAAAGAGAACGAGATGTTGCTCACCTCCATTAGAACCGCCCAACCGAACACTAACTTCCCAAGCTCTGAATGCTGATGACAACGATGAACCCGTAAAGAACCCAAACCCTTAAACTCTACTTCGTTGACCCAGAGATTCGCTCTCCAAATTGACGAGCTCCACTTGAGAACCCAATCGCCACGAGTCCTCCTATCGGCCAAACAAGAACTCACATCAAATCTCCTCTTGCGACCTGCCCTATCACCATGCCCCCCTTTCATTCGCGTGCTTCCAATTTCCATCGCCTTCAATAAGTCTGAACCCAAGCCATACCTCGCGACGATGTCGCGACTCCCTTACAACACATCGCTCTCGAATCGACCTAGCAAAAGAATCGGGAATGCAAACGATCGACCTACTTTTCTTTCGCTTCATCTGCAGTTAAAGGAGGAAAAAGGGTCTGGGTCTCGAACGAAAAAGGAAGAGGGTTATGATACTTCCTCGATTGATTTTTATTCGGCCATGATTGGTTTTAGAGGAGAAATCAAATTTTTTTTAGTACGGCCATAAAAGTTTCAAAAGAGGGAAGGCAGGATGAATAAAAACAAACTCGGCCATTAAAATTTTGCTCGGCCTTCAATTGAATCGTGAGATTTTCTTATTCTCGAATGAGAAAGCAGCATGATTAAAGGAAAATAGGAAACGTGTTTGAATTATCTTGCGTTCTGACATTTCCTAGCTAAAGTGACTATAGAAACGATGGCTAAAAGTTTTGATGTGAAATTGTTTTTGACTGGTCAACATTTATTTTTAAATTTAAATTCAAATCGTTTTGAATCCATAGCTTAAAATCTAGACATCCTATCGAGGCGTGTCGCTAGACGTTTATAACGTTATGCCCCTATTCCGAACGCAATGGAAAAGATTTCGAGTCCTAGTTCGATCGTATGGAGAAGATAGCTTTTCGGACCAAGTTATTATATTAAATTTTTGATATAAATTTCACGGTATTTACATATCTTACGCTTACACAACAATTCCAAATACTACGAAAATTGAAATCCGATAATAATACAATATTATGGATCCAATTGCATTGGTTTCGTCGAATTCCGAGACTGTGCCTCGGAAGGCTATTTTTAAATATCGATTTAAATGATAAAATTTCAAAACTTAACAAAAAATTTCCAAATTCAAGTTTAACGCTTTTATTATCTTTAGTTCTATCAATATAAATTTTACAAGCCTTTAAAATATTTTTAACAAGCTTGAAACTCCAAATTTTATATTTTACCTAATTCCCAATTATTACATTAAATAGTTATATCATCCAATAAACCGCTATATTAAATTCTGAATCTATTTTATTGAAATAAAAACCAAACTTTTCATATTCAAAATCAATTTATAATCCAAATTAAATATTTAAACCCATTTAAATATTCCAAACTCAATAATGATAAATACGGATTGTTACATTCCTCCCCCCTTAAAAGAATTTCGTCCTCGAAATTACTAGTTAAGAGGAATGGTCCATAACCCATTACTATTTTTTTCCTAAACCAAACAGTTTTTAACAACAACCCAACAATCTTTATTAAAGACACACTATCCATCTTACTAACTTTCCAAACTTCTACATAGTTCCCAAACAACTTTACTTATTCAACCATTCAAATTATAATTCAAAACCAAGTTTTAGATTTTCAAAATTTCTCAAAAATTTTCTAACTCCCTAAATTTCCGAAATTTTTTGCCAGCGTCTCCTTTACGCGGCTAGCTCGGAACAACTACAAAATGCCTCTACGGGCTCCCAAATACCAAAAGAAAACAAAAAGCCAAGTGGCTAGGTCAAAAACCCTATCAAATTTCATACAGAATTCAAACACATACCTTTTTGTTGAGCAATCCAAATTTATCTTCTCAAATCAAACAAATTTTCCTTTTCCTTTATAATACATGTATATCTTACATAGCAATAATATCCAATCACAACATTAAAAATCATTTATTTGACTCCTTTACAAAATTTCAATATTTATTCATCCAAGCCCTTACGATGTACATATATCATCCGTACGCAATATCAAATTCGATCACTCGCTCGATCACACAATTTCATTTCCGAACTAGTATCGTCCACCCGACTTCCTAGTGCGGTCTCAGATCTGGTTTCTTGATCAGAAACCGTCATTCTCCTTGCATAGTCATAACTATGATAGAGAATTTCCAGAATCAATCAAAATCCATATCCAGGGTTCGTCGTCGAAAATCGAGTGAAAGTTATTAACTCGGATCGATATAACTATCTTGAAATTCTGTGCTTGAATCTGGATCAAATTGTTATGCGAATAAAAACAATATACGTACATCTTACGTATTTATCTCAATTGATTATCAACTATATCAATTCTGTTTTTATTCACATTCATTTTGATTTCTATTCACTTATCAACACTTATCATTTCACAAATTTTTATTAAATCTTCTCTCAAATGCTTATTCAATATATTATCCTGACACCCATATTACTTAAGAATTCTACCATTTCTTCTTAAGTTCAATATAAATATTTTATACACTTTAAATATTTATTTTTATTTCACCACTTTAGTTTATATCTATTTCTATTCAAATTAGTTCTCCCATTTCCATATGAATTCAATTTAACTTTCATTTTAAATATTGAATTCTATTTAATTTTATCTCAATTCATATTCAGTTAATTATTTCCTTAATCAGTCTCATTACTAATTTATTTAAATCTCAAATAAAAGTTTATATGCAAACTTTTACATCCTTTAGCTCCTACTAAACAATTAGTTACAATCTCGATTTTCAAAATCCCTTATCTCAATTCCAATACGAAATCGTTTTGTTGCTAACGAAAATTTTTCCAAAGAATTTCAAAAAATTTCTAACTCCCAAAATTTTCGAATTTTTTTGGCAGAGTCTCCTTTGTACGGAGGAGCTTTCGCAATTTGACAAGAGATATAAATATATATACATCGATCCACACGGTCGGGAAAACAAAAACAGTTCATATTTCCTAGTTTTATTGCGTAGGCATACCTTTATTTAGCATTTTTAAGCAAGTGGCTTATTATTTTAGCAATTAGCACGTCCAAATCCAGCCAAACGGCTTCTTGGTACCTGTACTTACTCAATTTAAATATGTAAGTTCCAAAATCATGTAACTTAACAACATTTTACATATTTAACTAGCAAACATACAAGTTTCTATAAGCAATGTAGGTTAAACAATATTTATAAGCAACTTGTAGGGTTCCGACATTAATTTTAATTGTTTACAACCAATTCGTATACAACTTCATTCAATTTAAATGGTTTGCAACTCAATTGCTTACATTCAATTAATTTTTGACCTAAACAACTCACATTTATTTCAGTTGATTCCAAAAATCAATTTTATTTACCTCTACCAATTCATAGAATTTTTATTTACTTCCGTTTAAGTCGAACAACTAATTTATTCTATGCAATTTGACGATATTCACTTAATAGAATATTCATTTTAGTTTTTATCCACATCCAATTGATTCCAACTCATTTTATATTTAATTCCTATTCCATAACAACTTTAATTCATGTTTAATTCACTTACAATTCCAAGTTGAATTTTTACTTATAACTCGGGTTTCATTTACGAACCCGTCATTAACTCAAATTTCAACTTTTATTTAATCTCATTTTCGTCAAATGACAATTATTTCTATGCAAATTCGGCGATATTTATGTGAATAAACAATTACTTAAGCTTATAATCATTTTAAATTGATTCCAATACAATTTATATTAAATTTTATTCCATTCTAACTTATTTTCAAACCATTCACTTGCATTTCATTCATTCCCGCGTTGGTTTCATTTAAACCCATTCCAATTAAGCTTGACAACATTCCATGCTAATATTAATAACCATTTCCTAAATTAATTTGACCCAAACTTTTATTTAATGGGCTTTCACCCTTACTCGAAGCCAAGCTTCTATTATTTTTAAACTTAAGTTAATTTGCTTTCTTCAAACTTTTTCAACTTCATAACTTAAGTTCACTTCATTTGCAAATAAATTTTCTTTTTCACTTTAACTTTATTCTATTTCAATCAAATATCATTTCAATCTACAAATTTATTTGATTAGTTCTTTTGTTTCGTTTATTACAAATTTTAATTTCCAAATTCAATTCATTTGCTTACAATTATAAATCCATTTGTTAATTCACAAACTTATTTTCAACCAATAAATTTTATTTCATTAACTTATTCCATTTAGCCTATTTAGATTTATTTCTTCAACATTCTCTTTTTATTCACCTTCCGTTTGCTCACTTCTTTTAACTCACGTAAATTAATTGGCTTACACTCTAACTTATATTCATTTTATTACTTACTTCAAATTTTTAACTCTTCTCCAAGTTAAATTTTCTATTCTAAACAAATTTTCAAAAAAATTCCAAACTTATTTATTATTCCATAACCATTTTTAATAAGATCCCAGAGTTTCAAACAATTGCTTAAACAAACCAAAAAATTTCAAACCAACTCCAGAGTTTAAATCATTACTAAAATGTTCCAAATTCAATTTTGAATATAAATACATACATACACACACACACACAGATATATATATAAATCAAACTAGTCTTTTCATTTTCAAAATCAAACCCAATTTCACAAACAAACATTAATCCAAAACATCCACGTAGCAATCCTCCTCTTGGAAACGCGAAAATGAACACCGATGACGTCGCGATCATCATCGGAATTATTTCCCAGTGACCGAAAAGAGTACAGTGCTTTTATCCTTCCAAAACATTTCAAATATTTTTAAATTCCAAATCTCACCAGATTTCATACCCAATTCAAAAATATTTCCGAAATAATATCACTATTATTTTTCCAAAACCTTTGAAAACCATTTTCAAACCCAAAGGAATTTAACTTTTCCCAAAATTCCAAATACCAAATTCTTTCAATTCATATTCAAATATTACTCTGAAAGTTTATTTTAAATGATAAATTACATTTATAATTCTCACTTACAATTTAATTGTGCAATATGAATTTACTTTCTTAGCTTTAGTTATGATTTCCAATTTTCTTATTTAATTTCTACAACATAACGATAATAATTTAATATCATCATCTTTTAACAACCAAGCAACCATATATAACCATAATAATTTATGTAAAATCATTTCCTTTATATACAAAAATAATTTGGGTAAAATTATTTCATTTACCCTATTTAAAACAATACTGTGTCGGTTGATTTTGTTCAAGAGTTTAGAAACTCCTATCGATGACATGGCGTCCCACACTGTAACGACCCAAAATTTTCGAACCCGAAAATTCCAGATAGTTAAGAAAAGAAGAAATAGATAGAAGAAGAAGAACAGAAACATCAACATCTCACATTCGCAGCGGACAAAATATAATAATAAATAATAACAGTTTATAGAAGGATACTATATCTGTCAATTGCATTTAAATACATCAGAGTTTCACATATTCATAGTCACTGAATATACATAATTATCATAACACGGATTTACAATAAAATAACACACCAGAAATACTCTATACGTTCCTGCCGTCCAGCTCGCCTCCTGTGCTCCAGAACGTCCTTACCTGAAAATCTGTAATACTCGGTCTGACCCGAGCATTACACCAAAGTAACACCCGGGTCAGGCTGGAAACCAGCGTGAGTAAACCCATCTAACATGGAATACAAATCATATATCTTATATAGAACCCGGGGTAACTCAAACCAATTTTACAAATCCACAATATGTCATAGACATAATTTATTTCACACATAAGTTTCCTAAGTACCAACATTTCGATCAAATAGTCCGATTCACTTAAAACGTTTCATTCCAACTTGTTAATCACACATATCAATTTATAAGAATTCGAAGTGGTTCCGGGTATTTCCTAATACCCGACCCCGGTCTCCTCGAAACTTATGTCATCCTACCCCAAGGTATTCAAATGAAATACACAACATTTCATATCAGAGATATCAACCCACTCAAACATCCAATACCATTCAATCATCCATAAGCAATTTGATCACTTCCAAATTAATTCAATTGATTCTAATTGAATTTCAATCCTCAATCACTTAGATTCCTTGATTTAACATTAATTAGTTTCAAATCAATTAATCAACCATACCTTCACAATTCATCACAATTAATCACTCTGGATTAATTTTCTTTCAATTTTCATTCAAGTAATAACTTTAATTAATTTCACGATATTGATTCTTCTTAACAAAAAATCAATAAGTAATCTTAATTACTTCGTGAATTAATTAACTATTTAAATTACATTAATCCTTAATTACTTATATTAATTAACTACTCATAAGTTACTTATTACTGATTAATTCATCTTAATAATCAATCTTTAATTACATCATTAATCTTATAAATTCAAGATTTTCAATTATAATTTAATTTATCCTAAACTAAATTAATTAATTTAATTAACCACGATATTAATTATTCTCGATTTATCACAACCTGTATTAACTATCTAATAAATTAACTACTCGTTTTATAATAAAAGCTTAAAGGAATTTAAAGCCAAATTAATTTTAAATTCTAGTCAATTTACAATTACACCTTAACATTCAAGTTGTTAAACACTTAATATTTCAAAACTTTATTTGTTAGATTTAACTTTGATTTAGAACTTGTTTTAAAATCTCTACTTATGATTTAACTCCAGTTTTTAAATATCACTTTTATTTCTTTCCAAATCATTCTTATTTTATTCTATAATTATTTCACTTTCAAAATTTCACTCTTATATTTCTTTTCAAAAATCCAATTTTTATGTATATATTTCGATAACTCAGGATACCGAGATATTCAAGCAAACCACATCATTCAAACTTCCAATTACCAATAATATCCATCACGGAATATCAATCACCTAATATATACTATACTACCATATATAATATAGCACATCAAAACAAACCAATCATTCAACCAATCATTTAAATTTAACCATTTAAATTTAAATAGAAATCCAAAAGCATGAGGTTTACTCACCTTAGTTATTACTTGAATCAAAAGAATTAATTTATCATCTATCTTTCCCACTTAAGTAATTACCCTCAATTACTTAATCATCCTTTAAATTATTATATTATTTATTCTTTGGTTTATTATTTACATTAACCAATGAACCCTTAAATTACTTATGTAATTATCTTGAATTAATTTCATTTCATAATTCAACTTTAAATAAATTAATCATCTTGAATTACCTTAACTTACTTATCACATTAACAAATCAATCCTTAAAATTTATTACACAAATTTATCAACCTTAATTAATTATCTTAATAAATTGATTAATTACTCCTTAAACTGATTAGATTAACTATTTAACCATTCTCAAATAATTAATCCTTGATTTAATTCCATTAACTAATCACATCTGAAACATTTTGAAATTGACCTTTTATAAAATTGTTTTAAACAAACCAATTTGAATGTAGTTTTTCTTTCTGCATAAACATTAATGGAGTCAAATTAAATAGGGCAAAATATCCCACCTCGACGATTCAATGCCACTGCCTGTTCGAGAACCCTCGACCGAGAGCCCCTTCGATCGCCGACGAAAGCTCGCGATCGAAACCCTAACCAAGCACTGCCTCGATTCCCATCACGCGCTCGAGCCCGTGACCACCCCCAAGCTTCGCCTGCACCATCGCATGATCGCGACCCAAGTTGCGAGTCTAAATCGCGTGCGACTCCGGTCAACCATTTGATCCAATACCCCACGATCCATCACTTCGCGCGCGCGTCCCCAGAAGCTCTCAACTGGATAGTCAAGCAAATTGTATGAGCTTCAGGATTTGAATTCGACAAAAACCCTAACGCGGCCATTCGATGTCGTAGATCTCGAATTTAGGGAAAAAAGAGAAGTAAATGGACGAGAAGATTGCTCGGCTCCTTCTACTATATGTTGTCGAGTTGAATTCTCTTTTTTTCATGAATTGAATTCGATTTCTGCTCTAAGATAGAAAGGAAGACGAAAATAAATATCGGATTGGAAAATAGCTTGTTGTGTATGCTTATTGACTTATAAAAATATCTTGTGTTGTTAAAATATCCTTGCCAACTTTTTTTATCTTATATAAAACTTCCAAAATGCCTCATCGCTTGCTACTTAAAATTTTGAACTCCTCTTAAGAAATGTTGCTAGGCGATTATAGGGTTTACCCGCGTTCCGAACACAATGGAACGTGTTTCGGAGGCTAATTTGATCGTATGCGCGAGTTACGGAAATAAACGATCAATTTTAAATTAAATTGATTAAAATAGTTTCTAAGCGTTTCGAGCTGCCAGAGTCAAACGACAACTCTGATTGCTCCGAAAATTGAAATCCGATAATAACTAACTATTACGGATCCAATGGAACTAGTTTCGTCAAATTCCGAGACTGTGCCTCAAAAGGCTATTTTTAAGTGTCGATTTAAACGATATATTATTAAAATTGAAAAAATCAACTTTAGATTAAACTTCAACCATTCTATTATCTTCAGTATCATCATTATAAATTTTATAAGCCTTCAAATTATTTTAAACAGGCTTAGAATCTCAGTTTCAACAATTTACCCAATTTTAATTATTAAATTCAATATTTAAACTATATAATTCAATGATTTAATTATCAAGTAAATATTGATACCTTGAATTGAAGTTAATATTATCTTTTAAATATTTAAAATCAATTAAATATTCCAATTTAAATTGTTAAAATTTTCGGGTCGTCACATTCCTCCCCCTTAAAAAAATTTCGTCCCCGAAATTACTAGTTAGGAAGAATGGTTCAAAACCCGTTACCTTTTCCCAAAACTCACAATTTAACATCCTACCCACTATCTTTTATTACAGACCCACTATCACCTTAACCTCCTAAAACCTTCTATAATTTCAAACACTACCCTTTTTCTCAATCATTTAAATTTCAATTTAAAACCAACTTTCGAATTATCAAAATTTTCTCAAAATATTTCTAACTCTTTAAATTTTCGAATTTTTTTGCCAGCGTCTCCTTTGCGCAGCTAGCTCGGTACAACTACGAAATGCCTCTACGGGCTCCCAAATTTCAAAAGAAAACAAAATGCCAAGTGGCTAGATCCAAAATCCCAATCCAATTTCATACAGAAATTTAAATACATACCTTTTTGTCGGGCAATTCACATTATCTCCTGGAATCAAATCCAATTTTCTTTTCCCTTACAATCCCTGCATATCTTACTTCTATTCAAATTTGTTTTTTCCGTTTTAATATGTATTCAACTTATTTCAATTTTGAATATTAAAATTTTATTTTCCATTTATAACTAAGTCTTATTAGTTCCATCTACTAATCTATTTCAGTTTCATATTTAAAATCGTTTAATTGCTTAAAAAAAAATTTCTCAAAAATTTTCTGACTCCCAAAATTTTTGGAAAATTTTGGCAGAGTCTCCTTTGTACGGACGAGCTTTTGCAATTTGACAAGAGATATAAATATATATACATCGACCCACCCGGTCGGAAAAAGCAAAAACAGTTTATATTTCCTATTTGTATTGCATAGGCGTATCTTATTTAGCATTTTGAGCATTTGGCTTATTTATTTTAGCAATTAGTGCAATCAAAATAAGCCAAACGGTCTTCAGGTACCTGTACTTACTCAATTTACACATATAAGCACTATATATAAGGAGTTTACACCATTTCTCTTACTTACACAACCATAACACTTCAATTCTAAACGAATTGCATTCATAATAACTTCCTCGAGCAATTTATAGTCTTCAAACTAATTCAATTGCTTTCAACCATTTCATATGCCATTTTATTCAATTTTAATGGTTTGCAACTCAATTTCTTACATTCCATTAATTTTTAATCCAAACAAGCTTATATTCAATTCAATAAATTCTAAAACTAATTTATTTCATCTCTATCAACTCACAGAAATTTAATTACTTTTGTTTGCGCTAAAGGACAATTATTGTCATGCAATTTCGATGATATTTGCTAGATAAAGTATCTATTTTGGTTTATAACTACTTTAAATTAATTTCAATTCATTCTGTATTTACTTCCATTTCATTTCTAATTTATTCACCAACCATTTATTTAGCTCGACACATTCCATTCTTGTATACTCCTAGCCATTTCCAAACTAATTCAATCCAAGCTTTTATTTAATGGGCTTTCACTCTTATTCGAAGCCAAGCTTCCATAAATTTTAAACTTAAGTTAATTTACTTTAATTTATTCCAACATCAAACTTAAGTTTACTTTTATTTGATTCTCATTTAATCAAATTTCCATTAAATTCAGCCAGCCCATCCATTTTAAATTTTAATTTTAAATTCACCTTCTCAGTTTATCAAAATAATATCCAAGCACATACATAACTCATTTATACTTCAAATTAATATGCCACTGAACTTAAGTTCGGTCTGATAATACAAATCCAATCACAACTTTGATTTAGTTTTTTATTCAATCAGACTTCATCCAATTATTATTTAATTCAATTAACCCATTTTAAAATTTTCATTTACTTACTTAATTCATTTTCGGATTTATTTTATTAATACAAGGCCATTTTCAATTTATTTCTATTATAATTCACTTTCATTTTATTCGACAACACTTCTCTTATATCTAATTTACTTGCAAATTTCGTTAAATACTATTCATATCACACTTGAAATTTGTTTGTTATTCAAACCATCACACTTTCGATCCAACTCCATTTTATTTCTATTTTTATAGCATCTTCTCTATTTAATTCATTATCAAATCCAAGTCAAATTCTATTTACAATTCGAATTCAATTCCAAACTCCATTATTAATTCACAATCCATTTTATTTACCCAAGTTCAATTTTATTAACAAACACTATTAAATAATTTATTTAGCTGATTAGCTTACTTTAACTTTTAATTTAATATTCGATTTTTTTTATTACAAAGAATCACTTCATTAAATTTTCCCGAGTTTCAATTTTATAATTTCAGTTTGGATTTCCTTTGATTTTCCAAAATCCCAACACCTTTATTTCAAAATTTTAGAAAAGCTTTTAAAGTCGCATAATACTATTAAAATAACTCTTTGTAAAAAATACTTTTTATAACTCGATGTCTCTACCAGTCCATCCTTGTTCTCACAGAAATTCAGTCATACGTTGATCAGGCGTAGGACTGAAAATCTATAAGTACTTGGTAAACCCGTTTTCAACATCCAGTGAAAATACTTGGAAAATGATTTTATTGAAAATATAGAAAACAAAGGAAATATCTTTGGTGAGAATGCTCTGGAAATCATCACCCCCATCCATGGTCGCAGTTACATTCCAGGGTTACTTGCCATCGCAGCAAAAGTCCATGTAACTGTAGGCTCTCCGCGGCCTCTCGATTACGCCATGGAACCCACAACAGATCACAGTTACATCTCAGGTTACGTTGCCATCACAGCAAAAGTCCATGTAACTGCAGGCTCTCAGCGGCCTCTGATTTTCGCTGCCGAAATGAAACCCTCCACTCCTACATAGGCCGCAGTCTGTCGATATAAAATCAAACGCAAACTATTGGCTCTCAGCGGCACACACGACTTTCGCTATGTTATACCATAGGTCGCAGTCTACCAATATAAAATTAAACGCAGACAGTTGGCTCTCAGTGGCACACACGACTTTCGCTATGGTACACACTACTCATAATCCTCAGGAACTAGTTTTGTCCGGACTCCTCACAGGATCAACTTTAGAACCCCCCATGGGCTCAAGGCAGCACCACCCGGTGGCATTCCTAAGAAGTTCATTTCAAGGGAGCGCCTTATTCCCCAGAGCCATCATCAAAACACTTTATACTATATACATATAGTATCTTCCAAATCATACACCCAGTATAATCTCATACAAAGTTCCTTTACACAAAATCGATTATCCCAAAATCGATAATTCTCAAACTAGGCTTTTCAAATTTCAATATTGATTTTACCCAAAAATCAAAAGCCCTTCCAAATTCAAAGGTTCCCAAAACCTTTTCCAAAATCCTCATAAGATCCTTTATACTTCAAATACTTTTAAGAAATCCTTTTCTTCCAGCAATAGATTTAACAAGGGGAGATTTATCTTATATAGAACAAAGATATATAACTTTGTTTATTCAAAATCAAATATTCAAAATTTATTACACTTTTCAATATCACTTTCGTTCAAATCCGTACGATATACACATATCATCAGTACGCTATACCCATCTGATCGCTCACTCGATCACACAATTTCACTTCTGAACTAGTATTGTCCACCCGACTTCCTAGTGCGGACTCAGATCTGGTTATTGATCAGAAACTGTCATTCTCCTTGCATAGCCATAATTATGATAGTGAATATCCAGAACCAATCAACAATCCATATCCAGGTTCGCCGTCGAAAATCAAGTGAAAAATCCCAACTCGGATCGATATACTATCTCGAAATTCTGTGCTCGAATCTGGATCAAATCACTATGCGAATAGAATAGTATACGTACATCCTACGTATTTATTTTCATTGATTATCAGCCAAATCAATTTCCTTTCTATTCACATTTCCTTTTAATTCCCTTTCACTTATTTACAATTGCCTTAAATTCTCATTGAATTATCACTTCAATTCTTATCTCAGTTGGGTATTTAAATCAATAACAGTTTGAACTCCGACCAATTTATATTTAGAAAATAGCTTGAAAATTTTAAAAATAGATAAGTAGTTTAAAAATAATTATTAGTTTGCAAAATAGCTATTAAATAGTTAACTAATTGTAAAATAGTTGAGAAATAGTTAAATAATTTCAGAAATTTTAGATAATTGCAAAATAGTTGGAAAATAGTAATTAATTTGTAACATAGTTGAAAAATAGTAATTAGTTTAGAAAACAGTTGAAAAATGATTAAATAGCTCCAAAAATAATTATAAAATAAGTATAAAATAATTTTGGGTTTAATAAGAAAGCTTGTATATGTTAAATAGCTTGGAAAAATTTATTTATATTAAAACAATTTATGTTGAAAAATAGTCCAGAGTCAAACTGTTCACATTCCCAACAATTCAATGTAAATTTTCCACTTCCATTTAATTGACCCAATTCTAACTTGAATAACTTCAATTTCTATTGAAATTTATTTACCCAATCCAAGTTGAATCAACCTTGATTCCCTTCTTAATTTAAATCAAATTCCATTTAATTTTAATCCTGTTCAATTTATATTATAATTTCAAATTATTCCAATCAATGTGAATTATTATCAATTGAACCCATTTCAAATTCAAATCATTTCAATATAATCCAATTTAATTTCCCATTAAAATTTTTAAACTTATACATCTTCAATCACTAATCCACTTAATTCAAACCAAATTCAATTTCAATTCTTGAATTTAAACTATCTCGAATTATATAAATTCGAGTTAAATTCTCAAAGGTTGGTTTAACTTTTTAAACCAAATTAACTTTTATTCAAAGTTTTTAATCAATTTAATTTCTGAGTTCAATTCTCAAAATTTCATTTTAAATCATCTTTACTTATGTATTTCAAGGTTCAAATAAGAATTCAATACAATTTTATTTTAAATTTTAATTTATTATTATATTTTATCTTCCAGTTTGAAGCCAGTTCTTAAACAAGTTTATTTTATAATTCAATTATTCAAATTTATTTTATTTATACAATACCATTCTCAATAACAATGGGATGACATCATCCAATTTATTTTAAATGTCCATCCATTTTCAATTTTTAAATCTCAAACCCGTTTTGAGATCGCACAAATTCCCAATTCAAATCAACCATTTAACTTTCCAAGTTAAATTCCAATTTACTTAATCCAATCAACCTTACTCAATTTGAATTCCCGCTTCAAACTTCAAAATTCTTTCCCTCTTATAAGTTCAAAACATATATCACTTTGGGTTTTTACATCACACTTCACGGAAAAAAAATTCAAAATTCAACCTCTTAGAGTTTATTTCAAATTATCTTTGATATCATGTATATCCATACATATATACATATTTATTTCTTGGCCCTCCCAGCCATGTTTTAAAATTTTAAACCACCCTTGGTTTTAAATTCAAATCAAATTTCCAACAACCCATTGTTTTCAAGAAGTCCCAGTTATCCAAATAATACTTATTTATTATTTTTCATTACTTTGAAACAAAATTTCCGAATTCTGGGACCAGATTTAGAATTTCATTTTCAATCCATTAAATTTAATTTGGTTGTATTTCTATTTCTACTTAATTTAATTCCAATTCAAGACTTCAGTTTGGTTGTATTATATTACTTCTTAATTTTAATTTCAATAATTAACAACCAATCACCTTAATATTTATTGGAAGGAAATGTTGCTTTATATATCAAAATATATATTTTATATAAAATCATTTAAAATCTTAATATAAGAAAATAACAAGTACGCGCTCATATATATATATGTGTTCTCAACTCATTATAGAGTACTACATACTCTATTAAATGAGTAATTTCCACCAGAGCCAAGGTTCTCGCTTAACCTTTCAGCTTTGATACCAAATGTAACGACTCGAAAATTCCGAGCCCGAAAATTCCGGATAGTGAAGAAAAGAAGAAAGAGATAGAAGAAGAAGAAGAAGAACAGAAACATCAACATCTCACATTCGCAGCGGACAAAATATAATAATAAATAATAACTGTTTACAGAAGGATACTATATCTGTCAATTGCATTTAAATACATCAGAGTTTCACATATTCACAGTCACTGAATATACATAATTATCATAACACAGATTTACAATAATATAACACAGTATAAATACTCTATACGTTCCTACCATCCAGCTCGCCTCTTGTGCTCCAGAACGTCCTTACCTGAAAATCTGTAATACTCGGTCTGACCCGAGCATTCCACCAAAGTAACACCTGGGTCAGGCTGGAAACCAGCGTGAGTAAACCCATCTAACATGGAATACAAATCATACATCTTATATAGAACCCGGGGTAACTCAAACCAATCTTACAAATCCACAATATGTCATAGACATAATTTATTTCACACATAAGATTCCTAAGTACCAACATTTCGATCAAATAGTCCGATTCACTTAAAACGTTTCATTCCAACTTGTTAATCTCACATATCAATTTATAATAATTCGAAGTGGTTCCGGGTATTTCCTAATACCCGACCCCGGTCTCTTCGAAACTTATGTCATCCTAACCCAAGGTATTCAAATGAAATACACAACATTTCATATTAGAGATATCAACCCACTCAAACATCGAATACCATTCAATCATCCATAAGCAATTTGATCACTTCCAAATTAATTCAATTGATTCTAATTGAATTTCAATCTTCAATCACTTAGATTCCTTCATTTAACATTAATTAGTTTCAAATCAATTAATCAACCATACCTTCACAATTCATCTCAATTAATCACTCTGGATTAATTATCTTTCAATTTTCATTCAAGTAATAACTTTAATTAATTTCACGATATTAATTCTTCTTAACAAAAAATCAATAAGTAATCTTAATTACTTTGTGAATTAATTAACTATTTAAATTACATTAATCCTTAATTACTTATATTAATTAACTACTCATAGGTTACTTATTACTGATTAATTCATCTTAAATAATCAATCTTTAATTACATCATTAATCTTATAAATTCAAGATTTTCAATTATATTTTAAATTATCCTAAACTAAATTGATTAATTTAATTAACCACAATATTAATTATTCTCGATTTATCTCAACCTTTATTAACTATCTAATAAATTAATTACTCGTTTTATAATAAAAGCTTAAAGGAATTTAAAGCCAAATTAATTTTAAATTCTAGTCAATTTACAATTACACCTTAACATTCAAGTTGTTAAACACTTAATATTTGAAAACTTTATTTGTTAGATTTAACTTTGATTTAGAACTTGTTTTAAAATCTCTACTTATGATTTAACTCCAGTTTTTAAATATCACTTTTATTTCTTTCCAAATCATTCTTATTTTATTCTATAATTATTTCACTTTCGCAATTTCACTCTTATATTTCGTTTCAAAAATCCAATTTTTATGTATATATTTCGATAACTCAGGATACCGAGATATTCAAGCAAACCACATCATTCAAACTTCCAATTACCAATAATATCCATCATGGAATATCAATCACCCAATATATACTATACTACCATATATAATATAGCACATCAAAACAAACCAATCATTCAACCAATCATTTAGATTTAACCATTTAAAATTAAATAGAAATCCAAAAGCGTGAGGTTTACTCACCTTAGTTATTACTTGAATCAATAGAATTAATTTATCATCTATCTTTCCCACTTAAGTAATTACCCTCAATTACTTAATCATCCTTTAAATTATTATATTATTTATTCTTTGGTTTATTATTTACATTAACCAATGAACCCTTAAATTACTTATGTAATTATCTTGAATTAATTTCATTTCATAATTCAACTTTAAATAAATTAATCATCTTGAATTACCTTAATTTACTTATCACATTAACAAATCAATCCTTAAAATTTAATACACAAATTTATCAACCTTAATTAATTATCTTAATAAATTGATTGATTACTCCTTAAACTGATTAGATTAACTATTTAACCATCCTCAAATAATTAATCCTTGATTTAATTCCATTAACTAAATCACATCTGAAACATGTTGAAATTGACCTATTATAAAATTGTTTTAAACAAAACAATTTGAATGTAGTGTTTCTTTCTGCATAAACATTAATGGAGTTAAATTAAATAGTGGAAAAAATCTCACCTCAACGATTCAATGCCACTGCCTGTTCGAGAACCCTAGAACGAGAGCCCCTTCGATTGCCGACGAAAGCTCGCGATCGAAACCCTAACCAAGCACTGCCTTGATTCCCGTCACGCGCTCGAGCCCGTGACCAACCCAAGCTTCGCCTGCACCATCGCACGACCGCGACCCAAATTGCGAGCCTAAATCGCATGCGACTCCGGTCAACCATTTGATCCAATACGCCACGATCCCTCACTTCGCGCTCGCGTCCCCAGAAGCTCTCAATTGGATAGTCAAGCAAATTATAGGAGCTTCGGGATTTGAATTCGACAAAAACCCTAACACGACCATTCGGTGTCGTAGATCTCGAATTTGGGAAAAGAAGAGAAGTAAATGGACGAGAAGATTGCTCGGCTGCTTCTATTATATGTTGTCGAGTTGAATTCTTTTTTTATGAATTGAATTCGATTTCTGCTCTAAGGTGGAGAGGAAGACGAAAATAAATATCGGATTGGAAAATAGCTTGTTGAGTACGCTTGTTGACTTATAAAAATATCTTGTGTTGTTAAAATATCCATGCCAAATTTTTTTATCTTATATAAAACTTCCAAAATGCCTCATCGCTTGCTACTTAAAATTTCGAACTCCTCTTAAGGAATGCCGCTAGGCGATTATAAGGTTTTACCCGCGTTCCGAACACAATGGAACGTGTTTCGGAGGCTAATTTGATCGTATGCGCGAGTTACAGAAATAAATGATCAGTTTTAAATTAAATTGATTAAAATAGTTTCTAAGCGTTTCGAGCTGCCAGGGTCAAACGACAACTATGATTGCTTCGAAAATTGAAATCCGATAATAACTAACTATTACGGATCCAATGGAACTGGTTTCGTCAAATTCCGAGACTGTGCCTCGGAAGGCTATTTTTAAATGTCGATTTAAACGATGTATTATTAAAATTGAACAAATCAACTTTAGATTAAACTTCAACCATTCTATTATCTTTAGTATCATCATTATAAATTTTATAAGCCTTCAAATTATTTTAAACAGGCTTAGAATATCAGATTCAACAATTTACCCAATTTTAATTATTAAATTCAATATTTAAACTATATAATTCAATGATTTAATTATCAAGTAAATATTGATACCTTGAATTCAAGTTAATATTATATTTTAAATATTTAAAATCAATTAAATATTCCAATTTAAATTGTTAAAATTTCCGGGTCGTCACACACACATCGACCAGAATCCATAAACATTCAACCAATAAGTCAACATAATATAAAAATAATTTTTACATTCACTAACAAATACGCGCTCATACTATTATTACACTCAAACTCATTCCAGAGTACTATAGACTCTATTTAATGAGTAATCCCCACCAGAGCCAAGGTTATCACCAACCTAAGCTCTGATACCAACTGTAATAGTCCGTAGTTCCGTATCCCTTTAGTCGACACTATTCTCCATCAATCAACTCAAGATGAACAGAAATACGAACCATTTGGGTTAAAGAAGAAGAGGTAGAAGAAGAGAAAACTAAACAACATCAGAATTTAACCATCGCAGCGGAATAAAATATAATAGATAATAACAGATCTGTACACAAAGGAAAGCTATATCCGTTTTATCCATACATCATCAAAATACATCATCAGAGTTCAACAACACCAATATCATACAACTGGACAGTTGTAAAACTTGTCCTCAAAACTGAATACACAGCAGAATAATAATCAAGTACGAGAGTACGTATCGCCATCCAGCTCGTCTACGGAGCTCTATAACATCCTCTCCTGTATCCTATAATACTTGGTCTGACGCGAGCATTATAGTTAAATAACACCCGAGTCAGTCTGGAAAACCAGCATGAGAAAACCACACTCAAATTGATTATCAAAGTTTCAAAAATCCTTTGAAAAATAAAAGCATCTCGTAAGACCACGCCATAAATAAACATGTCGGGTTTTTACCTTACGATAGCTAAAACACTTTTTATTAAAAACCTCTGATATTATAATAGCGTCTATAGAAAGTAAAATAGAATCTAGCTGAAATGCTTGCATCTCACGTTTCAGCAAAAGTAGGGCACAATCAAAACCGTACAGGCGCGTAAAGAGAATGGATTTCCAACTAATGACTAGGCACTGGGGTACCACCTGCCACAGTACGTGGCCTAGATCACCGTACCGAGGATTACTCTCAATCCCCTGCAACACAAGACCAGGACTACCCCTTACTGGATAATCCCGAGTAAGATCACCCACGGTTGGGATCAACAACTGCACAACTAAGCCGAATAAAAGGGACATCTAGACAGGGATGACCTCACCCTAATGGGTGCCACCCACCTAGCGTTGCTGCATAACCCCTGATTTTCAGTCATTCCTGGTTGATGAGGCTTGAGGCTAAGCGTTACCTTTAGAGAACTCATCTCTTAGAATGCTCATCGTCCACCTGACG
Source organism: Allium cepa (assembly GCA_030765085.1). Lineage (NCBI taxonomy): Eukaryota > Viridiplantae > Streptophyta > Magnoliopsida > Asparagales > Amaryllidaceae > Allium > Allium cepa. Next base: position 1,014,943,287 of record CM060935.1, read on the forward strand.
ATGTTCTGAAAGCATTCAATCCATACAAGTCCGTTCCGGGTTCGAACTGATCCGAAGGCACTACTCCTACTACATCCATTTTGGAATTATCCTCAGGATTAGTAGCGACTAGCCCTTGCACTTCATTGCTCCATCTTCGAATCCAAACTCGTTTTCCTCACCAAAACGTACAAACCTGATCGAAGTGGTTTTCAAGAAATAAATCTCGATCCCGGTCACTTCGAAACGATCAACGCATTGTCCAATATTGATAATCGGTTATTTAACTACCAATTATTTTTCTCAAACAACCATCAAACAATAAATAATCTCCGAATTATTTATTAACCTCAAAATATCTTCACAAGATATATTTCCACTTTTCAACCCTTTTGAAAACAGTTTTCAAACCTTACTCTTCTCATGAAATAAATTACCAAATATTTATTTCCACTGAAAACACCAAGCACAAAACTTTAGATTTTAAAATAATTTAAAACACTTTATTATAAAATATCCTTGAAAACATTTAAGTTAAAAACTACTTCAATACTTTATTAAAAATATACACTTTGGGAATATTTAAATGAAGTTAATAAATAAAATATAAAACTAGATTTCTCTGTTAAAACAATACCAAGTCACCTTTAAATAATTACTATGATAATAGATTTGAGAAAAACACTTACTTTAGAATTTAAACATTTAGAAATAATAAATTTTCTAAAACACGCTTTTTAAAACAGCATAACTTATTTTTAAAAATCTACGTTGAAAACGTACTTGGCTATCCAGGGAAATACTCTTCTCTTTCCATCTTTAAAAATAAATCACTATTTATTTTTAAACAAATTTTCCCATTCCTTTAATAAATTCCCACCGTGAATTTATTCTTCCAAATATCCATTGATATATTGCTTTACTTTTATAAACCCGGTTTATTAATCAGGAAATTATTGTCAAGGAAAAAATTTCACAGTTTTTTAGCCTCAAGGACGGACTTTCAATATTTTATCCTGAAGGACAACTTTCTATAGGTATCAGTTTTTAGTTATTGATAGCAGTTTTTAGGTATCAGTTTGTAGTTATCAGTAGCAGTTTTAAGGTATCAGTTTTAGCTCGGTAGCAGTTTTGTTGTCCTTATGAATAATTTTCGAAAATGTTTGTCCTTATGAATAATTTTTAGAAGAATGTTTGTCCTTGTGGTAAAAATATTGAGGTCGTGTCCTTGAGGCAAAAAATGTACAGATCTTTGTCCTTTAAAATAATTCCCCCTTTATAAATTTCATAGTCACATTCTCCTTTAAATTTTCAATTTCAAACACTTAAATCAATTTCCAAATTGATTTCCAATTTACTCCATTTTGAAATAAATTCCTTTGCTTACTCATTTATTTCAAAACCCATTGACTTCAGATTTTTATTCCTTAATTATGATTTAAAATCTTTTAACTGAAAATACCAATTTCAGATTTTCCAAATTCCTTCTTTATCCTTTTAAATAAATTTAAACCTTGGATTTCAAAGTAAATTCTTTATTTCTTTAAATAATATCACTTAACTTTTTAAATTCATTATTTTTCTGTTTATTCAAAATCCCTTTTTTTCATATTCGGAATTTATTAATTAAGATTTAAAATCACTTTTATTCTGTTCAAATTCATTCCTAGGTTTATTCAGATATTCTAAAATTATTTTAATTAAAAATTCATTCTTTTATTTTCTTTCAAAAATCCAATTTTATATATTTTGATAAATCAGTATACCGAAATATATTCAAGCAAACCATAGCATTCAATATTCCAATAATCAATATAATTCATCACAGAGTATCAAATATTCATAACACAGAATAGTAAACAATCTAAATAATTTTTTGAGGAATCTAATTGGATCCCTGCAACCTATTTCCCTGCATCCATAGATGTTAGCACAATAAAATACCTATTCTACTTCGAGGTGGAATATCGTGGGATATGGGTTTATATAGTATCATCCGCTATTATGCGGCGCATAGGGTCTCATCCACTATATAATGCGGGAAATCAATCACTCCAATATATAACATATACCACTATATATAATATACCACATCCAATCAATTCAATCATTCAACTAAATATTTAAATTTAACTATTTAAATTTAATAAAAACCCAGATGGGTGAGATTAACTCACCTTTTCTTTTTAATTTACAATTCAATCCAAACCAGCTTGTTCTTTATTATTTTTGACCTTGTATAAATATTAGATGATCCTTGTTAATATTCGAATAAATCGAAATCAATTACCATTTCAATAAATTTAGTTAACTAATTTTAAATGATAATTATACTAACTTAATTTACAAGTTTCCATCTTAAAAACTTTACGTCAGGTTATATGTCTATATCATCCTTTCTCAATAAATATACTAATTCCCTAAAAGTTAATCGGTTCACATGTATCAATATTATTTTCTCTACGGTAAGTGGCAAAGGTAAAGTGTTATCTTACTGATATAAATTTCCTTCCTGTTTTCAAACACTTTATAACAAATATATATATATTTTTATAGTAATAAATTAAGTTCCAGAGATCGCAATCAGATTCAAAACCTAAAGAGAATGAGATGTTGATCACCTCCATTAGAACCGCCCGACCGAACACTAACTTCCCAAGCTCTAAATGCTAATGAAAACGATGAACCCATAGAGAACCCAAATCCTTAAACTATGCTTCGTTGACCCAGAGACTCGCTCTCCAAATTGACGAGCTCCGTTTGAGAACCCAATCGCCACGAGTCCTCCTATCGGCCAAACAAGAACTCACATCAAATCTCCCCTTGCGACCTGCCCTATCACCATGCCACCCCTGAAAGTGTATGTGTAGTACTAAGGATCGTGTAATATGGTATATAAATGCGGAAACTGATAATAGCAGTAAAATAAAAATTAAAGTAAGCACACCAGGAATTTTTACACTGGTTCGAACTTCCCGTTCTACGTCCAGTCCCAGAATACCCTCTGGATTTAAACTAAACCCCTCACTTCACCCGGAGGAATAGGTATACGACACCTGAGCAGCCGAACAGGAATTTTTCCGCCTCAACAGCCGAAGAGGACTTTAACTCCAATACAAATAGTTTGTTGACAAATGTGTTCTGAATAACACTGATTGTCTTTTGATAGTACAACTTTCCTATAATCAAATCCTCAAGAGTATATATGTGTGTGAAGATTTAGAAGGAAGATAATCACGTAGAATCGAAGTTTATGATTTAAATCAAGGATTCTAGTGATAAGAATGAGTGCTTTTATTTTCAGAAATAAATAGAGAATAGATTTCAGAATTATAAACAAGAATCGGTGATTGCAGAAGTGATTTCAACATGTTTATATAGTTGTATAATAGTTACAATCTTTCATGAAGAGTTTCAATCAAAAGTTGTGTCCGTATCTCTTGAATTGAGGGACGTATTCTTCATGAAACAATCGCAACTCTTTAGAAAACTAGCCGTTATATGCAGGTCGGTCGACCAGAAAAACTGGTCGGTCAGCTGAGTTTGAAATCGTGTATAAAACAGAGAGTATCTGTGCACTGACTACAGGGTCGGTCGACCGAATTTTCTGGTCGGTCAGCCGACCTGTAGTTATATGCACAGTGTACATTTATTTGTGTATAAATTATTTCGTGTGTGCATGTGACTACTTGAGGAATGATTTTAACAATATTCTAAGACTAAATAATTTAAAATATTCATAATAAATTCTGGATTGTAGTCTTATCTCCTTAGTAGTGAATAATATACACTTATTCTCTTTTTGTTGCTTTCGTCGTTATGATATATGCTTTTTTTTTGCTTTCGTCGTTATGATATATGAAGCTTGTATCATGAATCAAAACTCTTGAATCAACATTCTCCCCCTTTTTGATTGATGACAATACCTATGTGACGAAGTAGTATATATTGTAATTCTCCCCCTGAATATATGGCGTCTTTTCTGCAAAAACTTGTTAGCGTGCATATATTTCTCCCCCTTTGTCATCGACAAAAAGGAATACTTAGTGGATATTTAAACAATATGGAATATGTGACACGACATAAAAAAATATCTAGTGTTTTAAATAAGACATACTCAAAGCAAACAGGAATTTTGATGTTTTACTGTAGTACATAATATTTAATCAATAAAAAAACTATGAGATAGCAAATTGTAAAGCAATATGATCACTCCTCATCATCATCGGAATCCCCGAATTCTGGACGGACATTTTCTTCCGGAGGAGCATGTTCCTTACCACGTCTTTGAGTGTTAGAAGTGTGAGTTCCTGATGTACCGGAGCTTGTATTCTCTGAAGTGGAAAACGAGAAGTTTGGTGCTGGCCTTTTTCCGGGAGCAACAAAAGAGACACCAGCTTCGGTAGTACATGATAATGCATCCCATAGATTAACGAAGAAACCCTTGATTTTCTTAAAACATCCGTTAATTTTTCGAAGGCGAGCATCTAAGGCTATTTGATTTTGAGCCAAAATATCAATAGCTGCCTCTGTACTCATTCCAGGAGTTGGTCTTTGAACAGAGTGTTGACGTGCTAGACGTTCCAGAGCATGAGTTGATGGATGAGGTGTAGATTGACTACGGCGTACTTGTTCTCGAGGAGTGCTCTGCCATTGGTTAAAGGTTAAAAATCTATGTGGTGCATCGGGCAACTTCATTAGTTTTATGGTCCTTGAATCAAAAGAACGAACTTTGGAAGTTTCGGATTCCGGAGCATGTTGGATGAAGCTATTAATTAATCTCATTATGTATTCTCCATAATAGATATGAAGCATCTTTCCTTGATTGAATGTAAGAAACTCATCCATGAGTAATTGTGCCCAATTTACTTGTGTATTTGAACACAAAGCATATAAAGCTTTAAAATACTCAGGATACACAAAGTGGTAGGAGCCACCTCTTGGTATAATTGATTTCATTATGAAACGATGAAAGAGTCTAGCTTTGGGTCTAAGTGATGATGTCTGTCTAAAATCCGTAGCATCATCTTCGAAAAATAAATGACTTATGTGGTCACGACTTGATATATTACAGTCTATGTCGTGTAATGAAATTCCACCCGGTCTTGCATCTAATATATGGTTAATTCGATCAATGGAGAGAAAGATTGAAGTGCCACAAACCGATGTCCAAACACAATTTTCAGTGTTTCTAGGTGGATTGACAAGATTTAGGTTAGCAAAAAACAATTTTACCATAATGTGGTTAATTTTCAAATTATTTTTGCGGTAATCTAGAAAAGCATCTAACCCACTTCTAATTGCGGCATCTTCAATTCGATAGGCAACGAAATCAGGATAACTTACAAATGATTCTTCAAAGATTTTTGCATCTTGAAGTCGTATCCATCTTTGAAGTGCTACGTCGTTGACTAGCCATGAAGCAATTTGAGTATCAACGGGAGGTGTCGAAGATGATCCTCCGGTAGTTTTTGATTTCTTCTTTGGAGCCATTTGATTTTTGTTGAAGAAAAAAATAAAAATTTGAGAGAATTTTAATGGGGGCTAGGGTAAAAACCGAAATTGGGAAAGTAGAAGTGAAGAGGTAGGTTGAAAAGGTGAAGGGGTGGGTTAATAATATGAAGAGAACAGAAAAAATCAATAGCTGGAAACACGATCGGTCGACCGAACTCTCTGGGTCCGTCGGCCGAAATAGGAAACAGAGGTTAGCAGAAAGTTTCAGGAAAGGGCTCGGTCGACCGACTCAGAGTTTCGGTCGACCGACACTATTAAATGTGCATATATGAAGCTGACCGACTCAGGTTATTCGGTCGGCCGAAATTTTAGAAATGCACATTTTATTTAGAATAAAATTTTTATATATATATGTAGAGTCATATAAATTTTATTATTATATTATATTTATACATTTTGCTTACAGCACTATACATATATATATATATATATATATATATATATATATATATATATATATATATATATATATAAAATTTTAGCCACCATTCTTTAAAACTTACGCTCCCAAGAGTTTGGAGATGGAAGATTTTCTACAGGTGACCATTTTGGAGCTATTGGAGTTTGAACAGGTTTTGAAGGGGATGGAGTTCTATAGGAAGGTTCAGCAACTTCATCCTTTTTTGATGAACAAACTTTCATGGCAATTTTTTCTAGAAAGCTTAGACGTCTTGCCGTTACTTTCTGTTCATAGTAGAGCTCTCGTTGCATATTCATTTGCTGTTGTTGGTAATGGTGTATTTCATTAATCTTTTGCTTTGTTGATGGAGATATAAGCATTGTATGCTTTCCCTTTTTATCGTTAGGTGTATAGCCTGTATGGGAATCTTCCCATGGTTTCCATCCGTGTCTGGGATCTTTATCCGGAGAGGAAAATTTAAGGACTCGATTAGGCATTGGAAAAGTAGGATAGGGACCATCCTCTGGAATATGATCGGAACAATCATCATCTGGAGATGAGAATGATAGATGGGAATTGTCGGAATTGTAAACTTCATTGTTTGAAGACATTATAATTTTTGTAAGGTTTTGTTTTTAGAATATCATTAGTAAAAAAATAAACATTGTATTTATAATCGTATATTTTCTGAAAAATATGTGGATAAGGATTGTTTTCAAAATAGTATCACAGAGATTTTAAGAAAAAACAGTTATTAATGTTTGATTCATAAGTTATAGGTCTAAGAATAGTATTTCTAAAGACAACAGTAGTATAATAAAATTTAAGGTAAGCTAGGACAAGAAACACCCATAGCTCAAGTGGCTATAATATGACATTTATCAAACTAGTCAAAAATCATGAGTTCGAATCCCGCTTTGGTCAGAAATAAAACAAAAAATTGTTTTTCAATGTTTTTGCATATTTTCTATTTATAAATCTTTTAAAGACATTATACCTAAGTCACGTCTTAATTTTATAAAGTTATTTTCATTTAACGGTTTAGTAAAAATGTCTGCAATTTGATTTTCAGTATTAGTAAATTCTAAATTTATTAAACCTTTTTCCAAACAATCACGAAGGAAGTGATGACGAATATCAATGTGTTTTGTCCGTGAGTGATTTACTGGATTTTTAGAAAGATTTATTGCACTAGTATTATCACAATAAATAATAGATTTTTCAAGATAACAGTTGAAATCTTGTAGTGTCTGTTGCATATATACGAGTTGTGCACATGCCAAAGCAGCAGATATATATTCTGCTTCACATGTTGATAAAGAAACACAGTTTTGTTTCTTACTAAACCAAGAGACTAATGATCGTCCAATGAAATGACATGTTCCACTTGTACTTTTTCGATCCGTTCGACTTCCTCCAAAATCAGCATCGCTATATGAGACTAATTCGAAAGGACATTCTTTTGGATAAAAAATTCCAAAATCTTTGGTTTTAGTTAGATAACGAATAATACATTTAACTGCTCGCATATGTGATTCTTTGGGATTTGCTTGAAATCGTGCACGTAAACAAACACTCATCATAATGTCGGGTCGACTTGCTGTTAAATATAATAACGATCCAATCATACTACGATATAGTTTTTGATCAACACTTTTGCCTTCTTCGTCTCTGTCAAGATACATTGTTGTGCTCATCGGAGTAGGTTTGGCAGAAGTGTTTTCTAGACCAAATCGTTCAATTAAATTATAACAATATTTTTCTTGATTAATAAAAATTCCATTTTCTATTTCTTTTATTTGTAAACCAAGAAAATAATTTAACTCACCCATATGAGACATTTCAAATTCATTTGTCATTATTTTAGAAAATTCTTGACATAATTTTTCATTTGTAGATCCAAAAATTATATCATCAACATAAATTTGGATAATTAAAATATCATGATTGTCTCTTTTAATAAAAAGAGTTTGATCAACCTTTCCAATTTCAAAGCCAGAATTTAGTAAATATTTTTTAAGACGATCATACCAAGCACGAGGTGCTTGTTTTAAACCGTATAAAGCCTTTTTAAGTTTGTAGACATGACTAGGAAATTGTTCATGTATAAATAATGGAGGTTGTTCAACATAAACATTTTCTTTTATAAAACCATTTAAAAAGGCACTTTTAACATCCATTTGATAAAGTTTAAAATTATGAAAACACGCGAAAGCTAATAAGATTCGTATTGCTTCAAGTCGGGCGACTGGAGCAAATGTTTCTTCATAGTCTATTCCCTCTTCTTGATTATATCCTTGTGCAACTAACCTAGCTTTATTCCTAGTTATATTTCCTAGTTCATCTGTTTATTTTTAAAAACCCATTTAGTACCAATGACTGTTTGATCACTAGGTCTAGGAACGAGTTCCCAAACATCGTTTCGTTCGAATTGATTTAGTTCTTCTTGCATGGCAAGAATCCAGTAGTCATCAGTTGAAGCTTCTTTTATATTTTTAGGTTCTATGTTAGAGAGAAACGCTACATGACCAACTTGATTTAATTGATGTCTAGTTTTAACGTTCGTATTTACTTCTCCAATTATATTTTGCACAGGATGATGTCATAAAATTTTAGGTGGAGATTTTATTATATTAGTAGTAATATTCTCATTTTCAGTAATATTATAATCATTATCGAAGGATTGTTCAGTATTAATATTTTCATTCTGAGTAATTTCATCATCAGAGTCAATGGTAACATTTGGATTTATATTTTTAAAATTTTCGTTAAAAGAAACATGTAAACTTTCTTCAATAATTTTAGTTCTTTTATTGTAAATTCGATAAGCCTTGCTTCGTTCCGAAATCCAATGAATATTCCTTCATCGGATTTTGGATCGAATTTACCTAGTTGATCTTTAGTATTTAAAATAAAACATTTAGAGCCAAAAACTTTAAAATATGAAATATTTGGTTTTCTTCCATTTAGTAATTCATATGGAGTATTCTTATTTAATGGTCGAATAAAAACACGATTTAACACATAACAAGCAGTAGCTACAGCTTCTGCCCAAAAATGTTTTGATAAAGTGGTTCCGTTTAATAGAGTTCTTGCACATTCTTGTAACGTTCTATTTTTTCTTTCTACAACTCCATTTTGTTGTGGTGTTCTAGGAAACGAAAAATTATGGTTAATACCCTTTTTGTTACAAAATTGTTCAAAAGCTTCATTCTCAAATTCTCCTCCATGATCACTTCTTATATTTTTAACTTTCAAACTTTTAATATTTTGAATTCTTTTAACAAAGATTTTAAAATTGTCAAACGTATCACTTTTATTTTTTAAAAATAAAATCCAAGTATATCTAGAAAAATCATCTACAATAACAAATACATATCTATTATGATTAATAGATTGCACTTGAGTTGGACCAAAAAGATCCATATGTAAAAGTTCAAGTGGTTATTCTGTAGATATTACTTTCTTTGACTTAAAAGACGATTTTGTTAATTTTCCTAATTTACATGTATCACAAAATATATTAGTTTTAAAATTTATGTCAGGTAATCCTTTAACTAATTTATTTTTAGCTATCTTATTAATGGTTTTAAAATTGATGTGACAAAATCTTTTGTGCCAAAGACATGAATCATTTTCCTTAGCTATTAGACATAAATTTGAATCATTGTTAAAATTCATATTTAAAATATAAATATTTTTATCGAGAATATTACATTTATTTTCAGAGAAATTTATATTAAAACCTTGATCACATAGCTGACTAATACTTAATAAATTGTGTTATAAATTTTTAACTAATAAAAGATCAGTAATGAGAGGTAAATTAGAGATACCGTTGCTACTGACATCGCCTTTGCCGATGATATATCCTTTTGAGTTATCTCCGAAGGTGACTGCTCCTCCATTTGAGTATACAATGTTTGACAACATTTCTTTGTTTCCAGTCATGTGTTTTGAGCAACCGCTATCCAAAATCCATTTTCCTCTCTTCTTATATGGTACCTGCAAAAACATTTATAAAAAGTTGGTACCCGTTTCTTTTTTAGGGTCCTAAGAGTTAGATCTTAGGAAGCCAAACCCATACGGGTTCAGAATTCCCTTTATAAATATAGTTTTTGTTATTATGGACAGTTTCCATGAACATTTTGATATGTTTATTCTTTATCAAAACATTATTTGTTTTTGGAATCCATATTTTTATGGTTTTAGTATTTGGGTAAACTGTTTTCTTAATATTATTAATCCTATTTTTAGTAAAATTATTTTGTTTCTTAAATCCTATTCCAGATTTATTGTTAGAGGATTGAGAATTTTCTAGTATATTAGAAAGATTCTCTCTTCCTTTATTGAAATTAGATACATTTTTAGACATATCATCAAATTTTATTTTAAGACTAGATTTTTCTAACTCTAAATCCTTAATCTTAGAGTTTAAACTATTATTTTTGAAAAGTAAATCATCATTTTTATACTTTTGTATTTCTAGTTCTTCAGATATTGACGAAATTTGAGAGGATAAGTTAGAATTTGATTGTTGAGAACTTTCAAGTTCTTCTTCTAATATTTTCTTCTCATCTTTCAGCATATCTACTTCTAAGACTGTTCTATCTAATTTTCTTTGCAACTCCTTATTTTTCTTTTTAAGTTGCTTTGTTACATTTATTAATTCAGAATTTATTTCAATTAAATCTTCAAAAGTAAAATCACTTACATCATCTGATGAAGCCATGAAGCACACATTTGCTTTTTCATTATCACTTTCACTCTCTGAAGAGGATGATGAGTCATTGTCGTCCCAAGTGACAGAAAAAGCTCTTCGTTTGGTTTTATCCTTCTTAAAATTGCTCTTTTTGCTTTCTGGACAATCTTTCTTCATGTGACCTTTCTTGTGACATTCATAATATTCCATTGCTGAAGATGATGGTTTGCTGCTATTAGAATTGTTGTTGGAATTATTTTTGTTTCCCTTGAATTTGTTTCTGTTGAATTTCAAAAACTTTTTTAAATTTTTTGCGATCATTGCCATATCTTCATTATCTGAGTCGGAATCGTCTTTTTCTGCTTGAAAAGCCACATTTTTCTTTTCTTGTGCTCCATTTCTTTTTGCCTGCAAATTTACTTCGTAGGACATTAGATTACCTATCAATTCTTCTGGTTTTAATGTTGACAAATCGCTTGCTTCTTCAATGGCTAAGACTTTTCTTTCCCATTCGTCCGTTAAAGAATTCAAGATTTTTGTAACAACATCAAAATCAGTAAACTTTTGTTCTAGTGATAATAAAGCATGATAAATATCCTGAAATCTAGAGTACATGTCATTTATAGATTCATTTGGCCTCATTTTGAAATTTTCAAATTGATTTTTCAACATAGAGATTTTGCTTAATTTAACTTTGTTTGTACCTTCATGTGTTATCTTAAGTGTTCTCCAAATTTCATAACCTGAAGTGCACATGCTAACTCTATTGAATTCATTTCTATCTAATGCACAAAATAAAATATTCATAGCCTTTGCATTTGATGTAGCATCTAGTTTTTGTGTGTTACTCCAAGTTGAGTATTCTCCGGTAGGAGTTATGTACTCTCTTTGTATAATATTCCAGATATCAAATCCATTAGATTGTATATAGATTCTCATTCTAGTTGACCAATAATTATAATTTATACCATTAAAAATGGAGGTCGTGAAGTTGATTGACCCTCTGTGAAATTAGTATTAGTGCTAGTGCCAAAATCGTTAGTTTGTGTCGTTTCCATATTACTAGAAATAAATATCAAATAACTTTAAGATGGTTATAGGATGACCTTGCTCTGATACCAAATGAAAGTGTATGTGTAGTACTAAGGATCGTGTAATATGGTATATAAATGCGGAAACTGATAATAGTAGTAAAATAAGAATTAAAGTAAGCACACCGGGAATTTTTATACTGGTTCGAACTTCCCGTTCTACGTCCAGTCCCAGAATACCCTCTGGATTTAAACTAAACCCCTCACTTCACCCGGAGGAATAGGTATACGACACCTGAGCAGCCGAACAGGAATTTTTCCGCCTCAACAGCCGAAGAGGACTTTAACTTCAATACAAATAGTTTGTTGACGAATGTGTTCTGAATAACACTGATTGTCTTTTGATAGTACAACTTTCCTATAATCAAATCCTCAAGATTATATATGTGTATGAAGATTTAGAAGGAAGATAATCACGTAGAATCAAAGTTTATCATTTAAATCAAGGATTCTAGTGATATTAAATAAGAATGAATGCTTTTATTTGCAGAAATAAATAGAGAATAGATTTCAGAATTATAAACAAGAATCGGTGATTGTAGAAGTGATTTCAACATGTTTATATAGTTGTAGAATAGTTACAATCTTTCATGAAGAGTTTCAATCAAAAATTGTGTCCGTATCTCTTGAATTGAGGGACATATCTCTTCATGAAACAATCGCAACTCTTCAGAAAACTAGCCGTTATATGCAGGTCGGTCGACCGGAAAAATTGGTCGGTCAGCTGAGTTTGAAATCGTGTATAAAACAGAGAGTATCTGTGCACTGACTACAGGGTCGGTCGACCGAATTTTCTGGTCGGTCAGCCGACCTGTAGTTATATGCACAGTGTACATTTATTTGTGTATAAATTATTTCGTATATGCATGTGACAACTTGAGGAATGATTTTAACAATATTCTAAGACTAAATAATTTAAAATATTCATAATAAAGTCTGGATTGTAGTCTTGTCTCCTTTGTAGTGAATAATATACACTTATTCTCTTTTTGTTGCTTTCATCGTTATGATATATGCTTTTAGAGTTTTGATTCATGACACAAGCTTCATATATCATAACGACGAAAGCAACAACCCCTTCATTCGCACGCATCTAATTTCCTTCGTCTTCAACAAGTCTGAACCCAAGCCATACCTTACGACGATGTCGCAATTCCCTTACAACAAAGTGCTCTCGAATCGACCTAGCAAAAGAATCAGGGGTGCAAACGATCGGCCTAATTTTCTTTCGATTCATATGTAGTTAAAGGAGGAAAAGGGGTCTAGTCTCGAACGAAAAAGGAAGAGGGTTATGATATTTCCTCGATTGATTTTTATTCGGCCATGATTGGTTTTAGAGGAGAAATCAATTTTTTTTAGTTCGACCATAAGAATTTCCAAAGTGGAGAGGCTGGATGAATAAAAATAAACTCGGCCATTAAAATTTTGCTCGGCCTTCAATTGAATCGTGAGATTTTTTTATTCTCGAACGAGAAAGCAGCATGATTAAAGGAAAATAGGAAACGTGTTTGAATTATCTTGCGTTCTGACATTTCCTAGCTGTAGTGACAATTGAAAGGATGGCTAAAAGTTTTGATGTGAATTTTTTTTTGACTGGTCAACATTTATTTTTAAATTTAAATTCAAATCGTTTTGAATCCATAGCTTAAAATCTTGACATCCTATCGAGGCACGCCGCTAGGCGTTTATAACGTTATACCCCTATTCCGAACGCAATGGAAAAGGTTTCGAGTCCTAATTCGATCGCATGGAGAAGATAGCTTTTCGGACCAGGTTATTATATTAAATTTTTGATATAACTTTCAGCGCGTTTACATATCGTACGCTTACACAACAACTCCAATTACTACGAAAATTGAAATCCAATATTAATACAATATTACGGATCCAATGGGATTGGTTTCGTCGAATTCCAAGACTGTGCCTCAGAAGGCTATTTTTAAATATCGATTTAAACGATAAAATTTTAAAACTTAACAAAACATTTCCAAATTTAAGTTTAACGTTTTTACTATCTTCAGTTCTATCAATATAAATTTTACAAGCCTTTAAAATATTTTTAACAAGCTTGAAACTCCATATTTTATATTTTACCCAATTCCCAATTATTAAATTAAATAGTTATATCATCCAACAGACCGCTATATTATATTCTGAATCTATTTTATTGAAATAAAAACCAAACTTTTCATATTCAAGATTAATTTATAATCCAAATTAAATATTTAAACCCATTTAAATATTCCAAACTCGACAATGAAAAATCTGGGTTGTTACAGGTGAGATGGGAAAATACGCAAAGTCCTTAAAGAACGGAGAAGCTTACATACGCACTATAAGCAAGAGGTAGAGAATCAAGGTCTCTTGTTGGGAGTAGGAGGTAATAACCTATAATGATAAGGCCTTCCAAGGAAAATAGTACCAATACACGGACCCATTAGTAATTTTAGCAGTGCTTGCCTGGTATAGGTGCATTGGATTTTAGTGGATAATGGGAGTTCGGTAAATATTCAATTCGGGATGCTGATAAGGTGCGGCTGTCCATAGAGGATGTCATACCCTGCAACAAACGGTTACATGGTTTCAAGGGGTAGGGCACGTTGACCTTAGAAGGGGTAAATTTATTTGTTGAGATAGAAAGCATCCTCGATCATCCATATGAAAGCTGACTTTCATCTTGGTGGATGGATTCTTGACAAACAATACCTTCCCAGGGCATCCAGCCTTATTGAACTTCCATATATTGGTGGTCCATGGTGCTTAACCATGAAGTTCCCTACAATGAATAGAATAGAAATGGTGGATGGAAATCAAGATGCCGCTAGGGAGTGCTATGTAGTGGAAATTATGGAAAACAAACGACGAAAGAAAAGGAAAGGTGTAGAGGTCGCATTATCCACTAAAAATTCCATTACATAGCAATTAAAGGAATGGCCCCTACTCAGTTTCATAAATGATCCTTACAATGAACTTGACCAGAGAGATGGAGGAGAGGGGGCCATAGCTGAGACTAAAGAGGTAATGGAATTTGTGGAGATAGATAGCAATAACCCGACAAGGCTCATTAAAATTGGATCCTAGATGGAACGAAATCTTAAGGTACGGTTAATTTGATTCTTACGAGATAACTGATATATGTTTGCTTGTTCTCATGCAGACATGTATGGAATCTCTCCCTCTATTTCATGCATTTCTTTAAATATCGATCCTAGGAAACCCCGGTAATGCAATATAGAAGAAGTATAGGCCCAAAGTGGTCGATTTGCTCTAAATGAAGAAATGAAAATCTTATTGGCAAATGAATTCATCAGAGAGTCACTCCATACTTAATGGAATGCAAATTCAGTTTTGGTCAGGAAGTCTAATGAAAAGTGGTGAACGTGCATCGACTTCTCTAAATTGAATGATGCTTATCCTAAGGACAGCTTCCCACTCCCGTGGATTAACCAACTGGTAGATAGAACTGTCATGTAATGGCTTGAAATTTTGACCTTAAAAATTCGACACTAATACGTTCACTGTAGGAGTGCCGAGAAATCGAACACCGGAAATTTCAGATTGTTAAAGAAAAGAAGAAAGAAGGAAGAAGAAGAATAGAACAAAACATAGAATCTCACACTTCGCAGCGGAACAAAATATAATATCACATAATAGCATTTATACAAAAAGTTATAATTGTTAAATTACATACAATTCATCAGAGTTACAACCATATACAAATAGGCTAGACAGTTATATCAACCTGTCCCAGACTACTATCAATACAACTCTAATACATAGCGGTAAACTCCATACATTCCTGCTATCCAGCTCGACTCCTGGGCTCCAGAACATCCTAACCTGAAAAATTGTAATACTCAGTCTGACCCGAGCATTACATCAAAGTAACACCCAAGTCAGGCTGGAAACTAACGTGAGTAAACCTATCTAACATGAAATACTAATGCATAAAACTTATTCAAAACCCGAGGTAACTCGAACCTTACTACAAGTCCTTAATTTGCCATAGTCAAATACACATCTTAAAAACATATGTAAGAATTTTTACTCAGATTAAATGACCAAATTTACATCATTTATTCCATTCCAACCTATTTATATATCAAAGTCAAATCCATAAAGAATTATTTTAGATTCCAAATCGAAGTGGTTTTGGATATTTACTAATACCCACCCCCGGTCTCTTTGAATCCAATGTTATTCTTTAAGCCAAATTGTTTAACTTTAACAATACAATTTATTTCAAGAATTTCATATTCACGTAGCGATTCCATTTCAGATAGATAATCCATATTTTCACAGTTCATCACAAATCACATCTCAGAGATATCAAATAATCCAAGGCATTGAATATCATTCAATCATCTATAAGCAAGATTAATTAGTCACACTATTTCTAATTAATTAAATATAAATTAAATTAATTGCTTCGATACCTTTTAATCCTGCTTACATAACATTAATAATTACAACCCATTAATCATCCTTTAATTATCATATCTAATTACATTAAGTAACTAGCCTTTAATTAATTATACAGATTAATTTACCTTCCACTATTCACATAAATTATCCTTTAATTACTCTCATAAATTAATTAACTATTATTAATTACATTGGCCTTTAATTTATTTATTCTATAATCGCTTACTTTGATTAATTATCTTTTAATCAATCTCATTCACTGACCAACCCTTTAATCAATTTCCTTAATTAATCAACCCTTTAATTATCCATATAAAATTAATTATCTATAAATACTTCATTAAGTAATTATCCCATTGGTTAATTATCCTCAATTTATTAACCACAAATTATTATTCTCAATTAATTCCACTGATTAATCAACCTTAATTAATTCCTTAATTAATTAATCTTTAATCAATAATCAATAAATTAATTAATTATACTTTAATTACTCAACCTAAATTTAATTAAGAGATAAACAATTATCTTAATTTAATTTCTTAAAAATCTTATTTAACAACTTTAGAAAATAATTTATCATTAACCAAACTTAACTTAAGCCCTTTAAGTTTAATTAATGATTAAACACATTTAATCTTCTTATTTACCAATTAAATTTTAAACAACTTTAGGAATTAACCTACTAGGTTGAAATAAATTATACAACTTAATTAAATTAACATTTAAATAAAGACCTTTATTTAAAATAATGATTAAGTGAATTATTAAAAGCTTAATTATGTTATCTTTAATATTTGAAAACATAATCATTTTACCTGAGAAAACCCTAGGGTTACTCGAACCAAAACCCGAGTTTTTTTACCCTTTTCCCGAGCTTTCTCCTCTTCTTCACCTTTTTAATAACTTGTTTAAAATTGTAAAACTGTTATACTTTAAACATCACGTACTCAAACCAAACCCCGAGCCCGTCCTTCCTTTCTCGGTGCTTCGTCTCGAGAAAACTTATCAAAGCAAAAATTGACACTAGAGACACCGTGTATATGTGCACCAACCCACGGCGACTCTCCGGCCTGCACGACCATGGTCGTTAAGTCGTCTTCGACTTCCCCTCACCATCTGACCACCCAGACTCCTAATTCGATTATGAAATCGAAATTGACTTCGAATGAACCCATCGACCCCTACCTGTAACAAAACCAGTCACTAGTAATCCTTCCCGTGACTTCACCTCTGACCACCGGACAACACGCTGTCTCATTTGGAACTTCACCAATCCCCTATCTTCCTTTCCCCTACCCTAGTCCAACTCGATGCAGCCTCGCCATCGCACTATCCACTCAAACAACATCGATAAAATCTGGGTCTAAAATCCTAACCCCGCCTCGCGGAGCCACCATAGGTCGAAAAAATATCCTACAACGTTTTTCCAATCATCCTTGACCAACGAGCCACCTCTAACATGAACCTCGACCACCTTAGTTAGGCCGATCACCAGAAAATGCTCAAAACTCACTTCCAGTTCAACATGCATTTCCTCTTTATTTAAAAGCCTAAAAATCTTGATTATAATTTTAAAAATCCTAGTTTTTGATGACAAAACAGATTATACACCTGAAACAAACAATTATTATGATCGAGATTTTGATATGTTTTCAAAACCTACTGTTCTTTTTCCATTTTATTTAAACTAGCTTTAGAATGAACTGTGAAACATTTTTAAAATTTATGTTTTGATATAACTAACAAATTTTGTTCATATATTGAAGTCTAAAGAGATTCAGGGAAGAAGATCTTGAATTTTTTTCAAGTTTTAAAACCTAAACAGTAGAACAGAGCCAACAGTTTCGTATATAAACATGCACATCCATATATTCAGATATATATATATATATATATATATATATATATATATATATATGTATATATATATATATCGACCCGTAGTTTCGTACCCCTTGAGTCAACACTATTCTCCATAAATCAACTCAAAATGAACGGAAATACGAACCATTTGGGTTAAAGAAGAAGAGGTAGAAGAAGAAAAAACAAAACAACATCAAAATCTAACCATCGCAGCGAAACAAAATATAATAGATAATAACAGATCTTTACACAGAAGAAAAACTTTATCTATTTCATACATACATCACCAGAATACATCATCAAAGTTCAACAACATCAATAACATACAACTGGACAGTCATATAAACCTGTCCTCAGAACTGAATACACAGCAGAATAATAATCAAGTACGGAAGTATTTATCGCCATCCAACTTGTCTCCTGAGCTACACAACATCATATCCTATATCCTATAATACTCGGTCTGACCCGAGCATTACTGTTAAATAACACCGAGTCAGTCTGGAATACCAACGTGAGAAAATCACACTAAATTGGATTATTAAAGTTTCAAAATCTTTTGAAAACAAAAGCATCTTGTAAGACCATGCCACAAATAAACATGTCGGGTTTTTACCTTACGATAGCTAAAACACTTTTTATTAAAATCCTCTGATATTATAATAGGGTCTATTTACAAATTCTTGTTAAAATAGCCAAAATTGTTACATTCATTAAATTCCAGCTACTAGCCACAATCGCGGGTAATACAAAAAAACCCGTAAAAGGCATGTAGGGAGAATGGATTTCCAACTAATGACTAAGCACTGAGGTACCACCTGTCACAGTACGTGGCCTAGATCACTGTACCGAGGATCACTCCCGACCCCCTGCAACACAGACCGGGACTACCCCTTACTGGATAATCCCGAGTAAGATCACCCCACGGTTGGGATCAGCAACCGCACCACTAAGCTGAATAAAAGTGACATCTAGACAGGGATGACCTCACTATGAATGGGTGCTACACACCTAGCCTTGCTGCATAACCCCTGATTTTTAGTCATTCCCAGTTGATGAGGCTTGAGGCTAAGCGTTACCTTTTAGAATCTTTCATTTAGAATGCCCATCATCCACCCGACGATGTTTTGAAAGCATTCAATCCATACAAGTCTGTCCCGGGTCCGAACGGAACCGAAGGCACTACTCCTACTATATCCATTTTGGAATCACCTCAAGATTAGTAGCGACTAACCCTTGCACTTCACTTCTCCATCTTCGACTCCGAACTCATTTTTCCATGAAAACGTACAAACCGGATTGAAGTGGTTTTCGAGAAATAAATCCCGATCCCGATCTCTTCGAAACGATCAACGCATTGGCCAATATTGATAGTCGGTTATTCAACTATCAATCAACATTCACAAAGAACCATCCATCATAAATAATTTCACCAAATTATTTATTAATATCAAAATATCTTCACAAGGTATATTTCCACTTTTCAACCCATTGAAAACAGTTTTCAAACCATTTTCCTCTCACGGAATACATTTCCCAAATATTTTCTGCTTCCACTGAAATCACCAAGTACAAATCTTTAGATTTCTAAAATAATTTTTAAACACCCTTTATTTTAAAATATCCTTTAAAACATTTAAATTAAAAACTACTTCAATACTTTATTAAAATATACTATAGGAATATTTGAAAATAAGGTTACTTTATAAAATATAAAAGTAAATTTCTCTTTTTGTAACAAAATACCAAGTCACCTTTTAAATAATTTCTACGATAATAGATTTGAAAAATACTTACTTTAGAATTAAACATTTAGAAATAATAAATTTTTTTAAACATGCTTTTTTTAAAACAACATAACTTATATTTAGAAATTTATTTTGAAAACGTACTTGACTATCCAGGGAAATATACTTTTCTCCACACCCTTAAAAATAAATCGGTGTTTATTTTTAAACAAATTTTCTCATTCCTTTAATAAATTCCCACTGTGAATTTATTCTCCAAATAACCACTGATATAACACTTTACTTTTATAAACCTAGTTTATAAATTTCAAATCTCCTTCTCCTTTAAAGTTCCAACTTCAACCACTTAAATCAATTTTCAAATTGATTACCAATTTACTCCATTTTGAAATAAATTCCTTCTTTATCTATTTCAATAAATTTAAAACTTGATTTTTTAAAATAAATTCTTTATTCCTTTAAATAATATCACTCAAGTTTAAAATTCATTATTTCTCTGTTTATTCAAAATCCCTTTTTCATACTTGGAACTTGTTTATTAGGATTTTAAAATCACTTTATTCTTTACCAATTCATTCTTAATTTTTATTCAAACTTCTAAAAATACTTTACTAGAAAATTTACTCTTTTATTTTCTTTTCAAAAATCCAATTCTATATATTTTGATAACTTAGTGTATCGAAATATATTCAAGCAAACCATAGCATTCAATATTCCAATTATCAATATAATTCATCACAGAATATTAAACAGTCTAAAATTTTTTGAGGAATCCTGTTGGATCCCTCCAACCTGTTTCCATGCATCCACAGATGTTAGCACAATAACAATTCCACTTCGAGGTGGAATATCGCGGTATATGGGATTTATATAATATCATCCGCTATTATGCGGCGCATAGGGTTTCATCCGCTATGTAATGTGGGAAATCAATCATTCCAAGATGTATTATATACTATAATATAGAACATCAAATCAATTCAACCATTCAATCAATTATTTAAATTTGACCGTTTAAATTTAAATAAAAATCCAGAAGAGTGAGATTAACTCACATTTTCCTTTAAATTTGCAATCCACTTCAATCTCGATTTGATTCCACGATTTTAATTCTTGTAAAAACATTAGATGTTTTATTAATATTCGAGTCAATTGAGCAATTTAAATTTCCATTTGATAATTTAATTAACCTGTGATTTAATTTTAAACAATTAAATTTAATTTTAAACTAATTCCCTTTTAGAAAGATTATTTTAGCAACCAATTAATTTAATAAGTTAATTAAATAAATTAATTTCCAAAAATACACTATTTTAAAATAACCTAGTAAATTATAAACGTGTACAGGTAAATTCATTTCCTTTTGAACTACATAATACCAAAAATCCATAGAGATTTCGAAACCAAATTTTATTTACATATATTATTTCCTCTGTTTAAAATCCTGTATGTACATCATCATTCATCACCATTTTTTATTATTATTACAGTAAATAACAAAATAAATTGTTACCTTACTGTTTAAACTTTTATATATTTCATTGATTTTAATCTATATAAATTAAAGATCGAAAGGGAACTACCTTATCGAACAGAAGGAGGCGACCCAGGCTTCGACTAACATCTGCATCACCGTAAAGTTGCCTCGCGAACCCTCTACCGTTGCCAAAACTTTTCCCCTATCAACATGTCAACGACGAACCGACTTTAAGTCCCCCCACCTCCCTATTCACTGCGTCGCTATCTACAGCCACCCACGAGCCAGTTCGGCAATCGTGACCATAACCTCTTTGTCGCACACCCTCCATCGCTCGTCACCCACACGAGCAGTCGTAGCCTCCCACGCGCGCGCGAGCTTTAGAAGCTCGATCTCCGCAGGCAAGTCGTGGAGACGAATTCGTTCCTTGATCTGGTTTATTCGAATTTGAGAAGAAGGATTTGGTATCGGCCATTATTGATTTCTCTTCTTTTTTTTCCTGTGTTTTGAACTCACTATCCCGCCATTTTCGACTTGGCTTCTCGATTGAATTGAAAATGAAGAGAAGTATGTGCTTTTGATCGGCCATTATATCCTTTCTTTTCGTTTATTATTTAGAACCTGATGGAGGCATACAAATATCAGAAGAAAATGGCTACGCATACACTACTAGGTTTGCACTAGGTGTCTAATAGCAGATGAAAGGAAGTGACATATGTGAAGGGTTGAAGAAGCCAGCTACAGTGATTCTGGAAAGAACGAAAAACTCTGATGTGAACGAAAAGGAATACAGCTTGACTAGTCAATATATATATTATATTTTTAAATTCAAATCGTCTCGAAATAAGCAATTCAAAATCCCGACCTCCTATCGAGGCGTACCGCTAGGCATTCACAATGTTATGCCCCTATTCTGAATGCAATGGAAAAGGTTTCGAGTCCTAATTCAATCATATGGGGAAGATAGCTTTCTGAATCGATTATTATCAATTAAATTTTCAGCGCGTTTATATATCATACGCTCATACAACAACTCCAATCAATACGAAAATTGAAATCCGATAATAATACAATATTACGGATCCAATGGAACTGGTTTCGTTGAATTCTAAGACTATGCCTCGGAAGGCTATTTTAAAATATCAATTTAAACGGTATAATTTCAAAACTTAACAAACCATTTTTAAATTTGATTTCAACACTTCTATTCTCTTCAGTATCCTCAATATAAATTTTATAAGCCTTCAAATTATTTTTAAAAGGCTTAAAATTCCAGATTCAACATTTTACCCAATTTCCAGTAATTAAATCCAATAATTAAATTTTCAAATAATAGTGATATTTGAAATTCAAGTTACCAACTAACTTTTAAATAATAAAACCAATTAAATATTCTGATTTCAAACATCCAAAAATTTTGGGTCGTCACATTCCTCCTCCTTAAAAGAATTTTGTCCCTGAAATTACTAGTTAGGAAGAATGGTCCAATACCCGTTTACTATTTTCTCAAAAACGAACAGTTTTTAACAACTTCCCAAAACAATCCTTTTTATTAAAGACGCACTATCACTCTAACAACTTCTCAACCCACCCATAAGTTACAAACAATTTTACTTACTCAACAATTCAAATTATAATTTAAACTCAAATTTTAAATTATCAAAATTTTCTCAAAATTTTTCTAACTCCTTAAATTTTAGAAAAATTTCGCCAGCATCTCCTTTGCGCGGCTAGCTCGGTACAACTACAAAATGCCTCTACGGGCTTCCAAATTCCAAAAGAAAACAAAAGGCCAAGTGGCTAGATCAAAAACACAATCAAATTTCATACAAAAATTTAAAAACATACCTTTTTGTCAAGCAATTCAAATTTATCTTCTGAAATCAAAACCACTTTTCCTTTTCCTTTATAATACCTGTATATCCTATATAGTAATAATATCCAATCACAACATTCAAAAACATTTTATTGACTTCCTTATAAAATTTTCAATATTCATTCATTCAAGCCTGTACGATGTACATTTATCATCTGTATGCATTATCAAATCCGATCACTCGCTCGATCACACAATTTCACTTTCGAACTAGTATCGTCCACCCGACTTTCTAGTGTGGACTCAGATCCGGTTTCTTGATCAGAAACCGTCATTCTCCTTGCATAGTCATAGCTACGATAGAGAATTTCCAGAATCAATCAAAATCCATATCCAGGGTTCGCCGTCAAAAATCGAGTGAAAAATCCTAACTTGGATAGATATAGCTATCTCAAAATTCTGTGCTCGAATCTGGATCAAATTGCTATGCGAATAAAATAATACACGTACATCCTACGTATTTATATCCATTCTCTTTTTATTCACATTCATTTTGATTTTTATTCACTTATCAACACTTATCATTTCACCATTCCTTTCTTAAGTTTAATATAAGCATTTTATATGCTTCTTTATTTATTTTCACTTCACCACTTTAGTTTATATCTACTTCTATTCAAATTGGTTCTCCCATTTCCATATGAATTCCATTTATCTTCAATTCTGAATATTGAATTTTATCTTCCATTTGTAACTGATTCATATCATTAGTTTGAATTAGTTCCATCCACTAATCTATTTCAATTTTCAATTTGAAATCGTTTTGTCGCTAACAAAAAAATTTTCTAACTCCCAAAATTTTCAAACTTTTTTGGCAGAGCCTCCTTTGTACGGAGGAGCTTTTGTAATTTGACAAGAGATATAAATATATACGCATCGACCCACCTGGTCGGAAAAACAAAAACAATTCATATTTCCTAGTTTTATTGCGTAGATTACCTTTATTTAGCATTTTTTAAGCAAGCCGCGTATTATTTAGCAATTTGCGTGATCAAATCCAGCCAAACGGCTTCCCGGTACCTGTACTTACTCAATTCAAAATAATAAGTACTAAATATATGCAATTTATTAACATTTCACTTACTTTCAATAGCTAACACATAAATTTCACATATAAGGTTCCGACACTTATTACAATTGCTTACAACCAATTCTCAAACCACTCCATTCAGTTTAAGTGATTTTCAACTTACTCGCTTTTATTTAATTCATTTTAAGCAAAAAAAACTCATATTCATTCCAATTGATTTCAAAATCATCCTATTTCACTTCTAATAACTCATAGAATTTTATCTAATCCTGTTTACATCGAACGACCCATTTTCTTATGCAATTCGACAATATTAATGTGAATAAATAATTACTTAAGCTTTATAACCATTTAAATTGATTCCAACTTAATTTACACTTGATTCCATCCCATTTTATTAAACTCGACAACTAATATATTAAATAACCATCTCACAATTTGGTTAAGTTATTTATTTTCTTCAAACTATTCCATCCAATAACTTAAGTTTATTCAACCAACTTCCATTTAAATCTTTAATTTGATTTTCCTTTGATCAAATCCCAACCATTTTACTAATTTATTCGATTAGTCTATTTTTTATCCATTTTAATTATTGAATTTATTAACAATAAGGCCATTCAATTTATGCTTGAATTGGATTTTTTTACAACTCGCACCAAAGTTATTTTTAATCCAATTCAATTTCATTCCACCACTTTCAATTTATAATCCCATACTTTTATCTTCAAAACCATTTTATTTAATTTTCTTGAGTTCAGTCTAATTTATAATTCGAGTTTAGATTTCTATTTCACTTTCCAAAATACCAAAACAATTTTATTTTGGCTTACTATTTTACTTCACCATTTTTTTCTTATAAGTCTCACAATTATATTTTTCATACTTCTACCAATTTTAAGCTTGACTATATTCATATTTCATTTTTTTTAACTCGAGATATACACTTATTTAGCCAAACATGCAATTTAATTTCATAAACTCATTTTCAACCAGTAAATTTTATTTCCAAACATTAATTATTTTTAGTCCATTTGAACTAATTCTACACTTTATTTTACACAATTTTAAATCAAACATCATCCAATATTCAATTTCATTTCATTTGCGTACCATATAAATCAATCAGTTACTTACTACTTTTAATCTCAAAACTTTGTTTTATTTAGTCCAACTTGACTAATTTTTCCATTCAAACTTAAGTTCAACATTCAGTTACAATTCCCTTTTGCTTACACGTTTAAACTCATTACTAAAAAGGTTCCAAATTCAATTTTGAAAACATATATATCTAAACCAAACTATTCCTTCTCATTTTCAAAATCAAACCCAATTTCGCAAACAAAAATTAATCAAAACATCCAGGTAGCAATCCCCCTCTTGGAAACTCGAAAATGAACACCGATGATGTCGCGATCATCATCAGAATTATTTTCCAGCGACCGAAAAGAGTTCAATGCTTTTATTTCTTTTTAAATCCCTGTAAATATTTTTAAATTCTAAATCTCTCTAGATTTCAAATCCGATTCAAAAATATTTCTCAAATATATATTATTTTTCCTAACTTTTTAAGAATCATTTTCAAATTCAAAGGAATTTAAATTTTCAAAAATTTCAAATCCCAAATTCTTTCAGAAACATTTTCAATATTTCTCTGACATTCTATTTTAAAATTATAAATCACATTTATAATTCACATTTACAAATCCCATTTATTTTATTAATTTACTCCTTTATCTTTGGTTATTATTTCAATTTCTTATTCGGTTTTACACATTAATGATAATAATTTAATATTATCATTCTTAACAACCAAGCATCCATATATAACTATAATAATTTATGAAAAATTATTCCCTTTATATATGAAAATAATTTGGGTAAAATTATTTATTTACCCTATTTAAAACAGTACTATGTCTGTTTATCATGTTTAAGAGTTTAGAAACCCCTATCGATGACATGGCGTCCCACACATCGACCAGAATCCATAAACACTCAACAGATAAGTCAACGCAATATAAAAAAAAATTTATTCACTAACAAATACGCGCTCATAATTATTAATACTCTCAAACACATTATAGAGTACCACAAACTCTATTTGAGTAATTCGCACCAGGGCCAAGGTTCTCGCTTAACCTTTCAGCTATGATACCAAGTGAAACGACCTGCAATTCCGTACCCCTTAAGTCAACACTATTCTCCATCAATCAACTCAAGATGAATGGAAATACCAACCATTTGTGTGACGACCGCCCATGACTCCCACACCAAATAAGGAAATAATGCGCTGAAAAGTGTGCCAGGCAACCATGGGTGACCGTCAAGGGTAGAATAAACATCGCAGAATCTCTATCATAGAACTCACAGCGCATGGATCAAATAAAATAGAGAAAAATATATATATATAGTGAAGCTCCAAAACAGAATATCATCATAGACACCATAGTGGTTTGATACAATCATCTGAAAGTTAGTACAGTCATGCCTCACTACAACATTCGGAGTAACAAAAAAACAGCGGAAATATCCAGTACATAGAATATGAAAATAATATGTAAAAGCCTCCTGCTCGTCTTCGCCAACTGCATCGTCAATCACTAAGGTCAGCACCTGCCACCTGTCACTTAGTCTGCCCATCCCAAAACATGGATGAACAGCCCAAGGTAATAAGAGGAGACATAAAACCTTGAGTCAGACAAAGTCCTAGTGAGCAGTAAATCAACAATCAAACATACCAAAGGAACATAAAGGATAAAAGGAATAGGAACCCAAATCATCCCACTCCACCTCTTTCTACAGTGATAGCCCCCAGACACACACTAATAAGAAGCAAGCATAGCAACAGGTAACTAAAGTAAAGCGATAACCACTCGAGTCAAGGTCGATGTTTTCCAAATACAAACCCCCAAGGCCTAAACCAAGATCAGATAAGCACCCAGAAAACACCGCTCTTGAGCCGAATGATGATATAACCAACATCCATGACTCTGGCTATCACTGTTATCATTGCCTTGATTTCATCGTTAGTTGAATGAACGGCACATTCTTTCATCTGTCAGTCAAGGGCTAATGGTAACCCCGGTTCTAGACATAACTCCGCACGTCATCGTGACCCGTGCCTAGGATATCAATGCTGCCCAGAGTACTAGCACGTCATCGTGACCCGTGCCTGGGATATCAATGCCGCCCAACGCACTCTTGCTTTGAGCATGCTAGAACCTTCAACAACGATGAAGTCTTAGCCTCCTAGTCATCCTCCTCGACGACTATTCCCATACTAGCTCAAGCGCCTCTCGAGCCATCCATTATCCATCAAAACTCGAACCATATCACCGAGTTAACATCATGCTTGGAATGATCCCGCCTGGACTAGACCAAGACTATCTCATATCATACTTCGCTTCATCGCATCTTAGAAAAGTCCATATCATGCTTCGCCTCATCATATCACGCAAAGTCCATCATCATCATACTTTGCTTCCTCGTATCATCGCAAAGTCCCCGAATCCATCCATATGAGCTTCCTCATCCGCTTCATATGCCACAAGCAGCTTTCATCATTCAAGAGCCTTTCCACTTAGCTTTTGAATCATCTTCGACCATCTTGTTCCAAATCAACTACTAGCTAACTTGAAACAATCAAATCAATCATACATTCAAGCAATCAATCATTCAAACAAGATCTAATAAGCAATATTAACTATAATGGCAATTTCGTAAATAAATGAGTGAAAGTCTATCATACATGAATTATGGATTTCTAGCATAGATCTATCAAATATAAAACATGGGTTTTGTTCCTATAACTCGATAAATGAACTTGCGTAGGTAAACATCTTCATAAACAATGGATCTACATGCAGACTTAAGAGAAATGCGAGAAATCACTATCTTTAACACATAAACGAACCACCACTCCAATATACTCCTTTGGATCCGTGTGAGAGATAATCACCACTCACCGAATCTCAAAAACAACCCAAAAGCAATACGCTTCAGATCTGGACAGCAAAGATTCAAGCTTGATTTGTCGAAATCCCGCTTGAAACGATGAAATGTCACTTTGTTGGATGAAGATCTTCAACTTTGGCTCTTGGATCTTCGATCTTGATCTTCGATCTTGGATGGATGTTAGCACAATATTAGAGTAGAGAAAAGAAGTGAGGAAATGTTGTAGTCGAGCTCTCAAAATGGCAGCACTTCGTTGCTTCAAAAACCGGTGCCAAAATAGTGAGATAGGCGCCTCTATTTATAGGCTGAAATCACCCTTAGGTCGTCGCCCAGTTTTAGGTCGTTGCCGACCTAGAGACCCCCGACCTAACTTAGGTCATTTACGACCTAAGTCGCCATAGCACACGCGACCTAAAAACACAGCTGCCTTCAACGACCTACGACCTAAGATCATGCCGACCTAAAATAAACATGCGACCTAATTTCCTTGCGACCTATGATTTTGCCGACCCAACCTACCTAGCGACCTAACACAAACCACGATCTAACACTTCCCTTAGGTCGCTCAACAACCTAACTTAGGTCGTTACCCCTATAGGTTGTCCACGACCTATCTCTTAACTCGTTAACTCCCTTAAACCGTTAGCTCTTAGGTCGGTCTCCCTTTTAGGTTGCTCTACCTATAAGTCGTTAAACCCTATAGGTCGGCCAACCATACTAACTCGTTCACGACCTAACTTCCATAGGTCATAAACAATCTTAAGTCGGTCCATACCTAGGTCGAACAGGAACCATAACTCATAACTGTTAGGTCGTTAACCCTAGGTCGCTAACTACCTTAGCTCGGCAACTTCCTTAGGTCGTTACTACTAGGTTTCATACAACCCTTAGGTCGCTTGAACGACCTTCCTCCCCTAGGTCGCTAATCTACTTAAACCGACCTATCTCCTTAGGTCGCTCCAACGACCTAAACTAACCTATCTTACACACGACCTAAACGTCTAGGTCGCTAACCTCTCTAGCTTGCTAACGGCCTAACTTCTTCTTAAGGTCGCTGCAACACTTTTAGGTCGTTACCCATTAACTCACACACGACCTATCACTTAACTTGTGCAACCGAGTTAACTTCCCATACGACTTAGGCTAAGGAGAACATAAACAACACTAACGACCTAATAATTCTACGATATATCAACACGTAAAATGTGGGTCGTTACATTCTCTCCCCCTTAGGAATTTCGCCCCCGAAATTCCAAACAAACAAGAGCAACCATAACTATTCCGCACGCCTACCATCCATAGCAGTCAACAAACCATGCATCCAATTTCTAGCCTAGCTTGGAGAATTCTAAGATTAGAACAAGTTACAAATTCATGAGATGTCACGACACCTTAGGGCCATACCTTGAAGAGTTCAGGATGAGCTGCCTTCATCCTCTCTTCCTCCTCCCACGTACAGTCGTTAACATCATCACTCCATTGTATCTTGAGCAACGTAATCGTCTTCCTCCTAAGCTGTTTCGTGTCGGTTTCAACAACACGAAGCGGCTTACGAGGTCTCGTAACCACTGGATCAACCTCCAAGTCTTCACAGCTATCAGCAGAAACCACTGTATTCGAGTCGTGCACATACTTCCGTAGATAAGATACATGAAAAACATTGTGCACACCCGCCATCTTTTCCGGTAACTCCAATCTATAAGCGAGCTTTCCAATTCGCTCGATGATCGAGAATGGTCCAACAAATCTCGGAGTCAGTTTCCCTTTCTTCCCGAATCGGACAACATTCTTCAGTGGAGAAATCTTCACTAAAACCATATCACCTACGTCGAATTCCAAATCCTTACGACGCTTATCAACATAACTTTTCTGGCGGTCTTGGGCTGCCTTCATTCGTTGCCGAATGATCTCTATACAATCCGTAGTCTGACGAATCATCTCTGGCCCAAGTATTAGCTTTTCTCCAGCTTCCAACCAACATGTCGGAGAGTTACACGGTCTTCCATACAGCGCTTCATACGGTGCCATACCAATGCTTGACTGGTAACTGTTATTATACGCAAATTCCACCAGATGAAGATGATCTTCCCATGATCCTCCGAAATCCAAAACACATGCCCTGAGGAGATCTTCCAAAACTCTGTTGACTCTCTCAGTCTGACCATCTGTTTGGGGATGATATGCTGTACTCAAACACAACTCGGTTCCCAAAACTTCCTGAAAGCTCTTCCAAAATCCACTAGTGAACAATGGGTCTCGATCGCTCACTATACTCTTCGGAATACCATGGAATAGAACTATCCACTTAACATACAACTCAGCCAACTTCGATGCAGTCCTAGTTGATCGAACAGGAATAAATCTTGCACTCTTAGTCAAACGATCTACTATAACCCAAATTCCTTCATTTCCTGCTCTTGTTCTAGGTAACCCATCGATAAAATCCATCGACACTTGCTCCCACTTCCATGTAGGAACTTCTAATGGCTGAAGCAATCCACTTGGCTTCTTCTGCTCTGCTTTAACCAACTGACAATTCATGCACTTGGAAATAAAATTTCCAACATCCTTCTTCATACCTTCCCAATAATAGGTTCTCTTCATATCCCGATACATCTTATTTCCTCCTGGATGAATTGTCAACTTTGAGTGATGACTTTCCCTCAGAACTTCATCTCTCAATTCATCTACATCGGGAACAACTAGTCTTCCTTGCTTCCGAAGCCAACCCTCTCGATCGACTTCGAATCCTTTATCCTTCTCTGGTTCCAGTCCAGATTCCAGATCACCGATAATCTTGACAATCTTATCATCTCGTTTTTGGCTCTCGCCAATTTTTTCCACAAGAGTAGGTCTTATGGATAAGTTTGCCAACATCTTAGGTTCCAACTCACATCTAGGCCTGAAATCAAATCCAGCTAAATACTCGAGACTCTTCCATTCCGAAAATATGGCTCCCAATCCTGCATATCTTCGACTCAACGCATCAGCTACTGCGTTACCTTTTCCTGGAGTATAAGCTATACCAAAATCATATGATGCTAAAAACTCTAGCCATCGTTGCTGTCGAAGATTCAAATCCTTTTGGGAGAAAAGATACTTCAACGACTTATGATCTGTAAACAACTCGAATCGAACTCCCAATAGGTAATGTCTCCACATCTTCAGGGCAAACACAATCGCCGCCAACTCCAAATCATGAGTCGGGTAATTCCTTTCATGCGGCTTCAGATGTCGACTTGCATACGCAACAACTTTATTCTTCTGCATTAGCACTGCTTCAAGTCCAGTACCACATGCATCGGTGTAAACCACCATCTCATCATTCCCACTTGGAATAGTCAAAACAGGAGCACTCGTCAGTCGCTCTTTCAGGATTCCAAAAGCTTGCTCACACTTAGCATCCCAACTGAATACCTGATTCTTTTTCGTCAATCCTGTTAATGGTGCAGCTATCTTGGAGAAGTCGTTAATAAACCGACGATAATATCCTGCTAATCCAAGAAAACTTCTCACATCAGATGCATTCTTAGGTCTAACCCAATCCTGGATTGCTGCCACCTTAGCGGGATCAACCGCTATTCCATTTCCAGAAATGACATGGCCTAAGAATCTCACTTCACTCTTCCAGAAGTGACACTTCGAAAACTTAGCCTTCAGCTGATGTTTCCGCAAGATTTCCAAAACAATCCGCAAGTGCGTCTTGTGCTCTTCTTCAGTTCTGGAATAAATCAGAATATCATCCACGAACAGAAGTACGAACTTACTCAATTGATCTCTGAATACTCTATTCATAAGATCCACAAAATATGCTGTTGCATTGGTCAATCCAAATGGCATTACCAGCCACTCATAAAAACCAGATGGTGTCCTGAAAGCAGTCTTCGGCACACTATCCTTCGCCACTCTCAACTGGTGAAATCCCGTTGCCAAATCCATCTGAGAAAACACCTTAGCTTCGTGAAGCTGATCAAACAAGTCATCTATTCTCGGCAATGGATACTTGTTCTTCTTAGTCACCTTATTCAGCTCACGATAATCGACACACAACCTCAACGATCCATCCGCTTTGGTTGTGAACACAACTGGTGCACCCCATTCGGACACACTACGCCGAATGAATCCTTTCCGTAAAAGGTCATCAACTTGCACCTTCAACTCTTGCTGTTCCCTAGGCGCCATCCGCCTAAGCGGGATCACAACGGGTCTGGCTTCCTCAACTAGATCGATACGAAACTCGATCTCCCTATGCGGAGGTAACCCTTTGACTTCATCAAAGACATCCCCGAATCCATTCACGATTGGCACCGATGACAGTCCATCCCGTGGAACAGCCAGCGAATACATGAAGCTCATGAAGATGCCTTCTTCATGCTTACATCGTATCACAACCTTTCGCCCCTCCACATTCTCGACTGTCACCTCCAATCTCTCACAATCAACCTTTGCCGCATACTTCCTAAGCCAATCCATACCCAAAATAATTCCGAACCCCGCAAAGTTCAGAACAAAATAATCACAAACAAAAGAGCAATCATGACTCGATACAACTAGACCACGGCATAGCATACACAAACAAGACGAACCCCCAACTGGATTGGTCACAACCAATGGTCTATCAACAATATCCGGTTCCAAACCCAACCGGTCCACCAACTCATTACAAACAAAGGAATGCGACGCCCCAGTATCAAACAAAACTCTAACTGGAACACCACAAATGGAAAGAGTACCTTGAACCACCACACTCTTCCCCTTCTCTTCAGCAGTAGGAGCTTTCGAAGATGATGGAACAGCCCCCAAAGCATAAGCTTTCACAATCTGCTTTTCCTTCTGTGGTTCCGGACAATTCTTCTTAATATGCCCTAGCTTGTCACAGTTGTGGCACTTCACCGACACCTTTGGATTCTTGCAATCCCTGGAGAAATGGCCCTTCTGCTGACAATTGAAACAGGTCACCTCGCCCTTCGGCTTCTTTTGACCATTCTTACCCTTCTGCTGTTGCTGTTTCCTCTTCTTGTTTCCACCCTGCTGCGGTTTAGACTCCTCCTTGGCCACAGCAACAACAGACCCTTCCTTAGGAAACAAACTCTCATGCCTGAGAGCTTTCTCCACAAGCTTCTCAAATGGATCGTCCAAATGATCCACCAACTGCCTCCCAAGGTAACTATCCAAGCCTGTCACGAACTTCTCATTCTTCTGATAGGGAGAGTCAATATACGATCGAGCATACTTGGACAAAGCCTCAAACTCAGAAACATATTCCAGAACCAATCTCCCACCTTGCTTGAGCTCAACAAACTTCTTAAACAAGACGGACTTCTGAGTCGTAGAAATGAATTTAGCTTCAAATCTAGCTTGGAACTGCTCCCAAGAAATCTCTTCCTCTGGAGTATCAATGGTGATAGAGTTCCACCAGTCAGAAGCTCTTCCCTGAAGCTGTCTCGATGCAAGCTTCCTCTTAGTTGCATCATCAATTCCCAAATCTCCAAAGATCCTTCTACAAGCATCAATCCATCTTTGGACTTCAATGGTAGATTCAGTCCCTAAGAAAACTTTCCCTCCAAGAGCAGTATAGTCCTTACAAAGCTTAGCAAAATCCACCGATCTTGGAGCTTGAACCTGGACTCCAACATCTACGGATGGCCCTGGAGCTGGCATCCTTCTTATAATAGAAGTCATCATAGCTTCAAACATAGCTCCATAATCAACAGCTCCTTCAGCAGCACGGCCTTCCCTTGCAGCTGGTCTCCCTCTTCGACTCATCCTTAGTATCTAGAAAAAGGAATGATTAGAACACCTTTGAGAAACAACTGCATAAGGAGTTCAAATCCTTCTAAGCTACTATATTACATAGTAATCATCCATCAAAATACAATTACGTCTCTCATACGTAGTTACTTCAGCGAGCGTTGGCTAAAATCGATTAACCAAAGCTCTGATACCAAATGTGACGACCGCCCATGACTCCCACACCAAATAAGGAAATAATGCGCTGAAAAGTGTGCCAGGCAACCATGGGTGACCGTCAAGGGTAGAATAAACATCGCAGAATCTCTATCATAGAACTCACAGCGCATAGATCAAATACAATAGAGAAAAATATATATACAGTGAAGCTCCAAAACAGAATATCATCATAAACACCATAGTGGTTTGATACAATCATCTGAAAGTTAGTACAGTCATGCCTCACTACAAACATTCGGAGTAACAACAAAACAGCGGAAATATCCAGTACATAGAATATGAGAATAATATGTAAAAGCCTCCTGCTCGTCTTCGCCATCTGCATCGTCAATCACTAAGGTCAGCACCTGCCACCTGTCACTTAGTCTGCCCATCCCAAAACATGGATGAACAGCCCAAGGTAATAAGAGGAGACATAAAACCTTGAGTCAGACAAAGTCCTAGTGAGCAGTAAATCAACAATCAAACATACCAAAGGAACATAAAGGATAAAAGGAATAGGAACCCAAATCATCCCACTCCACCTCTTTCTACAGTGATAGCCCCCAGACACACACTAATAAGAAGCAAGCATAGCAACAGGTAACTAAAGTAAAGCGATAACCACTCGAGTCAAGGTCGATGTTTTCCAAATACAAACCCCCAAGGCCTAAACCAAGATCAGATAGGCACCCAAAAAACACCGCTCTTGAGACCGAATGATGATATAACCAACATCCATGACTCTGGCTATCACTGTTATCATTGCCTTGATTTCATCGTTAGTTGAATGAACGGCACATTCTTTCATCCGTCAGTCAAGGGCTAATGGTAACCCCGGTTCTAGACATAACTCCGCACGTCATCGTGACCCGTGCCTAGGATATCAATGCTGCCCAGAGTACTAGCACGTCATCGTGACCCGTGCCTGGGATATCAATGCCGCCCAACGTACTCTTGCTTTGAGCATGCTAGAACCTTCAACAACGATGAAGTCTTAGCCTCCTAGTCATCCTCCTCGACGACTATTCCCATACTAGCTCAAGCGCCTCTCGAGCCATCCATTATCCATCAAAACTCGAACCATATCACCGAGTTAACATCATGCTTGGAATGATCCCGCCTGGACTAGACCAAGACTATCTCATATCATACTTTGCTTCATCGCGTCTTAGAAAAGTCCATATCATGCTTTGCCTCATAATATCACGGCAAAGTCCATCATCATCATACTTTGCTTCCTCGTATCATCGCAAAGTCCCCGAATCCATCCATATGAGCTTCCTCATCCGCTTCATATGCCACACAAGCAGCTTTCATCATTCAAGAGCCTTTCCACTTAGCTTTTGAATCATCTTCAACCATCTTGTTCCAAATCAACTACTAGCTAACTTGAAACAATCAAATCAATCATACATTCAAACAATCAATCATTCAAACAAGATCTAATAAGCAATATTAACTATAATGGCAATTTCGTAAATAAATGAGTGAAAGTCTATCATACATGAATTATGGATTTCTAGCATAAATCTATCAAATATAAAACATGGGTTTTGTTCCTATAACTCGATAAATGAACTTGCATAGGTAAACATCTTCATAAACAATGGATCTACATGCAGACTTAAGAGAAATGCGAGAAATCACTATCTTTAACACATAAACGAACCACCACTCCAATATACTCCTTTGGATCCGTGTGAGAGATAATCACCACTCACCGAATCTCAAAAACAACCCAAAAGCAATACGCTTCAGATCTGGACAGCAAAGACTCAAGCTTGATTTGTCGAAATCCCGCTTGAAACGATGAAATGTCACTTTGTTGGATGAAGATCTTCAACTTTGGCTCTTGGATCTTCGATCTTGGATGGATGTTAGCACAATATTAGAGTAGAGAAAAGAAGTGAGGAAATGTTGTAGTCGAGCTCTCAAAATGGCAGCACTTCGTTGCTTCAAAAACCGGTGCCAAAATAGTGAGATAGGCGCCTCTATTTATAGGCTGAAATCACCCTTAGGTCGTCGCCCAGTTTTAGGTCGTTGCCGACCTAGAGACCCCCGACCTAACTTAGGTCATTTACGACCTAAGTCTCCATAGCACACGCGACCTAAAAACACAGCTGCCTTCAACGACCTACGACCTAAGACCATGCCGACCTAAAATAAACATGCGACCTAATTTCCTTGCGACCTATGATTCTGCCGACCCAACCTACCTAGCGACCTAACACAAACCACGATCTAACACTTCCCTTAGGTCGCTCAACAACCTAACTTAGGTCGTTACCCCTATAGGTCGTCCACGACCTATCTCTTAACTCGTTAACTCCCTTAAACCGTTAGCTCTTAGGTCGGTCTCCCTTTTAGGTCGCTCTACCTATAAGTCGTTAAACCCTATAGGTCGGCCAACCATACTAACTCGTTCACGACCTAACTTCCATAGGTCATAAACACTCTTAAGTCGGTCCATACCTAGGTCGAAGAGGAACCATAACTCGTAACTGTTAGGTCGTTAACCCTAGGTCGCTAACTACCTTAGCTCGGCAACATCCTTAGGTCGTTACTACTAGGTTTCATACAACCCTTAGGTCGCTTGAACGACCTTCCTCCCCTAGGTCGCTAATCTACTTAAACCGACCTATCTCCTTAGGTCGCTCCAACGACCTAAACTAACCTATCTTACACACGACCTAAACGTCTAGGTCGCTAACCTCTCTAACTTGCTAACGGCCTAACTTCTTCTTAAGGTCGCTGCAACACTTTTAGGTCGTTACCCATTAACTCACACACGACCTATCACTTAACTTGTGCAATCGAGTTAACTTCCCATACGACTTAGGCTAAGGAGAACATAAACAACACTAACGACCTAATAATTCTACGATATATCAACACGTAAAATGCGGGTCGTTACAATTTGGGTTAAAGAAGAAGAGGTAGAAGAAGAGAAAACAAAACAACATCAGAATCTAACCATCGCAGCGAAATAAAATATGTGGCGCCCCACCTCTATGCTTACATTAACAAAGAGTATTAAAAGAAATACTGTCCGTTATCACGAAGAATAAGGCTGGATAGGAGCGGCCATCCGTAGTTAGGCCTTACACTAGTATTGGTTATCCCGATAGGAGTGGTATACTTTTTTTTTCACCTCTTATTTATTTACTCTCATCAACATACCCAATTCCAGTATAAAACGAACTACGATGGTTCATAATAGTTTAGGACAATTTATATAATAATAACACAGATAACTAAATGCGGAACACAGATAACAAAAGTCTCATATATATATATATATATATATAACTTATGTCAGTTACAATACATGCGATACAGTACATATGATACAACTACAATTGTCGACTCTGGAAGTTACATATACAAGTACATTATCGTATATAATATACATGAATACATATCTTCCTATACTATGACAACGACTACTCCAAAAGGTATGAAAAAACTTCATAGCTTAAGCAGCAACCCAAAGTAAGGTATCAAAAACCTGTAATAACTCGGTCTGACCCGAGTATTAAATTCAAAAGAAAATAATACACGGGTCAGTCTAATTCAAACTCAGTTATTAATGCATGGAAGCAATAATAATTAAATAACAATTAGATGACAATCAAGATAAATCTCGTCTATCCGATTCTTTAATAAGGAATCGGATAACGGTAAATATAACACTTAACAGTGTTAAACAACAAACCAACAAATTCAAATTATCAACGAAGATAAATAAAAAGGTTATCAATGAAGATAATTAAGAAAACAACAGAATTGCCTAAACGGCAATTAACAACAAGATCTAATTATTAAATAATTAATTAGAAACTCGTAATCTAATTATCAGATAGATAATTAGACAAAAACAGATTGATCAATTCAAACCAAATCGAAATATAATTTCAAAATATATTGAATTGGCAACACGAAACAAATCCAACAATTGAAATATAATTAAAAAATCAACTCGGGTAGGGCTGCAGTACGCTCACGCGTGTACTGCCTCGCCACTACAGCATATGGAATACACAAAAGATCAATAAATCACAAGAAAATAGAATATCAATAAAAGCAATACCTTGTGGCTGCAGTACACGCTCGCGTGCACTGCCTTGCCACTACAGTGATGAATTATACAAAAGCTCAGTGAATCAAAAGGCAAATGAATACAGTGGTTAGTGCAATGCACGACCCAATCTAAACTGCAACCACCTCAAGAATACAAGGGTAGAACTACAACAAGAAATGTAACGATTGCGATTTTTCGTGCCGAAAAACCAAAATGTTAGGGTTTAAGAAAAAGAAAAAGGTAGAAGAAGAGAGAAAAGATAGAAAATAGAACGGAAAGAAATAACAGAACTACATCAGAATCTCACAATCGCAGTGGAACAACATATAATAGATAAATGAATAATCTTTAAACAAAGAACTATATCAGTTATTACATTTCATCACATTACATTACATTTCATTATCAGAGTGTACAACAACAAACAACAACAAACAGCGGAAAAAGAAAATACTATATACTAGTGATACGCCAATGCCATCCATTTGCCTCTAGCAACTCCTAAATTCCAGAATATCCTGATAAACCTTAACTCTTGACTACCCGCGTGGAAATTGGTGGGCACCCAGAGTTAAGGAAGGAAAACAATAAACTCCAAGTCAGTCATGTGACTGGTGTGGGAATTCAAAACAGTTTATTTTTCTTTAAAATCAAAATAAAGGAATATTTTTAAATTCAATTCGAAATGTTTTTGAAAATGTAACTACCATAAGACCTCCCACCACACACACAATGCAAACGCAGACTTGGAGGAGATTTCTTCTTATGTTAGTCAAAGATGCTTGATACGCATTAAGATCAAATCAATTTTGATATTATAATTAGTGCATAGTGTATAAAACATTTCGAAAGTAGAATATAAATCTTAGCCAGCATAGGTACCATTATATTATGCCTACTATAGCTACCTCCTGAGGAAGTAGGTTCTACAGCTAAAACTGTACAAGATCGTATTGTTTCTTTGGATTTCCAACGAATGGTCAGGCCAAGGAACTTCCCATTGCCACATGAGAACGCCTCTGGAAGGACGTCCCCGAGAACCAAACCGGATCTCTGCCAACACAAGGCCAGGTTACTGGGTAACAACTGACACGAGTATGCCATCCCCCGGTCCTTTGGGACCTTTATCCGAGAGCTCTCTAATCAACATGACACCATAATAATAAGTGTTTCAACATGAGTAAGCATCTGGGCTCCATACCATGATACCACCCTTTTCCAGAAGGAAATGCACATACCCTAAAGGGAGCTACCCCTCATAACCTTGCCGCATCTTTCCTGTTTTGACCATTCCGGGGTGTGGGGCTCGACGAAGTCTCGTCCACAAAGCCACGCTTTATACAAAAGCTGTGCTTTGGGTCAACAAATGATCATAGAAATGATCACAAAGATAAACGATCAAACAAATGATCCTATCACAAATGATCAACACAATGATCATTTCACATCAACACTCAGCATGTCACATTACCAAATTGGGAATATATCGCTAATAACCTTCAACTATATAACCTCTGAGCTCGTACGTCTCAGAGAAGGGTGTTAAGCTAAGAGAATAAATTCTCCGCCACCAACAGAAATATATTTGAAAGAAATCAGCTTTATATCTCTATTTGTAATGTCAGACACACAATCCATACAAGTCTGTACCGGGATCGAACAGAACCGAAGGCACTTATAAAGAAGTCCTTGCAATCCGGATAATCTCTAATCACGTCCGGATTTCCCATCACATATGGAGATCTCTATACCGGGGATCAGCCAGTGCAGAGACAATCGACAAGAAACCCTTTCGTTTTCTAAGATATCTGGTCTTCAACACCGGTCTTCAAATGCAATTCATAACGACGTATCACATATTCGGAATGGGTTATACGACCCCAAGGTCCTTTCCCGGTTAACCCGAATAGTGAGCGCTAATTTAAAAAAATAAGTGTGGCATTCAATTTCAAGCAAATCACAACAAATACCTATTCAAAGGTAAATATTGATAGTCGGTTATTGAACTATCAATAGATATGCACAACATCAAATAGTCAATCACGACTTTCCAATATCATATATCGATATGATAAACAATCAAATATCACAATATCTGAATCAAATAAATATTTGTGAGGAATCCAGTTGGATCCCTCCAACCTGTTTCCCTGCACCCACAGACATTAGCACAATACCCATTCCACTTCGAGGTGGAATATCGTGGTATATGGGATTTATAAAATATTATCCGCTTAATAGGCGGCGTAATACGGTCTCATCCGCTATACAATGCGGGAAATCAATCAACTGCAATATATACATATGCCAATATATATATATATATATTGCTATGTATATAGATATATCCTACTATATCTAATATCACAACCAAATAGCAATCAATAAATAACTGCAAATCCAACTTTAAATTTTTGAGTGAGAAGTTCTCACCTTTGCTTTTTATTAGCAATCCATTTCCTTCTTGACTCGATTTTTCTTGATTTATACCTTGTATAAATATTTACACAATTTATTAATATTCGAATAGATCGAATAATAAAATTCCCATTTATTAGATTTAATTAACAAATTATTTTAGTTTTAATTAATCTTCCTTGACAATTTCTAAAAAATTAAATAAATTAATTAAATGAATTAAACACCCTAAATAAATTATTTTATCAACCTAGTAAAGCAAATCTTATATTTTTTTTCTTCATTTCAACTGCATATAGGTTAAAATCAAATTTTCATATAAACTCCACATTTAAACTTTGCATTTTTCTGTAACATTTAAACTTCCAATATAAATATATATAACCTATTTTTATATTTTGTACTGTAAAAATACATTTCCTGTATATTAAAATAAAAACCCAAAAACTGCTTTTTATACCTTACTGCAATTTAAAATCCCATACAAATATATTTGAATTAAATTAAATTAAATGATAAAAGAAAAATAAAATTTTATACCTCTGCATATCGCGGTGAACTTCTTGATCGAAGTCGAAATTGACTTCTTGCCGTCACCGCCTCTCGACGATGAACACGACATGAAGCCACGCGAATGAAACTTCCAGGTTATTGCCGCCGCGCCTCGCGCTTGCGAGCGTCGCTCGAAAACTCATGGCCACTCACTCGATTCGCGACCCCCTGCTCCCTTCATGCGCCGCCGCCTGCCACTAACGACGCCGCACCCAGATTTGCTCGAGCTTGTCATCGCGGTGACGCTGCCCCCTTTTCGCGACCTCGGCTGTTTTTTTTTTCTTTTTGATTCGAAGGAAATAAAAAGGGAGAGGAAGATTGCTTTTAAATAGAAGGGCTGCGGCTTGATTTGTTGAGGGACACGAGAATTTGCTCTTCTAAAACGAATTCGAATTCGAGGATTTAGATTTAGGGATAATTTCGTTTTTTTTCTGAGTAGAAAGGGCTTCGGCCATTCTTTTGGTTCCATTGATTTTGAAAAACTGGAGATGGAGTTTGATTTTCATTTGTAATTGAAGCTTGCGTTGTTATTTAAAAAGGGATGGAGGGAACGTGATTTATCAGAGAAGAGTCGTGCAAGCACGTCCTTGTATCGCGATTTTAGGCATATTTTTAGGGAGGAATAGTATTTTAATTTTGACCAATTCGAATTTTAAATTCAAATTGAATCTCGATAAAAATTCAATGCGTTTATACGTCGTGTGCTCACATATAAACTCCGAAAAATACGAAATTTGAAATCCATGAATAATTCAATATTACGGATCCAATGGAACTGGTTTTGTCGAATTCCGAGACTGTGCCTCGGACGGCTATTTTTAAATATCGATTCAAACGATATATTTTCAAAACTGAACAATTCACTTTCAAATTAAA
Source organism: Allium cepa (assembly GCA_030765085.1). Classification (NCBI taxonomy): domain Eukaryota; kingdom Viridiplantae; phylum Streptophyta; class Magnoliopsida; order Asparagales; family Amaryllidaceae; genus Allium; species Allium cepa. The sequence continues at coordinate 1,014,985,231 of CM060935.1, forward strand.
TTCTGAAGCTTCTATTACCTTCAGTATTTTCAATATGAATCTTACAATCTTTTGAAATATTTTTAATCAGCTTAAAATTAAAGATTCAAATGTTTATTCAACTTTCAATAGATTAAATTCTATAATTTAATCGCTAAATTCATTCTGATAATTTGAAATTCAAGCCAAACCATCATTCAAATATTTAAAATTAATTAAATATTTTCAAATTAAATTGTTCAAAATTTCTAGGTCGTTACAATCTTCCCCGCTTAAAAGAATTTCATCCCGAAATTACAAGTTAAGAAGAATGCCCTTATCCCGTCTATTATTTTTCACAATCCAAATAGTTTTATCAACTTTCTAAAACAAATCTTTTTACTAGAGATTCATTATCATTTCAACTAGCTTTCCAACTTCAATTATACGTTTCAACCAACATTGTTCTCTTAACAATTCAAATTTAAATTTAAATTCAAATTTTAAACTTTCAAAATTTCTTAAAATTTTTCTAACACCCTAAATTTTCGAAAAATTTCGCCAGCGTCTCCTTTGCGCGGCTAGCTCGGTACGACTACAAAATGGCACCACGGCCCCTCAGAATCAAAAAAAAAGAGAAAGCCAAGTGGCTGGAGAAGAAAATCACCAAATTTCATACTGAATTGAAATACGTACCTTTTTGTCGAGCAATTCAATCTTATCTTTGAAATCAAAATCCCAATTCCATTTCTTTTAATACACCTGTATATCCTGCTATCCATAATATCCAATTCCAACATTCAAACCATTTTGCCAATTCTATTACAAAATTTCCAATATATGCTTCTTATACATTTTTACTTCACTATTGAAGTTACACATTCATTTTCATTCAATTTTACATTTCAATCTCATTTGAATTCAATTCACAATTTCAATTCTATTTGAATTCAATTCATAATTTTAAATATTGAATTCTAACGATTAACTTTCATTTACTAATTCATTTCAATTAGTACATTCACTTATTCATTTTAAATTTCAATTTTCATATTCAATTCATCTCGAATTTACTTAATTGCTAACAAAGGGAATTTCAATTTATTTCTTTTACTTACTTGAATTTATATACAAATTCAAATTATCTTCAAATTTAGCTCAGGACTAAACTTTAATTTAACCAATTCAAATTCCAATTCATTAGTCCATGAATTTATCAAGTTAGTTTATTTGAATTCAATCCATTTTATTTTATAACCAATTTAAATTGATACCAATTCAATTTATTTACAATTTATTTTACAAATCCCAATTGTATATGAATTCATTTCCTTATATTATTTTTTTAATTCATATTTATAAATTTCATTTGTTAAATGAATTTATCTCTAATCTTTGGTTATATATTTTATTTCTTACTTAATTTCATATAATAATGATAATAATTTAATATTATTACTTTCTAACTATCATGCAACCATATACTATAATAATTCATAGAAAATCATTTCTTTTCTGTACAAAAATAGTTTTGGGCAAAATTATCTTATTTACCCGATTCAAAAACAATTTTATATTCACTAACAAATACGCGCTCATATCTATTATTACACTCAAACTCATTCTAGAGTACTACTGACTCTATCTCTAATGAGTAACACCCAATACCAACAGAGTCATGGTTGTCGCTTAACCATATGCTCTGATACCAAATGTAACGATTGCGATTTTTCGTGCCGAAAAACCGAAATGTTAGGGTTTAAGAAAAAGAAAAAGGTAGAAGAAGAGAGAAAAGATAGAAAATAAAACGGAAAGAAATAATAGAACTACATCAAAATCTCACAATCGCAGCGGAACAACATATAATAGATAAATGAATAATCTTTAAACAAAGAACTATATCAGTTATTACATTTCATCACATTACATTACAATTCATTATCAGAGTGTACAACAAAAAACAACAACAAACAGCGGAAAAAGAAAATACTATACACTAGTGATACGCCAATGCCATCCATCTTGCCTCCAGCAACTCCTAAATTCCAGAATATCCTGATAAACCTTAACTCTTGACTGCCCGTGTGGAAATTGGTGGGCACCCAGAGTTTAGGAAGGAAAACAATAAACTCTGAGTCAGTCATGTGACTGGTGTGGGAATTCAAAACAGTTTATTTTTCTTTAAAATCAAAATAGAGGAATATTTTTAAATTCAATTCGAAATGCTTTTGAAAATGTAACTACCATAAGACCTCCCACCACACACAATGCAAACGCAGACTTGGAGGAGATTTCTTCTTATGTTAGTCAAAGATGCTTGATACGCATTAAGATCAAATCAATTTTGATATTATTATTAGTGCATAGTGTAGAAAACATTTCGAAAGTAGAATATAAATCTTAGCCAGCATAGGTACCATTGTATTATGCCTACTATAGCTACCTCCTGAGGAAGCAGGTTCTACAACTAAAACCGTACAAGATCGTATTGTTTCTTTGGATTTCCAACGAATGGTCAGGCCAAGGAACTTCCCATTGCCACATGAGAACGCCTTTGGAAGGACGTCCCCGAGAACCAAACCGGATCTCTGCTAACACAAGGCCGGGTTACCCCTAACTGGGTAACAACTGACACGAGTTTGCCATCCCCCGGTCCTTTGGGACCTTTATCCGAGAGCTCTCTGATCAACATCACACCATAATAATAAGTGTTTCAACATGAGTAAGCATCTGGGCTCCATACCATGATACCACCCTTTTCCAGAAGGAAATGCACATACCCTAAAGGGAGCTACCCCTCATTACCTTGCCGCATCTTTCCTGTTTTGACCATTCCGGGGTGTGGGGCTCGACGAAGTCTCGTCCACAAAGCCACGCTTTATACAAAAGCTGTGCTTTGGGTCAACAAATGATCATAGAAATGATCACAAAGATAAACGATCAAACAAATGATCCTATCACAAATGATCAACACAATGATCATTTCACAGCAACACTCAGCATGTCACATTACCAAATTGGGAATATATCGCTAATAACCTTCAACTATATAACCTCTGAGCTCGTACGTCTCAGAGAAGGGTGTTAAGCTAAGAGAATAAATTCTCCGCCACCAACAGAAATATAATTGAAAGAAATCAGCTTTATATCTCTATTTGTAATGTCAGACACACAACCATACAAGTCTGTACCGGGATCGAACAGAACCGAAGGCACTTACAAAGAAGTCCTTGCAATCCGGATAATCTCTAATCATGTCCGGATTTCCCATCACATATGGATATCTCTATACCGGGGATCAGCCAGTGCAGAGACAATCGACAAGAAACCCTTTCGTTTTCTAAGATATCCGGTCTTCAACACCGGTCTTCAAATGCAATTCATAACGACGTATCACATATTCGAAATGGGTTATACGACCCCAAGGTCCTTTCCCGGTTAACCCGAATAGTGAGCGCTTATTTAAAAAAATAAGTGTGGCATTCAATTTCAAGCAAATCACAACAAATACCTATTCAAAGGTAAATATTGATAGTCGGTTATTGAACTATCAATAGATATGCACAACATCAAATAGTCAATCACGACTTTCCAATATCATATATCGATATGATAGACAATCAAATATCACAATATCTGAATCAAATAAATATTTGTGAGTAATCCAGTTGGATCCCTCCAACCTGTTTCCCTGCATCCACAGACATTAGCACAATACCCATTCCACTTCGAGGTGGAATATCGTGGTATATGAGATTTATAAAATATTATCCGCTTAATAGGCGGCGTAATAGGGTCTCATCCGCTATACAATGCAGGAAATCAATCAACTGCAATATATACATATGCCAATATATATATATATATATTGCTATATACATAGATATATCCTACTATATCTAATATCACAACCAAATAGCAATCAATAAATAACTGCAAATCCAACTTTAAATTTTTGAGTGAGAAGTTCTCACCTTTGCTTTTTATTAGCAATCCATTTCCTTCTTGACTCGATTTTTCTTGATTTATACCTTGTATAAATATATACACAATTTATTAGTATTTGAATAGATCGAATAATAAAATTCCCATTTAATAGATTTAATTAACAAATTATTTTAGTTTTAATTAATCTTCCTTGACAATTTCTAAAAAATTAAATAAGTTAATTAAATGAATTAAACACCCTAAATAAATTATTTTATCAACCTAGTAAAGCAAATCTTAAATTTTTTTTCTTCATTTCAGCTGCATATAGGTTAAAATCAAATTTTCATATAAACTCAACATTTAAACTTTGCATTTTTCTGTAACATTTAAACTTCCAATATAAATATATATAACCTATTTTTATATTTTTGTACTGTAAAAATACATTTCCTGTATATTAAAATAAAAACGCAAAAACTGCTTTTTATACCTTACTGCAATTTAAAATACCATACAAATATATTTGAATTAAATTAAATTAAATGATAAAAGAAAAATAAAATTTTATACCCGTGCATATCGCGGTGAACTTCTTGATCGAAGTCGAAATTGACTTCTTGCCGTCACCGCCTCTCGATGACGAACACGACATGAAGCCACGCGAATGCAACTTCCAAGTTATCGTCGCCGCGCCTCCCGCTTGCGAGCGTCGCTTTAAAACTCATGGCCACTCACTCGATTCGCGACCCCCTGTTCCCTTCACGCGCCGCCGCCTTCCACTAACGACGCCGCACCCAGATTTGCTCGAGCTTGTCATCGCGGTGACGCTGCCCCCTTTTCGCGACCTCGGCTGTTTTTTTTTCTTTTAGATTCGAAGGAAATAAAAGGGGAGAGGAAGATTGCTTTTAAATAGAAGGGCTGCGGCTTGATTTGTTGAGGGACACGAGAATTTGCTCGGCTAAAACGAATTCGAATTCGAGGATTTAGATTTAGGGATAATTTCATATTTTTTTTCTGAGTAGAAAGGGCTTCGGCCATTCTTTTGCTTCCATTGATTTTGAAAAACTGGAGTGGAGTTTGATTTTCATTTGTAATTGAAGCTTGCGTTGTTATTTAAAAAGGGATGGAGGGAATGTGATTTATCAGAGAAGAGTCGTGCAAGCACGTCCTTGTATCGTGATTTTAGGCATATTTTTAGGGAGGAATAGTATTTTAATTTTGACCAATTCGAATTTTAAATTCAAATTGAATCTCGATAAAAATTCAATGTGTTTATACGTCGTGTGCTCACATATAAACTCGGAAAAATACGAAATTTGAAATCCGAGAATAATTCAATATTACGGATCCAATGGAACTGGTTTCGTCGAATTCCGAGACTGTGCCTCGGACGGCTATTTTTAAATATCGATTCAAACAATATATTTTCAAAACTGAACAATTCACTTTCAAATTAAATTCTGAAGCTTCTATTACCTTCAGTATTTTCAATATGAATCTTACAATCTTTTGAAATATTTTTAATCAGCTTAAAATTAAAGATTCAAATTTTTATTCAACTTTCAATAGATTAAATTCTATAATTTAATCGCTAAATTCATTCTGATAATTTGAAATTCAAGGCAAACCATCATTCAAATATTTAAAATTAATTAAATATTTTCAAATTAAATTGTTCAAAATTTCTGGGTCGTTACAAGAAATGCAGCCACAACAAGATTACAAGGGCAACCAAATTACATATTCAAGTACAAACTGCACACATACACAAAGAGTATCAACAGTCAGTGGCGATGCAATACCAACTGTGTACAATAGTTCAAGAGAGCCAGTAAATGGCACCATAACCCGAATCAAACTATCAATGACCAGTGGACAATGACAATGTCGAAGTCATCAAAGTTAAAGCCGATGCCAACAGAAAAATGCAGTTCAATCAAACTGCAATGAACTAGAAATAACAACACCAAAACATCAATTAAGTTCAAATGGTCAAGACAGCGGTAACTCAAGGTGAAACTGCTCATAAACACGAAGCACAGTGCACCACTGATCATACAGCAAAGTCAGTACTCTAACACAATTAAACCAAATAGAATATGTACACAAATACATATCAGTAAACATATACAAAACAATGAATCCAACAATGCAACAAGCCACAAGAGTCAAGCTAATGATCTATGTTCTCGAGCTCAAGACAGTACAACCCAAATGCACATTGTAGAAGGGAGTTTACAGAGCAAGTTTGCACGAGTTCGGAAAATAACAAGAGTAGTGGAATCACAATTAAACAAGGCCAAAGATGCAATGAGGGTGAACCACATCACAAATCAGCAGGAGAAACTCTTCATAGTGCACGTGTAAGAAAGTATAAGTAAATGGGAATGTATACCAGGGCTCATATACACAATTCAACACATAATACAAAGGTAAACCCAAGTGCAGCATCTCCACTTAGCTTCATCACGTTGCAGCAACATCAAGTGCAGCAAGCAACAAAGACCAAAGACACAAGAACTAAAATATACACAGTGTAGTAGGACCAAAAGGAATACTACTGCCTCAATGGACCTAATGCAACAGAATCCACAACTGCATAATCAAAACCCAAGTATAACTCAAAGCCGAGCAACATCAAGTACCAGAGGCACCAAGTTATACAAGAAAAACTCAAATAGAAAATTCATATGAACATGAAAGCAACAAAGATCAGGCAGCAAGTATTCATACAAAAAAAGTGCTAACTGACTCAAATATCACAATGCATCAAATTAGAATGCTGACCGAAGATGCCAATTTCCCAATTGGAATCAAAGTGTCCGAGACTCTCAAGGGTAAATATAAAAAGTAAAGCAACGAAAACACCTTACCACACTTCGAACAACAATCAAAATTCAACTACATGAAACTGGATGGTGCAATCTCAATAGAAAATGTATATGACAAGAAGCAGTACTAACGTACATGAACATGAAGGCAACACATATAACGATGAAATGAAGTGGATGGCTGTCTCAAGCAACAGCAAATAAACATGTTTGAAAAGAGCAAAGAAATACCAAAGTCGAACGAAATCACTTCGTCAAAATCAAGTCAAAGCCGAGGCATCACAAGCAAAAGTCAATCAAGTTTCAAGTCAAGGTCGAAGCCAAAATACTATCACAAAATCAGAATACCAGGGAATTCAAAGCCGAGAAAAATCACGAAATCATTAAACTTTGAATTAGATGTGAGAGAAATAAATCACTCACCTTAGTTTCAACGCGCGCAAACCCAATTAGCATCCGAAAGTCGACGACTTCAAAACAATGACCAAACCAAAGCTCAAACGCACGAAAGCCCTAACTTTTTTTTATAACGAAGAGCACGACCGCCATTTTTCTTTTTTTCTGATTGGTTAGGGTTTTTCGAATTAAAAATTGGAGAGAGGGGACCAGGTCGAACAAAAATAAGAAGGGAACGACATCGAAATTTTAAAGGAATATTGGGCCGAGATAAATTTTAAAGCCCGTAACCCTTTTAACAAATTTTTAAATGAATTTCAACCCGGTTAAAAACTTCAATTAGCAATTAGCAACAATATTAATCATTATTTGACGATAGTTAAATAATTGCAAATCCCGGGTTGTTACAAACTGTAACGGCCCGCAAATCCGTACCCCTTGAGTTAACACTATTCTACAACAATCAACTCAAGTTGTACAGAAATACGAACCATTTGGGTCAAAGAAGAAGAGGTAGAAGAAAAAACAGAAAACAACAACAGAATCTAACCATCGCAGCAGAATAAAATATAATATATAATAAATGATCTTTACTCAAAATCAAATATCTCTATTTATATATTACATCATCAGAGTACATCAGTCACAGCTCAAAATCAATATCATACAAATGGATACACAATAACTCAACACAGCGGAATATATATAATCAAGTACGGGAGTACGTATTGTCATCTTGCTCGTCTCCTGAGCTCCACAGCATCATATCCTGTATTCTATAATACTCGGTCTGACCCAAGCATTACAGTTAAATAATACCCGAGTCAGTCTGGAATACCAGCGTGAGAAAATCACACCCAATTGATTATTAAAGTTTCAAAAATCTTTTGAAAACAAAAGCATCTCGTAAGACCACGCCACAAATAAACATGTCGGGTTTTTACCTTACGATAGCTAAAACAATTTTTATAGAAATCCTCTGATATTATAATAGGGTCTATACACAAATACTTATAAAATAGCCAAAATTGTTACATTCATTAAATTCCAGCTACTAGCCACAGAGTGGGTAATACAAACAAAACTCGTACAAGGCTCGTAGGAAGAATGGATTTCCAACTAATGACTAGGCACTGGGGTACCACCTGTCACAGTACGGGGCCTAGATCACCGTACCGAGGAGTACGCCCGCTCCCCTGCAACACAAGACCGGAACCATCCCTTACTGGACAGTTCCGAGCAAGATCACCCCACGGTTGGGATCAGCAACCGCCCACTAAGCCGAAATAAAAGGGACATCTAGACAGGGATGACCTCACCCTGCTTGGGTGCTACCCACCTAGCCTTGCTGCATAACCCCTGATTTTCAGTCATTCCCATTTGATGAGGCTTGAGGCTAAGCGTTACCTTTATAGAACATATCCCTTAGAATGCCCATCGTCCACCTGACGATGTTCACGAAAGCATTCATCCATACAAGTCCGTCCCGGGTTCGAACGGAACCGAAGGCACTATTGCTACTACATCCATTTTGGAAATATCCTCAGGATTAGTAGCGACTAGCCCTTGCACTTCACTACTCCATCTTCGAATCCAAACTCGTTTCCACGAAACGTACAAACCGGATCGAAGTGGTTTTCGAGAAATAAATCTCGATCCCTGTCTCTTCGAAACGATCAACGTATTTGGCCAATGTTGATAGTCGATTATTTAACTATCAATTAATATTCACAAATAACCATCAACCAATAGATAATTTCACAAATTATTTATTAACCTCAAAAATATCTTCACAAGATATATTTCTATTCTCAAAACCCTTTGAAAAGATCTCTTCCTTCTCGTCGGGATCGAACATCAATTGCTCATTGTAGATATTTATTTTTGTTAGGAATTCAAACAGTTTTCAAAGTTATCTTCCTTTCTCAGAATAAATTCCAAGTATTTCTATTTCCACTAGAATCACCAAGCACAAAACTAGATTTTTAAAATAATTTAAAACACTATACTTAGAAATATAATTTAAAACATTTAAGTTAAAATTACTTTAATAATTTTTTAAAAATACATACTATATGAATATTTGAAAATAAGGTTACTTAATAAAATATAAAACTAGATTTCTACTTTTAAAAACAAAATACTAAGTTACTTCTTAATAATTACTGCTAGATTAGATTAAAGAAAATACTTACTTTAGACTTTAAATAATAGAAATAATGAATTTTACGAAACTTTCTTTCTTTAAAAACAACTTTAAAACATTAATTTTATATTTCAAAATTTACTTTAAAAACGTACATGGTTATCCAGAGAAAAATTCTAACTTCAATCACTTAAATCAATTTTCCAAATTGATTTGCAATTTATTCAATTTGAAATAAATTTCTTTACTTACTCAGTTCATTTCAAAATTCATTAATTATGGATTTTTATTTTTTTTATTATCTTCCGTTTGATTTTAAATCCTTTAACGGAAATATACAAATTCCAGATTTTCCCAATTTCTTCCTCATTCTTTTCAATAATTTAAATCTTAAATTTAAATAAATGTTTTCTTCTTTTTATTAATATCATTGAAGTTTTAATATTCATTAACTTTATGTTTATTCAAATTTCCTTTCTATACTCAAGATCTATTTATTTGAATTTTACAGTCACTTCATTCCTTTTCCAATTCATTTTTTTAATTTATTCTATAATTATTTTATTTACAAATTCACTTCTTTTAATTTCTTTCCAAAATCTAATTTATATATTTTTGGAAATTCATTATACCCAATCATAATCAATCGAACCATTGCATTCAATATTCCAATAAAGTTCATCATAGAATAGCAAATAATCACAACAGAGGGTATAGAATAATTTAAATAAATGTTGAGGGATCCAGTTGGATCCCTCCAACCTGTTTTTCCCTGCAACCATAGATGTTAGCACGATATAACATGCCAATTTCAAAATATCCCATACTATAGCACATCAATCAATTCAACCATTCAAACAAGTTATTTAAATTTTATCATTTAAATTTAAATTCACTGAGTGAGATTAACTCACCTTTTCTTTTTGTTTGCAGTCCAACTAGACCAGTTTGATTCTTCCCAGATTTTACCTTGTATAAAAATTTACGGTTTATTAATATTTGAACTAATAGAACAATTTTTTCCCGGTTTGAAATCAAATTAACAAATAGTTTAATTTAAAGTAATTTTTCTTTGATAATAATTTTTTTTCTCTTCTCTCTTTTAAAATAATTTAAGAAATTAATACCACGAGTTAACCACCATAATATATATATACTTAAACTTAAAACAACTATTTTATCCTGCTGTTAACTCCTGATAAGAGAAACAATGATCAAACCTATTTTACTGTGAACTGTAAGTTTTAAAACAAATAGTTTTAAAATTTCCAACCTAGAATCTGAAAACAGTTTAACTCACACATATATATACGAATATAAGCATATTAACACAAAATCGAACATTAAAATCGTATACCTCACTGCTTTGCCGTGAATCACTCGCGCGCTTGAGCCAAAAATCCCACCCAATCGCGTCGTCTACTCCAGGTCGGGACGCCGCCTCCTCTGATTCGCGACCCGAAGTCGAAAGCCCACCAAATCTAGTCGCGGCTCCACGCGATTCCGATGAACCCAAGCCACTGCCCGCCCCGCTCGAAACCACTCGTCGCCATAATGCGAGCCTTGCGACATCGCGATTTCGCCCGGATGAGTTCTGCGTCCAACCCTAAATCTCACTTCGACCTGATAGATGCGTACGCGATGGGCGATCGTTTTGAGGTGAGTTCGAATAAATTCGAACTAGGTAGAGAGAAGCAGCGATCGGCCATTATTTATATTTTTTTTTTGATTTACCAATTTGCGTTGGAAATAAATGGGAATAAGGGTGCGCGAATGACCTAGAATGCTCGATTTTTGGCTTCCAGAAGAAGGATGAAGAGTCGTGTTTGGGAAGCCAAAGGAAGTGTGCTGGAATAAACGTTGTATAGTGCCTTGAAAAGAAATGAGAAAGGTTTTGACGTGAAATCATTTGACTGTTTAAACAATGTCTTAATTTGATTCAAAATTAAATTTAAATCGACCCGAAATTTCGATATAGATTTAAGCGCGTTTATATGTCGTACACTCACACACTAACTCCAATCATTACGAAAATTGAAATCCGATAACAATTCAATATTACGGATCCAAAGGAACTAGTTTCGTCGATTCCGAGACTGTGCCTCGGAAGGCTATTTTTAAATTCAATTTACACGATAAAATTTCAAAACTGAACAGATCACTGTTAATTTCAATTTTAACGCTTCTATTGTCTTCAGTATTATCAATATAAATTTTATAAGCCTTCAAATATTTTTAGTAGGCTTAAAACTCCTGATTCAACAATTTACCCAACTTCACTTGTTTAATTTAACAATTTAATTAACAAATAAATTGCGATATTCGTAATTCAAGTTAAAATTGCTCTATTGAATATTTAAAATCAATTATATATTCCGATTTTAAATGCTCGAAAATTTCAGGTCGTCACACTGACTCCCCTCCTTATAAAAATTGCGTCCACGCATTTTTCATAATTAAAGGCGTCAGTAACAATTATTTTTCTAACATAAACTGGTTAAGCTAGAAAAATAAAAGTCGAGAATATAAACACCAAAAAAATCTTTTAATTTCATAAAAGAAATTCACAAATTCTCAACAAAATTTAATTATCAAGTAGATAATCAGAAAACAACAAAACTGGATAAATGCGATTATCAGCAATATTCAATTATCAATTAGATAATTAAAATTTTGAAATCACAAACAACAATATCTAATTATCGATACGATAATTAGAAAACAACAAAATCTAATTATCAACAAAGATAATTAGAAAACACAAATCACAATTCACAAAACCGCAAACATCTAGTTATCAACCAGAAAATCAGAAAAACACGAACTCCATAATCAGCAAACTCTAACTATCAACAATGATAGATAGAAACAGCAATTCAATATAATCAACATAATCTAGAATCAATTAGAGACTGGAAAATCTCAAATAAATAAATATCTAATTATCACAAACGATAATCAAATCTCAAATCAACAAATATTGAATTATCACATATGATAATCAAATCTCAAATCAACAAATATTTAATTATCACAAACGAGAATCAAATCTCAAATCAACAAATATTTAATTATCACAAACGATAATCAAATCTCAAATCAACAAATATTTAATTATCAAAAACGATAATCAGAATCAACAAATATCTAATTATGAAAAACGTTAATCAGAATCAACAAATATCTAATTATCAAAAATGATAATCAGAATCAACAAATATCTAATTATCAACAAAGATAATCAGAATCAACAAATATCTAATTATCAACAAAGATAATTAGAACTCATATCAACAAATATCCTATTACCTGCAGATAATTGGAAACAACAAATATCTAGAAATCAATTAAGATGATCTAGAAAATCAACACAAAAGGTTGGATCGATCCCATCAGATGGCGAGTTTTTAAGCTACGCCGCACGTGCATCAACAAATGGCCGAAGCCTACCAAGTACTATATTTTTCGCGCCCAACAAATGACCCAAAGGTCCAACAAATGAACCGAAGGTCTAGTACTGGTATTGACCCGAAGGTCCAACAAATGACCCGAAGGTCCAACATATGACCCGAAGGTCCAACATAGTGGCTCGAAAGCACACGAAAATCATCAAAATCATCAAAACAACAAATATTTCAATTAACGAGTCCGAAATTAACCGAAATACCAAATGCACATGTCCCATAACCACGAGTTTTACTAAATCGTTTAATTCTCTTCATCATTTCCTTGAAAGTGCAAAATTGTGTATTCCAAAAATAACATTTCACATTCTCAAACGGACAAGTCCGAAATTAAGCGAATCAGTAAAAGAAAGGGGTCATAATCCTCGATTTTGCTGAAACGTTTAAATCGCTTCCTCATTCTTTTGAAAACGCAAACTGCAAAACTTCTGAAAACAATTTCATTTATTTTATAAAAGTAATAATTTACATTCTCAAACGAACAAGTCCGGAAATAAGCGAATCGGTAAAAGAAAGGGGTCATAGTCCTCGATTTTGCTGAAACGTTTAAATCGCTTCCTCATTCTTTTGAAAGCGTAAATTGTAAAAATTTTGAAAACAATTTTATTTTGAAATAATTTTATTTTTTAAAACACGTGATTAAAACAGCAACATCCGTAGCAACTTCGACAAGGAAATTGCACTTCTCAAAATACCGTAAAAAACGGACAACAAAATCAGCATTGCGGGATAACCGCTTGAAAATCAACTTTAAAAATTTGACGGTTACTGAAGTCAAAGCGACAGTAATTTTAAATGTCAAAATCTCATCAAAATAATTTGCATCAAAATATAATATCAGTGAATTTTCATTCATTAAAAAGGTCAACAAAACACCGTGCTTCAAAAACTTAGCACTAGTGCGAAAACCCCGTTATAAAAATAACGGCAACAAAATACGTTTAAAACCAAACACTGGTTCAACGTAAAATTAATGCAGTAACGTGCAACATAAATTTGCACATATACCACAAAATGAACAAAGAAATCGTTCAAATATATCTTCAACGAAGATAATTCAAAACAGCAAAAATCTCAACAAAAGCACATAACTGCAATCGCTTCGAATCCTCAAATCGGACTTGAAATTTTCAAAGAAAACAAAATAAACACAGCTATGTGAACAACAAATGAAATTTATTTCAATTTCATATTTTTATTTTTAAATCAGAAAGGTTATCAGCTGTACTCAGCGAAGACAGTCTCACTGTTTCCGCTGCGCACTCTGATAAACCGACACAAATTACTTAATCATCAAAACACGGTTTTACTTATATTTTTAAATAAAGCTATTTAAAAATTTCATCATAATTTCAAAACTTTAGTTTTGACTCAAGGCACAATAAAACATCGACAAATAGTTGTAACACATGTTCCATCTAAGTTATGTTTTATATTATGTCCATAAACCACAAGCTCTGATACCAACAGTGGTGCCCCACCACTATGCTCACAATAACAAAGATTATTAAAAGAAATACTGTCTGTTATCACGAAGAATAAGGCTGGATAGGAGCGGCCATCCGTAATTAGGCCTTACACTAGTATTGGTTATCTCGATAGGAGTGGTATACTTTTTTCATCTCTTATTTATTTACTCCCATCGACATACCCAATTCCAGTATAAAACGAACTACGATGGTTCATAATAGTTTAGGACAATTTATACAATAATAACACAGATAACTATATGCGGAACACAGATAACAAAAGTCTCATATATATATATATATAACCGATGTCAGTTGCAATACATGTGATACAGTACATATGATACAACTACAATTGTCGACTCTGGAAGTTACATATACAAGTACATTATCGTATATAATATACATGAATACATATTTTCCTATACTATGACAACGACTACTCCAAAAGGTATGAAAAGACTTCATAGCTCAACCAGCAACCCAAAGTAAGATATCAACAACCTGTAATAACTCGGTCTGACCCGAGTATTAAATTCAAAAGAAAATAATACACGGGTCAGTCTAATTCAAACTCAGTTATTAATGCACGAAAGCAAAAATAATTAAATAATAATTAGACGACAGTCAAGATAAATCTCGTCTATCCGATTCTTTAATAAGCAATCAAATAACGGTAAATATAACACTTAACAATGTTAAACAACAAACCAACAAATTCAAATTATCAGCGAAGATAAATAAAAAGGTTATCAATGAAGATAATTTAAAAAACAACAGAATTGCCTAAATGGCAATTAACAACAAGATCTAATTATTAAATAATTAATTAGAAACTCATAATCTAATTATCAAATAGATAATTAGACAAAAACAGTTTGATCAATTCAAACCAAATCGAAATATAATTTCCAAATATATTGAATTGGCAACACGAAACAAATCCAACAATTGAAATATCAATTAAAACGTCAACTCGCGAAGGGCTGTAGTACACGCACGCGTGTATTGCCTCGCCACTACAGCATATGGAATATGCAAAAGATCAATAAATCAAAAGCAAATAGAATATCAATAAAAGCAATACCGTGTGGCTGCAGTACACGCTCGCGTGCACCCCCTCGCCACTACAGTGATGAATTACGCAAAAGCTCAGTGAATCAAAAGGAAAATGAATACAGTGGTCAGTGCAATGCACGACCCAATCTAAACTGCAGCCACCTCAAGAATACGAGGGCAGAACTGCAACAAGAAATGCAGCCACCACAAGATTACAAGGGCAACCAAACTACATATTCAAGTACAAAATGCACACATACACAAAGAGTATCAACAGTCAGTGGTGATGCAATACCAACTGTCTACAACAGTTCAAGAGAGCCAGTAAATGGCACCACAACCCGAATCAAACTATCAGTGACCAATGGACAATGACAGTGCCGAAGTAATCAAAGTTAAAGTCGATGCCAACAGAAAAATGTAGTTCAATCAAACTGTAAGGAACTAGAAATAACAACACCAAAACATCAATTAAGTTCAAATTATCAAGACAGCGGTAACTCAAGGTGAAACTGCTCATAAACACGAAGCACAGTGCACCACTGATCATACAGCAAAGTCAGTACTCTAACACAATTAAAACAAGTAGAATATGTACACAAATACATATCAGTAAACATATACAAAACAATGAATCCAACAATGCAACAAGCCACAAGAGTCAAGCTAATGATCCATGTTCTCGAGCTCAAGACAGTACAACCCAAATGCACATGGCGGAAGGGAGTTTACAGAGCAAGTTTGCACGAGTTCAGAAAATAACAAGAGTAGTGGAATCACAATTAAACAAGGCCAAAGATGCAATGAGGGTGAACCACATCACAAATCAGCAGGAGAAACTCGTCATAGTGCACGTGTAAGAAAGTATAAGTAAATGGGCATGTATACCAGGGCTCATATACACAATTCAACACACAATACAAAGGTAAACCCAAGTACAGCATCTCCACTTAGCTTCATCACGTTGCAGTAACATCAAGTGCAGCAAGAAACAAAGACCAAATACACAAGAACTAAAATATACACAGTGCATAGGACCAAAAGGAATACTACTGCCTTAATGGTCCTAATGTAACAGAATCCACAACTACATAATCAAAACCCAAGTATACCTCAAAGCCGAGCAACATCAAGTACCAGAGGCACCAAGTTATACAAGCAAAACTCAAATAGAAAATGCATATGAACACGAAAGCAACAAAGATCAGGCAACAAGTATTCATAAAACAAAAGTGCTAACTGACTCAAATATCACAATGCATCAAATTAGAATGCTGACCGAAGATGCCAATTTCCCAATTGGAATCAAAGTGGCCGAGACTCTCAAGGGTAAATATAAATAGTAAAGCAACGAAAACACCCTACCACACTTCGAACAACAATCAAAATTCAACTACATGAAACTGGATGGTGCAATCTCAATAGAAAATGTATATGACAAGAAGCAGTACTAACGCACATGAACATGAAGGCAACACATACAACGGTGAAATGAAGTGGATGGCTGTCTCAAGCAATAGCAAATAAACATGTTCGAACAGAGCAAAGAAATACCAAAGTCGAACGAAATCACTTCGTCAAAATCAAGTCAAAGCCGAGGCATCACAAGCCAAAGTCAATCAAGTTTCAAGTCAAGGCCGAAGCCAAAATACTATCACAAAATCAGAGTACCAGGGAATTCAAAGCCGAGAAAAATCACGAAATCATTAAACTTTGAATTAGATGTGAGCGAAATAAATCACTCACCTTAGTTACAACGAGCGCAAACCCAATAAGCAGCCGAAAGTCGATGACTTCAAAACAATGACCAAACCAGAGCTCAAACGCACGAAAACCGTATTTTTTTTTGGAACGTAGAGCACGGCCGCCATTTTTCTTTTTTTTCGATTGTTTAGGGTTTTTCGAATTGAAAAATGGAGAGAGGGGACCGGGTCGAACCAAAATAAGAAAGGAACGACATCGAAAATTTTAAAGGAATATTGGGCCGAGATAAATTTTAAAGCCCGTAACCCTTTTAACAAATTTTTAAATGAATTTCAACCGGGTTAAAAACTTCAATTAGCAATTAGCAACAATATTAACCGTCATTTGATGATAATTAAATAATTGCGAAATCCCGGGTTGTTACAAAATATAACAGATAATAACAGATCTTTACACAGAAGAAAAACTATATCTATTTCATACATACATCACCATAATACATCATCAGAGTTCAACAACATCAATAACATACAACTGGACAGTCATATAAACCTGTCCTCAGAACTGAATACACAGTAGAATAATAATCAAGTACGGAAGTACGTTTTGCCATCCGGCTCGTCTCCTGAGCTCCACAGCATCATATCTTGTATCCTATAATACTCAGTCTGACCCGAACGTTGCAGTTAAATAACACCCGAGTCAGTCTGGAATACCAGCGTGAGAAAATCACACTCAATTGGATTATTGTGATGACCCGAAATTTTCAAACAATTAAAGTCGGAATATTTAATTGATTTTAAGTATTCAATAGAGAAATTTTTAACTTGAATTACAAATATCACAATTTATTTGATGATTAATTATTAAATTAAATAATTAGAAGTTGAGTAAAATGTTGAATTTGGAGTTTTGAGCCTGTTTGAAATAAATTGAAGACTTATGAAACTTATATTGATAATATTGGAAATTATAAAGGTGTTAAAATTTAATTTAACAGTGGTTTGTTTAGTTTTAAAAATTTAAATCGTTTAAATTGAATTTAAAAATAGCCTTCCGAGACACAGTCTCGGAATTCAATAAAACCAGTTCCATTGGATCCGTAATATTGAATTATTATCGGATTTCGAATTTCGTGTTGATCGGAGTTATTATGTGAGCAAACGATATATAAACATGTTGAAATTTGTATCGAAACAATTTAAAATTCAAACATATTATGTTCCTATTTATCAAAGTTTCCTTCAGCCGAATTCCCATCACCATCACTGAAATTTCCCCTCAAATCCTGTCTTCTTTTCTCAACTTCTAGTACGATTATGTCTCCCTGTCCCCTTCGTTATTATTTTTTACCACACGAGTGCCCTTCATCGTTCAGAAAAGGAAATAATAATGTCGCTTCTTTACATTACAAAATCAAAACCTAAATATCTCTGTTCGAAAACAATAATTAATGGCCGAAGCTGCATTCCTTAAATCGAAAACAATTAACCGAACCCCTTTTGTTCCTTTCAAACCCCAAACCCTACTCGGTAAAAAAAATGGCGATCACTTCCTGATATCAAATCGCGATCGAGTATTAGGAGGGTCGCGGTCGCGAAGAAGGGACGCACGAGGAAGTGCAGTCGCGAAGTCAAATCTGGGCGCGCGCAAGATGGTTTCGTCGACGGCAACGTTCGCGGGAGGAATTTGAGTTCGACTTGGCGTTGGCTACGCGTACGTGGAGGAGAGTCGCGACCGCTAGAATGAGGCCGACAGCTGTTGTTCGTGGTCTAGTTGCGTCGTGCGTTAGGGCTCGAGTGGAAGGGTTCGATTGAGGCTAGGGTTGGGAAGCAGGGTTTGCGTGGGTAGTTGGAAGGGAGCAGGGTTCTCGACAGTGAAGGTATTTTTTTTATTAATTTAATAACGCTTACCTATGAATATACAGGATGAAATAAACATAAAAATTATTAATATTGAAAATGAATATACAAAGTGATAAATTGTTGGACAATGGTAAATTTAGTTTGAGGCTTTTTAAAATTGTTAATACTCAAGCCTAAAACCTGAGTTTAACCCGTTGATTTTAGTCTATTAATCAGAAATTATTGTTTTAAATAAGATATTCGAAAAATAGGGATTTTTAAAAGCGTATGAAGAATTTATAAAAGTTAAAGTTTTGAAATCTATAATTTATTTTTATAAGTGTATGTGAGTTTAAAAAAAAGGGGGAAATTACTAGTTTAAAATTTATTATTATTTATTTACCGGAAACTATATAGGGCTAAACAGGAATTCTAAAATATTTTGATTCGAACAGTTATATTAAAATTGAACTTTCGGTTTATATAAATTATCTTTTAAAAATATGTATTGGAGTGATTAACCTGTTTAAATTACTTGTTTAATTACTTTAGACACTAAAAATATTTTATCAAAGAAAATTAGTTAAAATAAATTATTGGTTTAAACCCAAATTAGTAGCTAAATAAAATGAATAAATAGCAATTAATCGATTGACTAATTCAAAGATGTTAATAGAATTATATAATGTTTATACAAGGTATAAAATCATGGGAACAAGCTGGATTGAATCTGATTTCTAGTAAAAGCAAAGGTGATTTAATCTCACTCAGTTAATGTAAATTTAAACGATTAAATTTAAATAATTGTTTGAACTGGTTGAATTGATATATGTGCTGTAGTGTGGTATATATTTGGAATTGGCATTTTATATTGTGCTAACGTCTGTGGATGTAGGGAGAACAGGTTGGAGGGATCCAACTGGACCCCTCAACTTTATTTAATTATTTAATATTCTCTGTTCTGAATATTTGATATCCTGTAGTGAAGTATGTGAAAGTATTGAATGCTATGGCTTGATTATTGTAATCGGGCAATAATGAATTACCAAATATATAATTTGAGTTTGGAAATGGATATAAAAGAAGTGAAATTGTAAGTATTGAATGCTATGGCTTGATTAAACTTAAACTTCAATGTTTTTGTTTAAAAGAACAAAGCATTTATTTTGAATTTAGGATTTAAATTAATTAAGAAGAATAAAGAATAAATTGGGAATAACCTGAAATTTGTAAATTTCAGCTAAAGGATTTAAAAATCAAACTGAAATAACAATAAAGTTCATAATTAATGAATTTCGAAATGAATTGATAAATAAATAAATTTATTTCAAATGAAATAAATTGGGAATCAATTTGGAGAATTGATTTAAGTGATTGAAATTGGAAATCTCTCTCTGAATAACCAAGTACGTTTTCAAAGTAAATTTTTAAGTATAAATTAATGGTTTAAAGTTGTTTAAGAAATATGTTTTGAAAAAATTTACTATTTCTAGATATTTAAATTCTAAAGTAAATATTTCTTTTTAATCTATTAAAGTAAAAATTTAATGGAACCTAAAATAAATAATAAATTTAAACATGTTAAAAACCAGTTTGAAGTTTAAATTCAAGTTTACTTTTGAATTCAAATTTAAATAAAAATAAAGTTTTAAATCAATTAAATAATGGGATTCCTGTCAGGTTTACAACCTGACAATTTCAGATTTTAAATTTAATTTAAATCTGAAACAAAAATTTTAAACCGTGTTTTAAAATTAAGAGTTCAAAAGTATTGGTTCAAGTGAACTTTGAATCTAAGTTTTTTTTAAGAAATGAATTTGAATTTTAAATCAAGATTTTAAAACCAAGTTTTTCAAAAGCAAGTTAAAACCAAAGTTTTGAATTTAAGGTTAAACCAATGAGTTCAAGTTTTCTCGAATTCAAATCTGACTTTTGAATCAGTTTTTAAATTTAAATATATATAAAACCAGTTTAAATAAAATAGTTTTGAAAAGTAAATTTGTTTTCAAATAGAATTTAAATTTGGTAAATGTTTAAACAAAAATCTTTTTGAATCTTGAATTCAAAATGGAATTTGAATCTAAATTTAAAAAGTGTAATGTTCTAATACACATTTATATTAATTAAGTTATTAAATAAGACATAAATTATCTTAAGAATAATTAAGGTATTAAATGATTTAATTAATAAGATAATAAAGGAATGGTGTATTTATTAAATTTATAAATTAATAATTTAGATTAATTTATAAATCAAGATAAATTAAGAAGTAAATTAAGAGATGACATTAGTTAATAAAGATAATTAACTAAAGATTACTAATTAATTAATTAATGTGATTAACTTTTGATAATTAATCAGATTAATTAGATAATCTATTGTAAATGGTTAAGTGTAATTACGTGATAAAAGTAATTAAGAGATTAATTACTTATTGTAATTAATTTTGATAAGATGATCAAATTAAGTTAATTAATTTAGTTTAATTAATTTAAGAAAATCATTTGATAAATTGATAAGTGTTATTACTTAGTGTATTTAATGGAGCAGAATTACTTAAGGAAGTAATTAATGTTAATTACTGAATTAATTAATGAAAGATGATGTGTTAATAAAGTAATTTAGATAATTAATTTTGTAATTAATCAAGAGATTAATTAATAGGATAATTAATTATGGGATAATTAATTTATTTATATGAGTAATTAAGGATAGTAAGTTACTGGTTGATATTAATCAAAGGTGATTAGTAATTGTGTTTAATTAAAAGATTAATTACTTAATGTAACAAATTTAATCAAAGTAATTCAATTTAAATCTAAATTAAAGATCATTAATTAATATAATTAATGATGGATTAATTAAGGAATAATTAATAATGTGGTGATTAATTGATGTAATTAATTAAGAATAAATGTAATCAATTATAAATGAAGTAATTAAATGTTAATTACTATAAATGATTTAGGATGATTAATTTGTGAAATTAATTATAGACTAATTACTTATTGTAATTAGTGAATGATTAATCAAAGGTGTTTAATCAAGATAAATATTTAGAGGATGGTTAATTAATTTGATTTATAATTAATTAATGGTTGTATAAGCAGGATTTATAGATGAAGTAATTAATTTAATTTACTTTAAATTAATTAGAAACAGAAGTAGTTAATTTAATTCATTTTAAATTAATTACAAATGGTATGATTATAAATCATTGCTTATGGATGAATGATATTAATATTTCATTTGATGATTTTGGATTCAGATATGACATAAGTATATCTATGTGAGATGGATGTTTGGTTTAAATATGATAATATTTAATTATCTGTTTGGATGATAATATTGATTATCTGTATGTGATGATGATATGATTATCTACTGTGATATTATGAATTATCTATCTGTGTGTATTCATTATATTGAATTAAACTGTTAAGACTAAATAGACAACTTGGCCTTAAAAGACACGTTTTGGATTTCGATGAGACCGGGATCGGTTTTCCTTATTTGGAACATCCGAAAACCACATCGATTCCAAATTAACGATAGGTCGTGAATACGAAGTGAAGATGAAGATTCAGATTGCAAGGGTTATTGTCGTTAACTCTGAGGGTGATTCCAAAACGAGTGTAACGAGATAATGCCTTCGGTTTCGTTCGAACCCGGAACGAACTTGTATGGATTGAATGCTTTCAACACATCGTCAGGTGGGCGATGAGCATTCTAAGAAATGAATTCTCTAAAGGTAATCGTAACCTCAAGCCTCATCAACCGGGAATGACTAAAACAGGGGAGGTGCTGCAAGGTTAGGTGGGTCATGCCTAAGCAGGACAAGGATATTCCCCTGTCTAGATGTCCCTTTATTTTCGGCTGTGTGGGCGGTTGATTGCAACAACTGCCGGGGTTTATCTTGTACGGGACTGTTCAGTAAGGAATGGTTCTGGCCTTGTGTTGCAGGGGGTCGGCAGTGATCCTCAGTACGTTGATCTAGGCCACATACTGTGACGGGCCGTACCCCAGAAGCCCTGCCATTGTATGGAATCCACAATCCAATAAGTGCCAACGGTTTTGATTGTATTACCCACTTTTGTGGCTAGTAGCTGGTATTTAATCATGTAACAATTTCGGCTATTTTCTATTTACTTGAAAACCCTAGACCTATTATAATATCACAGAATTTCCTATCAAATGTTTTGGTTAGAGTAAGGTAAAAACTTTTCCATGTTTATGTGTGGGAAGTCTTACGTGATACCTTTTGTTTTCAAAAGATTTTCAAAGTTAAGCAACTGTAACCTGTTATTCATACCAGACCCATGTCTGACCCGGAGTTTATTTTTGTTTTCCATAAACTCTTGGGTACCCAAATTTTTACGGGTAGCCAAGGGATTCAGGTTAGCTTTGACGAATTCTGGAGGAGCAATGGAGCAGGAGGCTTCAGCGTTGTAGATATACATATAGTTCCGCTGTGTTGGTATCTTTGAGTTGTAATATATCGAGTTGTATTAACTAGACAGGAGTTTATAACTGTCTAGTATGTGATGTATTATCTGTATAACTCTGATTGATGTTGTATATTATGTAAATACTTATGTGATTATTATAATTTATTCGTTCCGCTGTGAGATTCTGATGTTGTTGTTCTTTCTTCTCTATCTTTTCTATTTTCTCACCTCTTTCTTTCTTCAAGACGAAACGGTCTTTCTGGGCTTAGGAAGTCGGGTCGTCACAGTTGGTATCAGAGCATTAGGTTGAGTGAATACCTAGGCTCTGGAGTGGTGTTTATCTTGAGAGAGCGTATTTGTAATTTTTATATATTTATATATATATATTTATTTCTACCTATCTGTTGGGTTACCTGTTCAGGTTTTCCAATGAGCTATAAAGGTAGATAGGGTAGTGGTGTGTGTAACACGACTACCAATGGTTGGAATTTGAATGATTGAGTTTGGAAGTGTATTTGTTGAGACTGTAGGCCTAATACCGTCTCGAGTGGGCTTTGAGTGGTGTAAGGATTTCATCGATCTCTGAAGGAAATCTGTTAAGATTCGGAGTTCATCTTTGAAATGTAATTTGGTTGAGCTAGAGTTTGGATCTATCGGTTGGGCAGAAGCAAGTCATGATATCTTGATATATCAAGGTGTAGTAGCTGTGTGATGAGACACAGTGGCTATGGATGTCTCCGAAGATGTTTCTTTGGAACAAGTTATGGAAGAGTTCAGCTGGGTGTTTCTGTTTGCTTTGATGTCCGAGTTTCTCGAACAGCTTTGGATTAGGAAGTCTTCTGGCTTAGCAGTTTTTCTTGGGTAACTTCAGAAGCAGTAGAGTAGTTCCATTTCTTCGATGGATTGGCCACATAAGCGTAAGCTGTTCTGATTTGTAATGAGATAGCAGTATCTTGGAATTAGGCTGGATTGATCGCAAAAGTGACATGCAATAGTTTGAGTGTTCTTTTGTGTTTCAGGGATATTTTTCTGGATGTCTTCAAGAAGTCAAAGAATCGCTAGCATCTGAAGATTGAGTTTGGTATCGATGGAATTTCAGAAGCGGTACCGATGGATCAGCTTAGTAATAAGATGATTTTTGAGTTTGGTAAAGTAGCTCGGATTTTGGAGAAACTGCTGAGTATTATTTTTGGATATGTGAGCTTTATTTTTGGATATGTGAGCTTTATTTTTGGAATGTGTTGTCCAGTCTGTGCTTGAGTTCATAATCAGCATTGTCATCTGTTCAGACAGAGTAGCGCAGTGGAAACATGGTGGTAGCTGTTTAGTTGGGATGCAATGGGATGTTGCAGTGTTTGGATTAGAGAGTTCTACATGAAATTTTTCAAGATTGGAGTGCACCTGTTTAATCTTTTCCGGATAAGAGAAGTGAGTTCTGTTTCCTGATTTGGAATAGAGTTTGTGTTCTGAGTTTTGGTCGATCTTGCAAAGCTCATTTTGTTGGATTATCTTTGGTTCAGGTTGTTTCTAAGAACATCGGCAAGAGTTGAGCTGATCAGTAAGGATGTAGGCTGCATAGGATCGTCCGAAGAGTTTTGTGGATAAGAGACGGAGGAATTTGGATTTTGAAATCGGGGATTTGATTTTGGATAAGTGTTTGGTCTTCAGGATTGAATTTTCAGTTTGGATAACTGAGATTCGTTATGTTTCACGTATCTCTGAGGGAGTACGTGTAAGATCTATCTCTGATTATAGAACCAGCAGTTCATGGAGTTTTGGTTGTTGATTCAGACTTGTCTATGGTCTGACGTCCTATCTTGTTTCGTAGATCTAGATGAGTAGAAGTTCTGTAGAGCGAGTATCTCGGTATTTATACTTGGGGAAACTCGAGAAAAAAATTCTATCCGGAATCTTATCTGGATAGTTAAATTTGTTTGTTTGGATGAATTGGTTGCTATGTTTGTTAGCATATTATTTATATATGCTTGTGTTTTAAAATTTAAATCTTTAATTAGATTATTAAATTACCTTTGTTTTAAATTTCGGGGACGAAATTCTTTTAAGGGGGGAGGAATGTGACATCTCGGAAATTTGAAGCAATATCAATTTAATAATCTGTGTTGAAATTAAATTGATTTGATAATATTTGTTAATAATATTTGAATTGATTTAATAATTTTCTTTTAAATAGATATTTAACTGATAATTTATCTTTTTAAAAGCTAATTTAAATTGTTTCTATTTATAATGTATATATGTATATATTGGTATATGTTATAGATAAGTTTTGTTTTTAAATTTAATAGATAAAGCTATGTTTTCTAATTCTACTATTTTGATAATTTGGGAATTTAATATTGAATAAATAATAATATGATCTTAAAAATACTCAAGATAAATTTAATTTGTTTAAAAATAAATTGTAGCCTAGAGTTTGAATAAAAGTTTGTTTTGTTTTATTTGTTATATAGCTTCATAAATAAGTATTTATATTTTAAAGAGATAGTTTCTTTTGAAAATTTATTTTTAATTTAATAATGAGTTATATTTAAACAATATTAATAATTCAATATCTTTACAAATAGGTTTTAATATAAAAAGAAATTGTTATTTTAAATTCATTTATATATATATATATATATACGTATTTTGGAAAGCTATGATTTGAAAATTTAAAATAAAGTAAACTTTATAAATATTAAACTTAAGTATAAATCAAATGTATGGTATTTAACATAAGTAAATGACATAATAAAATATCTATGAACTTAAAAGAGAAAGTAAATAAATAAAATAAGTATTATAACAAAGATTTACATAGGTTTGAAATAATAAGAAGTAAATTTAGTATTGATAATTTAAGTTTAAAATAATAAATGTAATAATAACAAGCACTTGTACTAGAAATAAAACTTAATACATAAGTAAAATTTCTAATTTATAACTAGAATAAACTAAGACAAAAGACAAAATAATAAAAGTAACCAGACAAAGTAATGATTTTGTTGCCTGTAAGTAAAAGATGCAAGAGTAAGGAATATAAATATGAATGTAGCCTGTAAACAAAAATATACAAGGCAAGAATATAAACAAAGTAAAAAAAAGCATGAAGTACTCAAAGCATTTAATGCTTTCATATTCAACTGGAAAAAAATAAAGAGAAACAAATGTACCAGGCTTTGTATATTGACTGTAAAACTTAGAAATGAAGGCAAGATTTAAAGTAAAAATAAAATAGGGCAGGTTAGAGAAATGCAAGAACAAATGAACAAAGCAAAGTATAAACAGAGAAATGCAAAATATCTAAGCATAAAAATGAGGATTAGTAGAGACACAAAGTACATTGGCAATAAATGCTTCATTTTTTAGCAGCTAACAAAATCATTTCGAACTGTTTAAGATCAAGTCAGCCCCTAATTAAAAGATCTTGCCTGATAAAAACAAGGAAATACAGTGTACCTGCATATGCTTATCCCAGTTAGCACCTTCCCCCTGAACTTCTTTACATACATATTATTTTTAGTTCGTTCATAACATATTAAACCTGAAGCAAAGAAGTAATAACAAACACTTCCATCTATACAAACTAAAGTAATATTAGAACTGAAGAAAGCAAGGAGAATCAAAGGAAAATCAAGTAAAACATTCCCAGGTTTTAAAGTTCAATTGTTTCAGAGAAGAAAAAAAAAGGGAAAGCTCTGTCTCTTTCCAAAAGCAAGGTGACTAACATTTTTTTTTATTACTGAAGTTTTAAAATCTGTTACATGTTGATATTTGGATGCTTAAATATATGGTGTGAATATTTATTTATGTTTCAAAGATTTTTCTGGGTGCTTGTGTGATGAAGTTCTGTATATTGCAAACCTGTAAATTCAAAACTTCCTTCATTGAACTTGCTCTGTTTTGCATATGCTGTGTGTAACTTAAAACTTAAGTATTTAAACTAGTTGCAAGTTTAAAATCAGAAATAAGTGTTGTTTGTATTTATGAAATCTTTTGTGCAAATGGATGTGGTCTGAGACTATATTAAAGTCTCTGTAAACAAACTTATCCATTTTGTTCTCAGGCTTGAGATGATTCAAATTATTTTACCACTTGATCAAATAACTTTTAGGATTTATAATACAAACAGAAATTGTTTGTTTCAACATGATCTAGAGTTTAAGTTATATTTAAGTTGAATAAAAATTGAATATGTTATGGAAATAAAAAATAACAGAGAAAAATTTGAATAAGAGAAAAATCAAACACTTTAAATTATTAATCCAGGAACACATATTGAATCTTTGTAACAAATTATGATTTTTAAAATTTATATTATGATTTTCAGTCAAGTGGTTTGGGTATAGTTTAGGTTTGAACGAAAGTTGGTTTTTGGGCGATTACTGGTGATCTATGCATTTGGGGGTGGTCGGGTTGTGAGAGGAGGTAGAGAAGCTTACCCCGGCGATGGGAAAAATAGTGGTAGGTGGTGCAGTTTGGCGTGGTGGCGACCGCGACGTTATACTTTCTGTAAACTAATTTTTCTTTGGTTCGGTTTTGGGTCTCGTATGCCTTGAATTGGGGATCGAGTTCGACGCGCTTATGGGGATTTGAAGAGGGGACATGGTCGAGGTTGTAGCCGGAGGCGATGGCGTTCCGATGATTGGCATTGGGAGGATGGCACGTTGATAGGTTCGAGAAGGGAAGGCCATGGTGTTCCAGGTTTGGGTTTCGAACCCATTTTCGTTTTGAGTTGCCGAGGGGATTCTTGGGTGGTCGTGATCGTGTCTGGTGGTAGTTGGCGACGTGGTGGGGTTCGTGTAGATAGCAAGAGGTGGTTTGGGCCATGGTGCACGTGCACCGTGCCATTAAAGGCTGTGTATTTTTTTCCCGTGTGCAGTTTTTTTTTACTAGGAAATACTCGAGTACGTGACTCGAAGTAAGGTAGCGGGATGACCCGAAGTCAATGAAGGGGGGTTCTCGTGGTATTGTTTTAGGTTTTGTAAAAGCCTGGAAGCAGAGTTTTGTTCTAAAATTTAATGGAACCTAAAATAAATAATAAATTTAAACATGTTAAAAACCTATTTGAAGTTTAAATTCAAGTTTACTTTTGAATTCAAATTTAAATAAAAATAAAGTTTTAAATCAATTAAATAATGAGATTCCTGTCAGGTTTACAACCTGACAGTTTCAGATTTAAAATTTAATTTAAATCTGAAACAAAAATTTTAAACCGTGTTTTAAAATTAAGAGTTCAAAAGTATTGATTCAAGTGAACTTTGAATCTAAGTTTTTTTTAGAAATGAATTTTAATTTTAAATCAAGATTTTAAAACCAAGTTTTTCAAAAGCAAGTTAAAAGCAAAGTTTTAAATTTAAGGTTAAACCAATGAGTTCAAGTTCTCTCGAATTCAAATCTGACATTTGAATCAGTTTTTAAATTTAAATATATATAAAACCAGTTTAAATAAAATAGTTTTGAAAAGTAAATTTGTTTTCAAATAGAATTTAAATTTGGTAAATGTTTAAACAAAAATCTTTTTGAATCTTGAATTCAAAATGGAATTCGAATCTAAATTTAAAAAGTGTAATGTTCTAATACACATTTATATTAATTAAGTTATTAAATAAGACATAAATTATCTTAAGAATAATTAAGGTATTAAATGATTTAATTAATAAGATAATAAAGGAATGGTGTATTTATTAAATTTATAAATTAATAATTTAGATTAATTTATAAATCAAGATAAATTAAGAAGTAAATTAAGAGATGATATTAGTTAATAAAGATAATTAACTAAAGATTACTAATTAATTAATTAATGTGATTAATTTTTGATAATTAATCAGATTAATTAGATAATCTATTGTAAATGGTTAAGTGTAATTACGTGATAAAAGTAATTAAGAGATTAATTACTTATTGTAATTAATTTTGATAAGATGATTAAATTAAGTTAATTAATTTAGTTTAATTAATTTAATAAAATCATTTGATAAATTGATAAGTGTTATTACTTAGTGTATTTAATCGAGCAGAATTACTCAAGGAAGTAATTAATGTTAATTACTGAATGTAATTAATGAAAGATGATGTGTTAATAAAGTAATTTGGATAATTACTTTTGTAATTAATCAAGAGATTAATTAATAGGATAATTAATTATGGGATAATTAATTTATTTATATGAGTAATTAAGGATAGTAAGTTACTGGTTGATATTAATCAAAGGTGATTAGTAATTGTGTTTAATTAAAAGATTAATTACTTAATGTAATAAATTTAATCAAAGTAATTCAATTTAAATCTAAATTAAAGATCATTAATTAATATAATTAATGATGGATTAATTAAGGAATAATTAACAATGTGGTGATTAATTGATGTAATTAATTAAGAATAAATGTAATCAATTATAAATGAAGTAATTAAATGTTAATTACTATAAATGATTTAGGATGATTAATTTGTGAAATTAATTATAGACTAATTACTTATTGTAATTAGTGAATGATTAATCAAAGGTGTTTAATCAAGATAAATATTTAGAGGATGGTTAATTAATTTGATTTATAATTAATTAATGGTTGTATAAGCAGGATTTATAGATGAAGTAATTAATTTAATTTACTTTAAATTAATTAGAAACAGAAGTAGTTAATTTAATTCATTTTAAATTAATTACAAATGGTATGATTATAAATCATTGCTTATGGATGAATGATATTAATATTTCATTTGATGATTTTGGATTCAGATATGACATAAGTATATCTATGTGAGATGGATGTTTGGTTTAAATATGATAATATTTAATTATCTGTTTGGATGATAATATTGATTATCTATATGTGATGATGATATGATTATCTACTGTGATATTATGAATTATCTATCTGTGTGTATTCATTATATTGAATTAAACTGTTAAGACTAAATAGACAACTTGGCCTTAAAAGACACGTTTTGGATTTCGATGAGACCGGGATCGGTTTTCATTATTTAGAACATCCGAAAACCACATCGATTCCAAATTAACGATAGGTCGTGAATCTGAAGTGAAGATAAAGATTCAGATTGCAAGGGTTATTGTCGTTAACTCTGAGGGTGATTCCAAAATGAGTGTAACGAGATAATGCCTTTGGTTTCGGTCGAACCCAGAATGAACTTGTATGGATTGAATGCTTTCAACACATCGTCAGGTGGGCGATGAGCATTCTAAGAAATGAATTCTCTAAAGGTAATCGTAACCTCAAGCCTCATCAACCGGGAATGGCTAAAACAGGGGAGGTGCAGCAAGGTTAGGTGGGTCAAGCCCAAGCAGGACAAGGATATTCCCTTGTCTAGACGTCCCTTTATTTTCGGCTGTGTGGGCGGTTGATTGCAACAACTGCTGGGGTTTATCTTGTTCGGGACTGTTCAGTAAGGAATGGTTCCGGCCTTGTATTGCAGGGGGTCGGGAGTGATCCTCAGTACGTTGATCTAGGCCACGTACTGTGACGGGCGGTACACCTGTAGCCCTGCCATTGTATGGAATCCACAATCCAATAAGTGCCAACGGTTTTGATTGTATTACCCACTTTTGTGGCTAGTAGCTGGAATTTAATCATGTAACAATTTCGGCTATTTTCTATTTACTTGAAAACCCTAGACCTATTATAATATCACCGAATTTCCTATCAAATGTTTTAGTTGGCGTAAGCTAAAATCTTTTCCATGTTTATGTGTGGGAAGTCTTACGTGATACCTTTTGTTTTCAAAAGATTTTCAAAGTTAAGCAACTTTAACCTGTTACTCATACCAGACCAATGTCTGACCCGGATTTTATTTTTGTTTTTCGTAAACTCTCGGGTACCCAAATTTTTACGGGTAGCCAAGGGATTCAGGTTAGCTTTGACGAATTCTGGAGGAGCAATGGAGCAGGAGGCTTCAGCGTTGTAGATATACATATAGTTCCGCCGTGTTGGTATCTTTGATTGTATTGTATCGAGTTGTATTAACTAGACAGGTGTTTATAACTGTCTAGTATGTGATGTATTATATGTATAACTCTGATTGATGTTGTATATTATGTAAATACTTATGTGATTATTATAATTTATTCGTTCCGCTGTGAGATTCTGATGTTGTTGTTCTTTCTTCTCTATCTTTTCTATTTTCTCACCTCTTTCTTTCTTCAAGACGAAACGGTCTTTCTGGGCTTAGGAAGTCGGGTCGTCACAGGTTGCCGATCCCAACCGCGGGGTGATCTCACTCGGGATTATCCAGTAAGGGGTAGTCCCAGCCTTGTGTTGCAGGGGAGCGAGCGTACTCCTCGGTACGGTGATCTAGGCCCCATACTATGACAGGTGGTTCCCCAGTGCCTAGTCATTAGTTGGAAATCCATTCTCCCTACGAGCCTTGTACGAGTTTTGTTTGTATTACCCACTCTGTGGCTAGTAGCTAGAATTTAATGAATGTAACAATTTCGGCTATTTTATAAGTATTTGTATATAGACCCTATCATAATATCAGAGGATTTATATAAAAAATGTTTTAGCTATCGTAAGGTAAAAACCCGACATGTTTATTTGTGGCGTGGTCTTACGAGATGCTTTGTTTTCAAAGAATTTTTGAAACTTTAAAAATCAATTGGGTGTGATTTTTTCACGCTGATATTCTAGACTGACTCGGGGGTTATTTAACTATAATGCTCGGGTCAGACCGAGTATTATAGGATACAGGAGGTGCTGTGGAGCTCAGGTGACGAGCAGGATGGCGATACGTACTCCCATACTTGTATATATATATATATATATTCCGCAGTGTTGAGTTGTTGTGTACCCATTTGTATGATATTGATGTTGAGCTGTGATTGATGTACTCTGATTGATGTACTATATAAACAGAGATATATTTGATTGAGTAAAGATTATTTATTATCTATTATATTTTATTCCGCTGCGATGGTTAGATTCTGATGTTGATTTTGTTCTCTCTTCTTCTACCTCTTCTTCTTAAACCCAAATGGTTCGTATTTCTGTACAACTTGAGTTGATTTTTGTAGAATAGTGTTGACTCAAGGGGAACGGATTTGCGGGTCGTTACAATTATTAAAGTTTTAAAATCATTTGAAAACAAAAGCATCTTGTAAGACCACGCCACAAATAAACATGTCGGGTTTTTACCTTACGATAGCTAAAACACTTTTTATTAAAATCCTCTGATATTATAATAGGGTATATTTACAAATACTTATTTAAATAGCCGAAATTTTTACATTCATTAAATTCCAGCTACTAGCCACAGTCGTAGGTAATACAAACAAAACCGTAAAAGGCACGTTAGGAGAATGGATTTCCAACTAACGACTAGGCACAGGGGTACCACCTGTCACAGTACGTGGCCTAGATCACTGTGCCGAGGATCACTTCGGACCACCTGCAATGCATGACCGGGACTACCCCTTACTGGATAATCCTGAGTAAGATCACCCCACGGTTGGGATCAGCAATCGCACCACTAAGCCGAATATAAGTGTGACGACCGCCCATGACTCCCGCACGGAAACAAGGGAATAGTGCGCTGAAGGTGGGCCAGGCAGCCATGGGTGACCGTCAAGGGTAGAATAAACATCGCAGAATCTATCGTATAACTCACAGCGCAGGGATAAAAATACAATAGAGAAATATATAGTGAAGCTCCATAACAGAAAATCATCATATAGACTTCGTAATAGTTTGATACAAGCATCTGAAAAGTCAATACATCAAGCCTCACTACAAAGCACTCAAAAAAAAAGAAAAAAGATACAGCAGCGGAACACCCAGTACATATAATAAGAAAATAATATGCAAAAGCCTCCTGCTCATCATCATCATCATCAGCATGGATCTCCAATAACAGCACCTGTCACCTGCTACCTAGTCTGCCCATCCCAACATGGATGAACAGCCCAAGGTAATAAGTGTAGAACATAAAACCTTGAGTCAGACAAAAGTCCTAGTGAGCAGTAAATCAACTATCAAACATACCAAAAGAGCATAAGGGATAAAAAGGAATAGGAACCCAAACCATCCCACTCCACCTCTTTCTACAGCGATAGTCCCTAGACACACACTAAGGAGAAGCAAGCATAGCAAAGCAGATAACTAAAGTAAATCAATAACCACTCGAGTCAAGGTCGATGTTTTCCAAATACAAACCACCAAGGCCTAAACCAAGATCAGATAAACACCCAGAAAACACCGCTCTTGAGACCGAATGATTATACAACCAAACATCCATGACTCTGGCTATCACTGTTATCAGTGCCTCGATTTCACCGTTAATTGAATGACCAGCACATTCTTTCAGCCGTCCGTCAAGAGCTAATGACAACCCCGGTTCTAGACATAACTCTGCACGTCGTCGCAGCCCGTGCCTAGGAATTTTCGCAACTACCCAGAGTACTAGCACGTCGTCGCAGCCCGTGCCTGGGAATTTTCACAACTACCCAACGTACTCTTGCTTTGAGCATGCTAGAACCTTCAACAACGATGAAGTCTCAGCCTCCTAGTCATCCTCCTCGACGACTATTCTCATACTAGCCCAAGCGCCTCTCGAGCCATCCATTATCAACCAACTCGAACCGCATCATCGAGTCGTCAACATGCTTGGAATGATCCCGCCTGGATTAGACCAAGACTATCTTACATCATACTTTGCTTCATCGCATCTTAGCAAAGTCCACCTCAACATCATGCTTCGCCTCATCGCATCATGGAAAAGTCCATCATCATCATCATACTTTGCTTCCTCTGATCATAGCAAAGTCCTCGAATCTATCCATATGAGCTTCATCATCCGCTTCATATGCCACAAGCAGCTTTCACCATTCAAGAGCCTTTCCACTTAGCTTTTGAACCGTCTTCGACCATCTTGTTCCAAATCAACAACTAGCTAACTTGAAACAATCAAATCAATCATCAATAGAAACAATCAAACATTCAAACAAGATTTAACAAGCAATATTAACTATAATGGCCATTTCGCAACTAAAGTGTCCAAATCTATCAAGCATGAATAATAGGCAAATGTCACTACAATTTGATGAATAAACTTGTATAGGTTAATATGTAGCAAAAAGGGTATTCAATACTTCATAGATGATGGATCTACATGCAGACTTAAGTAAAATGCAAGAAATCACTATCTTTAACACATAAACAAGCCACCGATCCAATATACTCCTTTGGGTCCGCGTGAGAGATAACTACCACTCACCGAATATCCAAAACAACCCAAAAGCAACACACTTCAATTCTGGACAGCAAAGACGCAAGCTTGATCCGGTGAAATTCCGCTTCGAACGATGAAATCTAGCTTCGTTGGATGAAGATCTTCAACTTTAGCTCTTGGATCTTCGATCTTGATCTTCGATCTTGGATGGATGTAAGCACTAGATCAAAGTAAAGAAAAGAAGAAATGTAGTAGTCGAGCTCTCAAAATGGCAGCACTTCGTCGCTTCAAAATCCGGTGCCAAAAAGTGCACAAGTGGTCGCGTATTTATAGGCCGAATCGCCCCTTAGGTCGTCCATGCATTTTAACTCGCGCTCGGTCTTAGGTCGTTGCCGACCTAAAAATCTTCCCCGACCTAACTTAGGTCGCTGCCGACCTATCTACCCAACGACCTAACGATTACACACGACCTAACTACAAGCGGCCTAACCTACCGACCTAACACAAAACAGATCAACATGCCGCGACTTAACTATTGGCACCGATGACAGTCCATCCCGTGGAACAACCAGCGAATACATGAAGCTCATGAAGACGCCTTCTTCATGCTTACATCGTATCACAACCTTTCGCCCCTCCACATTCTCGACTGTCACCTCCAATCTCTCGCAATCAACCTTTGCCGCATACTTCCTAAGCCAGTCCATACCCAAAATAATTCCGAACCCCGCAAAGTTCAGAACAAAACAATCACAATCAAAAGAGCAATCATGACTTGATACAACTAGACCACGGCATAGCATACACAAACAAGACGAACCCTCAACTGGATTAGTCACAACCAATGGTCTATCAACAATGTCCGGTTCCAAACCCAACCGGTCTACCAACTCATTACAAACAAAGGAATGTGACGCCCCAGTATCAAACAACACTCTAACTGGAACACCACAAATGGAAAGAGTACCTTGAACCACCACACTCTTCCCCTTCTCTTCAGTAGTAGGAGCTTTCGAAGATGTTGGAACAGCCCCCAAAGCATAAGCTTGCACAATCTGTTTGTCCCTCTGTGGTTCCGGACAATCCTTCCTGAAATGCCCTGGCTTGTTGCAGTTGTGGCACTTCGCCGGCGCCATCGGATTCTTGCAATCCCTGGAGAGATGGCCCTTCTGCTGACAATTGTAGCAGGTCACTTCGCCCTTCGGTTTCTTCTGGCCATTCTTACCCTTCTGATGTTGCTGCTTCCTCTTCTTGTTTCCACCCTGTTGTGGTTTAGACTCCTCCCTGGTCACAGCAACAACATATCCTTCCTTAGTAAACAAACTCTCGTGCCTGAGAGCTTTCTCCACAAGCTTCTCAAACGGATCATCCAGATGATCCACCAACTGCCCCCTAAGATAACTATCCAAGCCTTTCACGAACTTCTCATTCTTCTGATAATAAGATTCAATATATGACCGAGCATACTTGGACAAAGCTTCAAACTCAGAAACATACTCAAGAACTGATCTTCCACCTTGCTTGAGCTCAACAAACCTCTTGAACATGACAAACTTCTGAGCCGTAGAAATAAACTTAGCTTCAAATCTAGCTTGGAACTGTACCCAAGTAATTTCTTCCTCCGGAGTATCAATGGTGATAGAGTTCCACCAATCAGAAGCTCTTCCTTGAAGCTGTCTCGATGCAAGCTTCCTCTTAGTTGCATCATCAATTCCCAAGTCACCAAAGATCCTTCTACAAGCATCTATCCATCTTTGGACTTCAATTGTTGACTCTATCCCTAAGAAAACCTTCCCTCCAAGAGTAGTATAGTCCTTACACAACTTAGCAAAATCCACCGGTCTTGGAGCTTGAACTTGAACTCCAACATCCACTGATGGCCCTGGAGCTGGTATCCTTCTCATGATAGAAGTCATCACAGCTTCAAACATAGCTCCATAATCAGTAGCTTCCCCAGTAGCACGGTTTTCTCTAGCAGCTGGTCTCCCTCTTCGACTCATCCTTAATATCTACAAAAAGGAATGATTAGAACACCTTGAGAAACAACTACATAAGGAGTTCAAATCCTTCTAAACTACTATATTATATATAGTAATCATCCATCAAAATACAATTACGTCTCTCTTACGTAGTTACGTCAGCGAGCGTTGGCTAAAATCGATTAACCAAAGCTTTGATACTAAATGTGACGACCGCCCATGACTCCCACACGGAAACAAGGGAATAGTGCGCTGAAGGTGTGCCAGGCAGCCATGGGTGACCGTCAAGGGTAGAATAAACATCGCAGAATCTATCGTATAACTCACAGCGCAGGGATAAAAATACAATAGAGAAATATATAGTGAAGCTCCATAACAGAAAATCATCATATAGACTTCGTAATAGTTTGATACAAGCATCTGAAAAGTCAATACATCAAGCCTCACTACAAAGCACTCCAAAAAAAAAAAATACAGCAGCGAAACACCCAGTACATATAATAAGAAAATAATATGCAAAAGCCTCCTGCTCATCTTCATCATCATCAGCATGGATCTCCAATAACAACACCTGTCACCTGCTGCCTAGTCTGCCCATCCCAACATGGATGAACAGCCCAAGGTAATAAGAGTTGAACATAAAACCTTGAGTCAGACAAAAGTCCTAGTGAGCAGTAAATCAACTATCAAACATACCAAAAGAGCATAAGGGATAAAAAGGAATAGGAACCCAAACCATCCCACTCCACCTCTTTCTACAGTGATAGTCCCCAGACACACACTAGGGAGAAGCAAGCATAGCAAAGCAGATAACTAAAATAAAGCAATAACCACTCGAGTCAAGGTCGATGTTTTCCAAATACAAACCCCCAAGGCCTAAACCAAGATCAGATAAACACCCAGAAAATACCGCTCTTGAGACCGAATGATTATACAACCAAACATCCATGACTCTAGCTATCACTGTTATCAGTGCCTCGATTTCACCGTTAATTGAATGACCGGCACATTCTTTCAGCCGTCCGTCAAGGGCTAATGGCAACCCCGGTTCTAGACATAACTCCGCACGTCGTCGCAGCCCGTGCCTAGGAATTTTCGCAACTACCCAGAGTACTAGCACGTCGTCGCAGCCCATGCCCGGGAATTTTCGCAACTACCCAACGTACTCTTGCTTTGAGCATGCTAGAACCTTCAACAACGATGAAGTCTCAGCCTCCTAGTCATCCTCCTCGATGACTATTCTCATACTAGCCCAAACGCCTCTCAAGCCATCCATTATCAAACAACTAGAACCGCATCATCGAGTCGTCAACATGCTTGGAATGATCCCGCCTGGGTTAGACCAAGACTATCTCACATCATACTTTGCTTCATCGCATCTTAGCAAAGTCCATCTCAACATCATGCTTCGCCTCATCGCATCATGGCAAAGTCCATCATCATCATCATACTTTGCTTCCTCTGATCATAGCAAAGTCCTCGAATCCATCCATATGAGCTTCATCATCCGCTTCATATGCCACAAGCAGCTTTCACCATTCAAGAGCCTTTCCACTTAGCTTTTGAACCATCTTCGACCATCTTGTTCCAAATCAACAACTAGCTAACTTGAAACAATCAAATCAATCATCAATAGAAACAATCAAACATTCAAACAAGATTTAACAAGCAATATTAACTATAATGGCCATTTCGCAACTAAAGTGTCCAAATCTATCAAGCATGAATAATAGGCAAATGTCTCTACCATTTGATGAATAAACTTGTATAGGTTAATATGTAGCAAAAAGGGTATTCAATACTTCATAGATGATGGATCTACATGCAGACTTAAGTAAAATGCAAGAAATCGCTATCTTTAACACATAAACAAGCCACCGATCCAATATACTCCTCTGGGTCCACGTGAGAGATAACTACCACTCACCGAATATCCAAAACAACCCAAAAGCAACACACTACAGATCTGGACAGCAAAGACGCAAGCTTGATCCGGTGAAATTCCGCTTCGAACGATGAAATCTAGCTTCGTTGGATGAAGATCTTCAACTTTAGCTCTTGGATCTTCGATCTTGATCTTCGATCTTGGATGGATGTAAGCACTAGATCAAAGTAGAGAAAAGAAGAAATGTAGTAGTCGAGCTCTCAAAATAGCAGCACTTCGTCGCTTCAAAATCCGGTGCCAAAAAGTGCACAAGTGGTCGCGTATTTATAGGCCGAATCGCCCCTTAGGTCGTCCATGCATTTTAACTCGCGCTCGGTCTTAGGTCGTTGCCGACCTAAAAATCTTCCCCGGCCTAACTTAGGTCGCTGCCGACCTATCTACCCAACGACCTAACGATTACACACGACCTAACTACAAGCGGCCTAACCTACCGACCTAACACAAAACAGATCAACATGTCGTGACTTAACTAGGTCGTTTACGACCTAACAACCTATGCCTCATAACGACTCACGACTCATCAGGTACCCGACCTAACACTCAGGCCTTCGTACGACTTAGCAGATGTGCCGACCTAAAAGCTTACGACCTAACACATAAGCTCTTCTACGATCTAACGGCTACACACGTGTTACGACCTACGACTCATCTCATCCAACGACCTAAGGACACTGCCGACTTAAAACTCATGCTACATAACATTGGTACGACCTAAAATGTTACGACTTAACTATCAGGCCATAACTCGCCTACGACCTAACTCCTTAAGGTCGCTGCAACATTTTAGGTCGTAACCCATTAACTCGTAACTCGAACACGACCTATCACTTAACACGTTATCTCGTAATACTACTAGGTCGCTACCCCTTAACTCGTGCAACCACCTTAAGTCGGTCAAGCGCTATAACTATAGGTCGGTCACTACCTTAACTCGGTCACACGACCCAAGCTTCCCACGACTTAAACACCACACGAGCTAGCTTCCATACGACTTAAGCTATGGATGACATAAACAATACCAACGACCTAATAATTCTACGATATATCGATCCGTAAAAATACGGGTCGTTACAATAAGGGACATCTAGACAGGGATGACCTCACCCAGAATGGGTGCTACCTATCTTGCCTTGCTGCATAACCCCTGATTTTCAGTCATTCCTGGTTGATGAGGCTTGAGGCTAAGCGTTACCTTTTAGAACGTTTCACTTAGAATGCCCATCGTCCACCTGACGATGTTCTGAAAGCATTCAATCCATACAAGTCCGTCCTGGGTTCGAATGGAACCGAAGACATTACTCCTACTGCATCCATTTTGGAATCACCTCAGGATTAGTAGCGACTAGCCCTTGCACTTCACTGCTCCATCTTCGACTCCGAACTCTTTTTTCCACAAAAACATACAAACCAGATCGAAATGGTTTTCAAGAAATAAATCCCAATCCCGGTCTCTTTGAAACGATCAGCGCATTGGCCAATATTGATAGTCGGTTATTTAGCTATCAATTAACATTCACAAATAACCATCCACCATAAATAATTTCACCAAATTATTTATTAATCTCAAATTATCTTCACAAGATATATTTCCACTTTTCAACCCTTTGAAATAGTTTTCAAACCATTTTCCTCTCCCGGAATATATTTCCCAAATATTTTCTACTTCCACTGAAATTACCAAGTACGAACCTTTAGATTTCTAAAATAACTTTTAAACACTCTTTATTTTAAAATATCCTTTAAAACATTTAAATTAAAAACTACTTCAATACTTTATTAAAATGTACTATAGGAATATTTGAAAATAAGGTTACTTTATAAAATATAAAACTAAATTTCTCTTTTTAAAACAAAATACCAAGTCACCTTTTAAATAATTTCTACGATAATAGATTTGAAAAGTACTTACTTTAGAATTTAAACATTTAGAAATAATAAATTTTCTAGAACATGCTTTTTTTTTAAAACAACATAACTTATATTTAAAAATTTATTTTGAAAACATACTTGACTATCCAGGGAAATATACTCTTCTTCACACCCTTTAAAAATAAGCCTGTGTTTATTTTTAAACAAATTTCTCATTCCTTTAATAAATTCCCACCGTGAATTTATTCTCCAAAATATCCACTGATATAACACTTTACTTTTATAAACCCAGTTTATAAATTTCAAATCTCGCTTCTCCTTTAAAGTTCCAACTTCAACCACTTAAATCAATTTTCAAATTCATTTCCAATTTACTCCATTTTGAAATAAATTCCTTCTTTATCTATTTCAGTAAATTTAAAACTTGAATTTTCAAAATAAATTATTTATTCCTTTAAATAATACCACTCAAGTTTAAAATTCATTATTTCTCTGTTTATTCAAAATCCCTTTTTCATACTCGGAACTTGTTTATTAGGATTTTAAAATCACTTTATTCTTTACCAATTCATTCTTAATTTTTATTCAAAATTCTATAATTATTTTACTTGAAAATTTACTCTTTTATTTTCTTTTCAAAAATCCAATTCTATAATTTGATAACTTAGTGTACCAAAATATATTCAAGAAAACCATAACATTCAATATTCCAATTAACAATATAATTCATCACAGAATATCAAATATTCATAACACAGAATATTAAACAGTCTAAATAATTTTGAGGAATCCTGTTGGATCACTCCAACCTGTTTCCCTGCATCCACAGATGTTAGCACAATACCAATTCCACTTCGCGGTGGAATATCGCGGTATATGGGATTTATATAATATCATCCTCCATTATGCAGCGCATAGGGTCTCATCTGGTATATAATGCGAGAAATCAATCATTCCAAGATGTATTATATACTATAATATAGTATATCAAATCAATTCAACCATTCAACCAATTATTTAAATTTAACCATTTAAATTTAAATAAAAATCCATAAGAGTGAGATTAACTCACTTTTTCCTTTAAATTTACAATCCACTTCATTCTCGATTTGATTCCACGATTTCAGACCTTGTAAAAACATTAGATATTTTATTAATATTCGAGTCAATTGAGCAATTTAAATTTCCATTTGACAATTTAATTAACCAGTTATTTCATTTTAAACAATTAAATTAAATTTTAAACTAATTCCCTTTTTAACAGATTATTTTAG
This sequence comes from Allium cepa, assembly GCA_030765085.1. Lineage (NCBI taxonomy): Eukaryota > Viridiplantae > Streptophyta > Magnoliopsida > Asparagales > Amaryllidaceae > Allium > Allium cepa. Next base: position 1,015,026,731 of record CM060935.1, read on the forward strand.
CAACCAATTAATTTAATAAGTTAATTAAATAAATTAATTTCTGAAAATACACTATTTTAAAATAACATAGTAAATTATAAACGTGTACATGTAAATTCATTTCCTTTTGAATGGCATAATACCAAAAATCCATATAGATTTCGAAACCCAATTTTATATACATATATTATTTCCTCTGTTTAAAATCCTGTATGTACATCATCATTCGTCATCATTTTTTTGTTATTACTACAGTAAATAACAAAATAGATTGTTACCTTACTGTTTAAACTTATATATATTTCCTTTATTTTAATCTATATAAATTATAAATCGAAAGGGAACTACCTTACCAAACAGAAGGAGGCGACCCTGGCTTCGACCAACATCTACATCACTGTAAAGTTGCCTCGCGAACCCTCTACTGTCGCTAAAATTTTACCCCATCAACATGTCAAAGACTAACTGACTTTAAGTCGCCCCACCTCCCTATTCACTGCATCGCTATCTGCTGCCACCCATGAGCCAGTTCGGCAATCGCGACCATAACCTCTTCGTCGCACACCCTCCATCGCTCGTCGCCCACACGAGCAGCCGTCGCCTCCCACGCACGCTCGAGTTTCAGAAGCTCGATCTCCACAGGCAAGTCGTGGAGATGAATTCGTTCCTTGATCTCTTTTATTCGAATTTGAGAAGAAGGATTTGGTGTCGGCCATTATTGATTTCTCTTTTTTTTTCTGTGTTTCAAATTCGCCATTCCGCCATTTTTGATTTGGCTTCTCGATTGAATTGAAAATGAAGAAAAGAATGTGCTTTTGATCGGCCATTATATCCTTTCTTTTCGTTTATTATTTAGAACCTGATGAAGGCATACAAATATCAGAAGAAAATGGCTATGAATACACTACTAGGTCTACACAAGGGTGGCTAATAGCTGATGAAAGGAAGAGATAGATGTGAAGGGTTGAAGAAGCCACCTACAGTGATTCTGGAAAGAACAAAAAAGCTCTGATGTGAACGAAAAGGAATACAGCTTGACTAGTCAATATATATATATATATATATATATATATATATATATATATATATATATTATATTTTTATATTCAAATCGTCTCGAATTTAGCAACTCAAAATTCTTACCTCCTATCGAGGCGTGCCACTTGGCATTCACAATGTTATGCCCCTATTCTGAATGCAATGGAAAAGGTTTCGAGTCCTAATTCGATCGTATGGAGAAGATATCTTTTTGAATCGATTATTATCAATTAAATTTTCAGCGCATTTATATATCGTATGCTCACACAACAACTCTGATAAATACGAAATTTGAATTCGACAATAATACAATATTATGGATCCAATGGAACTGGTTTCATTGAATTCCGAGACTGTGCCTCGGAAGGCTATTTTAAAATATCAATTTAAACGATATAATTTCAAAACTTAACAAACCATTTTCAAAACTTGATATCAACACTTCTATTCTCTTCTGTGATATCCCAGAATTTTTGGCAATATCAATTTAATAATCTAAATTTAAAATTACATTGATTTGATAATCTTTGTTAATAAGATTGGAATTAATTTAATAATCCAATTAAATAAAACATTTAATTGATAGATTTTATCTTTTAAATCTAATACATTATTTTCTATTTATAATGTATATAGAATATGTATATATTGTAAATAGATAAGCCTTGTTTTAAATTTAATAAATAAATAAATCTTGTTTTCTAAATATATATATCTTTGGTAAAATTGGGAATTACGATTTTATTTAAACTTATAAAAGCTATTGAATAAATAATATATGGTTTTAAATTGTTAAGATAGAAATTTAATTTGTTTAAATTGATTTTGAGTTTAAATTTAAATAAACTAACAATAAGGTTTATTTTGATTTCCTTTTTAAATATAGTGTGATAAAATAAGTAATTTATTAATAAGGAAACAATTTCTTTTATAAATTATTTAAAGTTATCAAATTTGTTATTTTCAAAATATAATAATGTATTGTTTTTAACGAAGGGATTTTAATAAAAAAATAATAGCTTGTTATTTCAAATTGAATTTTAGAATTTGATTTGAATTTGAGTTTAAAGCCTTGAAACTTAAAGTATAAATTTTTTATTTGTTTTGGATTTTAAAATTATTTGTATAATTTTATTTACTTATATAAATAGTTGTTTTATTCCTTTTAAATTTATCTATACATATGTATATCCTTAAATACTAATTACTTAAGCATATTCTTATATTAAACTTTAATTACATATAAATAATTAATTAGGCATAAACCACATTTAACATATTAACTAAATACTAATTAACAATTAATTATAACTAGTTAACCTTAAAAGACAAATGTAAACATTTTAAAACTTAATTTAACATGTGTTAAGATAATAAACAAGGTAAGTGACAATGTTAGTTTCCTTTACAAGTGTCATTTATTTTAGTTTTTCTTTTATTTTAATAAAATCAAACTTGAGCCTATTTATAAATCTGTTTTCCTTCCCCTTCAATTCTTTTTCTAAACCTAAAGCTAAGAAACAAGTCAGTAAACAAAAATTTGAAATCATCTTCAAACAAAAACCCTGTAATATCATTTTCAAATCTAAAACCGAATCAGTAACCATCTTCAACCTATAAATCAAACTCCTCATATCAAAATGGCAAAATCCCTGTAATTCAATTCAAAATACAATCTGGAAATTTGTTTTCTGCATTTTCAAATCTGAAGCAAAACCCTATAACCATCTTCAAACATGCGAAGCCTGTAAATCATTACCCTGTAACCCACCTTCAAACCCTGTACAATTTCAAAGAAAACCTGTAACTTTTGCAAACATGCAAACAAATCTGTGGTACCTACATTATTTCAAAATCTGGAAATAAAAAGCATCTGCATTCTTCAACCTGGAATTAAAAGAAATCCAGTAACAGCTGCAGTTTTAAATCAAAGACTAAGAAGCAACTCAAGTTTCTCTAAGGCAAAGAAGTATTCTTGTTTCAAGTTTTTAAGATCAAAAGCTGTTTTCAAAATGGAGGCTCTGCTCATATTTTTGACAGGTAAGTAACTTTATTTAAAAAAAAAATTAGTATAAAATCTGGCTGCATGCTAGTGATGATGAGATGAATATGATTATATGAACCTGCTGTATATATATATATATATATATATATATATATATAAGATATATGCTTGTCTGTTTCAACAGAATTTACTCTGTTTATAGTTCCTGAATTTTGTTTTTGATTTGAATTCAATTTTCTCTGGAAACAATTATTGTTAGGACCTGATTTACAAACAAAAGATGTTGATTTAACATAGATTAAGGTTTAAAAACTTAAATTAGTTAAATTAAAAACGTGGGTATCTCTGTATAACTTAAAATATCAGTGCATGTGGAATACTATGGAAATTTAAACTGGGTAGTTTATAATTCCAGAATTGTAAATTGAATACACAAAGCAAAACATTCAATACTAAAATCATAATTTATAGTTTGAGGAAGAGGGTGCAGTTCTGTGATGAACTAGATATGGAAATATGGGGTTTTCTTGTGATCTAGTTGCTCGTGAGGTCTGGGATTTTCAGTAATGGTGGAGAAGTGATCAGTGTTGAAGGAAAAAATGGCGAGTGGTGTTGAACTTCATCGAGGAGGCAGCGGTGGCGAATTATCTCCTGTAACCCTAGTTTTAACTAGGCAATTTGATTTGGTCGGCACGGGCTGTAGGGGTGATAGAGTTCAACTAGGTTTTAGGAGTTGGAAGATCGGTCATAGATGAGAGCATGGCCGGAGTCGCTGAGTTACTGGTGGTCGGGGGGCCGTGGATGAGGCGATGATAGGTTTTGGGTTAGTATCTTTTTGTTGTTCCAGGTTTGAGATGAAGACTCGAATTCAATCTCGAGTTGTTGAAGGGTGATCTGTTAATCGTGTTTGGATGTGGGGTTGATCACCGTCGTGAAGAAGCTGACGTCGATGGCTGGAGTTGATCGGAGGCACGGTGCATGTGCACCGTGCACTTTTAATTCCTGATGGTACTCTGGGTGGAAGCAGTGGAGTGAACTCGAGAATCACTCAGATAGTTTCTGTGTATTGCTCGAAGTTGTTGGCTTGTTGACGCGAAGCAGGAATAGGGTGACTCGGGTTTTGATATGGTAACAGGTTTTAAACAGAAACCTGTTGTTCTATTTTAAATTTTAAAATAAATTTAAAAGCTAAGTTTAAATGAAAGTAAAGTTTAAATCTACTCTTCAATCTAGAGTTTAAGTTTAAATCTCAGTTTTTATAAATAAATAAAGTTTTATTCTTGAATTGTTAAACTACTTTAAAAATGTTTAAGTAGTTTGAATTTTAAAAATAAAGTTTTAAATTGCAAGTAGAGTTTTAAAATCTGAAGATTTATCTGAATTCAAATTTAAATATGTATTCCAGTTTTGAATTGAAGGAAAGTTTTTAAATTTAAAATGATTAAAACAATTTTGAATGTTTAAAGTGTAATTTGAATTGATTTGAATTTAAAATGAATTTCATTTTAAATTCTTTTAAACTTCTTAGTTAAATGAGTATTTCTTTAACTTGTGGAATGAAAAGTGTTTTAACAATGTGTTTTAAACTTTGTTTAAATAAATTTGTATTCATTTTGAAATTTTAAATTTTAAAATGATTTTTAAAACAAATTTTAAAGTAAATTGATTTAAAATACTTTGTAAATGATAACTTGATCCTTGGTAAGAACAAAATTTGATCTTAAAGTAAATTTAGAATTTAATGATTTGTAATTTCATTTAATTATTAAGGTAATTAAATGGATAATTTATTTATTTAATTAATTAATGGGATGGATAATTAATTAAGGTAATTAAGGGTTTTAAATTGTTAATTAAGGTTTAAGTTAATTGATTAAGGAATAATTAACTTGTAAGAATTGTTAATTAAATAAGATTAGATTTTAGTTAATGATTAGTAATTAATTAATCAAGTAACTTAGAATTAATCAAGTTACAGTTAACACTTAATTAATTTAATAATTAAAGGATAATTTATTGATTATTCAAGATTAATTAGTTTATAATTAATAATGATTAATGTAAGTTAATTACTTTAGAAAAGTAATTAAAGAATTTTTAATTGTTAATGATGGTCATTAACTTAAGGATTATTTAACAATTAATTAATATGATTAATTTTAATAATTAATTAGGTTAATTAATTAAAGATAATCATTTGTGAAATTGTTTAGGTATAATTACTATTGGAAGTAATTAAGGAAATAATTACTTAATGCAATTAATTGAGTTTAAGTGATTACTTTAGATTAATTAATTAAGTTTAATTAATTTTAAACACTTGATGATTTGATAATAATTACTAAATGTAATTAATGAAGTATAATTACTTAGCGCAGTAATGACTGGATGTAATTAGTGGAAGATGGTTTAATTGTGGGTGTAATTTGGATTAAATTAATTTATATAACAAATCAAGGGATTAATTAATTAATTCTAAATGACTTGGATTAAAGATAATTAATTAAGGAGTAATTAATTTGTAACAACCCCATATTTATCGATTTAATGTTTAAATATTTTAATTAAATATTTTATCGTTAGTCGGATTTTAGTCCGAAAAGCTACTTTTTGCAAACGGTCAAATTAGGACTCGAGAACACTTCCAATGAGTTCAAAATGACGTTTGCAATCTTTTGAAGTATAAACTTTGATATGTTTGGAGTTAATGGAATTTCATTACTTTTTCGCTTTGGACTTTGGTTAGGACTTAGCTTATTAGGCCAAGCCTTCACTCCTTCTCTTCATAACTTCGTTCTATTTTCTTTTACATTCAAGCTTCATCAAAAATGGAGCACGGAATGGGAAATTAAAATTCCAAGCCTAGGTTTCAACTCCAAATCCAACATCTAACTCCAAATCCAAAGAGAAGACATTGGATTCAAGCTTGTGGCTGATTCTTGCTTTGATTTCAAGTTTTATCTTCATTGATTTTTGTGCACAGGTGAGATTTTTATCTCACATTCTTGTCTATAACTATCTTGGATGGTTGGGAATGAATTCCTATCACTTTAGCATGTACATTTGCATTTGGTTTGGATTGGATTGGCCAAAAACTCAAATTTTTAGTGTTTTTGGTGAATTACCGGGCTTAGGTCGTTCGGCCGGGGGGGAAAAGTCGCCCCTGTATGTTTAGCCCGTTCCACCTTAGGTCGTAAGACCTTAGGTAGTTCTGGTGGAAAAGTCACCTCGGTATTAGGTCGTTAGCACGGCCATGCATTAGGTCGCTAGCCTTAGGTTATTCTGCCTACGTTTAGCTCGTCATGAGCTAGGTCGCTCGGCCCTTTTTCAACATTTGGTCGTTCGCCATTAGGTCTTAGCACCTTAGGTCACTTGGCTAGTCTATTTGGGTCGTGGCCCTTAAGTCGTTCGCCATTTCTTTAGGATGTTAAGATTAGGTCGCAGCCACTAGGTCGCTCGGCCTTGCCAATTCCTTAGGTCGCGATCCATTAGGTCGCTTGACCCCATATCCTTTAGGCTGCTCACTCGGATAGGTCGCTCGGCCTTGCATCGGATTATTTTGATCGTGTTAGGTCGCTCTCCACTATTAAGTCGCACACCTATGGTCGCGACCGAGTTAGGTCGTTAACCGCGTTAGGTCGCGCCATGTTGGGCCTTGGCTAGCTCGTTCCTTCTTAGGTCGTTCGACCTATTTAACTTGCACATGTTTTTGCTTGAAACCCCTAGGTCGTTCAGGGCTTAGGTCATTCGCATTCCTAGGTCGCTAGCCCTTGGTCGCACCTCCATTAGGTCGCGCCTTTCCTTAGCTCGGCCATGAGTTAGGTCATTGGGCCTGCCTTCCCCTTAGGTCGCTCGCCTAGTTAGGTCGTTCGGACATTATAGGTCGTGCCACACGCTTAGGTCGCTCATCTAGGTTGCTCGGCAAGCTATCCTTAATTTGTTCGACCTATTTTACTTTAAATCGCTACCTCTTTAGGTTGTTGCACTTTAGCTCGGCCATGATTAGGTCGCATGGGTAATTCTACTTTGATGGTTTTGGATCTGATTTCCTTGGATTTTATTCACGTCTTCGAATGTGAATTTTAGTGAATTGATTTGTTTCTACAATCAATTTTGTGACTTGTCACTTTAAAAATATATAAAGGTTTCAATACTAGTAGTAAATATCAAAACTCTTTCGTCAAAACGATTTCAACACTATTTTATTACAAAGCTCTTTTTCTCAAACCGTTTTCCAATCTATTAGTATACACAAACCTTTACCTCACTCGGATGAGAAATCTAATTAAAGGCTTAGTAAAACAAGTGGTATGAAACTCTTGCGTTTGCTTTGTCGGTTAATTCTTGGACTTGTTCGATTGAACCTCTTGTGACAATTTCTAGTGAAGATCTACATTTTGTTCGTAAATATTTAAGTTAAGAAAGTGGTTATGGGACATGAAGCTAAACTCGTATATTTACTAGCTTAGTGTAATTGACACTTCTTTATGATCAATGACGATCATTTTTTGTATTTAGACTAGCAATTGTGCGATGTCTCTTTGTCTACGAGGGAGACTAAACCCCGTTTGTGTGATGTTTCGACTCACATATGTGGGGTAGCGCCCCACGGTCTTCGGGCCATTCTTGTGGAGCCTCGGCTCAAAATTAATGGTTAGCTACCATGAGATAGCGTCTCGTTTTGTGATACACGTGTTGGTGAGCTTTCATGCTCCCGTTCTTGTGATAGGCCTCCCCCCTTTTTGTGATTTCTGGATTTCGTGTGTTGATTTCTGGAATCCGTGCTTCACCAATTTTCATGATTTTCATTGATAAGTTTTATCAATTTTTGTGCATTGGTGAATTCATGTGCCATTACCTTTTTGTGGATTTGGATCTTTGAGAAGATTCTTGTGATATTGATTAATCTCTTGTTGATTATCATTTACATGCTTATAGTAGTATGCCATTATGGTTATTATACGTTTATGCCATATGACTTATTCTATATCATGTCATATGATATTTATAGCTAGACTGGTCCGTTTATTATTTTCTTATGAAATAATACTCGGGTCAGACCGAGATGTTACAGGTGCTTCTGCTTGACTTCTCTCCAGGGATCTGTTACTCTGACTTTTGGCTAACTACTTAGATTGGTAGTTTTTGTTGTATACATTTGAGATATCGACTCATAGATGTATTTTTTTGTATAGCACATGTTGCTATTCTTTTGTGTTATTGTGGATCTTTCAGACCACTACTCTGATGTACACTTTCATGTGTTATATATATTCATATCTTTTTCCGCCTTTGTGATATGGATGTCTGTGACTGATTTGTGTTATGTCTGTTTCTATATTTGCTTCCGAAGGTTATATATAGCCACTGTGTGATAGCTTTGAGTTTGTATCGGTATGTCGGATTTCCTCCTTTAATGAAATGCATGTTATACTATCTGACATATCGGTGCTCGCACAAAGAAATTACATGGATGGTCACTCCTCCACAGCCTTATCCTCCGTGCTAGTCGACAGTATTTCTCCGTAGTGTTCTTGGCTAGCGTGGGTATAGAGGTGGGGCGTCACAGCTTGGTATCAGAGCCAAACTTCGGAACAATGTAGAATAACTTAACAAGGATCATCGTCCTAAGTCCATCTTAGGAGTCGTGCTTTAGGATTTAATTCGAGTCTTCGTACCGATTCATCCTATTTCCTTTATGATTCCTTGTTTTATCTAGCAAGATTGCTTGATATTTATTTTGAGAATAATTTTTCTTCTTCTCTCTTTCTTAAAGAAGAGAATGTCTAGACCAGGACGTCCCAGCGCCAATCAATCTCGTGCTACTCCGTAGGATGGAGTATTTATGTCTACCCAGCAGCTTCTTGATCTAGTGAGAAATGCTCAAGCAGCCAGATCTAATCCGGAGTCTACTCACCCTAGGTCTAGATTTGCACGTTTGTGCAGCGATTATACCAATTTGGGTGGGAAACCATTCAAAGGTTCTGAAACTATTATCGAAGTCCAGGCTTGGTTAAGAACATGCGATTGAGTCTTTTCTCGCATGAATCTTATTGATCTTCACCGTGTTTAGGTGGCTTCTAGTATGCTCCAAGAAAGAGCATTAGACTGGTACGAACTTCTAATTTCTGAGATTAATGAAGCGGATCTTACTTGGAAGAAATTCCAGGAACGCTTCGAATTAAAATTTGTACCAGAAGCTGAGAAAGTAACATTGGCTCTCGTTTCATTGACCTTGTTCAAGGTGAATCCTCCGTGACTGATTATGTCACGTCTTTCGAGTCGCTTTCCAAATATGGGGTTGAATATATCAACACCCCATTGAAGAAGAACTAAAGATTTGTTTATGGCTTGAACAAAAATCTTAAGAAGCCATTACTTCTAAAATTAGAAGTTTCTTTCGACCAACTCATTGATATCGCTCTTCGTCTTGAAGAGGTGGATAGGGAAAGTGATGTTGAAGTGGTGGGCTCCAAACCAAACTTCGACAACAAGAAGAGGCAAAACAAATTCAAAGGTCTCTATCCCAACAAAAAGGGTAAGCAAGCAACTCCTGCTGTAAAAACTTCTTACCCTAGTAGTGGGCAATGTTACAACTGTGGTTCTAAAGACCATTTTGTGAACAAGTGTTTAAAGCCCAAATCTTGTCGCTATTGTAAAAGCCCGGATCATTATATACATGTTTGTCCCAGACTTCAGGGCAAGAAAGAGGGAAAGTTAAACGTTGCTCAAGCCCCTGGCAACACATCTCGTGGTCAAGGTATGTCTCATTTTGTACTTGATGGTATTATTATATTTCATGATCAACCTATTCGAGTTCTTTTTGATACGGGTGCATCCCATTCTTTTATTTCAAAAGAACTCGTTGGTACTTTTTCTTTAAGTGTTGTTGCTTTAATGACTTCTTTGAGAATTGCGAATCCGGTTGGTGGATCCGCAACTCTTAGTTTGCTTTGTAGAGATGTGGAGATTATTTTATGCGATTTTTCTTTCCTAGCCGATTTTCATGTCATGCGTTATTTAGGCCGTGGAATGATTTTGGGTATGGATTGGCTTAACCATTATGAAGCTCATATCTTATGTCCTAAGCGGACTATTTATCTCCGACATCCGCAATCTGTAGAGTAGATTTCAATTATTCTTGAAGACTCAGATTCCACTTTGGCCACATCCTTATATTTTGATGATGATAATGATGATGAGGAAGATGTCATTTCTCGTATTCACGTCGTTCGTGAATTTTCCGACATATTTGAGCCCGTTTAGGACTACCACCTAAGCGAGCAATTGAGTTCAAAATTAATCTCATCCTGGAGCTCAACCTATTACTCGTCCTCCTTATCGTATGTCCAATAAGGAAAATGAGAAGATGCGCAAACAATTATCCGAATTGGAGACGAAGCAATTTATCCGCTCTAGTTCCTCTCCGTGGGGAGCTTCGGCTATTTTTGTGAAGAAATTCGATGGTACACTTAGGCTTTGCGTTGACTACCGCAAGTTTAACGATCTTACTATCAAGAATAAATATCCCTTACCTCAGATTGATGATCTATTCGATCAGCTTAGTGGTGCTAAAGTCTTTTCACAATTAGACCTAGCTAACGGTTTTCATCAGCTTCGTATTGCAAAGGATAGCATTCCTTTGACATCTTTCCGTACTCGTTATGGATCTAATGAATGGCTTGTTATGCCATTTGGTTTAACGAATGCTCTGGCTTATTTCGTTGACCTTATGAATAGAGTTTTCAAAGACTTCCTCGATCGGTTTGTTCTCATCTTTATCGATGATATTCTTGTGTATTCTAAAATCGAGGAGGAACATGAAAAGCATCTTCGAATTGTGTTGGAAACTCTTAGGAGAAATCAATTAAAAGAAAATTTTTCTAAATGCCATTTTTGGCAATCTCGTGTGAAGTTTCTCGATCATATTATTTCTGAATCCAGAATTTCCATGGATCCTTCAAAGATTGAAGCAATTCGAAATTGGAAGAGACCTGAGAGTGTGACGGAAATCCGTAGCTTTCTTGGATTGGCAGGTTATTACCGTCGTTTTATCAAAGACTTTTCTAAAATTGCCATGCCTCTCACTAGCTTAAAGAAGAAAGTTGTAAAATACATTTGGTCGGACAAATGTGAAACTTCTATTCAGAAATTAAAAGAACTCCTTTCAGATGCTCCTATTTTTGTTATTCCCGAAGGGAATCAAGATTTTATTGTTTATACCGATGCTAGCCGCGTTGGTTTGGGTGCCATTCTTATGCAAAAAGAATGTGTTATTGCTTATGCTTCTAGGCAATTAAAGCCAGTCGAGACTAGATATGTCACTCATGATTTAGAGCTCGCGGCTATTGTTTTCGCCCTTCGTATTTGGCGTCATTATCTTTTGGGAGAAAAATTTATTCTCTACAATGATCACAAGTCTTTGAAATATTTATTTTCCCAAAAGGAACTTAGTTTGCGTCAACAGCGTTGGCTCGAATTTCTTGCCTCTTATGATCTTGTTATTCTTTATACTCCCGAAAAGGGAAATCGTGTTGTCGATGCACTTAGTCACAAGCAATAGGTGGTTGTTTCCATGAGGATATCCGAATGGAATGATCTCGAGGTTTTATCCACTTATGAAATTCGAGATCGTATTTCCGATTTATGTTCATCTCTTGTTTTATGTAGCCTTGAGGCTCATCCTTCTCTTTTAGACTGCATTCTTGAAGCTCAAAAGCTAGATCCCGAATCGGCTATTCTTGGCCAAAATTTTAGGGATAAAATTGATATTGAGGGTTTGAAAGATTTTGATATTGATTCTCGTGGCGGTATTCGAAAATTTGGTAGACTTATCGTGCCAAGTATTAGTGATCTTCGTAAAGATATTTTAGAAGATTCACATCGTTCTGAATTTTCCATTCATCCCGATAGTAGTAAAATGTACGCGTATATGATGCGATTTTATTATTGGGAGGGAATGAAATCTGATATTGCTAACTTTGTTAAGTGTTGCATGACTTGCCAACTTGTCAAGGCCGAACATCAAAGGCTCGGTGGGTTGTTGCAACCTTTAGAAATTCCAATTTGGAAGTGGGATCAAATTTCCATGGATTTTATAGACGGCCTTCCCCGTTCTCATTTGGGTCATGATAGATTATGGGTGATAGTTGATAGACTCACTAAATCCGCCCATTTTATTCCCGTTCGGTCCAATCGAACCGCTCCTCTCTTGGCCAAACTATTTATCAAAGAAATTGTTAAATTGCATGGAGTTCCTACTTCAATTGTTAGTGATCGTGAACCATTGTTTACTAGTGGATTTTGGAAGAGTCTTCAAAACGCTTTAGGAACGAATCTTAATTTTAGCATCGCTTATCATCCTCAGTCTGATGGACAAACTGAGTGTGTGAATCAAACTCTTGAAGATCTTCTTCGCGCTTGTGTTCTTGATTTTGGTGGAAGTTGGGAAGATCATATTCCTCTTGTTGAATTTTCCTATAATAAAAGCTTCCAATCTAATATTGGTATGGCTCCTTCCGAGACACTCTATAGAAGGCCATGCCGATCTCCTTCTTGTTAGCTTGAGGCCGGTGAGAGGCTGGGTTTAGGTTTAGATTTTATTCGTGATTCCACAGAGAAGATTGACCTTATTCGTCATAGTATGAAAGAAGCCCAGAGTAGACAAAAATCCTATGCCGATAACCGGAGAAGGAAATTAGAATTTTCTGTGGGAGATCTTGTGTTTGTTCGTGTTTCACCTATGAAGGGTGTGGTACGTTTCAGTCGATCGGGAAAGTTAGCGCCTCGATATATTGGGCCATTTCCTATCACCGAACGTATTGGTTCCGTGGCTTATCGTGTTTTATTACCGGCTCAATTTTCTGCTATTCATGACGTGTTTAACGTTTCTCAATTATGGAAGTGCCTTCGAGATTCCGATTCTATTCTTGAGCCCGGTGTTGTGGAAGAAATTGAAGTTTCACCTAATCTAACTTATGAGCAACATCCTATTCGTATTATTGCTTCGGAGGTCAAGCGCCTTCGAAATAAAGATGTTCCGCTTGTTAAAGTTCAATGGTCCTCAAATCCGAAAGATTGTTCTTAGGAATCTAGAGAATTCATCGAGTGAACACATCCGGACTTACTTTCTCATGCTCTTTGAGGTGAACTTATTATTTCAAATTTCTTTTGGTGTTAATATGCTTTTATGGTTGTTACTTTCTATTTCCATCTTATATATTGTAAGGACGCAATTTCTTTAAGGAGGGGAGTCTGTAACAACCCGCATATTTATCGATTTAATGTTTAAATATTTTAATTAAATATTTTATCGTTAGTCCGATTTTTGTCCGAAAATCTACTTTTTGCAAATGGTCAAATTAGGACTCGAGAAAACTTCCAATGAGTTCAAAATGACGTTTGCAATCTTTTTAAGTATAAACTTTGATATGTTTGGAGTTAGTGGAATTTCATTACTTTTTCGCTTTGGACTTTGGTTTGGACTTAGCCTATTAGGCCCAACCTTCACTCCTTCTCTTCATAACTTCATTCTATTTTCTTTTACATTCAAGCTTCATCAGAAATGGAGGAGGGAATGGGAAACTAAAATTCCAAGCCTAGGTTTCAACTTCAAATACAACATCTAACTCCAAATCCAAAGAGAAGACATTGGATTCAAGCTTGTGGTTGATTCTTGCTTTGCTTTCAAGCTTTATCTTCATTGATTTTTGTGCAAAGGTGAGATTTTTATCCCACATACTTGTCTATAACTATCTTGGATGGTTGGGAATGAATTCCTATCACTTTAGCATGTACATTTGCATTTGGATTGGATTGGATTGGCGAAAATCTCAAATTTTTAGTGTTTTTGGTGAATTACCGGGCTTAGGTCGTTCGGCCGAGGAGGGGAAAAGTCGCCCATGTATGTTTAGCCAGTTCCACCTTTGGTCGTAAGACCTAAGGTTGTTCTGGTGGAAAAGTCACCTCGGTATTAGGTCATTAGCTCGGCCATGCATTAGGTCGCTAGCCTTAGGTCGTTCTGCCTATGTTTAGCTCGTCATAAGCTAGGTCGCTCGGCCCTTTTTCAACATTAGGTCGTTCGCCATTAGGTCGTAGCGCCTTAGGTCGCTTGGCCTGTCCATTTGGGTCGTGGCCCTTAAGTCGTTCGCCATTTCTTTAGGACGTTAAGGTTAGGTCGCAGCCACTAGGTCGCTCGGCCTTGCCAATTCCTTAGGTCGCGATCCATTAAGTCGCTTGACCCCATATCCTCTAGGTCGCTCACTCGAATAGGTCGCTCGGCCTTGCACCTGATTATTTTGACCGTGTTAGGTTGCTCTCCAATGTTAAGTCGCACACCTATGGTCGCGACCGAGTTAGGTCGTTAACCACGTTAGGTCGCACCATGTTGGGCCTTGGCTAGCTCGTTCCTCCTTAGGTCGTTCGACCTATTTAACTTGCACATGTTTTGTGCTTGAAACCCCTAGGTCGTTCAGGGCTTAGGTCGTTTGCATTCCTAGGTCGCTAGCCCTTGGTCGCACCTCAATTAGGTCGCGCCTTTCCTTAGCTCGGCCATGAGTTAGGTCGTTCGGCCTGTCTTCCCCTTAGGTCGCTCGCCTAGTTAGGTCGTTCGGACATTATAGGTCGCGCCACACGCTTAGGTCGCTCATCTAGGTCGCTCGGCATGCTATCCTTAATTCGTTCGACCTATTTTACTTTAAGTCGCTACCTCTTTAGGTCGTTGCACTTTAGCTCGGCCATGATTAGGTCGCGTGGGTAATTCTACTTTGATGGTTTTGGAACTGATTTCCTTGGATTTTATTCACGTCTTCGAATGTTAGTTTTAGTTAATTGATTTGTTTCTACAATCAATTTTGTGACTTGTCACTTTAAAAATATATAAAGGTTTCAATACTAGTAGTAAATATCAAAACTCTTTCATCAAAACGATTTCAACACTATTTTATTACAAAGCTCTTTTTCTCAAACCGTTTTCCAATCTATTAGTATACACAAACCTTTACCTCACTCGGATGAGAAATCTAATTAAACGGCTTAGTAAAACAAGTGGTATGAAACGCTTGCGTTTGCTTCGTCGGTTAATTCTTGGACATGTTCGATTGAACCTCTTGTGACAATTTCTACTGAAGATCTACAGTTTGTTCGTAAATATTTAAGTTAAGCAAGTGGTTATGGGACATGAAGCTAAACTCATATATTTACTAGCTTAATGTAATTGACACTTCTTTATGATCAATGACGATCATTTTTGTGATTTAGACTAGCAACTGTGCGATGTCTCTCTGTCTACGAGGCAGACTAAACCCCGTTTGTGTGATGTTTCGACTCACATATGTCGGGTAGCGCCCCACGGTCTTGGGGACATTATTGTGGAGCCTCGGCTCAAAATTAATGGTTAGCTACCATGAGATAGCGTCTCGTTTTGTGATACACGTGTTGGTGAGCTTTCATGCTCCCGTTCTGGTGATAGGCCTCCCTCCTTTTTAGGATTTCTGGATTTCGTGTGTTGATTTCTGGAATCTGTGCTTCACCAATTTTCATGATTTTCATTGATAAGTTTTATCAATTTTTGTGCATTGGTGAATTCGTATGTCATTGCCTTTTTGTGGATTTGGATCTTTGAGAAGATTCTTGTGATATTGATTAATCTATTGTTGATTATCATTTACATACTTATAGTAGTACGCCTTTATGGTTATTATACGTTATGCCATATCTCTTATTCTATATCATGTCATCTGATATTTATAGCTAGACTGATCCGTTTATTATTTTCTTACGAAATAATACTCGGGTCAGACCGAGATGTTACAGGTGCTTCTGCTTGAGTTCTCTCCAGGGATCTGTTACTCTGACTTTTGGCTAACTACTTAGATTAGTAGTTTTTGTTGTATACATTTGAGATATCGACTCATAGTTGTATTCTTTTGTATAGCACATGTTGCTATTCTTTTGTGTTATTGTGGATCTTTCAGACCACTACTCTGATGTACACTTTCATGTGTTATATATATTCAAATCTTTTTCCGCCTTTGTGATATGGATGGCTGTGACTGATTTGTGTTATGTTTGTTTCTATATGTGCTTCTGAAGGTTATATATAGCCACCGTGTGATAGCTTTGAGTTTGTATCGGTATGTCAGATTTCCTCCTTTAATGAAATGCATGTTATACTATCTGACATATCGGTGCTCGCACAAAGAAATTACATGGATGGTCGCTCCTCCACAGCCTTATCCTTCATGCTAGTCGACAGCATTTCTCCGTAGTGTTCTTGGCTAGTGTGGGTATAGAGGTGGGGCGTCACATAATTGATAAGTAATTAAGAGGAATTGATTACTGAATGTGATGAATCAAAGGTGATTAATAATTATGGTTTAATTGAGCTTAATTAATAATGTAATTATTTTAAATAAGTAACTAATTTAAATTTAATTAAGGATCATTAATTAATAATTAATGGTGTAATTATGGATTGATTAATTAAGATTTATTTATCAATAATAAGTGATTAAAGGTAATTAATTAATGTAATTAATGAAGGATTAATGTAATTAATTATAGTTAATTAATTAACGAAGTAATTAAAGGTTAATTACTAATTTTGGTTGAGAGTAATTAATTTGTGAAATCAATTATAGGATAATTACTTGAATGTAATTAAAGAATAATTAATCAAGGGTGATTAATTAAGGTGGATAATTAGAGAATAATTAATTGATTAATTTGTAATTAATTAATGGATATGTAAGCAAGATTTATGTTGATGTATAATTAATTTAATTCACTTTAAATTAATTAGAGATGATATAATTAATTTAATTCATTTTAAATTTATTATAGATGGTGTGATTATAGATCATTGCTTATGTATGGATGATATTGATTTGCCTTGAATGGTTTGAAATCTCAACTATGAGATTAGTAGTGTTGTGTGATGTGGACGCATTGGTTGCATTACGATGATAATATGGAATATCTTTCGATAATGATAATATGGATTATCTGTTGTGAAGATAATGTTGATTATCTATTGTGATTTGTGAATTATCTATCTGGGTGTATATAGATAATTGTATTGAATTTTTTTAAGCTCTAAAACAACTTGGCCTTAAAAGATATGCTTTAGATTTCGATGAGACCGGGATCGTGTTTCCAGATATGGATATCCGAAAACCACATCGATCCAAATTAACGATAGGTCGTGAATCTCAAGTGAGGGGCGAAGACTCTAGGGGTAAAGACTATTCGACGTTAAAACTCTGATGGTGATTCCAATACGAGTTTAACGGGGTAGTACTTTCAGATTTGAGATGAAGATTCAGAGTGCAAGAGTTATTGTCGTTAACTCTGAGGGTGATTCCAAAAGAGTGTAACGAGATAATGCCTTCGGTTTCGTTCGAACCCGGAACGAACTTGTATGGATTGAATGCTTTCAGAACATCGTCAGGTGGACGATGAGCATTCTAAGGTAAATGTGTCCTATAAAGGTAATCGTAGCCTCAAGCCTCATCAACCGGGAATTGCTAAAAGAGGGGAGGTGTAGCAAGGCTAAGTGGGTCATGCCCAAGTAGGACGAGATTTTCCCTGTCTAGAGGTCCCTTTTTATTCGGCTTAGTGGGCAGTTGGATATGCGCACCAACTGTGAGGTTGTCTTGTTCGGGATTGACCAGTAAGGGATGGTTCCGGCTTTGTGTTGCAGGGGATTGGGAGTAATCCTCGGTACGGTGATCTAGGCCACGTGCTGTGACAGGCGGTACCCAGTAGCCCTGCCATTGTATGGAATCCAAAATCCAATAAGTGCCAACGGTTTTGATTGTATTACCCACTTTTGTGGCTAGTAGCTGGAATTTAATAGATGTAACAATTTCGGCTATTTTCTATTTACTTGAAAACCCTAGACCTACTATAATATCACTGGATTTCCTATCAAATGTTTTGGTTAGCATAAGGTAAAAACTTTTCCATGTTTATGTGTGGGAAGTCTTACGTGATACCTTTTGTTTTCAAAGTTTTTTCAAAGTTAAGCAACCTTAACCTGTTACTCACACCAGACCCATGTCTGACCTGGAGTTTATTTTTGTTTTTCTTAAACTCTTGGGTACTCAAATTTTTACGAGTAGCCAAGGGATTCAGGTTAGCTTTGACGGGTTATGAAGGAGCAGTGGAGCAGGAGGCTTCAGCGTGTAGATATATAGTGTTATGTTTGATATCTCTGTGTTTTCTCTGAGTTGTATTGAGTTGTATATCTAGACAGGCGTTTATAACTATCTAGTATGTGATGTTTAATCTGTGTAACTCTGATATATGTTGTATATGATACTATGTAATATCTTATGTTATTAATATAATTTATTCGCTCCGTTGTTTAGATTCTGATGTGTTTTCTCTTCTTTCTTCTCTATCTTTCTCTTTTCTATCCCTTTCTTTCTTATTAATGACACGTCATTCTTTGGAGATGAATGGTGGGTCGTTACATCTCTGTATCATCAATATAAATTTTATAAGCCTTCAAATTATTTTTAACAGGCTTAAAACTCCAGATTCAACATTTTACCAAATTTCCAGTAATTAAATCCAATAATTAAATTTTCAAATAATAGTGATATTCGAAATTCAAGTTACCAACTAACTTTTAAATAATAAAATCAATTAAATATTCCGATTTCAAACATCCAAAAATTACGGGTCGTCACACATACAATTCATATCATGCAACAATTATTACATCAAACTTTAAAGATTTATCTCATCATCCAGATTTAAGACAGAATAAAGTTTGGTTTACTCACCTGGTTGAAGAAACAAAGACTGGAAATAATTTGAGAACTGGAAATTTTGTTTTTGAACCCAAATTTGGATCTGAATTTGATTGAAACTGAAGTTGGACTTGATTTGGTTGAGTTTGGATCTGAGGCTTGGTCTTTGAACTTGTATTTTGACTTTACTGAGATGATTGCTTAGGATTGTTGAATTAGTTTTAATTTTCTGGTTTTATTTTCTTTTACAGGCTTTGCTTTGATTTTCTCAGGCTTGTTTATTGTACAGGCTTGATTTCTTTGCTTAGGAAATGAGAATATAGGAAATAAAATGAAGTAGAGGAAGGAAGAGATATATTTATAGCTAAATTTTTATGATTTTTAAAATAAAAGAAAAGTAAAAAGAAAGGATTGACACTTATTAAAATTGGCTTACACTTGTAATTACATGAAATAATTTGTTTATGTTTGTTACAAT
The DNA here is from genome assembly GCA_030765085.1 of Allium cepa. Classification (NCBI taxonomy): domain Eukaryota; kingdom Viridiplantae; phylum Streptophyta; class Magnoliopsida; order Asparagales; family Amaryllidaceae; genus Allium; species Allium cepa. The sequence goes on from CM060935.1 coordinate 1,015,045,989, forward strand.
GCATAGAGAATTAGCTTACATTTGTTATTTTGTACATATATTTGTATTATAATTTTACTTTATTTTTATTTTATAAATGTCTTAAGTTTTTTTTATATTTAAACTTGTCTATATTTATCTACTTATAATTATAAAAGTAGATGATATAAAATTCCAATTATACACTTATAAATATTTATACAAATATACTAATTATATATATATATATACACTTTGTGTATATTTTTATGTGTTTCTCATAAAACCTTCATATTAAATTTTCTATTTAATAAATACATTTCTTAATTTATATAAATAAAATCATTTAAAAGAAAATGATATAAAACCAATTATATTCTTAATAAAATCATATATAATATTTTTAAATCCAACATATTATAAGATATCTATCCTTTGAATTCCAAATTCAAATTCAAATTCAATTTTAAAATCAAATTTAAAATCAACTCATATATATATCTAAATAAACACATATTTAATTTGAAAATAATAATTCCATTTAAAATCTACTTATATATTATATATAAACATCTCATTATTTTTATTGTTTGACAATAACAATTTTGCCAATTTTTAAATAATTTATAAAAGAGATTATCACATTTTAATTGCTTGAAATTCTGGGATATTACATTCAACTAATAAATCAGTGTTTAATAAGTTAAATCCTGTTAATTTCCAATTAACAATTATCCGAAAATCTAGGTTATCACATTCCTACCCGTTTTGAATCTTTTCGTCCGCGAAAAGGAACAAAACCGGAATTTTAAAATTATCCTTTAAACATTTTTAACTATAAACTCCTTTTATTGAAAAAAAAAACTTAAAAATACATTAAAATCTACATAATACTTATCAAAATAGCTTTATAAAATGCTTTTTATAACTTGATGTCTCAACCGGGCCATCTTTGTTCTCATAGAAATTTGGTCATACGTTGATCAGGCGTAGGACAGAAAATCTATAAGTACTTGGTAAACCCGTTTTCAATACCCAGTGAAAATACTTGGGAAAACATTTTGTTGAAAATATAGAAAACATTTTTGAAAATAGAGGTAACATCTTTGGTGAGAATGCTCTAGAAATCATCACTCCGTCCATGGTCGCAGTTAACCTGATGGTTACGTTGCCATCCCGGTAAAATCCGTAGATAACTGTAGGCACTCCGCGCCCCTCGATTACACCATGGAACCCACCACAGATCGCAGTTACATCCCGGGTTACGTTGCCATTATAGAAAAAGTCCATGTAAATGTAGGCATAAGCGCCCTCGATTTTCGCTGCCAAATGAAACTTCACCATTCCCGCATAGGTCGCAGACTACATCAGTCAAGTATCAATGTAGCCTTTGGCTCTCATGGTCTCTCGACTTTCGCTATGTCACCATTGGTTGCAGTCTACCGATGTTAAGTTGCCATCATGGAAAAATCAAACGTAGACCGTTGGCTCTCATGGCACACACGACTTCCGCTATGGTCCACAGTAGATCGCAGTGACATCGAGTTACACGGTCGTCATAGCATAACCCAAATGTCTCTATAGGCATTAGGGCCCTCAACTTTCGCTACTCACAACAAAAAATCCTCAGGTACTTCAGTTTGTCTGGACTTCCTCCTTGGATTCAATTTAGAGCCTCCTCCTTAGGGCTCAAGACAGACCCACCCCGTGGATCTCCTAATGAAGTTCATTCCAATGGAAGCGCCTTTTTTACCAGAGCCAATCTCAAAACACTTTATGCTATACACTTATAGTATCTTTCAAATCATACCCTTTATGATTTACATCAAAATCTCCTTTACACAAAATCGATATCTCAAATCGATAGTTCCAAACTTGGCTTTCCAAATTTCCAAAATTGATTTTTCCTAAAAATCAAAAGCCTTTTCCAAATCCATAGGTTCCAAACCTTTTTTTCAAAATCATTTTCATAAAACATATATATATATATATATATATATATATATATATATATGTATGTATGTATGTATACAACTTATCCTTTCCAACTTGAAAATAATCTTTGGATTACATATATAGATTCCCTTTTTATACTTGAAATATTTTTAAATACCCTTTCTTCTGGTTCTAGATACAACATAGGGGAGCTCATCAAATATAACAATATATATATATATATATATATATATATATATATATATATATATATATATATATATATATATATATATATATATATATCTTTACCACGCCAAATCAACATTCAAAAATTGATTTTCTTATATAAGGTTATTCACCACATCACTTACTTTTCATAAAGTGAATTTCAAAAGATATCCAACTTCCACCTTTATTCACATATACTTCTCAAAATATATTTCAAAAAATCATTTTTATTCCTTTCAAAATTTCAATATCTATTTCGTTTAAGCACGTACGATGTACATATACCATCCATACGCAACATCAAATCTGATCGCTCACTCGATTGCACAACTTCACTTCCGAACAAGTATCACCCACTCGACTTCCTAGTGCGGACTCAGATCTAGTCTCTTTATCATAAACCGTCATTCTCCTTGCATAGCCTAACTATGATAGAGAATTTTCATCATCAATCAAAAATCCATATCCAGGGTTCGCCATCGAAAATCGAGTGAAAATCCTAACTCGGATCGATATACTATTTCAAAATTCTATGCTTGAATCTGGATCAAATCATTATACGAATAGAATAATATACGTACATCCTACGTTTTTATCTTTATTGATTATTTTCTTAATCAGTATTCTTTCTATTCACCTTCACTTTGATTCTATTCACTCATTCACTATTGCCCTAATTTCTATTTGGTTAACACTTCAATTCTTATCTCAAGTGGTATTCAATTATAGACAGTTTACACTCTGACCAACTTGTATTAAGAAAATAGCTTAAAAGAAATTAATAAATAAGTAATTGTAAAAAATTTATTAGTTTCAAATAATATTAAAATAATGAAGTAATTTTAAAAAAGTTGTAAAGTAGTTAAATAATTGTAAAATAGTTGGATAATTGCAAAATAGTTGTAAAATAGTAATTAGTTTTTAAAACAGAACTAAATTAGTAATTAGTTTTCAAACTAATTGTAAAATAAGTATAAGATAGTTTGGGGTTTAAAAAGAAAGGTTGTATAGTAAATAGCTAGGAAAATAGATTTAAAACAATTTATATTAAAACAATTTATTTGAAAAAAATAGTTCAAAGCCAAACTGTTCAATTCTCAATCTCCATTTCCAATCAATTTCCAGCTTCCACTTCTATTTAAATTGATTCAATTTCAATTCAATTTAAATTAACTTCAATTCCTATCCCAAATTCAAATCAACTCCCATTTGAATTTCAAACTTGTTTAACTTCAATTTCACTTTAAATTAATTCAGTTCAAATTTCCCATTTGAATTTTATGCTTATCTATCTTCAATCACAATTCCAATTAATTCAAATCAAATTCAGTTTTAACTAATTCTATTCAAATCTCAACTTAAAACCATCTCGAATTTCATAAATTCGAGTTAAAATTTTAAATGTTGATTTAATCCTTTAAATCAAACCAACCTTTATTTTTAGATTAACAACTTAAAATCTTTAAACCATTTAATTCTGATTCCAAATTTCAAAATTCCATTTTAAATTACCTTTACTTCGCTTATTTCAAAGTTCAAATTAGAGTTCAAATTTTTTAAATGACTTAATCTTCAGAATCCAATTTATTACCCAATTTTAACTTCGAAACCAATCCTTATCAAATTTTCAACAAGCTCATTTCTAACATTTAAATCTTTAAGTTCAAAGCAATTTCCCCTTTTCATAAGTTCAATCTTGTTTCTATTTTATTTCAGTAATGGATGTATATTACCTCAATCCATTTCTTATTTAAAATAATCCAACTCTCAGTTTCATAGATTATTAATAACAACATGATGATATTAAGATAAGTCAAAAAAACAAATATCCACATTATTTAAAATATTCATCAATAGCATCTAATTCCAATTTCCGAATCTCAAACCCATTCTGAGATCACACATACTCCCAATTCAAACCGACCGTTTAACTTCCCAAGTTAAATCACAATTTCATCTTGAAATTTTCAATTCAGGTTGTTCAGTCTAAACCTATTTAACTTTCCCTAACTTAAATTCAATTTATTTGACCCAGTCACTTTACCCAATTTGAATTCCTATTTCAAATTTTAAACTTCATATTAATAATCTTCCCACTTACAAGTTCAAAATCTTATCACTTAGGGTTTTCATATCACATTCCAAGGAAAAATTTAAAACTCAACACTTAGAGTTCATTTCAATTCATCTTTGATATTATGTATATCCTCATATATACAAATTTATTTCCTTTGTACACCAAGTTATACCTTAAATTTTAAACCACCTTTGGTTCTAATTCAAAATTAAAATTTCCAAAAAACTCTTGTTTGAAATAGGCCCTTTTCATTCAATTGCATTGTAAACAATACTATCATTATTTCTTTAAACACTTGAAACAAATTCCCAATTTTCTAGTCTTAGATTTAAAACATCATAATTTAGATCATCTTCATTTCCAAATTATAAGTCATACTCACCTAAATGTTCACTTCCTTTAAACATTTCATTTTGCTTAATCATTAACAAACATTTCATCACTAAACACAACAACCATTTATGATAATAACCAAGATTATCATATTTGGAAACCAATTCATTATTATCTTATTCTGAAAACATTTCTACAAATTCAGGATTTTAATCTCAGTTTGGATCCATTTATCTTTTTATATAGTTTATATTATCCAATTTTTATTTCGTTGTATTTCTATTGCCACTTAATTCTATTTATTATTTAAATTCAAATAATACAACAACCAATTACCATAATATATTAGAAAAACTATTGCTTTATATATCAAAATATAAGCTTGTATAAAGACAATTTTTAAAAACTGTTTCAAAATCTTTATATAAGAAAATAACAAATACGCCTTCATATTAATACACTCAACTCATTCTAGAGTACTATTGACCCTATCCTTTATGAGTAAACCCACCAAAGCCAAGGTTCTCGCTTAACGTTTAGTTCTGATACCAAAATGTAACTATCCAAAATTTCGACCTCGAAAATTCGACACTAAAGAATTATTGTAACTTATTTAAAACCCGGAGTAACTCGAACCTTACTACAAGTCCTTAACTTGCCATAGTCAAATACACATCTTAAAAACATATCTAAGAATTTTTACTCAGATTAAATGACCAAATTTACATCATTTATTCCATTCAAGTCTATTTATATATCAAAGTCAAATCCATAAAGAATTACTGTAGATTCCAAATCGAAGTGGTTTTGGATATTTACTAATACCCACCCCCGGTCTCTTCGAATCCAATGTTATTCTTTAAGCCAAATTGTTTAACTTTAACAATACAATTTATTTTCAGAATTTCATATTCACATAGCGATTCCATTTCAAATAGATAATCCATATTTTCACAGTTCAATCCAAACATATCATCTCACATAGCATCACAAATCACATCTCAGAGATATCAAATAATCCAAGGCATTCAATATCATTCAATCATCTACAAGCAAGATTAATTAGTCACACCATTTCTAATTAATTAAATATAAATTAAATTAATTGCTTCAATCACTTTAATTCCTGCTTACATAACATTAATTAATTACAACGCATTAATCATCTTTTAATTATCATCTCTAATTACTTTAAGTAATTAGCCTTTAATTAATTACACAAATTAATTAACCTTCCACTATTCACATAAATTATCCTTTAATTACTCTCATAAATTAACTAACTATTATTAATTACATTGGCCTTTAATTTATTATGCTATAATCACTTACTTTGATTAATTATCTTTTAATTCATCTACTGACCAACCCTTTAATCAATTTCCTTAATTAATCAACACTTTAATTATCCATCTAAAATTAATTATCCATAATTACTTCATTAAGTAATTATCCCATTCGTTAATTATCCTCAATTAAATAACCTTAAATTATTATTCTCAATTAATTGCATTGATTAATCAACCTTAATTAATTCCTTAATTAATTAATCTTTAATTAACAATCAATAAATTAATTAATCTTTAATTATTCAACCTAAATTTAATTAAAAGATAAACCATTATCTTAATTTAATTTCTTAAAAACCTTGTTTAACAATTTAGAAAATAATTTTTCATTAACCTAACTTAACTTAAACCCTTTAAGTTTAATTAATGATTAAACACATTTAATGTTCTTATTTACTAATTAAGTTTTAAACAACTTTAGGAATTAACCTACTAGGTTGAAATAAATTATACAACTTAATTGAATCAACATTTAAATAAACACCATTATTTAAAATAATGATTTGGTGAATTATTGAAAACATAATTATGTTAATTTTAATATTTGAAAAACATAATCATTTTACCCGAGAAAATCCTAGGGTTACTCGAACTAAAACCTTAGTTTTCTCACCCTTTTCTTGAGCTTCCTCCTCTTCTTCACTTTTTTTTATAACTTGTTTAAAATTTTAAAACTGTTATACTTTAAACATCAAGTATTCGAATCAAACCCCGAGCCCACCCTTCCTTTCCCCGTGCTTCGTCCTGAGAAAACTTATCAAAGAAAAAACTGACACCAGAGACACCGCGTGCACATGCACCAACCCACGGCGACTCTCCGGCCTGCACGACCACCGTCGACAAGTCGTCTTCGACTTCCCCTCGCCATTTGACCACCCAGACTCCCAATTAGATCATGAAATCGAAATTGAGTTTGAATGAACACATCGACCCCTAGCTGTAACAAAACCAGTCACCAAAAATCCTTCCCATGACTTCACCTCTGACCACTGGACAACACGCCATCTCGCTTGGAACTTCACCAATCCGCTATTGTCCTTTTCCCTCTACCCTAGTCCAACTCGATGCCGCCTCGCCGTCGCACTATCCACTCAAACAACATCGATAAAATATGGGTCTAAAACCCTAGCTCCGCCTCACCCGGCCACCACAGGACGGAGAAAAATCCCACAACATTTTTCCCATCATCCTTGACCCATAAGCCACCTCTGACATGAAACCCGACCACCCTAGTTACGCCGATCACCAGAAAATGCTCAAAATTGACTTCCCGTTCAGCATGCGTTTCCTCTTTATTTAAAAGCCTAAGAATCTTGATTATAATTTTAAAAATCCTAGTTTTCGATGACAAAACAGATTATACACCTGAAATAAACAATTATTATGATCGAGATTTTGACATGTTTTCAAACCTACTGTTCTTCTTCCTTTTTATTTAAACTAGCTTCAGAATGACTTTGAAACATTTATAAAATTTATATTTTGATACAACAAACAATTTTTTTTCATATATTGAAGTCTAAAGAGATTCAGGGAAGCATCTTGAATATTTTTCAAGTTTTAAAAGTTGAACACTAGGACAGAGCCAAGAGTTTTGTATATATACATGCACATCCATATATTTAGATATATATACATACAATTCATATCATACAAACAATTATCACATCAAACTTCAAATATTTATTTCATGCATCCAGATTTAACACAGAATAAAGTTTGGTTTACTCACCTGGTTGAAGAGACAGAGATTGGAAATAATTTAAGAACTGGAAATTTTGATTCTGAGCCCGAACTTGGATCTGAATTTGATTGAAACTGAAGTTGATCTTGATTTGGTTGAGTCTGGATCTGAGGCTTTCTCTTTAAACTTGTATTTTAATTTTACTTAGATGATTGCTAAAGGATTGTTGAAATAGTTTTAATTTTCTAGTTTGATTTTCTTTTACAGCCTTTGTTATGATTTTCTCAGGTTTGTTTATTGTACAGGCTTGATTTCTTTGCTTAGGATATGAGAATATAGGAAAGAAAATGAAGTAGAGGAAGGAAGAGATGTATTTATAGCTAAATTTTTCTGATTTTTAAAATAAAATAAAAATAAAAAGAAAGGATTGACACTTGTCAAAATTGGCTTACACTTGTAATTACATGAAACAATTTGTTGACATTTGTTATAATGCATAGAGAAATAACTTACATTTTTCATTTTGTATATATATTTGTATTACAATTTCAATTTATTTTTATTTTATAAATGTCTTTAGTGTTTTTAATATTTAAACTTCTTCTATATTTATCTATTTATAATTCTAAAAGTAGATGATATAAAATTCCAATTATACACTTATAAATAGTTATACAAATATACTAATCATATATATATACACACACACACACTTTGTTTATATTTTTAAATGTTTGTCATAAAACCTTTATATTAAATTTTCTATTTAATAAATACATTTCTTAATTTATGTATATAAAATCCTTTAAAAGAAAATGATACAAAACCAATTATATTCTTAATAAAATCATATATAATACATTTTTAAATCCAAAATATTTTAAGAGATCTATCCTTTGAATTCCAAATTCAAATTCAAATTCAATTTTAAAATCCAATTTAAAATCAACTCATATATATATATATATATATATATATATAAACACATACTTAATTTGAAAATAATAATTCCATTTAAAATCTACTTATATATTATATATAAACCACTCATTATTTTTATTGTTTGAAAATAACAATTTTGCCAATTTTTAAATAATTTATAGAAGAGATTATCACATTTTAATTGCTTGAAATTCCGGGATATCACATTCAACAAATAAATCAGTGTTTAATAAATTGAATCATGTTAATTTCCAATTAACAAATATCTGAAAATCTGGGTTATCATATGTCGAGCACGTGCTACTATCTTTTATGGATGCATACTCCCAATACAATCAAATTGCAATGCACGTCCTCGATCTGGAACATACTAGCTTTGTTACTAACTATATGATTTACTACTACAAGGCCCTACCATTTCGGCTTAAAAATGTAGGGGTGACATATCAATGCTCGATTAATAAGATTTCCACTAGCCAAATTAGAAAGACTATGAATGTATACGTCATCAACATGCTTGTGAAATCAAAAAGTCATGAGTATCACATTTTACACTTAAAGAAGATGTTTCAAATTTTTTTGGAATTTAGGATGAAGTTGAACATGCTAAATTGTTCCTTTAGGGTATCTTTTGGAAAGTTCTTGGGACTCATTATACGTGAAAAGGGAATTGAGGCTAACTAGGAATAGGTTCATGCTTTTAAAGGCTTCAAAATTCTCGAAACATGGAAGGTGACACAAATTCTAAATGGAAAGGTAGTAGCGCTATGCAGGTTCATATCTAGAGGGAAGGATATATGAGTTCTATCCATCGAAGCACTCAAGAAGGAAAAAGGCAAGTTCACATGAGCATACGAGTGCTTAGCCGCATTCTTAAACTTGTTGGAACATTTGCAAGAATCCTCCCATAATCTCTATACTAGTTGAGGGGGAAGATATCTATCTATACTTGATAGTGGCATTCCATACGCTGAGCAACTCAGAGAGACTTACCAAATAGACTATTGAGATAAGCCGGTACGAGATAACTTATCACCCACGAACTATGATCAAAGGAAAGGAGCTAAGCTATGTGATAAGGCTTTGATTCAAGGAAACAAAATAAAGGTGGAATACGAAGCTTTGATAGAAGGGTTAGAGACAGCAAAGTAGCTGGGAATCAAGTCACTATGCATGCACAATGTCCCGTGGTTGATTGTAAACAAGGTCCTCGAAGAATACCAGGCTAAGGAAGAGCGCTTGGAATCCTATTGGGAGATGGTGAAGATCTTGCTTGACGAGATGGAACACTAAGTGATCAAGCACATTCCATGGAAGAAGAGTTAGGAAGCAGATGAGTGGGTGAAGTTCACAAGTTCAAGAGTTAGGATTCTATTGGGATTGGTACCTATTACGACCCTGTATGGTCCCAACTTCGAGGAGGTGAACGTGGTTGCAACTATCAATGGCATGGAGACCTAGATGGCACCATTTATTAGATACTCGAGTCAAGGAATATTACTTGGTAAAGGTAACAAGTTAGAAAGGTTCTACGGAAGAGCCTCACTTTTTCATTTAAGATTGTATCGGAGAATTTTCGAATCCATTATTTAGGTGCATCACCAAAAACGAAGCCGAGGAGGCGTTGGAACACAAACATCAAGGGAGCTATAGAGACAACACAGGGAGGTAAACCTTGGCGAAGAAATTATGGCAGTATGGATACTTTTGTTCAAAATTGAATCAAGATGCAATGGAATATGCAAGGAGTTGTGATAAGTGTAGATAGTCATAAAGATTCCTAGGTTGCCCCCGACCGAGGAGACTCATATCATTAGCCCTTGACCCTTGATGGTATAGGCATAGATCTAATTAGAGGACTTCTAAAGGAATAGAGCGGAGCTAAGTATGCTGTAGTGGTGGTTGAATACTATAATACGTGGATGGAAGTTGAATCCCTTACTAAGGTGTCAATAGCCAAGGTTATATACTTTTTGATTAAGAATGTAATATGTAGGTATGGAGTTCCCCTTCAGATAATTTGAGACAATGGAATACAATTCGACAATGCAGAGTTCGTCAATTTTTGTTAGTGGCATGGAAAAAAGAAAAGCTTCTCTGCAATAGCATATTCGTAGGCTAACAGATAGGTGGAAGCAGTCAACTAAGTTTTGAAAACACTAATAATGAAGTGATTGGAAAAGGCAAAGGGAACATGGGTGGATGAACTTTCTTTGGCATTATGGGCCTATCACACTTCCTTCAAGATGACAACATGACATATTCCTTTCTCATTAGCTTATAGGTTGGAGGTAATGTTGCTAGTAGAGAACGTAGTACCGTCTCATAGAAGGATTCATTACAACCCGTGTGAGATGGAAAAGTTGTTGAACATGTCATTGGACTTGGTTGACTAGAGGCATAATGAAGCTTCTTTGAAGGCTAAAGCACATAAGCAAAGGTTAGCTGCACAGTTCAACTCTAATGTCAAACACCACCCGCTAAAGGAAGGGGACTTCGTGTAGAAACAAATATTCCTTAGATCAGGAGCACTCAAACTAGTCTAGAAATGACCATATGTTATCCATAAAGACATGAGCAATGGAGCTTTCATCCTTAGCATAGTAGATGGAGCTATATTTAGAAGAGCTTGGAATGCACACCGTCTTTGCCATTACTTTAATTAAATTTCTAATGCTTTGCTAATTGTATTATAATTCAACAATGAAACAATTATGAAATGGACACTAATAAAGTATGCTTTTCTTAAAATCTTATCATTACAGGTAATGGTTAAGAAACATAACTTTACACTACCATTTCAACGCGACGGACTAACATTAATGCTATGAGGGAATATCGCCTATGCCCAAAGAGCTGAATTCTTGACTAGAGGGCAAGGCTGCATTATCATGAAATATCCTACTAAACTTCTTAGCGACAGTGATGGACCAGAGTGATCCCTTAATTAGGTGTCCATCACTGACGATCAGCCCAACTTCTTGCCAGCGGTGATGGACCAGGGTAATCCCCTAACTTGGTGTCCATCATTGACGATCGGCTCAAACTTTTGCTAGCAATGATGGACCAGAGTAATCCCTGAACAAGGTCCATTACTGACGCTTAGTCCAAACCTCTTACCAACATTGATGGACCATAGTGATAACTGGTTATCCATCATCGACAATCAACACAAACTACTTGTCGATAGTAATGGACTAGGTTGAACCCTTAACCGAGTATCGATTATTGACATTGGGTTAAACTTCTTCTTGATGGTGATGGACCATAGTGATCCCTTAACCAGGTGTCTACCATTGACGATCGGCTTAAACTTCTTACCAATAGTGATAGAAAAGAGTGATCTCTTAATTGAGTATCGATTATTGATGATCGACTCAAACATTTACTGATGGTTATGAACCAAAGTGAATCCTTAACTGGGTTTCCATTATTGACGATCGGCTCAAACCTCTCACATTTAGTGATGGACCAGAGTGATCCCTTAACCAGGTGTCCATCATTAACGATCGGATCGGCACACAGTTTCCCCTTGGCCTCAATGAGCTAAAAAATCCCTTCACGGGCACTCACTATCTTCAATAGCTTCAAACCCACGGAAAGTCCTAGAGAACCTGACTTACCATGAGTCAGGCATGACAGCCGCTAAGTTGATTTTCCCTTAGCGGTTAGGTCGAAACTCGATCAACGATAGACAGCTAAGTCCAACGATGATAGACAACGATAATCAATTCAAGCTAATCCAAGGCATGCACGAATTGAGTAATAATCTAGAGGTGTACTTGATGCTAGGCCGCTTGTGTTTACCTTATAGTATATTTTATCTAGAGATATGCGACACTCGGAAGGTGTTTTCTGATACTTGTGTGTGTCGATCCGCTTTAGTATACTAAAGGCATTTCCATAGAAACCAAATATGTGAATGTTCCTTATCGGTTTTGACTGTACACTCTAATATGCCATTGAATGTAACCAATGTAACCATTCCGACTATGTTATAATATGTATAATTTACATTCTAAATGTTATTTATTATATCACCTTATGTACTTATTAGATGGTGGTTCTTTTGAGGAGGTAACCATTATGGAAACTCATGCGGTCTCAAAAGTAAAGTTATATATTGATCGAATATTTTTAGAGTTTCTCATGCCAAACTTATGTCTGACACTTGGTTTTTCCTTTCTTTAAATTCCTCATGTACTCTTTTGAGTAGTCTAAGAAAAGCAGGTTTCTGTTGATGTTCATTGGAGCTCGAGAAGACGAGCTGGATGTTACATCTGCCATAGTATTCTTATTTCTACTGCATTACTATTCTATATACTAGCATTTGTAAAGACGGGTGTGACGACCCAAAATTTTGGACCTCGAAAATCGACACTAATACGTTCACTGTATAGAGTTTCGAACAATCGAGTGTCGGAAATCCCAGACTGTTAGGGTTAAGAAGAAAAAGAGGTAGAAGAAGAAATAGAAAACAACATCATAGATTCTCACAATCACAGCGGAATAAAATATAATATCAAAATACAGCATTTACATAAAGAAAAGCTGTAAATGTCAATTTACATACAATATATCAGTGAACAATTTTTCACAAATAAACTGGACAGTTATAATAACCTGCCCCTAAATCCAGTCTAGACAATCTTTACATCGCAACAGAATATAATCAATACGTCCCTGCCATCCAGCTAGCCTCCTGAGCTCCAGAACGTCTTATTTTGAAAATTTGTAATACTCGGTCTGACCCGAGCATCACAATAAAGTAATACCCGAGTCAGGCTGGAAACCAGCAAGAGTAAACCCATTTAATAAGAAATACTTAAGTTAAAAACTTCTTTGAAACTAAGGTAACTCGTATATCTGATGAGTTTTTATCAGATTAAAACCAATACCTTTATAGAAAATTCATTAATATTTTGATACTATCTAGATACGACTACTTATTTAAAATAACCCAGTTCACCCATTTTATTCAACCAGCCTATGTGATTCCATGATCAAACCCGTAAAGATTTAAAGTGATTTTTGAATCGAAGTGATCCCAAACATTTCTGATATCCGATCCCGCTCTCTTCGAATCCAACTAATAGATTTAAAGGGAAATTTTTTAAAACAAACAATTTATCATCCTAGGTGACAATATTCAGGTATTGAAACTTATTATAGATTCTTATTTCAAATAAACGTATTGTTGTTTTTATCTCATTATTTAAATTTTCAAAACCAAAATCCTACAGAATTAAGCAAAAGATATAGACGTCATCCCAATTAACGATCTATACCCCATATCCAAACGATTTACACTTGATTTAAATTCACTTTGATTAACCATATTCATTTATATTTAAACCTAATTTAATTTTAGATTAAACACTTTATTAAACAATAAATATTATAAAATGCCATTATAAAAATAATTTCCATTAATTTGGAAAATATCACCGAACTTAACTTACAGATTTAAAATGAAAATTAGATTTTTAGATAAAGGAAATATAAGCCATTATATATATATATATATGAATTCCATTCCATTCTCTTTTCTCTTATATTTATTATATTTTTCATTCATTTAAAAACTTGTATACTCTTCTTTTCTTTTATATATATATATATATATATCCTATTCTTATTTCTTTTATTTCCTTTTTGGTTACCCTTTTCTTTTCTTTCTCCATTTCTATTTTCCTTTCTTTTCTCCTTATTTTCTTTTTTTTCCTATTCCTTTATTATTTTTGTTCCTTTCTCATGGCCCACTGGCCTAAACCGGATACCCAACACTTCCTTTCCCTTTATCTCTTCTCTTTACTTTCTCTCCTCTATTCCTATCACCTACCTGCTACCTCTAGATGAATGAACCCATCGTGCATGTGCACACGCCATCGGAGCCGCGCCGACCATCGATGACTCCACCTTTCGGTCACCCTCGACGCTCTCAACTCCCCAAGCCATCCTGATTTCCACGATGAAGCTCGATACGAAACCGAGTTAAATCACCATCACCAGCCAAGAACACCCTTCTCCTATTTTCACCTCGCATCACCATCACCGACCACTAGAAACCTCACCGCCTTACATGGAGCTCCACCCAGCACCTCTCTTCCTTTTCCCTATACCGCAGCCTCCCGTCGCCACCATGACGCCGCAAACGCCAAAGAAACAACCTCGTCCTAAAAACCAGCCTAAACCTTACATCATCTCCAACGCGCTACCACACCCTTTGGTAAAATCCCCTACCATTTTTCCTACCCTCCCCATCTCCTCAGCTTCCTTCAGACCCAACGTCGACCCCCTTCATCGATGGCCTCGTCGGAATTTGGTCAGAGACCAAAAAATGAACATCTCCACATATCTCACCATATACGAAATTAGAAATTGTGAAACTACCCCCAAAATTTATCATTTCAAATGACGAACCCATCTACATAAGTAAAAGTCCATATCTTGATAATCAAAATTTTACAATATTTGATTCCTTATGGTGAAACTCACCCTTTATGTTCTATACCTGAAAGCACTTAACCAAACAAATTTAAAACAATGTTCATCCAAAAATAAACCATTTGGCCTTTTTCATCATTACCTAAATCGATTTAGAAAAGGAGATAGGAGTTTTTAAAGTTAACAGCACAGGAAAAAAAACAGAGCAGGATCTAAAGATGTTGTACAGGCTTTAATAACAATACATTATATAATTTCCATTTTATATTTTTGTATGCATGTATTCCAAAGCTAATGAACTTATTTGAAAACTACCATTACTATAACCAAACTTACTCATTGATTAGCATAAAAGACTTAGTTTACTCACCTTTCCTCCTTTGAACAGAGCGGCACTTGCTTTTAAAAAGGACTGCTACTAGCTTGTTGTTGTTGAACCTCCTGTTTTAAGTTGAATTGTATGATTTGTTTTAAGTGGTGAAATGGTAGTGTTTCTTGTTTAACTTACTTTGCTTTTAAATGAATGAAATGAAACATGTAGGTAGGGTGGAGATATATACAAAAGAGGATAAACTGCCTAACTATTCACCTTGTTTTGCTTCTCATCATTTGGTTTTTATTTTTGAAAATGAAGAAATTAATTTAAAGAAGAAATTATGACATTTGTATGTTTGATTAATGAATATGTCCCTTTCTTAGCTTACATACAAATCACTTTTCATATACAAATATATACTTTGTCTCCTAAACTTATAATGTCCTTATGTGTGTGTGTGTGTGTGTTTTATTTAATTTCTTTTGACCGTGGACAACTTAAATGTTTTTGCTTAATATTATATAACCTTCTCTTTACTTGTTCTTATTTTTATTTCTAACATATATTCTTATTATTTTAATCTTAAGTTATTAATACTTTAATTAATAACCACATATACACCTATATCTAGTGTTTAAAATGTAGAGTTTAAATATAAATTATTTTTGATATTTTGAAAACAAAAATATAACTTTGGAACAACTAAAATATCTTATGTGAATTTTTGATATTATATATATATATATATATATATATATATATATATCCATACTTCAAAACCTTTCCTACATTTCATTTCATAATGCATATATATACATGTATATACATGTATATATATATATATATATATTATTAACATCATAAAGCTTCCATTTATTATATACACACACACACATATATATATATATATCCAAGGATTTCATAATTAAATATCCTATATAGTTTTTAAGTCAATTTATATGTATCCCAATATTTTAATTATCAAAATTTATTTGTTCAACTAATAAAATTAGTATCTCAATAGTTAAAATCAGTTAATTACCTAATTATCTGACGTTAAAACATCCTGGTTGTCACATTCCTCCCCATTTAAATCTTTTCGTCCTCGAAAAGGAACAAAGAAAGAATTTTAATTATACTGTTAATTATCAGTTAAGTTATTCTTTAGACATTCCTAACTCTTACTCCTTTTATTTTAAATTTTTTTAAAACACTTTAAAAATCTACATGATATTATCAAAATAGTTTTATAAAAATACCTTTTATAACTCGATGTCTCAACAAGTCCATCCTTGTTCTCACAAAAATTTTGTCATACGTTGATCAGGCGTAGGACTGAAAATCTATAAGTACTCAGTAAACCCATTTTCAACACTCAGTGAAAATACTTAGAAATCATTTTTGTGAAAATGTAGAAAACATTTTGGGTAAGAATGCACTAGGAATCATCACCCCCTCCATGGACGCAGTTAGCCCGATGATTACGTGGCCATCCCCGCGAAACCATAGAAAACCATAGGCATCCGCGCCCCTCGATTACACTATGGAAACGATATGGATCGCAGTTACACCCAGGGTTACATTGCCATCACGGCAAAAACCATATAACTGGAGGCATCAACGCCCTCAAATTTCGTTGCCAAATGAAACTTCACCACATATATCACAAACTACATCAGTCGAGTCCCAATGTATCCTGTAGGCACTCACTACCACATGACTTTCGCTATATCCTCATAGATCGTAGTCTACCGACGTTACGTCACTCTCCCAGCGAAATCAAACGTAGACCTTAGGCAATCACTGCCCCTCGAGTTTCGCTATGGAACGCAATAGATCGCAGTTACACAGAGTTACACTGGTGTCACAGCATAAATCCAATGTCTCTGTAGGCATTAGCACCCTTGACTTTCGCTACCCCAACAACAATCCTCAGGAACTACAATTTATTTTAGATATCCTATGGGATCAAAATTAGAAGCCCCCTTAGGGCTCAAGGCAGAACCACCCCGTGGATCTCCTGCTACAAGTTTCAACCCTAAATGGGAGCGCCTTTTCCCCACACATTCTCAAAACATTTAATACTATACATAAATAGTATCTTTTAAATCATACTCTTATATGTATCACATATAAATCCCTTTTACAAAAATTTGATAGTTCCCAAACTTGGCTTTCAAATTCCCAAAATGGATTTTTCCCAAAATAAAAAACTTTTCAAAATCAGCGGGATCCAAAATTTTTTTTTTTCAATTTCATAAAATCATTCTTATATATGTATATATAAGTTTATTCTTTCAACTTGAAAAATCTTTTGATCACTTCATACTTGTATAAATTCCTTTTTATACTTTATAAATCTTTTCTTCTAGTTATAGATTCAACAAGGGAAGTCTATCATATATAACAAATATATATATATATATATATAACTTTATTTATGCCAAACCAACATTCAAATTCGATTTCCTTAAAAAAAGTTATTTGACACATTACATACTTTTTATAAAATGAGTTTCGGTTATAGTGATATCCAACTTCCACTCTTATTCATCATATATTTCTCAAAATACAGTTTTCCTTTTCAAAAATCATTATTACATTTCTTTTCAAAATTGTCAATATCTATTTCATTCAAGCACGTACGATGTACATGTATCATCCGTATGCAATATCAAATTTGATGGCTCAGTCGATCACACAATTTCACCTTCGAACTAGTATCGTCCACCCGACTTTCTAGTGCAGACTCGGATCTATTTTCTTGATTAGAAACCGTCATCCTTCTTGCATAGTCATATACTATGATAGAGAATTTTAGGATCAATAAAAAATCCATATCCAGGGTTCGCCGTCGAAAATCGAATGAAAAATCCCAACTCGTAAATACGTCGAAATTCTATGCTCGAATCTGGACCAAATTGTTATGCGAATAGATTAATATACGTACATCATATGTATTTATCATCATTGATCATTAGCTAAATCAATTTTCTTTTTATTCATATTCATTATGATTTATATTCAGTTATTCACAATTGCTTGAATTTCCATTTGGTTTATCACTTCAATTTTTATCTCAATTGGTATTTAAATATAAACAGTTTCTACTCCATCCAGTTTGAATTTAGTAAATAGCTTGAAAAGTTTAAAATAGTTAGGTAGTTGTAAAATAGTTATTAGTTGTAAAATAGCTGTAGAATAGTTAGATAGTTGCAAAATAGTTGTAAAATTGTAATTGTTGTAAAGTAGTTATGAAATAGTGGTTAGTTAATATAAGATAGTTTGATTTTTAAAAAGAAAGTTTGTATAGAAATCATAACAGTCTAAATATTTAAGGGAACAAAAAACAATTTGTTTGAAAATAGTTTCAGAGTCAAACTGATTCAATCTCCCGATCTCCATCTCAATTAAACCTTTCAATTTAAATCTCTAACTCCATTTAAATTGACTCAATTGCAATTCAATTTGAATTAACTTCAATTCCTTTCTCAAATTCAAGTCAATTCCTATTTGTATTTAAACTTATTCACTTTGATTACACTCCCAATTAATTTTATTCAATTTCAATTCCAAATTCCAATTAATTCATTTCAGTTCCACCTTTGAGTTTATTCCAATTCCATTTTCAAATTACAGTTCCATTTCAAAAATGAAATAGTTTTAAAATAAGGTTTTATTTCCATTTAATTTCAGTAATGGATATATATTACCTCAATCCACTTCTTAATTCATTCAAAACAATCTAATTTACAGTTTCATAGATTATTAATAACAAAAGGATGACATTAGGATAAGTTAAAGTAAATAAATATCCAAATTATCTAAAAGACCAATCAATAGCATCCATTATCCATTTCCTAACATCAAACCTGTTTTGAGATCACACATAGCTCCCTTTTCAATTCAACCCATTTAACTTCCCTAAGTTAAATTTCAATTTCATCTTGAAATTCCCAATTCAGGTTGTTCGTTCTAAACTTATTTAACTTCCCCTAATTTAAATTCAATTTATTTAATCTAGTTAACCTTATTCAGTTTAAATTCTCCATTTCAAATTTAAATTTTCCCATCAATATCCCTTCCCGCTTATAAGTTCAAAAACTTATTTCTCTCTGGGTTTATACATATCATTTTCAAGGGAATTAAAATTCAATACTTAGTATTTATTTCAAATCAACTTTGATATTATGTATATCCATATATACATATATATTTATTTTATTTGCCCACCAAGTCATACTTTCAGTTTTAAACCATTCTTGGTTTTTAATTCAAAACAAATTCCTTTAAAAAAAATTAAAAAAACAACACTTGTTTTAAAATAAGATTCCTACCTTCAAAAATATTCTAAATAATATTATTTATAATTTCTTTTAACATTTTGAAACAATTTCAAATTTTCTGGACTTAGATTTTAAAACTTCACAATTTAAATCTTCAATTTATAACTTATACTTTTATAAATTGTTACTTCCTTACAACATTTCATTCTGCTTTATCATTGTTTATTTTAGAAAAATGAACATCCCTTTATTAAGATACAATTCCCAATTTATGAAAATTATCATATCTAGAAATCATGCACACCATATATTCCATAACCATTTGCTGGAAAATCAAATCAAGATAACTTATTTCAATACTTTGAAAACTCTTTTGAATTTCAAGGATTGCTACTACAAAACAGGCCATTTGCATCGCCTCATTTGAATCGGTTTAAGTAAAAACTGATGCAAATAGAACTATTTGCATCAGTTCTGTCTTAATAACCGATGCAGTTGGTACGTGGAAAGAAATAGGTAATAAAAACTGATGCAAATAGTTTTAGTCGTATCAGTTTTAAAGTCAACTGATGCAACTACGTCCAAAATAATAATTTTCGCATCGGTTCCCTTGCGTACGCGATGCAATTTCAAATAATTTAGGTTATTCGTTGCTCACTTTTACATCCCGCCTTTCCAAAAAAAAATTCGCCGCTCATTCTTTTCCCCAAATAATTCTCCTGCTTCAAAAAAAACCCTAAAATCACCGTTTGCTAGATTGATTTCGAGTTTCGAGTTTGCTGGATTGATTTCGAGTTTCGTGTTTGCTGGATTGATTTCGAGTTTTGAGTTTGCTGGATTGATTTCGAGTTTCAAGTTTGCTGGATTGATTTCACCGTTAAGCGATCAATTTCGAGTTTGCTGGATTGATTTTTCAGGTATAAAATTAATATGTTGTTGCGCTTGATGTTTTGAATAATGAATGATTGTAATTGTAAGAGAAAAAAGGACAAGATTTAATGTACGTTTAGTGATTTCAATACGCTAGATTTGTAGAGTTTATTCCAGTAAGTAACTTATTGGTTATGAAGAAGTGATGAATGACATTGTAGAATATAGGATTGATGTGTGACCATGTTTGAGTGAAGAAGTGTGCGTTGAATACATCTGGACCACTAGTGCTGTTGGTGTTGAGACTAAATAGGACAGCTTTAATATCTGCATCAGTAATAGGAGAGATGATATCAAAGGCCTCTTTGTTGTTGATTTTGGGCAAGCCATGGGTTGGGATGTCAGAAGTATCAATAGAAAAACAGGTGTCATTTAATGTGTGACTGAAGTAATCCACAAAAGCCTCTTTGATTTTGTCATCCCCATTCTTCTCTACACCAAGTCTATCAGTTACATTATTTATCTTAGATTTAGATTGTTTTATCTTCAGTGTGGTATGGAAGAATGCAGTATTTCTGTCTCCTTCAAAATGGTAATCTTTACCAAGTTTTTGTTTTATCAGCACTAACTCATCCTCCATGGCAATGGTAACTTTCTTTGATAATTCATGTTCAAGTGTAGAGAGTTGTGTTTTTTCTGATTGTGTAAGCATTTGTAGTTGTGTTGTCTGAAGTTGTTGTCTTATCTCTGAGCTCATTTTTGATCCTTTTCCAAAGGTGGCAGTGGCCCTTGTCCTGATGGTCTTCTTGCAATTTTTAAGTTTTTACCTCAGCACAAACATAGGGTTTCCATGCATTGGTATGTTCCATCCCTATGGAAAGACAAGTTCAAATTCTATATGTTTAGTCCAAAAATTAAAAAAAAAATTAAAAAGGAGGATAAGTAGTCAAGGGTATGGCAACCCATTTGGCAATGATTGGGCAGTGATCAGAGATAATGGGGGTGATATGGGATAGGAGAGGTGGTTGAAGAAAAAGTGATCGAGAGAGCAATTGGTTCTAGGACCATCGTGTTTTTTGTTATTCCAAGTATATGAGGGGCCAGTGGTGGGAACCGAAATAATGGAAGAAGTGGAGATGGTTTGATTAAGTGGTGTGATGTCATGCATGGAGAGAGGAAGACCACAATGTTTTTGTCGTGAAAGATACATGCAGTTAAAATCATCCACTAATAGACATGGGGTAGAATCAGGATTAAGGGTGCTAATGTGGTTTAGCATGGAGCATCTATGGTAAGGGTGATTAGAAGCATATACAAAGGTGATGAAGAAGCTAGTGGATGACTGGTTGTGAGTGCAATGGAGATGGATGAATTGATCAGTGGAGATAATTGATATGGTAGAATAAATAGATGGGTTCCATATAACTAATATGCGACCATATGGAGCAGCAACAAGGTTATCAGTGTGGTTCCATGATGATTTGATGTAGGAGCAAGCTTTGTCAGTTTTTAGTTTGTCCAGTTTTGTCTCCATTATAGCTATCATAGGTAGTTTAATTTCCGTTAATAATTTTAATCTCCTTTTGCTTTGACTTTGATTGTGGTCACGCCATATTTTCAATCTATGTCGGTATATGCACTGATGCTGCATTTGATAGTGGAAATATTTGAAGGTAGACATTTTTCATCCGTTTCTTACTACAAATTAGCTGTTGATTCCAAATTTTCAAATCTACAATCTTTTCATCGCCTAAAAAATGAATACCAGTAGAGCTCAACTGTGATAGTATATAAATATTCTGAACTAGGCTTCATATGAAGACAATTGGTAGCATAGATTTCGTAGTAAATCTTTTGCTTTTCTTGCTTCATGTAAAGTGAATTGACTTTAAAATAATGAACAAACCCAATATGGTCCGCACTGCTTCAAAAAAATATCAATATTTAAAAAAAGTGGCACGGTGATAACTAAAATTGATTCATGTTTTTACTATCCGATTTGAATGCTTATCAATTAGTCACTTCTTTTAGCATTTACCATTTCTTCAATGACTATGGGATGCACTGTTAAGAGGTTTGTTGCACTCATTTACACATAATGTTGATTTTATAAGATGTGAATATTTTATTATACCTGTTGCATTTTCAAATAAACTTATTAATCGTATACTACAAAATTTCATTCTTTAACTCTGCTAAAATTATACATCCATAACAGATGAAGCACACTAATACATCGATTCAATTGCAGCAGCTCAAAGGGTAGGATATACAATCGGGAACTTCCTACCGATAGTAATAAAATAAATTAAATTATACGAGAAAAATTAGCACTGAACGCATTTTCAGATCAGTACATATGAACACTGATGCTTCTAGACAGCCATCTTCGACAAATGACAATGTATAATGTTCGAACAATCACTAACCACTCCATCAAATGCACAAAAGTGAGTAACTTCTTGAGTACACTCCTCTGATACATTTGAAAATTGCAAGAAAAGCCTCTACCATTGACTGGCCACCTAAATGATACAGTGTAATTTAACACTACCTACCACAAACTAGTTGAGTCAGGCATACATCATTGAAGTGTATTTGTTACTACAATACACTGTATGATGGATTATCAATAATGCAATGAGAAAATAGGATTCATATTCAAGGTTTGATTAGGACTCTTTTTTTCGTTTGCTTTTTTTGTCTTTTCTGTTGATTGTGTAATTAAATTTGCATTATATGTTGGTTTGGTGTTTTATCTATGATGATGATTCAGAACTAGAATTTCCTTGTATTTTTATTTGGACAATGAGATTTTATTTTGCTTGTTGTGCAGTTTAGTTTGCTTTTGTTTGTGGAGTGATGTTGAACTGATTATCCATTCCACTTGAATTAGCTAAAAATATTGATTTAATAATGAATGCTCTTCCTAATCCAATGTTTTTTGGCTTGTGTAGTGTGTCTCTAGCATTTGCATATGGACCGTAGTTGGATGTACAACGTAAAACGTAACGATGACGAGTTCCTAAGAAAAATTGAAAAGTTCATCAATTGTGCACTGAATGATCAATTAAGAAGAGCGGAAGAAACTATTTTTTGTCCTTGTAGACACTGCAAAAATAAGAGAAGATTTCGTAACATAGATCAGATTAGAGATCACATAATCCGTTATGGGTTTAAGCAAAATTATACGCGGTGGATATGGCATGGTGAAAGTATACTTAGTAGAGCTAGTTCTAATAATCATGAGAATGATGAGAATGACCGGGAAGATAACATGAATAATGACCCAAATGATGAGAATGATTGTGTTCATGAGATGTTTCATGATGTTGAAGAACATTTGATGGAAGAGCCAACGTTGTATGAAAGAATATTAATTGATGCCGAGAAGCCTTTGTTTCCTAATTGTGCTAAGTTCACAACATTGTCTATTGTGCTCAAGATTTTGAATTTAAAAGCAAAGCATGGGTGGAGTGATAAAAGTTTTACATCTTTGTTGGAACTTTTGAATGGCATGCTTCTGGAAGGTAATGAGCTTCCAACTTCTAACTATGAGGCAAAGAAAATTATGTGCCCAATTGGTATAGGATATAAAAAGATACATGCATGTCCAAATGATTGTATATTGTATCGAAATGAATTTGAGAACTTGCACGAGTGTCCCAAGTGTGGATTATCCCGTTACAAATCGCGAGGGAACGTTCACAATGAACCAGATAAGAAATGCCCTCCAGCAAAAGTCTTATGGTATTTGCCAATTATACCAAGGTTTAAACGTTTATTTGCAAATAAAGAAAATGCAAAAAACTTAAGGTAGCATGTAGATGTGAGGAAAAATGATAGATTATTGAGGCATCCAGCTGATTCTCCACAGTGGAGAAACATTGATACAGTGTATCTTGATTTTGGTGAAGAAATTAGAAATCTTAGACTTGGTCTTTGCACAGATGGCATAAACCCATTTGGCAACTTTAGTAGTCAACATAATACTTGGCCTGTTATTTTGGTGATTTACAATCTTCCACCTCATTTGAGTATGAAGCGCAAGTATATCATGTTGTCTTTTTTAATCTCTGGATCACGACAACCAGGAAACGATATCGATGTTTACCTAACTCCTCTTATTGATGATCTAAAACTTCTATGGGATAAAGGTGTGCGTGTGTTTGATGCATATAGTCAAAGTAATTTTACATTGCGCGCCATGATTTTTTGTACCATTAATGATTTTCCTACATATGGTAACTTGTTTGGCTAGAGTACAAAAGGTGCCAAAGCATGCCCAATTTGTGAAGATGATATGGTTGTTGAGCGTTTACATTATTGCAAAAAAATGTGTATATGCATCATCGTAGATTTCTCCCTCCTAATCATCCTTATCGTAAAAAGAAGAAGCCTTTTAATGGGGAGATAGAGAATGGAGTTGCTCGTTTGCCATTAATAGGAAATGATGTTTACGAATGGGTCAAGGATATTGAAAATGCATTTGGCAAAGTATTTCCTTATTTAGAAGGCTCGTGGAAGAAGAAATCTATATTTTGGGAACTTCCGTATTGGAGACATTTACAGGTAGACATTATCTAGATGTAATGCATATAGAAAAAAATGCCTGCGACAGTATCATTGGGACACTCTTGAATATACCTGGTAAGACAAAAGATGGTGAGAAAGCTAGGTAAGATATGTTGAAAATGGGTATCCGGAAGGAGTTAGCACCGGTGCAGAAAGGAAAACATACCTATTTGCCCCCCGCATGTTATACATTGTCCAAAAAAGAGAAAACTAGTTTATGTGAGTGTCTTCGTGGTATGAAGGTTCCAACAGGTTATACTTCAAACATTAGCAGTCCTGTATCAGTGAAGGATTTGAAATTGACCGGTATGAAGTCTCATGATTGCCATGTGTTAATGCAACATTTATTACCTGTTGCAATTAGAGGTATATTGCCTAAACATGTTAGGCATGTTATTACAAAGCTTTGTCTCTTTTTTAATATAATTTGTAGCAAGGTAAATGATCCTGATACATTGGATGCTCAACAAGCCGATGTTATTATACCTTATGCCAATTTGAGATGTATTTTCCACCTTCATTTTTCGATGTTATGTTGCATTTGGTTGATCATCTTGTAAGAGAAATCAAAATTTGTGGTCCTGTATTTATGAGATATATGTATCCGTTTGAAATGCATATGGGAGCTTTAAAAAGAAAAACAAAAAACAGATATAGACCTGAAGCCAGTATCGTAGAAGCTACTGTAGCTAAGGAGGTTATTGAATTTGTCACTCCATACTTAACTGGTGTTGAACCTATTGGACTTCATAATATCGACATGAAGGACGACTTGCCGGCCAGGGCATAATTGGATCAAAATTGGTTTCAATTGGTGAAGATGTTTCACAAAGCTCAGCTACTTGTTTTGCAGCACCTTAGTGAGGTACATCCTTACTTGGAGGAGCACATGGCAATTCTAAAGTCCCATAATCCTTCAAAGAACGAAAGGTGGTTGACGAATGAACATAACCGCTCTTTTGTCATATGGTTTAAACATATGGTAATGTCTCAATTGTCTCAAACAAATCATGGTATTTCAGATACAATAAATGTAACAACCCGCATATTTATCGATTTTATATTTAAATATTTTATTTAAATATTTTATCGTTAGTCGGATTTTAGTCCGAAAAGCTACTTTTTGCAAACAGCCGAATTAGGACTCGAGACCACCCCCAATGAGTTCAAAATGGCGTTTGCGACCTTTTTGAGTATAAACTTCGATATGTTTGGAGATAGTAGAATTTTGACCTTTTTCGCTTAGGGTTTTGGTTTGGGCTGAGCCCACTTATGTATTCAGTCCCAACCCCCCTCTCCTCTTCACTTCATTCTTATTTTCCTAACACTCAAGCTTTAGCAAAAATGGTGGGAGAGAATGGAAAATAGAAATCCAAAACCCTAGTTCCTCTTGCTAGCTCAAGTTCTTGCTCCAAAATCAAAGAGGACCCATTGGTAAGCTCCTCTTCTTCTTCTCCAACTCATTCTCTCATTTGATTTCAAAAATTTCCTAAACCTAACTTAGGGAATGTTCTTCTTTTAAGCTCAGATTCAAGCTTCTAGTGTGAGATTGAGGTGTGGTTGATTTCCATTTGCTTTCATAGCTTCTCCTTCATTGATTTGGGTTCGAAGGTGAGATTTTTAATCTCACATCTATGCTTATAATTCTCTTCTATTGTTAGGTATGAATTCCTAACACTTATTCATGTGCATTTGAGTTTGATTTGGATTGCTTTTGTGAATATTCCAATTTTTAGTGTTTTGAGTTCAATTCGTTAAAAATCCTAACTTTGATGTTTGAACATGTTTTGGGTGACGAATCGAGGAGCTTATAGGGCCGGGTAGTCGATTGGCATAATCCCTTAGCGTCGTTGCTCGTGCGAATGCAATTTGGTCAAGATTGAACCTCATTTGTAATAGGCATAGATGAGGCTGGAAACAGGCTCGGCCGACCGACCACTCTGGTCCGGTCGACCGACCTGCTTCCAAGTGCATAAGCACTTTCTGTTTTAAGGCTCGGCCGACCGAGTACAGGGTTCGGTCGACCGACCTGCTGTTAATTGCCAGATTAGCCTATTTTGCTAATCGTTTGAATATCCAACTTCAATCGATTCATGTTGTCTCCCTTTTGTTGTTGTCATTTATTATCGACTTAGATGACCTTTTCTTTGGGAATTTTAGATATATCCACTTTGATGGATTTTATATCGATTTCTTTGGATTTTATTCACGTTTTCGAATGTGAATCTTAGTGATTGATTGTTCCTACAATCTTCTTTGTGATTTGTCACTTTAAAAATATAAAGGTTTTCTATACTAGTAGTAAATATCAAAACTCTTTCCTCAAACGATTTCAATACTATTTTAATACCAAATTCGTTTATAAAACCGTTTTTCAATCTATTAGTATATATAAACCTTTACCTCACTCGTATGAGAAATCTAATTAAACGACTTAGTAAAATAAGTGGTATGAAACGCTTGCGTTCACTTTGTTGGTTAATTCTTGGACTTGTTCGATTGAAACACTTGTGACAATTTTCTACTGGAAATCTACAGTTTGTTCGTAAATATTTAAGTTAAGCAAGTGGTTATGGGACATGAAGCTAAACTCATATATTTACTAGCTTAGTGTAATTGACACTTCTCGTTGATCATGACGATCATCTTTGTGATTTAGACTAGCAATGTGCGATGTCTCTTTGTCTGCGAGGGAGACTAAACCCTGTTTTGTGGAGTTTCGACTCAATTTGTGATGGGGTAGCAACCCATGGTCTTCGGGCCGTTTGTGGAGCTTCGGCTCAATTTGTGATGGTTAGCGACCATGGAATTAGCGTTTCGTTTGTGATACACGTGTTGGTGAACTTTATGCTCCCATTTGTGATAGGCCTCCCCCCTTTGTGATTTCTGGATTTCTTGAGATGATTTCTAGAATTTGTGTTTCACCAATTTTTCATGATTTCCATTGATAAGCCTTATCGATATTTGTGCATTGGTGAATTTGTGTGCCATTGACTTTAGTGATTTCTGGATTTCTTGTGTAGTCTTCTGGAATTTGTGCATCATTGACTTTTGTGATTGACATTGATATTATCGTCAATATTTGTGGTTTGATGAACGAAATAAAGAGTATGACACTTCTTTGATTCTTGTGTAGATTTTGTGATATTGATTAATCTCTTGTTGATTGTCAACTACTTATATATCACAGCTTGGCCTTGTGATTATTATGTGTTTAGTCATAACTCTGATTCTATATCGTTTCATCTGATATTTATAGTTAGACTGATCCGTTTATTATTTTTTTATTAAATAATACTCGGGTCAGACTGAGATTTTACAGGTGCTTCTGCTTGACTCCTTATCGGACCATCATCTCACTTTTGGCTAACTACTCTAGTTTAGTAGTTTTTGTTGTATACATTTGAGATACAGACTCTATGATGTATACTTTTTCTTTTGTCTAGCACTTGTATCTATTTCTTTGTATTATTGTGGATCCTTTTGACCACTACTCTGATGTACACTTTCATGTGTAATATTCATATCTATTTCCGCCTTTGTGATATGAATTGTCTGTGACTGATTTGTGTTATGTTTATTTCTATATTTGTTTCCGAAGATTTTATATAGTCACTGTGTGATAGCTTTGAGTTTGTGTCGGCATGTCGGATTTCCTCTTGAGATGAAAACTTATATTATTACTATCTGACATATCGGTACTCGCACAAAGCAATTATACAGATGGTCGCTCCTCAACAGCCTTATTCTCCGTGCTAGTCGACAGCATTACTCCGTAGTGTTCTTGTCTAGCGTGGGTATAGAGGTGGGGCGTCTCAGCTTGGTATCAGAGCGAAACTTCGGAACAATATAGAATAATTTAGCAAGGATCATGTCCTAAGTCTTTCTTAGGAGTCGTGCTTTAGGATTTAATTCGAGTCTTCGTACCGATTCATCCTATTTTCTTTATGATTCCTTGTTTTATCTATCAAGATTGGTTGATATTCATTTGTGAATAACCTTTTTCCTCTTCTTTCTTTCTTTCTTAAAGAAGAGAAATGGTTAGACCTGGTCGTCCCAGCGCCGGTCAATCTAGTGCTACTCCCCTGGATGGAGTTTTTATGCCTGCTCAACAACTTTTGGATCTTGTAAAGAATCAAGAGTTTATATGTGCTTTGAGTAAGAACCCTGAAATGGTTCTACCTTTGAAACTTGAAGTTTCTTTCAATCAGCTTGTGAATGTTACTCTTCTTCATGGAGAGGTTGGTAAAGGAAGTGTTTGTGATATTGGGACTTCCAAGAAGAGGCATATTAAGTTCAAGAGCCTTAATCCAAATAAGAGAGTGAAGCAAACTACTTTTGTAGCAAATACTCCAATCCCTAATCGTGGAGGATGCTACAATTGTAATTCTAAGGAACACTATGCGAATATGTGTCCAAAACCCCATTCTTGTCGCTATTGCAAGAAACCGGGTCATCTTTTATCTGCATGTCCTAAACTTTTGAATAAGGACATGGGAAAGCTAAATATTGTGCAAGCCCCTAGCAACTCTTCTCATGGCCAAGGTATTTTTCACTCAATCCTTGATGGCATTGCTTTATTTCGTGATCTTCTTATTTGAGTTCTTTTTTATATGGGTTCCATCTCACTATTTATATCAAAAGAACTTGTCGATTCTTTTTCTTTGAAAATATTTTGGGCTTGTTGACTTCTTGAGGATTGTGAATCCGGATGGTAGATCCGCAACACTCACGTCGAAATTATTTTATGTGATTTATCTTTCCGAGCCGATATTTTTACTTAGGCTTCGGAATTGGTTTTTGTAAGGATCGGCTTAATCATTGTGAAGCCCATATCTTATCTTTCAAGTGGACTATTCATCTTCGACATTTTCAATCTGTTAAGCAGATTTCTATTTTTCCTTTATGATTTTGATTCCAACTTGATGGCATCATTTTATTCCTTAAGCCCACTTATAAGGAAAGTGTTATTTCTCTCATTTATGTAGTTAGAGAAATTTTTCGGTATTTTTGAGTTTGTCTTAGGATTATCGCCTAAGAAATCTTTTGTGTGGTGTTAAGGTCTTTTCAGTTTGACCTTGCCACCGGTTTTCGTTTGTTACGAGTTACGGAAATTAGCATTCCACTTACCGCATTCCGCACTCGTTATGATTCTTGTGAATGACTTATTATGTCATTCAGTTTGTCCAGCCTATTTCATCCATTTTATAGATCGAATATTCTATGAATATCTCGATGACTCCATTCTTGTACTTATTGATTTTGGATGAAAATAGCAATTTAAAATTTTTTCAAATCTTTTTCATAAGATTTATTTATAAGTAAAACTTGATTTTGTTCTTGAAACGAACAAAGAATATTCTTAAAACTTTTTAAGAGATTTATTTATCCTATAAAAAATGATTTTGTGATTGTATTGCCCGTTGAGTGCTTTAAGAATTTTGGTCGATGCGCTTGATCAACGTTATCGATAGGAATTTCCTAAACGCTTTGATGAGACAATCAGACACAGTATATTAACTTGAAAATAGTAAAATTTTCTAGAATGATTATTACATAATGATAAATGTAATTTTGAAAGTTTTAACTTTTCAGAAAAGAAGATTATTTAAAAGAAATTCTTTCTTTTCGATACTTTTATTCTTGTGATTCCTGAAGGGGAACCAAGACTTTGCTATTTGTACTGATACTAGTCGTATTGGTTTGGATGTCATTCTCTTGCAAAAGAGAACGTGCTATCACTTGTGCTTCTAAATCATTATAGCTTATCGAGACTAGATATGCCACTCTTGATCTGGTTCTCTCGGCTATTGTTTTTATTTTTGGATTTTGGTATCATCATATTTGGACGAGAAATTTGTTCTCTACCCCGATCATAAATCTTTGGAATAATTATTTTCTCAAAAGGAACTTAATTTGCGTCAACAACGTTGGCTCGAGTTCCTTGCTCCTTATGATCTTGATATTCTTTATACGCCCGGTAAGGGAAATCGTGTTGCCAATGCGCTTTGTCGTAAGCAACAAGTGGTTGATTCTTCGATGTTGTCTGAGTGGAATTATCTTTTCATCAAGTTCATCGGACGTTTTGGTACGCTTCGTTTTATTGAGTTTTATCTCATTCCTTTTATGGACTAGTGTCCGGTGTTCTTTTATGGTGTTCGGTTCATTGGATGTACTATTATTATACTACATCGGTGTTCCGTCTTATTTGATTCATTGGATGTACCGTTGTACTACATCGGTGTTCCGTCTTATTTGATTCATTGGATGTACCGTTGTACTACATCAATGTCTTCGCTTTTTGATTCATTGGATGTACCGTTGTACTACATCAATGATACGCTTTTGATTCATTGGATGTACCATTGTACTACATCAATGCCTTCGCTTTTTGATTCATTGGATGTACCGTTGTACTACATCAATGTCTTTCTTATTTGATTCATTGGATGTACCGTTGTACTACATCAATGTCTTTGCTATTTGATTCATTGGATGTACCGTTGTAGTACATCAATGTCTTCTCTATTTGATTCATTGGATGTACCGTTGTACTACATCAATGTCTTCGCTTTTTGATTCATTGGATGTACCGTTGTACTACATCAATGATACGCTTTTGATTCATTGGATTTACCGTTGTACTACATCAATGCCTTCGCTTTTTGATTCATTGGATGTACCGTTGTACTACATCAATGTCTTTCTTATTTGATTCGTTGGATGTACCGTTGTACTACATCAATGTCTTTGGTATTTGATTCATTGGATGTACCGTTGTACTACATCAATGTCTTTGCTATTTGATTCATTGGATGTACCGTTGTACTACATCAATGTCTTTGCTATTTGATTCATTGGATGTACCGTTGTACTACATCAATGTCTTCGCTTTTTGATTCATTGGATGTACCGTTGTACTACATCAATGATACGCTTTTGATACATTGGATGTACCGTTTGTACTACATCAATGTCTTCGCTTTTTGATTTATTGGGCGTACCGTTTTCGTACTATGCCGTTGCACCGGCTCAATTTTCTGCTATTCTTGACGTTCCCCACGTCTTTTATCTACAGAAATTCCTTAGGGATTCCGGTTTTCATTCTTGAGCCTGGTATATTATGGAAATTGAAGTTTCACCAGATTTCTTGCTAACTCTTTCGTGCACTTTATGGTGAACTTCCTATTTCAAATTTTCTTTTGTGTTGATATGCTTCCATGGTTGTTACTTCTTATTTTCCTCTTAAGTATTGCGAGGACGCAATTTCTTTAAGGAGGGGAGTCTGTAACAACCCGCATATTTATCGATTTTATATTTAAATATTTTATTTAAATATTTTATCGTTAGTCGGATTTTAGTCCGAAAAGCTACTTTTTGCAAACAGCCGAATTAGGACTCGAGACCACCCCCATTGAGTTCAAAATGGCGTTTGCGACCTTTTTGAGTATAAACTTCGATATGTTTGGAGATAGTAGAATTTTGACCTTTTTCACTTAGGGTTTTGGTTTGGGCTGAGCCCACTTATGTATTCAGTCCCAACCCCCCTCTCCTCTTCACTTCATTCTTATTTTCCTAACACTCAAGCTTTAGCAAAAATGGTGGGAGAGAATGGAAAATAGAAATCCAAAACCCTAGTTCCTCTTGCTAGCTCAAGTTCTTGCTCCAAAATCAAAGAGGACCCATTGGTAAGCTCCTCTTCTTCTTCTCCAACTCATTCTCTCATTTGATTTCAGAAATTTCCTAAACCTAACTTAGGGAATGTTCTTCTTTTAAGCTCAGATTCAAGCTTCTAGTGTGAGATTGAGGTGTGGTTGATTTCCATTTGCTTTCATAGCTTCTCCTTCATTGATTTGGGTTCGAAGGTGAGATTTTTAATCTCACATCTATGCTTATAATTCTCTTCTATTGTTAGGTATGAATTCCTAACACTTATTCATGTGCATTTGAGTTTGATTTGGATTGCTTTTGTGAATATTCCAATTTTTAGTGTTTTGAGTTCAATTCTTTAAAAATCCTAACTTTGATGTTTGAACATGTTTTGGGTGACGCATCGAGGAGCTTATAGGGCCGGGTAGTCGATTGGCATAATCCCTTAGCGCCGTTGCTCGTGCGAATGCAGTTTGGTCAAGATTGAACCTCATTTGTAATAGGCATGGATGAGGCTGGAAACAGGCTCAGCCGACCGACCACTCTGGTCCGGTCGACCGACCTGCTTCCAAGTGCATAAGCACTTTCTGTTTTAAGGCTCGGCCGACCGAGTACAGGGTTCGGTCGACCGACCTGCTGTTAATTGCCAGATTAGACTATTTTGCTAATCCGTTTGAATATCCAACTTTAATCGATTCGTGTTGTCTCCCTTATGTTGTTGTCATTTATTATCGACTTAGATGACCTTTTCTTTGGGAATTTTAGATATATCAACTTTGATGGATTTTATATCGATTTCTTTGGATTTTATTCACGTTTTCGAATGTGAATCTTAGTGATTGATTGTTCCTACAATCTTCTTTGTGATTTGTCACTTTAAAAATATAAAGGTTTTCTATACTAGTAGTAAATATCAAAACTCTTTCCTCAAACGATTTCAATACTATTTTAATACCAAATTCGTTTATAAAACCGTTTTCCAATCTATTAGTATATATAAACCTTTACCTCACTCGTATGAGAAATCTAATTAAACGACTTAGTAAAACAAGTGGTATGAAAACGCTTGCGTTCACTTTGTTGGTTAATTCTTGGACTTGTTCGATTGAAACCCTTGTGACAATTTTCTAGTGGAAATCTACAGTTTGTTCGTAAATATTTAAGTTAAGCAAGTGGTTATGGGACATGAAGCTAAACTCATATATTTACTAGCTTAGTGTAATTGACACTTCTCATTGATCATGACGATCATCTTTGTGATTTAGACTAGCAATGTGCGATGTCTCTTTGTCTGCGAGGGAGACTAAACCCCGTTTTGTGGAGTTTCGACTCAATTTGTGATGGGGTAGCAACCCATGGTCTTCGGGCCATTTGTGGAGCTTCGGCTCAATTTGTGATGGTTAGCGACCATGGAATTAGCGTTCCGTTTGTGATACACGTGTTGGTGAGCTTTTGTAACGACCACGATTTTTCGTGCCAGAAAAATCGGACCATTTAAATGAAAAGAAGGAGGTAGAAGAAGAGAAAACAAAATCAACATCAGAATCTAACCATCGCAGCGGAATAAAATATAATAGATAGTAAATAATCTTTACTCAAAATCAAATATATCTGTTTACATACATTACATCATCAGAATACATCAGTCACAACTCAACATCAATATCATACAATGGGTACACAACAACTCAACACAGCGGAATACGTATATAAATATACAAGTACCAGAGTACGTTTCGTCATCCATCTCGTCTCCTGAGCTCCACAGCATCATATCCTGTATCCTATAATACTCGGTCTGACCCGAGCATTACAGTTAAATAACACCCGAGTCAGTCTGGATTACCAGCGTGAGAAAATCACACCCAATTTATTATTAAAGTTTCAAAATTCCTTTGAAAACAAAAGCATCTCGTAAGACCACGCCACAAATAAACATGTCGGGTTTTTACCTTACGATAGCTAAAACAATTTTATAGAAATCCTTTGATATTATAATAGGGTCTATACACAAGTACTTATAAAATAGCCGAAATTGTTACATTATTAAATTCCAGCTACTAGCCACAAAAGTGGGTAATACAAACAAAACTCGTACAAGGCTCGTAGGGAGAATGGATTTCCAACTAATGACTAGGCACTGGGGTACCACCTGTCACAGTACGGGGCCTAGATCACCGTACCTAGGATTACTCCCTTCATCCCCTGCAACACAAGGCCGGAACCATCCCTTACTTGACAGTCCCGAGTGAGATCACCCCGCGGTTGGGATCAACAACCGCACCACTAAGCCGAAAAATAAAAAGGGACATCTAGACTGGAATGACCTCACCCTGCTTGGGTGCTACCCACCTAACCTTGCTGCATATCCCCTGATTTTCAGTCATTCCCATTTGATGAGGCTTGAGGCTAAGCGTTACCTTTTAGAACGTTTCACTTAGAATGCCCATCGCCCACCTGACGATGTTTCGCAAGCATTCGTCCATACAAGTCCGTCCCGGGTTCGAACGGAACCGAAGGCACTATTCCTACTACATCCATTTTGGAAATATCCTCAGGATTAGTAGAGACTAGCCCTTGCACTTCACTGCTCCATCTTCGCATCCAAACTCGTTTTTCCACGAAAATGTATAAACCGGATCGAAGTGGTTTTCGAGAAATAAATCTCGATCCCGGTCTCTTCGAAACGATCAACGCAATTGGCCAATATTGATAGTCGGTTATTTAACTATCAATTAATATTCACAACATCCATCACACAATAACTAATTTCCCAAATTATTTATTAACCTCAAAATATCTTCCCAAGATATATATTTCCAATTTCAACCGCTTTTGAAAATAGTTTCAAAACCCGTTTTCCTTTCCCAGGGTACATTCCCAATTATTATTTCCATTGGAACGCCAAGTACAAACACTTAAGTTTAAAATAATTTAAAAACATTTTTTTTTATAAAATATACTTATAACTTTTAAAATTATAACTTAAATATTTTATTAAAATAAATATACTAACAAAATATTTTGTATAAGACAATTTATAAAATATAAACTAAATTTCCTCTTTTAAACTCAATACCAAGTTACTTTATATAGTTATTTCAATAATAGATTTAGAAAAATATACTTGCTTTAAAAAAATTAGATTTAGAAATAATAAACTTTCCAAAACCTGCTTTTTCAAACAATTTTAAAAACTTTAAATATTTTTGAAAACCATACTTAGCTATCCAGGGAAATCCTATTCTCTTTCCCATTTCTTAAAAATACATCGCCATTTATTTTTAAACAAATCCCCATTCCTTTAATAAATTCTTACCTTGAATTTATAAAATATCCACCGACATTTTATTTCACTTTATAACCCAGTCATAAAGTCCCAAAATCTCTCTTCACTTTAAATTTAAATTTCAACACCTAAATCAATTTTACAATTGATTTCCATTTACTTTACCATGAAATAAATTCTCTTACTTCATTTATTTCAAAATTTATTAACTTTAGATTTAATTTCCAATTTATGTTTTAAAATCTTTAAACTGAAAAATACCAAATTCAGATTCCTCAATTTCCTTTCTTTACCTTTAAATTTAATCCTTACATTTAAAATAATGACTTTTATTCACTTAAGTTCCAGAATTTACTATTCCTCAGTTAATTCAATTTCCTCATATTCCATATTTTGTTAGATTTTAGAAATCACTCTATTTTATTTTATTTTCACTTCATTATTCAATTTATTCCAATTTACTAGAATTATTTACTTAAAATTTTACTCTTTTATTACCTTTCAAAAATCCAATTCCATAGATTTTGGTAACTCTTTAAACTGAGTCATTCCATCCAACCATACTATCCAATATTCCAGTTATCCATAAAACAATCACAGGATATCAAATATTCATCACACAGAATATTAAATAATCTAATAAATTTGAGGAATCCAGTTGGATCCCTCCAACCTGTTTCCCTGCATCCACAAATGTTAGCACAATATTATTTACTAATTTCAGAATATATCATTCTATAGCACATCAATCAATCAATTTCAACCATTCAAACAATTATTTAAATTTAATCATTTAAATTTAAATTTAAACTGAGTGAGATTAACTCAGCTTTGATTTTATTGTAGCAACCCTTCCCAATCTCGACTCGTTTCAGTACTTTTTGACCTTGAATAACAATTGCACGGATTTTATTAATATTTGGATAGATCGAACAATTAATTTCCGTTTAAATAAATTTATTCTTTAACTCAAATAATTTAATCTTCGGCTAATGATTTATTTCAACAAATAATTAAATTTAAACTAATTCTCCTTTATAAAAATCTTTTAGTAAGTAAAATAAATCAATTAAGTTTATTAAACAATTTAATCTCCATCATGCATCAATTTAAAAATTAAACTAGTTAGTTTATAATGGATATAGGCATTTTATTTCTCATCTAGTAACTACAAAAGTATATTTATAACAATATCCTATATAGATCTTGAAAAATCAAACTTCCTACAAATTTCTAGATTTTCCAAAACTTTATAATAATCTTTCCGTTTTACAGTAAGTTATTAAAATAGGGGTGTAACTATATACTTGTATTTGTATTATACACACAGGAAAAATTCAGAGTTTATTTTTGTAACGTCCCGAAAATTTTCGACTTTCGAAAATTCAACATCGATACTCACTTTATCGACTGCCGAGAAATCGAAGGCCAAAAACCCGAAAAGTTATGGTTTAACAAAAAGAATTTAAGAAAAGAGAAGAGAAAAAGATAGAAGATAGAGAGGAAAGAGAATAGAAAAACGATTGGAAAAAGAAAATAGAAAATAGAGAAGAGATAGAAAATAGAAAGGAAAAGAGAACAGCGAACAGAACAGAAAGAAAATAGAGAAAACATAGAACGGAACAGAAAACAACAGAACAACATCAGAATCTCACAATTCGCAGCGGAACAACATATAATAGATAAATGAATAATCTTTAAACAAAGAACTATATCAGTTAATACATTACATCATATTACATTTCATTCCATCATATCATCAGAGTGTACAACAACATACAACAAACAGTGCAGCGGAAAAAGAAATACTATATAAACTAGTAGTACGCTATGCCATCCAGCTTGCCTCCAGCAACTCCAAAATATCCAGAATATCCTGATAAACCTAACTCTTAACTGCCCGTGTGGAAATTGGTAGGCACCCAGAGTTTAGGAAGGGAAACAATAAACTCCGAGTCAGTCATGTGACTGGTGTGAGAACTCAAAACAGTTTATTTATCTTTAAAATCAAAATAGAGGAATGTTTTTTAAAGTCAATTCGCAATGCTTTTAAAAATGATACTACCATAAGGCCTCCCGCACACACACACAATGCAAACGCAGAATCGGAGGAGATTTCTCCTTATGATAGTCAAAGATGCTTGATACGCATTAAAAAGAACATTTGATATTATCATTAGTGCATAGTGTAGGAAAAATTTATTTCGAAAATAGAATATAAATCTTAGCCAGCATAGACATTCCGAACTATGCCTACTATAGCTACCATCCAAACAGTAGGGCGCCACCATAAGTGAATGATAGGTTCTACAACTAATACCGTACAAGTCACGTATTGTTTCTTTGGATTACCAACGAATGATCAGGCCAAGGAACTTCCCATTGCCACATGAGAATGCCTCTGGATGGACATCCCCGAAAACCAAACCGGATCTCTACCAACACAAGGCCGGGTTACCCCTAACTGAGTAACAACTGACCGAATATGCCATCCCCCGGTCCTTTGGGACCTTTCACCGAGCGCTCGTAATCAATTCACACAATCATAACAAAGTGTTTTCAACATGAGTAAGTATCTGGGCTCCATACCATGATACCACCCTTTTCCAGAAGGAAATGCACACATCCTAAAGGGCGCTACCCCTCATAACCTTGCCGCATCTTTCCTGTTTTGACCATTCACGGGGTGTGAGGCTCGACGAAGTCACGTCCACAAAAACATACTTTATACAAAAGCCATGTTTTGGGTCAACAAATGATCATAGAAATGATCACCAAGATAGACGATCAAATAAACGATCCTATCACAAATAATCAACACGATGATCATTTACAGTAACACTCAGCATGTCACATTACCAAATTGGGAATATATCACTGATAACATTCAACTACATAACCTCTGAGCTCGTACGTCTCAGAGAAGGGTGTTAAGCTAAAAGAATAAATTCTCCGCCACCAACAGAAATATATTTGAAAGAAATCGGCTCTATATCTCAACTTGTAATGTCAGGCATACTATCCATACAAGTCTGTTCCGGGCTCGAACAAAACCGAAGGCATTTACAAAGAAGTCCTTGCAATCCGGATATTCACCATCCTGATCGGATTTCCCATCACTTAGGGAGTCTCTATACCGTTGCAACTCAGTGCAGAGACAATCGACAGGTTATCCTATCGCTCTCGCAAATACCGGGTCTTCAACACCGATCTTCAATGCGATTCATAACGACGTATCACATATTCGGAATGGGTTATACGACCCCATGGTCCTTTCCCGGTTAACCCGAATAGTGAGCGCTTATTCAAAAACAAGTGTGGCATTCAAATCCAAACAAATCACATCAAATACCCATTCAAAGGGAAATATTGATAGTCGGTTATTGAATTATCAATGGATATGCACACATCACCAGATTCCAAATAATTTTCCAAATTATTTATTTCCCAAAAATATCTTTACAAGATATATTATTTTCAATACTTCAAAAATAAATCAATATTTATTTTTAAACAAATTCTCCTTTTCATTCATAAATTCCATAGTGAATTTATATTCCAAAATTATCTATGAATATTCGATTTCGATTATTCATTTCAATTTATCTTCAAAAAGATAAATTCTCTAATATTCACTTTATATTGGAAAACATTTCCATACTTACATAATAAGTTATTCACAAATCCATTTATTTTCAACTCTTAGAAAATATTCAATATATTTAAATCGAGATTAAGTATACATTTCATTCTTTAAGGAAATCATTCTCTTAAACATATTTATTTGGGCCAAAACGAATGTTGCGTAAAACATCGTTACGACAACCCAAAATCACTATTATAGGGATTCGAAATTAAAATAGATATATAAATCCCAATACTATACAAAACATTTCCTTTCGGAAATCATTTACTATAACAACAGTGTTATAGTCCAACATTTCCTTCTATTTCTCGAAAACGTCTATTTCAACAATAAATGTTGAAATCTATGGTTTCGAATCTCAACACATTTTAAAACATCGTTAGATCGTTTTAATTCTATTTAAAATATCACATTCAAAACAATTTCTTTAACATATTATTCACTACTCAAAAACGTGAATATACTACGTTAACAATTTTCATCCTTTTATTCCTTTTATTTTAAAGGATCATTCACAGTCAAAAATGTGAATATAACTCCATTAATAGGTTTCAACATTTTACTTATCAAAATAAGTCGTTTGCGAATTTATAAAACAACGTTTATAAATCCCATTTCTATTTATTTATAACAACTTCCTTTTATAAATTTTCTTTATTAACCTATTCGATTTATAACTCAATTATAGACTAAAGGTTCATATTATAAGTTAAATGCTTATAAAACAATTATTTTACAAAAATCGTTCCTTTGAACTTCATAATTATAAATCTTATAACTTATAAGATTCAATTATTTATCCAAATATATTCTTTAATAATTTCACAAAATTTATAAATCTTACTATTTATAAATTTCACTTATAACTTCACCATTTATAATTCTATAAATTTCATTCATTTCTGCAATCCATTTTCACTTCATTCAAACACTTATAAAAACTCGTTTTATAATTCCAAGGTTTTAATTTATAAATATCAATTTATAAATCCTTTATAAAATCAATTTATACTATTATTTTAAAACATCCTTAATCTCCTTTATTATTTCACCATTTCGATTCATAAAATAATTAAATTTTATAAATCCTATATTTAAACTTTTTTACAATAAATTCAAAAATCCCATTTAAACTATTTTATAAAATCATTAGCATCATATTCTCAAAAATCAGTTTTTAACTATTTTTCTCAAAAATCATAATTTTTATAACTTTAAAAATTATAACGTTTATTTATTTAAAATAGATCAAATTCCAAACATATAGTATATTTTCAAAAATCACTTTATACATTATTTTAAAATTCCAAAACTTGGTCCAATGATGCTACATATCAAATAGTCAATCACGACAACAACGATATCATATATCGATATGATAATCAATCAAATATCAAAATATCTGAAATCAAATAAATACTGTTGAAGAATCCAGTTGGATCCCTCCAACCTGTTTCCTGCATCACAAACATTAGCACAATACCAATTTCGCTCCAGTACGAAATTATCGCGGTATATGGGATTTAAATATTATCCGCTTAATAACGGCGCAATAGGGTCTCATCCGCTAAAAAAATGCGGGAAATCAACAACTCCAATATATACATATGCCAATATATATATATTGCTATTATATATAATACCAATTTCACTGTTTATGAAATATTCGCGGTATATGTTTTTAATAAATAACATCCGCTTACTAACGGCGTATAATGCCTATTTTAAGAATCAATAGATAACAATCATCATTCAAACATGCATTCAAATATTTTAAAACTAACTATTTAAAATAAAATCGAAACTGATTCGATTGAGTGAGAAGTTCTCACCTTGATTTTAAATTCCGTTTTAGCGATTTATTTCGAATAAAATTAAACGGACGTTTAATTTTACCCAAAATTCTCACTAACTCCAAACAACTCCAATCCAATTCCATCGCGTAGTGCTCGTCCATATGATTCCAACGCAACTGGTTTCGCACGTTTTCGACCTCGTATGAAAAAGTTATGATTATTTGAAGTTACACGAGTTTTATATTCATAATTTACAATATAAACTAAATATTTTCAAACCACAACTCATCTCAACCCTCAGATCTATGCTCCTCCTCATCTGGACCGCACACCCCCATCCCTTCTCTCCCATTCACCATCTCCAGTAACCAAGCCGTGCAAAAGAACCCATCAACAAAAACTAGGTTTAGATTTATCGATCACCACAAACCACCTGGAGACGATCGGGAAGTGCCAAATCGAAGCCCTTGCTCCCTCCTTCACTCGGCCCCAACCACCTGCAGCTCGGCCCCCCCTTCCACCTTAATTTCCGTGCGCAACCTACAGCCATCGGCCCCACTTTGCTCCCTCCACGTCGCTCCAAACACGATCATCTCCGTATGAAATTAAAGCTCTCGTCGAGCTCTACAAGTTTCATGTTGAACACTTCGTGTAATTCTTGATGGATTGAGAGTGATTGAGGGATGAATGTGGGTGTTTTCTGGCCATCCATCATAAAAGAGGCGGCTAGGTTTAGAAAATTAGGGTTTAGTGTTTTTTTTTATTTAATTTATGAAGGGTGGGGCTATTTATAAGAAAATCGATCGACACTATTCATCCCGGAAATTCCGAACTCCGATTTACGCGCCGTAACTAGCGTTTCTAGGGTTTACCCCGCGTTCCGGACACAATGGAATAGGTTTCGGAAACTAATTCAGACATATGTGCGAGTTATGGCAATAAACGCTCAATTTAAATTAAACCGATTTAAGCGATTTTCTAGGCGTTTTAATTTGTGTCGGACAAACGGTAAATCCAATTGACATGAAATTTGAAACCTTACAATAATATCACATTACGGATCCGATGAAACTGGTTTCGTCGAAATCCGAGACTTTTTGAAAAATGGCTATTTTAACTCGCCAAATTAAAATTAAAAATAATTCGATGCGTTTCAAGCTGCCACGATCAAACGATAACTCTGATTGACACGAAAATTGAAATCCGGTAATAACTAACTATTACGGATCCAATGGAACTGGTTTCGTTCAATTCTGAGACTGTTCAAAAATTGACTATTTTCACTAGTCGATTTTAATATTAAAATATTCAATTTTCACAAATTAACTCTTAATTCGATTTTAAAAGTTCTAAAATATCATTCTAACTTCAATATGATAAAATAAAATTTTACAAATCATTTTCAATCAAATTTATCGTAATTTTCAATTATTTCCATAATTTAACATATTAAATTATCG
The DNA here is from genome assembly GCA_030765085.1 of Allium cepa. Lineage (NCBI taxonomy): Eukaryota > Viridiplantae > Streptophyta > Magnoliopsida > Asparagales > Amaryllidaceae > Allium > Allium cepa. The sequence goes on from CM060935.1 coordinate 1,015,088,833, forward strand.
ATTTAATTATCCAATTAAATCCAATAATTCAAATTAAATTTATTTGACTTATAAATTTCACTTATTAATATTTAAAATTAATTAAATATTCAAATTTTAATTAAATAAAATTCTGGTTCGTTACAATCTTCCCCCCTTAAAAGAATTTCGTCCTCGAAATTATTAAGTAAGAAAGTTACAAAATTTATTAACTTTCCAAAATTCATAGTTAAATATCTTACAATACTTTACTAAGTTTTCAAATCGTACTTAGTTATCTTTTCAAAACAACTACTATTGTTTAACTTTCAATTCAAAATCAAAGTTAAAGTTTTCAAAAAATTTCCAAATTTTCTCAAATTTTTTCTAACGCCTTAAATTTCCGGAAAAATTCGCCATAGTCTCCTTTGCGCGGCTCGATCCGAAAAAAAAAATGACAGTATATATATCACAAATATACATCTCATCAAGTAATGAGGCATCCCGCAGGGAAAAAAGTATAAAAGTACGGTATGTAATCCGAGATATGTACCTTATATTTTATTAGCGAGCATATACGGCTAATATAGCGCGAAAGCGAGCTCCAAATGCGAAGCAAACGCGATCCGCACCTACGAATCACTCAACAAACAACATGAGAATCATGTATATGGACAATAGTATCAATATACAACATATATCAACATAATAACTATATATGTCACATAGCAAATGAAACAAAAGAAATATATTCAACCATCAACCAACTATCATCCAAAAATTCATAACCAATATATATTCATTCATATTCTCATTAATATTTAATGAATTGGTTTTTCAATCTAATCACATATGATTCATTCACAGTGGATGTTTTTACTAACATTCATTTTCAATTAGTTTATATTCACTAATTCATATTCAAGTTGGTTCACTTCCAAATCAAATTCAATTCTATTCAAATTTATTTACTTCTAATTTGAATTCAATTCCTTTAGCTTCAAATTTTGCTAATTCAATTTCATTAACACTTAATGAATTATATACAATCAACTAACAACCATATAACAACCAATGTATATTAATTACAACCAAATTTCTTTGCTTATATTCATTCAATTTGGTTTCAACACCATCACTTTCAATTGGTTTAATTAAATTGATCTTCATTCAACTATTCAACTTTCCAATAACATTAAGATTTTAATGAATTGACACTTACATTCATTATTTCATATCAACTTAATTCACATTTAATTGATTTAACATTAAATCCATTCATTCAAACATTTCTTAAGTTATATTCCATTTTATAAACATCACTTGTTTTACATAACTTAAATTCATTTTTATTACAACTCATATTCATAAATATATCCATATAGCTTCACTTCTTATATACATATAAGTTTATTTCACAATTGTAAATCACTTTAATTATAATTCAATTCTTATAATTCTTTTTCTTATACAATTATTCTTCAATTTAGATTATTCAAACATCTAAACAATCAACTTATATACACTTTTAATAATTCTGAAAAATCATTTCTTTTATATATAAAAATATAATCAAGTAAAATTATTTCATTTACCCAATTTAAAACAATATTGTGTCGGTTTATCTTGTTTAAGAGTTTAGAAACCCCTTTCTACGATAGTTAGCTAGACTACATCGACCGAAATCTAAAAACAATCAACCGATAAGTCAACACAATACAAAACAATTATGTATTCACTAACAAATACGCTCTCATATCTATTATTACACTCAAACTCATTCTAGAGCACTACTGACTCTATCTCTAATGAGTAATACCCAACAGAACCATGGTTGTCGCTTAACCATATGCTCTGATAACAAATGTAACGCCCCGAAAATTTTCGACTTTCGAAAATTCAACATCGATACTCACTTTATCGACTGCCGAGAAATCGAAGGCCAAAAACCCGAAAAGTTATGGTTTAAGAAAAAGAATTTAAGAAAAGAGAAGAGAAAAAGATAGAAGATATAGAGGAAAGAGAATAGAAAAAAGATAGGAAAAAGAAAACAGAAAATAGAGAAGAGATAGAAAATAGAAAGGAAAAGAGAACAGAGAACAGAACAGAAAGAAAATAGAGAAAACATAGAACGGAACAGAAAACAACAGAACAACATCAGAATCTCACAATTCGCAGCGGAACAACATATAATAGTTAAATGAATAATCTTTAAACAAAGAACTATATCAGTTATTACATTACATCATATTACATTTCATTCCATCATATCATCAGAGTGTACAACAACATACAACAAACAGTGCAGCGGAAAAAGAAATACTATATAAACTAGTAATACGCCATGCCATCCAGCTTGCCTCCAGCAACTCCAGAATATCCAGAATATCCTGATAAACCTAACTCTTAACTGCCCGTGTGGAAATTGGTGGGCACCCAAAGTTTAGGAAGGAAAACAATAAACTCCGAGTCAGTCATGTGACTGGTGTAAGAACTCAAAACAGTTTATTTATCTTTAAAATCAAAATAGAGGAATATTTTTTAAAGTCAATTCGCAATGCTTTTAAAAATGAGACTACCATAAGGCCTCCCGCACACACACACAATGCAAACGCAGAATCGGAGGAGATTTCTCCTTATGATAGTCAAAGATGCTTGATACGCATTAAAAAGAACATTTGATATTATCATTAGTGCATAGTGTAGGAAAAATTTATTTCGAAAGTAGAATATAAATCTTAGCCAGCATAGACATTCCGAACTATGCCTACTATAGCTACCATCCAAACAGTAGGGCGGCACCATAAGTGAATGAGAGGTTCTACAACTAATACCGTACAAGTCACGTATTGTTTCTTTGGATTTCCAACGAATGATCAGGCCAAGGAACTTCCTATTGCCACATGAGAATGCCTCTGGATGGACATCCCCGAGAACCAAACCGGATCTCTACCAACACAAGGCCGGCTTACCCCTAACTGAGTAATAACTGACCGAATATGCCATCCCCCGGTCCTTTGGGACCGTTCACCGAGCGCTCGTAATCAATTCACACAATCATAACAAAGTGTTTTCAACATGAGTAAGTATCTGGGCTCCATACCATGATACCACCCTTTTCCAGAAGGAAATGCACACATCCTAAAGGGCGCTACCCCTCATAACCTTGCCGCATCTTTCCTGTTTTGACCATTCACGGGGTGTGAGGCTCGACGAAGTCACGTCCACAAAAACATACTTTATACAAACGCCATGTTTTGGGTCAACAAATGATCATAGAAATGATCACCAAGATAGACGATCAAATAAACGATCCTATCACAAATAATCAACACAATGATCATTTACAGCAACATTCAGCATGTCACATTACCAAATTGGGAATATATCGCTGATAACATTCAACTACATAACCTCTGAGCTCGTACGTCTCAGAGAAGGGTGTTAAGCTAAAAGAATAAATTCTCCGCCACCAACAGAAATATATTTGAAAGAAATCGGCTTTATATCTCAACTTGTAATGTCAGGCATACTATCCATACAAGTCTGTTCCGGGCTCGAACAAAACCGAAGGCACTTACAAAGAAGTCCTTGCAATCCGGATATTCACCATCCTGATCGGATTTCCCATCACTTAGGGAGTCTCTATACCGTTGCAACTCAGTGCAGAGACAATCGACAGGTTATCCTATCGCTCTCGCAAATACCGGGTCTTCAACACCGATCTTCAATGCGATTCATAACGACGTATCACATATTCGGAATGGGTTATACGACCCCATGGTCCTTTCCCGGTTGACCCGAATAGTGAGCGCTTATTCAAAAATAAGTGTGGCATTCAAATCCAAACAAATCACATCAAATACCCATTCAAAGGGAACTATTGATAGTCGGTTATTGAACTATCAATGGATATGCACACATCACCAGATTCCAAATAATTTTCCAAATTATTTATTTCCCAAAAATATCTTTACAAGATATATTATTTTCAATACTTCAAAAATAAATCAATATTTATTTTTAAACAAATTCTCCTTTTCATTCATAAATTCCATAGTGAATTTATATTCCAAAATTATCTATGAATATTCGATTTCGATTATTCATTTCAATTTATCTTCAAAAAGATAAATTCTCTAATATTCACTTTATATTGGAAAACATTTCCATACTTACATAATAAGTTATTCACAAATCCATTTATTTTCAACTCTTAGAAAATATTCAATATATTTAAATCGAGATTAAGTATACATTTCATTCTTTAAGGAAATCATTCTCTTAAACATATTTATTTGGGCCAAAACGAATGTTGCGTAAAACATCGTTACGACAACCCAAAATCACTAGTATAGGGATTCGAAATTAAAATAGATATATAAATCCCAATACTATACAAAACATTTCCTTTCGGAAATCATTTACTATAACAACAGTGTTATAGTCCAACATTTCCTTCTATTTCTCGAAAACGTCTATTTCAACAATAAATGTTGAAATCTATGGTTTCGAATCTCAACACATTTTAAAACATCGTTAGATCGTTTTAATTCTATTTAAAATATCACATTCAAAACAATTTCTTTAACATATTATTCACTACTCAAAAACGTGAATATACTACGTTAACAATTTTCATCCTTTTATTCCTTTTATTTTAAAGGATCATTCACAGTCAAAAATGTGAATATAACTCCATTAATAGGTTTCAACATTTTACTTATCAAAATAAGTCGTTTGCGAATTTATAAAACAACGTTTATAAATCCCATTTCTATTTATTTATAACAACTTCCTTTTATAAATTTTCTTTATTAACCTATTCGATTTATAACTCAATTATAGACTAAAGGTTCATATTATAAGTTAAATGCTTATAAAACAATTATTTTACAAAAATCGTTCCTTTGAACTTCATAATTATAAATATTATAACTTATAAGATTCAGTTATTTATCCAAATATATTCTTTAATAATTTCACAAAATTTATAAATCTTAAATTTCACTTATAACTTCACCATTTATAATTCTATAAATTTCATTCATTTCTGAAATCCATTTTCACTTCATTCAAACACTTATAAAAACTCGTTTTATAATTCTAAGGTTTTAATTTATAAATATCAATTTATAAATCGCTTTATAAAATCAATTTATACTATTATTTTAAAACATCCTTAATCTCCTTTATTATTTCACCATTTCGATTCATAAAATAATTAAATTTTATAAATCCTATATTTAAACTTTTTTACAATAAATTCAAAAATCCCATTTAAACTATTTTATAAAATCATTAGCATCATATTCTCAAAAATCAGTTTTTAACTATTTTTCTCAAAAATCATAATTTTTATAACTTTAAAAATTATAACGTTTATTTATTTAAAATAGATCAAATTCCAAACATATAGTATATTTTCAAAAATCACTTTATACATTATTTTAAAATTCCAAAACTTGGTCCAATGATGCTACATATCAAATAGTCAATCACGACAACAACGATATCATATATCGATATGATAATCAATCAAATATCAAAATATCTGAAATCAAATAAATACTGTTGAGGAATCCAGTTGGATCCCTCCAACCTGTTTCCTGCATCACAAACATTAGCACAATACCAATTTCGCTCCAGTACGAAATTATTGCGGTATATGGGATTTAAATATTATCCGCTTAATAACGGCGCAATAGGGTCTCATCCGCTAAACAAATGCGGGAAATCAACAACTCCAATATATACATATGCCAATATATATATATTGCTATTATATATAATACCAATTTCACTGTTTATGAAATATTCACGGTATATGTTTTTAATAAATAACATCCGCTTACTAACGGCGTATAATGTCTATTTTAACAATCAATAGATAACAATCATCATTCAAACATGCATTCAAATATTTTAAAACTAACTATTTAAAATAAAATCGAAACTGATTCGATTGAGTGAGAAGTTCTCACCTGGATTTTAAATTCCGTTTTAGCGATTTATTTCGAATAAATTAAACGGACGTTTAATTTTATCCAAAATTCTCACTAACTCCAAACGACTCCAATCCAATTCCATCGCGTAGTGCTCGTCCATACGATTCCAACGCAACTGGTTTCGCGCGTTTTCGACCTGGTATGAAAAAGTTATGATTATTTGAAGTTACACGAGTTTTATATTCATAATTTCAATATAAACTAAATATTTTCAAACCACAACTCATCTCAACCCTCAGATCTATGCTCCTCCTCATCTGGACCGCACACCCCCATCCCTTCTCTCCCGTTCACGATCTCCAGTAACCAAGCCGTGCAAAAGAACCCATCAACAAAAACTAGGTTTAGATTTATCGATCACCACAAACCACCTGGAGACGATCGGGAAGTGCCAAATCGAAGCCCTTGCTCCCTCCTTCACTCGGCCCCAACCACCTGCAGCTCGGTCCCCCTTCCACCTTAATTTCCGTGCGCAACCTACAGCCATCGGCCCCACTTTGCTCCCTCCACGTCGCTCCAAACACGATCATCTCCGTATGAAATTAAAGCTCTCGTCGAGCTCTACAAGTTTCATGTTGAACACTTCGTGTAATTCTTGATGGATTGAGAGTGATTGAGGGATGAATGTGGGTGTTTTCTGGCCATCCATCATAAAAGAGGCGGCTAGGTTTAGAAAATTAGGGTTTAGTGTTTTTTTTTTATTTAATTTATGAAGGGTGGGGCTATTTATAAGAAAATCGATCGACACTATTCATCCCGGAAATTCCGAACTCCGATTTACGCGCCGTAACCAGCGTTTCTAGGGTTTACCCCGCGTTCCGGACACAATGGAACAGGTTTCGGAAGCTAATTCGGACATCTGTGCGAGTTATGGCAATAAACGCTCAATTTAAATTAAACCGATTTAAGCGATTTTCTAGGCGTTTTAATTTGTACCGGATAAACGGTAAATCCAATTGACACGAAATTTGAAACCTTACAATAATATCACATTACGGATCCGATGAAACTAGTTTCGTCGAAATCCGAGACTTTTTGAAAAAAGGCTATTTTAACTCGCCAAATTAGAATTAAAAATAATTCGATGCGTTTCAAGCTGCCACGATCAAACGATAACTCCGATTGACACGAAAATTGAAATCCGGTAATAACTAACTATTACGGATCCAATGGAACTGGTTTCGTTCAATTCTGAGACTGTTCAAAAATTGACTATTTTCACTAGTCGATTTTAATATTAAAATATTCAATTTTCACAAATTAACTCTTAATTCGATTTTAAAAGTTCTAAAATATCATTCTAACTTCAATATGATAAAATAAAATTTTACAAATCATTTTCAATCATATTTATCGTAATTTTCAATTATTTCCATAATTTAACATATTAAATTATCGATTTAATTATCCAATTAAATCCAATAATTCAAATTAAATTTATTTGACTTATAAATTTCACTTATTAATATTATAAATTAATTAAATATTCAAATTTTAATTAAATAAAATTCTGGGTCGTTACAATTTTATTTTATACATATATGTATATATATATATATATTCCTCTCTAATATGTATATGAAATAAAATATCTTCACTGTCTCTCTCTTTTCTTTTTTTTTCTGATTTACATATACTCATGTTAAAAATCAAGTTCAAATAAATAAATAAAACAAAATGGAGGACACCTCACTGCAATCACGACCTTCCCAATCGAACAGTGAATGTTGCGATTGCTACTGAGAATCGCACGCCACCATACCCCTTCCTCCAGTACGCCTCACCCACAAACCCTACTCACTGCCTCGAAGGAGTTCGCAGCCATCACCCAACAATCCATCAACGATCTGCCATCGCGACTTCATCACGACCTCTGGCACCACTCGGTCCTACCGGCAGCCACCACACTCGAACCCTCGTTCACCTCCATCCCAGACGAACTACACCTCGACCTCGTTACAGACGCGTCGTTCCAATGCCAGCTCGAACAAACTTCCAATGACGCCGCCACTTCCCTATGAACGAGCGACTTCATCGCGACAGGCCGCGACTTCTCCCTCTTCCCGCTTGAACAATCTCGCACCCCTCTCTCTCTTCAAATCGTGAATCGTTCGGATTAAGTGGAGGAATTTGATTCTGTTTGCAAATTGGGTTTAGAAAGCAGAAGTCTCGATTCCCTTTTTTTTTGTGGATTTGCTTTTAGGCTTCGGCCATTATCTCTTTTATTTCTATTTCAGCTCATTTTTTTTGAAGAAGATGACTCGGTTGTACTTATTAAGGAGGAAGCGTGTGGAAGAAAACACGCTACAGTATTTTGAAAGGTGATAGAGTCGCGGCTGATAGGAAAGGAGACGGCTGATAGTGACCAATATAAATATATATGTATATTTAAGTTAAATTTTCGATATAAAATCTAGCGCGTTTATATATCGTACGCTCACATAACAATTCCGATCAAAACGAAATTTGAAATCCGATAATAATTCAATATTACGGATCTAATGGAACTGGTTTCGTTGAATTCCGAGACTGTGCCTCGGAAGGCTATTTTTAAATTCAGTTTAAACTATATATTTTTAAAAACTGAACAAAACATCTTTAAATTCGATTCTATCACTTTTATTATCTTCAGTATTATCAATATAAATTTTACGAGCCTTCAATTTTTTTTTTTAAAACAGGCATAAATTTCCAGATTCAATAATTTACCCAATTTCGATAATTAAATTCAACAATTAATTATCAAATGAATACTGATATTTGAAATTAAAGTTAATAATTAACTTTTGAATATTTAAAATAAATTAAATATTCCCATTTCAAATGTCTAAAAATTCCGGGTTGTCACATTCCTCCCCCCTTAAAAGAATTTCGTCCCCGAAATTACTAGTTGGAAGACTGATCCATAACCCGTTAACTATTTCCTCAAACCAAACAATTTTTAACAACTTAGCAAACAAATCTTTTTATCGAAGACACTCTAACTCTATCCTAGCCTTTTAAACTTATCCATAAGCCTTAAACCATATTACATACTTACTTATCAATTCAAATCTTAAATTTGAATTCAAATTTTAAATTATCAAAATTTTCTCAAAAATTTTCTAACTCTCTAAATTTTCGAAAAATTTCGCCAGCGTCTCCTTTGCGCGGCTAGCTCGGTACAACTACAAAATGGCTCTACGGCCTCCCAAATCCAACAAGAAAACAAAAGGCCAAGTGGCTCGACAAAAACCCAATCAAAATCTCATATAGAAATTCAAATACATACCTTTTTGTCGGGCCATTTAAATTTTATCTTCTGAAATCTAACATCAATTTCCTTCTGCTTTTAAAACACCTGTATATCCTGTTATAACAATAATGTCCATCCACAACATTCAAAATCATTTTGCATTACTTTTACACAAATTTCAATATTTGCTTTATTTAAGCCCATACGATGCACACATATTATTCGTATTCAATTACCAAATCCGATCGTTCACTCGATCACACAATTTCACTTCCGAACTAGTATCGTCCACCCGACTTCCTAGTGCGGACTCAGATCTGGTTTCTTGATCAGAAACCGTCATTCTCCTTGCATAGTCATAACTATGATAGAGAATTTCCAGAATCAATCAACAATCCATATCCAGGTTCGCCGTCGAAAATCAAGTGAAAAATCCTAACTCGGATCGATATAACTATCTCGAAAATCTGTGCTCGAATTCTGGATCAATATAGCTATGCAAATAAATAATATACGTACACCTTACGTAATTAGCCCAATTTATTTTTAGCTACTCCAATTCTCTTTTTATTCACATTCCCAGCTATCACTTTAACCTTCAGTTAATTTCCATTCAATTATTCCCTTGGAATAATTTTTCCCAATACCAAATTTACTTAAGAATTTCATTTTCCATTCCTTAAGTTTAATTTGAATATTGTATATAATTCTTATATAAATCTTCATTTTACTATTGAAGTTTATTTCCATTACCATTCTCTTTGCCTTTACAATTTCATTTAAGTTTAAATTTTGGTTTCCACTTTGAATATTGTATTAGTTGCACTTACTAATTAATTTAAATCTCAATTAAAGTTTATTTGCAAACTTTACTTCTTTAGTTTCTTCAATTTCATTCTCTTTACATTTACATTCCAATTAGATTTCAATATCCAATTTCAATTTTATTTTCTTAGCAAATTTAGATCATTTGCCGTTAATGAAAATTTTCGAGAATTTCAAAAAATTTCTAACTCCCAAAATTTACGGAAAATTTTGGCAGAGTCTCCTTTGTACGGAGGGACTTCTACGATATCGCAGGATGCACAAAAACATATATACATCGGTCTCAGGCCGGAAATCAATATACATCGACCCACACGGTCGGAAAACAGAAAAACGGTTCATATTTCCTATTTGTATTGCGTAGGCGTACCTTATTTTAGCATTTTCAAGCAAGCGGCGATTTATTTTAGCAAATTGCGCAATCAAATCCAGCCAAACGGCTTCCCTGAACCTGTACTTACTCAATATAAATATGTAAGTGACAATTACACAAATTTATAGCATTTCACTTAAATATAAATAATTAAAACATGGGTTTCATAAATGATGAATATCATATACTTCCACAAGCACATATGAAACATTTCGACATTTATTTTGAATGCTTCCAATCCATTCCAATACCATTTCATTTAATTCATTTTACATTCCAATTAAATGATTTACACTTCATTGCCTACTTCCAATTCATTTGAATCCAAACGAGTTTATTTTTATTCCAAGTGATTCAAAATAAAATTTATTTCACTTCTATCAACTCATAAAATTTTATTCAATGAATTCCCATTTTATTCGAAGCCAAGCTCTTGTTAATATAACTTGAGTTACTCAACTTAATTACTAATTTCATTCCACTTACCAAACAGGTTTTATTATAAACCATTTATAATTCAACCGATTTCAAAAATCAATTTTTAGTCAATTTCTATTCATTCATAGAATTTTGATTTTATTAATAACAAGGTCTTTTCCATTCTATTTCAACCTACTTGGAATTGATTCACAAATTCCAACCATCACTGTTATAACCCAATTTCATTTTGTTGGACGACACTCCCAATTATTTTTAATTCATCGTTGGTCTAAGTTGAATTTATATGTTACTCGAGCTCATTTCCAATTTCATTGTTAGCTCCATTCGCTTAGATTAAATTAGTATATTTCATTGAATCAATATGAATTCTAATTCACATTCAATAATTTATTTCGGAATTCCTTTCATTTTATAATGAGGCCATTTCCAATTTATCCCTACTTGGATTTTTATTGGCAATACAAATCATTTTTATATTAATTCAATTCCATTCAACTTTAATTCAAATTTAATTCACTTACAATTTCAAGTTGAATTTCTATTAATAACTCAACATCTCTTTCAAATTTTATCATTTATCCGCAACTCAAATTTTTATTTAAACAATTCGAGTTCCATTTCCATATTCCATTAATTAATCTTGGAACATTCCATATTATTTACATCGAATATTCATCCCATAATTCATTTACAAACTCAACATTTGTCACCACAAAATTTGATATTCAACATACATTAAATCAATATTTGATTTTTATTTCAAAATTTCTTTATCTATTTTACTGGAGTTCAACCTATTTATTTTATAAGTTAAGTTTTGGATTTTCATTCACTTTCCAAATTCAAAACTATTTTATTTTGGCTTATTAATCTCATTTCTAAATTTTATAGGTCGCATTTTATTTATTTTCACACTTCCATCTGTCCACAATCAATCTCATTCACATTTTTACTTATCTCCAGGAATTTTTATTTCAATACTGTTCAATTCGTTTATAAGTTGTCGAAACTTATTTATTCCAATTCGATACTTTCTCTGTTACATTTATTTAGTCTAGTATATTTTTATTACTCCATAAACATTTAAATACTATTCCAGAGTTTAAACAATTTCCCAAAATTTCAAAATTACTTTCGAAACCAACTACATCCAAAATCCTTTGCATTTCCAAACCAAATTCAACTTCTTGCAAATAAACACCAATACAAAATCATTCAGGTAGCAATCCCTCTCTTGGAAACTCGAAAATGAACACCGATGATGTCGCGATCATCATCGGAATTATTTTCCAGCGACTACAGAGAGTTTAGTGCTTTTATCTCTTTAAAACATTTCAAATATTTTTAATTTCCAAATCTCTCCAGATTCAATCTCAATTCAAAAATATTCCCGAAATAATACCACTATTTTTTTCTCCAAAACTTTTGAAAACCATTTCCAAATCCAAAGGAATTTAAACTTTTCCCCCAAAATTCCACCCTTACTCTGGAATCTTCATCTTAATTTATTTTCAAATATCCTCTGAAATTCTATTTCAAAATTATAATCTCATTTATAAATGAAGTTTATTTCAAATTATAAATTACATTTATAATCTATATTCCAAATTCCATTTTGCTATATAAATTTATTCTTCGACTTTGGTTATAAGTTTTCAATTTCTTACCCAATTCTGTTTAATATTATCATTCCTTAACAAATCAAGCATCCAAATACTAATATACTTTACAAAAATTTATATCTTTTATATATAAAAATAATTTGGGTAAAATTATTTCATTTACCCTATTTTAAAACAATACTGTGTCGAATTGTTCTATTCAAGTGTTTAGAGATCCCTATCAATAACGTTAATTACTCGTATTGACCAGAATCCATAAACCACTCAATAAACCAATCAACACAATATAAAAATCATTTTATATTCACTAACAAATACGCGCTCATATCTATTAATACGCTCATACTCATTATAGAGTACTACGGACTCTACATGAATAATTCCCACCAAAGCCTAGGTTGTCGCCAACCTAAGCTCTGATACCAACTGTAACGACCACGATTTTTCGTGCCAGAAAAATCGGACCATTTAAATGAAAAGAAGGAGGTAGAAGAAGAGAAAACAAAATCAACATCAGAATCTAACCATCGCAGCGGAATAAAATATAATAGATAGTAAATAATCTTTACTCAAAATCAAATATATCTGTTTACATACATTACATCATCAGAATACATCAGTCACAACTCAACATCAATATCATACAATGGGTACACAACAACTCAACACAGCGGAATACGTATATAAATATACAAGTACGAGAGTACGTTTCGTCATCCAGCTCGTCTCCTGAGCTCCACAGCATCATATCTTGTATCCTATAATACTCGGTCTGACCCGAGCATTACAGTTAAATAACACCCGAGTCATTCTGGATTACCAGCGTGAGAAAATCACACCCAATTTATTATTAAAGTTTCAAAATTCCTTTGAAAACAAAAGCATCTCGTAAGACCACGCCACAAATAAACATGTCGGGTTTTTACCTTACGATAGCTAAAACAATTTTATAGAAATCCTCTGATATTATAATAGGGTCTATACACAAGTACTTATAAAATAACCGAAATTGTTACATTATTAAATTCCAGCTACTAGCCACAAAAGTGGGTAATACAAACAAAACTCGTACAAGGCTCGTAGGGAGAATGGATTTCCAACTAATGACTAGGCACTGGGGTACCACCTGTCACAGTACGGGGCCTAGATCACCGTACCGAGGATTACTCCCTTCATCCCCTGCAACACAAGGCCGGAACCATCCCTTACTGGACAGTCCCGAGTGAGATCACCCCGCGGTTGGGATCAACAACCGCACAACTAAGCCGAAAAATAAAAAGGGACATCTAGACTAGAATGACCTCACCCTGCTTGGGTGCTACCCACCTAACCTTGCTGCATATCCCCTGATTTTCAGTCATTCCCATTTGATGAGGCTTGAGGCTAAGCGTTACCTTTTAGAACGTTTCACTTAGAATGCCCATCGCCCACCTGACGATGTTTCGCAAGCATTCGTCCATACAAGTCCATCCCGGGATCGAACGGAACCGAAGGCACTATTCCTACTACATCCATTTTGGAAATATCCTCAGGATTAGTAGCGACTAGCCCTTGCACTTCACTGCTCCATCTTCGCATCCAAACTCGTTTTTCCACGAAAACGTATAAACCGGATCGAAGTGGTTTTCGAGAAATAAATCTCGATCCCGGTCTCTTCGAAACGATCAACGCAATTGGCCAATATTGATAGTCGGTTATTTAACTATCAATTAATATTCACAACATCCATCACACAATAACTAATTTCCCAAATTATTTATTAACCTCAAAATATCTTCCCAAGATATATATTTCCAATTTCAACCGCTTTTGAAAATAGTTTCAAAAACCCGTTTTCCTTTCCCAGGGTACATTCCCAATTATTATTTCCATTGGAACGCCAAGTACAAACACTTAAGTTTAAAATAATTTAAAAACATTTTTTTTTATAAAATATACTTATAACTTTTAAAATTATAACTTAAATATTTTATTAAAATAAATATACTAACAAAATATTTTGTATAAGACAATTTATAAAATATAAACTAAATTTCCTCTTTTAAACTCAATACCAAGTTACTTTATATAGTTATTTCAATAATAGATTTAGAAAAATATACTTGCTTTAAAAAAATTAGATTTAGAAATAATAAACTTTCCAAAACCTGCTTTTTAAAACGATTTTAAAAACTTTAAATATTTTTGAAAACCATACTTAGCTATCCAGGGAAATCCTATTCTCTTTCCCATTTCTTAAAAATACATCGCCATTTATTTTTAAACAAATCCCCATTCCTTTAATAAATTCTTACCTTGAATTTATAAAATATCCACCGACATTTTATTTCACTTTATAACCCAGTCATAAAGTCCCAAAATCTCTCTTCACTTTAAATTTAAATTTCAACACCTAAATTAATTTTACAATTGATTTCCATTTACTTTACCATGAAATAAATTCTCTTACTTCATTTATTTCAAAATTTATTAACTTTAGATTTAATTTCCAACTTATGTTTTAAAATCTTTAAACTGAAAAATACCAAATTCAGATTCCTCAATTTCCTTTCTTTACCTTTAAATTTAATCCTTACATTTAAAATAATGACCTTTATTCACTTAAGTTCCAGAATTTACTATTCCTCTGTTAATTCAATTTCCTCATATTCCATATTTTGTTAGATTTTAGAAATCACTCTATTTTATTTTATTTTCACTTCATTATTCAATTTGTTCCAATTTACTAGAATTATTTACTTAAAATTTTACTCTTTTATTACCTTTCAAAAATCCAATTCCATAGATTTTGGTAACTCTTTAAACTGAGTTATTCCATCCAACCATACTATCCAATATTCCAGTTATCCATAAAACAATCACAGGATATCAAATATTCATCACACAGAATATTAAATAATCTAATAAATTTGAGGAATCCAGTTGGATCCCTCCAACCTGTTTCCCTGCATCCACAAATGTTAGCACAATATTATTTACTAATTTCAGAATATATCATTCTATAGCACATCAATCAATCAATTTCAACCATTCAAACAATTATTTAAATTTAATCATTTAAATTTAAATTTAAACTGAGTGAGATTAACTCAGCTTTGATTTTATTGTAGCAACCCTTCCCAATCTCGACTCGTTTCAGTACTTTTTGACCTTGAATAACAATTGCACGGATTTTATTAATATTTGGGTAGATCGAACAATTAATTTCCGTTTAAATAAATTTATTCTTTAACTCAAATAATTTAATCTTCGACTAATGATTTATTTCAACAAATAATTAAATTTAAACTAATTCTCCTTTATAAAAATCTTTTAGTAAGTAAAATAAATCAATTAAGTTTATTAAACAATTTAATCGCCATCTTGCATCAATTTAAAAATTAAACTAGTAAGTTTATAATGGATATAGGCATTTTATTTCTCATCTAGTAACTACAAAAGTATATTTATAACAATATCCTATATAGATCTTGAAAAATCAAACTTCCTACAAATTTCTAGATTTTCCAAAACTTTATAATAATCTTTCCGTTTTACAGTAAGTTATTAAAATAGGGGTGTAACTATATACTTGTATTTGTATTATACACACAGGAAAAATTCAGAGTTTATTTTATTTTATACATATATGTATATATATATATATTCCTCTCTAATATGTATATGAAATAAAATATCTTCACTGTCTCTCTCTTTTCTTTTCTTTTCTGATTTACATATACTCATGTTAAAAATCAAGTTCAAATAAATAAATAAAACAAAATGGAGGATACCT
This sequence comes from Allium cepa, assembly GCA_030765085.1. Lineage (NCBI taxonomy): Eukaryota > Viridiplantae > Streptophyta > Magnoliopsida > Asparagales > Amaryllidaceae > Allium > Allium cepa. Next base: position 1,015,105,070 of record CM060935.1, read on the forward strand.
CACTGCAATCACGACCTTCCCAATCGAACAGTGAATGCTACGATTGCTACTGAGAATCGCACGCCACCATACCCCTTCCTCCAGTACGCCTCACCCACAAACCCTACTCACTTCCTCGAAGGAGTTCGCAGCCATCACCCAACAGTCCACCAACCATCTGCCATCGCGACTTCATCACGACCTCTGACACCACTCGGTCCCACCGGCAGCCACCACACTCGAACCCTCGTTCACCTCCATCCCAGACGAACTACACCTCGACCTCGTTCCAGACGCGTCGTTCCAATGCCAGCTCGAACAAACTTCCAATGACGCCGCCGCTTCCCTATGAACGAGCGACTTCATCGCAACAGGCCGCGACTTCTCCCTCTTCCCGCTTGAACAATCTCGCACCCCTCTCTCTCTTCAAATCGTGAATCGTTCGGATTAAGTGGAGGAATTTGATTCTGTTTGCAAATTGGGTTTAGAAAGCAGAAGTCTCGATTCCCTTTTTTTTTGTGGACTTGCTTTTAGGCTTCGGCCATTATCTCTTTTATTTCTATTTCAGCTCATTTTTTTTTGAAGAAGATGACTCGGTTGTACTTATTAAGGAGGAAGCATGTGGAAGAAAACACGCTACAGTATTTTGAAAGGTGATAGAGTCGCGGCTGATAGGAAAGGAGACGGCTGATAGTGACCAATATAAATATATATGTATATTTAAGTTAAATTTTCGATATAAAATCTAGCGCGTTTATATATCGTACGCTCACATAACAATTCTGATCAAAAGAAATTTGAAATCCGATAATAATTCAATATTACGGATCTAATGGAACTGGTTTCGTCGAATTCCGAGACTGTGCCTCGGAAGGCTATTTTTAAATTCAGTTTAAACTATATATTTTGAAAAACTGAACAAAACATCTTTAAATTCGATTCTATCACTTTTATTATCTTCAGTATTATCAATATAAATTTTACGAGCCTTCAAATTTTTTTTTTTTTGAAACAGGCATAAATTTCCAGATTCAATAATTTACCCAATTTCGATAATTAAATTCAACAATTAATTATCAAATGAATACTGATATTTGAAATTAAAGTTAATAATTAACTTTTGAATATTTAAAATAAATTAAATATTCCCATTTCAAATGTCTAAAAATTCCGGGTTGTCACAGCTTTATGCTCCCGTTTGTGATAGGCCTCCCCCCTTTGTGATTTCTGGATTTCTTGAGATGATTTCTAGAATTTGTGTTTCACCAATTTTTCGTGATTTCCATTGATAAGCCTTATCGATATTTGTGCATTGGTGAATTTGTGTGTCGTTGACTTTAGTGATTTCTGGATTTCTTATGTAGTCTTCTGGAATTTGTGCGTCATTGACTTTTGTGATTGACATTGATATTATCGTCAATATTTGTGGTTTGATGAACGAAATAAAGAGTATGACACTTCTTTGATTCTTGTGTAGATTTTGTGATATTGATTAATCTCTTGTTGATTATCAACTACTTATATATCACAGCTTGGCCTTGTGATTATTATGTGTTTAGTCATAACTCCGATTCTATATCGTTTCATCTGATATTTATAGTTAGACTGATCCGTTTATTATTTTCTTATTAAATAATACTCGGGTCAGACTGAGATTTTACAGGTGCTTCTGCTTGACTCCTTACCGGACCATCATCTGACTTTTGGCTAACTACTCTAGTTTAGTAGTTTTTGTTGTATACATTTGAGATACGGACTCTATGATGTATACTTATTCTTTTGTCTAGCACTTGTATCTATTCCTTTGTATTATTGTGGATCCTTTTGACCACTACTCTGATGTACACTTTCATGTGTAATATTCATATCTATTTCCACCTTTGTGATATGAATTGTCTGTGACTGATTTGTGTTATGTTTATTTCTATATTTGTTTCCGAAGATTTTATATAGCCACTGTGTGATAGCTTTGAGTTTGTGTCGGCATGTCGGATTTCCTCTTGAGATGAAAACTTATATTATTACTATCTGACATATCGGTACTCACACAAAGCAATTATACAGATGGTTGCTCCTCAACAGCCTTATTCTCCGTGCTAGTCAACAGCATTACTCCGTAGTGTTCTTGTCTAGCGTGGGTATAGAGGTGGGGCGTCACAATAAAATGGTTAGCATATGGGCCTCGATTTCATGTCAATTCATGGGAAGGATATGATACGAGCGGTTATGTCTTTTATACGAAGCGTCAGGATGAGAAAAGCAAAATGCAAAATAGTGGAGTTAGCATCGTTGCATCTTCAAGAGAATTTGCTAGTGCTAAAGATAACAGACCAATAAATGCGATAAATCTATATTATGGGATAATCAAGGATATTTGGAAACTTGAGTATAAAGACTTTACAATCCTGCTATTTCAATGTAGATGGGCTGACAATCGTCGTGCTGTACGAGTGGATGAACATGGATTCACATTGGTTGACTTTGGTTAAGTGAGTCATGATAATGGTCCACTCATCTTGGCATCTCAAGCAAAACAAGTTTTTTATGTGACCAATCCTGCCGATAATAAGTGGTCTGTTGTTCTTCCCGGCAAGAGACGCATTGTTGGGATTGGTGATGTGGTGGATGAAAAAGAGTATAATCAATTTGATGAGAATCCACCTTTCTCCGTCGGCTTAAGTCTACCGGAAGAAGTTGATTTAAATGCATTTTATGCACGTTCTGATCACGATGAGGGGGTTTGGATAGTTGGGTAAAAAAAATTTATGCTCACCAAGCTTTAGTTGCCAGTTATAATCTTTCATTTTCTGTAATTCTTTAGTTTTTTTGAGAATAATTGCCAATAAGATATTTTACAGGGATACTTGATCGCTGTTTTTGTTGCAGACTTCGAATATTGTATCACTGCTTGCTCTCAGGTAATTTATCTGTTAACCCTATAGTGTTTTTCTTCTGCTTACATGTATACTGATAATTTAACTAATCAATAAATTCATAATTATCACACCACATATTCTTACTTTGATTTAGTGTTGCACTACTGTTTGTATTACTAGGACTTGAGATTTATAGCATTAGAGATTAGTGTTTTAGCTCATATTCACAGTTTGGTGCAATTTGAGAAATGAGAGTTACATTAGTTTACACAACAGTGAATCAACTTACACTACAGCTTCATTGTAATTCAAATAGTAAACCCTTACAACAGTTTATAACAGGAAAACGAAATAATAATATCAATTTGTAACTTTGGTTCTCTTTAACAAACATATCTGGTATGCAATTTAGAGATAAAAATATACTTGCACAACCATTATAACTGGTCTACAATAACTTTAAACAACATCAATCAATTTGCATACCTTTTCCCTAAAATAATTTCTTTAAAAATTTCACTTTGAGCATTGAGCATTCGCAATTAGGAGTTAAAATCCAACATTTAGGTTTCATGTAGCAGGGATTGAAGATTTAGGCAACAAGTTATGTAAACAATACATATTTTGTGTCTAATCTCAAAAAAAAAATATTATCCCTATGTATGGTCAAAACATATCAATACATGGCAATAATTATAAACTGACATTATATTTATGTGATGATTTGAACAGTTATATAAAAAATTGGCATTAAAAGTACATATGATAAATACATAGTAAAGTATAAGCATTTATTTGTAAGTGCATACAATGTCAGCTATAAAAGTTAAAAGTAATAAAGTGATAGTGGAGACTAATTAAGGCATACATAACTGAAATCAGTATAGTCAGTGATTTTCACAACTCATTTAATTTCATTGCTAGTTATCAAAATACACTTTGCAATAACTCTTAGTACTATAACCCAAAGAGATAGTACTTTGCAATAAATTAATCATAATGAAAAATTGTGTTCGAGTGCACATTTCTGCACCAGTTGTAAGCAAATTTGTATTTTGTTGTGCCAGTTTCGAATCATTTAAGTAACTGCTGTATAAAAACCATTTTGTTAACATGAAAGTTATTTTCTTTACTTCATTTTGAATTGTTGGTTTATTAAGCACAAGAAATGGCCTTTTTTTCCTATCATAGTGCTAGAAATTTGAAATGATGGAGTGGTTCAAATTCATTGAGCCAACGATTTTTAAATCTCACTGAAGGAGTTTTTCAGTCCACTAATAATATTTTCAGTCGACTAGTTCGGCTATTGTTGGAGCAATTGGGCTTCAAATTTTTAGGGGTAAACTCGTCATTTTTGGGGTGTTTTTGAGTTCCAACTGTCGAACTCTACATATCTTTGATCCAATGATAACGATTACATTAAAATACAAGCAGATATGGATTTTTCGAAACATTATTTACGTTTGAAAGATCGTTCATGGTTGAAATCTAAAATTTTGTTGTCGAGATTTTGCAACTGCTATATCTAGGCCGTGTTAAGTTCAGTCCAACGGTAAACAATGGAAATAATTTTAGCTAAATATTCATTAACGATGGTTTAGCAAATGAATTAGATTACCGACTTATTGTGTTGGAAACATCTTGTTGTACAATTAGTTAATTCAAATTAAATCATAAATTAAAGACGTCGCATTTTGATTGACCGATGAATTTTTTTAATATATGAATATTGTGGTTCCATGAAAATTCAATAGTGCATTATATTTAGCACAATGATGACCGATCTTTTATATAACAACGTTCATGAAAGATGGCATTCATATTCTCAATATATTATCAACTTATAGTTTTGTTAAAAACCTTGCATTGTTAGTGTCTTTACCAGATGCTTTTCACAGCCATCAATATTATATCAACTTATAGTTTTATATTACCATCAAACGATAAATAGACCATGCATCAGCAAAATCTCAATTTGTATCCATGCGGGTGAGTATAACTCTTATTACCAAATTGTTAAAACATCAGACAGTATAAATTACATGACAGTATATTTTAAAACTTAAGTATAAAATGTTAATATATTTCAAAAATTAAGTATAAAATACATGACAGTATATTTATGAAACTTATTTCATTCTTACCTTTTTAACAATATTTCAAAAGTCTGTTAAAAAACTTGTAATGAACAATATATTAATTAATATCACCTCAAGTTAAAAAAATCAATTTTTAACCAAACAGGAATACTCACCCATTTGTATCCATGTAGAGACATCACCAGGCACAAACAATTGATGATAAAAAGAAATACTCACCCGTTCTAATCTCACCAGGAACCATTGCAGAGACATCACCAGGTGCTGTTTTTTATTAGCTGCAATGTGAACTGCTTCCAGAACCTTCATTCAATAATATTGTCTTTTCGGCACATTTAACCAGAATACTCAAAGATTTTTAAAATATTCATATAACAATTTTAAAACCAAACCATACCAAACAAAATGAATTGGTTTAACCAAAGATTACTCAGCCTTATTACGGACAACACAATGCCACAGAAGATTTTAATCTTCTAAGCTGGAGAGTATAAATATGTTAAGGGCTTTGTGTTTGCTTGTCCATAATACTCATGTTGCTTTTTGTTAGTATGAAACCCTGCTGTCGTGCCTTTTTTTCTTTGGTATTGTTAACGCTAAAATTTGAACGCTAACACCCCGGTGTATGAGTTATAGTTGTGAAAGCACCACCCGATAACTCGGGAACAGATTACAAGCAGATAATAGCAGAAAAGCAGTAAACAACAACAATTTTATAGTGGTTCGACTTAAGGGTATAGCCTACGTCCACTTTAAGTACTTTTATTGATGATCTCGTTACAAGCTGATACAATTCTTTCCAAATACAATCACTTTGGATTACAAGTCACTTAGAACAAGTAGCCTAAACTTCAATGGAGATTAGAGTCTTCAAATCCATGTTGGATGTGTGTGATCTTTTCTCGAAGTTGTTTGTAGCGTTCTTCGTGTCTTGAAAGCTTTAAGTGTTGGATTGGTTTTGAATGCAGCAGAGTAACGGTGCTTGAGGAGAATGAGCCCAAAAAGTCCCTTGAATGTTGGAGGTGGCCATGTATTTATAGGCAAATTTCTGGGCTGGAATTGTTTTAAGTCATGAGTCGTGACCGACTCAGGATGAGTCGTAAGTCGTGACCGACTTAAATATCACGAGTCAGCAGGCAGCGACATAAGGGAAGTGGCATTGAGTTTGCTCCTTGTTGCTTAGGTCGCCAGCGACTTATAATAGGTCATTAGACATCTTAAGTCACTTAAGTCGTTTGAAAATTTAGGTCAGTCTGCCACATGAGTTGTTAACTCCATGAGTCGTTAACCCGTTGAGTCGGCCGTTACTTTTAAGTCGCTAAGGCTATAACCCGGTGAGTCGCTGTCCCTCCTGAGTCGTTGAGTCGTAACCCTTCAAGGCCGTTGAGTCGGTAACTCCTTAAGGACGTTGAGTCGGACTATTCTCTTAAGCTGCTAAGGTTACTAAGTCGTTTGCCTGTTGAGTCGTAACCCTTCAAGGCCGTTGAGTCGGTAACTCCTTAAGGACGTTGAGTCGGACTATTCTCTTAAGCTGCTAAGGTTACTAAGTCGTTTGCCTGTTGAGTCGTAACCCTTCAAGGTCGTTGAGTCGGTGACTCGATGAGTCGTGGGGCTTCCTGAGTCGTAGATCCTTCCTGAGCCGTTAAACACCTTAAGTCGTGGCTCACCCCAGGCCTTAACTCGTTGATTTCTTTGACTCGTGAGCTGGAACGGGGTTAACATCTGCCCCTCGAAGCGCACGCTTAAGTCGTAAGTCGTGTGCTTCGACTTATCATAACTCGGGCGAGCCGATTCAAGTTCCAGCTCTTCCAGGTATAAAGCGCTTGACTCGTTCCTCCTATCTCCCACTTTTTATTTCTTATCCTTTGAACCGTGTCTGCCATTAACGCATCTTCGAGCTCTCAAAGACGATTCCAACCTGATTTTTCTTCGATCATCTTTAGCATCACACCGTGTAAGAGATTTTGCATCTTTTTTCAATTGCTGATGATTGCCGATCTCCGCCTCTGTTTTTCCCTCTTGATCCTTGCGAATATTATTACATCGGACATTGATGGATTAAAGGCAGGCGGTTTGGTCTTACTTGTAACGATTCGAGATTTGAGGCGACCTAGTGGTGTGATGGAACTGGGGTTAACCATTGCGAGGTTATTGGGTTATCGGGTTATGGATTAGATGGTTAATGGGTTAGGAGTTAGATGGTTAATGGGTCAGATTGATTCGAATATTGCCGTAGGTTTGACTCGGCTATTTTTGTACGATCCAGCGACCTTTGCGATTTAACCATGATACGACTCAACATGCTCCACGACCTAAGCCTTGAGTCGTGGCCGAGATAAAACCCTTAAGTCGTGACCGAGATAAGACTCTTGAGTCGTGGCCGAGATAAGACTTAGAGATTTTCTTATTATTTTGAACCAGAGCTTCTTTAACATACTCCACGACCTAAACCTTGAGTCGTGGCCGAGATAAGACTTGGAGATAATCTCCTTATTTCTACGACTCAAGGCTTAGGGTACTACCGACTCAGAACTTTTGAACCGTTGACGAGCTATGACTTGTGTGAATTCTGTTTGAACTTTGGACCATTGCATTAACTTTGAACTGTTGAATTTTATTGCATTCATTCACAGGTTATTTTGACTTGCAGGCTAACAACCTGTTCAATACAACATTCACAGAAAACTGGGACGAATATACTGTCATTGATTGCCCATATCAAATGATAGATTAGTTAATAACAGATAATTAACTTAAACAAATCGTGTGAACGAAGTGCTATCGATTTCAAGTAGAATATTAAAGCAACACTGAAACAATCAATTGAAACTGACCAGCCTGCACTAATATTATGCTTGAACTCTAAATTAGCAAGTTCTGAAATTACCATAGTCGATCAATTGTCAACCAGTTTAATTCCAGTTATATTTACTTGTTATTTTCATTAGTTCTGCACAACACTTCACACTTTTAGGAAACGTGCACCTTCGCATTTGAACACCCAGTTGCTTGTGTAGAATGACATCTCAACAAGAAGCACCGATGGGCCAGGCTGAAGATGTCTTCCCAGTAGCCAACTTGTTGGATAATCCTCCGGAGAGAACTCCCACCACTCTGAATCAGCGGGTGTTTAATCAATTGCTCACCCAATTTGGCATTGCCGAAGCTGATGCCTTACTGCCGGGGCCAAATGATACTGCGGATAGGCCCCCTTCTGGCTTTATTGCTGTCAACCGCCAAATGTGCTTGAGCGGTGCCATACCACCTTTCAATGACTTCCTTCAGCAGTTCTTGCTTCGATTATCTATCTCTCCATTCCAATTGCACCCCAATGGTCATGCCATTCTGATGGGGTTATGTGTACTATTTAATAGAGTTCTGGGCCGATTACCGAGCTTCGAGGAAGTCTGCTACTTTTGCTCATTCACAAAAATTAAAGATCATCCCTCTATCGTAGTTATAAGGAGTGCTCGAAACCGCAAGCTCATCACCGATCTTCCTGAAAGTGTTCATGGATTTCTAAACCAGTATTTCTTTGTTCGTTGCTCTCCGGGGTTTTATGCCATCTGGAGAGTAGGAAGTAAGATTTTCCTGTTTTTATTTCACCACTCTTAGGCTTTTCGAAATCTGAGTTGCCAAATGCTAACTTGGCTTCTTTATTTTTTCCTGTTTTAGCGCTTCCTCCTCCCTCTAGAGATCCATTCTATAAACAAACTTTCGAGAGATTGAATGCCGTGACGGCAGAAGAGAGGAGTATCAAGTTTTTGTTAAATGATGAATTTCTACATCAATACGGGCTTCTTTATTCTTCTCGCTTTACTCAACTTCGTGAAGTTCCAACTGAAATTCCCGATTCTCCGGCGGAAACTCCTGATGCCCCGGTCTCTATTAAAGAGCACATGCAGGGAGGAACCTCTATGGAAACTCCACTAGTGAGATGTTCAATTCCGAAGGACGTTGCGGGGCCGTCTGATAAGTCTGCACTTGCCCCTGTTATCGAAGAGGAAGAAACTCCACGATCTTCCGGAAGATCTGCCGACGAAGGAGTTGAAAAAGCCAGTCCCAAAAAACATGATGGCGATGATGTTTTCGAGGGGTTGAGCGATTTAATTGTGACTTCCCAAGAACTTTTCAAAGATGATGCTTCCAAAACCATCTCTTCTGTAATCGAGGCGACATCTTCTCTACAACAAATGTCAACTCCTCCTACTCAAGTTATCACTACCTCTATTCCACAGAGTGGTCTGTAACTTGATGCGTATAGTTTACACGTTACACAACGCTTAGGATTTTTCATAACTTCTACGCGTTTATCTTCTTATACTTTAAAGATTTCTAAAGCTTATTATTTTTATTCCAGATTCTCCTATGGGGCGCAGCGGCTCGTACTATTATGATTTCCAGCGCTACGGGAGGCGTAGCCAGTATGATTACAGGCGTTACCTCCCTTCTTACAGAGAATCGGATGAAGAGAGGGCTATCAGGAAAGCCGACGAGAGACGAGCATATGAAGAACGTCACCGAAGGGAACAAGAAAGACACGACCCTCCCCACAGAGATGATGATACTCAAAAGAGAAAAGATCACGATGAGAGAGGTAAAGGTCACATAGACGATTCTTCTAGCAAGCGGGCTAGACTTACCGAAGAAACAATGCCGACAGCTTCTGAACATGTTCCTGCTCAATCTCCTGCTCCCGTTCGCTCCGACATTCAAGCAATCATCAACCGGCCCGCATACCAAGTCGGGCAAGGTCCTCCCACTCTTCAAAGTCGATTTCCTCAGTGGTGCTTGAGAGGGGTTCGATTTGATCTCGACTTGGTTCCTCTCGACAAACCGGCTATGCTGCGAAATCTTGACACTGTCAGGACCGATATTGAAAGAATGTCGAACTGGCAAAAACTTGTCGACGAACTTCAGAGGGTTAACCGAGCCAATCTCGAGGCCATGCTCACAATGGAGAACGATAAGGCTGAGTGGCAGAAGACTCTCGAGCAGCATGACGCCGAAATGAGAAGTATTGCTTCCTATAATGAAAAGCTGGAAGCGGAAGTAGAAAAGCTTAAGGAAGAATTAGCTACTTCATCTACTTTCCATTCTCAAAAGGAGAGCATGCTTCAGCAACAAGTACGAGATGCGCATGCCAGTCAAAGGGCAGTCGAAGATAAGCTTGCATACAAAGAGAAGGTCATAGAAGATTATCGCACTGAAGCTTCACAGCTGTCAGGACACGATTCTTCGTCTTCCGAAAATTCAACATCGACACTCACTTTATCGACTGCCGAGAAATCGAACGACGGAAAACCGAACACTGAGGGTTTTTAAGAAAAAGAATTTAGGAAAAGAAAAGAGAAAAAGGTAGAAATTAGGGAGGAGAGAAGATAGAAAATAGAAATTTATTTTAAAATTGAAAGAAAAGAGAATAGAGGAAAAAGAAAAACAGAAGAAAATAGGACGGAACAGAAAACAACAGAACAACATCAGAATCTCACAATTCGCAGCGGAACAACATATAATAATAAATGAATAATCTTTAAACAAAGAACTATCAGTTATTACATTTTATACATTACATTACATCATATCATCAGAGTGTACAACAACAACAACAAATAGTGCAGCGGAAAAAGAAATACTATATAAACTAGTAATACGACATGCCATCCAGCTTGCCTCCAGCAACGCCAGAATATCCAGAATATTCTGATAAACCTTAACTCTTGACTGCCCGTGTTGAAATTGGTGGGCACCCAGAGTTTAGGAAGGAAAACAATAAACTCCAAGTCAGTCATGTGACTGGTGTGAGAACTCAAAACAGTTTATTTATCTTTGAAATCAAAATAGAGGAATATTTTTAAAGTTAATTCGCAATGCTTTTAAAAATGAGACTACCATAAGGCCTCCCGCACACACACACATGCAAACGCAGAATCGGAGGAGATTTCTCCTTATGATAGTCAAACATGCTTGATACGCATTTAAAAGAACATTTGATATTATTACTAGTGCATAGTGTAGGGGAAAATTCATTTGAAAGTAGAATATAAATCTTAGCCAACATAGACATTTCGAACTATGCCTACTATAGCTACCATCCAAACAGTGGTGACCACCATAAGTGAATGATAGGTTCTACAACTAAAACCGTACAAGTTTCGTATTGGGAATTGGATTTCCAACAAATGGTCAGGCCAAGGAACTTCCCATTGCCACATGAGAATGCCTCTGGAAAGACATCCCCGAGAACCAAACCGGAACTCTGCCAACACAAGGCCGGGTTACCCCTAACTGGGTAACTACTGACACGAGCACGCCATTCCCCGATCGTAAACGACCTTTCTCACGGGATCCCGAAAACCAACAACCACAAAGTAATAAATTCGTAGTAACCACATAGGTTAAATATCTGGGCTCCATACCATGATACAACCTCTATCCAGAAGGAAATGTACATACCCTAAAGGGTGCTACCCCTCATAACCTTGCCGTATCTTTCCTGTTTTGACCATTTCCGGGGTGTGAGGCTCGACGAAGTCACGTCCACAAAAACATACTTTATACAAAAGCCATGCTTTGGGTCAACAAATGATCAACACAATGATCACCAAGATAGACGATCAAATAAACGATCCTATCACAATAATCAACACAATGATCATTTCAGCATCACTCAGCATATCACATTACCAAATTGGGAATATAACGCTGATAACTTCAACTATATAACCTCTGAGCTCGTGCGTCTCAGAGAAGGGTGTTAAGCTAAAAGAATAAATTCTTCGCCACCAACAGAAATATATTTGAAAGAAATCGGCTTTATATCTCAACTTGTAATGTCAGACACACAATCCATACAAGTCTGTTCCGGGATCGAACAAAACCGAAGGCACTTACAAAGAAGTCCTTGCAATCCGGATATTCACAATCCTGATCGGATTCACCATCACATATGGAGAACTCTATACCGGAGCAACTCGGTGCAGAGTAAATCGACAGGTCATCCTATCGCTCTCGCAAATACCGGGTCTTCAACACCGATCTTCAATGCAATTCACAACGACATATCACATATTCGGAATGGGTTATACGACCCCATGGTCCTTTCCCGGTTAACCCGAATAGTGAGCGCTTATTTAAAAATAAGTGTGGCATTCACATTCAACAAATCACATCAATTACCCATTCAAAGGGAAATATTGATAGTCGGTTATTGAACTATCACTGGATATGCACACATCACCAGATTCCAAATAATTTTCCAAATTATTTATTTTCCAAAATATCTTCACTAGATATATAATTTCAATACTTCAAAAATAAATCAATATTTACTTTTAAACAAATTCCACTTCCTTTTATAAATTCCTTAGTGAATTTATATTTCAAAATATCCATGCATATGATTTCAATAATTCATTTCAATTTATCTTCAAAAAGATAAATTCTCTAAACGTTTCATTTCACATTGGAAAAACATTTCCATACTTATACATTCATAAGTAATTCACAAATTTTATTTATTTTCAACACTTGGAAAATATTCAATATACTTAAATCGAAATTAAGTATATATTTCATTCTTTAAGGAAATCATTCTCTTAAACATATTTATTTGGGCCAAAAACGAATGTTGCGTAAAACATCGTTACGACAACCCAAATTCACTAGTATAAGGATTCGAAATTAAAATAGATATATAAATCTCAATACTATACAAAACATTTCCTTTCGGAAATCATTTACTACAACAACAGTGTTATAGTCCATCATCTCCTTTTATTTCTCGAAAACGTCTATTTCAACAATAAATGTTGAAATCTATGGTTTCGAATCACAACACCTTTTAAACATCGTTAGATCGTTTTAATTCTATTTAAAACATCACATCTAAAACAATTTCTTTAACATATTATTCACTATTCAAAAACGTGAATATTCTTTGTTAACAAATTTCATCCTTTTATTCATTTTAATTCAAAGGATTATTCACTATTCAAAAATGTGAATATAACTCCATTAATAGGTTTCAACAAATTTTCTTGTCAAAATAAGTCGTTTGCGAATTTATAAAACAACGTTTATAAATTCCATTTCTATTTATTTATAAAAACTTACTTTTTATAAATTCTTTTATTAACCTATTCCAGTTTATAACTCAATTATAAACTAAAAGTTCATAAACTCAATTATAAACTAAAAGTTCATATTATAAGTTAAATACTTATAATTTATTTGTTTACAAAAACGTTCTTTTAAACTTCCCAAATTTTAAATCTTATAACTTATAAGATTTAATGATTTATCCAAAACCATTCTTCAAATAACTCCACAAATTTATAAATCTTACTATTTATAAATTTTATTTATAACTTCACAGTTTATAATTCTATAAATTTCATTCATTTATGAAATTCATTTTCACTTCATTCAAACACTTATAAAAATTCGTTTTATAATGTCAATATTTCAATTTATAAATATCCATTTATAAATCTCTTAATATAAATCAATTTATATTATTCTTTAAAAACGTCTTTAAACTCCTTTATAATTTCATCATTTTTATTTATAAAATAATCAAATTTTATAAATCCTATATTTAAACTTTTCACAATAATTCTAAAATATCTCGATTAAACTATTTTATAAAATCAATAGCATCATATTCTCAAAAATCAGTTTTTAACTGTATTTCACAAAAATCATAATTTTTATAACATTAAAAATTATGACGTTTATTTATTTAAAATGGATCAATTCCAAAAATTATTTTATAAAACCTATATTTTCACAATCACTTTAGAAATCCTTTTAAAATCCCAAAATTTGGTCTAATGATGCTACACACCAAATAGTCAATCACGACTATAACGATATCATATATCAATATGAAAATCCATCAAATATCAAAATATTTGAAATCAAATAAAAACTGTTGAGGAATCCTGTTGGATCCCTCCAACCTGTTTTCCTGCATCCACAAACATTAGCACAATACCAATTTCGCTCCAGTACGAAATTATCGCGGTATATGTTCTTATTAAATATTATCCGCTTACTAACGGCGTAATAGGGTCTCATCCGCTAAACAAAAAATGCGGGAAATCAATAACTCCAATATATACATATGCCAATATATATATATTGCTATTATATATAATACCAATTTCACTGTTTATGAAATATTCGCGGTATATGTTTTTAATAAATAACATCCGCTTACTAACGGCGCATAAGGTCTATTTTAACAATCAATATATATCAATCATCATTCATACATGCATTCAAATATTTTAAATCTAACTATTTAAAATAAAATCGAAACTGATTCGATTGAGTGAGAAATTCTCACCTTGGTTTTAATTTCCGTTTTAGCGATTTATTTCGAATAAAATTAAACGGACGTTTAATTTTACCCAAAATTCTCACTAACTCCAAACGACTCCAAACCGACTCCATCGCGTAGTGCTCATCCATACGATTCCAACGCAACTGGTTTTGCATTTTTTTCGACCTCGTATGAAAAAGTTATGAATTATTGAAGTTTGTACACGATTTATATAAACATAAATTACAACTTAAATATATAATTTTTAACCTAAATCAACATAGGCCGTTAGATCCATCAACAGGCCATCACGACCATCCCTTTTTGCTTCTTCCCTTCCTATCTCACGCGCGCAGCAACAAGAACCATCGGCCGAACCCAATTCGTAGATTAGGGTTAAAAATTCGAGCTTCCTCGCTTACATCTACCTCGATCAAATAGCACCGTAACGCGCGCCCACGCCTGAGCCACCTTCGGCCAGAGACCGCACCTCTCTAGTGCCCTCGTGGCTCTCGAAAATCGTGAAGAACGGCAGCACTTCAAACACCATTTGCCGATGATCTATCGCTTCTTTTGCGATCATAACCGTTGATAATAAAGATCTCGATGAGATCTACAATATTGTAGTTGGAGATTTCTCAAAACGATGCGTGGATTGGGAGTAATCGAAGGGAAAACGAGATGGAGTTTCGGCCATGGGTTTCACTTCTGGCGGCTAGGGTTTTGATTCATATTTTTTTTTTAGAGAGAGGTAGGGGCTATTTATAGAAGAAAATTCGAACACTATTCATCCGGAAATCCCGAACTCCGATTTACGCGCCGTAACCAGCGTTTCTAGGGTTTACCCCGCGTTCCGGACACAATGGAACATGTTTCGGAAGCTAATTCGGACATCTGTACGAGTTATGGCTGTAAACGCTCAATTTAAATTAAACCGATTTAAGTCGATTTCTAGGCGTTTTAATTTGTACAGGACAAACGGTAAATCCAATTGACTTGAAATTTGAAACCTTACAATAATATCACATTACGGATCCGATGAAACTGGTTTCGTCGAAATCCGAGACTTTTTGAAAAATGGCTATTTTCACTCGCCAAATTTAAATTAAAAATAAATCGATGCGTTTCGAGCTGCCACGATCAAACGATAACTCCGATTGACACGAAATTTGAAATCCGGTAATAACTAACTATTACGGATCCAATGGAACTGGTTTCGTTCAATTCTGAGACTGTTCAAAAATTGACTATTTTCACTAGTCGATTTTAATATTAAAATATTCAATTTTCACAAATTAACTTTTAAATCGATTTTAAAAGTTCTAAAATATCATTCTAACTTCAATATGATAAAATAAAATTTTACAAATCATTTTCAATCATATTTAACTCCATTTTCAATTATTTCCATAATTTAACTTATTAAATTATCGATTTAATTATCCAATTAAATCCAATAATTCAAATAAAAAATTTATTTGACTTATAAATTCACTTATTAATATTTAAAATTAATTAAATATTCATATTTTAAATTAATAAAAATTCTGGGTCGTTACAATCTTCCCCACTTAAAAGAATTTCGTCCTCGAAATTATCAAGTAAGAAAAGTTAAAGAATCCTATTAATTTTCCATAAATTCATAGTTAAACTTCTTACAATAACTTTACTAAGTTTTCAATATCATACTTAGTTATCTTTTCAAAAACAACTACTATTGTTTAACTTTCAATTCTAAAATCAAAGTTAAAGTTTTCAAAATTTTCCCATTTTCTCAAAAATTTTCTAACGCCTTAAATTTTCGGAAAAATTCGCCATAGTCTCCTTTACGCGGCTCGATCCGAAAAAAATGACAGTATATATATCACAAATATACATCTCATCAAGTAATGAGGCATCCCGCAGGGAAAAAAGTGTAAAAGTACGATATTTGATCCGAGATATGTACCTTATATTTTATTAGCAAGCATATACGGCTAATATAGCGCAAAAGCGAGCTCCAAATGCGAAGCAAACGCGATCCGCACCTACTAATTACTCAACAAACAACATGAGAACATGCATATATGACAATAGTATCAATATACAACATATAGCAACATAATTACTATATATGCCAACATAGCAAATGTAAACAAACAACAAATGCAAACATCAACCAACTATCATTCAACAAATTCATAATCAGTATATATATTCATTAATATTCTCATTAATATTCAATGAAATAGGTTTTCAATTTAATCACCTTTGATTCATATACAGTGGATGTTCTTTCTAACATTCATTTTCAATTAGTTCATATTCACTAATTCATATTCAAGTTGGTTCACTTCCAAATCAAATTCAATTCTATTCAAATTTATTGATTTCTAATTTGAATTCAATTACATAGCTTTAAATTTCACTAATTCACTTTCATTAATACGTAATGAATTATATACAATCAACTAACAATCATATAACAACCAATGTATATATAATTACAACCAAATTCCTTTGCTTTCAATTGGTTTAATTAATTGATTTTCATTCAACTTCCAATAACATTAGATTTTAATGAATTATCACTTACATTCATTATTTCATATCAATTTAATTCACATTTAATTGATTAATATTCAATCCATTCATTCAATTCTATTACAAAAGTTGAATTTCATATATATAACTTAAGTTTACATTTATCACTTCACTTTACTAATTTACTTTGATACTAATATCAACTTCATTCAACATAATTTAAGTTATATTTCCATTTCTAAAGTAAATTTCCATTTAACTTTAAATTCATTTTCATTTACAACTCATATTCATAAATATATTCATATAGTTTCACTTCTTATATATATAAGTTTATTTCACAATTGTAAATCACTTTAATTATAATTCAACTCTGATAATTCTTTTTGCTTATACAATTCCTTTATTTAGATTATTCAAACAACTAAACAATCAACTTATATACACTTTAATAATTCTGAAAAATTATTTCTTTATATATAAAATATACTCAAGGTAAAATTATTTCATTTACCCAATTTTAAAACAATATTATGTCGAATTGTTCTATTCAAGTGTTTATAGATCCCTATCAACAACGTTAATTACTCGTATTAACCAGAATCTATATACCACTCAACAAACCAATCATCACAATATAAAACAATTTTATATTCACTAACAAATACGCTCTCATAGCTATTATTACACTCAAATTCATTCTAGAGTACTGCTGACTCTATCTCTAATGAATTATACCCAACAGAACTATGGTTGTCGCTTAACCATAAGCTCTGATACCACATTGTCAGGACACGATTCTTCGTCTTCCGAAAATTCAACATCGACACCCACTTTATCGACTGCCGAGAAATCGAACGACGGAAAACCGAACACTGAGGGTTTTTAAGAAAAAGAATTTAGGAAAAGAAAAGAGAAAAAGGTAGAAATTAGGGAGGAGAGAAGATAGAAAATAGAAATTTATTTTAAAATTGAAAGAAAAGAGAATAGAGGAAAAAGAAAAACAGAAGAAAATAGGACGGAACAGAAAACAACAGAACAACATCAGAATCTCACAATTCGCAGCGGAACAACATATAATAATAAATGAATAATCTTTAAACAAAGAACTATCAGTTATTACATTTTATACATTACATTACATCATATCATCAGAGTGTACAACAACAACAACAAATAGTGCAGCGGAAAAAGAAATACTATATAAACTAGTAATACGACATGCCATCCAGCTTGCCTCCAGCAACGCCAGAATATCCAGAATATCCTGATAAACCTTAACTCTTGACTGCCCGTGTTGAAATTGGTGGGCACCCAGAGTTTAGGAAGGAAAACAATAAACTCCAAGTCAGTCATGTGACTGGTGTGAGAACTCAAAACAGTTTATTTATCTTTGAAATCAAAATAGAGGAATATTTTTAAAGTTAATTCGCAATGCTTTTAAAAATGAGACTACCATAAGGCCTCCCGCACACACACACATGCAAACGCAGAATCGGAGGAGATTTCTCCTTATGATAGTCAAACATGCTTGATACGCATTTAAAAGAACATTTGATATTATTACTAGTGCATAGTGTAGGGGAAAATTCATTTGAAAGTAGAATATAAATCTTAGCCAACATAGACATTTCGAACTATGCCTACTATAGCTACCATCCAAACAGTGGCGACCACCATAAGTGAATGATAGGTTCTACAACTAAAACCGTACAAGTTTCGTATTGGGAATTGGATTTCCAACAAATGGTCAGGCCAAGGAACTTCCCATTGCCACATGAGAATGCCTCTGGAAAGACATCCCCGAGAACCAAACCGGAACTCTGCCAACACAAGGCCGGGTTACCCCTAACTGGGTAACTACTGACACGAGCACGCCATTCCCCGATCGTAAACGACCTTTCTCACGGGATCCTGAAAACCAACAACCACAAAGTAATAAATTCGTAGTAACCACATAGGTTAAATATCTGGGCTCCATACCATGATACAACCTCTATCCAGAAGGAAATGTACATACCCTAAAGGGTGCTACCCCTCATAACCTTGCCGCATCTTTCCTGTTTTGACCATTTCCGGGGTGTGAGGCTCGACGAAGTCACGTCCACAAAAACATAATTTATACAAAAGCCATGCTTTGGGTCAACAAATGATCAACACAATGATCACCAAGATAGACGATCAAATAAACGATCCTATCACAATAATCAACACAATGATCATTTCAGCATCACTCAGCATATCACATTACCAAATTGGGAATATATCGCTGATAACTTCAACTATATAACCTCCGAGCTCGTGCGTCTCAGAGAAGGGTGTTAAGCTAAAAGAATAAATTCTTCGCCACCAACAGAAATATATTTGAAAGAAATCGGCTTTATATCTCAACTTGTAATGTCAGACACACAATCCATACAAGTCTGATCCGGGATCGAACAAAACCGAAGGCACTTACAAAGAAGTCCTTGCAATCCGGATATTCACAATCCTGATCGGATTCACCATCACATATGGAGAACTCTATACCGGAGCAACTCGGTGCAGAGTAAATCGACAGGTCATCCTATCGCTCTCGCAAATACCGGGTCTTCAACACCGATCTTCAATGCAATTCACAACGACGTATCACATATTCGGAATGGGTTATATGACCCCATGGTCCTTTCCCGGTTAACCCGAATAGTGAGCGCTTATTTAAAAATAAGTGTGGCATTCACATTCAACAAATCACATCAATTACCCATTCAAAGGGAAATATTGATAGTCGGTTATTGAACTATCACTGGATATGCACACATCACCAGATTCCAAATAATTTTCCAAATTATTTATTTTCCAAAATATCTTCACTAGATATATAATTTCAATACTTCAAAAATAAATCAATATTTACTTTTAAACAAATTCCACTTCCTTTTATAAATTCCTTAGTGAATTTATATTTCAAAATATCCATGCATATGATTTCAATAATTCATTTCAATTTATCTTCAAAAAGATAAATTCTCTAAACGTTTCATTTCACATTGGAAAAACATTTCCATACTTATACATTCATAAGTAATTCACAAATTTTATTTATTTTCAACACTTGGAAAATATTCAATATACTTAAATCGAAATTAAGTATATATTTCATTCTTTAAGGAAATCATTCTCTTAAACATATTTATTTGGGCCAAAAACGAATGTTGCGTAAAACATCGTTACGACAACCCAAATTCACTAGTATAGGGATTCGAAATTAAAATAGATATATAAATCTCAATACTATACAAAACATTTCCTTTCGGAAATCATTTACTATAACAACAGTGTTATAGTCCATCATCTCCTTTTATTTCTCGAAAACGTCTATTTCAACAATAAATGTTGAAATCTATGGTTTCGAATCACAACACCTTTTAAAACATCGTTAGATCGTTTTAATTCTATTTAAAACATCACATCTAAAACAATTTCTTTAACATATTATTCACTATTCAAAAACGTGAATATTCTTTGTTAACAAATTTCATCCTTTTATTCATTTTAATTCAAAGGATTATTCACTATTCAAAAATGTGAATATAACTCCATTAATAGGTTTCAACAAATTTTCTTGTCAAAATAAGTCGTTTGCGAATTTATAAAACAACGTTTATGAATTCCATTTCTATTTATTTATAAAAACTTACTTTTTATAAATTCTTTTATTAACCTATTCCAGTTTATAACTCAATTATAAACTAAAAGTTCATAAACTCAATTATAAACTAAAAGTTCATATTATAAGTTAAATACTTATAATTTATTTGTTTACAAAAACGTTCTTTTAAACTTCCCAAATTTTAAATCTTATAACTTATAAGATTTAATGATTTATCCAAAACCATTCTTCAAATAACTCCACAAATTTATAAATCTTACTATTTATAAATTTTATTTATAACTTCACAGTTTATAATTCTATAAATTTCATTCATTTATGAAATTCATTTTCACTTCATTCAAACACTTATAAAAATTCGTTTTATAATGTCAATATTTCAATTTATAAATATCCATTTATAAATCTCTTAATATAAATCAATTTATATTATTCTTTAAAAACGTCTTTAAACTCCTTTATAATTTCATCATTTTTATTTATAAAATAATCAAATTTTATAAATCCTATATTTAAACTTTTCACAATAATTCTAAAATATCTTGATTAAACTATTTTATAAAATCAATAGCATCATATTCTCAAAAATCAGTTTTTAACTGTATTTCACAAAAATCATAATTTTTATAACATTAAAAATTATAACGTTTATTTATTTAAAATGGATCAATTCCAAAAATTATTTTATAAAACGTATATTTTCACAATCACTTTAGAAATCCTTTTAAAATCCCAAAATTTGGTCTAATGATGCTACACACCAAATAGTCAATCACGACTATAACGATATCATATATCAATATGAAAATCCATCAAATATCAAAATATTTGAAATCAAATAAAAACTGTTGAGGAATCCTGTTGGATCCCTCCAACCTGTTTTCCTGCATCCACAAACATTAGCACAATACCAATTTCGCTCCAGTACGAAATTATCGCGGTATATGTTCTTATTAAATATTATCCGCTTACTAACGGCGTAATAGGGTCTCATCCGCTAAACAAAAAATACGGGAAATCAATAACTCCAATATATACATATGCCAATATATATATATTGCTATTATATATAATACCAATTTCACTGTTTATGAAATATTCGCGGTATATGTTTTTAATAAATAACATCCGCTTACTAACGGCGCATAAGGTCTATTTTAACAATCAATATATATCAATCATCATTCATACATGCATTCAAATATTTTAAATCTAACTATTTAAAATAAAATCGAAACTGATTCGATTGAGTGAGAAATTCTCACCTTGGTTTTAATTTCCGTTTTAGCGATTTATTTCGAATAAAATTAAACGGACGTTTAATTTTACCCAAAATTCTCACTAACTCCAAACGACTCCAAACCGACTCCATCGCGTAGTGCTCGTCCATACGATTCCAACGCAACTGGTTTGCATTTTTTCGACCTCGTATGAAAAAGTTATGAATTATTGAAGTTTGTACACGATTTATATAAACATAAATTACAACTTAAATATATAATTTTTAACCTAAATCAACATAGGCCGTTAGATCCATCAACAGGCCATCACGACCGTCCCTTTTTGCTTCTTCCCTTCCTATCTCACGCGCGCAGCAACAAGAACCATCGGCCGAACCCAATTCGTAGATTAGGGTTAAAAATTCGAGCTTCCTCGCTTACATCTACCTCGATCAAATAGCACCGTAACGCGCGCCCACGCCTGAGCCACCTTCGGCCAGAGACCGCACCTCTCTAGTGCCCTCGTGGCTCTCGAAAATCGTGAAGAACGGCAGCACTTCAAACACCATTTGCCGATGATCTATCGCTTCTTTTGCGATCATAACTGTTGATAATAAAGATCTCGATGAGATCTACAATATTGTAGTTGGAGATTTCTCAAAATGATGCGTGGATTGGGAGTAATCGAAGGGAAAACGAGATGGAGTTTCGGCCGTGGGTTTCACTTCTGGCGGCTAGGGTTTTGATTCATATTTTTTTTTTTTTTTAGAGAGAGGTATGGGCTATTTATAGAAGAAAATTCGAACACTATTCATCCGGAAATCCCGAACTCCGATTTACGCGCCGTAACCAGCGTTTCTAGGGTTTACGCCGCGTTCCGAACACAATGGAACAGGTTTCGGAAGCTAATTCGGACATCTGTGCGAGTTATGGCTGTAAACGCTCAATTTAAATTAAACCGATTTAAGTCGATTTCTAGGCGTTTTAATTTGTACAGGACAAACGGTAAATCCAATTGACTTGAAATTTGAAACCTTACAATAATATCACATTACGGATCCGATGAAACTGGTTTCGTCGAAATCCGAGACTTTTTGAAAAATGGCTATTTTCACTCGCCAAATTTAAATTAAAAATAAATCGATGCGTTTCGAGCTGCCACGATCAAACGATAACTCCGATTGACACGAAATTTGAAATCCGGTAATAACTAACTATTACGGATCCAATGGAACTGGTTTCGTTCAATTCTGAGACTGTTCAAAAATTGACTATTTTCACTAGTCGATTTTAATATTAAAATATTCAATTTTCACAAATTAACTTTTAAATCGATTTTAAAAGTTCTAAAATATCATTCTAACTTCAATATGATAAAATAAAATTTTACAAATCATTTTCAATCATATTTAACTCTATTTTCAATTATTTCCATAATTTAACGTATTAAATTATCGATTTAATTATCCAATTAAATCCAATAATTCAAATAAAAAATTTATTTGACTTATAAATTCACTTATTAATATTTAAAATTAATTAAATATTCATATTTTAAATTAATAAAAATTCTGGGTCGTTACAACAGCTGCGAGAACAGACTGGCTCTCAAGGCATGGAGATAGAGTTGTTAAAAACTCGACTTGCTATGGCCGAAAAGGAGCGTGACGAGGCTGTTGCTGGTAAACTTGCGGCCGAAGAGGCCCATCAAGCAACCAAAGCTGACGTTAGCTCCATATTATTCGATTTTTATCTGCACAGCATTTTGGGGCGTGGCAGCCTTGCCTTTCTAGGCCCTAAATACGAAATTACATTAGCTGAAGTCTGGGAGGCAGCACTTGATATGCTAGGTGGTAAAGGTGCTGGCTACGCTGAGACAGCTCTTGAAGAGCATTAACTCGATGATGATGCCCGCGCCGCTCTTGCCAAGGGAAAAGAGCAACTCGCCAAGGTACGGGCCGGAATGGCGGAAGGGGAACGTTCTGAGAAAGAAATACCGCCTACCTCTTCTGAACGCCCTTTAGTTTCTCCCGAAGTGGACATTACAGGCTCTAGTGCTCATTCGCCGCCTCCTATAAGAACCGGGGTAATCACCCCTTTTGATGATGAGGCTTTGGAGGATATCGGGGCTCAGAATTATGAGATTGAACTTACGAAGCAAACATCTTCAGGTAATTTTGATATTGGTCCGATTCAGGTGGACCGCTTGCTTACTCCTCAAAAGTTTGATGAGCTTCTCGATTACTTCTTGAATCTCGACGAACCCATATCTCCCTTCTTTCGGGGAGATACTAATATTTTTAATTTCTCTTCTTCTGCAGTTGAAACGCCAAGTGTTGTGCAGACTTCACTTCCTCCGGTTATCCCTCCTCCGTCTCTTCAGGTGACTCTTCCTTCTGCTTCACAACCCGGGTCACAAGAGGAACAGATTGAGGCTCTTCATGGCTTGGATGACCATATTGCTTCGCAAGAGCAGAAGGATGAGGGACTTGAAGGAGGCGAGATCTCTCCGGAGCGGACTCCCTCTGATGACGTAGTTTTGTCCGCTCTTATTACTCCAGGGAGTGAGTCTTCTTCGAAGAGAAGAAAGAAGCATGGAACATCGAAGAGGAGGGGGAAGAAAATCATCACTACTGAAGAGGAACCGGAAGTTGCACCGGTTGCACCTCCCTCTCCTTCTTCTCTTATGCCTATAGGTAGACCTGAAAAATTAATCATTCGGCCAGGCAAAGGGTCCAAAGGTGGCAAGAAGAAGTGAAGGGTCGGACTTCGGGCTTTTTGACTCCTTTTTTGTGTAATGGTCGGATGTTGTGCAGGCACCGGCCCCTGCTCTTTTTTATTTTGAAACCTGTATCTGCAATTGAATAAAATGATCCTTTATTCACACAGACTCTTGTTTGAATTTGAGAATGCATTTATTATTCATTTTTGCACAAGTTTATTTATATGATATTGCGGTGAGCTTGTGGTATTTTGTATGTAACTATACCGTGTTGCCCCATACCATAAGCTTGCTGCAATATTTTATACTTTGAGGAGACTTGCACTCTTATTTTCTGTAGAATGACTATTTCATTCGTGAAGAAATTTTTCATAGAGTACAACTCCTTTCATATAAGTTTTTACGCTTTGTCCTTTGAAGAAATCACTTTTTCCTTTTGCGTATGTACACATTTTGCCAAGTGAATTCTTCTATGTGGTAAAGCGGACCTCTGAATGTACTTTAACTTTCTTCCCTCTTTTTTTTTTTAGAATAGGTAAATTACTCTTCCTTTGAAAGTTAAAGTATGCTTCTTGATGAGGATTTTTCTTTTAAATAGAAATTTGTACCTCTGAGGAGGGATTTTTTCACGTTTCAACACTTGGAAGTTTTATTTCAATCTTGGTGAAACGTGTACCTCCAAAGAGTTGTGCCTTTGAAGAAAGCCTTTTCACGTTTCAACACTTGGAAGTTTTATTTCGATCTCGGTGAAACGTGGGCTTCTGAAGAGGTCTTTCTTTTTAATTGTGTCCCCGGGAGGGGGTTGTACTTCTGAGGAGGGATTTTTCACGTTTCAACACTTGGAAGTTTTATTTCAATCTCGGTGAAACGTGTACCTCCAAAGAGTTGTGCCTTCGAAGAAAGCCTTTTCACGTTTCAACACTTGGAAGTTTTATTTCGATCTCGGTGAAACGTGGGCTTTTGAAGAGGTCTTTCTTTTTAATTGTGTCCCCGGGAGGGGGTTGTACCTCTAAGGAGGGATTTTTCACGTTTCAACACTTGGAAGTTTTATTTCAATCTCGGTGAAACGTGTACCTCCAAAGAGTTGTGCCTTCGAAGAAAGCCTTTTCACGTTTCAACACTTGGAAGTTTTATTTCGATCTCGGTGAAACGTGGGCTTCCAGGAAGGTCTTTATTTTGTTTTGCATTTCAACTTTGGTGAAGTGAAATTCCGAAGAGCGGTTGTTACACTTCAACTCCTGGTGAAATGTGCCTCCGAAGAGGTCTTTATTTTGTTTGCATTTCAACTCTGGTGAAGTGAAATTCCGAAGAGCGGTCGTAACACTTCAACTCCTGGTGAAATGTGCCTCCGAAGAGGTCTTTATTTTGTTTGCATTTCAACTCCGGTGAAGTGAAATTCCGAAGAGCGGTCGTAACACTTCAACTCCTGGTGAAATGTGCCTCCGAAGAGGTCTTTATTTTGTTTGCGTTTCAACTCTGGTGAAGTGAAATTCCGAAGAGCGGTCGTAACACTTCAACTCCTGGTGAAATGTGCCTCAGAGAGGGTTTTCATCGCCTGGAAGTTACTCTCTCATGGTTGGAGAGTCATGACTCCTCCAATCTTTTTTGTTGAGTAGAGAACTTTCTTTTTTGTGGCGTATGACCCGTTAGAGGTCTTTATCCTCCGAAGAGTTGTGCCTCCGAAGAGGACTTGTGCTGCCAATGATGGCTTTGGTTGTTCCTCTGTCCACTTGCTTATGCCTTTTTCAATGATCCTCTGCTTCCTCTTTTTTTTGTTTTTTTTAGCTTTCATTCCCTTTTCTCACAAGTAACTTGTTTAATCCAAGGAAGTGTGCTTCATTGTCAGACAATTTCGTGAGAACGAGCATTAGCTTCTTAATTGGATGTTTGTTTGTTCAAACGATCTCAATTTATTAGCAAAGACCCGTTTCTGTCGAAATCATAGGCCGTTCAATTGAAGTACTTCCTATCTAGGATTTGAATTCGGGGCTTTTTTTTTAAAATTTGGCGAGGATCACTTGGTCTTTTTATGTGCAAGTTTCACTTCCACTGTCTGCAAAAATTTAAATCGACATTTCAGTAATACATTCTATGTACTTTTTATATCGAAAATAAAGCAAACATGTAATAATAATAAGGAACACAAGATTTATAGTGGTTCGGCCAGGAAATTGGGCCGACATCCACTTTATATTCTTTCATTATTTACTTGCATCAGTTTTACAATTGCCTTCAATTACAAGAATCATACATTCATAATTCTTTTTACAATATTTCAACAAAATTTTCAAGTATAGTATGGACGCAAATGGTTGCTGTTCCATGCCCTTGGAATTTGATCTCCTTCAACAGTGGTGAGTTTGAATGTGCCGTCAAGAAGCTTCTGACCTATGACATATGGTCCTTCTCAATTTGGCCCAAACACACCTGTCGCTGTCATAATTCTCTTCAGGACTAGGTCTCCAATCTCAAAGCTGCGTTGGCGAACTTTGGAATTGAAATGTCTGGCTATTCTTTGCTGATGAGCTGAAATTCTGAGATTAGCCTCATCTCTTTTTTCATCAAGGAGATCTAGCGCTTCAAGCTGTAGCTTTTTGTTTTCTGCTTGATTGAAATGGATTCTTCTGTGTGAAGGGACCTCTATTTCTACCGGAATCATTGCCTCTGACCCGTATGCCAATGAAAACGGGGTGTGCCCAGTCGCAGTTTTGTGAGTGGTTCTGTATGCCCATAGTGCCAGTGGTAGCTTATCGACCCAACCACCTTTTGCTCTTCCAAGTTGCTTCTTGATGGTTGACTTAATAATTTTGTTCACGGCTTCCACTTGCCCGTTTGCCTGCGGATGAACCACTGCTGAGAAGCTTTTCCGGATTTTGAATCGCTTGCAAAAATCTTGGAATTCTTCACTTTCAAACTGAGTTCCGTTGTCTGTAATTATTTTTTGAGGCACACCGTATCTGCAGATGATGTTTTTAGTCACAAAACTTATCATCTTTTTTGAGGTGATAGTAGCCAGTGGTTCAGCTTCTGCCCACTTAGTAAAATAATCTACAGCAACAATGGCGTATTTAATTCCAAATTTGGCAGTTGGCAACGGTCCTACAAGGTCTATTCCCCATATTGCAAACGGCCATGGACTGACCATCTGTGTGAGTTCAGTGGAAGGAGCTTTAGGAATTTTGGTGAATCTTTGACATCTGTCACATTTTCGGGAATACTCTGCTGCATCTCGATTAATTTCTGGCCAAAAATATCCGTATCGGAGAATTTTCTTTGCTAATGTTTGGCCACCTGAATGATCACCACATTCTCCTCCGTGTACCTCTGCTAGGATTGCTTTAGACTCTTCCCTGGATACACATCGAAGTAATGGCATTGAGAATCCCCGTCTGTATAATCGGTCATCCTGGATTATGTATCGAGAGGCTTTTCTCAGTAACTTTTTTCGTTCTTTTGAGTTCCCTGGTAAGGATCCATTGAGCAGATATTCTGTTATCGGAGCCATCCATGATTCTTGCTCCAGAGACATGCTCGTGATCCAATCAATGTCCATCTTATCAATGCTAGGAGTCGACAGGACCTCCACTGGAGTTAGCCCCAGAAATTGAGCTTCACCTGTGCTAGAATACTTTGCGAGAGAATCTGCTTTCGTGTTTTCCTCTCGAGGAATGTGACTTATCATGTAATGATCGAAATCACCCAGGAGCTCCCAAGCCTTTGACAAGTAGGCGGGCAGATTCCCCCCTTTTGCTTGGAATTCCTTTTTGACTTGGCATACGATAAGCTGAGAATCACTGAATATCTGTAACGCTCGGATGTTTAATTCTTTAGCAATCCTTAAACCAGCGATAAGGGCTTCGTATTCTGCTTCGTTGTTTGTTGAAGGAAATTCCAATCTTAGTGCATAGCATAATGATCGGCCTTCTGGGGTCTCAAGTACGACTCCGGCTCCAGAACAGTAGTCGTTTTTCGCACCATCGACATATAACTTCCATTGGATTGGGGAATCGTCGACTGTTTCCTCCTTACTGTAACCCTTATCTGTGAATTCTGCAATGAAATCTGCTAAAGCTTGTCCATTGATTGCTTTTCGGGGATGATAAGTGATGTCATACTGACTGAGTTCAATATTCCATTTTAGAAGACGACCCGAAGTTTCAGGGCGAAACAGGACTTGCTTTAAAGGTTGATCAGTGAGGACTTTGATAGGATGAGCTTGAAAATATTGCCTCAACTTCCTAGACGCAATTAGTAAGCAATAGGCGAGTTTTTCCAACTTAGAGTAATTCATCTCTGCACCATTGAGTCTTTTGCTGATATAGTAAACTGGATGTTGAATCCTTTTGTCTTCCCGTATCAGCGCTGCACTTAAAGCATGAGATGATACTGCCAAGTATATAAGAAGATCCTCGCCATCGCCAGGCCTAGAAAGTATTGGAGGCGTCTCCATATGGCGAATCAATTCTTCGAAGGCTTTTTGGCATTCGGGAGTCCAATCGAAGTTTTTCTTTCCTTTCTTTAGGGCGTCAAAGAATGGGATGCATTTATCTGTGGCTTTGGAAATGAACCGACTCAAGGCGGCGACTTTTCCATTGAGACTTTGCAATTCATTCTTTGTTCTAGGGGCTTTGACTTCTTTCAATACAGTAATTTGAGCTGGACTGGCCTCAATGCCCCTAGCGCTCACGATGAAACCTAAAAACTTGCCGGATTCCACTCCAAATGAACATTTTAAAGGATTGAGCTTCATTCCGTATCTTCGAAGGACTGCGAACATGTCTGCTAAGTGTTCTATGTGATCCACCGCTTTCTTAGACTTTACTAACATGTCATCGACGTAGACTTCCATAGTCTTGCCCAGTTGCGGTTTGAACATAGCATTAACGAGTCTTTGGTATGTCGCCCCTGCATTCTTCAACCCGAAGGGCATAACTCTGTAGCAGTAAAGACCAGTGTCGGTGATAAAGCTCGTGTCCTCTTGATCTGGCTCATGCATCATGATCTGGTTATATCCGGAGTAAGCATCCATAAAAGATAACAATTCGTGTCCCGCTGTTCCGTCTACCAGTTGGTCGATTCTGGGTAATCGGAAGCAGTCTTTGGGGCAGGCCTTGTTTAGATCTGAAAAATCGATGCATACTCTCCATTTTCCGTTGGCTTTCTTAACCAGCACTGGGTTTGAAACCCAATTCGGATAGGTAGATTCTTTGATAAAATTATTCTCCATGAGTCGATCAACTTCTTCTTTTAATGCCGCTGACCTTTCTGGACCTTGAGTTCTCCTTTTCTGCTTCACAGGTGTAAATTTTGGATCAATATTTAGAGCATGCACTGCAACTTCTGGAGATATTCCGCACATATCGGCGTGAGTCCAAGCAAAAATATCCAGATTTGCCTTTAAAAAAGATATTAAGATATTCTGAATTGACGCATTAAGTTGTGAACCCACATTCAACACTTTGTTTGGGTCCTTTGGGTCAATAGGTATTGGAATTGTCGTTTCCACCGGTACCACTCTATTTTCCCCTGCACTGACTTTTCTAGGGTCCATCTCTTTCCTTGCTCCGCTGTGCTCGCCAGTGCAGGGTCCGCCCTGTAATTGCTACAAGGCTGGTTCTTTGATGCAGACTGGGGCCGCCGCATTCTTTCCCATCCCTCTTTTTCTGGTTTCTCGTAGCTCAGTCAGATAGCACTCTCGCCCAGCATTTTGATCCCCTTTTATAACTCCTACTCCATTGTCTGTAGGGAATTTAATGGTGAGGCACCACGGGGCAAGAACAGCTTTGAACGCTGCCAGAGTTGGACGACCAAGAAAAGCATTGTAAGCAGAAAATTCGTCGACAATCACAAAAGTTTGCTTGCGGACCATTTTTCTCTCTCCTTCTCCAAGTTCCACAAACAAATCAATGGTTCCTACTGGCTGTTTTGGCTCCCCGGTGAAGCCAGCAATTTTATGCGATGAAGCTTGCACATCAGCCATAGGGATCTTCATTTGGTCGAATGTTTTCTTGAAGAGGATATTGCAGGATGCGCCACAATCAATGAGAACTCTTCTGACAATAGCTGGCCCGATACCAGCCGAGATGACTAAGGGATCCATGGTAGGAGCTTCAATACCTGCGGAATCCCTAGCTTTGAATACAATATCATCATCAAGAGTTCTTTGTTGCTTCAAGGGCGTAGCACCTTCAAAAACAAATACATCTTCCTCGGTCGGTACATACTTTAAAGCTCGGGTATACCTTTCCATCTCACCCCAGCTTCTGCCCGCGGGGTGAGGTCCTCCTGTAATGACATTGATAATGGGCCTTCCGGACTCATGCCCTGAAGCCTTCTCAATCGTCCTAGGCTGATGAGTAGGAGCCTGCTGCCCCTGACTAGATGAAGCAGGATTGTTGCTATTCTTTTTCACAAATTACTGCAGTTTGTTTTCCCTTAGCAACTCTTCAATCAGATTTTTCAACTGTCGGCATTCGTCGGTTTCGTGACCGGGTTGATTATGGAAGCGGCAGAACTTCCCACTCTGTATAGCCTTTTTCCCGGTCCTTAGAGGAGGAGGTTTAGGAAAGTCAATAGAATCTTTAGTGGCAAGGTAGATACGCTCCGGCGTATCTGATAAAGGAGTATATTCTGATGGCTTGAAGGATCGGGGCTTCTTCAGATTACCCTGCTTCTTCCCATTGTTATTTTCCCTTTTTTGCCCTACAGATTCATTCTTGCGTGGAACAACAGTGTTATCTTCAGCTTTTTCCAACACTACCTTTACCGGTACGGGACGGCTTTCTAAGCGTATGAATTCATCTGCTTTTTTATAGAATTTTTCAAGGGAATTTGGTTCCTTCATGTTTAGCCATTTCCCAAATTCGCTCAACTTGTCAATACCCTTCATCAGATAAGTCAATATCATTCGCGGTTCTGCATTGTCCACCTCAGCTAGCGCTATATTAAAGCGGTTTAAGAAAGATCTGATAGTTTCCCCTAGATTCTGCTCCAAACTTGACAGTGACATGATATCTTTAGCTTTTGAGGCGTATAGTCTGAACTGCTCCTTGAACTTCCGGGTTAAGTTAGAAAACTGATCGATAGATCGGACTGGAAGTTTGGTGAACCAAAGCAGAGCTACACCTTCGAGATACACAGGAAAATATCGGCACTTTATTTCATCAAAGGCTCTGGCACTAGTCATGTGCCAATCATACTTGTATAAGAATTCGTTCGGATCACTCGTCCCCTTGTAAGCTGGAATGGTTGGTGGGACAAACTTCCTTAGGAATTCAGCCTTTAAGATTTTCTCGGTAAAAGGAGTTTTACTTGGGGCGAAACCCCATTCTTTCTCGTCTTCAACCCTCTGCATACTTTCTTTCATAATTTGGCGGACCATTCCAGAAAGATACTCCTCATCGTGTCGAGTCCTAGATCCACCAACCTCTGGAAGTGTTCGTTCAAAGGGGCTAGCAGCTCTTTCAGGAACATTTCTTTCTTCAGCATCACGAATGTTGCCAGCCAAATTCCTTTCATTATCTGCCGGTTGGCGGTTTGCCCCAAGCAAATCGTTCAACCTATTCAGAATTAGGGCATTCTGGGCATTCTGAGCCTCAAATTGTGCATTTTGGGCATTGATTTGTTGGTTCAGCCCTAAAATTGCAGCATCCAGCTCTGCCTTTGTAACTCCGACAGCTGGAGTGGCTTGATTCGATATAGGGGAAGCGGAGGTTCCCTCTTGAATATTCCCAGATCTGACAGATCTACTCTTCCTTCCAAGAGCCATAATCTCGGATAGACTTCTGGTTTTCAAGGAAATTCTCTCTACAAACCTCTGTGAAGCAATATTGATAACTCGCCTGAGTTCAATTCTCAGTGAAAGCACCAAAAATGTTAACGCTAAAATTTGAACGCTAACACCCCGGTGTATGAGTTATAGTTGTGAAAGCACCACCCGATAACTCGGGAACAGATTACAAGAAGATAATAGCAGAAAAGCAGTAAACAGCAACAATTTTATAGTGGTTCGGCTTAAGGGTATAGCCTACGTCCACTTTAAGTACTTTTATTGATGATCTCGTTACAAGTTGATACAATTCTTTCCAAATACAATCACTTTGGATTACAAGTCACTTAGAACAAGTAGCCTAAACTTCAATGGAGATTAGAGTCTTCAAATCCATGTTGGATGTGTGTGATCTTTTCTCGAAGTTGTTTGTAGCGTTCTTCGTGTATTGAAAGCTTTAAGTGTTGGATTGGTTTGGAATGCAGCAGAGTAACGGTGCTTGAGGAGAATGAGCCCAAAAAGTCCCTTGAATGTTGGAGGTGGCCATGTATTTATAGGCAAATTTCTGGGCTGGAATTGTTTTAAGTCATGAGTCGTGACCGACTCAGGATGAGTCGTAAGTCGTGACCGACTTAAATATCACGAGTCAGCAGGCAGCGACATAAGGGAAGCGGCATTGAGTTTGCTCCTTGTTGCTTAGGTCGCCAGCGACTTATAATAGGTCATTAGACATCTTAAGTCACTTAAGTCGTTTGAAAACTTAGGTCAGTCTGCCACATGAGTTGTTAACTCCATGAGTCGTTAACCCGTTGAGTCGGCCGTTACTTTTAAGTCGCTAAGGCTATAACCCGGTGAGTCGCTGTCCCTCCTGAGTCGTTGAGTCGTAACCCTTCAAGGCCGTTGAGTCGGTAACTCCTTAAGGACGTTGAGTCGGACTATTCTCTTAAGCTGCTAAGGTTACTAAGTCGTTTTCCTGTTGAGTCGTAACCCTTCAAGGCCGTTGAGTCGGTAACTCCTTAAGGACGTTGAGTCGGACTATTCTCTTAAGCTGCTAAGGTTACTAAGTCGTTTGCCTGTTGAGTCATAACCCTTCAAGGTCGTTGAGTCGGTGACTCGATGAGTCGTGAGGCTTCCTGAGTCGTAGATCCTTCCTGAGCCGTTAAACACCTTAAGTCATGGCTCACCCCAGGCCTTAACTCGTTGATTTCTTTGACTCGTGAGCTGGAACGGGGTTAACAGGTATTGACTTTTTGCGCTGCCATGGTCGTTGCTGTATATGTTACTGCGTGAAAATTTATGGGAAGCAGCCGAGCAGAGCAGCAATTGGTGTATGTTTAGCTAAGTATGGTGATTGTTAGCTTCATTAATAGTGATATTATTTAAGCTAGTAGAATCAATCATAGTTTATCATGTTTTTGTTTCTACTAAATAACTGAACAACTTGTAGCTTCTGCACTTCTTTGGTGATGAGTTGTGATTTCATTGTGTTGTTTGGTGGTCTTATGATTTACAATCGACGATATATGAGGATAGAAGAAAGTGATGGAAAAAAAATCCCACTTTGCAAAATAAGTTAGAAGAAATCGTTATAGTATCTCCAGTTATGTTCACCTTTAACCAGAATATCTCTTATTTCCAACTTCCATAATTAAATGGTCACTAAACAATTAACTACAGGAATAATGGAGATAGAACAATTTGGACAAAATGAAGAGCATGATCCTTCTACTTCACAGTCGTTGTCTGAGAAGAGGCAAAGAGGCCCAACAACCGGGAAGAAATATAAAACACAAGAACCAAAATTCATTGAGTGGAGTGATAAAGGCAAACCCATTGGAAAATGGACGAAGTCTTATAAGGCGTATGTGGGCGATATTGCTAGATCTAAACTTGATATCAATATTAAAAATTGGGATGACGTTTGTAAAGGGCTTAAAGACAATATATGGAAAGATGTTAAGGTATTATAAATTCATTTGTTCACTTATTGCTTATTTGGCTTTGAGACCCAATTGGACATTTGAAGTCCTATAAGGCGTATGTAACTATGATTTTTTTATCTCAGATTGAGCACCACATTGATGACAACATGAAAGATAACGTGTTAAAATATGTCTGCGGACGATGGAAAGATTTCAAAACAAAATTGGTTGGTGGTTGGATTACGAAGAGAAGAAAACTTCCAGTGGACCATAAAGAGTCGTACGAGCTTAATGATGCATTACACAAGCATAGTAGGAAACGTTCAAGAAGAATTGTGAAACTGAGGAATTTAAGGTAATTTTTTGTTAATTATGTTTCATTTACTAAAACATTTACTAAAACTTCCAGGTTTCAGAATACATGCATTATTTTTGACTGGTTGGGGCAGAGGTAAGGAATGTTGAGTTGGTGGTGATAACTGGTTGGGGCAGTTTTGTTTTTGATCAACGAAGTTGTGAGCTTAATTGAAGAGGGTAGTAAGGACTGTAGGAGATGACAGAAGTGGTAATGTGCAGTGATGGGTTTTGATATGTAGCAGTTTGTAGTGAAATGACTGGTTTGGAAAGGATGCCTGAAGATGTTAACAGTAGGGCAAAATGGTTGTAGATTGTGATGGTAGAACTGTTAATTTTGTAGAGAAGTTTGTTGTGGTCGAAGTTGTATGAAAGGGAGGATGTGAGGCAATGGAGGAAGTGAAGTAGTGATATGATAGGTTTATGTGCACAGGCACAAGATGTTGTGATGGTTATGAGTTGTAGCAGCGTGTTGACAAGGAAGCTGTGTAGTTGTTGTTTATTGGTAATGTAGGAATTGCGTGATTGTTTGTTCAGTTTTATGGAGGAGGTTGAATGTTTGTGTATGATGGTGTGGTGGTGGTTTTGTGTTTGTTTGGGAGGGCTGGCAGTGTTCAAGGACAATGGTTCAAGATGGTTCAAGAGGTGTGGCAGTGGCTAGAGGACAGCAGTCGAAGGCTGGAAGAAGTTGATAACAGAGGGTGTTTATCAGTGATGAAATAGTGGTAGGAGAGTTGATGTAAGGTATCAGTGGTTAGTAGGGTGAAGAGCAGTGTGATGATGGGAGCAGTAAGGCTGTAGTGATATGCAGAGGCAAATGTGATTGCTGCAGTGATGTAGGGTGAAAGGTGGAAGAGGTTGGTTCTTATGGAAGAAGTATGTATTGACTGTGAAGGTCTGGAATATGGGATGGTCACGGTGATGGTATGGAGTGGGAAGAAGTAATGGTGTTGCTGTTGCTAATTGAAGGTAAGTTGATGATGTCTGTTAATGCAGAAATGGGTGTAAAAGGTTGTAGAGGTGGTTTTCCTTGAAGTAGTGGGATGAAATAAAAGGCAGTGGGGCATGTGTTTGGTTGTGCAGTGGAGTATTTGTTAGCAGTAGAGTAGCAGTTGTGCGGTAAAGTATTTTTTTGGTAGATAGGAACGATAACCAAGCTTCATTCACAAATACATGCATTATTTTTGACACTTTGGGTATACATTAATATTCATTATTTTTGACATCGATTAAGCGAGAAGGGTAGGAAGAGTCAAGCATACAATGAGCATCCTCACTATCAGGGGCAAGCTGGATATGCAGGGAAGAAAGCTAAATGAATAACCAAAGGTCATAGTTCATCGACTACATTACCAAGTGGTTCTTTTTTGGATTGAAGTATTACCTGGGTTTTGGCAAGATCAAAAAAAGAAGCTAATGGAAGTTATGTAATCTCTAATGAGAAAACTAGGATAGTTGCAGATAAAGCAGTATGACTAATTTCGATGCATTTTATCCCATTTGGTTAATCTCTTACAAAAAAAGCAATAAATTATTGAGAAAACTTATTTTTTTGTTGTTGACAGAATGCTTGGAGAGAAAAAGCCATCGAAGGAACATGGGTTCCAAATAGATATGATGATGTCTTAAATCGTGCTCTTGAAAAACAAGAACATCCAGGTCGAGTTAGAGGAATTGGTGGGACGGTCGGTATCAAAAATGTATTGGGAAAGGTAGTGAAATATAAAGGTCCAAGCGGTGTAATATCAGCAGATGAACTACATCGTATCACACAGGAAATGGAAACTAAAGTGAGCCAAAGATTCAAGGCTATGGTAGATACAATGGTTGAGCAAAAGATTGCAAACTTTTTCAATAGGATGGGTATGCAAATGCCCAATGATATTGTGGTCGAAAATGTACCATCATTTGGTCATCGTAGCAGTTGTCAATCAGTACAATTGGACAAATTACAAACTACCAGCACAAATCAAGAGATGGATCCTTATGAAAACTTGCAGGTAACTAATTCAAAAGTCTATTTTTGTAAAATTATACGATTCTAAAACGTGTAAGTCGATAATTTTAATGTTGTACTTGTCATTCTAGAGGCCAACTAAATGTCGTTTAGCTGTTAATTTGGATTCCAAAATTGTCGTAGTGGGTCACGGCATGGTGCATCCTTCTTCTAGGCCTAGAGATCAATGCCATAATCAACAAATCTTGACCAATCATGTAAAGATTGGAATTGACGCAGTAGAGCCTATTCATGTAGGAACCCCTCTTCCGGTTCCAAGTAACTATCACATCACAATAGGAGAAGCACTTGGTAGTTTTGTAAAATGGCCTAAAAGTCTCGTACTTTTAGGCGATGATGATAAGGTAAAGAAAACACTTTTTGTATTTTTTTTAGCTTTGCTTGAATAAAATATGCAGACTCCATGCTGCTTATGAATTTTTTGTGTGCAGGCTACACATATTAGGAGCAAATACAAAGTGGAAGAGTGTGTTGCTATGGACATGAATAATAACAAAAAGATGACAAATGAGCCTGCAAAGTGTAGGACGATCGTGGGTGAAGAGATCATCAATACTTTAATGGATGAGTGCAAATATTTCCATGACCTGATAGTTCAAGTGTCATCCCATGATAATAATTTCATCAATGCAATTCATGTGAACAAGGATTTATTTACATACTATGAGGACTTTGAAATCCATGTCACTATGGATGACATTATCCAATTCCTTAGTAAGGGATGGTTGAATGGAGAATGGTTGCAAATTTGCATCATGTGAGTATTATATATATATATATATATATATATATATATATATGATGAATATTTCTATCTGTGTATCAATATAGCTACTATGTGAAATACTTAGGTTACATTTACAACAAATAGCTTATAAATTCATTGTATATGTTCTATTTTATATTATGTATTATACATGAAATGGTAGAATAACAATGTTTGTATGTTGTACTTATTTTTAGGTGGTTAAATCATATGTGCAATGACCTCGCAGTGGAGACCATCAGGTTTTTGTGTCCATATAAGTTGTCTCAAGTGCAAAAATATCCAAACACGACAAATATATATATTTCGAACACATGGCATGCGTCACAATTGAAGAGCTTACTCTTAGCCCTACACTATGAAGGGTATGAGCAATAAACTTTTAGAAACTAGTTTACAAATCTAATGTTGATATTAACTTCATATAAATCTTATAATGTAGGAAACATTGTCTACTGCTTGTTTTCGTATAGAAAAGAATGAGGTTTATGTTTTGGATCCCCAAGTCGAACACAAATCTAAACTGGAAATTAGACCACAAGTGAATATGTACATTTTATTTATTTTCCTTCTGATATCTTTTTTGCTTGATGCAAGTGAATATGCACGTTGTATTTAAATTTTTATTTTATGTGTAGGGCCTTTAAAACTTATAAGGCATATGGTGGAAAATCTCGAGGAACTTACTTTAAATGGAAGACTGTTAAGGTGATTTATTTTGTACAAAATAAAAATAAAATTCTATGTTGGATATAAATTCAAATTAACCTATCTATTAAATTATTTTGTAATATTGTTGTAGTATCCTCAACAATCTAGAACGACGGATTGTGTAAATTATGTGATGAGGTATATGTATGATATAGTAAAAAAACCACGATCAAAGCACCGAAATACTTGAGGTACCACTTTACTTTTTTTCCTCCATAATTTTTGTTAAGTAGTTATTCGATTAATGTTTCAAAATAATCTTGTAATTGCAGTACTTTGTGCAAGATGGTTCTTATAGCCAGCAAGAGATAGATGAGGTTCGTGATAATTTACCTAGTTATGTCATGCATAACTGGATGTAGTCTTCTTATATGCTACTATATGGTGAGTTTATTATTGTCTCTTTCATACTTTCAGCATTACATGATTTAAATTGACCTTGTTTATATCATTGTTTGCACCTGAAAATCATCACAATATATCTATCAGCGTATCGTCTAGTTGAATATGATAAATATGATAAATAATTTTGGAAGCGTTCTCATTAGAAGCCTAGAAACATTTAGTTTCGGTAACGGTGTCGTATTCTCGTTTCAGTGACTGATCTGTTAGTATAAATTATAATAGCTGAATGTTATATATTATCTGAAGGTCGACCCTTTGCTTATGTCAGTAGTTAAGAGAATATTTAGGTTTTATGAGTCTTGGATCCCTTTTCGGACTGACTACCTACATTCATATCAAATGCGGTAATGATACTTGGAGAAAGATTTCTTCTTTAATTGAGTTAAAATCTTCATTAACATCGGTTAAATAAAACAAGTACACGTGAAGCAAACAAAATGATAGAGTAGAAGTTATACACTGAAACCCCAAATTATTACCCACAATCGATTTCTTTGGTTCTCCCCAATTTCATTAACAGATTCATTTTCCCGTGAATAATTCGTTCTTCCCAATTTGTGTTCCTTATCTCCTCCACTTTATCCATATTAATTACAATACATCTACCTTCTGTCAATTGTAGTTTGAGAACATGATGCCTACCTACCGCCGACTGTAGTCTGATTCTATCAATCAACCAGCTCAATATTGATTGAATGGCTTAGCTACATCTTTTCATTTGCTTACTACACTGCTGAAGTTTGATCTCATTGTCCGTAAGTAATCACAACTATTCTAAGATGCTATTCTGCTAGCCGCTGTCAATTTCTACAATTATGTTAATCACACCATCAAATACAATCAATATTTTGATTATGTATTACACTGATCTATAAATCAATTCGCTTTACTACCAAGATATAGTACCAAAGTTTGATGTCTCAATTTGATAATGTATTTTCCATTCTATGAATAATTTGGGGCAGATTTTGTAATTCCTTATTCTCCTACTGTGTCGTTCTCTTTCCATGATTTTTATACTACCGTATTAATTTATTAAGGTTAAAGTTTAGGAGTTTAAAAATGGCAATGAATAAAAGGTACTAAGTATACTGTGAAATTCCTAATTAACTAGGTTAAATGGTTTCCTATTGTTTTGCTACTAATTTCATGTTTTAGTACGGTAGAATTTCTTGATATGTTTTAAAATGATTGCTTCATTAACCTGTGTAATTGCCGCACTTTGTTAGTTGGTTGGTTAATAAACATTTGAGATGGTAATTGGTTTGGCGAGAATATGTTAGCAGCTGTTGATTAGTTGCATCGATTGGGTATTAGCAACACTTTTTTAGGATGACCAAGATAGGATTTATTAATTAATTTTTATTTCAACAAGCTTGCAAGGTACGAGGAAGTATATTTGCACATGAGTCAATTTTCATCTAGATAAAAGGTTAAACATGGGACTAAATCAGAAAGCATTGGTTATTAGTGGTATAAGATGCATGCTTTTACTCATGGTAGCTGAATTATTGTTTCCGACATGGTCGTCTGCAATGTGATGACAAAGCAATGCTGAGCTCATTTTTTTTATTGTTACATTATTTTTCCCCAAATAGCACGTACTTTCAACGTATGATAAGTTTATTTGACAAACTCACTCAAAAGAAAGAATAATGTATACCAGGTAGAACATTGCGACTAAAGGACGATGATCAGAGTATACATGGAATGGGACTGGGGAAGGATGGAACATTGCTTCAGGCTTTTCAATATTATCGGGATCAGAACACTACTGTTGTTTATGATGAAATCACAGTAGCAATTTGCCCTTATGCTGTTAAATTTATACCAAGTAACAGGGAATTTTAGTCCCAAGTAATTGGTTTGGAGAGACTCTGTTGAGTTAGAAATATGGGAAATGAGATAATGCAAAATGTTTTATTATTTCAGAGATGATAATAATGCATTACAATACACTGGCGTATGTATTTATTTGCATCTCTCAGCCTATATTGACTTATTCCGCTGACTACTCATTCCAGCTGTATTGTGTGAAATTACATTTGAAACCCTAAGAGGGGTCTAAGCTGTTAACAACAGCCGATGCTTATTCCTTCAATGCATCATTTTCCATCATTCCACCATTATTTGTTTGGAGGTGAATACATGAGGAAGCTAACCACATGTTTGTATTCTGCAGGATCATATGCATATGCAGATTGCACATCTCAACTTTAGGTAGCTCAAGTACAAAATAGGATGAAGGTTTGTGCATTTGAAGACCATCTTCTGCTTAATTTATCTACTGTCAATGATACATTCTCTTCTCTTTATATATGTATTTTTGTGTGTCTACATATAATATGCTGCATTTATTTTTTAATACTGACTGTCTGATTATATACTGTGGAATTTATTTAAGTTTTTCATTCTTTTATCGAATCATTAAATCTGATTATGTATTTCCCATCAAATTTTTTTTTGAATGATTGTAATAATGCATGCAATAATTGTTTGTCATAATCAATAATATATGTACAGTCTATTTGAGTGTTGTAATATGGTTTCTGAGAATGGCTTTTTAGCATTAGGTATAAATAGCTGATGCAATAGAGGGATTAGTTTGCACGGTTGTTATAAAAAACCGATGCAATAGAGGGATTAGTTTGCATCGGTTTTCAACAACAACCTATGCAACAAGGTCCTTTGTTACATCGGTTTGCATTACAACTAATGCAACATGGGGCTGTGTCCAAGCTACCAACCACGATATTTTGCATCAGTTGTTATTAACAACCGATGCAAAAAGGATCATTTTTCATCGGTTTCAGAACTGATGCAAAAGTGTTAAGCCAGTTGCATCGGTTGCATATGCATCGGTTGTTGAACTGATGCAAAAGGGGGGTAAACAACCGATGCAAGTGGCCTATTTTGTAGTAGTGGATTTAAATTCAGTTTAAATTCATTTTTAGCTCAACTTATTTGCATAGTTAATCCTTACCTAAATTTCTATTTGTTTTTATTTAAATTTTAACGATCTTATTTAATTTCAATAATCAACAACCAATTATCTTAATATATTATAATAATTAGACAAATTATTCCTTTATATACCAAAATATAGGCTTATATAAAACTACTTTAAAAACCGTTTTTAAAATCACTATATAAGAAAATAACAAGTACACCCTCATATAATACTCTCAACTCATTCTAGGGTACAACCGACCGTATCTCTAATGAGTAATCCCCACCAGAGCCAAGACTCTCGCTTAACCTTCTGTTTTGATACCCAATGTGATGACCCGAAATTCTCAACCTCGAAAATCAACACTAATACGTTCACTGTATAGAGTGCCGAGCAATCAAGTGTCGGAAATCCCAGACTGTTAGGCTTAAGAAGAAAAAGAGGTAGAAGAAGAAACAGGAAACAACAGCACAGATTCTCACAAGTGCAGCGGAACAAAATATAATATCAAATAACAGCATTTATATAAAGAAAAGCTGTAAATGTCAATTTACATACAATATATCATAGTACAATCATTCACACATAAACTAGACAGTTATAATAACCTGCCTCTAGAGCCCGTCTAGACAATCTTTACATCGCAGTGGAATATAATCAATACGTCTCCGTCATCCAACTCGCCTCTTGAGCTCCAGAACGTCCTATCCTAAAATCTGTAATACTCGGTCTGACCCGAGCATTACAACAAAGTACCACCCAAGTCAGGCTGGAAACCAGCGCGAGTAAACCCATTTAATATGAAATACTTAAGTTAAAAACTTCTTTGTAACCAAGGTAACTCGTATTTCCGACGAGTTTTTATCAGATTAAAACCAACACCTTTACAT
The DNA here is from genome assembly GCA_030765085.1 of Allium cepa. Taxonomy (NCBI): domain Eukaryota; kingdom Viridiplantae; phylum Streptophyta; class Magnoliopsida; order Asparagales; family Amaryllidaceae; genus Allium; species Allium cepa. The sequence goes on from CM060935.1 coordinate 1,015,147,252, forward strand.
AAAATTCATCAATATTTTGATACTATTTGAATATTTAAAATAACCCCGTTCACCCATTTTATTCAACCAGCCTACGTGATTCCATGATCAAACCCATAAAGATTTATAGTGAGTATTGAATCGAAGTGGCCCCGGATATTTCTGATATCCGATCCTGGTCTCTTCGAATCCAAGTAATAGATTTAAAAGGAAATTGTTTAAAATAAACAATTTATCATCCTGGGTGACAATATTCAAGTATGGAAATTTATTATAGATTCTTATATCAAATAAATGTATTGTTGTTTTTATCTCATTATTTAAATTTTGAAAATCAAAATCCCATAGAATTAAGCAAAAGATATAGACGTCATCCCAATTAACGATCTATACCCCATATCCAAACGATTTACACCTGATTTAAATTCACTTTGATTGACCATATTCATTTATATTTAAACCCAATTTAATTTCAGATTAAACGCTTTATTAAATAATAAATATTATAAAATGCCATTACAAATATAATAAAAATAGTTTCCATTAATTTGTAAAATATCACTGAACTTAACTTACGGAAAATTAGATTTTTAGATAAAGGAAATATAAGCCATTATATATATATATATATATATATATATGAATTCCATTCCATTCTCTTTTATCTTCTATTTATTATATTTTTCATTCATTTAAAAACTTTTATACTCTTATTTTCTTTAATATATATATATATATATATATATATATATATATATATATATATATATATATATATAGACACACACACATCCCATTCTTATTTCTTTTATATCCTTTTTCTTTACCCTTTTCTTTTTTTTCTCCAGTTCTATTTCCCTTTCTTTTCTCCTTATTTTCTTTGTTTTTCCTATTCCTTTATTATTTTCGTTCCTTTCTCACGGCCCACTGGCCCAAACTTGATATCCAACATTTCCCTTCCCTCTATCTCTTCTCTTTACTTTGTCTCCTCCATTCCTATTACCTACCTGCTACCTGCAGATGCACGAACCCGTCGTGCATGTGCACATGCCATCGGAGCCATGCCGACCATCAACGACCCCACCTTTCGGTCACCCTCGACACTCCCAACCACCCAAGCCATCCTGATTTCCACGATGATGCTCGATACGAAATCGAGTTAAATCACCATCACCAGCCAAGAAAACCCTTTTCCTATTTCCACCTCGCACTACCATCACCGACCACTAGAACCCTCACTGCTTTGCATGGAGCTCCGCCTAGCACCCCTCTTCCTTTTCCCTTATACCGCAACCTCTCGTCGCCACCACGACGTGGCAAACGCCAGAGAAACAACCTCGTCCCAAAAACTGGGCTAAACCCTACATCATCTGCAATCCGTCACCACACTCTTTGGTAAAATCCCCTACCATTTTTCCTACCCTCCCCATCTCCTCGACTTCCTTCAGACCCAATGTCGACCCCCTTCATCGATGGCCTCGTCGGAATTTGGTCAGAGACCAAAAAATGAACATCTCCACATATCTCACCATATACGAAATTAGAAATTGTGAAACTACCCCCAAAATTTATCATTTCAAACGACGAACCCATCCACATAAGTGAAAGTCCATATCTTGATAATCATAATTTTACAATATTTGATTCCTTATAGTGAAACTCACCCTTTATGTTCTATACCTGAAAGCACATAACCAAACAAATTTTAAAACAATGTTCGTCCAAAAATAAACCATTTTGCCTTTTTCATCATTACTAATCGATTTAGAAAAGGAGATAGGAGTTTTTAAAGTTAACGGCATAGAAAAAAAGAAGAAAACAGCGCAGGATCTAAAGATGTTGTACAGGCTTTAGTAACAATACTTTATATAATTTCCATTTTATATTTTTGTATACATGTATTCCTGAACTTACAAACTTATTTGAACGATGCCACTACTATAACCAAACTGACTCATTGATTAGCATAAAAGACTTAGTTTACTCACCTTTCCTCCTTTGAACAGAGCAGCACTAGCTTTTAAAATGGACTTCTACTAGCTTGTTGTTGTTGAATTCCTGTTTTGAGTCGAATTGTATGATTTGTTTTAAGTTGTAAAATGGTAGTGTTTCTTGTTTAACTTACTTATCTTTTAAATGAATGAAATGAAACAAGTAGGTAGGGTGGAGATATATATAAAAGCGAATAAACAGCCTAACCAGCACCTTATTTTGCTTCTCATCATTTTGTTTTTATTTTTGAAAATGAAGAAATTAATTTAAAGAAGAAATTATGACATTTGTAAGTTTGATTAATGAATATGTCCCTTTCTTTGCTTACATACAAATCATTGTTCATATACAAATATATACTTTGTCTTCTAATCTTACAATGTCCTTATGTACATATATATTTTATTTTTTATTTTTTATTTTTTCCATTTATTTTGACCATGGATAACTTAAGTGTTTTTGCTTAATATTATATAACCTTCTCTTTACTTGTTCTTATTTTTATTTCTAACATATATTCTTATTATTTTAAGCTTAAGTTATTAATATTTTAATTAATAACCACGTATATACTTATATCTAATGTTTAAAATGTAGCGTTTAAATATAAATTATTTTTGAGATTTTGAAAGTAAAAATATAACTTTAGAAGAATTAAAATATCTTATATGAATTTTAGATACTATGTATGTATATATATATATATATAAATCCAAACTTTTACAACCTTTCCTACATATCATTTCATAGGGCATATATATACATTTATATATATATTATTAACATCATAAAGCATCCGTTTATTATATACATACATACATATATATATCCAAGGATTTCATAATTAAATATCCTATATAGTTTTTATGTCAATTTATATATATCCCGATATTTTAATTATCAAAATTTATTTTTTCAACTAATAAAATTAGTATCTCAATAGTTGAAATCGGTTAATTACCCAATTATCTACCATTAAAACATCCGGGTTGTCACAATGGGATATTATAACTGTCCAGGCTAATGATAGTAATTAATTTTTGTAACTTCGAGATTTCTGTATCAGAGTATGCTGTTCTTTTGATATTATATATTATCGTTTCACTATGAGATTTTGATATTGTGTTCTCCTCTTCCTTATTCTATTTATTTTTGTTTAACCTAACAATTCGTCTTTTCGGTACTTAGGTTCTCAACACGTGAATACCGTGGATGTATTAGTGTCAACATTCGGAGGTTGAAAAGGCAGATCGTTATAAGTGGTATCAGGGTTGAAGGTTAAATGAGAACCTTGGCTTTGGTTAGTTATGAATCATTAAAACATAGGATAATGGAATGCCATAGCATTAATTGAGTGTATTATACATATGAGAACATATTTGTAATTGTTATAAATTTATACTTTAAAGGTAATTATAAATGTGAAAATTAAAGAGCTTATATAAGATAACTTATATAAGTGAATTGCTAAAACAAAGTTCGATTAATGTAGGGATTAATGATGTTCATTTGTTACCCTTCATTAGATTTTTTTGTTATGCTCGGCTAATTTATGAGCACCAACTATCATTTTTTGATTACAGATTTGTGCTCGACCAGCTTATGAGTAGTTTTGTCTTCTACTATATGGGTTGGCAGATAATAAGCGTAGATACATTGAAACGACCACCTTGTGAATTATGTTTCACAAATTTGACTACAAGGCGTTCGCTAACAATATTGGTTTAGAATTTAACTGTTATAAAAGTTGTATTTAGTAAAATATGTTTATTTTGATCTAAAGGAAAGATAAGATATTTGGGAGTAAACATTTGTGAATTGAAATTATATAAGAAAGTGATTTTGTATAAGTACGGCTTATGAAATATGGTTTATAACCGAGGAGGACTTAAAAGATATTTTAAGATCTTAAATCTTAATGTCTTTGAATCACTTTTCAAGATTTTGGAGAAAATAGTAGTAGTATTATTTAAAAGTAAGTATTTGAGAAATTGTTTATAAAATTGAGATCATAGTCTTAGTAATATTTACGAAATATTTAATACCATTTCGAAAATGATTTTGGTTAAGTCTGAAAAGTATGAATTGGATGTACTAAACTCGCTCATGTTGCTTGAAAATAATTCTAGTGATGATTTCAACATCATCGGCATTCCAGTTCCTAATTGAGGGATGCTATAGGGTTGTTTTTGTTAATAAGATTCTGATTTGATTCCGGAAGTATGATTTGTTACACAAAAGATATATGCATGTTATTTCAAAATGTTTTGAAATAAAACCCAGTGTTTAGTTCTAAAGTTTTCTTTGGAAATAAATTTGGTATGACTTTTTGCATAGAAAAGTTTTACATATATGCTATATAAGGTGCCCGAGTGGTAGTAGATATGCCCCAAAAAAATGATGAAACTTTTTCATATTTTCCCGTTTTGGGAAAGAGTGTTTAATAAATTATTGATATTTGTTAAGATAATTTATGGACACATGCAGCTTAAACATTAGGATTATATGATATGTGCATCTTGTTATAATATGATGTTTGTGAAATTTCATTTGTTAAAATGAAATGGGATTTTCGACGATTTTGGACAGTCGGAAGCTTTCGAATGGTTATAGAACTTGAAGCTAAGTGTTTTATGAAAATATAACGATTGAGTTTGTATTTGAATTGAGAAGATAGTAAGTTTAAACAAGTTTTGATATGGTTAAACATGCTTACTAAGTTAAAATAAATTTGATATTTTGTATATACTCTTAGGATGTCATGGAGTATAATACGAATATGAGCTTAAGTTATAACTGTTTATAAACTTAAGTTATAACTGTTTATAAACTTGAGGTTATGTTTTATGGGATGTTTCATAAATGATTTTAGTATTAAGACACACTATTTGTGTAAATCAAAGTGATAGATATTGGTATAGTTAAAAAAACCAATAGGATAAATGCGTAAGTTGTACATAGATTGTTTTTTTCGCATGACTATTCTTGATCTTGTATTCTAGTACATGGTTTTGAGGTGATTCGCATCGGTGCAAATAAGGACTTTTCACTTGATCTTTGATGGCGAACACTTGGCATGGATTCTTGGCATCTGTAATATCCCCCATTAATTTGGCCCGGAGCATGTTTTTGCCCAGATTTTTACAGTGAGAACACTATGTGGGTTCAACTTTGAGACATCATAACTTTTTCATATTTTATCCAAATTGCATGATTCTTTTTTTGTTCAAAAGACGAAGTTTTCTACTATGAGCTACCAAATTTCAACTCAATATGAGGTCGTTTTTTCCTTTGGTTCATGTCTGGAAGTTGAACCCAGAGAAGATTTCAGAACTGGGTATTATTTTGCCCAAGTGTTTCCATGTTCATTTGCCGTCCGATTTTTGACTTTTACTTCAGTTTTTATGATATTTTTGAAGTATTTTGAGGAATATGAATCCTATCAATAAGTTAGCCAAGTTTTGATGAATTTGAAATTCAAATTTTGAATTTAAATTTAAATTGCGATTTGAGTGGAATTTTGCTTGTTTTCGGTCATTTTTTAGCACAGTTTTCTACAAATCATTTTGAAATGATTTTTAAATGATTTTTAAAATTTAGGAGATTTAAAAATAATTATTATATAATATTTTAAAGTATTTTCTAGTATAGAACCCATTTATCCTTTATAATAAGGGAAATTTTCAAATATGGTTTTCAAATGGTTTTTGAAATCGGTTTTTCTAAAGCTTATTTCCAAGGTAAATTATTTTCTATAAAGTACACGTTTTTGCACTATTCGAGCGAATGAGAAGGAGAATTAAACGGTTTAGTAAAACACATGGTATGCGACATGTGCGTTTATCTTATCTATTATTCATGACGTGTCCGTTTGATCGTTTTAACCTTCGGGTCAAGTTTACTGATGAGATGAGGTGAACCTTTTATTGATTTGTTTAGCTAGACTTTTTAGAGCTTAAGTCCAAGCAGATTTTTGCCTATAGAAATTGTTTGCTGAGTTGCTGCAAACATGGCCTGAGTCCATGTTTGAGATAGCATAACTTTTCATTTCGAAAATGTTGGATATTCATTGATTCTTTTTTGTTTGAAAGATGAAGTTTTCTACCATGAGAATACCAAATTTCAACTCAATATGAGGTCATTTGGTCCTCTGCTTCATGCTTGGAAGTTGAACCCAAGTCGAAAAGAACTCGAATATTACGGTCATGAAATAAAATAGCACCTTCCAAAACGTATGGAGATATACCTCCGTGTTGAGAAGATCATGTAGAAGCATCCATAACATTAAGCTTGCAAGATCTTCTCAACACATAGGTATATCTCCATCTATTTTGGAAGATTCTATTTTATTTCATGACCGTAGCATTCGAGTTCTTTTCATTATAAAGGATAAATAAGTTTTATACTAGAAAATACTTCAAAATATTATATAATAATTATTTTTAAATCCTCTAAAATATAAAAATCATTTCGAAAATATTTGGAGAAAACCGTGCTTGAAAACGACCGAAAACAATAAAATTCCACTCAAATCAAAATTCAAATTCGGAACTCAAATTTCGGACCAAATAAACTGAATGCCTTTTCGAGTAAGGCTAGTGAAAGGAAGTAAAATACAAGAGAAATCCTTAATGAACCGGTGGAAATAACCCGCCAATCCAAGGAAGAAACGAATCTCATGAACATTCTCAGGCCTCTTCCAGTTCTGGATGGATTCGATCTTCGAAGGATCGACCGAAATGCCTTTGGAACAAACAACGTGGCCTAAGTACTTAACTTTATTCTCCCAGAAATGGAACTTGGAGAATTTGGATTTGAAACAAAAAAAGAATCGTTGAATTCCAACTGTAAATGAAAAAGTCACATTGCCTCAAACATGGACTCAGGCCATGTTCGCAACAGTTCAAAAACCAAAAATGCACAGGCCTGAAAACCATCTTGGGTTCAACTTCCAGGCATGAAGCAAAGGATCAAATGACCTCATATTGAGTTGAAATATGGTATGCTCATAGTAGAAAACTTCATCTTTCAATAACTCATAAATTCTAGCTGAGCAAAGCTCAAATTGCCCAAAAAAAAGTAAATATTTGTTTGCCGTATAAAAAAAATTCCTACAGTTGTTTTCTTTGTTAAAATCTATTCCCTGTTGCATCTTTGAGTGCTTACAACTTTTGATTCCGGTAACAAAATACTGTCGGATTTCTTGCATTTGGTAGCATAAATGTTGAACTTCATTTTTGAAAATTTTGGTTGAAAAATATTGTCATTTAAATGTTCAAATCAGTGGTAGAAAATTTACACGAAAGCAAATTTTTGCCTATAGAAATTATTTGCTGAGTTGCTGCAAACATGGCCTGAGTCCATGTTTGAGATAGCATAACTTTTTCATTTCTTATTGGAATTCATCAATTCCTTTTTTGTTTGAAAGATGAAGTTCTATACTATAAGAATATCAAATTTCAGGTCATTACGGCCTATATAGCTTATAGAACTATGTTGCCGAACATTGGTCCGGAGCATGTTTTTGCCCAGATTTTTACAGTGAGAACACTATTTGGGTTCAACTTTGAGGCATCATAACTTTCTCATATTTTATCCAAATTGCATGATTCTTTTTTGTTTGAAAGATGAAGTTTTCTACTACGAGATAACAAATTTCAACTCAATATGAGTCATTTGGTCCTCTATTTCATGCCTGGAAGTTGAACCCAATATGGTTTTCAAGCCTGTGCATTTTTGGTTTTTAAACTGTTGCAAACATGGCCTGAGTTCATGTTTGAGACAATGTAACTTTTTCATTTCCAGTCAGAATTCAGTGATTCTTTTTCTCTTTGAAAGTCGAAGTTTTCTACTTTGTGCTCATCAATTTTCAGCTCAATCAAAGGTCGTACGATTACCTATTTTATGTCCGAAATTTGAACCCAGAGAAGATTACAGACCAGGGTATTATTTTGCCCAAGTGTTTTCATTTTCATTTTCCGTCTGATTTTTGACTTTTACTTCAGTTTTTGTGATACTTCTGAAGTATTATGAGGGTATGATGCCTATCAATATGTTAGCCCAGTTTTGATGAATCTGGAATTCAAATTTTGAATTATTTGAATTTAATTTAAATTTAAATTTCGATTTAAGTTGAATTTTGCTTGTTTTCGATCGTTTTCGAGCATGGTTTTCTCCAAATCTTTTTGAAATGATTTTAAAATTTAGGGAATTTAAAAATAATTATTATATGATACTTTAAAGTATTTTCTAGTATAAAACCTACCTATCCTTTATAATAAGGGAAATTTTCAAATATGGTTTCTAAATGGTTTTCGAAATCGGTTTTTCCAAAGCTTATTTTCAAGGTAAATTATTTTCTATAAAGTACGCATTTTTGCACAATTCGAGCGAATGAGAAGGAGAATTAAATGGTTTGGTAAAACATGTTGTATGGGACACGTGCGTTTATCTTATCGGTTAATTTCTGACTGGTCCATTAGATCGTTTAGACCTTCGGGTAGAGTTTACCGATGAGATAAGGTGAACCTTTTACTGCTTTGAGTATGAAATTTACCAACGGTTAGTAAACCGTTTAGTGCGAACGGCTAGTATGGGACACACTTTAACACTTTTTGGGTTCCTTTCCGAGAGTTTGTGACACATTTTCATGTTGGCATGCCAGTACTGGACCTTTGGGTCATTTGCCATTGCGGCGTATTTGTCTTCGGACGTTTGCCATTGCGACGTATTTGTCTTTGGATGTTTTCCATTGCGGCGCATTCGTCCTTTGACGTTTTCCTTTGGGCAAGGTACCTATTGTGTGAAACAATACTCGGCAAAAATAGCATGTGCAAAACCTTTTTGAGATCAATTTTACCCTTGTGTGTCATCATTTTGGAATCGGTCCTTTGAACCGTTCGATGGCGATTACTTTGAGATTTTTGGAACCTTGGGAGTACTTTTGAGATTTTCATTGCCTACACTGGCGTGTTGAGATTTGCCTTTTGGCATATATATATATATATATATATATATATATATATATATATATATATATTGAGATTTTCTATTGGCGCTATTTATGGGATTTGCCTTTTGGAGTTGTATGAGATTTTATCTCGTTATTGACATTTTCCTTATGGCTTATGTCGAGATGACTTTTGCTTATGTTTTCCTTCGAGTTGCCGATATGGCAGGTTTCGGAATTACTCTTTTAAGAGTTTAAATTTTACTATTCCCTAAACCATTCTTATTTGATTTATGATTGCCGATGATATGAGGCATGTTATATTTTAGCGATTCATGAAATTTTTCATCTCCTTTGCGTTTTACGCTTATTGAAGCAATTGTGTTCTATCACTTAGTGTAACCATATATGCCATACATGATGTGTATCCTCCATATGTCTATGGTTAGCTTTCTTATTGTTTCTTCTAGTTTAAGAAGAATATCACTATGCTCTTATGCTCTATTATTCTGTTATCATCTTTTACTGATTTGTTTAGCTAGACCGATCCGTGTATTTTATACTCGGGTCAGACCGAGGTGTTTCAGGTTAGGTGCATTTGGACTTAGCCTATTCTGCTTCTGCATGGATTATTCTGCTAGCTCTTTTTGTTATAGCTTTTTTTATAGTCCTTTTTGGTTTGCTACTCTGATATGTATATTCTTTTGACTCGTGTTTGTATTGTGGTCGTCATACCACATATGTGATGTATCATTTTGTATACTCTGCGATGTAATTGTATTCGTGTGTGTGTGTATGGGATTACATGCTGTTCTGTTATGTGTTTTACATTTGAGTTGTATTTTATTCTGATAGATCCTATAGCCACCTATGGCTTTGTATTAAGTATTTATTAGATATGTCGATCCACTTGAATCAAGAAAAAAATATGGCATTGTCGACATATTCAATAGATATTTAAGACAAGGCTATAGATGGTCACTTATTTCCAGCCCTATTCTCTGCATTAGCAGACGGTATTACCCAGTAATACTCTTTGTTATCGTGGTTCTCGGGTTGGGCCGCTACAACTTGGTATGCCCAAACTAACTGTTATGGGTGCTACAGTCATCCATAGTTATTAATTCTCGATGATAAAATGCGGCTATGTTAATCCATTAATCAAAAGCATACGAATATGAAAAAAAATTCAACACGGTTTAATTAAAAAAAATCATATTTCATTTAACAATTGATACTTCATATTCATTACGTAATCCTACGTTCAGAGAAATTATAAGTAATACAAAATACTCCAAGAGCAATATATGAAGATGCCACTTTGGTTGATCAGAGTCTAGTACTGGGCATTTATACAACTTTCCTTCACATGCGTTTAAGAAAAATCAAACACAGAAGAATTTGACAAAGCTCCTAACAACTAGACTGCCTCATGCATGTCTCTAGAAGCTTATTCGTCTAATGGAAACCTGAAAAACTTTTACACCCGACCTACTAAAATGAGTACCCGAGAGTTTAAGGGGAAAACAAAAATTTTGGGTTAGACAACAGTCTAGTGTGGATAATAACCTGGCATTTCTAACCAAAATAGATATATAGTGAGACCACACCGTTGAGTGGAACGAGTTTTCCCATTGCTGGTATCGTAACTAAAGCAAACAACCATATACCATGTTTCTGCAACTATAATGGTTAGAACATAGAAAATAGCATTTAAAATCAGGCTACGTATATTGGATACTTATCCTAATTCAATAGATTATCCATCTTAATTTCAAATGACTACTCATCATAATTTAAATTGACTACCTATCTTTGTTAACGCTTAAAATAGAACGCTAACACCCCGGTGTATATCGAGATTGAGTGAAAGCACCACCCGTGAACACGGGAATTAAAAACAAGTAGAAAAGTCACAGAGAAAGCAGAAAAGACAACAGTTTTTATAGTGGTTCGGCTTCAGGTAAGCCTACGTCCACTTTAATACTCTTTATTACTAAATCAATTACAACTTTACAACAATCTTCAATTACAATACTGATGAGACAAACAACTAGAACTCCGATGTAGAAGAACTCTTTGAATCCATGTTGATTGCATTAGATTTCCTCTTGAAGTTTGTTGAGATGCCTTTCGTATTTGAAGTGTCGAGTGAGTCGAGAATTCAACAGAGTATCGGTGCTTAAAGAGAATGGCCCCAAAAGTCCCCTTAAAGTTGGAGATGGCAACGTATTTATAGAGAATTCTGGGCAGGAAACATTACCAAGTCCTAACTCGTAACCGACCTAAGTTGGGTCGTGGACGACTTAAACTAGGTCGTGGGTCGAGACTTCCTCCGGCATGAGTATTGTGGCAGCGGACAATAACTTAGCAGCTTTAGGTCGTGGACAACTTAAGCTAAGTCGCGAGTCACGGTTTAACTGATAAGCATGCTAAAGTCTTAACTCGTTGACGAGCTAGGAGGCCACCGTGTTAAATAAGTAGTAGCGTTTCATTTGCTTGAGTCGTTCACGACACATGCTAGGTCGTAGGTTGCGGGCAGCTTTAAGTCTTGAACTCATTTCCCTCTTAAGTCGTGCCACCTCTTGAATCGTTAAGTCAACCTGTCCTTGAGTCATAGAAACCGTTAAGTCGTAGACTTCTCTACGTTGTAAGTCGGTGGCGACTTAAGCATAGGTCGTGGACCTTTCTCTGTTCTGGGCAATTAGATCGGCAACCTCCTTAGATCGGTAACTTACTTAAGCCTTAGGTCGGCATCCTTTTTAAGTCTTAGGTCGGCATCTTTGTTAATGCATTAAGTCGGCATCCCTCTCAAGTATGTTAGGTTGGCATCCCTCTCAAGTCTGTTAGGTCGGCATCCCTGTTAAGTCTTAAGTCGGTAACTATTTTAGGTCGCTGAGTCGAGGCCGAGGTGGAGTTAACATTTTCCCCTCGAAGTATATGCCTAATGGTTAGATCGTGTGCTTCGATATCCTTTAACTTGTCCCCTTTAGGTCGGTAGGTCGTACGCGACCTAACAGTTAGATCGTATGTGCCGCTTCAGGTCCCTCCACTTCAAGGTTTAAGTCACACATCTTCTTCTTCTTTTTCATTACTTACTCTCTTACTTGATTCTGCCATTAAAAAATTTCCGAGCTCCAAAAGGCGATTTCATCCCAATCAATCACCGATAATCTTTGCTACTCATTGCGTAAGTGAACCTGCTCTTTTCTTAATCCCTTATTGTCATTGATTCACGAATTCCATTCAAACCTAACCCACCTCCTTGCGCACTGCTTCATTGCGAATCTCATTACACCTGTAGTTTATGAACCTGAGATAGCTTGGTTTTGGCTTTAAATGATTGATGAGATGATGTCGATGGGTTACTGCTCCAGGCTCACTGATTTCTGATTTGCGTTAGGGTGGCAAAGCATTGAATTTGTGAAGATTTCAAACTGTCTTATTGGATGATCCGATATCATGAATGAAATGAAGGCTGTCATTGATGGATCGACTATCGGGTTAACAGGTTGAGTGGAGTGAGATATTGGTTTGGACGCGACCCAGTGATTATGGGTGACCTAACTTTTGGCCGACCTAATTTAATGCGACCAAAACCTTAAGTCGTGGCCGAACTAGCACTCGGGGAAATTTGTCGACCTAATCCTTAAATCGTGGCCGATCTAGCACTTGGGGAATCTTGCACCACTTTTTGAACCGGATCCTTTCTCCTTACTACTCCCCACGACCTAAAGAACCACCGATTTAAGGAATCAGAAACTTTATTTTAACTCGCGAGAGATTCCTTGGGTCGCAGCCGAGTTAACACTTGGATGCCCAACTCGAATTCTCACTTGAAAGCATAATTCCAATTTGAATACTTAATTTGATTTGCTGGACTGAATTGCTTAAATCCTAGATTTCTTTAACTATATTGCCTTATTTCACAAACCACATTAACTTATAGGCTAACAACCTGCTGGAAACAACAATCACAGGAAACCAAGGCGATACTGCCATTGACTGCCCACATCAAATGATAGATTAGTCGACATAGAGTAATCAACTTAAATATGTTTTATGAAATGCTGTGAACCAATCAACTAAAGTGAAGTATTGATGCAAAGCATCGCTAACCTGAACTGATTTGTTTGCATCAACATTACACTTGCATATTAAAACAATGAACCCTGGACTTTATAACTGACAAATACTTGCTAGTTTTTATTCCAGTTATATTTTCTTATTGCTTGATTGATTTTACACAACGCCCCACACATTTTAGGAAACGTGCACCTTCATGTTTGAATATCCAGTTGTTTGTGTAAAATGACTTCCCTCCAAGAAGAAGAAGTGGAAGCTCAAGCGGAAGAGACCTTTCTGATAGCTGTTCCCATAGAGAATCCTCCAGAGAGAACTTCGACTATCCTAACTCCGAGAGCATTTATTCAGCTACGTACTCAATTTGGTTTTGCTGAAAATGATGCCCTACTTCCCGGGCCAAATGATACTGCCAACAGTCCTCCCCATGGTTTTGTTGCAGTCAATCGTCAAATGTTCCTAAGCGGGGCGATTCCTCCCTTTAACGACTTCCTTCGAACCCTTCTCCTCCGATTGACAATCTCTCCATTCCAACTTCATCCTAATGGTTACGCCTTCTTGATAGGGTTGTGTGTCTTGTTTAGGAGAACTCTTGATCGCTTACCAAGTTTTGAAGAAATTCGCTACTTATGCTCGTTTGCAAAGAGTAAAGACCATCCTTCCCTTATTATTGTGAGAAGTGCTAGAAACCGCAAGCTTATTTCTGATCTTACCGAAAGTGTTCATGGATTTTTGAACCAGATTTTCTTTGCTCGCTGCCCCCCAGGGTTTTATGCCATCTGGAGAGTAGGAAGTAAGATTTCCTGTTTCTATTTTCTCCATTCTCAAACTTTTTCGAGACCCGAATTACCAATTGCTAATTTCATTCTTTGCTCTTTTCAGCACTTCCTCTCCCCTCTAGAGATCCAAGTCATAAGCAAGTTTTTGAGAGATTAAGTGTTGTGACTACTAAAGAGAGAAGTATAAAGTTTTTGTTGAGGGACGAATTTTTGCATCAGTACGGACTCTTACACGCTTCTCGCTCTACACATCCCCATGAGGTTCCAGACTCCCCGCCTAAAGCATTAGATGCCCCAGTTTCCACTGACGAACCCATACCAAAAGAACCTGCCTCTGAGGCTTCTCTGGTGAAGTGCTCTACTATTGTCGATGTTGCAGGGTCGTCTGGCAAATTCACACTTCCCCCAGTTATTGAGAAAGAAGAGCCTCAGGGATCTCCCCAACATTCACAGAAGTCTGGCGAAGAAGTCGGGAAAACAAGCCCTGTCAAGCAGAGCGGGGACGACACTTTCGAAGGGTTGAGCGACCTCTTTGTCACCTCACAGGAGCTATTTAAAGACGACCCTGTCACTACTAGGGTTTCTTCTTCAGTAGTGGAAGCGACTTCTTCTTTGTAACAAGCTCCGTCGACTCAAGAGTTGACGTTAACTACTACCCCCACGATTCTTCCGCAATCGACGAGTGGTTCGTAGTTTGATGCGCGTAGTTTGCACATCACACACACTTAGAACCTTTTGGCACTTTCATGCACTTAACTCTTTGTACTTTGAAGATTCTAAAGTTACGCTTCTTTTGTCTTAAGACTATTAAGACTTGTCTCTTTTTTTTTAATTTCAGATTCTCTGATGGGACGCAGCGGCTATTACTATGACGACTTTCAGCGCTACGGGAGGCGTGGTCAATATGACTATAGGCGCTACCTTCCCGTTCACTGAGAAACGGACGAAGAGAGAGCCGCTCGAAAGGCTCAGGAGAGGAGGGCTCAAGAAGAGCGCTATGAGAGAAAAGAAAGGGAGGAGCACCATGATTCTTCCCAAAGAGGAGACGACTCTCACAAGAGAAAGTCGCATGATGACCGGGAAAAAAGTCATATGGTTGAGGACCCAAGCAAACGTGCCCGGCATGGTGAGAAGCATGCATCTACAACTCCTGAAAAGGCCACTGCCCCCGTCTCACTTGACATCCCTTCTGGCTCTCCTGCTCTCGGGAAGACAGATATTCAGACAATAGTTAACAGGCCTAAATTTCAAATTGGACCAGGCCCGGCCACTCTGCAAAGCCGGTTCCCGCACTGGTTCCTGAAGGGTGTGCGGTTCGATCTTGACTTGGTCCTTATTGACAAATAAGCAATGCTGCAAAATCTTGATGCTGTTAGGCTTGATATCGAGCGGATGCCAGGGTGGAAAAAGCTTGTTGATGAGCTTCAGAGGGTCAACCGTGTGAATATAGAGGCTATGCTAACCATGGAAAATGATAAGGCCGAGTGGCAAAAAACTTTAAGCCAGCATGATACCGAGATGAGGAACATTGCTGATTACAACGAGAAGCTTGAAGCAGAAGTTGAGAAACTTAAACAAGAGTTTGCTACTTCTTCTACCTCATATACTCAAAAAGAAGAAGTACTTCAAAAGCAAGTTCGTTATGCTCACGCTGCTCAGCGACATGCCGAGGCACAACTTGAGGCTGAGCAGAAAACAACGGGAAGGTATCGTGCTGACGTTGCAGAGTTAAGGGAGAAAGTCAACTTCCAGGATTTGGAGATTATGAGGCTAAAGGCCCAATTATTAGAGACCGAGAAGGAACGTGATGAAGCTATCGCTGGAAGGCAGGCTGTCGAACAGTCGCATGAGGCGACTAAAGCCAATATCAGCTCCACTTTATTTGACTTCTATGTTCATAGCGTTATAGGGCGCGGGAGCCTTTCATTCTTAGGACCGAAGTATGAGATTACCCTGGCCGAGGTTTGGGAGTCAATTCTTGACATGCTTGGAGGTACAGGCGCCAGCTATGCTGAAGCATCTCTTGCAGAACACTTTCTAGACGATGATGCCAGAGCTGCCCTAGCCTGGGGAAAAGAGCAGCTCGCCAAAGCACGAGCTGAGGTAGGGGAGCAGCACTTTGTGAAAGAAGCACCATTAACTGCTCCCGTCCCTCCTTCGGTTTCGGCCGATGTTGACATCACAGGCTCTGGTTCTCACTCTCCATCCCCTGTTAAAGTTACAACTGAGATCGCAAGCACGCAGGGTGGAGATGAAGGCGAAGAGAGCGCCGAAGCACAGGCTTATGAGGTTGACATTAGGAAGCCGACTTCTCCAGGTAACTCTACCGTTAATCTTGCCCAAGTGGACTGTTTGTTTGCTACTCAAGAGTTTGACGAACTTTTTGATTATTTCTTAAATCTCAATGAGCCTCTATCTCCTTTCTTCACGGGAGGTACTAATATTTTTGGCTTTTCTTCTTCCGCAGCAAAAACGCCAAGTGCCACACAGACTTCTCCTCTTCCAACTGTCTCTCCTCCATTTCCTCAAGTCACTCCTATTTCCTATCCGGGATCACAAGAAGAATTGATAGGAGCCCTTCAAGGGTTGGATGATCCAATCGCTTCGCAGGAGCATAAGGGAGAAGGACCTGAAGGAGGCGACAAATCCCCGGAGCATACTATTTCTGATGACATAACACTGGCTGCTCTTACTACTCCGGGGAATGAGTCTTCTTCAAGGAGGAGGAGGAAGCGTACCACTTCCAAGAAGAAAACGAAAAGCATTCTTGTTTCCGAAGAGGAAGCGAAGGTTGATCCGGCAGTAACCCTCTCTCCTTCGTCCCCGACTCTTCCAAGTCGTCCTGAAAAACTGCCTATTAGGTCAGGTGAAGGCTCAAAGGGTGGTGGCAAGAGGAAGTAAGGGGCCCTGCTTCGATTTACTTTTTGCTTTTTGCATGTACTGGCCGGAGATTGTGCGGGTACCGGCCTCCGCTTTTCTTTTTCTTTTTATTTTGAAACCTGTACCTGTACAAAAATTTTGACAGTATTGAATAAAATGATTCTTTTTGTTTGTATAAACTTCTGTCTGTATTTGAGAATGCATTTACTATTCGTTTTTGTACAAGTTTCTTTGTACGATATTGCAGTGAGCTTGTGGTATGTTGTTCGAGCACAATTCTTACCAATGTGGCTATACCATGCTGCCCCTATACCATAAGCTCGTTGCAATATTTTCGACTCTGAAGGGACTTGTACTCTTATTTTCTGGAGAATAATTATTCCATACTTGGAGGAATATTATTCTTGCTCAAAATAGAGTACAACTCGCTCCATATGAGTTTCTATGCTTCAACCTTCGAAGATATCACTTTTTCTTTTGTGCATACACACATTTTTACAAAGTGAATTCTCTTATGTGGTAAAGCGGGCCTCTGAAGGGCACTTTAACTTCTTGAGGAGGAGTACTTTCAAGAATAGATGAACCAATCTTCCTTTGAAAGCTAAAGTGTGCCTTTAAAGAGGGTTTTTTTTTATATTACGCCTCAGTGGAGGGTTTCTGATCTTTGTTTTGCATTTCTGATGAAATGCTTCTTTGAAAAGTTGTACCTCTGAGGAGGGCTTTTTCACGTTTCAACACTTGGAAGTTTTATTCCAATCTCGGTGAAACGTGTACCTCCGAAGAGTTGCGCCTCCGAGGAGGGCTTTCCACGTTTCAACACTTGGAAGTTTTATTTCGATCTCGGTGAAACGTGTGCCTCCGAAGAGGTCTTTCTGTTTGATTGCGCCTCTAGGAAGAGGTCTTTTTGTTTGGTTGTGCCCCTGCGAAGGGGTCTTTTTGTTTGACTGTGCCTCTGGGAAGAGGTCTTTTGTTTCTGCCCCTTGGGAGAGGCTTTTATTTTTTCCCTGTTCGCTGGGAAGCGAGCCTCCGAAGAGGGATTTTCACATTTCAACTCACGGGAGTGTATCACCAATCACGGTGAAATGTGTGCCTCTGATTAGGGCTTTTGCCTGGAAGTTTGGAGTTTCTTTGTCTCAGTTGGACGGATTCACAGGAGTGTATCACCGATCGGTCCGCAACTTTATTTCGACAAAGAACTCTCTTTTTCTAGTTAGGCCCGCTCGAGGTCTTTTAGCATTTCAACTGTGGTGAAATGGGCCTCCGAAGAGGGTTTTCACGTTTCAACACTTGGAAGTTTTATTTCAATCTCGGTGAAACGTGTGCCTCTGAGTAGGGCTTTTGCCTGGAAGTTTGGAGTTTCTTTCTCTTAGTTGGATGGATTCACGGAAGTGTATCACCGATCAGTCCGCAACTTTATGTCGAGAAAGAACTCTCTTTTTCTGGCGAAGCCCGCTCGAGGTCTTTATCCTCCGAAGAGTTGTGCCTCTGAAGAGGGCTTGTGCCTCCGAAGAGGTCTTTTGTTGTTTGATGCTTGCTCGTCTATGTCTCTTTGCCATCTATTCATGTCGGCGATCCCCGTTATCTTTTACAAGTGTCATCCCTTTTTAATTGCCAATATTTTTTCTTATCCAAAGAAGTATACTTCATAGTTAAGCGAGTTGGTGGTGGTGGACACAGGCTATTTAACTAGATGCTTGTTTGTACAAACATTCGCAGTTAGTTAGAAATGGCCCACTCTCATCCATATCGCTAACTTTTGTTCGAAGCACTTCTTTTGTAGGATTTGAGTATGGAAATTTTGAATGGTTTAGCGTTTGCTTGCTGGGTGATGTCGGATATCGCTTGGTCTTGTGATGGGTAAGCTTTGTTTTTATGGCCTGCATTATTAAATCGACATTTTAATAACACAATTAACGTATTTCATATGTCGAAATAAAACAAAGCAGTTTATAATAGTAGAGAACACAAGATTTATAGTGGTTCGGCCAAAAGCTGGGCCTACATCCACTTTATAGCTTTTCATTATTTACTTGCTTTACAATTGCTTTCAATACAAGAATCATATATTCGTAATTCTTTTACAACATTTCAGCAAAGCTTTTAAGTAAAATATGGACGCAAATGATTGCTATTCCAAGCTCTTGGGATTGGTTCTCCTTCGACAGTTGTGAGTTTGAATGTGCCATCAAGAAGTTTCGTGCCTATAACATATGGCCCTTCCCAGTTTGGCCCAAACACACCTATGGCTGTCATAATCCTCTTCAGGACTAGGTCCCCAACTTCAAAGCTGCGCTGACGAACTTTGGAATTGAAGTGCCTGGCTATTCTTTGCTGGTGAGCTGTAATTCTAAGCCTAGCCTCTTCTCTTCTTTCATCAAGGAGGTCAAGTGCTTCCAATTGTAATTTTTCATTCTCATCTTGATCAAAATGGATCCTTCTGTGTGAGGGGACTTCAGTTTCCACTGGAATCATCGCTTCTGATCCGTATGCCAATGAAAATGGAGTATGCCCAGTCGCAGTCTTGTGGGTGGTTCTGTATGCCCATAGTGCAAGCGGTAACTTATCGACCCAACCACCTTTTGCTTTTTCCAGCTGCTTTTTGATGATTGATTTGATGATTTTGTTTACTGCTTCCACTTGCCCGTTTGCCTGCGGATGAGCCACTGTTGAGAAGCTTTTTCGGATCTTGAATCGTTCGCAGAAATCTTGAAACTCCTCACTTTCAAACTGGGTACCATTGTTTGTGATTATCTTCTGAGGCACACCATACCTGCAAATGATATTTTTAGTCACAAAACTTATCATTTTCTTAGAGGTAATAGTAGCCAATGGTTCGGCTTCAGCCCATTTAGTGAAGTAATCAACAGCAACGATAGCATATTTAATCCCCATTTGGCAGTCGGCAAAGACCCAATGAGATCTATTCCCCAGATGGAAAATGGCCATGGACTGACAATTTGTGTTAGCTCAGTGGAAGGGGCTCTAGGAATTTTAGCAAATCTTTGGCATTTATCGCACTTTCGGGAATAGTCAGCAGCATCTTGATTAATTTCTGGCCAAAAGTATCCATAACGGAGGATTTTCTTTGCTAAAGTTTGACCACCTGTATGATCCCCACACTCCCCCCCGTGTACTTCAGTTAGAATTGTCTTGGCTTCTTCTTTAGTTACACAGCGGAGTAGTGGCATTGAAAATCCTCGTTTGTACAAACGACCATCTTGAACTACATATCTGGAGGCTTTCCTTATCAGCTTCTGTCGTTCTTTTGAACTTTCTGGAAAAGAACCATTGAGCAAATATTCAAGTATCGGAGTCATCCATGATTCTTGCTCTTGCGATACATTCATAATCCAATCAACATCCATTTCATCTGTGCTTGGAGATGACAAGACTTCGACGGGAATTAATCCCAATAGTTGAGCTTCACCAGTGCTTGAATACTTTGCGAGAGAATCCGCCTTTATGTTCTCTTCTCGGGGTATATGGTTTATTGAATAACGGTCAAAATCTTGAAGAAGATCCCAGGCTTTTGACAAATAGGCAGGTAAATTCTCTCCTTTAGCTTGAAATTCCTTTTTGACTTGGCAGACAATAAGTTGAGAATCACTGAAGATCTGCAATGCCTTAATGTTTAGTTCTTTAGCGATCCTCAAATCAGCAATGAGGGCTTCATATTCTGCTTCATTGTTTGTTGAAGGGAATTCTAGTCTCAGCGCATAACATAGCGATCGCCCTTCTGGGGTTTCAAGGACAACCCCCGCTCCGGAACAGTAATCATTCCTTGCACCATCGACATACAATTTCCATTGGATTGGATGTTATTAATGGATTCTTCCTCACTATCACCTCTATCCGTACATTTTGTGATGAAATCTGCTAAAGCTTGTCCATTGATTGCTTTCCGGGGATGGTAAGTGATGTCATATTGGCTGAGTTCAATATTCCATTTCAAAAGACGGCCCAAAGTCTCAGGACGGAATAGGACTTGCTTTAGAGGTTGATCAATGAGGACTTTGACGGGATGAGCTTGGAAATACAGCCTCAATTTTCTTGATGCGATCAACAAACAATAGGCGAGCTTTTCCAACCTTGAATAGTTCATCTCTGGCCGAGTGAATCTTTTGCTGATATAATAGACTGGGCGTTGAATCTTGCGTCTTCCCGTACCAACACTGCACTCAGAGCATGAGACGAAATTGCCAAATATATGAAGAGATCTTCACCATTGTCAGGCTTTGAAAATATTGGAGGCACTTCCATATGACGAACCAACTCATCAAATGCTTTCTGACATTCAGGAGTCCACTCAAAGTTTTTTCTTCCTTTCTTTAGAGCATCAAAGAATGGAATGCATTTGTCAGTAGCTTTTGAAACGAACCGACTCAAGGCAGCAACCTTTCCATTGAGACTTTGCAATTCCTTCTTCGTTTTAGGAGCTTTGACCTCTCTCAGGGCAGTGATCTGAGCAGGATTAGCTTCAATGCCCCTAGCGCTCACGATGAAACCCAAAAACTTTCCGGACTCCACCCCAAATGAACATTTCAAAGGATTAAGCTTCATTCTGTACTTTCGGAGTACTGCGAACATCTCTGCCAAGTGATCCATGTTGTCCACTGCTTTCTTAGACTTCACTAGCATATCATCAACATAAACTTCCATTGTCTTGCCAATCTGCGGTTTAAACATGCTATTAACAAGCCTTTGGTAAGTTACCCCTGCATTCTTGAGTCCGAAAGGCATGACCTTGTAGCAGTAGAGTCCAACATCTGTGACGAAGCTTGTGTCCTCTTGATCTGGCTCATGCATCATAATCTGGTTATATCCGGAGTATGCATCCATAAAAGATAACAATTCATGCCCTGCCGTCCCATCCACCAACTGATCGATCCTGGGCAGTGGGAAACAGTCTTTGGGGCAGGCTTTGTTCAGATCTGAAAAATCAATGCATACTCTCCATTTTCCGTTAGCTTTTTTAACCAGCACTGGATTTGATACCCAATTTGGATAAGTAGATTCTTTGATGAAACCGTTCTCCATGAGCCGATCCACTTCTTCTTTTAATGCTGATGTCCTCTCAGGACCCTGGGTTCTTCTTTTCTGTTTCACAGGTGTAAACTTTGGATCAATGTTCAGAGTGTGTACTGCAATCTCTGGGGATATTCCACACATGTCAGCATGAGTCCAAGCGAATACATCTAAATTTGCCTTCAAAAACGAAATCAGAATATTCTGAACCGTTGTGTTGAGTTGTGAACCCACATTCAGCACTTTGTTCGGGTCTTTTGGGTCAACGGATACCAGCACTGTTACCTCTACTGGTACTACCCTATTCTCCCCTGCACTGGCTTTCCTTGGATCCATCTCTCTTCGTGCGGCACTACATTCACCAGTGCAGGGTCCACCCTGTAATTGCTACAAGGTTGGTTCTTTGGTGCGGACTGAAGCCTCCGCACCTTTTCCCATCTCTCTTTTCCTTGATTCACGCAGCTCTGTAAGATAACATTCTCGCCCCGCATCTTGGTCTCCTTTAATCATGCCAACTCCATTATCCGTGGGGAATTTTATAGTCAGACACCACGGGGCAAGAACAGCTTTGAATGCAGCAAGAGTTGGTCGGCCTAGAAAGGCATTGTAGGCGGAGAATTCTTTAACAATTATAAAGGTTTTCTTTCGAGCCACCTTCCTCAGTCCTTTTCCGAGTTCTACAAACAAATCTATGGTCCCAATCGGCTATTTGGGTTCTCCAGCAAACCCAGCAATCTTAAGTGATGAAGCTTGAACGTCAGCCATTGGAATTTTCATTTGATCAAAGGTCTTTTTGAAGAGAATGTTGCATGAAGCTCCACAATCAAGTAGAACTCTTCTCACAGTAGCCGGCCCAATACCAGCGGATATAACCAAAGGATCTACGGTAGGAGCCTCGATACCCAAAGAATCTTTGGCACTGAATACAATATCATCTGTGGAAGTCTTTTGTTGCTTTAAAGGCGCATCATTTTCTAAAACAAAAACATTCTCTTCAGCTTGTACATGCCTCGAGGCCCGGGCATACCTTTCCATCTCGCCCTAGCTTTTGCCTGCTGGGTGAGGCCCTCCAGTTATTATATTGATGACAGGTCTTTCCGATTCATGCTCTATGGCCTTCTCACTTGAGCCAGGATGGTGAGTGGGAACTTGTTGTCCTGGAGTTGACGAAGCTGGGGCATTTCTATTCCTTTTCACATACTGTTGGAGTTTGTTCTCTTTCAAAAGTTGTTCAATTACTTCTTTCAACTGACGGCATTCGTTGGTGTCATGGCCGGGCTGGTTGTGGAACCGGCAGAACCTTCCACTCTTCTCCATCCTAATTCCCACTCTCTTTTTAGGTAGTGTCGGATAATTGACATCATCCTTGGTTGCAAAGAAGATGTTCTCAAGGGTATCGGTCAAGGGCGTGAAATTGAAAGGACGGCCTTTCTTAGCATCTCCCTATTTCTTTCCACCATCATTTCCCCTTTTCTGAGTGTTAGGTTCTTTCTTGTTCGAAGCAGCACCATTGTTCCCGGCTTCCACTGATATCACCTTAGCCGGTGTTTGGAGGCTTTCCAAGCGCATGAATTCATCCGCTTTCTTGTAGAATTTGTCGAGCGAGTTTGGTTCTTTCATTTTCAACCACTTTCCAAATTCGCTTGACTTGTCAATCGCCCTCATCAAGTATGTTAGGACCATGCGTGGCTCAGCATTATCTACCTCGGCCAATGCTATGTTAAAACGATTTAAAAATGATCTGACGGATTCTCCCGGATTTTGCTCTAGACTTGACAGCGACATTATATCCTTTGCTTTAGAAGCATACAATCGAAATTGCTCCTTGAATTTCCTGGTCAAATCGGAGAATTGATCAAAGGACCTGACTGGCAGCTTTGTAAACCACTATAGAGCCACACCTTCAAGATATACTGGGAATTATCTACATTTGATTTCATCAGACACTCTGGCACCCGTCATATGCCAGTCGTATTTATACAAAAACTCGTTAGGATCACTTGTCCCCTTGTAATCCGGAATAGTAGGAGGAACGAATTTCCTTGGGAACTCTGCCTTCAAGATCTTTTCAGTAAATGGAGTTTTTCTTGGAGAAAAACCCCACTCTTTCTCATCTTCATCTCTTCGCATATTTTCCTTCATGATTTGACGAACCATGCTCGAAAAATACTCTTCATCATTTAGAGGCTCTGGAGGGCAAACATCAGCCACTCTCTTCGAATTCTGTCTTGACAATCGTTCGCGGAGGGTCGGCTGCGGCCCTGATCCTCCAGCTTGAGGAGGTGTCCTTTCCATAGGGTCTGCGGATCTTTGAGAAATGTTCCCTTCAACATACTGAACTCCCACAGTAGGGTTTCCATCATTATTACCCGGTTGACGGTTTGCCCCAAGTATATCATTCAACTTACTTAAGATCAGGGCATTCTGGGCTTCCAACTACGCATTCTGAGCATTCAATTGTTGACTCAACCCCAAAACTACGGCGTCCAACTCTGCTCGCGTAACTCCAACAGTTGGAGCTGCTTGACTTGAAGGAGGAGAGATAGCAGTATTCTCTTGAACATTGTCGGATCTTACAGAACTTCGTTTTCTCCCAGGAGCCATTATTTCCAATAAACTTCTGGTTTTAAAAGAAATCCTTTCAATAGATCTTTGCGGAGCAATGGTGGAAGTATCCTGAGTTGGGTTCTCAATGAAAGCACCAAAAATGTTAACGCTTAAAATAGAACGCTAACACCCCGGTGTATATCGAGATTGAGTGAAAGCACCACCCGTGAACACGGGAACTAAAAACAAGTAGAAAAGTCACAGAGAAAGCAGAAAAGACAACAGTTTTTATAGTGGTTCGGCTTCAAGTAAGCCTACGTCCACTTTAATCCTCTTTATTACTGAATCAATTACAACTTTACAACAATCTTCAATTGCAATACTGATGAGACAAACAACTAGAACTCCGATATAGAAGAACTCTTTGAATCCATGTTGATTGCATTAGATTTCCTCTTGAAGTTTGTTGAGATGCCTTTCGTATTTGAAGTGTCGAGTGAGTCGAGAATTCAGCAGAGTATCGGAGCTTAAAGAGAATGGCCCCAAAAGTCCCCTCGAAGTTGGAGATGGAAACGTATTTATAGAGAATTCTGGCCAGGAAACATTACCAAGTCCTAACTCGTAACCGACCTAAGTTGGGTCGTGGACGACTTAAACTAGGTCGTGGGTCGAGACTTCCTCCGGCATGAGTATTGTGGCAGCGGACTATAACTTAGCGGCTTTAGGTCGTGGACAACTTAAGCTAAGTCGCGAGTCACGTTTAACTGATAAGCTTGCTGAAGTCTTAACTCGTTGACGAGCTAGGAGGCCACCGTGTTAAATAAGTAGTAGCGTTTCATTTGCTTAAGTCGTTCACGACACATGCTAGGTCGTAGGTTGCGGGCAGCTTTAAGTCGTGAACTCATTTCCCTCTTAAGTCGTGCCACCTCTTGAATCGTTAAGTCAACCTGTCCTTGAGTCGTAGAAACCGTTAAGTCATAGACTTCTCGATGTTGTAAGTCGGTGGCGACTTAAGAATAGGTCGTGGACCTTTCTCTGTTCTGGGCAATTAGATCGGCAACCTCCTTAGATCGGTAACTTACTTAAGCCTTAGGTCGGCATCCTTGTTAAGTCTTAGGTCGGCATCTTTGTTAATGCATTAAGTCGGCATCCCTCTCAAGTCTGTTAGGTCGGCATCCCTCTCAAGTCTGTTAGGTTGGCATCCCTGTTAAGTCTTAAGTCGGTAACTATTTTAGGTCGCTGAGTCATGGCCGAGGTGGAGTTAACAATCTTACTTTGATCTAACTACCGTTCTTATAATTATGTGGACTACCAATCTCACATATAAGCATGGTCTGAATTATGTGGACTATCCATCTCATATATAAGCATGGTCTGAATTATGTGGACTACCCATATCATATGTAATTATTACTTGGACTAACCATCCTATACCACATTGATTGCCCATAACTTGTGGTTTAATTATTCAAAATTATGTGGACTATCCATCAAAAAATTTCCAATTAACTTAATGATGTGGAATATCCATCACACATCACATAGTTTTCCAAGGATGACTATGAACCATTCATTATCCTCATAGAGACTATCCATCTCTAGCATGATGCGGACTATCCATCTCACATCCCATAGCTTTCCAAGGATGACTATGAATCCATTAGTTACAATTTAATTCATGTTACCACATGTTTAACCTATGTCTATTGGTATTCCCAATTAGGTTATTTCCCTTCAATTTATAACATTTCAAAGTGACACACACATTGGTATCCCCAATTGATTCATGTCGAACTTATTAAACAAGCAGTGGTATCCACAAGGTTTAAAATCGAAGTCAAGGACATATGGCGCGCCACCATTAAATAAATTAAATTTTATATCAATGTCGAAGTTCATCTATTTTTTTGTCCTCAATGATAGTGTCGAAGTGTACAACTTAAAATGAGATCAGTATCCCTAATGATGATATTGAAGTAGAAAACTTAGGCTCTCTACCCTTTAATAATTTGATGTAGATTAATGTCAGCGGCATTAACAATATCAAAAAGAGGTCTAAGGCTCTCTGCCTTTAGTCATAACACATACGTGGTTTTTAAGACAACGTCGAAGATCATATTTTTGACCTTCATAAAATATAGGCTATCCACCTATTAAAACAAAACTTTAACTTTTATAAGTTATATGGCTATCTTTCAAAGTTATAGGGTTTGACCATCTTGAAACATAGGCCTATTTGCCCCTTAAAATATTTTTAGTCTATATAAAACAAGTCTCTTCGGCATTAAATAAAGTGATGTGACATCGACACTAAATCAAAGTATATAAGGTCATCGACCTTGATGCACACCAACATCAAGACCATCGATGTCATTGTAAAATTTTTGGCTTAACTTACTTCGGTAACTATGTCGTCAAACAATATACATAGGGTCAAAATCAATATAGGCGGCAACACTGCCTTAGTAATGAAAAAAGTCGAAGGGATGAGGTGCGGTGCTGTTTATATCACTTCGATAATCACAATGAGGCTATGTCGTTAAGGATAGGTTGCCGACAATATCGGCATTGACATTGATGAAACCGACTCATAGCTACCTCAGTAGCCATCATAAGCTTCCATCCTTATCGATGTCAACCTTTATGGAAGCGACATTCCTTTAGGCTCGAATAAATATATGCGGTATAACTAATTAACATGAAAACTGGTTTATTTCTATTAAATGTGAATACATTTTACCAAATCTTTCTCTTCCTCAAAATCCTATTGGATAGTAAAATCTCTTTACCGAATGTTTTCGGAAACCGGCCGCACTTAGATTATAAAGTCCCAAAACACACTTTAAATTAACTTAATATCCTTATAAATTATTCTTTTAAATGCTTATCTAGCATAATAAAAACCATAAATTGAAATCACTTGACAAAATTCCAAAAAATCACAAAATTCCAAAATAACCTTTTTTTAACCATATACTTTTTTTGGAATGAGAGTCCATATTTAAATATTCTAATAATTTAAATACGAAATTAACCCAATTTTCCCTTTAGATAAAATGTTCAACTTAATTTGAAAAATTTTGAAATTAAAAACCAATCTTTAAAATACCA
Source organism: Allium cepa (assembly GCA_030765085.1). NCBI lineage: Eukaryota > Viridiplantae > Streptophyta > Magnoliopsida > Asparagales > Amaryllidaceae > Allium > Allium cepa. Next base: position 1,015,174,597 of record CM060935.1, read on the forward strand.
TTTTACACGTCATACCAAAAATTCGAGTCATTTGGGGCTTAGAAACCTAGGTTTTTCCCTTAAAACCTACTTAAATAAATTCATAATAGTTCTATAAATTATTATTCTATCCAAACATTGATTATTCAACCATAACTTGGAAAAATAAACAAGATGAATTTGGGTATTATCCACAATCGAACCAATCAAGGGATAAAATAGATGGTTTTAGCATTATTCACCTTAAATTTAATGTTGAAGTTGAGATTTGTTGTTGCTTTAGTCTCCCTTAGCTTCTTATTCCATGAATCCCTTTGACTTTGTGATTTCTTCCCTCGATTGTGGCGGCCTCTTATATTCTTTCTTTTGATTATTTTGTGTGAGTAAAATGAGAACGATACGAGGGGAGAGGGTTTAAGGAGTGAAAAATGTAAGGCATAACCTTAAAATGTTCAAACCCCATTCCCCTTTACTATTTACATTATTCGATTTTACATATCCAATTAAATACCTCGAATAATATTTAGCTAAAATTATGGGGTTTTATAGGCTCATCTCGTTAAAGAATTTCATCTTCAATATTAACTAGGACTACATAAGAAGCACATTAAACATGCAAACAATGTTAGTATATCCTTCTAGCCATTAAGTCTATGTACAACAAATATAGAACATACCATCATAACAGCTCAGGATAAGTATCCCTAGTCATATCTTCTGTCTCCGAAGTGCAGTCTTTCTCATTGTCACTCTACTAAACATTAACCAATCTGATTATCTTGTTTCCTAACTTCTACCTATCTCTCAATACTACCTAAACTGGTTGCCTCACAAAAGTTAGATTCGGTTCTACTACTAAATCTTTCAGTGTTGTCGCCATAATAGTAGTCTCTGGATCGTGCATATACTTCCTAAGACGAGCAAAATGAAACATATTATGGGCTTCTGCTAAACTACTAGGTAACTTTACTCAATATGCGGGTTTCCCAATCCTCTCCATAACAGGAAATGGTCCAACATATCTCAGTGCCAGCTTCCCTGACTTCCCAAACTGTACCATACCCTTCATCGGCGAGACTTTAATTAAAACATGGTCTTCAAATGAGAACTCAAGATCCTTACACCTCTTATCCACATAACTTTTCTTCCTAGATTAAGCTTCTCTCATCCTATCCTAGATTAACTCAATCTTCTCTATGGCTTCCCTTACCATATCTGAACCAAGCACTAATCTGTCTTCGATCTCCAACCAACATGCTAGTGATTGCACGGCCTTCCAAACAAAGCTTTGAAAGGTGCCATTCCTATAGTAGTCTGATAAATTTATTAAAGTTCCTACAACCCACCAAAATCAAGTACACAAGCTCTCAAGAAATCTTCACGTACCTTGTTGACTCTTTCTATTTGTCCATCCGTCTATGGGTGATAAGTGGTACTCATCTTAAGCATGTTACCTAATACCTTCTGCAGACGCTTTCAGAATTCACTAGTGAACATAGCATCTCTGTCATTGACTATACTACTAGAAATCACATGCAGTCTAACAATATTCTTCATAAATAACTTAGCCAATACAAATGTCGTCCTGCTTGACTTAACGGGAATGGAATGTGCAATGTTGGCAACTCTATCGATTATGATCCACATGCTTTCATTTTCCCTATTTGATCTTGGCAACCCGTCAATAAAACCCATGGATAATGAATTCTATTTCCAAACTTATATATCCAAAGGCTGAAGCAATCCACTTAGCTTCTGATGTTCGGCTTTCATTTGCTGGCAATTTGCAAATTGCTTCATGCATAAGCCTATATCCCTTTTCATATCTTCTAAGAAGAAAATTCTCTTCATATCCTGATACATCTTGGTTCCTTCCGGATGAATCGCAAACTTTGATCGATGACACTCCCTAAGAACCTCCCTTCTTAGGTTTCTAACATCTGGAGCACATAACTGTCCCTTCTTCCTTAACCATCCTCTTCGGTCGACTAAAATCCTTTAGATCATTGATCTAGATTCCACCTTCCAATCTTCTAATCTTTTCGGCTAACAATTGATCATCTCTTGGCTTAGAATCAATCCTTTCAATCAAAATTGGTCGGACATCCAACCAAAATAACATGGTTGTACTTTGACTAGATCCAGTAGTTGATCTTAACTACACACCATAAGCAGTCAATACCTCCAGATCCTCCCATTTTTCCAACATAGCTAACACCACATCTAATGTTCCTGCTAAGTGTGTCCGCAAATTTATTTCCTTTCCCTTGTGTAGTACTCAGTACCAAAATCATAAGCTGCTAAAAACCCCAGCCACCTCTATTGTCTAATATTTAACTCTTTCTAAGAGATTAAATACCTCAAAGACTTATGATCTATATACTACTCGAATCGTTTCTCCTAAGAGGTAGTAACTCCATGCTTTAAATGTGAAAATTATCGCTGCCAACTCCAAATCATGAATCAGGTATCTAAATTCATATGGCCTGAGTTGCCGATAAGCGTAGGCAATCACTTTACTCTTCTACATCAATACAGCTTCCAATCATGTTCGCCATGCATCTTTATACACCACAAAATCTTGATTCCCATATGGAACTACTAATACGGACGCATTGGTTAACAATTGCTTCGACTCAAGGAATGCTTCCTCACATTTATCAGACCAAATAAACTTCACATCCTTTTTGGTTAACTTAGTTAAGGGCGTTGTTATCTGTGAGAAATCCTTGATAAATATCTAGTAATAGCTAGCTAATCCAAGAAAACTTCTTATCTCTATCAGCATCCAATGCCTTTTTCAACTATTAACAGCTTCAATCTTGGCCGTATAGATTGACAACCCTTTCACAGAAACTACCTGACCAAAAAACTTCACTTCTTTCTTTCGAAAACTTTGGTTTCTGTTAATGATGTCTCAATGTCTCAAGCACTATTATAAGATGAATCTCATGATCTCTTTCATCCTTAGAATATATCAAAATGTTGTTAATGAACGCCAACACGAATGTATCCAGCTGCTTTTAGAAAATCTGGTTCATTAAATCCACAAAGAAAGCCGACGAATTAGTTAATCCAAATGACATCACTAACCCCTCGTACGAACCATAACTCGTTCCAAACACTGCCAAAGGAATACTGTCCTCTGCCACTCTCAATTGATGGAACCCTGTCACCAAATCGAACTAGGAAAATACTTTGGCTCTACTCAAGTGATCAAATAAATCATCGATTCTTGGAAAAGGATATCAATTCTTTATCGTCTTTTCATTCAACTTACAATAATCAATGCACGATCTTAATAACCCATCTGTTTTCTTCACGAACACAGTGGCTGCTCCCCAAGGCGAACTGCTTGGTCTAATAAAACTCTTTCCTTCTAAGTCAACTAGTTGCACCTTTAACTCCTCCATCTCGGTAGGTGTCATCCTGATAGGTGGCCTACTTATGGGTTCAACTCCGATTACAAGATCTATTCGAAACTCGATAGCTTATTTCGACAGTCCTATAACCACTCAAAAACATCTGCAAATTCCCTTACAACTTAGACCCGATTCACTTTGTCTTCTACTTTCATTGCTTTGAACAAAGTACAAATATCCACTGAACAAAGTACAAATATCCACATCCATGTTATCTAGTGCGTGTATAATTCAATCATGAGTATAATGGTGTCTAACTGATATTTTCCTATTCTGGTAAAATATCTTCGCCTTATATTTGCTCAAGCAATCCATACCAAAATAATTCCAAAACTCACGAAATCAAATACGTATAAACTTTAGGCAAAAGTAAAACCTAGAAACTCAAACACTATATGGTCATATCTTATCTTCAGAGTTGCATACCTCCTATTGGATTGGCAATCGTTAAGGAAGTAACAAGGTATGATGGCTCTAAACACAACTTATCTACCAAACATTGAGATATAAGTGAATACGATGCACCGGTACCAAACAGTACCCTAACTGGTATGCTATGAATCAAAAGCATACCTACAATCACAGACTTTCTCTTCTTAGCTATTGTTAGTCTTGAAGTAAATGGCTCCAAAGCAAACACCTTTCGTTTATTAGCATTGGACGCTTCTGGAAATTTGTTCTTATAATGCTTCACTTGGTCGCAATTAAAGCACTTCACATTCTGCTTCCCTATAACCACCATGCCATTACCAGATTTACACTCATTAGCATAGTTCCTCTTCTTGCCACACTTGTAACAAACTATATCAGCTTTCCCATTTTTGGCAGCCACACATTTCTGAGCTCCCTTCTTCTTAAAGAATTTCCTCTGCTTATTTTGAGAATTCTAGTTCACCCCCAACTTATATTTCCCAAAGGTCGAAAGCATTTCTTCATTCCTAACAGCTAATTCCAACACTGCATCCAATAGATCCCTCTGATATGGCATAGTCGCCCTAGCAATCTCTAGCCTCAAACCTTAGATAAACTTCTCATTTCTCTTGATAGCAAATAGCAATGTCAATAGTGTCATATCCATAACTGGACAACTCATCAAATTTAGCAGAGCACTCCAACACTGACATTTCTTCCCGCTCCAACTCTACAACTTTCCTAAGCAAGGCTAACTTAGCTATTTTAGACAAAAAACCTTTTCTCGAATATCCATTGATTTCTGCCCAAGTGAATTCGTCTTCTGGTTCCCTTATAGTTAACCTATTCCACCAGAATAAAGTAGCTCCTTACAACTGTCTCAAAGCGAATCTCCTTTTTTCCTCATCATTCAGACCTAGATCAGCAAAAATCCTTTCACAATTTAACAGCTAGTTCTCCACTTTTATTACATCCTTAATTCCCAGAAAAGGCTTCGCACCCAAGCTAGTTTAGCCGTGACTCAGATTGGAATAGTTATTACCAACTAGCACCAGGGCATTAACTCCTCCCGCCTTAGCAACATTTCCTCCAACCACTCCTACTACTGCTCTAGCTTGCATCAAATTGACGAAGAACCGATACATAGTATCCATATCAACTAGCGGGGTTCCAATACCTACATTTGCATTTTCATTATGATTGGCATATGCCTATTAACTCGGATACCTTCTAGTATTATGTCAAGCATTTCCATTGGTTGTGGCGCTTCCTCCACTTAGATACACTTTTCCATCTCCTGATCTTTCTTACTCGTAAAACTTCATATGAGCTTTAGTAAGATACAGAAGAACGGTCTACGAGAGAGGAGAGAATAGGGATACAATGCATACTTATATATAGCAAATACGCGTACATTACTATCACATTATCCTATCCTTGATCTTATTCTCTACAAGATTATGTTTTCTGAAATTCTTTTAATCTTTTAATTTTTATCATAAACCTATGCTCTGGTACCAGTTTGTAAAATCCCCCATTCCGAGGCCCAAAATTAACTATTGTGGATGCTTCGTTCATCCATAGTTAATAATTCTCGGTGATAAAATGTGGCTATGTTAATCATATCAATAATTAGAAGCACATAAATATGAAAAAATTTCGATGTAGCTTAATAACAAATTTCAAACCTCATTTCAGAATTGATATTTCATATTCATTAAATAATATAATTCGTAATCCCACGTTCAGAGAAATTTTAATTATTATAAAATACTCTAAGAGCGATATATGAAGATGCCCCCATAGTTGGTCAAAGTTTAGTACTAAGCATTCATACAACTTTCCCATACGTGCATTCAAGCAAAATCAAAAACAATGGAATTATATAAAGCACCTAATAACTAGATTGCTTCTCGCATGTCTTCAAAACTTATTAGTCTAATGGAAAACTAAAAAACCCTTACTCTTGACCAACTCAAATGTGTACCCAAGAGTTCAAAGGGAAAACAAAAACCTCAGGTCATACAACAGCCCTATGTTAATAATAACCTACCATCTTGAACCAAAATAGATATCCAATAAGACCATGACGCTGAGTGGAATGGGTTTTCCCTACACTAGTTTCTTAACTAAAAGATAACAACCATATACCATGCTTCTTCAATGACAATGGTCAGATCATAGTAATTAGCATTTATAACACGCAACATATATTGGATTACCCATTCCAACTCATTATATCATCCATCTTAATTTAAAATGACTACCTGTTATAAATTAAATTGGCTACTTGTAACACCTCATAAAATGAATCATAAATAATTGAAATAAAATTCAATTAAATATAATAAGGTAGAATATGGAAATTTTATAAAATTTGAAATTAGACCACGTAGTCATTCCATTGTGTTCAAGGAGAAATTCGAATATGTTTCCATATACAATATGCTAAAAATGGAGCTTAAATGAAGAAGATATAAACATTTGAAGTTTTCAGATTTAAATTAATTTAATTTGAATTCGAATTCAAAAAAGAATTTAAATTCAGATTTAAATTTCAAAATTAGCTTGGGGCTAAGTAAACATTTTAATTAACATTTAGAATTAAGAATAAACATGGTAGGAAATTATTAAAACAAAAAAGAAATGGAAACAAATCATTATTGCCTAAAATTACATGGAACGATCAACCTACATGGGTCAACCCGGCCGATTGGTAGAGCTTAGGTGGTCGACCATCTCTTGATGGTGGCGGCTATAGTTTTGTATTATTTAAGGCTCTAGCTTAGTCCATTTCTCTTCCATTTTGATCCTACGATTATGTTGCATTTCAACCTCTATAAATAGAACCCTACTCTCACCGCTTTTTTTTCATATTATTTTGGGGAATACAACGAAATTGTGCCATTGTTATCTTTCCAAATTAGATTTAGAAACTCCATAGAGAATTCAAGTAAGAATTCAATTCCTTTCTAATTAGTTCTTCATCTTCCTCCACTCTACTCTTCTTTTCTTTCTTTTCCAATTGCTCTGAATATAATAAAATATATGCATCTTCCTTATTGTGTATATATCAAGAGAGAGAGAGAGACTCTGGAGGAGGTTGAAAGACATGGAAATCCAAGGAAAGTAAAGCTAAGGCTGTTTTGTAAGTGAAACCTTAGTATTTCTTTTTAAGTAAATGTTTGGTATATCTTTATGGATCTAAATAAGCCTTAGGAATATAGGTCTGCGATAATACGATCGAAAAAATCCCCCAAAATTCCTTTTTATTTTCAAATGTCAATTCTATATTAAGATTCTCAATTATTTATATTAGTTTGATGGAATTTGTTTTGTTTACATAATTTTTATGATTTGATAGTCTATTCCACTTCTCCTTCTTTTTTGGTTCAGTTTGTGATTCTTCAATGAAATAAAGGGTTTAGATTATGAATTTTATTCGTAGTTTACACCATTTATTCCACACAAATTTCCTTCTTATCTATTTCTTGTAAAAGAGGAGATCAATTGTATATGGGGTTTAGACTGCAATTCTTATTTCTTTGGACATTCTATTAGTTAGTGTATTGAATTAAGTTTCTATTTTATTTTCAAGTCTGTAATTACAGTTTTTGTAATGAATATTTATTCCCTGTTTTGGTATTTGGTATGTTGAAATCATGCTAATTTGAAGAAAAAGTACTTATAATAGTAGTGGTTAGGGAATTGACATTTAACGCTAGTTTAGGGTGAAAAATCTATGTGTTTAAAATTTATTATGCATGAATATTTATTTATCGCTATTAGTGTAATTAACGTATAATAATTGCTTATATAACGTAGTTAATTAGGTATTTATTTTCATTTATTTGCATTAGGAATGTAATTGATTGTTAGGCAAAAATAAGAGGAAACTCTTATATAGCCTAATTATTATTCTAAGGTATAACAAGGAAGATTCTTTATGAGGCTTTATTTATGAAACGGTACGATGAGTATTATATATATGGGGCATATTTAATTTATGGCTAAATTATAAGAATGAGAGGTCAATAGAGTTACATGATAGAAGTCCTCCCTTCACTTTGAGGCTACCAGTAGTTGTGTATACTTTCTATTGATGTGAGATACCCTTATAATAAATATTTACAGTGACATGGGGTTAGTCCCAAATTCTGTAGGGGAAATATTTCCAACAAATCTGGCTACCAATTCCTTCGAATAATCAAACTAATGTGAGAAGTTATTGTGAGTATGGGTCCTAGAATGAGGGGCCTATTTCAGTGTCTTAAGGTATTAAGTGGTTGTTTGAGGGCCCCACTCTTTTCCCCAAACGATGTATTAAATGGCATTGGGGACACGTTTGGTGTATCTCTACTGGGGTCCACTTTTGGAAAAGGTATTAAGTCACTAATTGAGGGTCCGCCTTTCCAAATAAAGAAGTATTATGTGACTTAAGATTCCATATGACGCTAGCTAAATAGTACCATGGAGGAGCACGCATTGGGATTAGGTATTAAATGATGTGGTTTACCTTTATTAAGGTATTAAACAACCGGAGTCTACCTATTCTCCATTAAATGGTATTAAGTGTCTTGGGTACTATCTCTTGCATCAGTAGTTAATTATAACATGGGATTTGGGTCACAGGATTTTGGAGACCTTCTTCTTTCCTTAAAAAGAAGTATTAAATGATTTTAATGGTTTTATGTTTATAGACGTATTTTTATTTTGAAATATACTGCTAAAGTACTGAAAAGGTAAGGCTCGAACTTTTTTTCACCAAACACTTGTTGTTTGGACTCCCTCCTCATTACGGTAAAGGTTAAAGGACGTTGATGGTGAAGATGGCACTTAGATACGGAGGTGGTATTCTGTGGCGGTATTTATCATTTTCACTTGCTTTTATGTGTATCCATGTATCTAGACTATTGTTATAATAGATTTATGAAATGATTAGATGGTACTTTGTATTTTGACATATTTATGATTTTGAAATAAATAGGTACACTTTGCTATTTAATTTTGTCCAATCCATTTGGAATTCTGAAAGTTTAGTTGTGGCTCTATACTGTATTTTTTCTTATTTCTACCAACATCTTACTTTAGAATGGATCTAAGTTTCGATGGGCCTTCTTTGGATCGAAATTTACGCCCGTGCTAGGGTAGGTTGTTATATTTGGTATCAGAGCCTAGGTTACCCGATCAATAAGGGAAAACTATAGATATGAGAGACGTACTTATTATTAAAAAGTTTTTCAAAAAGAATTTTCGAAATTCTTACTATATATATATATGTATGTATGTATATATATGTATATGTATGTATATGTATGTATATGTATATCTACACCCTACTTTTTATTTGAAAGTACGCACATACACTAGGCAACTCTTTTTTTAAGCATATAAATGATATCTTAGGAAATCATCACTAAAGATTCAACCTATAGATATTTGATATGACTGATAATCAATCTTCTTTTGGACAAGGGAACCTTTCCCATGGAAGACTACCAATTCGTGGAATGCCCAAATGGTTTAGAGAATATCTTAGGACCGTTGAGAAGATTCCTATTCCTCGAACTGCAATAGTGGCACCAGCTACACAGCCTGTTGATGCAGCACCCCATCCTATCCACTTTCCTAAGTCGTGTAAGGAATTTCTCAATATAAGTGGGAATACATTGGAATTGAAGGATAATCGAAAGCTAAACCTTGGGTTAGTAGTTGTGAGAAGATATTTAAAGAGCTTGGTTGGGTTGATCAGCTAAGAAGGAGAATAGCAGCTTAGCATCTCAAGGGGGAAGCTTTGGATTAAGGGAACTTTGTGACTGATAAGGACCCTGAAAGGATATTAACTTAGGATGAATTCGAGGATAAATTTGAGATGGGATACATGTCCAGTGCAAAGGTTAACTTACAAATGGAAAGGTTCATTCAGCTTAGACAATGAGGTTTTTACTCTCGATGAGTAATTATGTAACACCCCATCTTTCTGTAATGTTATCAAGAACATTTAATTAGTTAAATAAAATAAAATAATACGAATATTAACAAGTTAAGATTTCATTAAATTAAAGGTAATCATGCCATGTTAATGTGTAAATTAAGATGAGAAAACATAAACTAATGTGTTAGGAAATGAGTAAGGGCATTATGGAAAATAGGAAAGGCTTATACCCTAAACCCTTAAGAATTGAAACTCACGTTCATTCTCATTTTACCAAATTAAAAATTCTTGAGGCCAACCACCGTTGTTGTTCCCAAGAAAATATTAAAGCTAGGATTCAAGAGAAGGAAGATAATCAGCTAATTCAACATCAAATCTCACATCTTTTAATCTCAAAGCTAAGGTGAATAATTACTACGTCTCATTTTCTTATGGTTTATAGTTTTAAGGTTAGATCTGAAATGTTTTTGCACGTATATGCCAGGTTTTGATGAATAAAGTTATATATTTGTTTGTTGGTGAATTATGCATGTTCATATTAGAATCTATGAAATGTTTATATGAAAACCCTATCAAATGACACCCAAATGCCTTGAAAATTTAAATATAGGTCAGAAATTATATTTTAGAGATGTGTTCCAATTTTGATAATTGTCTGAACTTATGTGGATTTTATATGAATTTTCTAGTGAAGAAAATGATTTATTGGAATATATATTATTTACGGCTAGATAACTAATTATTTGGATTTGAAATTTTACATGTCGAAAAATATATTAAAATAGATTTTCTAGAATTTTTCTAGATATTTCCTAAGTATTTTGATGAATATATAAAATTATTTAAGGTTAATATTTTCTAAATTTTTCTAGATTTATCAACAACATAAACGTTGATAACTGGGGATTCATGATTCACTCCTCCTGCATTTCCACCAACTAAACCAACTGCATCTTCTGTTTACATCATGCTAACAAACAACTGATACATAGATCCCATATCCACGTGTCTTGTTCCAGAAGGCATATTAGCAGCTGTTTGTCGACCTTGATTCCTCCTAGTATTGGGGCTGAGGTTTCCATTGGTAGTTCTGCTTCCTCCACCAAGATTTAGTCTTCCATTTTCTGCCTCCATATCTTACTTTCCCTTAGATATACATTCGAATCTTAGTAAGATACGAAAGATCGGTCCACGAGTGATGGAGAATGGAGATAAAGTGTATTTATATATAGCAAATACAAGTACATTACTACAGCATTATCCTATACCCTATCTTGTTCTCTGATTCATTTGGATTATGTTTTCAAAACTCCTTTTTAAGTTAAAAATTATTTTAGTTTTACATAAACGTACGCTTTGGTAACAAATTGTACATCCTCCATTTTGAGACCCAAAACTAACCGCTGGAGATGCCGCAGTCATCTATAATATTAATTTCCAATGAAAAACTATGGATATGTTAAATTTATCAATAAAATCAAAGTCACAAGAGTATGAACTTTTCTTAAATACAATTTCAACCAAACTTTCTTTTCATTTCAACGATAATATTTCATATTTATTACATAATCCCAAACATTGCCCATGTTCAGATAACATATAAATATAACAAAATACTCCAAGAGTGGCATATGAAGATGCTCTTTTGGTTGATTAGAGTTTAATACTAAGCAGTCATAACATCTGCCATTACATATATTACAATAAAATGAAATTTCAATACAGCAGATAATATATATAAGCTCCTATGTAACTAGATCTACCTCATGCACGTCTCTGAAAGCTATATTCCTCCAATCAAAATAACCTATATACCCTTACTCGCGACCTACTCAAATTTAATTTTGAGAACATGAGAGTTTAATGGAAAAACATAAACTTCAAATCAGACAAAAAGGCCTGGTGTGAATAATGATATGCCATCTCATTTATAGATATCAAGTGAGACCACGTCGCTGAGAGGAAAGGGTTTTCCCCTAACTAGTATCATGTTCTAATATACCTTTCGCAAAACATCTCTTATGGTCGCAATGGTTAAAATAGACAATACAACAATGATATGCATGCAACATGGATAATCATGACCAATCTGTATAAATCAATAGGTTATCCGTCACAACATTATAGTTTTTTCAGGATAACAACAAACCTATGGCTGACTCGAGCCTACAAGATATATTGAATTGTCCAATATACAGTTAGAGGCCAATTGGACGGTCTGTCCAAAACTCATTATTCATAGGATCACTCTGATCTTATTGGTTTTGCGAGCTCACCAATAATTTGTCCCAATTTTGTGTATTGCATTATGTGTGCTAGCCTACTTTTAGTCTTACCCATGACGAAGCCCTATGCAATGGAATTTTGGACTTATATCAACTAGGGGCTAACAGTTGAAGTACAGGGTGCTTCCCTACGCTGCCCTACACCAACTCTATCTTGTTTGCTAATATCTAAGTTAATTCATCCTATCATAATTTATCTACAAGTGATAAGAACAATAATCTTTTTAAGTAAAATTCTGGGCTAGTTACCTTTTTTAAAAACATAATTTTTTATAAATGATTTAACCTTTGAAATCATACTTAAAACAAGTAAAATATAGCCCTTTACTTTATTTAAATTATTTATTCCATGATATATGCTTTTATAAAATTATATTGATGAAGTTTGAAATCACTTTAAAGGTCATCGCCTCTCAAAACCAAAGAATGCGAAGCCAAAGTTAATTAAACTATTAAATTGATGAAGTCGGCGACCTTATAGCCATTAAAGGTCTTTGCCCCTACTAATATGAAATCATGTTAAAGAGCTTGATTTAACAAAAAATATAGCCATAAGACCAAAAGCATGTATACCATAATTTGTAGAGTTCCAACAACATCGAGTATAAAACTTGGTTTGTATAATATACAACCTTAAAAGATAAGTAATAACACTGATGACTCTCGGCATCAGCGTCTAAAGGAGGATATATAGTGAAAATAACGACATCATTGCCTTAAAGATAAACGCGGCATCATTATTGCCGCTATATGTCACCTAGAAGGTAATAGGGTCGGCATCATAATTCTAAAGATTTACTATAGTAAACTTGCGGCCCAATGGCCCACATGGTGTCGGCGACTTCATAGAATAAGCAGCATCATGCCATTTTATATAAACTGCAGCGTCAAAGATCAACACCTATATTTGAAAACATACAGCATCGCCCTCGTCGAAGTCCATGATGTCAACTTTGATGTTGTGTTTCATAATTAAACTAAGACGATCCATTCCATATGAATTAAAGTTGATATATTATGCATCACACTTGATTAACGTCGAAGAACATGGAGGCGGCTTGATAAAGTGTGGTATCATCAACATCGGCATGGCAAAGCTGTAATTACTATTACAACTGTTTTCTTATTAATTAAAGTAATTTTTTACCAACTCCTATTGTTTGTCAAAATCTTATTGGATAATAATTTTTTTAACAAAACCCTTTTCAGAAAACTACTATAGAGATGAATTTTCATTTCCAGAATAATTTGCAAACCATGCACTTTGTATTAATATTTCTCAAATAATTCATTTTAAATCATAAACACTTGAGAAAAATCCCACAGAATCATAATAAATCAAATTTAATATATTTTTAACATATAAGAATTTCAGGCTGAAAACTTTATTTAATAGTTTCTAATAATTAGAACCCAAAATAAATCCTTCTATCCATATAGAAAATTCATAATATATTTACAATTGCTTGAAAAATTATGAAATTAAAAACCTACTTCTAAAACAATGTTTTAAACATAATATCAAAATCTTAAATCGTTTAGGTATCAAAAACTAGGTTTTCACACGTAAAAACTATTAAATAATTCGATAATAAATCCTATAATTCATCATTTAAGCATATAATCATCCAAACAATTAAAAACGGCATAATACAATCAAAAGATTCAGATTCATAATTGAAACTAAAATGGTGGATAAAACCTGAGGTGCATAATTGTTATTCACCTTGAATGGTTAAAGAAAGTTGAGATTTAAGTGTTGATTTATTTTCCTTATGTTTTAATCTTTCTTTCTCAACTTTTTTTCTCTTGAATTCTTTAATATTGGCTGCCTTATTTTCTCTTTTAATTCATTTTTTATGAAGGAGAGTGAATGAGGAATGAGAATGGAATATAATGGTAAGTGCTTAGGAATTATGACGTATTCCAAATTTTCCCTTAGCATGAATTCCACTCTCTTGCTTTAGTTATAACCATTTTTACCAGTTCATTTCTTAAGGCATGACCAATATTAATTGTAATGTCAATCTCCTTACCATTTTACATTATTTTATTTTATTTGTCTAATTAAATATTCTAAATATTGCTAATCAAAATTAGGGGTATTACAAGGTCAATGATCATCTTTGGGTGCGATGGGCAGATTTTAATACACTAATTCTATATGAAACAGTATCAATCACGACAAGAGATTAAAAATCAATATATTCCCTGGTTATAGGAATGTGATGAACCTTGGGAATTATACTTAACATATATGAATGTGTAAACTAGGTAAATGCATTAGAATTTGAAAGATGAAATTTTATCCTAGGAGGAGTGGTGTAACATCCCCAAATAGAGGCCTAAAGCTAAGCGCTACAGATGCAGCGGTCATCTATAGTATTAACTTTTAGCGATTAAATACGACTATATTAATGGTATCTATAATATCAGAAGCACTTGAATATGAAATAAATCACTGATTTCAATACATAATTTTCCATTACATTTCAAAACACATATTTTACATTCATATTAAATAATTCTAATACGATTACCCAGGCAATGATAAAATATACTTATTGCAAATTACGCCAAGAGTGGCATATGAAGATGCCCCCTTGGATGATCATAGTTATATAGTCATAATTGACTTAATACATACATAGTGGAAATAAAAAACAAAACAAAGAATTACAACTCCTAAATAGCTATCCGTAAGCCTCCTGCTCGTCTTCGGTAACTTTATTTGTCATCCTACTAAGACCTGAAAGAACATCAATCCTCAGCCTACTCAAATTAATTTTGAGCACTCGAGAGTTTAAGGGAAAAACATAAAATTAGAGTCAAATATAAAGCCTGGTGTGAATAATACTGTACATCTCGTTTAATTGAACACTAAGTGAGACCATGTTGCTTAGTGGAACAAGTTTTCCCTCACTAATATCCTTTTAAAATATATCTTTTGCAAACCTTTATCTTACAACCAAAACTGGTTAAAACTGTAAAACATCATTATATAAACAAATCTATCAGAGCACATATGGACTACCTATTCGAAAAATATAGTTTTATTTGGCTTACTATTAACGTGTGGCTGGCTTGGGCCTACCAGACAGTAACAAAATAATCTAACATCTGTTAAACATTCTTTTTCTGGACTATCTGTCTTTAATTATCTGTTAAATACATTTCTTCTGGATGATCTGTTCCTAACTTAACATCTCCTAAGGTCACCTGATCCTAATGGTTTTGTAGGCCCTACATACTGGAATTTTGGACTAAATTAGCCGGGGCTAATAGCTAATGTATAGGGTACGACCTTATACTAGTCTCATCCGATATTCTTATATCTGAATCATTTTCACTTAGTGATGTCTTCCTATAATTTCACTTGAAAACCTTTTTCATCTGAAATTGATTTAAACGTCTTTTTAAACCGAACTTAAACAAGGAAAACATTTATACTCTATGCTTTGTACAAAATTATCTTGCCATGTTATATATATACTTTACTCAAACTTTAGTTGATGAAAACATTAAACATTGAAAGTAACCCTTTCAATTCTATTGACAGTCCTCCTTTCAAAACCAAGTAAAAAAACCTTCATTTATCTTGGCCGAAAGGCCAATACCTTCCTTTCGAAACCATTCTTAAAACTCTTTCAAAACAATTTAAAAACCTTCGTTTCAAAGCATTAAAACCTTAGACATCACATCTTAATATACTTTAAAATATTGCCTTTAAAAACCTTGGAAAAACCTTACATTTCAACTCTTTCGAAACCATCAGAAACACTACCTTTCGACTCCTTCGAAACCCTTTAAGGATTCACCCCTTCGAAACTAATTTATATATCTTTCGAAAGCATCAAACCTTTTGAAAGCACTTGGGTTCCATTTAAAACATATGGTAAAACACCTTTCGAAACCATTCTAGTCGAAACCATTCTCTTTCGAAATCTTTGGGTTGTACTTCAATTAGAATAAAAGAGTTATTTAAAACATCTAAGTTGAAAGCCATCCCTTCAAAACCTACTCCTAAGTGAATAAATGATGGTGTTGAAACCATCTCTTCGAAAGCATTTGATAAGTAGTTACTTTTTAAAACGGAGTATACATTTCGAAACCATTAACTTCGAAAGGTAGAAAGGCGGCAGCTAGGGGTTTCGACCTCTTTGAAAGCATTTTTTTGAAATAAAAGAGTGCAACCCATTCAAAACCTTTCCCTTTAAAGTATTTGACCCAGTCGAAAGCCAACTGAGTCGAAACCTAACCGTTCGAAAGCAAAGTAGGCGCTACCTTTTATTTTAAAACAAGGCATATTCCAACCTCTTTGGAACCATCCATTTCAACTAAGTGCGCTTCACTTTTATCTAATGCGCTATGTACCAAGTAGCTTGATACCATGTGCATTGGTTTCATAACTATTGGTGGTGAAAGGTCTGGGTCGGAACCCCCTATGCCGAAAGTGGTGGAACACACTAAAAACATGTTATTTTTGTTTTTGACTTAAAAGAGAAACTTTTAACTAACCTACCATTGTTTGTCAAAATTTTATTGGTTGCTTAATACCTTCTTTTCAAAAGTGCTGCCAACATTTTAAAAATAAACTATAAATTTTTATTTTACAAAACATCCCTTCTTCTTAATTAAATATATAAAATATTTATGTCCCATACTTTAAATAATTTTATATATTCATCAAAACACTAAGGAAAATTCTATAAAAATCCAAGAAAATTCTTTTCAATATGTTTACTAGCATATATAAATTCCAGACCCAAAAAACTATTTATTTTGCTGTAAGTAATTTATAACCCAATAAATCATTTTCTTCACTAGAAAATTAATATAAAATCCACATTAATTCAGAAATTTTTGAAAACTGAAACCCATCACTAGAATATCATTTCTGATTAGCATTTAAATTTGTACGACATTTAGATGTCATTTAGTAGGGTTTCCATATCAGCATATCATAAAAATCAATATAAATATGCATAAATCATCAACAAGTATATATAAACATTTCGCCCTTCTAAAACATGGCTAAATCATTCAAGATAAATTCGGGTTTCATCTAAAACTGAAAACATATAGAAAAGTGAGATGTAGTCGTTATTCACCTTAGATTTGTGATTAAAGATGTGAGATTTGATGTTGAATAAGTTGATCTACTTCTTCTCTTGAAAATCCAAACTTTATGTTCTCTTGAGATTCAAAATGGTGGCCAGCCTTAAAATATTAAAATGAACGTGTATTTAGTTTTCTAAGGGTTTAGGGTATAAGTTCATCATATTTCTCATTTTTCCCTTCTTTATTTTCTAACACTTTTATTCATGTTATCTTCTTAGTTCATTATACCAATAGGCGCGGCTACCTTGGTTAAATCAAATCTGAATATGTTAATCAACACATTATTTTATTTAATTTAGCTAATTAAATATTCTAAATAATGTCACTAAAAATATGGGGTATTACAAGTGGATGCGTCGGAGAACAAAAATACTTGCATTGAATTAATGTTTATATTATTTACAAAGACTATTTTTATTAGGCTTATCTAACATTTGTCTAGTAATTTTAACTTTGGATGCTGTTGTGTGATTATACCATGCAGTCATTAGAGGTTGAATGCAATCTAGTAGGTGCAGTGATCATATGGAGCGTCTTTATAGACCGAATTTGCAATCCTTGGGAGATATCAAGTAGTAGATAATTATCTAATTCATATATTATTTTGACTGAAAGGATATATGGTGAACCATACAACCGTACAATTATTAACAATGCAAAATAAAAAGTACATAGATGTTCAATGCCATGAGAATATGACAATTGACATAATATATAATACCCAATATGCCTGGCTATATGGAAAATAAAATAAAATATTACCAATGGCAACTGACACTCAAATGAACAAACCCACATGAATGTGCAAACGTCACATGCAATACATAACATTAAGGAGCAAGACTCGCATATACTACAAACGGACACATCTGTTAAACTAGCCAATGAGAAAAGTGGATTGATCAGAGGTACTCAATGAGAATGTAAGTTTATTATATCAGTCAATGGAAACAATTATTTCTTTGTTATTCACACCACATTCTCCATCAGTATGGAAAACAAGATTATTATGCAATAGTCTATAGAAATACTCCCTCTTATCATTTTCATCAGTGGAGACAGGTTCCACCAAGAGCGATAGCATGTACAGCTTTCCAAGTGGTTCCAAGTGGAGAGGAATACCCTCGAAGACCGTGGCATCTAACTCCTCCGCCAGTGTTTCAACTTCGATCGGATCAGTTTTTACAGGGAAATCATTAGGAGTTTCTTAATACACATTACCAATGAATTAGGTTCGGAGGGGCCAGAGTGAGTGGAAGGTTTTCATAATGGAAATGGGAAGTAGTCATAGCTGCTAGGGTAGTGGTAATGCAAGGTATGACCGTGGAGAAGGAAGGTGCATCTAAGTATAGTTGGGGAACCTTTGATGGTGAAATGCCAAAGTTACTGGACGAGGTCAAGTGCTAGGAGGAATAGGCTTATTGGGCTTGGAACTTCAACACCATATTGTTATTTACAGATAGGTGTCTTGGAAGGGAAGGGTAGGTCTATCTTAGCTAAGTTGGGATGAAGAGCAGGTAATATGCTGTTCATAGCAATTAAGGTGATCTTACAAGATGAAACTACACGTATAAAGGTTTAATAATTTGAATAGATGTGCCAACTTCACTTAGAAACCAATTAAACAAAGGTAAAATTATATTCATTAAATAAACCTTGAGCCCCATAAGCAATGGTCAATTGGGTTTAGTCTCAATGAATACTTTGGCGTGTTCAAACCAGTCAGCTATTCAATTGGTTTATCATCACAAATAAGATCGCCATTGTGACATTCTAACAAATTTACCCCCAACAAAAACTAGTAAATATAGGGAATTTTGTAATGTGAAACCAAACTGAAATGGAATGCACATTCGCTTTAGACAACCCCACGGAGGGACCCCACATTGTGATGATGAAGACTTTGCCTTTGATAATATCATATTTGCTTCTAGGATGTTTTGTCCACCATGCGGATCCTCGAAGAAGAACATATTTTTGTCGAACTTCACTTGCATAGTTCTTTTGAGCTTCCAAAGCCTTTTAAATGGCTTAACATGATATAGTAGGAGAGATATAGGTTGATAACAAAGACGACAAGGTAATTCCTGTAGAAGCCAAGTCTAATTTTATCACATCTGCTGGAGAGGACATGGATTCATCATGGTAAATCACGATAAATTTCGTAGGGAAGTAGGTGTTTACCGTTTGCATTTGAAAAGAGAGTAGTAAGCATTACCGTTCCTGATAGGCTTGGATAAGGCCAACCCTCATCAACAAAGATCAAACCAAAAACCACATCAACATAAGAAACTTTTACCAACAATAGAGGAAAGGCGTATGAAACACCAAACAGGGGAAACAAAGCCCAAGTCCACGAAAACAAAGTCACTAGCACTCGAAGTCTGAGGTTGAGGAGGAGCTCACATGGGTAATCCGTGGTAGGTTTCTTCGAAATGTAAGTGGCATACGAAATAAAAAGTGTAGCGGCAGGTGGTGGAGCATGGAAGGAGAAGGGTAAGGGTGGAGCTTGAGGTCAGGGACATGGGCTAGGGGAGGGTACGAACTGATAAAGGATGTGGCACATGAACAATTATATAATTTGATTACATATATGAATAGACTTAACTCTTATAGAACCTTATCTGACATGGAAGTATGCTCTTTTGTTTTAAGTCTATGTTATTATGATATATAGATAATGTTATGAGCACATTAAAAACATACAAGCAGAAATCCCTAGGAAAGGGGTTTGATCCATTGTAGTAGTAAATGAGTTCATAACCATGAGTATTGAATCAAATTATAAAGACACTAGTCTATAAAAATTCTTGATCGAGGTATTAAGATTGGGATACTAATATATTCACTAAGACTAGTGTATGTAACACTCTCCAAATGATGGATGGTGAAATACTCATAACCATTCGGGGAACCAAGCGGTTGTGTTTATGTAATTGTTTGGAATAATTACAAAATAGACTCATCGGGAGTTCTTGATAGGTCAATGTACTAAGTCGAGTAGAGGATCTCACATGACGATGAGTAGTGGTCTTCTAACTTGAGAGTATTATGAATTTTTTTTTTATATGAATGTCTTACATTTTTTATGGGTTTTCCACTCGTTATTAGTTTGAGTTACGACCATTTATGGGTATGTATTGAAGTGGATCTCTCTGCAAAAAAGGATTTGTCTCCATCAATACATAGGGTTAGTGTCACCATACTAAAGATTCAACTAGAAGTCTCAGGCTCTAACAATTTGGTTAATAAATAAATAAATGATATCTGATTGAACCGAGTGAATTTTGAAGTTCAGACCTTGTAGTTAAACATGGACGTTATTAGAGTATTGACATGACCCAAGCTCTAGAAGTTATAGTGGCACAACAATAATGAAAATATAACGTGCACAAATACTGTTGCTTAAGGGTGACTATATAAATAGATTAAAAAAAGGATTTCATTTAGATAATTTGTAAGCATCTGACTCATGCCTGATATTGTACGTCGGTGAATTTTTTACAAGCATTAATATTTAATCATTCAAATATTAACTATAGATAGAGTTCACATTTGAGATTTCATGACAGAATTTTCGATGCATTTTAAAATAACTCAACTATAATATTTAAATGTTATAAATTACATAAATGGAATAATATTTATATAAGGAATAAGTTAATATACGTTTTAAGGAAAATATCTATTTAATTAAATTTACAGTTGTTATGTATTTATTTAGGGCCCTCAAATGATTTAAATGAACAATGTGTTTATTTAAATGCTAACAGGGCTGATTTAGCTGATTAGTACTTCAAACCATGAGAATAAAATTCTCGAGGTTAACACTTGGTGACATTAATGAACCATGTTCAAAAAATGTGGTTTATTTAAATATGTAAGTAAATATAGTAGTGGACCAAAAATTAATTAATTGCTAGTTAATTTAGGTTTTAAAATTTATATTAATATATTCATAAGAGATAATATACTAGTTTAATTAATTGTTAAAAGTGTAAGGAAATATTTCAGGATATTCGTATTCATTTCTCTCTATAAGTAATGGCCCATTCTATCGTTATCTCAAGTGAGCTCACACAAAATAAAACTCCAAAACTGGATTAGCTTAGAATGGATTTTGCAACTCCTTCCTAAGATCGAAAAGAGTTTCTAAAGGAAGCATCAAAGATTGAAGTAAAATCGAAGGCATGATAATCAAGGTACAAATTCCCCTTTTTAATTTATCCAAAATAATATATTACATAATTTTACTTTCAGCATAAACATAATTTTTTAATTATAATTTTTGTAATTTCTTATTAAATGTATGTGTGTGTATTAACTACATATGTTAACACATATATACTTATTTCGATGCTACTAAATATGTGTTTAATTTAAAAGAAACTTAGTTTGCTTACCGAGAAGGAATTTTTTTGTTTTAAGTATTATATTACATGACTATAATTATACAGAATATTTCAACATATTTATATGTAAATTTATTACCTTTGGTGTCAAAAATAGTCACCAACACTCAGTTGTCTGTGAAAGCACCAATATCCAATCCAATCACAGTAATATAAAGAAAAATAAATAAATAATAAAACTAAAATAATAAGAAGGCAAGTAAAGAAAGACATATATTTATAATGGATCGGCTAACTTCTGTCTAGGTCCATTCCAAAGAATCTCCTTTTATTAGTTTATACTGTTGATTATATTTACAAATCCGTGTAATCCAAGAATAAAAATGTTAGAGTATAGTCTAGGTAGAAGATGAAGCAAAGCAGAAAGAAGATCCCATTGTTGATGTCATGCCCGTTGTATTCATAGGAGAAGAAGTGAACATATCTCTCTCAAAACCCAAATCTGAAACCCTGAAGCTATGACAATCTTGCCCAAAAAGTTAGGGGCGCACCATAGCCCATAATAGGGAGCGGGTTCGATCCCTATTTTGGTGGAATCATGAGGTGCGATCCCTCTAGTGGGTCACCCATGATGTTACATATTGCTCTCTAAATTTTATGTCAATCGTACTTACGGATCTTGAGATGTCTTTGTCTAAGTCCTAGGCTGATCGTGGTCTCTTTGGACCCTTGTCGAGCATAAACCATACTCGACAACCTGAGTAGGCTGATGCTATGGCTCTCCGGTAAAGCGACCTACTCCTTGCCATGCATAATCCATACCTGACATCCTATTTGGTTTTATTCTCTAGCCTCGACTATCCGGTCGAGGACTTAATCCATGTGCGAGCCCACTATGTCACTCTCCAGCGAATGGACTCACACCTTGCAGTTACTACCGTGTTACTTCGGTCGGGACAATAATTTCCACCTATTTTATTTATCGCAATAATATGGATCATAAATAACCTAACGAATAAGAGTTCGTACATCCAGAAATCCAATAAACTAAAAAAGCCAAAGGGTGCCTCCTTTGGCATGATAGTTCATCATCATCTCAGAGCATGTCTAGGGTAGCCGCCTTTTCATAGAGTTTATTATTATTATCATTATTATGATGGCTAGAGTCCAAGTCATGAACTCGTCCCTTACCATCACGATCAGTTGATGACGATCTATGACCTCGATCTAGGGCCATTCCTGTTTCTATTCGATGTGGACCGCATCTTCTCGTATTCCACCGATGTTGTCTAATTCCTTAAATACTACGACAGTCTGCAATTCCTAATGTGCTCCTCAATTATATCTTTTAAATGCCTCCATTCATCCATGATGTGGCTGTTCAATTCATCAAACAGGCAGTACTTTTCAAACATATGCCCTCGTTCCATGGGATTCCTCCTCGCTGGTTTTCAAAAGGGGAGGTGCCCCTAGTGTATAGATAAAGCCGTTTTATAATTCCTGTCAAATCTGAGTCGGAGTAGAACTTTTGCTCCTACTCTTTCTATCGCCTTTTCATCTAATCATATCCATCACTAGTTTCTGTTTTCCTTTATCATTCTTTTTTGCATCACCTGATGATCCTTCGCTTTGCACAGCATTTACCTTGGTTTATCGGCACATGCATCTTCCTACCGCAGGTACCTTTCTTCTTCATGATAAAAATCCCCGAAATCCATAGGTGGATCATGCTCCAATAATTCCTTGAAATATGTGACATCGGCAACTCTTGATACAGCTGCCATCAAAACCATGGATGGATCTGGCTGATCCACTGATGTCACGGCGGTAATAAATCATGTTAGAAAACTCCTTAGAGACTTTCTGGTCTTCTGTTTCAGTCTTGCCAGACTCATCACATTTGTAGGTCTCGAAATGTGAACCTCGAACTGCCTTATAAATCTTTCGACCAATTCCATCCATGTGCCAATAGAACAACTCTCCAACTGCCTGAACCATAGTGTAGCTATATCTGTTAAATACAGGGCAAAGCATCATTCCATGACTTCCTCTAATGTCCCCAGTACTTCCATGTGATGTATATATCTCATCATATGCATTGTTGAGTCTGACTTTCCATCGTATACATCTGGCATTGGTAGTTTAAAACTCCGATGGATTCTTAACATTCCTGATATTATGAGTGAATGGACTCCTATTTGCATCCTCTAGATCCATGTTCACCAATCCTCCATGCATAGCTCGCTTGATTATCTCTGCAAACATATCATAGTCATATAGCGATAGTCTCCTATCACTATTTTTGAACTGCCTCCCAAGTCCACGAGTGAATTCTAGAATGTACTCCTCCGGACGAGCATCCAAATTTCGGTTGGCATCAACTCTATGGGCTTGATTGTAGATCCTGCAGCATCGTGATCCACCAGACCCGAGGGCATGCCCCTAAGCCTTTGGGGATCAAGACCGATCCCTTTAGAGGAATCGGGGTAGATCCCTCTAAGATGGTCGGAGACATCCCCCAGCTACTCTGTTCCATTCCTTTGTCCAATAGCGTCATCTCCATGTTCCAAGATCTGATTTCCAGTGATTCCTGCTGCTTCAACTCCTTGATCTAAGTTATCATTATCTCCTGCTACTCTATTCCCTTAATTCTGCCCTCTAGCTTGTCCAATCTGTCAAAGTAAATTATGCATCTTCTCCTCCTTTCTTTTCAGCATCCTTTCCTGCAAAGCATCCATCATCATTTCCATTTCATTCCTGGTGATGTACATTGATGCTTGATTAGTTCCAGCTCCTGAGGAAGCCTATTGACTCCTTCTATAGAGGCTCATTTCCGGTAGCACTCCCCTTGTTGATTGTCTCACCATTACTCTAAACCTAAGCTCTAGATCATTTCCAAACTCTGAATCTGAGTTCCAAATCCACGGAGGCTAGCTCTCTCAGTGAAAGCACCAAAATGTTAGCGTCAAAAATAACCACCGATACTCAGTTGTATGTCAAAGCACCAATATCCAATTTAATCATAATAATATAAAGAGAAACAGATGAAGAACGAAATTAAAACAATAAGAAGGAAAGTAAAGAAAGCACAGATTTATAGTGGTTCGGCTAACTCTGGCCTAAGTTCACTCCTAAGATTTCCTTTTATTAGTTACACTGCTGATTATAGTTACAAATCCATAAAATCCAAGAATAAAAATGACAGAGTATATCTTAGGTAGAAGATGAAGTAAAGTAAAGAATATCCCTTTGCTAATGCCATGCCTGCTATATTTATAGGAGAAGATGTAAAAATATCTTGCTCAATACCCGGATACGGAACCCTAAAGCCAAGATGAGCCTACCTAGAAAGTTTGGGGCCCATCGAAGCCCATTATAGGGATCAGGGTCGATCCCTATTTTGGTGGAATCATGGGGTGCGATCTTCATAGTGGTCCCCCATGATGTTATCTTTTTGCTCCCCAAATTTCATGTCGATCGCACTTACGGATCTTGAGATATCGATTGATCATCATCGGATTAGTTCATGAGCAAGGATGAGGGCCGATCTCTCTTAGTTGCTCCGTTGGGGTTGCAAACCCCGTGATGTGTTCCTTGTGTTTTAATATGCCTTTAATACAAGTTTCATGTTGATAGCATCTGTAGATTTTGAGTTATTGATTGATCATTTTCGCAAATTTAACTAAATGGATCCCTGAATATGGATAGGGGACTATCCCTATAGAGAAGTCATACCCGATCCCTCCAAATTGTTCTATTTTAATGCGATGTCTAAGGTAGACTCCCTAGGGCCCCACTTCTTGTTCCTAAAGTTTCACTTTAATCTTCCTTGTGGTTTTTTAGTTTTGGA
Source organism: Allium cepa (assembly GCA_030765085.1). NCBI lineage: Eukaryota > Viridiplantae > Streptophyta > Magnoliopsida > Asparagales > Amaryllidaceae > Allium > Allium cepa. The sequence goes on from CM060935.1 coordinate 1,015,199,952, forward strand.
TCAATCGACAATGAGTTGTGTTGTGTATATTCTATACAATCTGATCCCTTTACCCCGATCCTTTGTTCTGATCCCTTTTGTTATAGTGAATATTCCAATCTGATCCCTCTCCGAAGGGGAGAGCTAGTTCTAACATAGCCCTTTTTGAGCGATGTTCATCCGAATCCACCCACTATCGTCCATAGTTCCAAATATAGTCGATCTCCAATCTTGGTAACCATCTCTCTAGACCTTCTGCCTTGATCGTGAAGTCTGTTGGGATAAATCCGCCAGTGTAATACCTTGGCAAAAGGTAGGTTAGTAATTATTAATATAATTGCTAGCATAATTATTAGTAAAAAGCTTGCTTTTGTTTCCAAAAAAAATGTTTCTTTTTAAAAATATTTTATTACATAACTATATGTATGTGTGTATGTTTTAATATATTTATATAATGACTTATTGTTGATATATATTCCATTGATAATTATATTAATTTTTCTATTTCCATACATATGCGTGTGCGTGTGTGGAAACATTATAAAAGTTGAATTGTATATTATAACTATGTTAATGGATATATATATATAATGTTTTTTTGAGTTTTTAAAACATTAAAAAGTTTCTGATTTAAAAAAAAAAATTGGAAACAAAACTAATTATTACCAAATATTATAATCATAATATATTTTAGTGAATATACATAATTATAAGTTATTTTTGTTATAGAATATCTTGCAATAAATATTTACATATGCTAAATGCATATGTGTATGTATTTATAAACACATATAATAAAGTAAGATATAATTTTCCATGTCAAAATTTGAAAGGGTGGTATGCCATAGTGGCAATTGTGTAATTTTTTATATATATCTAACTCCATGTGCAATCTTGTCCAAAATAAAAGATGTTTTTCTTACTATTGTATACTTATTACATAGTGATATAAATAATTAAGTAATTAATTTAAAGTAAATAGATGGAAAATCCTTAAATGATATGTTATGTGATAGTAATTACAAAGTATTGTGATCATGAGAATTTTATCACATTGAAAATAACATATTATTTTCAATATTCCTATTCGGGACATTTCAAGAAAGGATATTGATTCTTCCACTGAGACCGAAGTATATAATGCTCTAAATGTTGGCCAATGTATTTCCCATGGCTATTGAGGGCACCCAGGGGTTACGTACTGATAGTTAGTGGACAACTATGGAATGACACACATGAGAGTTCTCTGTCAGTTAATATAACAAGGTTAAATGGGGAATCTTGAATTGTTGATCATACATAATTCCCTTGACTTAAGAATATCGTGGTACTTAAATGTAGGCACTCCTTTTTTATTATAGTTAAATCATTGCACGACATCTATTTGCAACTAAATTGATCACAAACACCTAAGAATAGATTTTTTATAGAGAAGTTAGTGAAGATTAATTAAATTTAAACAGAGGAAATGATTAAGCTAATAACAGATAAAAAGCAATAATCAGAGACAAAGAGATTTATAGTGGTTCGGCATTGTATGCCTATGTCCATTTGAAGGTTATCTTTTATTAATCACTTGTAAACCTGATTAGAGCAGTCGGAAATAGCAAACACTTGATTACAATAGAGTCTAGAGTAATAATCGGCGTAAAAGATCCTCAGAATGACCCACAAGGCCAGAAATTATAGGCGAAGATGGCCACTAATCTATTTGAAACTTCGGCTGAAGGACCTTCTAATCCACATGGGCCTACTGGAGAGATCGTCAGTCCCAATTCCCAATGAGGAAGGATCGATACCGATCCCTTCATTGGTTGATTTTTAGACAGTGATCCCTATAGTGGCTTCTCTATGCTTAAATATGTTTAACCTCCAATTTTTTCATTTGGACCATTGGGACTTAATTTATTGCTCGATCTTTGACTTGATGTAACTTAGGTACTACTTGCTATTGAACCTTCTACAGGGATGTACGCTGATCCCTCACATTTCTGTTATTTTGATATTCGACCCTAGAATAGATTCTCTAGGGTCCATATACATTGCTTTCTAAATTGCATAGGGATTTGACTGGTAGATCTTATGATATTGACCATTGAATGCAAGAATGCACTTTAACATTGATGGATGTTGACTCTATTCAGTGAAGCCTGCCGATCCCTCTCGACTAAATATGTCGATCCCTCTTAACAAGACACGCTTTACCTATCCCTTCCATCCAAGGAGCCATATTCCACACTTTGAGCATTCTATGTATCATATCTATCAAATCCATTCAGTTCTGACTTTATAAGATCATTTATACTTGACTTTTGGGCCCTACAATCATCACTGTAGTGTTGTCGGCCTTGATGGCAGTCGTATCTAACTCATGCAATCAGCTTAATATAGCTGGGATAGAATGCCATATAACACTTGCCCTCCAAAGTATGTCTTATGATTAACATGACATGCTTTGAATCAAAACAAGTTTTATCGAAAAGAGACCCACTTAGCTTCCTAAAGGATTGCTATTGTCAAATCATTTTCTAAAGGTACTGAATTTCTTATTGACCGCCATGATGCTTGTTTGATTTCCCTCAATATATATTCAGTGCTATATTCCGTCAATTGATATATATATATATATATATATATATATATATATAAGTCTAGTTCTACGAGACTAATAAGCTTTTATTATCTGGTCCAGCCTCAAACAAGAAGATTCTAGGTTTTAACTTCAATTTTTGTAGATTTCAAAAGTTGAACTCTTGGGTCATACACGTGCATATTCATATACACGTTTTTGTTGTTGGCTCTTGGACACGTTCGAACACACATGGGTCATTGCCAATTTTAATAGCATTTTGTATGTATATGCTTTCAATAATTTTAATGCCTACATTTATTCGTGTACATACTTGTAGCCGGCCCCCATCATTCATTCTTTCTTTTTCTCTTCTTTTTCTTAATTATTCATTTGTCATCATTTTTTTATTTGTAGGAACAACGTGCGTTTAGCCGACTCCTCTCTCTCTTTCTTCTTTTTTTAAAAGCTTTTGTAGGGTCCGGCATATAGATATGTCGATCCCTTTTCTAGGTCCATGCTAATAGGGAACGCTGGACTTTAATGTCGATCCCTCTCTCCAGGCTAGATGCCAAAGGCTCGGGCCGATCCCTACATCCACATATATAAATCAACTTTCCATCCTTTCACCCTTACTTATTTCATTTTTTATTTCCCTTCTTAAGCACCAAATCCTCTTGTTCTTTCATTAAAATGAACTTTCCTTCTATTCTCTTCCCTAAAAAAAGTTTATCCATAATTCAACCTATGTGAACAAATTAACTTCCCATACTTTCTATTTTCATTGCCTTCGAACACCACACCAACTTCCTCAATATAATCAAACAAAGATGAGCCTTCTTGGCTTCATTTTTTGGTTTCGTAATGAGGTAAGGGAGCTAATGATTTCGACGGCTCTCGAGGCTGTGATGGCATAGCGATTGAAGCAGCCTAGAGAAGATGAATCATTGGGGGCTAGGGTTCGGCTAAATAAATAAGGAGAAGGAGAGTTAAAAGGATAAAGGAGGAAGAAGATAGAATGGAGGAGGGATCGGTGTTGGATGTTTGTTCTATGCAAATCCCTCGGCGCAGAGTCTAAATGAGTTGAGGACGAAGTAGAAGGGGCCGGTATGTTTTGGATTTGGCAGCGTTTGCTACAAGAAAGGGATTGGTGGAGTATGTGGAAATAAAGGGATCGGTTGGATTAGCAAAAAGAAAGGAATCAGAGGTTTTTAGTTGAGAAGAGGGATCGGTCGCGAGGCTTTGGGAATGGGATCAGTATAACTATAGAGAATGGCATAAACATAGGGATCTACATAAGGAACTTTTTAAACTTGTAATCTAATCCATTCTTACTTGATAGGACAATCATCAATAAGTCACCTTAGCGAACTTGGATATACGATGATGATGAACAATAAAACTTGCATACTCACTACTAAACTTTAGATTAAACAATCAAATCCTTGGAACTTTCAACATATACTAAAAACTTGCATATGGAGTTAAACGACAATCTTTACACTTTGACATGTCGATAGTCCATCCCAAAGCTTTCGCAACCAATCACTCCTTTTGCCAGCTGTGACGGTCAACAATGGCCATCACTCTGGTCGAAATCCAAAGTTTCATCATTCGACTTCCCTTTCTGATTTTAAGCTGTTTATTTCTGTTACGCACTTCACTACACTGCTTACACTTAACACGAGGGGAATAGGTAAACTTTTCTAATCTCCATTATCTACTGGTACAGCTAATATGGACGCCAGACACTTATAAAATTTAGCTGTTATGTCTTTCAAACCAGCCATGCAGCATATCGATCCCGAAGCAAAATTGTGCTTTGCGACTATATCCGGCAGGCTCTCTACTAGTCATCAAGTAGAACAGATGAAAGTTTCTGGCCCATTGGTCAACCTTTTCTCATATGTTTCGGTCCTCCCGACAGAGGATATAAGTCCGGCTCCCAATGCAGTATAGGGTGCCATTCTTCTAAATAACCCAATAGATTCTCAAGCCTCTCGAATCGGTGAGGCTGCCATTTGTAGGCTATGTTCCATACATGGAATTCCATTTGTAGATGTCCTAGTTCCTTCAATAAACGACAAGCCTTATTTTCCCTCGAAGAGGTACAAGGTGTGTAATAAATTTATGTGCTGGGTCGGATGCATACCGCCCTTTTATTCTTTTGTTTGAGAGATATTCAAATATCTTGTAATAGCTCCCACTCAACTCCATCCAAGCAGTTACGCCTTCCTACATAGAACCTTTCTATTATTCATGAGTGTTCTATTTCGTTCGCCAACTTCCACGGACATAAGATTAATTTACAACTTTAAAAGACGGTCATGAAGTCCTTCCTACAGATTTTCTTAAACCCTTACCTAACTGCCAAGTCTTAACAGGTGCTTGGAATTGACTATCTTTGTTCAAGCATGAGTAGTTCTATGATTGATGTCCACCTGTCTTCGCAAGGCAATGGTTGGAAGGATGTAAGTGTTACTTTCATTTTATTCTTAACTCCATTAATCCAAGTCACATTTCTGAATCTATTAACATGTTGGATTCCTACAGGTGTCCGCCCACGCCCAGAAGGTATTAATTTTTCAAAAGCAGTCACCGCTATTCGCGCTACCCCTGTCAAAGATAGGGACATCAAACTTCTTGTAACTAATGAGTTACTATCTTTTATTCGGCTATTGAAAGAGGAATTGGGCTCCTCGGAAGTGTAGCATTGCCGAGGAACGTCATAAAGAAAGGGATGCCATCAATCCTATCGCGCCCCCAGCCAAGGGGACTTGGGATGACCTTGAAGAAGGTGAGATTAGGGTTTCCCAGGCTAATAAACCCCACGATGCTGATGCAGGCCCAAGCAATGCACCTATGGTTGAACAACCACAAGGCGCACAATCTCAAACACCAACCAAGAGAAAGATAAAGCTGGCATATAAAATTTGTAGAAGAAAACCTACCGTTGATCTAGAATTCTTCATCACTCTATTGAAGAAGAATCATCTTCTCAACACTTGGAATGTTCACTAAAGGGGTTTTCAAATCTCCAAATTTCTGATGATATTATGACCTATGACTTTCCAATTATCAATATCAAAGGGCTCAATTCTCCTACTAAGAGCAATGAAGTCATTCATCCTACTTATAAAGGAGAGAGAATACCCATAAACAAGGCAACAACCACTGGTATGTCAGGGGGAACACTGGTACACTCACGACCACGTGCAATTCACTATATGCTCTTCATTAATCCTTTGCTAAATAGTTACTCACGTGTTCTCATTTGGTCTTTGTAGGTGCAATGACTCAGTCCTCGGCTTTCGATCGCTTAAGAGGTTCTTTAACACCTTATCGATCGAGTGGCGACTCAGAGTTTGGTAGGCACGGTGAGAAAGATGACGGACGAGAAAGAAGCTATTATTCAAGGGAATCCTCTTCTTTAAGTGCAAGTTCCAATCTCAGACATCTCAACAGGGAGACCAGCCTAATTTTCCTGTGTATGGTGGAGACCAACCTCCATTCCACGGCCCTCGAATTACCGCATCACATAAGCAACACTTTGGTTCTTCAAGCTCTAAGCAGTCACACAACCATAGATCAAGTAAGCATCCAAATGCCACTTCCGATCCATCCTTGTCGGCCGCTGCTCCTGACACTTCTACAGTGAAGAAATTGGCCGAGCTAAAGGCCACTTTTCCTAAAATCTATTTTGATGGGCTTAAATTCCTTCCCATAGTACATATGATCCTAAGGTGCACTAGAGCAAGTTCTCTCACCTGAGTTAATGATGTGTTCATGTAGCATGAATCGTTTGAACACTTGGTTGAAGAAAATCTCTAAATTGTCAATCGAGTGACAATATGAAATAGATCATCTCAAGCTAGAGGCGATACATGATAATGACATAATCAAACATCAAGATGATGAATCGTCGGAATTGACAACAAAACTCATCGAGGCGGAGAAAAGTGCTAAGAAAATGTTAGAGGTAGTAAGCCATTTGGAAGTATCCCATAAGAAAGAACTCGATGCTACCCTCAATCACAGTTAGGAACTCGCTATGTTAAAGATTCCTTGCAAAGAGTAAAAGATGTCTTAGGCTCACTGTGTCGAGGAACTTGAGGAGCTTCTTAAGAAAGAGAGGAAAGAGAAAATTGAGGCTCGAGAAGAATAGAAAAGATGCCGCAAAGAGGCTGTCGATGCCAGAAGTCTTAAAATAAAACTTGATGAGCAATTTGCCAAAATAAAAGCCCTTAAAGAGGAGGCACAAGAGGAAGGTCACATGGAGATGATGGAACAAATTGAAACCCGAGTAAAAGATGTTATGGAGTCTGGTCGGAATTAAATCAAGTACTTATTTGATCCATTGATCGTCGAATACAATGCCAAATTCCTCCTACGTCGCCCTTTGAGTTTTCTTGGAAAAGGTTATCTCAAGTCACTTGCTGAAGCCTAGGAGAATATCATTGAGATGAAAAAGAGGACGTTGGGTGGAGCTGAGTTTGATGAAGGAAAATAGTACAAGATATCGTCCTCAAAAATTAAACCTTAGATCTTGTTGCCATGAGACTCTAATACTTTGACGTTCTGCACCTTCTAACAAAGGGGAACATATTTTTGGATCCTCAAAGGCTGATCCTAAGGGCCCCTCTTCTTCCCAATACTCTGTAGCATTGATTTTCTTTGGCCCGGAGTAGGACTTGGGCTCTTATCTAGATAAGCCCGGTTATCAATCCAAAGTGTTGTCCCCTATTTTGGAAGGGGTACTCCAACTACAACCAAGAGCCAGCTGGATATGGGTATTCCACTTTACTCTGCAATTTATGAGAGGTTTTGTTCTTCACACACAATGGTTTAATCTTGTCTCCCTATTTAACAAATTTTGCAGGTCTTTCGGGTCCCAGTCAAATCCTTAAAAGCGATGCTACTGTAGAGCAACAAGAGAAACTAGCAGAGATTCGATGGCCACTAATGTACCGAGGCCCGATGCTCAAGTCAGTGGAGCTCTTGACAATGGTAAGGTTAAAGATCAGCTTCTAGTAGATGAATTTGATGGTGTCGTGATTACCGATGCCTCCGAAGACACTGATGAGATTAGCTCAAAAAAGCGTATCGAGAAGGAGGAATTGCTGAAGAAAAGGCTAAAGTTGAGCCTGTAACGTCCAGCCTTTTCGCACGATTTAAACCGACACACGTGCCAGTTCAACCATATGGAAGGGCGGATTGTTATGGGATAAATAAGAAAAACGAGAAAGAAATAAAAGAAAACAGAATCTCGCAGCGGAAAGATAAAATATAATAATAAAATGTATAGTTTATAAATCTGTTTACAAAACATTTATATACTACATATCAGAGTTACACATACCAATAACAATGCAGCGGAATTAAATGGTGTAGTGGAATAATATAGTAGATACTAGTAATACAAATCTTCGTCTTCGTCCTCCAGAGCTAAATCCTCAAATCCTGAAACGCTCGGACTGACCCGAGCGAATTGAAAATACAAAACACTCGAGTCAGAACTAAAAGATCTTATGTGAGTTAAATCAACAGGAGTAAATATGAATGCAGTAACTCAAGAGATGCTCGGGATTTACATCTCCTAAGGATCCGTTAAACTATTTACTATGTAGTATGTTGCGCTATTATAATAGTGTCTAATTGTAAAATAAACTTACTTTTTAATACCGTTAAGGGGTTACCCATATAGCCCTTAACACAGAATATATTCCCATAGTCTATACAGTACCGTAATCTCCCCCGTACTGGGCGTCGTTAGAGGGCACTCCATAGGTATGGTACAAAACAAAACTCGTAGTAAAGGCTCGGTATGGTAGGTGACACGGCACAACTAGGCAATGCCAGGGTAGATATACCAATTGCTATCCGGGCTGGTGGAAACGCGTAGCCGCAGTTACCGCCCACCTCGAACAAACTCCCCCAAAATCAAAAATAGAAGTGGCCACTGAATCAATCCAAAGTCAAAGTATAATATCGAAGAGTAGCGTCCGATCAGAGGTATGACCTCATTGGCCTGAGAATCACTCCTGTTTTAGCCACCTTATGCCAACTCACGGGAGTCGGGTCCACGTATTTACCTTACAGGAAACGTCGCCGCCACCTACTTCATTCTGGAATCTCCACCGCGTACACGGTTAGTCAAAGTGGTTTTCGGTATCGACAGAGAGTATGTCCATATCCGATCCCGGTCTCTTTGCCAACCCATCGTTATTATAACACTGCGGTCATTTAAAAATAGTTTATACTTTAAAACCAGAATAAAATTTTCCATTTCAAAACTATGAATACGATATCATCTTAAAACCCAAAACAATATGATATCATTTTATCCAAATATATTTCTTTTCCAAAATCATACTGCTTTAAAATTTAAAATATCTGGAAACCAAATATTTGACTTATACTTTCAAAGCATAATATTTCGAAATTCATATATTTTAAAACCATAACTTCTAAAACTTGAATGGTTTGGATATTCAACGGTATATAAAATAAATGGTTTGACTTTAAGGTTACTTTGTAAAGAAAATAATTTCCATGGCTTTACAAATATATTTCTTTATTTAAAGTCTAAACCAAAATTTAAATATCACTTTCAAGTTCCAAAACCACTTAAATTTCTATATATATATATATATATATATATATCCATTTGGAGTATTAATATTTCAAAACTAAAGTTGGAATTTATTCCTTCAACCAAATTAAATGTTCTATTATTTAGTCTAGAATATTTACATAAAAATCCATAAATAAAACTCCAATTTCTAGCAATTAAATATTTTCTTCAATTAAATTATACTAGAATATTCATTTTAAATTTATCTTGGAAAAATCCAGTTATAAATATCATACCTTAAAAATTTCCAAACTTAAACATATAATATAAATTATCAAATTCCATTTTCTCAATTTTTCCATTTTTATTTAACAGATTTATACACGGCCTAAATTCAAAAAATTTAACTTCATATGTATATATGTAGAAGAATAATATTTATAAAATATCAAAACCTAAAAAATTTTATAACTGTATCCCATCCAAACCATAGAGATCACTTTAAAATATTTTATATATAGACCACGGTGCCTGTATATAATTTTCTATCCTATGGTCAAGGGATACGGATGTTTATCATTTCAATCCGCAAATTAAAAATAAAATTTGCGGTTGTATATCATTTCAAACCACAATCCCGAATGGAACGAAAAATGCATGATAACTTGTAGTTTAATGAAATAAAATAAAACATCCATTCATCCATCATCATCCATCATCCAAATCACAATCATCATCCAATAACAAAACAATATCAATATATATCCGATAATATATAACAGTTAATAACTGGCAGTTATATTCAAAAATAAATTTAACAACTATTAAACTAACAGTTTATCTGCAAATAAATAACTATAACTGTCAATCTATATGCAGTAATAAAATTTAATGAACAGTTATATTAAATAAATGCGATTTAACAGATATGATGAATAAAACATGCCAAACAGTCATAAATAAATCTCTACTCATATCTAAAATAAATTTAACAAACATATAAACTTTTAGAAGTTGTGAGTGGGTTAAAACACTCACCTTTTGAATTTAAATCGAATTTAAATCCGATTTAAACCCAAAAATTCGACGATCTCCAAATTTGTCCAAACTAGTTCCAAACTGTCCGGAATATAATTACGATCCTAACAAAAAAAGTTTCGCGTGAATCCGAGGTCGTATGAAAAAGTTATGCGATTTAAACGATTTGAGAATCAAAATAAATTATAAAAAAAACAAACCTTAATTAAATACTCGCCACGTCACTATCGTCTTCCACGCGCTTTGGCTACAGGAGCACGCGAATATGTTTCCAGACCGAACCCAAAACGGAAAACGAACACCACCAGTAGATTGCGTATTCTGAGAACTCCAACATATAATTTTTCTGGAATTTTTAGAGGAGTTTGAATTTTGACTTTTATTTGGATTGAAACTGGATCTAGAAATTGTCCGTTGCCATTGAAGAAGAGAAGAAGTTGAAGAAGAGACTATACAGAGGAATGGAGATGGAGGCTAGGGTTTCACCGCCTATTTATAGATAGATCGCAAAAGAATAGGTGTGCACGAATTTTAACGTGCAAACGGAGGTGGTCCCAAAAGATAAATAATATTAATTACACACGTTATGGATTTAGGAAATAAATAAATTCCTTATCGTTTACATTTTATTTTAAACGTATTTACAAATGTAAATCTAGACGTTTCGTTTACGTTTCAAAATATATCCACAATTTTATTAATTTCCAAATTGATCTAAACAAATTTAGATGTAAATTAAAAGCTGATAAGTCTATCCATTGCAGTGTTAATTTCTCCACTTCCTTATATTTAGAATGGAAATGTTCACTTTATTTCCTCAACATTCTTTTTTTTCCTTAAAATGCTTATTTGTTACTTGCAATTCATAATGTAAACATTCTTATATTCTAAAATGATCAACTTATACAATATTAAATCAATTCTTATATTTCCAAATAATGTACATACATAATGAAAACATTCTTACATAAATTTTATTAATTGCACTTTGTTTCTTTTCCTTTTTCAATTGAAAGATTTTAATAAATTTATTTCCAATTAATTTTAATCTTCCACTTCAAAACAGACCCTAATTGATGAAATCAATTAAATAAATACGTGAACATTGTAATCCTTATTTATAGTTAAGCAAACATGTTTATAAAATTACAATTTTCAACAAGCATTAAATTACATACTAAATAAATCTTTTTCTCTATTCAATTAAATAATCAAATGTTTATTCCATCTAAAAATTTTAAGTAGAAGGATTCCATGTTGGGTTCAAAATCTATTATTTTAATATCCTTGAATTTTAGTTTAATATCTATAAACGAAATATTTAAACGTTAATTTCATTTATTTTGCAATACTTAATTTAACCAAAATATCGTTTTCTAAACTTAAATCTATGCTCCCATTGATTCATTCAATTTGCACTTATTATGTATTATTTTAACATCTCATTTATAACTTTGAATCTATTCCCCAAATTTCACATTTCTATCGTTATATACATTTGAATTCCATCTTATTTAATATTTCAAATATTACGTCATTATCATTAATGAAATAAATATATTGTTAATTATTGCAATTGATTTTCCGTTATAACTTCATATACTAAATAGGTGGTAAATCTTAAATACTTGTTCTCATTAACGATTTATTTCTACTTACAAATTAATGCAATTTATTACCTATTTCCATCTTTATCTCCAATTAACGTAAAATGTTATATTCAAATTCCATAAATTTCAATAGATTCAAATTATCATATCTATGAAGAACATTTACGTTATTATCCATTTATTACCTTAACTTATTCAACGTAACATTTAATTTATATTTAATGCAATGATTTCCAAATCAATTGAATTGAATTAAATATATATGTATCACTCATAATAACTTGTGGTCACAACTCTTGATCACCATTAATAAGTTTATTATTTACAATCCAATAATTGCCATATATATATATATATGTATATATATATATATATACGAATTAACTAATTCAATGTTTCCATTTCGTTTTCCTGTCCTAAATTTATCACTAAGTGTATTTACTCCATTCCAACAACTTGGAATTCCATTTTTACTATACAATCATTTCCCTATTCACTTTTATTACTAACCCATCATCATTGCATTTATTGTCTTTTATTGATTTAAATCAATTTACCCCATATTCCCTTAAACTCATACTAACGAAACATTCAATTCTATTTATCTCATAAACTCCATTTCATAAATCTACCTGCAATTTCTACCTAGAAATAAGGTTACATTTCCGTTGAAAATACATTTACATCTTACGTTACTACATTAATAGTTAGTAACGTTTATATCATCAACCATCACTTATGAATAATTAGTGTTTCCTATTTATTTTGTTACATTCACTTATATTCATTTATGAATAAATTGGTATTCCCTTTAACCTATTAATTACTAACTTTAATTATTGCAATTCATTTATCTAACATAAATTTTGAATCTATTTCCAAATTTTCATATTTCAACTAATTAACACCTTACAATAGTTTACAAATAAAAGGGATTGTACTAATTACATTATTTATTTTCTTGCATTACTTTATTACCTCCGTTTATATCCAATTTCCGTAAATCAATATTTTATTCCATTGACAAATTCAATACTTGCAACAATTTCCACTATTACTATTAATTGCAATATATAATTTAATTTGCAAATTTTAATTACCTTTGATACATCAAATTTCAATATTTTCTTTCATATAAATTAATAAGATTTTTATTTCTTTCTAAATTTTAAAATAAAATCCTATTAATTTAATTCATTTCAAACATCGAATTTACGCGAGTCGTTACACTCTCCCCCACTCAAAACTTCTCGTCCTCGAAAAGGAAAAGAAGGGAAAAATTAAATATAATACATCTTATCCAAAATATTTAACTTATAAACAATTAAACTTACAAAATTAATCACTTTAAATAAGATATCCTATTTATAACTATTTAATCCTTTATATTTAAATTATTAAAGTTTGGAAAAACATTTCCAAAATATTTCCAAGATACTGCATTTTCTTATATAATCCAAAGGGTTACAATTTATATAAAGTGAAATATTTAAGCGGTTTCAACCATTAATCAACCAATCAATACAACAACGATCAACTTTACAAACAGCATACATACACAAGACAAAGCAACCATTTAATCCACAAACAAATAGTTGTTCGGGTTCAAAACTTGAAATTGTATGGAATGAAAATAACTATCAACTGCATCCTTTACTCAACAGTCTTAGATGGAACAACGATAGATTATTTATTCATCCAACAACTTCAAATTCTCTTTCCCAACCAACCATAAGTCAAACAATAACAATTCAAACCAACAACCAAATTAACTTATTATACATTTATTTCATGCTTTAGTTGTTTAATTTCTTTTCTTTCATTTATTGAGTGATTCCTTCATTACTTACAATTTTCATTTTTCATTTATTACAATATTCTTTATATTTGCATTCCGTTTTATTTACTTAAGTTTATAATCATCTATTTATAATACTTAAAATTTCCATTTTAACTTAAGTTTATACATTTAATTCTCATTTTGTAACAGCAAATTCATTGAATACCTTTATTACCTCAAGCTTCACTTATAAGATTTCCCCTTACATTTTCTTACTAACATTGCAACTTTTATTATATGGTAAGTTATATATATGCTTTAAGAATGTAAGTGAAAATTATACAAGTTTCTTTCCAATTCCTTTAATTAATTAATGGTTCAATAATTATATATATTCGTTTTATAAATTACAATTTCAACTTACTTTTAATTTCATTCATTTATTTAATGCTTACATTTCTATTATATTTAATAATGGTAACAGTTTAACTACACTAAATTTGCAACTTTATACATCAATTCTTATAAATAAAGAAGTTCATTAATTCATTTAATAATGTTTATAATCGCTTATTTACATTACTTATCTTCCTATTGTATTAAATTTTTACTTTAATTAAAGGTTCCAATTTCTACACTTAATTGAACTATTAATTAACTGGAACTTAAGAACCAAATACCGGGTTTAATTTTTAAATCATTTAAAATAATAGATAGATATCTATTCTTAACATATATATATATATATATATATATATATATATATATATATATATCCAATTATAATCAAAACGATAAAAATTTCTTAAACAATTCTGCAGTAAATTTCTACAGTGGCCTTCCCACTTCGAAACTCGAAAATGAAAGTCGATGATGCGTGCACTCATCACCGAAATTATTTTCCAGCAACAGGGAGGAAAGTACAAAACTTATTTTTTCCGAAATCTTCTTTAAAATAATTTTTCCGAATTATATTGAAATATTTATATCAGAAAATACTTATAAATAATATTATTATATTCCAAAATTTATTCGAAAGAAATTTCAAAACCCCGGAACTTAAGTTCTAAATTTCCAAATTTCATCAATCTTATTTTCCAATCTAACTAATATTATTAATTATACACTTTATCACCTAACAACCAATCTATTGCAGCCAAATATAGATATAGATTGAAAAATTTATTTTATATATAGAAAATATAATAGGAAAAATTATTTCATTCACCTATATTAAAACAGAAATTATGTCGGTCTGTCCTATTTAGTGTTTAGAAACCCCTACTGATGTCACAGCGTCCCATGCATCAACCAGAATTTATAAATACAAAACGGAGCAGATTAACACAATATTAAAACCTTTTTATAACACGAACAAGTACGCTCTCTCATATATATACACTCAGCGACTCCCATAGGGTATTACTACCCTATTAACAAAGAGTCAAACTCCACAAAGCCAAGGTTTATCGCTAAACCAAAGCTCTGATACCAATTGTAACGTCCCGCCTTTTCGCACGATTTAAACCGACACACGTGCCAGTTCAACCATACGGAAGGGCGGATTGTTATGGGGCAAATAAGAAAAACGAGAAAGAAATAAAAGAAAACAGAATCTCGCAGCGGAAGGATAAAATATAAAAATAAAATGTATAGTTTATAAATCTGTTTACAAAACATCTATATACTACATATCAGAGTTACACATACCAATAACAATGCAGCAGAATTAAATGGTGTAGTGGAATAATATAGTAGATACTAGTAATACAAAACTTCGTCTTCGTCCTCCAGAGCTAAATCCTCAAATCCTGAAACGCTCGGACTGACCCGAGCGAATTGAAAATACAAAACACTCGAGTCAGAACTAAAAGATCTTATGTGAGTTAAATCAACAGGAGTAAATATGAGTGCAGTAACTCAAGAGATGCTCGGGATTTACATCTCCTAAGGATCCGTTAAACTATTTACTATGTAGTATATTGCGCTATTATAATAGTGTCTAATTGTAAAATAAACTTACTTTTTAATAGCGTTAAGGGGTTACCCATATAGCCCTTAACACAGAATATATTCCCATAGTCTATACAGTACCGTAATCTCCCCCGTACTGGGCGTCGTCAGAGGGCACTCCATAGGTATGGTACAAAACAAAACTCATAGTAAAGGCTCGGTATGGTAGGTGACACGGCACAACTAGGCAATGCCAGGGTAGATATACCAATTGCTATCCGGGCTGGTGGAAACGCGTAGCCGCAGTTACCGCCCACCTCGAACAAACTCCCCCAAAATCAAAAATAGAAGTGGCCACTGAATCAATCCAAAGTCAAAGTATAATATCGAAGAGGAGCGTCCGATAAGAGGTATGACCTCATTGGCCCGAGAATCATTCCTGTTTTAGCCACCTTATGCCAACTCACGGGAGTCGGGTCCACGTATTTACCTTACAGGAAACGTCACCACCACCTACTTCATTCTGGAATCTCCACCGCGTACACGGTTAGTCAAAGTGGTTTTCAGTATCGACAGAGAGTATGTCCATATCCGATCCCGGTCTCTTTGCCAACCCATCGTTATTATAACACCGCGGTCATTTAAAAATAGTTTATACTTTAAAACCAGAATAAAATTTTCCATTTCAAAACTATGAATACGATATCATCTTAAAACCCAAAACAATATGATATCATTTTATCCAAATATATTTCTTTTCCAAAATCATACTGCTTTAAAATTTAAAATATCTGGAAACCAAATATTTGACTTATACTTTCAAAGCATAATATTTCGAAATTCATATATTTTAAAACCATAACTTCTAAAACTTGAATGGTTTGGATATTCAACGGTATATAAAATAAATGGTTTGACTTTAAGGTTACTTTGTAAAGAAAATAATTTCCATGGCTTTACAAATATATTTCTTTATTTAAAGTCTAAACCAAAATTTAAATATCACTTTCAAGTTCCAAAACCACTTAAATTTCTATGTATATATATATATATATATATATATATATATATATCCATTTGGAGTATTAATATTTCAAAACTAAAGTTGGAATTTATTCCTTCAACCAAATTAAATGTTCTATTATTTAGTCTTGAATATTTACATAAAAATCCATAAATAAAACTCCAATTTCTAGCAATTAAATATTTTCTTCAATTAAATTATACTAGAATATTTATTTTACATTTATCTTGGAAAAATCCAGTTATAAATATCATACCTTAAAAATTTCCAAACTTAAACATATAATATAAATTATCAAATTCCATTTTCTCAATTTTTCCATTTTTATTTAACAGATTTATACATGGCCTAAATTCAAAAATTTTAACTTCATATGTATATATGTAGAAGAATAATATTTATAAAATATCAAAACTTAAAAAATTTTATAACTGTATCCCATCCAAACCATAGAAATCACTTTAAAATATTTTATATATAGACCACGGTGCCTGTATATAATTTTCTATCCTATGGTCAAGTGATACGGATGTTTAGCATTTCAATCTGCAAATTAAAAATAAAATTTGCGGTTGTATATCATTTCAAACCACAATCCCGAATGGAGCGAAAAATGCATGATAACTTGTAGTTTAATGATATAAAATAAAACATCCATTCATCCATCATCCAAATCACAATCATCATCCAATAACAAAACAATATCAATATATATCCGGTAATATATAACAGTTAATAACTGGCAGTTATATTCAAAAATAAATTTAACAACTATTAAACTAACAGTTTATCTGCAAATAAATAACTATAACTGTCAATCTATATGCAGTAATAAAATTTAATGAACAGTTATATTAAATAAATGCGATTTAACAGATATGATGAATAAAACATGCCAAACAATCATAAATAAATCTCTACTCATATCTAAAATAAATTTAACAAACATAAAAACTTTTAGAAGTTGTGAGTGGGTTAAAACACTCACCTTTTGAATTTAAATCGAATTTAAATCCGATTTAAACCCCAAAATTCGACGATCTCTGAATTGGTCCAAACTAGTTCCAAACTGTCCGGAATATAATTACGATCCTAACAAAAAAAGTTTCGCGTGAATCTGAGGTCGTATGAAAAAGTTATGCGATTTAAACGATTTGAAAATCAAAATAAATTATAAAAAAAACAAACCTTAATTAAATACTCGCCACGTCACTATCGTCTTCCACACGCTTTGGCTACAGGAGCACGCGAATATGTTTCCAGACCGAACCCAAAACGGAAAACGAACACCACCAGTAGATTGTGTATTCTGAGAACTCCAACATATAATTTTTCTGGAATTTTTAGAGGAGTTTGAATTTTGACTTTTATTTGGATTGAAACTGGATCTAGAAATTGTCTGTTGCCATTGAAGAAGAGAAGAAGTTGAAGAAGAGACTATACAGAGGAATGGAGATGGAGGCTAGGGTTTCACCGCCTATTTATAGATAGATCGCAAAAGAATAGGTGTGCACGAATTTTAACGTGCAAACGGAGGTGGTCCCAAAAGATAAATAATATTAATTACACACGTTATGGATTTAGGAAATAAATAAATTCCTTATCATTTACATTTTATTTTAAACGTATTTACAAATGTAAATCTAGACGTTTCGTTTACGTTTCAAAATATATCCACAATATTATTAATTTCCAAATTGATCTAAACAAATTTAGATGTAAATTAAAAGCTGATAAGTCTATCCATTGCAGTGTTAATTTCTCCACTTCCTTATATTTAGAATGGAAACGTTCACTTTATTTCCTCAACATTCTTTTTTTTTCCTTAAAATGCTTATTTGTTACTTGCAATTCATAATGTAAACATTCTTATATTCTAAAATGATCAACTTATACAATATTAAATCAATTCTTATATTTCCAAATAATGTACATACATAATGAAAACATTCTTACATAAATTTTATTAATTGCACTTTGTTTCTTTTCCTTTTTCAATTGAAAGATTTTAATAAATTTATTTCCAATTAATTTTAATCTTCCACTTCAAAACAGACCCTAATTGATGAAATCAATTAAATAAATACGTGAACATTGTAATCCTTATTTATAGTCAAGCAAACATGTTTATAAAATTACAGTTTTTAACAAGCATTAAATTACATACTAAATAAATCTTTTTCTCTATTCAATTAAATAATCAAATGTTTATTCCATCTAAAAATTTTAAGTAGAAGGATTCCATGTTGGGTTCAAAATCTATTATTTTAATATCCTTGAATTTTAGTTTAATCTCTATAAACGAAATATTTAAACGTTAATTTCATTTATTTTGCAATACTTAATTAAACCAAAATATCGTTTTCTAAACTTAAATCTATGCTCCCATTGATTCATTCAATTTGCACTTATTATGTATTATTTTAACATCTCATTTATAACTTTGAATCTATTCCCCAAATTTCACATTTCTATCGTTATATACATTTGAATTCCATCCTATTTAATATTTCAAATATTACGTCATTATCATTAATGAAATAAATATATTGTTAATTATTGCAATTGATTTTCCGTTATAACTTAATATACTAAATAGGTGGTAAATCTTAAATACTTGTTCTCATTAACGATTTATTTCTACTTACAAATTAATGCAATTTATTACCTATTTCCATCTTTATCTCCAATTAACGTAAAATGTTATATTCAAATTCCATAAATTTCAATAGATTCAAATTATCATATCTATGAAGAATATTTACGTTATTATCCATTTATTACCTTAACTTATTCAACGTAACATTTAATTTATATTTAATGCAATGATTTCCAAATCAATTGAATTAAATTAAATATATATGTATCACTCATAATAACTTGTGGTCACAACTCTTGATCACCATTAATAAGTTTATTATTTACAATCCAATAATCGCCATTATATATATATATATATACGAATTAACTAATTCAATATTTCCATTTCGTTTTCCTGTCCTAAATTTATTACTAAGTGTATTTACTCCATTCCAACAAGTTGGAATTCCATTTTTACTATACAATCATTTCCCTATTCACTTTTATTACTAACCCATCATCATTGCATTTATTGTCTTTTATTGATTTAAATCAATTTACCCCATATTCCCTTAAACCCATACTAACGAAACATTCAATTCTATTTATCTCATAAACTCCATTTCATAAATCTACCTGCAATTTCTACCTGGAAATAAGGTTACATTTCCGTTGAAAATACATTTACATCTTACGTTACTACATTAATAGTTAGTAACGTTTATATCATCAACCATCACTTATGAATAATTAGCGTTTCCTATTTATTTTGTTACATTCACTTATATTCATTTATGAATAAATTGGTATTCCCTTTAACCTATTAATTACTAACTTTAATTATTGCAATTCATTTATCTAACATAAATTTTGAATCTATTTCCAAATTTTCATATTTCAACTAATTAACACCTTACAATAGTTTACAAATAAAAGGGATTGTACTAATTACATTATTTATTTTCTTGCATTACTTTATTACCTCCGTTTATATTCAATTTCCGTAAATCAATATTTTATTCCATTGACAAATTCAATACTTGCAACAATTTCCACTATTACTATTAATTGCAATATATAATTTAATTTTAATATTTTAATTACCTTTGATACATCAAATTTCAATATTTTCTTTCATATAAATTAATAAGATTTTTATTTCTTTCTAAATTTTAAAATAAAATCCTATTAATTTAATTCATTTCAAACATCGAATTTACGTGGGTCGTTACAGAGCCCGTCGTGGTGGACATCGACGATCCACACCTTATGCCACTAAAAATTATTCCACCCGGTTGGTTGATTCCCCGTGAACTCCCTCTTACCTCTATATGCACTCTTGCAAAAGGTGACAAAAGATCTACGAAAAGAAACATCGGCGGCTCAAGCGGCACCACTCCTAAAAAATCCAAAAAGAAGAGGAGGTCGAAGAAATAGCTATCACTTCAGCTTGATGTGTACATTGTTTGCATTAATGTTTGTTTGTTTTTTCTTTTATAAGTTGTGGTTGTACGTGTATGATTCTCGATTTTGTTGAAATAACTTGAACCACAATCTTGAAATATGTCGTGTATATAATTTTTTTTTTTCTATTGAGCTTTCGTGTAATTTTCTATTTAAGTAGTTGAACTATTACTTTCCATTCAATGTACTTATATTTCTTTGTTCATTAATTTTGGTAACGATCCTCTAGCTCTATCCCAAGGCTTCCTTGCAGGCATTGCATTGAGTCCTATCAAACGCTAGGTTCGAGCCTTTGCCTCACATCGTCGAATTCAGCTATTTTTGAGTAATATGCTCCTGCTCCCAGACTTAGGTTAGAGGGGTTAGATGTTGGATGGTCGAACTACATTCTTAGCGAGTTTATACTCCTCCTGTCGATTTCAAGCGGAGAATGAATGGTCGAACCTCATTCAGCTATTTGTTTATGCTCATGTTCGTACTTTGGGGATAAGAGTTAGTTGATGGATGGTAAAATCGCACCCAATTTATCTTTATACTCTAGTCCGTACTTCGAGGACTTAGAGTTATTTTGCGGGTGGTCGATTCACACCTGACTTACACTATTCCGCACTCTAGGAACTTATAGTTATTTCGTGGGTGGTCGATTCACACTCAGATTATGTCTATACTCTGGTTTGCACTTTAAGGCTTAGAGTAATTTCGGAGAGCAATCGAATCATACTCTCCTAAACTGATTGATTTTCCCCTAGGGTCTGGGATTTGATTTAGTGAGCGATCGGCTGTTTCACAATCGCTTTCATTTTACTTCGGTTCCATAGTTTGGGCAGGTTTTATTCGATCATCAGATGGTCGAGCCACATTTCTTGCTCATTGTTTATCCCATCCATTATATTATGAATTAGAGTTATCAAATGAACAGGTGGGCTAAGCTCATCTTGTTTAGTCCTATTGGGAATTAGCGCGACAAGTTAATTTCAATCTAGGATCTTATTCGTGTATATCGACATTAATCAGTTTTGTTATGTAACTAATACATAATACCACAGAAAACATAAATATGAAGGAAGTTTGAAACTTTATTCGTTAAATGGAAAGGAATAACATAAACTGTCTTATTACACATTTGTAAAATCGAATGGCAAAGAAAATATTGAAAGCAAATACAACTGAGATGAAAAAGAAATAAACTAAGTGAAATAGTATCATAGATGCTTCTATTCCATCCCTTTGGAAGTGTGATGCCATCGACAGTCTCTAACTTGAAATTTTCCTTTCCAAGCCTCTGTTTAATGACATATGGTTCTTCCCATACTAGATTCATGTGCAATGGGGTAGATAAAACAAGGATCGTCGATTTCAAAGGTTTTAGGTCAGACTTTAATGTTGTAATACCAGGCAACTCGGTGTCGATGCGCAGCCACCTTCAGATCGGCTTCCTCGTGCTTCTCATCTGCATTTGTTTTGGAGTCGTAATAAGTCACTCGATGAGAAGGAACTTCGAGCTTAACAAGAAGATGGCTTTGAAACCATAAGTAAGGCCGAATGGAGTATGGTTAGTCACGGACTTGTGGGTGGTCCTATATGCCAACAATGTTGTTGGAAGTTCATCCACCCACTTGCCTCTAACCTTCTCCGAACAATTCTTCGGAATGGATTTTATGATTTTGTTTACAACTTCAACCATCCATTTTCCTAAGATTGAGAAATTGATGCAAATCTCTTTTCAATACGACACCTCTGGCGGAAGTCTTCGAATTCAACCCTGTCAAATTGAGTCCCATTATCTGTTACAATAGTTTGAGGAAGATCGAAACGATGTATGATGTTTCGGACAATTAAGTTGATTACTTTCTTTGCCATAATTGTGGCTAAAGGTTCTACTTCGGACCATTTGGTGAAGTAATCTACTACGATGATAGTGTACATTGCGCCATCTTTAGAGACTAGTAAGGAACCGATAATGTCTATACCCGTATGGCAACGGCCATGGGCTGACCATTTGCGTGATTTCCTTCGACGGAGCTCTTAGAACTTTTGCATATATCTGGCATTTATCTCACCATCTTACATAGTCAGTTGCATCTTGATTGACAGTTGGCCAATAACACCCGTAACGAAGTATTTTCTTTGCTAGATTTTGCCCGCCAGTGTGGTCTCCACATTCCCGTTCATGAACTTCTTTTAGGATATGTTTTATCTTATCATGAGCGATACACCGGAGTAGGTGAACTGAGAAACCTTTCTTGTACATAATTCCTTCTTGCATGACATATCACGAAGCCTTTCGGAGGACCTAGTGCTTTTTATTTCTTTGATCTGGTAGGACTCCATGTAGAAAATAATCTTTGATTGGATTCATCCATGATTCACTCTTAGGTTCTGTTTCTAATGTCCAGTCGATTTCTATCATTTTTATACTTGGGGCGTTTAATACATCGATCGGAACAAGTCCATCTATTTCGCATCACCAGTACTCGCAAACTTCGCCAATGAATCGTCCTCTCTATTTCAATCCTGTGGAATATGTGAAATGTCATAGTACTCAAATTCTGCAAACAACTGTTGGACTTAGGTAAGGTATAGTGCAAGTAGTGTCCCTTAGCTTGGTAATCTCCCCTGACTTGATAAACTAGAAGCTACGAATTGCAAAAGATTTCAAGAGATTTAATTCTGAGTTATCCAATGAGCTTAAGTCCAGCACTCAGAGCTTCATACTTAGATTCCTTGTTTTTCGCTGGGAAATCAAGCTTTAAAGCATAATAGATTGACCAACCTTCAGGATTTACAAGCACAATTCCAGCTCCAAAATAATGATTATTAGACGAAACATTAGTATACAGTTTCCATCATATGGTAGGGATTTCGTTGCCTTCTGGAGAATCATCCTACGTAGTAAACTCTATTATAAAATCTGTCGGTGCTTGACCCTTGATAGCCCTTCGAGGGAGATAGCTAATATGGAATTGGTTGCTCGATATTCCACTTGAGTAACCTTTCAAACATCTTAGGTCGATGTAGGACCTGTCGTAACAGATGGTCGATGTAAACATTGGTCGGGTGTGCCTGCAAGTATGGACGAAGCTTTCATGATGAAATCAGTAGGTAGTATGCCAGTTTCTCTATTTTTGAATAGTTCCTTTAAGCTCCCACTAATCATTTGCTGATGTAACACACCAGCATCTATATTCAACCCTCCTCCGAAGCAATGCGATAATTATAGCGTACGCCGATACGGTCAAATAAATGTACAAATCTTCATGATCCGCCAGCTTTGATAAGATAGGGGGTCTCTCCAAATGATTCATCAAATCTAGAAATGTGTTTTTACAATCTTACGTCCATTCGAAGTTTCCCTTTCCTAATAAGTCAAAGAAAGGAATGCATCTTTCAATAGCTCTATAAATAAATCAGCATAAGTCAGCAACTTTCCCATTCAGACTCTGCACTTGTTTAATAGTCTCGACACTTAGATATCCCAGATGGCCTGAATCTTCTCGGGATTAGTTTCAATTTCACGAACATTAACAATAAATCCCAAGAATTTCCCTTATGTAATACCAAAAGAACACTTCAAAGGATTAATTTTTATCTTGTAATATCGCAGGATGTTGAACATTTCTACCAAATCTCTAATGTGGTCGCTTGATCGTCATGACTTCATGAGCATATCATGCACATACACTTCCATCATTTTTTAATCTAGTCTCTAAACTTCTGGTTAACTAAGCAATGATAAAACACTCCCGCATTCTTTACTGTAAACAACATTAGTACACAGCAGTACAATCCAACATCGGTAATGAAACTGGTGTTGTCCTTATAGGGAATATGCATCGTGGTTTGGTTATATCCGAAGTACATATCCATGAAAGATAGCACTTCGTATTCCATGGTTGAATCCACCTGCTAGTCAATCCTCAGAAGGGGAAAACTATCTTTTGGACATGCCTTATTTAAATCCGAATAGTCGGTGATGTTCTGCACTTCCGATTTTCTTTTTTCCCAAGTACAAGATTAGTTACCCATTTAGGGTAGTGGGCATCATAGATAAACCCATTGTATTTTAGTTTATCCGTCTCCTCTTTGAGAGCAACAGATCTCTCCGGATCCATGCCGTGTCTGTTTTGCTTCACCTGGACATGCCTCGGGTCGATATTTAATGCATGGCTCATAAGGGCAAGCGAGATATCACACATGTCAGAGTCAGTCCAAGCGAACACATCTAGATTCACTCGGAGAAAACTAGCAAGTTCTTTCATTATCGGGGGACTGAACCATGATCCAATTTTTAGGACTCGTAATGGGTCATCATGGCTGACCGTGGTATCAATTGTCACCCAACCGTTGCAGCCGTGGTCTCTTTATTACCGACCGTAGCCCCTGAGCCAAGGCTTAGGCGTCAGTTGTCAATCTTTATTAGCTTAGATGTGGACAGTCTTGTCCACACTCTTACCTTTTTTCTTTGCGCTGAGCATCCCTCAAATCAGCTACATAATAGACATGTCCAATCGCCTGATCGCCATGAACAACTTCAATACCATTATCTATCGAAAACGCTAATGCAAACACCATAGGGAAAGAGCTACCCGAAATTTAGCTAGGGTCGGTTGACCTAGAAAAACATTGTATGGAGATTCAACACTCAGAAAAACAAATGGCAAGATCTGCACTCTCCTTCGTTCACCTTCTCCCAACTCTACATGTAATTCAACATAACCAATAGCTTCGGTTACAACACCATTAAAACTATGCAAACGAGCTTTGAACGATTTTAAATCTTTGGCTTCTATCCACATTTGATCATATGCTTTTTTGAAGGTTATATTTACTAAACTTCAACAATCAATCAATATCATTCTCACCAAAGCTGGGCTCATCATGGCTGAAAAGACCATTGGGTCGATTGTCGGAGCCTCTACCTTATTTGCATCTTTTTTCCTAAATACAATATCATTCACCATCATGCGTTGTTGTTTTTCCGGAGCTCCATCTTCCACATTTGAAAAGCATTCAAAATCCACATGACTAATTGCGCAAGCATAATGCTTCATCTCTTGCCAACTCTTATCTGTTGGGTGCAGTCCTCCGACTATCATATTTATCTCCTATCTTCCACTAATCTACAGGGGCTCCTCAGCCTTACATGGCACTTTTCCTCGGTTGGGGTCAGATGTCCCATGCCCGCCATCCTGTGGGGCTTTCACAAATTTTTGTAATTTCCTTTCTTGAATCTGCTTTTCTATGACATCTTAGATATGCATGCATTCATTTGTATTGTGCCCATAGCACTCATGAAATCAACAATATTCCCTGATCTATTTCTACTTCTCTGTTGATTCTTTCAAAGGCAGCTTTCTATACTGCATGATATTACAAGTAGACAGATAGATATTCTCCAAAGACGTATGCAATGGAACGTAAGTATTATACATTGGAGTCCTAAACTTCCCTCGTCCAGAATCCCTCTTTCGTTTATGGTTCCTATCTCCACCTCCTTTTTATTGATTTGGTTTATTCTTGACATTCAGTTGGACTTTTCCAAAACTGTCATCAGACTATTTTATTACAATGTTGCTCTGTACTTCCTCTTTACTTGGTCCCGCAACATTCTTTTTTCTGGAGTACCTAGCTTCCTCCTTTATCAAATACTGAGCCGCCATTGCATAAAAGTGCTCCAACGTTGGGGTGGCTTACCGGCTAACCAATCGTCGGAATCAGACTCTAGATCAATCCCTCTCATCACAACCATGAGTATTGCATGATCATTTCGATTACTGACCTCTGTAATAGCTATATGAAATCTCTCCAAATAATTGACTCTCTTGGAGAATGAATCATGCTGGAAAGGGAAATCACATCTTTGGGACGAGTCACGTGCATACGGAACTGCTCCACAGACTTGTTTGCCTAATCATCAAATCTTGAAATTAATCATGGGGGTAACTTGTGAACCACATCGTTGCTATTCCAAAAAGAATTATAGGAAGCATCTACACTTGGTCGCATTATCCGCTCACACAGAATCCATCAACCATTTGAATCTCATGATATGCTTCCTAAGGTCGGTTTTTCCTCCGTAGGCAGGCATTAATGACATGTTTACCTCCTCGAATACTCCACATGTAAAACATTATCAGTAAACGCGGTATACCTTCTCAAAATTTCCCAGTCATCTGTAGTCAAGCCTTGGCTCTCTCTCACCAACTGTCTGACCATTGCCAATAAGTCCAACGTTCAGTGCCAAGCGGTGGTCGCGCTTCACCTCACTTGAATGGTCCGGTCGATGTCTACGGTCCATTTCATTCCTTCTTGGTTCACCATCTTCTCGATGTGTATCTTGTAAATCACTTCATCAACATTTTAAGGAAGATCTTGGTCAAGATTCAATTGAAATCCAACATCCAAATCAACCGCAGCAGCTCTAGCTTGATTTTCATAAGGCATGGATGAATTCCCCCTGTTGGTGGAGGGATCGATACCGATCCCTATGGAGGGGTCAGCTCCGATCGATCCTGGCAGACCAAAACGGTCTACCAGTTGATGCTTTGAAGTTTCTACACGATATTCTTCTATTCTATGACGCCTATGCCTATGATATACATCTGATGAGCTAGAACTTTTCGAGTAGAGAGTAAGATTCCTCCTAGGTTTCCCCCACTCCTGCTAATTGGTTTGGCTCATCAAATTGATATTGGTCTAAATTTGTTGATTTAGTTATCGACGACTCTCCATCAGCTCTCTCATTAAATTATGAAATTCAGCTCTTGTAATCGAATCAATAAGATTCTGAACTTCAATCGGATTAGCATTTGCATTTGTTGGTAGATTGCTTGGGTCTTCTGCTGAATGCTAGCAGTCTCATTTCCTTCCACGTTTTGAGAAGTAGATCTAGTATGTCTCACCATTATTAATAGCTTTCTTAGATTTCTACAAATCTTTGTAGTATTAACAACTTATTGAAGATAACTGCAGATCTTCTATGGGGGATTTACTCAATCCCATAGCAACAAAGGGATCCTAGCAAGCTGAGAATCAAGGTTCTTAGTGAAAGCGCCAAAATGTTGGCAATTAAATTGGTCACAAACAACCAAGAATAGATTTTTATAGAGAAGTAAGTAAAGAAAAATTAAATTAAACTGAGGAAGTGATTGAGCTAATAACAGATAAAAAGCAATAATTAGAGACATGAAAATTTATAGTTTTTGCGCATTGTATGTCTATGTCCACTTTGAAGATTATCCTTTATTAATCAGTTATAAATTCGATTAAAGCAGTAGGAAATATCAAATATTTTATTACAACAAAGTCTAGAGTAATAAGCAGCGCAAAAGTTCCTCGGAATGACCCATCAGGACAGTATTTATAGGTGAAGACGACCACCAATCTCTCTGAGGCCGAAGGACCTTTTAATCCATATGGGCCCACTAGAGGGATCGCCTGGCCCAATTCGTAATGAGGAGGGATCAGTACCAGTCCCTTCATGGATCCATTGTTGGGCAGCGATCCCTATGGTTGCTTCTCGATGCTAAAATATGTTTAGCCTCTAATTTTCACGTTATTTGGACCATTGGAATTCGGGTTATTGCCCGATCTTTAATTTGATATGACTTGTGCACTACTTGCCGTCGAACCCTCTACAGGGATGTGTGTTGATCCCTTCCATTCTGTCATTTTGATATGCAACCCCTAGGGTAGGTTCCCTAGGGTCCGTACACATTTTTTTCCAAATTCCATAGGGATTTTACTTGTAGATCATGTGATATTAATCATTATATGCAAGAATGCACTTGAACCTTGATGGATGTCGACCCCTCTTCAGTGAAGCCTGTCGATCCCTTATGACAAAGTATGCCGATCCCTCTTAACGAGCCATGCTATACCGATCCCTTCCATCCAAGGAGCCACATTCCATACTTCGAGCATTCTATGTTGCATATCTATCAAATCCATTCATTTCTGACTTTATATGATCATTTGTACTTGACTTATATAAAGGCATGTGTAAATGTAGTCATAAATGTTATTTAGTAAACCAATTAATCAAATTATAGAGAGAGAAATGAAAGGTTTCTCTCTATATATAATGTCATATCTTCTCCCAATTAATTGTATAAGCTAAGAGAGGCAAACAGGGGTTTTCTTTTTTATATTATTTTGTAGGCTATTGTTGCATACTTACACGCTACTTATATGTTACATTTAGAAATTACACATATGGATGTATTGGATACATTCATTATAATATAGGCATATTCAAATTAAATTAAAAACTCCATTTTAACAATTTGAATAAAATAAGAATTTATTTAAAATATTTCAGATTGGATCAAAAACCTACTTAGGCTTCATTGGCTTAACAAAGATCCAAAATAGGATTATTATTATTTTTTTAATTCATCCATTTAAGTCTCTTCTAACTAACATGGTTTCTTCAATGGTACCAAAGCCAAATAGTCTTTATAGTCTAAATTAGACTGCTAGGGTCAACTAATTAAGCTTAGCCATTTAGTAAGGCGTTTAGAAAAGTAGTATTTAGGCTGATTTTGGGTAATCAAGTACAATGCCCTACTTCACTACTTGCCTGGCCCAAAAGGTAAAGTGAGAATCTATAATAAAAACGACCCAATTTGAATTTAGACCTTGAGCAAATTTTCAAAATCTGTTGCAAAAATTAAAAGATATTTTGAATTTAAATGTTAAATCTAAAATATAAAAAAAAAAATAAGTTATAAAATGCATTTTCAAAAATGTTTTGAAAATAAATTAGTATTTTGAAAGTTATTTGAAATTTAACTAATTAGATCAATTAATTAATTAAAAGTTAACTAACTAAATTAAAACATATATATGTTGATATATGTGTGTATTTAACTATAAATATTATAGTTAACATGTATATCTATTTATCTTAAATTGTTTAACATAAATTAAAATGATTTTCATTTTATTAAAATATTTAATTAATTTTTTTAATTAAATAAACTATGTATTTGATAATAAATTAAATAAATGTTAATTAATAAAATAAGATGTACATATAAAATGATATATGCATGTAGAACTATAATTTTTATAATTAATATTTATCTTAAATTATTTAGGATGAATAAAATAACATTTTTGATTTAGAGAATAATTTAGTCAATTAGTTAAACATATAGAATGTACGCCCCGGTTTAAGGAATAAGTATATACATATAGAATGTATACCCCAGTTCTGATGTGTCTGACACTTAAATCATGAAGTATTTCAAAAGAAATATATTATTCGTCATTATCACTCAAATAAATATATTAAATATTATGATTCTATAATACTAATTTTGTCATCTACCGTTTATATATTAATAGATAACTTGCATACTCCTCAGTTGTTGAGTTTTCCTCAAGCTAGGGATGTTATATGTAGTACTACTAATATATAGAATGGACTAGGTAAGAAAACCGTCCATATTTGTTGAGCTTTCCTCAAGGTATGCGCATTGTACTTAGGCCATAGTGAAATTGTGGGTACGAGTGAATAATCTCTTTCGATTTGCTGAGATTTTCTGATGCAGCGGATTAATCAAAATAAACTTCAATCGGTGAAAGTAGCAATCGGTGGATTGATGAATACCAAAATGCCCAAATTCGTTGATCCGAAGATACCGAATTCTATCTATCTCAAACACGTTGATAGCGCACTATACCGTGTTCCAAGATCTACGATTCTTCGTACGTTGATCTAGCGCACTAGATACCGTGAATCGGCTTCTACGATCGTTGAATCGAGCGCACTCGATTAACCGAAAGAGGAGATAGGAGATTACACTCAACTACCAATTTAAGAAGAAAGCACACAGCAATCAACAAGAAATTTTATTCAAAAATCAACCACTTACAAAGTGACACAACCACGCCTATTTATAGCGTTTCACAACACAGCCCCTTAAGTCGTATACGACTTACGACTCATCCCTAGGTCGTTGCCGACCTAACAAACACCCCGCATCTCAAACAGTACGCGACTTAAACCATAGCGACCTAAAACGCTGCGACTCACGACTTATAATACATGGTACAACACAACCCAGGTCGCACACGACCTATCAACATACACGGGACGCGACTTACGACTCAATGACTTACGACCTACTATTTACAACACAAAGTACACGACATAACTACTCAACAAATTACATCACTTAGGTCGTAGACGACTCAACATCACGTGACTCAAGATACACACCCATATTACAACACAACATATAGGCCGGTGACGACCTAAGATACATCACGAATTAACAACGTAAACGACACACGACTTAAACATAACTTCTTCAGCGACTTATTTAAGTCGTAACCCGGTCACCTCCTTAGATCGTAGCTCGCATACGACCCAAGACTTCAGCTGCCACTGCTTCATCGAAGAATTTAGGTCGTAACTCTTTACTCCTTGCTTTGTTAGGTCGTGGCCGACTTAAAATGGTGATGTTAGATCATAGCCCCTTTCCTTCAGACCTGTTAGGTCGTAGCCCCCTTCACTCGACCTTTTAAGTTGTGGCGACTCATGTTAGGTCGTGGACGACTCATAGCTGCTTCCTTATCTCCTGACAACTTAGGTCGTGACCATCTTCTGTTAAGTCAGAAACGACTTAAAATTCCTGAATGACTTAAGATTGTGGCCTTCTCCAAACGACCTAAAGACTTTGAACACTTCAACCTTACTAATTTCGTAGATCGTTCTGCATCATCCTCCCCCGGTTGATAGGAATTCGTCCTCGAATTTTCACTTTCTCTTTCCACAATAAATTCATTTCCATGATACGGAATTAAATGTTTAACGTTGAACACGTCAGACGTATACACATCCTCCGGCAGCTTCAACCTGTAAGCATTTTCATTGATCCGTTTCACAACTTCTACAGGGCCAATTTTCCTGGCTTTCAGCTTGTTATAAACGCCTACTGGAAATCGATCCTTGGTTAATACAGCGTAAACCAAATCTCCTTCGTTAAATTCAACACTTCGTCGTTTCAAATCTGCAAATCTCTTATATTTCCCATTCGATTTCTCCAATCGTTCCTGAACGATTCTATGACATTCTGACAATCCTTCAACAAAATCAGCGGCTCGCTTAGCTGTTCCCCTTGGTTGTGGTACTACTGCTAAATCCAATGGTCCCTTGGGTAAATTGGAATATACAATCTGAAATGGACTGAATCCCGTACTACGATTCACTTCATGATTATGAGCAAACTCCGCCTGGCATAACTTCATGTCCCAACTCTTCAGATTGTCCTTCACAAGACATCTCAGTAAATTTCCCAATGATCTATTCACCACCTCTGTTTGCCCATCTGTTTGTGAATGATAAACACTACTAAAATTCAGCTTCGTTCCTACCATCTTCCACAAACTCAACCAAAAATGACTCAGAAAATGAGTATCTCTATCCGACACAATAGACTCTGGTAACCCATGAAGTCGATAGATTTCTTTAAAGAACAACTGAGCAACACGAACAGCATCTGCCGTCTTCTTACAAGCAATAAAATGTGCCATTTTCGAAAATCTATCCACCACAACAAATATAGAATCATTTCCCCTTTGAGTTCTCGGCAAACCCAAAACGAAATCCATGCTGATATCAACCCATGGTTTAGATGGTACAAGTAACGGCATGTATAATCCCGCATTCGTCGTTGTTCCTTTCGAAACCTGACAAATATGACACCTCTCCACAAATCTTTCTACCTCTTTCCTCATTGACAGCCAAAAATAAGATTGAGAAATCAAATGTAATGTACGATCACGGCCCACATGTCCTTCCTCGTGCAACTCTTTGATAATCTTCAATCTCAAACTGCTCTCAGGAATACACAACCGATTTCCTTTAAACAAGAATCCATCAACTAACACAAATTCATCAGGATTCCCATCCTTAACTTTTTCAACAAACTTTGCAAAGTAAGGATCTTCTTCAAACAATTCTGGCAATAATTCAAACCCTGTCACCTCAACTTTCATTGTAGTCAACAAATGGTTTCTTCTACTCAAAGCATCAGCTACACGATTTGTTACCCCAGATTTGTGCTTAACAACAAAGGTAAATTGCTGTAAATATGCAATCCACGATGCATGTCTCGCTGAAATCTTATCCTGCCCCTGTAAATGCTTCAACGCCTCATGATCAGTGTAAATAACAAACTCTTTCTGAAATAGATAATGCCTCCAATGTTTAACAGCTTGCACAACAGCATAAAACTCAACATCGTATGTACTGTATCTCATCTTTGCCCCTGATAACTTCTCACTGAAATATGCAATAGGTCTTCCACTCTGACTCAACACTCCTCCAATCCCAACCTTTGATGCATCAGTATGTAGCTCAAACAATAACTGAAAATCTGGTAATACAAGAATTGGCGCTGTCGTCAAAAGTTCTTTGATTCGTTCGAAAGCAACCCCCGCTTCCTCCGACCAAGAAAACTGCTTTCCTTTCATACAATCGGTAACTGGTGCCATCACGCTACTGAAGTGTGGAATAAACCTTCGGTAGAATGATGCCAATCCATGAAAACTTCTAACTTCAGTGATAGTTCTCGGTTGTGGCCAATTTCTAATAGCTTCAACTTTACTCTGGTCCACCTGGATTCCTTTCTCAGATACAACATATCCCAAGAATAAAACACTTCTCGTCATGAACACACATTTCTTCGTAGCTGCATAAAATTGTTCCTCACGAAGAATAATTAACACCTTCCTCAAATGCTCTACATGCTCCTCCGTACTCGCACTATAAATCAGAATATCATCAAAGTAAACTACCACGAACTTCCCAATGAATGGTCTAAAGATTTGATTCATCACCCGCATGAATGTACTAGGTGCATTTGATAAACCAAATGGCATAACCAACCATTCGTACAACCTCTCTCTCGTCTTGAAGGCTGTCTTCCATTCGTCTCCAGGTCTAATTCGAATTTGATGATAGCCACTCTTCAAATCAATCTTCGAAAAAATAGTAGCCCCACTCAACTGATCTAGCAAGTCATCCAACCTCGGCATAGGAAATCTATAGCGAACAGTAATCTTGTTCAAAGCTCTACTGTCGGCACACATTCTCCATGTTCCATCCTTCTTCGGCACCAACAATGCTGGTACTGCACAAGGACTCAAGCTTTCCTGAACACGTCCCTGCTCTAACAACTCTTCCACCTGCCTTCGTAACTCCTCATTTTCCTTCGGACTCATTCGATAATGTGGTCGATGTGGTAACACTGCTCCCGGAACAAGATCGATTTGATGTTGAATGTCTCTCAGTGGCGGTAACTCCTTAGGCAACTCTTCTGGAAATACATCCTCAAATTCTTGCAAAACTGGCTTCGCTTCTTATGGAATCTCAACCTCTTCATGACTCTCTCGTCCAATCAACAAATATACTTCAGGCTCCTCTTCAATTTCTTTAACAAACTCCTTCAAAGTTAGCAAAGTTTTCAGCTCTTCAATCTCCTCCAGCTTGCTTTCCTTCTGTTGTTGCTTCTTAGGAACTAGAATAATCCTAGTACCTTCGAACATAAAACTGTAACTATTAGCACGACCATCACGTTGTACTGCTCTATCAAACTGCCATGGTCTGCCCAACAACAGATGACACACATCCATGTCTACAACGTCACACCAAATTTCATCTTTGTACTTCTTCCCAATAGAAAAATTCACACAAGCCCTTCGACACATCTTCACTTCACCTCCCTTCCTTAACCATGCTAACTTGTACGGTTTAGGATGCTTCTCAGTTTTCAAGTTCAACTTCCTTGCTGCTTTTGTAGAGATAATATTATCACAGCTTCCAGCATCAATAACGAACTTGCAAACTTTTCCCAAAATAGTGCATGTCGACTGAAAAATATTGCTTCTCAACCAACTAGAATCCTCTTCTTGTTTTGGTGTAAGACATGACCTCCTCATCAT
The DNA here is from genome assembly GCA_030765085.1 of Allium cepa. Taxonomy (NCBI): domain Eukaryota; kingdom Viridiplantae; phylum Streptophyta; class Magnoliopsida; order Asparagales; family Amaryllidaceae; genus Allium; species Allium cepa. Next base: position 1,015,234,479 of record CM060935.1, read on the forward strand.
AAGATTACAACCTTTATCTCCAGACAATTCTTCTTCCTCCTCAACATAAGGTGCATTTGAACATTCTGCCTCCTCACCATCATCCTCAATCTCAGCAACCATTGCTCTCTTCTTCAGCTTCAGACATTCATTGCTTTTGTGACCCAACTCCTGACAATTATAACATTTAAAACCACTGTTAACCTTCGCCTTCTCAGCTTCCTTCACCACTGGCTTACTGACATGTTTAGGAACATTAGAACTCCCACTAACACCCTTCACTTGATTATTGGAATTAGTAAACACACCACCTCCACGCCTTCCTTGCTTCTCCCAAGCCAACGCTTTCTGATGTGCCTCTGCTACTGATCTAGGATCAAACATATTAACCATATCCTGGATCTGCATTCTCAATCCCCCAATGAATCTAGCAGTTAGCTGTTCTTCCGTTTCCATAATATCATTCCTGGCAATGAGTTGGTAAAATTCATCAGCATAATCACTAACAGACTTCGTCCCTTGCCTCAGATTCTGCAACCTCTGGTACATAAGTGATTGATAGTTGTAAGGTAAAAATGTAGCTCTCATCAACTTCTTCATCTTCCCCCATGATTCAATCTTTGACTTTCCCATTCTCTCTCTTGTAAGTTTAGTTTGCTGCCACCATGCCAAAGCTCTCCCCCTCAACCTAGTAGCAACCAACTTCACTCTTCTATGCTCAGGAACCTCCTTGAAATCAAAGATCTCTTCAACATTTGATAACCAATCTAAGAATTCTTCAGCTACCATTCCACCCTTAAACTCTGGAATTTCCATCTTCATCCCCGACTCCCATCGACGATCATCTTCAACATCCCGATAAGAATTTCGAACTTGGTCTCGATCTCGATAATGAATGCTAGCTCTGTCACCCTCTTCATCAAAATCAAATGTACGTCTACATCGATCTCGACCATTATCATCCCTTCGTTCATGCATACTTCTTCGACTATGTCTCTCTTCTTCTCTATACGCCTCATTGTCAAATTCACGTTGACTTCTTCTCTCTTCATGTCCATAGTCATGATGATCTCTCCTTGATGAAATTGATGTTTCTCTTCTATCGCTAAAAGAATGCGGTGATACCCTCCTCGCTTCCGTAACCGATGGTGAGACTCGGTTTCCTCCATGGTTCGAGTTTGGTGATCTCCTCCTTTGAGTTTGATTCAAATCATTCATCAACTTCTCTAACTTTCCAATGCCTTCATCAAATTTCTCATTCATACGTTGTTCCATAAGCTCGGCTTCTTCTCTTCTATACAAAGCTTCAACATCTTGATGACGGTTAGCTCTCCTTGGCGGCATGATTGAAACTTCTCAAAAACTTCAACAAATACTTCAAAACTAGCAACACAAGTCAAACAAATCACGGCTCAATTCAACTTGGCTCAACTATCACTCGACTTGGCCCGGCAACAAGCAACGACTCAAGGATAGGTCGGTTTCAACTCAATAAAGCACGGCTTAACTGCACTTGGCTCGGCTACCTACTTCAAACACCTTTTCAACTCTAGATCCAAAATGAAATGGATCAAAATCTTCAAACTCGTTGCAACTTCAAGATGAACACGATGAACTCCAACTTCAAACTTCAAAAATTGGCTCCAAGTCTCGGCTTAGCTATGATTGGCTAAGTCTAGCTCCGATACCAAAAAACTGACGCAGCGGATTAATCAAAATAAACTTCAATCGGTGAAAGTAGCAATCGGTGGATTGATGAATACCAAAATGCCCAAATTCGTTGATCCGAAGATACCGAATTCTAGCTATCTCAAACACGTTGATAGCGCACTATACCGTGTTCCAAGATCTACGATTCTTCGTATGTTGATCTAGCGCACTAGATACCGTGAATCGGCTTCTACGATCGTTGAATCGAGCGCACTCGATTAATCGAAAGAGGAGATAGGAGATTACACTCAACTACCAATTTAAGAAGAAAGCACACAGCAATCAACAAGAAATTTTATTCAAAAATCAACCACTTACAAAGTGACACAACCACGCCTATTTATAGCGTTTCACAACACAGCCCCTTAAGTCGTATACGACTTACGACTCATCCCTAGGTCGTTGCCGACCTAACAAACACCCCGCATCTCAAACAGTACGCGACTTAAACCATAGCGACCTAAAACGCTACGACTCACGACTTATAATACATGGTACAACACAACCCAGGTCGCACACGACCTATCAACATACACGGGACGCGACTTACGACTCAATGACTTACGACCTACTATTTACAACACAAAGTACACGACATAACTACTCAACAAATTACATCACTTAGGTCGTAGACGACTCAACATCACGCGACTCAAGATACACACCCATATTACAACACAACATATAGGTCAGTGACGACCTAAGATACATCACGAATTAACAACGTGAACGACACACGACTTAAACATAACTTCTTCAGCGACTTAGTTAAGTCGTAACCCGGTCACCTCCTTAGATCGTAGCTCGCATACGACCCAAGACTTCAGCTGCCACTGCTTCATCGAAGAATTTAGGTCGTAACTCTTTACTCCTTGCTTTGTTAGGTCGTGGCCGACTTAAAATGGTGATGTTAGATCGTAGCCCCTTTCCTTCAGACCTGTTAGGTCGTAGCCCCCTTCACTCGACCTGTTAAGTCGTGGACAACTCATGTTAGGTCGTGGACGACTCATAGCTGCTTCCTTATCTCATGACAACTTAGGTCGTGACCATCTTCTGTTAAGTCGGAAACGACTTAAAATTCCTGAATGACTTAAGATTGTGGCCTTCTCCAAACGACCTAAAGACTTTGAACACTTCAACCTTACTAATTTCGTAGATCGTTCTACATCATTTTCTCAAAATCCAGATGAGATTAGGACAAAGACTGTGGTTAGGAGTTCTATATGATACAATTAATAACTTATTATCCATTTCTTGTGGGCTAATGATTTGTTGAGCTTTCCTCATGGTCAAAATTCCAAAGCAAGGGAGTCCTAGCACCCACTAGAGAAATCCAAAGATTTATATCTTTTTCTTAAAGTTTTGAGAAACATAAAAAATCTAGTGGAAGCCTTATTAAAAAAATAAAATGATAACATTTAACCTTCCTAATTTTGTAGGAACATTTGCTATATAAAGTTAGTATAATCTACATCGATAATTTTATGCAACTAACGTAATTGATGATATATTTATTAGTTGAAATATACAATGGTACAAAATTAAAGATTGACAAAGAAAGATAATATATACTTACCTTAAATCTTCTAACATGTTATGCTTTAAGTCCCATGCAAGAGTCTAACTATACACCACTACACACATTCATAACTTAGCTGCTTAAGTGTTTATTTGCCTAAAATTTTGTATTGTTTGCATGAGCTTTGAACCTTTAAGCAATACAAGAGTATAGTTCTTAGATCCATATTCAATCATATATAAATGTTATATGGTGATAATTCGTAGTTTATAATGTGCCAACTTCAAGAAATTAGTTCATTAAAAATAAGAAAATTAACCATTATGTGAAATTGTGTATCTAATATGATTGATTACAATGAAGATTTCCTTTGAATGGTTAAACCATTTCAGAAAATGAAAGCGAATGTGCAACTGTAACGACTTGTATTTTACCTATTAGAGGATCATAAAATATTTTTATTTTATTTGTGTGAGCTTATGTCATTCTATTATTTTCGAATATGACTCTTAGGGAAATTTTACACACTTATGATTTTTCTCGAATTTATATGTTACCATTTTTACCCTGAAAACCTTGTTTGGGCTATAACTTTTAATAGGACTTGAATTATAGTCTCAAACTAGTTCCATTGCTTCAGGATAATGGTTTCCCATTTTATAAAGAGATCATAATAGGAAAATAAACTAGAGTAAGGAAGTTTTGGCTGCTTTAAGTTTTAACAACTATTATCCTGAATTAGTGTATAATTAAGTAAGCCTATTACTTGGCCTATTATGCTAATTAGAGATTATTATAAATAAGGGTTTTAGAAGTAAAATTATAACTTTTTTCTCTCATTCCAAATTAGATCTAAACCCTAATTAGTCGTAGATTTATCCTAATTCATCCAAATTGCTCTTTAAATTAAACTAGAATGTGGATTAAAGAATAGATCTTCAATTAGAAATAGAGATCATCAATTTGTTTGATTTGGAGTGATTTTATTTGCTATCTAGATTAGATCTATGCACAAATTGTTTGAATTGGTAATTGGTGAGTGGTTTACGCCTTCTTTCAATACTATGCACATTTACATGGTAGGATTATAGGAGTTAACATGTTTTAAATTGATTTCTGGCCATAAAATCCTTTTCTAACTTTAATGAATTTTTAATCCATGCATATGATATAGATTAATTAGAAATTATCTTAATTTATGTTCATATATTCATGTTATATATAGATTTATGTTAGAAATTGACTTGTTTATCTTATCTCAATGAATTACATGTTTGAATTAATCAAATTGCATTTTATGACATGTTTGGATGTTATGCTTTGATTGTGTTTGTTAGTATTGTGCATGTATAGAAAGATAGGTTGGAGAATTGAGCTAATTGGATGCAAAGTTGGTTGAAATTGGATGAAATTAGGTAGATGAACTCTGGAGCTTGGTGGAATGCTATGGGATAAGCCACAGCTCATTAGGAGTTGAAGGCAAGATTGGACATCGAATTATCATTGTAACATCCAGCCTTTTCGTACGCTTCAAATCGACACATGTGCCGATTCAAACCATAAGAAAGGGCAGATTGTTATGGGGTAAATAAGAAAAACAAAGAAAAAAAACAAAACAGAATCGCACAGCGGAAGGATAAAATATAATAATCAATATACAGTTCATAAAACTGATTACAAAACATTTGATTCTTCTTTATACAATAAATATTAGAGTTCGCATACCAATAAATATCAATGCAGCGGAATACGGTGTGTAGTGGAACCATATAATATATAATAATAATTATGATGACGAAATCTTCGTCTTCTTCCTCCAGAAATAAAGTCTTCAAATCCTGAAACCCTCGGACTGACCCGAGCGAATTGAAAAGACAAAACACTTGAGTCAGAACTAAAAGATCTTATGTAATTTAAATCAACATAAATAAATATGAGTGCAGTAACTCAAGAGATGCTCGGGATTTACATCTCTTAAGGATCCGTTAAACTATTTACTATGTAGTATATTTCGCTATTATAATAGTGTCTTATAGTAAAATAAACTTACTTTTAAATAGCTTTAAGGAGTTACCCAATCTCCCCCTTAACACAATAATAGTCCCAGTAGTCCATCCAATATCAGTGCATCTCCAGATCGGGAGACTACCCTAAATATTCCACAGGCTACGGGAGAAAACCAAACTTGTACAAGGCGCGATAGGGTAGGTGATATGGCACAACTAGGCAATGCCAGGGTAGATATACCAATTACGCATCCGGGCTGGTGGTAACGCGTAGCCGCAGCTACCGCCCACCTCGAGCCACACCTCCAAAAAGAAAAATCAAAAGTGGCCACCGAATCGATCCAAAAGTCAAAGTATAAAATCGAAGGAATGTGTCCGACCAAATGTGCTACCTCAATTGGCCCGAGAATCGCTCATGTTTTAGCCACCTTATGCCAACTCACGGGAGTTGGGTCCATGTATTTACCGTAAAGGAAACGCCGCCACCATCCTACTTCATTCTGGAATCTCCACCGCGTACACGGTTGTTAAAGTGGTTTTCGGAGTTGGCAGAGAGTATGACAACTTCCGATCCCGGTCTCTTCAACAACCAAACGTTATTATAACGCCGCGGTCTTTTCAAAATAGTTTATACTTTAAAACCAGAATAAAATATTCATTTCAAACCATATAAATACGATATCATTTCTATTTTAAAACCCAAATCAATATGATATCATTTTTTTTATTTCAAATATATCTTTTTCAAAAATCATAGTATTTCCAAATATATATGCCTTAAACCCATAGCTTCGAAACATAAATTTTCAATCCTTAAGTGGTTTAGAAATAAATTTCTTTATAAAGTACATTAGCTTTTTAATTTCTCAAATCAATTCCAAATACAGATTTGAATTCCTAGATAAACCATTTAAATTTTCATATATTTCAAAGTTTTAAATATTCCACCATTTCAAAACTAAATTTTTAATTCATATATATAAATATATATATGTCAAATTCCCTTTACTATTATTTAGTTTTGAAATACTTGCTTAATAAATCTAGTATCCTTTAAATAAAACTTCCAAATTCCATAATTGAATATTCCTCAATTTATTTAGACTATAGTTATTCACTTAAATCATTGTAAACCCGAATTCAGTTATAACACCATATTCTTTTTAAATCTAAATTTCAATAAGATCTTAATTTAAATAAAATGTCAAATCAATTTCCAAACTATCTTCTCAACTTTGATTTATAAAATCAATATAAACTCTATATTAGGATATAATTTAAGTAAATACCTATCCATAAATATTTTTAATAAAATCAACTTTATTATTAAACTTACTTCATACTTTAAACAATTTTATACACAGCTTAAAACCAAGAATTTAACTATATATAAAATAACCTTTATCAAATATCCGAAATCAATATCTCATAAAACCATATATATTTCTTTACGAAACCATAGAAAAATCATTTCAAAATAATTATATATATATATATATCAAGTGATACGGATATTTATCATTTCAACCCGCAATTAAAAATAAAAAATGCGGTTGTATATCATTTCAAACCGCAATCCCGAATGAAATGAAAATGCATAATAACTTGCATTTTATAACAATATAAAATACAGCATTCATTCATCCAATATCAACCATCAACCATTTATCACAATCATCATCCAATTAAATCAATACCATCAATATATAACAGAAAATAAACAACGGGTATTTAATAGCAGTTTAATTCAATAATAAATTTAATAACTGTTTAACTAGCAGTTTATATGCAATGAAAAATTAATTAACAATTTTAACTGGCAGTTTAAATGCAATGAATAAATTAAATAGCAATTTAATTTAAATAAATCAAATTAACTGAGATGATGATTAAAATATGCCAAACAACCATAAATAAATTTAAAAATGCATCATATATCAATTTAACAAACATAATAAATTTTAGAAGTCGTGAGTGGGTTAAAACACTCACCTTTTGAATTTAAATTGAATTCAAATCCAATTTAAACCTAAAATTTGAACAGACTCCAAATTCACCCAAACCTATGTCATAGTGTCCGGAATTTCAATACGATCCTAGCAAAAAAAATCGCGCGTGAAACGGATATCGTATGTGGAAGTTATACGCGTTTGAACGACTGAAATTTAAATTAAAAAAAATAAAGAAAACAACTCACCCCAAAATTCTTTGCCACGTCATCACTGCTTTCTCTTCTCCTCACGCGTACAGGATGACTCACGACCGAGCCCTCAATGCGTTCAAACCCATTTACAGCTCTTTGACACAACTTTGACCGATGATATCACCACCTACATGCCGCCACCGACCTAGGGACCCCCACCATCTCGAAGCCCATGCCGAGCTGCCTCTGTCCCCCTTGGTGCGTGCCCCCCACGTGGCCTGTAGTGGCCGCCGCCGCCGCTTAACCATAGGGTTTTGAAACCCTAATCGTCCAAAATCCATTGCCTCAGCCACCAATAGAGGCTGCGACCACCACCAAATGACTCCACCTGACGAGATCTACAATACCCAGTTGTCAATTTCGTCGATTGATGTCGAAATCAAAAACACCCAATTCGACTTTGACCGCGATTTCTGACCAATCCGGTCATTGTCTCGAAAAACGAACATCACACGTAGGTTCGTATCATTGAGATCTTCGATATATATTTTTTTAAATTTTTCTGAGGAGTTTGAATTTTTGAAGTTGATTTTTGAATTGAAATTTGAATTGTAATTGGATCTAGGGTTTGCATCCATTGAGGAAGAGGAGGAGCTGATGAAATTTTATGTGCAGACAGATGAGAATAGGCGTAGGCTAGGGTTTAGCAGGGTATTTATAGATAAAGTTGGAATAGACAGATGGATCTGAATTAAAAACGTGCTAAACGATAATTGGCCCAAAAAGCCCATTCTGACTCCAGAACGAAACTGGGTCAACCCATGTATCAAAATAGATGTTTTAAAATATTTTTAACGCAATGGAAAAGTTTTCAAGTTCAAATTGCATCGTATGAAGAAGTTATGCTAAAATAAATATTTTTCAAATTGATCTCAATTGATTTCAATTTATCGATTTCAAGGCGTTTCATGCCCATACGATCAAACGACAAGTCTGATCGATACGAAACTTGAAATCCTACAATAATTAACCGTTACGGATCCGATGAAACTGGTTTCATCGAAATCCGAGTCAGTGGTCAAAATGGCTATTTTCCCATTAATTAAATAAATTAAATAATTAATTCATAAATCCAAAAAAAGTTCAATCTGAAAATTTACCAAATTTATTACTTTTGTATTTCTCAATCATTTAAAATGTTTTAAACAAATTAAAAGTCAATTTAAAGTTGATTAATTCTACCCATCACCGTATTAAATTTCGAATTTAAATAAATTCAAAATTTGTCAATTTAAATTCCAATAATCCATTTAGTTGATTATTATGAATCAATGGTCAACTTAGCAGTTCTATCATTTTTATTACAATTAAACTTCAATTATTAACTCAAAATTTCCATATCAATAAGGATTTTATTGCAAAATTTTAGTGTTTACCTTCAATTTAAGTCAAGTAATTGTAATTGATTCCACATTAAATGTTATTAATCATAAATTGAAACCTCAATAAATTCGTTTATTGGTAAAAAAATCTTGCTATTTCATAAATAGACATTTTATGGGTAGAGATAACATTGAATCATAATACATTTTATAATGCATGCTTCATTTCATATAAATTCCCATTATTATAAATTGAATCCAATTTATTTTAATAAGTTTCCAATTAAATGGATTAGATTCAATTTCAACATTTAACTTACACTTAAGTTTAGGTTATATTCAGTTTATAACGTATTACTTTCTTAGTTATTACTTTACATACTTCCCGTATTAATTTCTCAATTAACATAATTTGAACTTATTTCCCAATCCACCAATTACTACTTAAAAAAAATTTACGCTTCTATTAATTTACATTCACACTTCCGTTACTATATTAATAATTATTAAAGTAACGTTTATTATCAATAACAACATTATAATCACTCAACATTTAAATGAACTTTATTTCCAGTAAATTCATTGACCAATTAATTAGGTAAATTATAATAGTTGTTATCCTACCCTTAAATTTATTTACAAATAACATACTACCTAATTGCATTCACTTATGTTCTATCCAAACATACATTTAGATTTTATTTCCATTAATTAATTAATATTTACATCCATTTATTAACAATTTACTTCCATTTATACAGTTGCAATTCATTTTGGTTATTATTTCATTAATACTATTTCCAATTTTATTTCTTTCAGTATTAATTACACAATCATATTTAATTAACAAACTATAATGTTTTCCACTATTTCTATTTACACTCGATTATAACCTAAACAGTCGTTTCAATCAAATTTGAATTGCATTAAATTGCTTATTCATCAACTACCATTTGCATTACTACCTTAATTCACATACAGTTACAGTTTTATCAATATATTATTACATACGTAAATTAAATTCTTGTTTTTAAATTACTTATTTTAAATTTTATCCAAGTGCAACAATTAACACTATTTCTTTATTTAGATTTCACTTAAATTTTCAACAATTAATACTAACCGTTTCTACCATTCATTATTAATATTTATTTCAATATACATTATAAAAAATTTATTGCTTTCTAACTTAATTTCGAAAATATAATTAATTTAACCAATTTTATTTATCAAAATTTATGGATCATTACAATCATGATGAGTTGGCATCGAGTTATGGGGGAAGGAGCTATGATTCGGTCTCTTGCATGGTTAGATTGAATTTGGTCTAAGGAGTTATTCACGAGATGTTGGAAATTTGGCTAAGTGTTGGATTATGAGTCAAGTTATCTCTAGAACTAGAAGATGGGGCTTTTACATTGGGGGTCGAGTTATCAAGGAGCAATGAGTCTAGGTGTAAAGCACATGGAGAAGAGTACTAGAGGCATGGAAAGGAAGTTAGCCAATAATTGGCTAGGTGTATAACTCAAACATTGAGTTATACCTATAACTCAGTAACGAGCTATCACACTGCATGGGACGGGTGTGAAATTTTCAGGGCAGGTAGAGGATGCTTAATAAGTCATGCTGGAGGTGTTGGCTCGTTCGTATCAGGTTGGATGACGGTGCAATTACATGATGAAAAGCTAGAATCTTCGGATGTTGGCTCATGTTGGGGTTTGGTTTGAAAGATGGTAGCTCGTAAAGGAGTGAGCCATATGGTTGAGGAATGTGATTAGATTCCTCGTGAATAATGAAAACTAGATTGAGAAAGAAGTGCTTGGTATCCAAAAAAGGCAAAGGTGGGCTCCGAAGTATATGCTTGTGAATGGTTGACGCTAGTGTTTTCTGTTGTACTCAAAGCAGGGTATTATAAGTCGAGATGCCCATGGATTGGTAGCAAGGATTAGTATACCATGGACCTATGGCTTTGGGTCTAGTTTCCACCTCTGGGCTGCGAGAAACGTATCTAGATTTGGGCTATGAGATGTGAGAGTGCAATGGAGAACTGGGATTTCCATTAATCCTTGGCAGTAGGAAGACAATATGAGTTATTATATATTTAGAGTAGAGGGATGATTGATAGTGAGTTTTGTTTAGCTGATGTAGTGGTTGCTTTGATTGCTCTCCGTTTTTAGGCTATCACCAGGGGATAACATTGGGAGTAAGTACTGAAGATAAGGATATTTGGACATCCGCTATGATATTTTGTATTATATTCTTGGGTGTTTGTGATAAATTTAGTTGCAAACATTTTTGTGCTTTCGTTGAGAACATTGATTTTCAAATAGCTAGGATCCCTTTATTACTACTGGATCTAATAAATCCCCTAAAGGTGATCTACAGTTATCTTTAAAAACTTGCTAATGCTACTCAAATTTCTTGAAATCTAAGCAAGGCTATTGATAATGGTGAGACATACTATATCGACATTTTAAAATGTGGAAATAAATGAGAATGCTAGCATTCAATAAGGAGACCCAAGCAGTTAACCAACAAAGGTGAATGTTAAGCCGTTTGAAGCTTAGAATCCCACTAGTTCTATTACAAGAGATGAATTTCATAATATAATGAGAGAGCTAAGGGGAGCCGTCGATAACTAAATCAACAAATTCAGACCAATATCAAGTTGATGAACCAAATCAATCAGTGGAATCAGGGGAAAGCTAGGAGGAATCCTACTCCTTAATTTGCATTGGAAAGTTCTAGTTCATCGAATGAATATCACAGGCATAGGCGTCGTAGGAGGGAAGAAAATTGTGCACTACCTAGCAGACCATCGTGGACCGCAAGGACCTATGGATGCCGATCCCCATATAGGGATCGGTAACGATCCCTCCTCCGGAGGAGGGATTCCTCCCATACATCATAGTAATCGAGGTGGAACTGCTTTTGTTGGTTTGGATGATGAAGTTCGATTGAATGCTGACCAGGTACCTCCATGAAATGATAACGAAATGAATGTACAAGATATGTGCAATGTCCCGCCTTTTCGCATGCTTTAAATCGACGATAAAGCACACATGTCAGACTTAAACCATATTGAAGGGTGGATTGTTATAGGGTAAATAAGAAAAAGCCGAGAAAGGAAAAAACAAAATAGAATCTTGCAGCGGAACGATAAAATATAATAATCAGATATACAGTTCATGAAGCTGTTTTTCAAAATATTAGATTTTACTTATACAATACATATCATAGTTGCACATACCAGAGAATATTAATAATGCAGCGGAATACAATGGTGTACTGGAATAATATAATTGATAATAATAATAATTCTTCATCTTCGTCCTCCAGAATAAAAATCATCAAATCCTGAAATGCTCGGACTGACCCATCGAATTGAAAAGACAAAACACTCGAGTCAGAACTAAAAGATCTTATGTGAGTTAAATAAACAGAAATAAGTATGAGCGCAGTAACTCAAGAGATGCTCGGGATTCACATCTCCAAAGGATCTGTTAAACTATTTACTATGTAGTAATATTACGCTATTATAATAGTGTCTAATAGTAAAATAAACTTACTTTTAAATAGCGTTAAGGAGTGACCCAATATTCCTCTTAACACAAATAGTAGTCCCAGTAGTCCATCCAATATCATAGTCCCTCCTGATCGGGAAGCCACTGGAGGATACCACACAGGCTACGGGAGAAAACCAAACTCATACAAAGCTCGATAGGGTAGGTGACACGGCATAACTAGGCAATGCCAGGGTAGATATACCAACTACGCTTCCGGGTCGGTGGTAACGCATAGCGCGCAGCTACCGCCCACCTCGAACCACACCCCCAAATAAAAAAATCAAAAGTGGCCACCGAATCGATCCAAAATTCAAAGTATAATATCGAAGGGATGTGTCCGATCAAAAGTGCTACCTCATTAACCCATCGATCGCTCCTGTTTTAGCCATCGTATGCCAACTCACAGGAGTTGGGTCCACGTATTTACCTCAAAGGAAACGCCGCCACCATCCTACTTCATTTTGGAATATCCACCGCGTACACGGTTGTTAAAGTGGTTTTCGGGGTTGGCAGAGAGTATGACAACTTCCGATCTCAGTCTCTTCAACAACCAAACGTTATTATAACACCGCGGTTATTTCAAAATAATTTATACTTCAAAACTAGAATATAATATCCATTTAAAACTATATAAATACGATATCATTTCTATTTTTAAAACCCAAATCAACATGACATCATTTTTATTTCAAAATATATCCTTTTTCCAAAATCATAGTACTTTCAAATCTATATACCTTGAACTCCATAGCTCTGAAATATAACTTCGAATACTTAAATGATATAAATATTAAATTACTTTATATAATAAAATAGCTTCTTAATTTTCCCAAATAAATTCTCAGTACCGATTTGAACCTCCAAATAAACCATTTCAATTTATATATTTCAAAGCTTTAAATATTCCATCATTTCAAAACTAGTTCTTTGATAATTCCATATATATCAATTTCAACTACTATTATTTAGATTTGAAATGTTTACTTAATAAATCAAATATCATTTTAGTAAAACCTTTAGACTTCAAATAACTGGATATTCTTTCAACTACATTAACTTGATAATATTCTTTTAAACAAATTTGATATTCATTTAAATCCTCTAAACAAAATCAAGTGATAAAATCATACCTTTTAAAACTCAATTTCTTTATATTTCAAATCAAATTTTTCGAGGAAAATCCTTAAATCTTAAATTCAAATCATTAATCTTCCAACCATAATTTTATTCGAGTCATTATAAACTCTACGTAAAATAGAATTTAAGTAAATACTTAACCATATTATATAAAAGAAATTCAAACTTTATTATTTAGCTTATTTTATAATTCAAACAAATTTATACATAGCTAAATCAATAATAAAATAGCATCTATATAACCTCTAAAATCAATATCTGTATGGCCCATATATTTCTTTACAAAACCAAAAAAATCATTTTAAAATAATTATATATATATATATATATATATATATATTGTGGTGCCTGTATATAATTTTATATCCTATGGTCAAGTGATACGGATATTTATCATTTCAATCCGCAATTTAAAAATAAAAATGCGGTTGTATATCATTTCAAACCGCAATCCCGAATCAAAATAAATTCATAACAACTTGCAGATTATGATGATATAAATAAAACATCGATTCATCCATCATAAAATCATACATCCATCATAGTCATCATACAAAACAATCAATCAATATCAATATATAAATGATAATATATAACAGGTAATTAACTGGCAGTTATATTCAATAATAAATTAAATAACGATTTTATTTAAATAAATGCAATTAACTGAGATGATGATTAAAAATATACGAAAAGTCATAAATAAATGCATAATCGCAACAAAATTTAATTTAACAAACATAAGATATTGTAGAAGTTGTGAGTGGGTTAAAACACTCACCTTTTGAATTTAAATCCAATTTAAACCCAAAAATTTTACAGTCTCTGAATCCGTCCAAACTAGGCCAAAATGTCCAAAATCCCAATATGAACCAGCGGAGAAAACCGCGCGTGAAACGGATATCATATGAGAGAGTTATGCGTGTTAGAACGATTTGAAACAAATATAAAAAAACAAAAAAAACAACTCACCATCCTCCAACTCGCCACGTCATCACCACTAACACAGCACGAAACCCAGGCACATTCGAAAACGCGATAAACCCTACCTGCCTCGCGCTAAAACCATAGAGCCACCGCTTCCATCACGCGAAACCAACCGTAAATCACGTCAAACTCTCACCCAAACGACGTCGCTCCATCCCCAAGGCACCGCCGCCCACTCGCGACCTCCCGGTGATAACCGCGACGACCAATAACACACAACCGCCGCCAAAATACCGAACCCTAATTCAATTTTTTCGACCAATCTAACCGTTGAATCTTCAAACGAATCACGCCGATGCCATCCCCTCGGTCCCTCTACACAACGATATAAGCGATTTGACGATAGGACCAATTTGATTTCGACGTGATGAACGGTCGTGACTTTTTTACACGATTTCCACCACATATCAATCTAGATCAGAAAAAAAATCACAGAATTTAGATGCACTATTTGAGAGCTTCGAATCCATATAAAATTTGCTATATATTGTGGAGTTTGAAATTTTAGCTTTTGATTTGGTTTGGAATTGTATTTGGATCTGGAATTTCTTTGTCTGCCATTGAGGAGGAGAGATAGCTGAATTGTTCATACAGACAAATGAGAAATAGGAGTAGGCTAGGGTTTATAATCGGGTATTTATAGACAAAGTTGAAAATAGAATGGATGGACCCGATTTATAAACGCGCTAAACGATGAATGGCCCGAAAAGTCCGTTCTGACTCCGGAACGAAATTGGGTTAACCCATATGTCAAAATAGGTGTTTTAAAATATTTTAAACGCAATGGAACAGGTTTCACGTCCAAATTCCATCGTATGAAGAAGTTATGTTAAAATCAATATTTTTCAAATTGATTTCAATTAAATCGATTTCAAGGCGTTTCGCGTTCGTACGATCAAACGATAGATCGGATCGCTACGAAACTTGAAATCCTACAATAATTCACCGTTACGGATCCGATGAAACTGGTTTCATCAAAATCCGAGTCAGTGGCCAAAATGTCTATTTTTATATTGATTAAATAAATAAAATTCAGTCAATTTAATCAAATTTTCAATTTCAATTCGATAATTGCCAATTCTTATCATTTTTAATTTTCCAATCATTTACAATGATTTAAACCAATTTAAATGTCAAATTAGGGTTGATAAATTTATAAATTTCGGTATTAACCTCAATTTCATCAAATTCAAAAATTATAAATTTAATTTCCGAAAATTTCTATTAAATTTACTTTTCATTTTGTTATTAGATTTATTATTATCAAATGGATGAGATTAACATTGGATTCAAAATTCATTACATTAATATTCTCACATTTCATCTAAATTCCCATTTTAAATATTTAATTCATTTAATTGCAATTAATCCTTTTACTTAATTTCAAATTCCAATAAATTAATAAAGCTTTATTCCCTATCCTTATAACTCAACAAATTGTCCAATATGAATAACCTTAACATTACTTATAAATATTACCTTAACTAACATTAACGTAATATTAAATTATAATTATTGTAACAAATTTCAAAGTTTAATTTTCAAGCTACATACATAGGTAATGTGACGACCCACCTCTATACCCACGCTAGCCAAGAATACTACGGTGTAATTCTGTCAACTAGCACGGAGAATAAGGTTGTTGAGGAGCGACCATCCGTGTAATTGCTTTGTGCGAGCCCCGATATGTCAGATAGTATAACATGCATTTTATTTCAGGAGGAAATCCGACATATCGATACAAACTCAAAGTTACTACACAGTGGCTATATATATATTCTTCGAAAACAAATATAGAAATAAACATAACACAAATCAGTCACAGACATCCATATCACAAAGGCGGAAAAAGATATGAATATAACACATGAGAGTGTACATCAGAGTAGTGGTCAAACAAGATGCACAATATAACAAAAGAATAACTACAAGTGATAGACAAAAGAACATGGATACATCAATGAGTCTACGTCTCAAATGTATACAACAAAAACTACTAATCTAAGTAGTTAGCCAAAAGTCAGGGTGATAATCCCAGATGTGAAGTCAATCAGAAGCACCTGTAACATCTCGGTCTGACCCGAGTATTATTTAATAAGAAAATAATAAACGGATCAGTCTAGCTATAAATATCAGATGAAATGATATAGAATAAGAGATATGGTATAAACGTATAATGACCACAATGTAATACTGTGATAAGCATGTAAATGAAAATCAACCATGGATTAATCAATATCACAAGAATCTTCTCAAAGATCAAAAGGAATGTCATATCCTATATTTTTCTTCACAAAAAGTTAATGACACACAAATTCACCAATGCACAAAAATTGATAAAACTTATCAATGAAAATCACGAAAATTGGTGAAACACAAATTCTAGAAATCATCTCAAGAAATCCAGAAATCACAAAAAGGAGGAGGCCTATCACAAAGCGGGAGTATGAAAACTCACCAACACGTGTATCACAAAATGGAACGCTATTCCATGGTAGCTAACCATTAATTTTGAGCCGAGCCTCCACAAGAACGGCCCGAAGACCATGGGTCGCTAACCCACAAATGTGAGTCGAAACTGCACAAAAACGGGGTTTAGTCTCCCTCGCAGACAAAGAGACATCGCACATTTTCTAGTCTAAATCACAAAAATGATCATCAACGATCATAAAGAAGTGTCAATTACAGTGAGCTAGTAAATATATAAGCTTAGCTTCATGTCCCATAACCACTAGCTTAACTTAAATATTTACGAACAAATTGTAGATCTCCACTAGAAAATTGTCACAAGATTTTCAATCGAACAAGTCCAAGAATTAATCGACGAAGTAAACGTAAGTGTTTCGTACCACTTGTTTTACCAAGCCGTTTACGAGTGAGGTAAAGGTTTGTATATACTAGTAGATTGGAAAACGGTTTAGAAAACAAGCATTGTAATAAAATAGGGTTGAAATCGTTTTGATGAAGGAGTTTTGATATTTACTACTAGTATTGAAACCTTTATATTTCTTTAAAATGACAAATCACAAAATGGTTGTAGAAACAATAAGTCACAAAAATTCACATATGAAGACATGAATAAAATCCAAAGAATTCGATTCCAAATCCATCAAAGTGGAAATACCCCTGCGACTTAACAAAATTCAACACAAGA
Organism: Allium cepa; assembly: GCA_030765085.1. Classification (NCBI taxonomy): domain Eukaryota; kingdom Viridiplantae; phylum Streptophyta; class Magnoliopsida; order Asparagales; family Amaryllidaceae; genus Allium; species Allium cepa. The sequence continues at coordinate 1,015,252,062 of CM060935.1, forward strand.
AATCAGCTGCTTAACACATGCAAATCCATGGCATACGACCTAAGAGATCAGCGACGTAACATGCGGCCTAACTGATGCAAGCTAAGCGACCTAAGGAGCTAACGGCTTAAGGAGTAGCACACGACCTACGTAGTACGACATAAGGTGCAAGCGACCTAACAGGGGCGAGCGACCTAACATGGCCGACCTAAGCATGGTGCGACTTAATCAGGGGAGAGCTACCTAACACATGGCCGAGCTAAGCAATGGAACGACCTAATTGGGCGAGCGACCTAACACATGGCCGAGCTAAGCAATGGAACAACTTAATAGGGGCGACGGCCTAAGGGTAAACAGGCCGAGCGACTTAAGGGCGAACGACCTGAGGATAAAAAGGCCGAGCGACTTAAGGGCTAACGACCTAAGTGGTTGCGACCTAAGGTGGAACGAGCTATATGCAGGCCGAGAGACATATGCGTGCAGGCTGAGCGACCTAAGCATGTGCGAACTAACATTGCCTAGCGATTTTAAGGAGGAACAACCTATATGCAGGTGTGACTTTTCCTGGCCGAACGACCTAAGCCCAGATTTGCCAAAAACATGAAAAATTGGGATTTTCACCAATTCAATCCAAACCAAAAGCAAATGCACATGAAAAAGAGTTAGGAATTCATACCCAACAATCAAAGATAGTTATAGACAAAGATGTGAGATAAAAATCTCACCTTTTCACAAAAAACAATGAAGATGAAGCTTGAAAGCAAAGAGAGAGTCAACCACGCTTCAATCTCAACACAAAAAGCTTGAATCAATGGCTTCTCTTTGGATTTGAAGTTGGATGATGGATTTGCTAATGAACTAAGGCTTGGAGTTTTAATTTCCCATTCCTCTCCCCATTTTTGATGAAGCTTTAGTATTAGGAAATGAAAGTGAAGTAATAAAAAGAAGAGGGGAGGGGTTGGGCTGATACAACCAGAATTGGGCAAGTGGGCTGAACCCAAACCCAATGCCCTATAGAAAAAAGTAGCAAAAATCAACTTACTCCAAACATATCGAAGCTTATACTTAAAAAGATCGCAAACGGCATTTTGAACTCAATGGAAGTGGTCTCGAGTCCTAATTCGACCGTATGCAAAAGGTAACTTTTTGGACTACAATCCAACTAACGATAAAACATTTAAATGAAATATTTAAATACTCAATCGTAAAATATGCGGGTTGTTACAGACTCCTCTCCTTAAAGAAATTGCGTCCTCGCAATATTTAAGAAGAAAATATATATTGTAACAACCATGAAAGCATATTCAACACAAAAGAAATTTGAAATAAGAACTTCACCTCAAAGAGCATGAGAAAGTAAGTCCGGATGTGTTCGCTCGATGTATTGTCTAGATTCCCAAGAACAATCTTTAGGATTTGAGGACCATTGAACTTCAACAAGCGGAACATCTTTATTTCAAAGGCGTTTAACCTCCGATGCAATAATTCGAATAGGATGTTGCTCAAAAGTTTAATTAGGCGAAACTTCAATCTCTTCCACTACACCGGGCTCAAGAATAGAATCGGAATCTCGAAGGCATTTTCGTAATTGAGAAACATGAAACACGTCATGAATAGCAGAAAATTGAGCCGGTAATAAAAGGGGATAAGCCACAGAACCAATACGTTCGGTGATAGGAAATGGCCCAATATATCGAGGCGCTAATTTTCCCGATTGACTGAAACGTACAACACCCTTCATAGGTGAAACACGAAAAAACACAAGATCTCCCACAGAAAATTCTAATTTCCTTCTTCGGTTATCGGCATAGGATTTTTGCCTACTCTGGGCCTTTTTCATCCTATGACGAATAAGGTCAATCTTCTCTGTGGAATCACGAATAAAATATGGACCTAAAACCAGCTTCTCATCGGCCTCAAGCCAACATAGAGATCGGCATGGCCTTCCATAGAGTGCCTCGAAAGGTGCCATACCAATACTAGATTGGAAGCTATTATTATAGGAAAATTCAATGAGAGAAATATGATCTTCCCAACTTCCACCAAAATCAAGAACACATGCATGAAGAAGATCTTCAAGAGTTTGATTCACACGCTCGGTTTGTCCATCGGACTGAGGGTGATAAGCGGTGCTAAAATTAAGCTTCGTTCCCAAAGCTTTTTGAAGACCCTTCCAAAATCCACTAGTAAACAATGGATCACGATAACTAACAATAGAAGTAGGAACTCCATACAATTTAACAATTTCTTTGATAACGAGTTTGGCCAAAAGAGGAACGGTTCGATTGGATCGAACGGAAATAAAATGGGCGGATTTAGTAAGTCTATCGACTATCACCCATAAGCTGTCATGACCGGAACGAGAACGGGGAAGGCCATCTATAAAATCCATGGAAATTTGGTCCCACTTCCAAATTGGAATTTCTAAAGGTTGCAATAATCCACCGGGCCTTTGATGTTCGGCCTTTACAAGTTGGCAAGTCATGCAACACTTAACAAAGTTAGCAATATCAGATTTCATTCCCTCCCAATAATAAATTCGCCTCATATCCGCGTACATTTTACTACTACCGGGATGAATGGTAAATTTAGAACGATGAGAATCTTATAATATATCTTTACGAAGATCACTAATATTCGGCACAATAAGTCTATCGAATTTTTGAATGCCGCCACGAGAATCAATATCAAAGTCTTTCAAACCTTCAATATCAATTTTATCCCTAAAATTTTGGCCAAGAAGAGCCAGTTCGGGATCTAGCTTTTGAGCTTCAAGAATGCGGTCTAAAAGAGAAGGATGAGCCTCAAGGCTACATAAAACAAGAGATGAACACAAATCAGAAACACAATCTCGAATCTAAAAAGTGGATAAAACCTCGAGATCATTCCATTCAGATATCATCATGGAAACGACCGCTTGTTGCTTGCGACTAAGTGCATTGGCAACACGATTTCCCTTTCCGGGAGTATAAAGGATATCAAGATCATAAGGTGCAAGGAACTCGAGCCAACGTTGTTGACGCAAATTAAGTTCCTTTTGAGAGAATAGATACTTCAAAGATTTATGATCAGTGTAAAGAATAAATTTTTCTCCCAAAAGATAATGACGCCAAATACGAAGGGCGAAAACAATAGCCGCGAGTTCTAAATCATGAGTGGCATATCTAGTCTCTGCTGGCTTCAATTGTCTAGAAGCATAAGCAATAACAAGTTCTCTTTACATAAGAACGGCACCCAAACCGACGCGACTAGCATCGGTATAAACAATGAAATCTTGATTCCCTTCGGGAATCACAAGAATAGGAGCAGCGGAAAGGAATTCTTTTAATTTCTGGAAAGAAGCTTCACATTTGCCCGACCAAATGTATTTAACACCTTTCTTAGTTAAGCTAGTAAGGGGCACAGCAATTTTAGAAAAGTTTTTGATAAAACGACGATAATAACCCGCCAATCCAAGAAAGCTACGGATTTCTGTTACACTCTCCGGTATCTTTCAATTTTGAATCGCTTCAATCTTTGAAGGATCGACGGAAATTCCGGATTCGGAAATAATATAACCGAGAAACTTCACACGAGATTTCCAAAAATGGCATTTAGAAAATTTTTGTTTTAATTAATTCCTCGTAAGAGTTTCCAACACAATCCAAAGATGCCTTTCATGCTCTTCCTCGGTTTTTGAATACACAAGAATATCATCAATAAAGATGAGAACAAATCGATCAAGGAAATCTTTGAAAACACGATTCATAAGGTCAACGAAATAAGTAGGAGCATTCGTCAAACCAAATGGCATAACAAGTCATTCATAAGATCCATAACGAGTACGGAATGATGTCAAAGGAATGTTATCCTCTGCGATACGAAGCTGATGAAAACCGGTAGCCAAGTCCAATTGTGAAAAGACTTTAGCACCACTAAGATGATCGAATAGATCATCAATCCGAGGTAATATTTATTCTTGATAGTCATATCATTAAGCTTGCGGTAGTCAACGCAAACCCTAAGTGTACCATCGGATTTCTTCACAAAAATTGCCGAAGCTCCCCAAGGCGAGGAACTAGAGCGAATTAATTGCTTCGTCTCCAATTCAGATAAATGTTTGCGCATCTCCTCCTTTTCCTTATTGGACATGCGATAAGGAGGACGAGTGATAGGTTGAGCTCCAGGGATGAGATTAATTCTGAACTCAATTGCTCGCTTAGGTGGTAGACCTAGAACGGGCTCAAATATGTCGGAAAATTCGCGAACAACGTGAATAAGAGAAATGACATCTTCCTCATCATCGTTATCATCATCATGAGGATTCAAAGAATATAAAGATGCTACCAAGCTGGAATCCGAATCGTTAAGAACGATAGAAATCTGCTAAACAGATTGAGGATGTCGAAGATGAATAGTCCGCTCAGGACATAGGATATGAGCTTCATAACGGTTAAGCCAATCCATTCCCAAAATCATTCCAAAGCCTAAGTAACGCATAACATGCAAATCGGCTAGGAAAGAAAAATCACATAAAATAATCTCGACATCTTTACAAAGAAAACTAATTGTTGCAGATCCACCAACCGGATTCGCAATGTCATTAAACACAAAACATCCAAATAAAAAGTATCAACAAGTTCTTTTGAAATAAAAGAGTGGGACGCACCCGTATCAAAAAGAACTCGAATAGAGTGATCACGAAATAAAATAATGCCATCAAGGATGGAATGAGAAATACCTTGACCACGAGATGTGTTGCCAGGGGGTTGAGCGACATTAAGCTTTCCCTCCTTCTTATTTTGAAGTTTGGGGCATGCATGCATATAATGATCCGGGCTTTTGCAATAGCGACAAGCACGATGCTTTGAACACTTGTTCGCATAATGGTCCTTAGAACCACGGTTGTAGCATTGCCCGCTACTAGAAGAAAAAGTCTTTGTTGCAGGAGTTGCTTGTTTCCCCTTTTTATTGGTATAAGGGCCTTTGGACTTATTAGGCCTTTTCTTGTTGTTGAAGTTTGGTTTGGCACCCACCACTTCAACATCACTCTCCCTATCCGCCTTTTCAAGACGAAGAGCGATATCAATGAGTTGATCAAAAGAAACTTCCAATTTTAGAAGTAATGGCTTCTTGAGATTTTTTTTCAATCCATAGACAAATCTTTGGTTCTTCTTCAATGGGGTGTTTGTGTATTCGACCCCGTATTTAGAAAGTGGCTCGAAGGATGCGACATAATCTGCCATAGAAGATTCACCTTGAATACGGTCAATGAAACGTCGAGTCAAAGTCACCTTTTCAGCTTCTGGCACAAATTTTAATTCGAATCGTACCCAGAATTTCTCCCAAGTAAGATCCGCTTCAACTATTTCAGAAACAAGAAGCTCATACCAATCTAATGCTCTCTCTTGGAGCATACTAGAGGCCACCTGAACACGGTGAAGATCAATAAGATCCATGCGAGAAAAGATCCGATCGCACGTTCTCAGCCAAGCCTGGACTTCAATAATGGTTTCAGAACCTTTGAATGGTTTCCCACCCAAATTAGTATAATCGTTGCACAAACGTGCAAATCCAGACTTAGGGTGAGTAGACTCCGGATTAGAACCGGCTGCTTGAACATTCTTTACAAGATCAAGAAGCTGCTGGGCAGACATAAATACTCCATCTTGGGGAGTAACTCTAGATTGACCGGCACTGGGACGACCAGGTCTAACCATTTCTCTTCCTCTTGAAAGAAAGAAAGAAGAAGGAAAAGGTTATTCACAAAATGAATATCAAGCAAACTTGATAGATAAAAAAAGTAATCATAAAGAAAATAGGATGAATCGGTACGAAGACTCGAATTACATCCTAAGGCACGACTCCTGAGAAAGACTTAGGACGATGATCCTTGCTAGATTATTCTACATTGTTTCGAAGTTTTGGCTTTGATACCAAGCTGTGACGCCCCACCTCTATACCCATGCTAGCCAAGAACACTACGGTGTAATGTTGTCAACTAGCACGGAGAATAAGGCTGTTGAGGAGCGACCATCCGTGTAATTGCTTTGCGCGAGCCCCGATATGTCAGATAGTATAACATGCATTTTATTTCAGGAGGAAATCCGACATACCGATACAAACTCAAAGTTACTACACAGTGGCTATATATATATTCTTCGGAAACAAATATAGAAATAAACATATCACAAATCAGTCACAGACATCCATATCACAAAGGCGGAAAAAGATATGAATATAACACATGAAAGTGTACATCGGAGTAGTGGTCAAACAAGATACACAATATCACAAAAGAATAACTATAAGTGCTAGACAAAAGAGTATGGATACATCAATGAGTCTACGTCTCAAATGTATACAACAAAAACTACTAATCTAAGTAGTTAGCCAAAAGTCAGGGTGATAATCCCAGATGTGAAGTCAAGCAGAAGCACCTGTAACATCTCGGTCTGACCCGAGTATTATTTAATAAGAAAATAATAAATGGATCAGTGTAGCTATAAATATCAGATGAAATGATATAGAATAAGAGATATGGTATAAACGTATAATGACCATAATGTCATATTGTGATAAGCTTGTAAATGAAAATCAATCATGGATTAATCAATATCACAAGAATCTTCTCAAAGATCAAAAGGAATGTCATATCCTATATTTTTATTCACAAAAAGTTAATGACACACAAATTCACCAATGCACAAAAATTGATAAAACTTATCAATGAAAATCACGAAAATTAGTGAAACACAAATTCTAGAAATCATCATAAGAAATCCAGAAATCACTAAAAGGGGGAGGCCTATCACAAAACGGGAGTATGAAAACTCACCAACACGTGTATCACAAAATGGAACGCTATTCCATGGTAGCTAACCATTAATTTTGAGCCGAGGCTCCACAAGAACGGCCCGAAGACCATGGGTCGCTTACCCACAAATGTGAGTCGAAACTGCACAAAAACGGGGTTTAGTCTCCCTCGCAGACAAAGAGACATCGCACATTTGCTAGTCTAAATCACAAAAATGATCATCAACGATCATCAAGAAGTGTCAATTACAGTGAGCTAGTAAATATATAAGCTTAGCTTCATGCCCATAACCACTAGCTTAACTTAAATATTTACGAACTAATTGTAGATCTCCACTAGAAAATTGTCGCAAGATTTTCAATCGAACAAGTCCAAGAATTAACCGACGAAGTAAACGTAAGTGTTTCATACCACTTGTTTTACTAAGTCGTTTAATTAGATTTCTCATACGAGTGAGGTAAAGGTTTGTATATACTAGTAGATTGGAAAACGGTTTAGAAAACAAGCTTCGTAATAAAATAGGGTTGAAATTGTTTTGATGAAGGAGTTTTGATATTTACTACTAGTATTGAAACCTTTATATTTCTTTAAAATGACAAATCACAAAATGGTTGTAGAAACAATAAGTCACAAAAATTCACATACGAAGACGTGAATAAAATCCAAAGAATTCGATTCCAAATCCATTAAAGTGGAAATACCCCTGCGACTTAACAAAATTCAGCACAAGAAATCAGCAGCTTAACACATGCAACTCCACGGCATACGACCTAAGAGATCAACGACGTAACATGCGGCCTAACCGATGCAAGCCGAGCGACCTAAGGAGCTAACGGCTTAAGGAGTAGCGCACGACCTAAGTAGTGCGACCTAAGGTGCAAGCGACCTAACAGGGGCGAGCGACCTAACATGGCCGACCTAAGCATGGTGCGACTTAATCAGAGGAGCGACCTAACACGTGGCCGAGCTAAGCAATGGAACGACCTAACTGGGCGAGCGACCTAACACATGGCCGAGCTAAGCAATGGAACAACTTAACAGGGGCGAGCCACCTAAGGGTAAACAGGCCGAGTGACCTAAGGGCGAACGACCTAAGGATAAAAAGGCCGAGCGACTTAAGGGCTAACGACCTAAGTGGTTGCGACCTAAGGTGGAACGAGCTATATGCAGGCCGAGGGACATATGCGTGCAGGCCGAGCGACCTAACATTGCCGAGCGATTTTGAGGAACGACCTATATGGAGGTGTGACTTTTCCTGGCCGAACGACCTAAGCCCAGATTTGCCAAAAACACGAAAAATTGGGATTTTCACCAATTCAATACAAACCAAAAGCAAATGCACATGAAAAAGAGTTAGGAATTCATACCCAACAATCAAAGATAGTTATAGACAAAGATGTGAGATAAAAATCTCACCTTTTCACAAAAAACAATGAAGATGAAGCTTGAAAGCAAAGAGAGAATCAACCACACTTCAATCTCAACACAAGAAGCTTGAATCAATGGCTTCTCTTTGGATTAGGAGTTAGATGATGGATTTGCTAATGAAATAGGGCTTTGAGTTTTAATTTCCCATTCCTCTCCCCATTTTTGATGAAGCTTTAGCGTTAGGAAATGAAAGTGAAGTAATAAAGAGAAGAAGGGAGGGGTTGGGCTGATACAACCAGAATTGGGCAAGTGGGCTGAACCCAAACCTAAAAGCCTATAGAAAAAAGTAGCAAAAATCAACTTACTCCTAACATATCGAAGCTTATACCCAAAAAGATCGCAAACGGCGTTTTGAACTCAATAAAAGTGGTCTCGAGTCCTAATTCGACCGTATGAAAAAAGTAACTTTTCGGACTATAATCCGACTAACGATAAAACATTTAAATAAAATATTTAAATACTCAACCGTAAATATGCGGGTTGTTACAGGTAACATACAATAATCGTTACCGTTAACCTTCAGTCACATTAATAGGCTTTTATTGCTTACAAAACAATGTTAGCATTCATTTTCATAATGTTAATTTCATTCACTCTATCCGTTACTACATTTATATCCATTAAAGTAATATTTAATTACCTTTATTCGAAATAACCGTTTATCACCAATGTACTCTTTATAAGGCTTGTGTGGTTATTCTCCACAAACAATTACCATCTATCCTATTATTTCACCCATTATTTGTAATTAAAGTCTCAATTAAATTTATTTATCTTGATTTCATTCTTTTATTACATCATTTATTACTTTACAAAATAACCAAACATTTCTATGCATCTTGTTACATTTATATCTTGTAATTATTGTCTTAAACTCATAATTGTAATACCAAGTTTCATTTTAAATTTAAATTGATTCCCACTCATAGTTTAATAGCCTAAGTTAACTGATAACAAATAATAATGGTCACTAATTGCTCTAAATCACATTTACAGGTTTATAGTTTACAACAAATGTTGCAATGACTCATATGATATTAATTTTATCCAATTACCATTAAATTTGTGGTATTTCATAAATCTATTCCATACTTACTTTTTGTTTCGTATATTTCACTTATAACCAAGTATACCATTTAGATTTATTTTCATAATTTGGTATTCCATTCAATTCATAAATTTATTAACTTTGCTTAGTATTGTTTACCTTGCATTTTAGTTATTGTTCCGTTAATTTATACTAACATTGATTCCTATCAAATTGCACTTATTACGTATTATTCCGTTAATTTATATAATTTTGAATCTATTTCCCAATTTACAAATTACAATCAATTAAACCTTACAATTGTTTCAATAAATTGGAATTGCACTAAATTTGTCATTAATTATTAACCTTAATTAACCTTGTTACGTTTCCTCTAAGTTAATTTTCATTACATTATCACAACTTTTATTAATAATTCACAATTTTTATTTTCACCAATATTGAATTTCAAAAGTCTCAATAAATTAACAATTTTAATTATTGAAAATTTACGGGTCGTTACACTCTCCCCCACTCAAAACTTTTCGTCCCCGAAAAGGAAAAGAAGGGAAAAGAAGAATTAGGAAATCAATATATCTTACTTAAAATATTAGATTTATACACAAATAAATTTACAAAATTTAATAATTTAAATAAAATATCAATTTATAACTATTAAATCCCTTTATACTCAAATTAGTAAAGTTTGGATAACATTTTCAAATTTTTTTCTAAGCCCAAAATTTTCGGAAAATTTCGACAGAGTCTCCTTTGTACGGGGAGGCTCGGTAGAAAATATAATATCAATATAACAATATACAACATATATTTTCCAAAATAATATATATCCCAACACGGGAAAAATAATATAATAGCGTTATAAAATCATAAACCGAGAACGTACCTATTTGTCGGGCAATTAACGCTTAATTTATGAAACCAAATGTAGTAGCAATTGCTTCCATAACCTGTATTTCACTTATATAATCCAAAAGGTTACAATTATATAAAATGAAATATTTAAAAGTGATTTCAACCATCAACAAATAAATCAATACAAACATCAATCACTTGCAACAAGGCATACAACCATCACACAGAATCAATACAAATCAATCATTCATTCATATCAAACAAACAAATAGTTGTTTGGGTTCAAAACTTTAAATTGTACAGAATGAAAAAATAAACTACTAAGTGCACCATTTACTCAACAGTCTTAGATGAAAGTAAATAGATTACTTATTCATCCAAACAATTTTTAGAGTATCCTTTCACAAACAACCATAAACCAAACAAACAACAATTTCAACAATAAATCAAGTTTATTTTATTTTATTTTATTTTCATCAATTCCACTTCATCCATTTGTTGTTTGATTTCCTTTTCATTCATTATTTATTTTTATCTATTTCTATTCATTACCTACCAATTCATTTTCATCTATCTATATAATGCCAAATTCTATTTATTGCATTACATTTATTTATTTATATTATTCATATTCAATCAAATTTCTTAGTAGGTAAATTTATTAACTTAAGTTTATGGTCATTTTTTTAGTATTCATCTTTTATTCTTATTTTATTCAGAGGTAACTTCAACCTATTACTTAAGTTTATTATTATTTATTTATAATACTTACCTTTCTTTTCTATTACATTAGTATCATTTGAATTATACTTAATTCCATACAACTAGAACATAAATTCTTATTAATAAAAGCAATTTATTGAACACTTTCATTACATAAGTTTACTTGTACAATTTTCCATTACAAATCTTTAACATTTTAACTTTTAATATTTGGTAAGTTATATATATATGCTTTCAAAGAATGTAATTGGAAGTTATACAATTTTCTCATTTCTTTAATTAACTTACTGTTCAATAATAATCCTTTCTCTTATATGTTACAAATTTAAATTTTCTTTTTATTTAATTTATAACTTAGCATTAAATCTCTTATTTTCTTTAGAGGTTCCAATTATTAATTACTTACAACCCATTTTACTACAATAATTAAAACTAATAAATAATGGAAACTTAAGAACTAAATACCGGGTTTAATTTTAAATTATTTAAAAATAATAGATAAATATATACTTACAACTTATATATCCAATTATATCTAAAACAATTTAAAATTTATATTTGTTTATCAAAATAAATCCGCAATAAAACTACTACAGTGGCCTTCCCACTTCGAAACTCGAAAATGAATGTCGATGATGCGGCCGCCATCATCGAAATTATTTTCCAGCGACAGAGAGGGAAGTACAGAACTTATTTCTTTTTCCAAAATTTCTTTATTAAAAAAATTCTTTCAAATTAAATTGAAATATTTATATCAGAAAATACTTCTAATAATATTATTATTATATTCCGAAATCAATTAAAAGAAATTTTCAAAACCCCAGAACTTAAGTTCTAAAATTTCCAATTTCCATTTATTTTGGTTTCAGTCTCATTTCAACTATTATATATAAATTTCATTACCTAGCAACCAATATATTGCAACCAAATATAACCTTTATAAAAATTTACTTTATATATATAGAAAATATAATAGGCAAAATTATTTCATTCACTTATATTAAAACCTAATATTATGTCGGTCTGTCCTATTAAGTGTTTAGAAATCCTTATTAATGTCATAGCATCCCATGCACCAACCAGAATTTATAAATACAAAACGGAACAGATTAACACAATATCAAAACCTTCTTATAACACTAACAAATACGCTCTCTCATATATATACACTCAGCGACTCCCATAGGGTATTACTACCCTATTAATAAAGAGTCAGACCCCACAAAGCTAAGGTTTATCGCTAAACCAAAGCACTGATACCAGATGTAACGTCCCGCCTTTTCGCATGCTTTAAATCGACGGTAAACCACACACGTCAAACTTAAACCATACAGAAGGGTGGATTGTTATGGGGTAAATAAGAAAAAGCAGAGAAAGGAAAACCAAAATAGAATCTTGCAGCGGATATAATAATCAAATATACAATTTATGAAGTTGTTTTTCAAAATATTTGATTTTACTTATACAATACATATCAAAGTTGCACATACCAGAGAATATTAATAATGCAGCGGAATACAATGGTGTAGTGGAATATTATAATTGATAATAGTAATAATAATTCTTCGTCTTCGTCCTCCAGAATAAAAATCTTCAAATCCTAAAATGCTCGGACTGACCCGAGCGAATTGAAAAGACAAAACACTCGAGTCGGAACTAAAAGATCTTATGTGAGTTAAATAAACAAAAATAAATATGAGTGCAGCAACTCAAGAGATGCTCGGGATTCACATCTCCTAAGGATCCATTAAACTATTTACTATGTAGTAATATTTCGCTATTATAATCGTGTCTAATAGTAAAATAAACTTACTTTTAACTAGCGTTAAGGAGCGACCCAATATTTCCCTTGACACAAATAATAATCCCAGTAGTCCATCCAATATCATAGTCCCTCCTGATCGGAAAGCCCCCAAAGGATACCACACGGGCTACGGGAGAAAACCAAACTCGTACAAAGCTTGATAGGGTAGGTGACACGGAACAACTAGGCAATGCCAGGGTAGATATACCAATTACACTTCCGGGTCGGTGGTAACGCGTAGCGCGCAGCTACCGCCCACCTCGAGTCGTACCTCCAAATAAAAAATTCAAAAGTGGCCACAGAATCAATCCAAAAGTCAAAGTAAAATATCGAAGGGATGTGTCCGATCAAAGGTGCTACCTCATTAACCCGTCGATCGCTCATGTTTTAGCCACCTTATGCCAACTCATGGGAGTTGGGCCAACGTATTTACCTCAAAAGAAATGACGTCGCCGTCCAACTTCATTCTGGAATCTTCACCGCGTATACGGTTGTTAAAGTGGTTTTCGGAGTTGGCAGAGAGTACGACAACTTCCGATCCCGGTCTCTTCAACAACCAAACGTTATTATAACACCGCGTTTATTTCAAAATAATTTATACTTCAAAAATAGAATATAATATCCATTTAAAACTATATAAATACGATATCATTTCTGTTTTTAAAACCCAAATCAACATGATACCATTTTTTTTCAAAATATATCCTTTTTCCAAAATCATAGTACTTTCAAATCTATATACCTTGAACTCCATAGCTTTGAAATATAACTTCGAATACTTAAATGGTTTAAATGTTAAATTACTTTATATAATAAAATAGCTTCTTAATTTTCCCAAATAAATTCCCAATACCGATTTGAACCTCCAAATAAACCATTTCAATTTATATATTTCAAAGCTTTAAATATTCCATCATTTCAAAACTACTTCTTTGATAATTCCATACATATCAATTTCAACTTCTATTATTTAGATTTGAAATGTTCACCTAATAAATCAAATATCATTTTAGTAAAACCTTTAGACTTCAAATAACTGGATATTCTTTCAATTACATTAACTTGATAATATTCTTTTAAACAAATTTGATATTCATTTAAATCCTCTATACAAAATCAAGTTATAAAATCATACCTTTTAAATCTCAATTTATTTATATTTCAAATCAAATTTTTCGAGGAAAATCCTTAAATCTTAAGTTCAAATCATTAATCTTCCAACCTTAATTTTATTTGAGTCATTATAAACTCTATATAAAATAGAATTTAAATAAATACTTAACCATATATTATATAAAAGAAATTCAAACTTTAATTTAGCTTATTTTATAATTCAAACAAATTTATACATAGCTAAATCAATAATAAAATAGCATCTATATAACCTCTAAAATCAATATCTGTATAGCCCATATATTTCTTTACAAAACCATAAAAATCATTTCAAAATAATTTTATATATACATATATATATATATATATATACCGCGGTGCCTGTATATAATTTTCTATCCTATGGTCAAGTGATACGAATATCATTTCAATCCGCAATTTAAAAATAAAAATGCGGTTGTATATCATTTCAAACCACAATCTCGAATCAAAATAAATGCATAACAACTTGCAGATTATGATGATATAAATAAAACATCGATTCATCCATCATAAAATCATACATCCATCATAATCATCATACAAAACAATCAATCAATATCAATATATAACTGATAATATATAACAGGTAATTAACTGGCAGTTATATTCAATAATAAATTAAATAACGACTTTATTTAAATAAATGCAATTAACTGAGATGATGATTAAAAATATACGAAAAGTCATAAATAAATGCATAATCACAACAAAATTTAATTTAACAAATATAAGAAATTTTAGAAGCTGCGAGTGGGCTAAAATACTCACCTTTTGAATTTAAATTGAATTTAAATCCAATTTAAACCCAAAAATATGACAGTCTCTGAATCCGTCCAAACCAGCGCCAAAATGTCCGAAATCCCAATATGAACCTAGCGAGAAAACCGTGCGCGAAACGGATATCATATGAGAGAGTTATGCATGTTAGAACGATTTGAAACAAATTTTAAAAAAAAAACAACTCACCCTCCTCCTACTCGCCACGTCATCACCACTAACATAGCACGAAACCCAGGCACATTCGAAAATGCGAGCAACCCTACCTACCTCACGCTAAAACCCTAGAGCCACCGGTTCCATCATGCGAAACCATCCGTAAATCACGTCAAACTCCCACCCAAACGACGCCGCTCTATCCCCAAGGCACCACCGCCCACTCGCGACCTCCCGGGGATCACCACGACGACCAATAACGCGCAGCCGCCACCAAAATACTGAACCCTAATTCAATTTTCTTGGCCTATCTAACCATTAAATCTTCAAAAGAATCACGTCGATGCCATCCCCTCGGTCCCCTCTACACAACGATATAAGCGACTTGACGATCAGACCAATTTGATTTCGACGTGATGAACGACCATGGCTTCTTTACTCGATTTTGACCACATATCAATCCATATCAAAAAAACAAATCACAGAATTAAGATGCGATGTTCGAGAGCTTCGATTCCATATAAAATTTGCTATATATTGTGGAGTTTGAAATTTTAGCTTTTGATTTGGTTTGGAATTGTATTTGGATCTAGAATTTGTTTGTCTGCCATTGGGGAGGAGAGATAGCTGAATTATTCATACAGAAAAATGAGAAATAGGAGTAGGTTAGGGTTTATAACCGGGTATTTATAGACAAAGTTGAAAATAGAATAGATTGACCCGATTTATAAATGCGATGAACGATGAATGGCCCGAAAAGCCCGTTCTGACTCCGAAACGAAATTGGGTCAACCCATATATCAAAATAGGTGTTTAAAAATATTTTAAATGCAATGGAATAGGTTTCAATTGCATGAAGAAGTTATGCTAAAATCAATATTTTTCAAATTAATTTCAATTAAATCGATTTCAAGGCGTTTCGCATTCGTACGATCAAACGATAGGTCCCATCGCTACGAAACTTGAAATCCTACAATAATTCACCGTTACGGATCCGATGAAACTGGTTTCGTTGAAATCGGAGTCAGTGGCCAAAATGGCTATTTTTATATTAATTAAATAAATAAAATTTTGTCAATTTAATCAAATTTTCAATATCAATTCGATAATTGCCAATTCTTATCATTTTTAATTTCCCAATCTTGTACAATGATTTAAACCAATTTAAATGTCAAATTAGGGTTGATAAATTTATAAATTTTGGTGTTAACCTCAATTTCATTAAATTCGAAAATTATAAATTTAATTTCCAAAAATTTCAATTAAATTTACTTTTCATTTTATTATTCAATTCATTATTATCAAACGGATGAGATTAACATTGGATTCAAAATTCATTACATTAATATTCTCACATTTCATATAAATTCCCATTTTACATATTTAATTCATTTAATTGCAATTAATCATTTTACTTAATTTTAAATTCCAATAAATTAATAAAGCTTTATTCCCGATCCTTATAACTCAAAAAATTATCCAATATGAATAACCTTAACATTACTTACAAATATTGCCTTAATTAACATTAACGTAATATTAAATTATAATTATTGTAACAAATTTCAAAGTTTAAATTTCCAAGCTACTTACATAGGTAGCATACAATATCGTTACCGTTAACCTTCAGTCACATTAATAGGCTTTTATTGCTTACAAACCAATGTTAACATTCATTTTCATAATGCTAATTTCATTCACTCTGTCCGTTACTACATTTATATCCATTAAAGTAATATTTAAATACCTTTATTCGAAATAACTGTTTATCACCAATATACTCTTTATAAGACTTGTATGGTTATTCTCCACAAACAATTACCATCTATCCTATTATTTCACCCATTATTTATAATTAAAGTCTCAATTAAATTTATTTATCTTGATTTCATTCCTTTATTACATCATTTATTACTTTACGAAATAACCAAACATTTCTATGCATCTTATTACATTTATATCTTGTAATTATTGTCTTAAACTCATAATTGTAATACCAAGTTTCATTTTAAATTTCAATTAATTCTCACTCACAGTTTAATAGCCTAAGTAAACTGGTAACAAATAATAACGGTCACTAACTGTCCTAAATCACATTTATAGGTTTATAGTTTACAACAAATGTTGCAATGACTCATATGGTATTGATTTTATCTAATTACCATTAAATTTGTGGTATTTCATAAATCTATTCCATACTTACTTTTTGTTTCGTATATTTCACTTATAACCAAGTATACCATTTAGATTCATTTTCATAATTTGTTATTCCATTCAATTCATAAATTTATTAACTTTGCTTAGTATTGTTTACCTTGCATTTTAGTTATTATTCCATTAATTTATACTAATATTGATTCCTACCAAATTGCACTTATTACGTATTATTCCGTTAATTTATATAACTTTGAATCTATTTCTCAATTTACAAATTACAATCAATTAAACCTTACAATTGTTTCAATAAATTGGAATTGCACTAAATTTGTCATTAATTATTAACCTTAATTAACCTTGTTACGTTTCCTCTAAGTTAATTTTCATTACATTATCACAATTTTTATTAATAATTCACCAATTTTTATTTTCTCCAATTTTGAATTTCAAAAATCTCAATAAATTAACAATTTTAATTATTGAAAATTTACGGGTCGTTACAATATGCAACAGGAAGATGGTAAACCAAGAAGGCGTGAAACATATCGTAGATATTGACCGAACCATTCACATGGGGTGGATCACGACCACCGGTTGGCACCAACCATCCAAACGCCAGACTTATCTGCAATGATCAGATAGTTAGTGAGAGAGAGCTAGGGCTTAACTACGATGACAAGGTAATCTCAAGAAGCCATACCCTGTTCACTAATAATGATTTACGTGCAGAATATCCAAGGAGGTTCAACATGCCATCAATGCCCGCCTACGTGGGAAAAACTGATCATAGGCAGCATATCATGAGATATGAATGGATGATGGATTCTACATGAGCGGATGATACGACCAAGTGTAGTTGCTTTCCCATAACTCTCTCTGGAATAGCGATGATGTGTTACACAAAACTACCCTCATGATAAATTTCTAAATTTGATGATTTGGCAACTAAGTTTGTGGAGCAGTTCTAGATGCACGCGACTCATCACAAAGATGTTGTCCCTGTCCAGCGTGATTCAGGCTCCAGGAGAGTCATTGAAAGATTATTTAGAGAGATTTCATACGTCTATTACGAAGATCAGTAATCTAAATGACCATGCTATACTCATGGCCGTGAGGAGAGGTATTGATCTAGAGTCTGATTTTGGCGATTGGTTAGCCGGTAAGCCTCTCGTGACGTTGGAGCACTTTTATACAAAAGCAGCTCAGTGTTTTAGGAAAGGAGAAACCAGGTCCTCCAGAAAAAAGAATGTTATGGGACCATGTGGAGAAGGAGTGACTAACATTGCAATAAAGCTATATGATGACAGTTCTGGAAAAGTTTAAGTGAATGTCCAGAATAAACCAAATCAATAAAAGAGAGGTGGAGATGAGAACCGAGAATGGAAAAGGGATTTTGGAAGAGGGAAGCCTAGGATTCTGATGTGTGATACTTACATGCTGTTGAATACGTCCTTGGAGAATATCTATATGTCTACTTCCAATACCATGGAGTATAGGAAGCTGCCTCTAAAAGAATCAACAAAGAAGTAGAAACATACCGAGAAATATTGTCGGCTTCGTGAGTGCTATAGGCACAATAAAAATAAATGTAGGCATCTCCAAGATGCTAAAGAAAAACTAATTGGAGAAAGGAAATTACAACGGTTTATGAAAACCCCACAGGATGACGGGTATGAGACATCTAATTCCAACTGAGGATAAGCATCGCGTAGGGCTGAAGAGCCTAGGAAGACTGGTGGGAGATTGGTGATAAATACTATAGTCGGAGGACCGCACCCAGCAGTTAAGAGTTGGCAAGAGATGGAGTGTTATGCTAGCACAATTAGGCATGGTGATTCTAAATGTTGTTCGAATATAAAAGATGGAGCTCTAGCAAAAAAACAACGTACGATGGTGGATGATATTATGTTTAGAAACAGAGAGGCAAATAAGGAAGAGGCTCTAATGATCGACCCGATGGTCATTCTACCACAATTGGACCCGCTTTAGTGGGAAGGATATTGATTGATTGTGGAAGTTCGGTAAATATAATTTTCAGAAAAGCTTATGATCAAATGAGGATGTAAGCCAAAGATTCAAAACTGCCTAAAGCTTATATACACGGCTTTAACAGCAATTCAATTGAAACCATTGGTTATGTCGAGCTACCTGTGGAGTTAGGAGAAGGTGAATGAAAGGGAATACAGATCTTGCTGTTTGTTGTTTTGGATGTTTACTCTCCATACAATGTTTTCTTAGTCGACCGGCCCTAGCCAAATTCCAAGCAGCTCTTGCCCTATAGTGTTTGACTTTGAAGTTTCCGATAGATAGTGGTGATGGAGTCGTTCATGGCGATCAGGCAATTAGGCATGCTTGTTATGTAGTTGAGGTGAGGAATGCTTAACGCAAAGAGAAAGGTAAGGGTATGGGCATGGCTATCTGCTTCCAAGCAACTAAAGATTAACAACTAGCGCCTGAGCCTTAGCTCAGGTGCTATGGTCGTTTCCATAGAGATACAAAGAGATGATGAAGAGGAGTGTAACACCTCAGATTTGTAGTAACATTATTTAGAATATTTAGTTAGTAAAATTAAATAAAATAATGTGTAATTTGGGGGATTGATATTTGATTTAATCAAGGGTAGCCGTGCCATTTAACAATGAATTAAAGGAAGAGTTTAAATTGAAATAGATGAGAGCTAAACTAGGAAAAAGGCTATTATTATACCCTAAACCCTTTGGCCTTGTACCCCTACACGTCCATTTTATTTTATCAAAAATTTTAAAAGATAAGGTCAGCCACCATTAACAAGAGAAAGAGGAAGAAGATAGAGAAAAGCTAAGGAAGAAGATAATTCAAATCAAATCCATTCACATCTCAATCTCTTTAATCACTAAAGCTAAGGTGAATAAGGTTTACATCTCATTTTGACTGTGTTTTCGGTTTTTAGATGAATTTCAAATATTTTGCATTGATTTGCCAAGTTTTTGTATGATTATATATACATATTGATGATTTATGTATGTTCATATTGATTTTATAATATGTTTTAAGGTGAAAATCATATAAAATGACATTCGAATGCCTTGCGAATTTTTATGAAGATCATAAATATTATTTTAGAAGGGGGTTACAATTTTCGAAATTTTCTGAAATTATGTGGAATTTATATGAATTTTCTAGTAAAGAAAATGTTAATTTGGGATGATAATTATTTTCGGTTAATGATAAAAAGATTTGGGTTAGAAATTTTTATATGTTGGAAAACATACTAAAAGAGATTTCTGGAATTTTTGTAGATTTTTCCTAAGTGTTTTAATGGTTGTATAAAATTATTTAAAGTATGGAACTTAAATGTTTTATATAATCAAGGAAGGAGATGGGGCTTTTTGCAAAATAATTTAAATTTGTAAATTTTTAAAGTCGGCGGCACTTTTGAAAAATTGTAGAACTTTTTATTGATAAAGAAAGAGGCAACAAATCAAAATTTGACACGTAAAGAAAGTTAGGTGAAAAGAATTATTAACTACATGATTTCCCTATTTCAATGCTTTCGGTACCTCCTTTCACCTTGCTTGGCTTTCGACTAGGTCCCTCCGCCTTTAGTACCATCGAAATCAATGCGCATGGTATCAATGTATTGGTACGTAGTGAATTGGATAGAAAGCGAAAGGTATGTAGTCAAAACCAAGGGTTTCAAAGGGGTTGAGGCATTACTTTGTTTTCAAAATAAAAAATACGCCCACTTGCTTTCAACTAAATGGCTTCCGACAAAGTAGCTTTCGACTAGGTCAAATGATTAAACGGAAATGGTTTCGATTGGGTTGCGCCTCTATTTTTAAATAATTGGTTTCGACTAAGTCGAAACCTTTTGTTGCCGCCTTTTTACCTTTCGACCCAGGTGGTTTTGAAAGGTTTGTTTTGTTTTCTAAAAAATTAGCCACTTCTCCAATGCTTTCGAAGGGACAGTTTCAACACCATCACTTCATTACTTAGGAAATGGTTTCGAAATAGATGCTTTCGACTTAAATGTTTTTGAGACTCTTTTTCTGTGATTGAAGTAAAACCCAAACAAGTTTCGAAAGAGATAGTTTTAAATGGTTTCGAAACAGATGCTTTGGACTAAATGGTTTCGATTGATACGTTTTTCAAAGGTTTTGAAGGGGTAAATTTTTCAGAGGTTTCTATATATTTTAAATTGAACCCAAAGTGCTTTCGAAAGGATTGAGTTTTGACTGTTTTGAAAGGTTTTATTGAATGTTTTCGAAATGGGTGGTTCTTCAGGGTTTTGAAAGGGTAGAAAGGAAGGGTTTTTCCTATGTTTTAGAGAGGTAATGTTTAAAAGGTTATCTGATATTATGAAGCTTTCGGAGAAAAGAAAGGAAAGGTTTTTCAATTTGTTCGAAAGTCTTTTAATGGTTTCGAAATGGCCACTTTCAATGGTTTTGGTGGGGTTACCTTCAAGGATTTCGAAAGGGTTGTTTAAAGGTTTTAAACAGAGGTTTCGAATGATTAAGTATGCAATATAGCTTAAGTATTTTCAAGTTAAAATGGGCTTTAACTTGTGGTGGAAGGATAGTTGATCCTTATAAAATCCCATCAATATTATTTTAAGTAAAGTATATGTATCATGGAAAAATATCTTAGAGTAAAGCTAAGAATATATTTTCCTTGTATAAGCACGATTTAAAAGGTTAAATCATTTTGAAAAGGTTTTCATGGAAAAGGATGAAGGATTGTTAACCCTTAGAAAATGATTCGGACAGTTATTCCATTTTGATTCGGACAGTTACTCCAGTTTGCGGGCGGTCAGCCAAGTATATGGATAGATAGTTCATTTGTTAGCATAACGGACCTTGCTATTTCATTGTAGGCAAATAGTCCACTCATTACTTGTTTTTATGGATAGATAGTCCATTTATTAGCATAAAGGATATTGTTATTTTGATCATTTGATTAACTAATTTGGTTGTAGGAAAGAATTTGCAAAATATATGTTTTAAAGACGATATTAGTTAGAGGAATTCTGTTCCGCTAAGTGGATTAGTCTTACTTAATATCAGTAAACCGAGATGTAACAGAATTATTCACACCATTCTTTATGTCTGACTCAAAGTTTTTGTTTCTCGGGTACTCAAAATTAATTTGAGTAGGCCAAGGGTTAAGGTTTTCAGGTTTTAATCTTTTTGGTAAATAAAGCTTCCAAAGACGAGCTGGTGGATGACGGATAGCTAATTAGGATTTCAGGTTGTTTTGTTTATTTCCGCCGTGTATTAAGTCAGATATGACAATATTTCTTTGATCAACCAAAGGGGCATCGTCATATGTCGCTCTTGGTGTAATTTTTTAATGATTATAATTAATCTTTACCTAGGAAACAATATGGGATTATGTAATTTGAATATGAATCTGTTTTGAAATGTGATCAATAAAATGTTGTTTTTTGGAAATTTGTAATTTTGGTTCGTATTCAAGTGATTCTTATATTATGGATACTATTATCATTACCCTATTTTGTTACCATAAATTAATACTATGGATGACTGCAGCATCTGTAGCGCTTAGCTTTTGACGTCCAAATACAGGATGTTACAACTTGATATCAGAGCATGGTTTATGAAAAACTTTAAACTAAAAATGGTTTTTAAAACATAATCCAAAGGAATTTAAGTAAGATTGGGGTATGAGATAATGCTACAGTAACATACTTGTATTTGTTATATATAAGTATATGCTTTATCTCCAATCTCCTATCCTTGTTGGGTTAATTTTCTGTATCTCATGAGGTTTGAATACAGATATGGTAGGGAGATGAGGAAGAGTTAACTAAGGAGGGTAAGGCATCGGTAGGAAAGCCAAATGTAGTACAAGGAGAACCCAATGTCAGGCACAAGTAGATAATGTAGGTGCTGGAGTCCCACAAGTTGGAATGCAAGTTATGTATCAATTTTTTGTGAATATGATGCAAGCTGGAGTTGCAGCTAGAATGGTAGTGGAAATGCTGCATGGGCAGGAGTTCTAGAAGTTTTGGAAATTAACCACTATGTTAAGCTGAGTGGAGATTACGTTAAGCTTGGAGGGAAGCCCTCTTTGGGGAAAAAGGATGCTATAGAGGTAGACAATTGGTTGTTGCACTACGAAAGGATTTCTGTAGATTTGGAATGATGAGCAGAAGAGGAGGCTTGCTTCCAAACAGCTTTCGGGAGCGATTATGTTTCGATGGAATAGTGTAACGGCTGGTGTGGACGAGGAAACTTTGTCATGGACAGATTTCAAGGGGAGGTTCCAAGGGAGGTTTATGTCTGCATTAGCACAGTCTACTCTGATCAGAAAGTTTGGTAAGTTAGAGTAGGGAGAGATGTCTGTTCTGGAGTACGCTAGGAAGATTGAGGAGTTAGCCAGATATGGGTATGCTTCAGTAGGCACTGTGATGAAGAGGAATGAGAAGTTCATCAAGGGGTTGAAGCCTGAGTTAGCTAGGGCCACATTGCCTCATATTAGAGATCCGTCTGACTTTCTTATGGAGATGGCCTTAAGGCATGAGGAGATTCTTGATCCTCTGGAGAAGGGTAAGGCTAAAGAAGTCCAGGTCAGGCAAAATCAGAAGGGGAAGTTCTTTCCTAAGAAAGGTGCTCAGAAGGGTGGAGCAGCTAAAAATGGGAAGTATGATATTGTTTGCTTCAAGTGTGACAAAAAGGGGAACTATGCTAATGAATGTCATGCTAGAAAGGCAAAGGAAGTAGCCATAAAGAAGAATATCGGGTGCTTCAATTGTGACCAGATTGGCTATTATAAGAGCCAGTGCAAGGAGCCCGCTAAGGATGGAAAGGGCAAGGTGTATGCATTGGAACCTACTACTTCTAAGACAACAGCTTAAGAGAAAGGAAAGGCGGTTTTAGGAGGTATGCTTAAGATTCATGGTATATCTGTTAGCATTATATTTGATACTGGTGCATTGCATTCTTTTATATCTAGATGTTTCATAGATAAACTTAACCTAGAACCCGTACTTCATTACGGGTTACGAATCCAATAGGAGGGTATGCAATTCTAGGGTTGAGATGTGACCAGTTAGAGTTTGACCTTTTGGGTTATACTTTTGTTTGCAGTTTGCATGTGTTTGATTTTTAGGGTTTGAGATTATTCAACAAGTTGAGTGGAGCCAGGGTATTCTCGCATTAGATTTAGCGAAGGTTTCCATCGGCTAAGAGTAGCAGAGGTTAGTATACCTCTGACGGTGTTTAGGACCTGGTATGGGTCGTACGAATGGTTACTTATGTCATTCGGATTGATTAATGCGCTAGCTTTCTTTTAGGATTTGATGAACCGAGTTTTTCTAGCACTTAGATATGTTCGTATTGTATTCATCGGTAATATCTTGATTTACTCTAAGGATGAAAGAAGCATGATGTTCATCTTAGAGTGGTGCTTGAGACATAAGGCAGCATCAGCTAAAAGTGAAGTTTTCAAAGTGTCATTTATGGAAGAAAGAAGTGAAGTTTCTTGGTCATGTAGTCTCATAGGAAGGGTTGTCAATGGGTCTAACTAATATTGAAGCGATGAATAGTTGGAAGAGACCCGAGATGGTGATGGAAATAAAGAATTTCCTTGGGTTGGCCGGTTATTATCGAAGATTCACTAAGGATTTTTCGCGGATAGCGGCACTGATGACCAAGCTAACAAGAAAGGATGTAAAGTTTGTGTGGATCGATAAGTGTGAGGAGGCATTCTAGAGTTTGAAACACTTATTAACACATGCACCGATGTTGGTTGTTCCGGAAGGAAATCGGGATTTGGTAGTTTACACTGATGCATGTGGAACAGGATTAGGAGCGATGCTGATGTAGAGAGGTAAAGTGATTGCATATGCTTCTAAACAGCTTAGACCGCATGATGTCGGATATTCGACGCATGATTCAGAATTGGCTGCAGTTGTTTTTGCTTTGAAGGTGTGGAGACATTACATTTTGAGAGAAAGATTTAAGTTATATATTGATCATAAGTCGCTGAAGTATTTGTTCCCTTAGAAGGAGTTGAACATGAGACAATAGAGATGGTTAGAGTTTATCGCCACTTGTGACTTTGGGATTGAATACAAACTGGGGAAAGGCAATAGGATTGCAGATGCACTTAGCAAGAAATATCAGAATGCAGTATTGGCGATGATTGTTGAGTGGAAAGAATTGAAAGCATTAACAGATTGCAGAGTGCAGTGGAGATCCAAGGCTGGGTCTAGTAGAGATATAGTTGTATTACCATGTTTGGAAATTCGACCAGTGATGATCGAAAGGATTGCTTCTAAACAAATAGAGGATCAAGTGTTAGCCAAACGAATCAGAAAGTTAAAAGATGGAACCGAGAGGGATGACTTGAAAGATTTCAGTCTTGATAAGAATGGGTGGTTGAGAAAGAAAGGAAGATTATGTGTTCCGAGTGTAGGAACCATAAGGAAAGAAGTCTTAGAGGAGTGCCATCGTTTGAAATTCTCTATTCATCCAGGTGGTACTAAGATGTATCAAGATATGAAGAGGAGTTTCTTCTGGAAAAGAATGAAGCGGGATATTGGTTTATGTGTAAAGCAGTGCTTGATTTTTCAATAAGCAAAGGTCGAACACCAGAAGCCAAGTGGGTTGCTTTAACCATTTGATATTCCAGTATGGAAATGGAATCTGTTTCTATGGATTTTATTGATGGGTTGCCAAGGTTGAACAGGAGAAATGATAGTATATGGGTTATAGTGGATAGACTAACCATGAGTGCCATTTCATTCCAGTTAAGTCAGCCCGAATGGTACCAGTATTTGCAAAGTTGTTTATAAAGAATGTGGTTAGACTACGTGGAATTCCTAGTAGCATAGTTAGTGATAGTGATCCCTTATTCACTAGCAAGTTCTGGAAGAGTTTGTAGGAAGTTCTGGGAACCAAGATCAAGATGAGTACCGCTTACCATCCGCAACTAATGGGCAGACAGAAAGAATTAACAAAATATTGGAAGATTTGTTTAGAGCTTTTGTGTTAAATTTTGGGGGATCATGGGAATACCATCTGCATTTAGTCGAGTTTTCATATAACAACAGTTATTAGACTAGTATTGGTATGGAACCATTTGAAGCTTTGTATGGAAGGCCATGCAAATCTCCCATATGTTTGTTAGAGACAGGGAATAGGTTGGTTCTTGGTCTAGATTTTGATAGAAAAGCTGTAGAAAAGATTGAGGTCATTCAAGCTAGAATGAAGGAGGCTCGGTCTAAGCAGAAAAATTATGTAGATAAGTGATGGAAAGATCTAGAGTTCTCAATTGGAGATCAAGTTTTCGTCAAAGTGTCACCGATGAAGGGTGTGATCAGGTTTTGTAAATCGAGGAAGTTGGCACCAAGATTCGTTGGACCTTTTCCTATTGTTGAAAGGATCAGGTCACATATAGAGTTTAGTTACTTAATAGTTTGGTAGGAGTCGATGACGTTTTCCATGTTTCTCATCTTAGAAAGTGTGTTAGAGAACCGGATACTACTATTATATATAAATGTTGATGATTTATGTAAGATCATATGATTTTATGATATTTTTTAAGGTTAAAACCCTATAAATAACATCCAAATACCTTGAAAATTTTTATGAAGATCACAAACATTATTTATGAGATGGATTTCAATTTTTGAAATTTTCTGAAATTATGTGGAATTCATATGAATTTTCTAGTATACAAAATGTTAGTTTGGGTTAATAATTATTTTCGATTAAATAATAAAAGATTTGGGTCTGAAATTTTTATATGTTGAAAAACATATTAAAAGATATTTTGTGGAATTTTTGTAGATTTTTCTAGAATTTTTGTAGATTTTTCCTAAGTGTTTTAATGCTTATATAAAATTATTTAAGGTATGAGACTTAAATGTTTTATATAATTAAGGAAGGATAAAGGTCTTTTTGCAAAATAATTTAAATTTGTTAATTCTGAATGTCGGTAGCACTTTTGAAAAATTGTAATACTTTTTATTGGTAAAGAAAGATGCAACCAATCAAAATTTGACACATAAAGCTAGTTAGGTGAAAGAACTATTTGCTACATGATTTTCCCTGTTTCGATGCTTTCGGCAACTCGTT
Source organism: Allium cepa (assembly GCA_030765085.1). Classification (NCBI taxonomy): domain Eukaryota; kingdom Viridiplantae; phylum Streptophyta; class Magnoliopsida; order Asparagales; family Amaryllidaceae; genus Allium; species Allium cepa. The sequence continues at coordinate 1,015,279,019 of CM060935.1, forward strand.
TCGACTTGGTTGGCTTTTGACTAGGTCCCTCCGCCTTCAGCACCATCGAAACCAATGTGCATGGTATCAACGTATTTGAATGTAGCGAATTGGATAGAAGGTGAAAGGTATGTAGTCGAAACCAAGGGTTCCGAAGGGGTTGAGGCATTACTGTTTTTAAATTAAAAATACGCCAGCTTGCTTTCAACTAAACGGATTTCGACAAAGTAGCTTTCGACTAGGTCAAATGATTCAAAGAAAATGGTTTCTATTAGGTTGTGCGCCTGTTTTTAAATAATTGCTTTCAAATAAATCGAAACCTTTTTCTGCCGCCTTTTTACCTTTCGACCTAGGTGGTTTTGAATGGGTTGTTTTGTTTTCTAAAAACTTGGCCACTTCTCCAATGCTATCGAAGGGATGGTTTCAACACCATCACTGCATTACTTAGGAAATGGTTTCAAAATAGATGCTTTCGACTTAAATGTTTTTAAGACACTTTTTCTGTGATTGAAGTAAAACCCAAACAAGTTTCGAAAGAGATAGTTTTAAATGGTTTATAAACGGATGCTTTCGGCCAAATGGCTTCGACGATACTTTTTCAAAGGTTTTGAAGGGGTAAATTTTTCAAAGGTTTCTATATATTTTAAATTGAACCCAAAGTGTTTTCGAAAAGATTGAGTTTTGACTGTTTTGAAAGGTTTTATTAAATGGTTTCGAAATGGGTGGTTACCCGGGGTTTTCGAAAGGGTTGAAAGGAAGGGCTTTTCCTATGTTTTCGAAAGGCAGTGTTTAAATGGTTTTAAAGGAGGATGTCGGATATTTTGAAGCTTTCATAGAAAAGAAAGAAAAGGTTTTCCAATGTAATCAAAAGTCTTTTAATGGTTTCGAAAGGGTCACTTTCAATGGTTTTGGTGGGGTTACCTTCAAGGGTTTCGAAAGGGTTGTTTAAAGATTTTAAATAGAGGTTTTGAATGTATTAAGTAGGCAATATAGCCTAAATATTTTCAAGTTAAAAAGGGCTTTAACTTGTTTAGGAAGGATAGTTAATCCTTATTATATCTCATCAACAATATTTTGAGTAAACTTTATATATCATGGAAAAATAGCTTAAAGCAAAGCTAAGAATACATTTTCCTTGTATACGTATGATTTAGAAGGTTAAATCATTTTGAAAAGGTTTTCAAGGAAAAAATTGAAGGGTAGTTAACCCTAAGAAAATTATTCGGACAGTTAGTCCATTTTGATTCTGACAATGAGTCCAGTTTGCGGGCAGTCAGCCTAGTTATATGGACAGATAGTCCATTTGTTAGCATAACAGACCTTGCTGTTATGTTGTGGGCAGATAGTCCACTTATTACTTGTTTTTATGGACGCGGTCTCACTTAATATTAGTAAACCGAGATGTAATAGAATTATTCACACCAGGATTTATGTCTGACTCCAAGTTTTTGTTTCCCCTTAAACTCTCAGGTACTCAAAATAGATTTGAGTAGGCTAAGGGTTAAGGTTTTCATGTTTTAGTCTTTTTGGCGAATAAAGCTTCCGGAGACGATCAGGTGGCTGATGGATAGCTAATTAGGAGTTCAGATTGTTTTGATTATTTCTGATGTGTATTAAGTCAGATATGACCATATTGCTTTGATCAACCAAGGGGGCATCGTCATATGTTGCTCTTTGCGTAATTTTGTAGTGATTATAATTAATCTTTACCTTGGAAACGATATGGAATTATGTAAATTGAATATGAATCTGTTTTGAAATGTGATCAGTAAATGTTGGTTTTTGGACATCTATGATTTTTTGTATTCAAGTGCTTCTGATATTGTGGATAACATTATCATTACTGTATTTTGTCACCGGAGGTTAATACTATGGATGATGGCAGCATGTGTAGGGCCTAGCTTTTGGCCTCCAGATATATGGTGTTACAAGGAGCCAAAAGAGACCAAGGTTGCATCGATTGAGCTGACAATTGATATCGTGGTTAGCCACGACGACCCGTCACGAGTCCTAAAGATTGGATCACGGCTCAGCCCCCCGATGATGGAAGAACTTGCTAGTTTTCTCTTAGCGAATCTAGATGTGTTCAGTTGGACTCACTCTGACATGTGTGGAATCTATCCTGACATTACGAGCCATGCATTGAATATCGACTCGAGGATGTCTGGGTGAAACAATAAAGATGCGGCATGGATCTGAAGAGATCTGCCGCTCTCAAAGATAAGGTAGATAGACTAAAAGATAATGGGTTTATCCAGGATGCCCTCTATCCTAAATGGGTATCTAATCATGTACTTGTGAAAAAAGCAAAAGGGAAATGGAGAACATGCACTGGTTATTCATATTTGATCAAGGCGTGTCCAAAAGGCAGTTTTCACCTTTCGAGGATCGACCAACTAGTGGATTCAACCACGGGACATGAATTTCTATCTTTCTTGGATGCGTACTTGAGATATAACCAAATCCTAATGCATATTCTCGATCATGAGCACATCAGTTTCATTATCGATGTTGGGTTATACTGCTACGTAGTAATACCGTTTGGGTTAAAGAATGCAGGAGCGACTTATTAATGCTTAGTCAACGGGATGTTTAAAGATTAGATTGGAAAAACGATGGAAGTGTATGTGGATGATATGCTAGTGAAGTCACGATGATCAAGCGACTACATTAGAGACTTGGCAGAAATGTTGAAATCCTTCGACGTTACAAGATGAAAATAAATCCTTTGAAGTGTTGTTTTCGTGTTGCATTAAGGAAATTCTTAGGCTTTATTATTAGTGCCCATGGAATAGAAGCTAATCTCGAGAAGATTTATATCCACGATATCCAAATGCCAAGGACAATTAAACAAGTCAAGAGTCTGAATGGGAAAGTTGATGCCTCAAGCCAATTCATATTCAGAGCTAGCGACAAATGCATTCCTTTCTTTGATCTGATAAGGAAAGGGAAAAGAAACTTCAAATGGGCATAGGATTGTAAAGACGCATTTCAAGCTTTAGTGAATCATTTGGAGAGCCCCCATATCTTGTCAAAGCTAGTGGATCATGAAGATTTGTACATTTATTTAGCCGTATCGGCACATGCTATAAGTGTCGCATTGCTTCGCGAGGAGGATCGAATCCAAAGGTCAGCGTATTAAGTCAGCAAACAGTTAACGGAAGCTAAACAGAACTATTTGAAAATAGAGAAACTGGCATACTTCTTACTGATTACATCACGAAAGCTTCGTCCATACTTCCAAGCACTTCCGATCAATGTTTACACCGACCAACCGTTATGACAGGTCCTATAACGACCTGAGATGTCTGGAAGGTTACTCAAGTGGAATATCAAGCTCAGTTAATTCAATATTACTTATCTCCCTCAAAGGGCTATCTACGGTCAGGCACTGTAAATTTTGTATCTAGATTTACTGCGTAGGATGATTCTCTAGAAGGCAGTGAAATCCCTACCATATGGTGGAAATTGTATACTAATGGAGCATCAATAATCATTGTTCTGGAGCTGGAATTGTGTTTGTAACCCCTTAAGATTGGACGATCTATTATGCTTTAAATCTTGATTTCCTAGAAACAGACAATGAAGCCGAGTATGAAGCTCTAATTGCTGGACTCAATCTCGCTAAAGAACTCGGAATAAAGTCTCTTAAAATCTTTTGCGGTTCGCAGTTGGTAGTGTACCAAGTCAGGGAAGATTATCAAGCTAAAGAAAAACGGACTACTCCATACTTTACCCAAGTCCAAGAGTTGTTGGTAGAATTTGAGTGCGACGACATTTTACATATTCCATAGGATTGAAACAGAGAGGTTGATTCATTGGCAAAGTATGCTAGCACCGGCGACGCATAGCGGATGGGCTTGGTTTGGTCAAAGTATTAAATGCCCTAAGAATAAACATGATAGAAATCAATCGGACACTAGAAATGGAGCCTGAGTGGGAATCGTGGATGGCTCCGATCAAAGATTATTTGCTACATGGAGTCTTGCCAGATCAAAGAAATGAAATGTGACAAGTCCTTTGTAAAGATTCGCGATATGTCATGCAAGGAGGAACTAGTACAAAAAAGATTTTTCAGTTCCTCTACTCTGGTGTGTTTCTAATGATGAGATAAAATGTGTCCATATAAAATTTCATAAAGGGGAATGTGGCGACTGCACTAAGGGGCAAAATCTAGCAAAAAAATACTCTGTTACGGGTATTATTAGCCAATTACCAATCGAGATGCCGCTGACTATGTAAGACGATGCAATAGGTGCTAGATATATGCAAAAGTTCCAAGAGTTCCGCCGGTGGAAATCACGCAAATGGTAAGCCCATGGAAATTTTCCATATAGAGTCGGACATTATGGGTTCCTTACCGATCTCTAAAGGTGGCGCAAAGTACGCTATCGTCGCAGTTGATTTCTTCACTAAATAGGCCGAAGCGGAACCTTTAGCCATGATCACAACCAAAAAAGTAATTATCTTTATTGTTCAAAACATCATATGTCATTTCAGTTTCCATAAACTATTGTAACAGATAATGGGACTCAATTCGGTAGTGTTGAATTCAAAGACTTATGTCGGAGATATCATATTAAAAAGAGATTTGCAGTAGTCGCTCACCCACAAGAAAATGTATAGGCTGAAGGTGTGAACAAAGTTATAAAGTCCATTCTGAAGAAGCGTTTGGAAAAATATAGGGACAAGTTGGTGGATGAACTCCCGACAGCATTGTGGGCTTACTGGACCACCCACATATCCACAACTGGCCATACTCCCTTTGTCGTTGCTTATGGTTCTGAAGCCATCGTTTCTGTTGAGCTTGAGGTTGGGTCTCATCGAGTGACTTGCTATGATCCCAAAATGAAATAAAAATCTCCGTTTGGAATCTCTTGACTTTATAGATGAGAAGCGCGAGGAAGCCGATCTGAGGGTGACTGCGCATCGACATCGAGTCGTCCAGTATTACAACATTAAAGTCCAACCTAGAACCTTTGAAATCGACGATCTCATCCTAGAAGGGGTTTTTCCTACCCCAGCGCACATGAATCCAATATGGAAAGGACCGTATGTCATTGTATAAAGGCTTAGAGAGGGAACTTTCAAGCTAGCAATGTTGGATGGCATCACACTTCCAAGGGCATGAAATAGCGAGCATTTATGAAGCTATTTCACTTAGTTTATCTCTTTCTCATTTTGATAGTATTTGATTTTAGAATTTTCCTTAGCAGTTGATTTTTCAGATATGTAATAAAAACGATTATGTTATTTCTTTCCATTTAGCAAAATAAAATTTTGGACTTCCTTTATGTTTATGTTTGTTGTGGCATCATGTATTGGTTACATGATGAAACTAATTGATGTGGACATGTTTGAATAGGTTCCAAGAGTTCAAAATTAATCGATTATGCTAATTCCCAATGGGAATAAACAAGATGGGCTTGGACAGGTTATTCATTTGATAACTCTCATTCATAATCCAATGGACGGGTGCGCAATGAGGAATGGATGTGACTCAAACATCTGACAATCAAATAAGTCCTATTGAATGATAGGACTAAAATAAAATAAGAGTGATCGTGACACGACCGATTGCTCGCTAAATTAAACCCCTAACCAATGAGGAGCAAGTCAATCAATTATGGAGAGTACAATCCGACCGCTCTCCGAAAAAACTCTAAGTCCCTAGAGTGCAGACTGGGGTATAAACATAAATCAGGTATAATTCGACCACTCATAAAATAACTCTAAGGCCTCGGAGTATGGACCAAAGTATAAACACGAATTGGGTGTGAATCGACCACCCACAAAATTACTCTAAGTCCTCAGAGTGTGTACTAGAGTGTATACGTGAATCGAATGCGATTCTACCACCCATCAACTAAATTTTATCCCCAAAGTGCAGATATAACCATAAACAGATAGATGAGCGAGGTTTGACCATTTACTATTCCATGAACTCTGGCTTGAAATCGACATGAAGAGTATAAACCTACTAAGGATGGAGTTCGACCATCCAACATCTAACCCTGCTAACCTAATACTGGGGTAGGAGTATAACTACTCAAAATTGCTGAATTCGATGGTGTGGCACTAAGGCTCAAGCCTAGAATTAGATATGACTCAAGGCCACGATCACATGGAGGCCTTGGCATAGAGCTAGTGGACTGTTACCAGAACTAATGAACAATAAATTACAAGTACATTGAAAGGAAAGTAATGGTTCAATTACTTAAATAACAGTTCACACGAGAGCTCAATAGAAAATGTTACTTTTATTCACATGATAGATTTAAAAATTATGGTACGAGTTATTTTGAAAAACGAGATTCATACCCATATAACCACAACTAATAAAAGAAAACGGCGAACAAACAACTATGCAAACTATATACATGGCGAGCCAAAGTGACGGCTATTTCTTCGATCTTCTTTTCTTCTTGGACTTTTGGCAAGTGGTGCTACTTGATCCCCTGATGATTCTCTTCCTGGATCCTTTGTCAACTTTTGTAAAAGAGCTTTTAGAGGTAGGAGGAAGTTCATTGGGAATTGACTCATCAGGTGAAATAACTTGTAGTGGGATAAGATGTCGATCGTCGATGTCCACCTCGGTGGGATTAAGTTTAGCCTTTTTCTTCAGCAACTTCACCATCTCAATCGCTTCTACAGGCTAATCTCATCAGTATGTTCGAATCGCATTCATCTACCGGTAGTGGATCTTCAACCTTATTATCATCGAGAGCTCTGATGACATAAGCATCGAGCCTCGCTACGTCAATGGCCGTCGAAATCTTAGTTAGTTTCTCTTATCACTCCACGGCAGCATCGCTTTAGGAGTTTGATGGGACCCAAAAGACCTATGAATTTGTTAAAATAGCAAGATAAGTCTAAAACCATTGGGCGTGAAGAATAAAACCTCTCGTAAATTGGAGAGTAAAGTGGAATACCCATATCTGAATGACTCTCGGTTGTTGCTGAAGTGTCCTTTCTAAAATAGGGGTCGGCAATTTGGGTTGATAACTCAGCTTATATGAATCATAGCTCAAGTCCTGCACCGGGTCAAGGGAAATTGATGCTTCATCCGCTTGGAAAGAATAAAGGCTCTTAGGATCGGCCTTCGAGCATCTGTCAATATGTTTCCCTTTGTCAGAAGGCGTTGAAACATCAAAATATCGGAGTTTCGCGGTAGCAAGATCTAGGTGTTCAATTCCATGGAGGATCTCCCACACTAATTTCTCTTTATCTAACTTAGCTCCGCCCAGCTCCCTCTTTTTCATCTAATGATTTGCTCCCAGGCTTCAGCAAGTGATTCGAGATACCCTTCACAACAAAAACTCAAGTCGTGGTGGATAAGGACTTTGGCGTTGTATTCGATGATCAATGGATCAAAAAAGTCCTTAATTTCATTCCTACCAGGCTCCTTAACATCTCCTACTCGGGTTTTAATCTGTTCCATCATCTCCTTGCAGTCTTCCTCTCGTGCCTCCTTTTTAAAGGCTTTTACTTCGGAAAATTTCTCATCAAGTTTAATTTTCAGGCTCCTAGCTTCAATGGCCTCTTCACAGAACCATTATGATTCTTCATGAGCCTTCATCTTCTCTTCTTTTTCTTTCTTAAGAAGCTCCTCAAGCTCCTCGATGCGTTAGGCTAAGACGTCTTATTTCTTTTGCAAGGAATCCTTTTCCAAAGTAAATGCCCACTGCGATTGAGGGCAGCATTGAGTTCTTACTTATAGGAAGGTTCTAGATGACTCACTGCCTCCGACGTTTCCTTGGTGCTCTTTTCTACCTCAAACAGTTTTGTTTTCAACTCCGATAGTTCAACATCTTGGTGCTTGATTATGTCCTTATCGTGTTTCAGCTCTATCTTGAGACATTTATTTCATATAGTCGCTCGATTGACACTTCGAAGATTTTTTCTGCTAAGTATTGAAACGATTCATGCTGCACGAACACGTTATTAACACATGTGAGAGAACTTGCTTTGGTGTGCCCCAGGATCATATGTACTGTGGGAAGGAATTTAAGCCCATTGAAACAGATTTTTAGGAATATGGCCTTAAGTTCAGTCGATTACTCTACTGTAGAAGTATCGGGAGAAAAGCCCGGTAAGGATGGATCGGAAGCTGCAATTCAATGCTTGCTTGATCTATGATTGTTGCTTAGAGGTAGAGGAACCAAAGTACTGCTCATGTGATGTGGCAATTTGAGGGCTGTGAAAGGGAGGCTGGTCTCCGCTATAAACTAGAAAATTAGGTTGATCTCCCTAGTGAGATGTCTGAGACTGGGACATGCACTTGGAAAAGGAGGTTTCTTTTCCAGGACAGCTTTTTTTTCCATCTGTCATCTTTTTCCCTACGCCTGCTAGACTTTGAGTCACGCTTGGATCAATAATGCATCTAAGAGTCTTTTAAGTGATCGATGGCCTAGGTTTGAGTCATTGCATCTGCAAAGACTAAATGAGAACATGAGAGTAACTATTGTGCAAAGGATTGATAAAGAGAATGTAGTGAAGTGCATGTGGTCATGAGTGTCCTAGTGTTCCCCCTGACAAACCGGTGGCTTTAGCCTTGCTTATGGGTGTTCTCTCTCCTTTATCAGTAAGAAGAATGCCTTCATCGCTCCTAGTAGGATAATTAAGCCCTTCAATATTGATATTTGTAAAGTCATATGTCATAATATCATCATGAATTTGGAGATTTGAAAAGTCTTTAGTGAACTTTCCAAGTGTTGTGAAGATGATTCTTCTTTAATAGGAGTGATGACGAATTTCGGATCTGCGGTAGTTTTTCTTCTATAAAGTTTATATGTCGTCTTCTTCTATCTCTTGGTTGGTGTTTGAGATTGCATGCCTTGTGGCGGTTAGACCACAAGATCCTTGCCTACGCCCACATCAGCATCGCCAAGTTTATCGGCCTGGGAATCCTTAATCTCACCTTCTTCAATGTCATCTTGAGTCCCCTCGGCTGGGGGCACGACAAGATTGATGGCATCCTTTCTTGCCCTATGACGTTTCTCGGTAATGCTGCACTTCCGGGAGCCCAATGCTACGACCCTCTTCCAACAGCTTGAATAAAGATAGTAACTCATCGATTACAAGAAGTTTGATGTCCCTATCTTCGACAGGGATAGTGCGGATAGTAGAGACTACTCTTGAAAAATTAATGCCTTCAGGACATGGGCGGATACCTTTAGGAATCCTAGGTGTTAGTAGATACAAAAAATGACTTCAGTTAATGGATTTAAGAATCAAATGAAAATAACACATACGTCCTTCCAACCATCGCTTTGCGAAGCCAAGTGGACACCAAACATAGAACCACTTATATTTGAACAGAGAGAGTTTATTCCAAATGCCTATTTAGACTTGGTAGTTAGAAAAATGTAGGATGGACTTCCTAACTTCCATTTAAAGTTGTAAATGAATCTTATGTCCTTGGGAGTTAGTGGATAATATAAAAACGCTCATGAACAGCAGAAAGGTTCCACGTAGGAAGGCATAGCTGTTCGAATGGAGTTGAGTGGGAGTATAGTTATTCGAATGGAGTTGAGTGGATGCATAGCTGTCCGGATGGAGTTGACTGAGTGATCGGCCCAAATCTTTGGCACAGAGCATGGAGAGAGGGATCAGCATGAAAGCTTACCGATCCCTATTGGCATAAACCCAAAAAAGGGATCGACATACATGAATGTTAATCCCTACAAATGCAAAAAAAGGAAAAGAAGAGAAAGAGAGAGGGATCGGCTAAACACATGCCGATCCGTACACATAATAAAAATGGATGATTATGTGTGTTCGGCTATAAACATGTGCATATAAATGCATAAAAGTTGGCAACGACCCGTAAACGTGCGAGCACATCTAGGAACCATAACAAGAATGTGTACATAAACATGCACGTATGAAACTCAAAGGTCCTTTTTTTTTAAATCGACAGAAATTGAAATCAAACCTGAAGCCTCCAAATTCGAGACTAGAACAAACAGCCAAAAATTATTAGTCTTGTGGAACCAAACTTAAGAATATTAAACAATGGAGTATAGCCTTCGATTTGTACTAATGGAAATCAACCAAGCGCCATAGTGTTCAATGAGGAAAATAATGCTTTGGAAAAATAGTTCGTAGATGGACAACAGCAGAAAGCTGGATGGATTTCTTGTCAACGACTCTAATTTGCTTCAATTCAAAGCATGTCATGTTCAGCACAAGACGTATCTTGGGGGCAAGTGTTATCCGACACTCTAGCCCGGCTATAACAAGCTGATTTCACAAGTTAGATTTGATTACCATCAGGGCCGGCAATCCTGGAGTGATGATTGTGGGACCCGAAAGTTAAGTTTGAATGATCATATAAAGTCAGGATTAAATGGATTTAATGGATATAGGATGCTCAAAGCATGGAATATGGCTCAATGGATGTTGGCTCATTAAGAGGGATCGGTATACTTCATGAAGGAGTGGTTGGCATGCATTGAGGTACAAGTGCATTCTTGTATACAACGATCAATATCACGAGATCTACAAGTCAAATCCTATTAAATTTGGAGAGCAAGGTATATGGACCTTAGCGAACCTACCCTATGGATCGCACGTCAAAAGAACAATTTTGGTGGGATCGACATGCATCCTTTGGAAGGGATTGGCAGAGATCGGTGCTTAAGTAATGTTGATTCAAAAATCAAGTAATAACTTGAGTTCCAATGATCAAATGATGTGAAAATTAGGGGTTGAACATATTTTAGCATAGTGAATCCCTTGTAGGGATTGCTCCCTAAAATTCAACCAAAAAGGGATTAGTACTGATCCCTCCACGTCGGGCATTGGGCCTAGTAATCCCTCTAGTGGGCCCATATGGATTGGAAGGTACATCAGTTGAAATTTCAGATGGTCATCTTCACCTATAAATACTAGCCTGACAAGTCATTCTAAGGATCTTTATGCTACTTGTTACTCTAAACTTTATTGTAATCAAGTGTTTTGCTATTTTCTACTGCTGTAATCAGATTTATAAGTGATTAAAAATGTTAGTCTTCAAAGTGGACGTAGGCACACAATGCCGAATCATTATAAATCTTTGAATCTCTGATTATAGTTAATTCTCTGTTACTTGTTGAATTATCTACTCAGGTTAATTTTTTTGTCACTTACTTCTCTATAAAAAATTATTCATGGGCGTTTGTGGCCAATTTAGTTGCAAACACGTATGGTTCGTGTACTCTTGTTTTTTTACCACGTTTACCTGTATAGTATTTTAAGATTTATTTACTGCTCACACCAGACTGTTATCTGATCCAAAGTTTTATGCTTTACTTCTTATTATCTTGGGCACTCTTAAATGATAGACTGGATAACAAGTCTAGGTAATGCAGTAGCCGTTCGAAGGACAAGCTAGATGGTGCTATCTCATACTGTAACATGGATTCTACACTCTGCTATGCAGCACTAGAGAGCCTTTATAGTGACTACTTATAATTTTATTTGAGATAGTTATTGAGTTTGTTTCCATTGTATATACTTTATGGCATTTGATGTATAACTGTATGGATCTGTACTCTAATGATTTGTTTATATAGTTTTTACTATCTCTTCTGATATATCTATGATATTATATTTTATCCATGTGCTACGAGATATGGCACGTTCTATGTTATGTTTGTTGTTTTTCAGCTTGATGATCCTCCTATATCAGCAAGGCACGACCGCAATGCACTGTTCAGTTATTATCTGTTCTGGTAGTATAAGGCGGTCATCAAATTTTGTATCACAGCTTTGGTTTAACCTGAGTTGGTACCATGTTCCAGTAGAGGCAAAAAAGGAATTATTGTAACACCCCTAATTTTTGATAACATTATTTAGGATATTTAATTAGATAAATTAGATAGAATAACGTAAGAATTAAAATGATAGGGGATTAAGATTTGAATAAATGATAAGAAGGTCGTGCTTAATAAATTAAATGGACTCAAGAATGGTTTGTAAGTTAATTAAATTACAAAAGGGCTTATTAGGAAAATAGCTACACCTTATGTCCACATATCCATTCATTTTCACATTTACTTTCATTGCACAAATCAAACGTAAAAACTAAAAGAAATAGCTGACCATTACAAAAGAAGAATAGGGGAGAAATTCAATTTAAAGCTAAGGATTAAAGCTAGAGAGAAATTAATCAACAACAATTCTCAAAGTCCTTATCATATTCAAGGTGAATAATAATCTATATCATCTGTATTTTGTTTTTATGATCATTTATTTTCAGCTTTAAGATTAAATCCGTTTTTATGATGATTTGGACGATGATATGCTTGGATCATAATATGTTTGAAATAAATAAGATTATTTAAATATGATTTTATACAGCTTTAAGGGTAAAACCGATTATAATGATTTTCATATGCCATAAGGAATTTATATGTTATGTAAAACATAATTTTGGAGTTAGGTTTTAATTTTCGTAATTTTCTAGGTTATGGAGAATTTGTTATGAATTTTCAAAGGAAGATATGGTTAATCAGGTTTAGAAATTTATTTCAAAAGTTATATTGAGAATTTGGATCTGAAATTTGGATATGTTAGATAACCTATTAAAAGTAAACTTCTGTGATTTTGGGGATTTTTCTTAAGTGATTTACTATGAGAATTAAATTATTTTAAAAGGAGGAACTAAATGATTTAATTGTTTTGTGTAATAGAAAGGCTTATTTGTTAAATCAATCTTGGTTTAGATCTAAAATTATGCTATAGTTATTTTGGTAAAATTTTTGAAAAGTTGAGGCAACCAATCACATTTTTACAAGTAGGCAGGTTAGTTAGATTGTATATGCTTTAATTGGCCTTAAATCAGTTTTTACTCAGAAAAGTGGGTTTCGCCACTTTTAGAAGCTGCCTTTCGACCCTATGCTTACGCCTCGACTAAGTCGAAATCAATCAAGTCAAGACCAACCCATGCTGAAACCAATACACAAGTTATCAATATAATTGGTGCATAGAGGATTGGAAAAGGGCGGAAGGCATGGCGTCGAAACTATTGCTTTCAATAGGGGCTGAAACCTTTATTTTGTTTTCCAAAGAAAAGCACCTGCCTTATTTTACATGGAGCTTTCAAAGGAGTCAAAACATATGCTTTCAAAAAGGGTTTTCTAGCTGGCTTTCGAAGAGGGTTGCCATCTTTCATTTTAAGTTAGAGCTTTCGAATGAGTTCATTAATCATAAAACAATGCTTTCAAAAGAAGTGGTTCTGACCTTGTCCAAACCCTGCTATAGTTCTTTTGCTTTATGAATGTATTGAAGTCAGCAATACTTTCGAAGGGTAGCCTTTGTTTTAAACTTAAACTAAGCCACTTCCAAAATTCTTTCGAAAGGGTTCAATGGTTTCAAAGGAAATGGCTTCAAAAGGGGGTTTCGATGTTAACCTTCAATATTTTACTTAAAAGTTTTGAAGCTTTCGAAGGGATGGTTCCGATGCCATCAAATTTTGCCCAAACAATTTTATACGAAAGGGGTACTGTCGTGTATATTCACTTTGACCCAAAAGATGTTTTAAAGATAAATCCAAAGTTTTCAAAAGGGGTACTTCCAATGGTTTCGAAAGTGGTACTTTCAAATGGTTTCGAAGCTAAGCATCTGTAGTTGAATGGTTTTGCTTTAATACATTTGAAAGGTTTTGAAAGAAAGGTTTTAAGTGTTTCGAAAGGCAGTTGCCTACTGTTTTGAAAATAAGATTTTAACGCTTTTGAAAGGAAGTTTCCAATGGTTTTGAAAGTAAAGGTTTAAAGGTTTCAAATGCCTTAGTTTTTCAAAACAAATAACCTAATCTCATTTTGAAGGAAAACCCATGGCTAAGATAAAGGAGTTTTGGAATGGTTTTAATTATGAAGTTTTGAAAAAGCTTTTCCTTGATGAACTAATAGGTTAAAAGGATTAACCATATTTTATATAAAAATGATTTCAAGGATGTTAAACTCACAGGTGTTGGTATTATTAAGTAATTATGTTGCTTCTTCAAAAATATAAATATATTTACATTAGAATGGACCCACAACTGCAACTTTTGGAAAATGGCAGAATAACCAGCTAGGTTGATCCAGTAGTGAATATAAATTGACTTAACTCCTAAATGATGAGAATTTCATCTAGTAGGTCAGATAGACCAGAATGTAGGATGCTTAAATATTAATTAAAGAAGTTGTCAAGTAGACAGGTTCTTGTAAACCCATGAAAACTATGTGTAGGAAAGTTATTGGCAGAAGCCAATAGGTTCATAGTGATCCCATGAAAACTATAATTAGATTGAGTTATTGGCAGGGGCCAATAGATTTGTTGTGAACTCATGAAAACTATATATGGATTGAGTCATTGATAGATGTCAATAGGTTCCTAGTCAACCTATGAAAACTAGGATAAGAGGGAAGTTATTGGAGTTACCAATAGGTTTAGGGAGAACCCATGAAACAATGAAATTATTGGCAGGGGCCAATAGGTTCTTAGTGATCCCATGAAAAGTATGAAACTAGATAGCGAGTCCATAAGCATTAAACAGGCTATTAGTCGGCTCATGAAAACTAGTAGGTTAATAGTGACTCTAGAAACTATATTTGAGACAAGTAGTCAAAAATGAGTGGGGATGGGAATCCAAAATTTATTTACTTGTTTGCATATCATCATATTATTTTGAAATGTTATATTTTTAACCACTGTGGATGCAGGAGCACAATATATGGTTTTATAAAGTTTTAGGATACTAGTGAGGGGAAAACCCATTCCGCTATGTCGCGTAGTCTCACTAGATATCTAATTGTTTTGAGATGATAGATTATTGTTCATACCAGGCTTATGTCTGACTCAAAGTTTATGGTTTTTCCTTAAACTCTCAGGTGCTCAATTGATTTTGAGTAATTTGAGAGTTGAGGTTTTTAGATACCCCTTTAGACGAATAAGCTTTCGGAGACATGCAGGAGGCATGATAGTTATTTAGAGTTCTATTTTATTCTGATTCCGTTGTGTTGTTGTTAAGGAAAAGTTGTCTAATTGCCTATATATACTCTAATCATTCAAGGAAGCATCTTCATATGTCACTCTTGGCGTATGTTGTAATAATTATATTTTCACTGATTATGGTTCTTATATTGGGAATATGTAATGAATTTGAAATGTGATTTGGAATGGAATGAGATGTTTGTTCTAAAAAAATTTTCATATCCATATGGTTTTGTTATATCAATGTACCTAGCGTTATCGTAGTTTGTCACCGGAAGTTAGTACTATGGATGACTGCAGCATCTGTAGCTCTTAGCTTTTAGCGTCGAGGTATGGGATGTTACAAGTTGGATCAGAGCATAGGTTTATGAAACTTAAAAGAAATTTAAATGTAAAAGATTTTCAAATATAATCCAATGAATCAGAAAATAAGATCAGGGTTTGGGATAATGCTATAGTAACGTACTTGTATTTGATATATAGATATATATAAGTACGTATTCTCTTCTCTCTTAGACCGTTCTTCTGTATATTACTAAGGCTCATATGCAGATTTATGAGAAAAAAGATATGGAAGTAGGAAACGGAAGAGGAAATCTCGGCGGAGAAAGCACCACAACCAACGAAAATGTTCGACCTGATACCAGGAGGAACCAAGGTCAAAAACCAAAATGCTGACGCTAATGTGGATGCTGGAAATCTACCAGTAAAAATAAGGGCAATTATCAGTTCTTTGTCAATATGATGTAAGCTGGAGCTACTGCTGGTGTGACTAGAAATGTTAGAGAAACTAATCTTGTGGCTCCCGCTGGGAATAACTATGCTAAGCTGAGCAGAGATTACACCAGTTTTGGTGGGAAACCATTTATGGGAACAGAGGATCATATAGGAGTTGAGGATTGGCTGTTGTATTGTGAGAGAATCTTTGCTGATTTGGGTTCGGATGATGCGCAAAAAAGGAGGCTAGCCTCTAGGCAGTTGCAAGGGGCAGCATTTCATTGGTGGAATAGTGTTATTGTAGAAGTTCCGGAGGAGGAGTTGATTTGAACAGAGGTTTGTATCTGAAGTTGCTAAGTCAGCATTGCTGAGAAAAATTATGGATTTGGTACAAGGAGAAATTTCGGTAATCCAATATGCTACTAAGTTTGATGAGTTGTTCCGATATGGACATACTACTTTAGACACCAACATCAGGAGAAGTGAGAGGTTCATTCGAGGATTGAGACCTGAGCTTGCTAGGGTGACCCTGACACATATCCATGATCCTTGTAATGTGGTTGTGGAGATGGAAATCCGCCATGAAGAGATGCTTGTTGTTTGTGCTAGAGAGAAGCCAGTTGAAACCCATGGTTCTCAGGGAAAGAAAATGAAATTCTTTAAGAAGAAGGGAGCCCAGAAGGGGAAGGCATCCAAGAAGGCAAAAGCTGATTTAGTTAGCTTCAAGTGTGATAAGAAGGGTCATCATTCTTATGAGTGTTGGTTAGGTAAAGGGAAGAAAGCTGCAGATAAGAAAAATGTCAAGTGCTTCAACTGTGATCATGTTGGGCATTATAAGAACCAGTGTCCAGAACCAATTAGGGCGGACAAGGGAAAGGTTTTTTCTGTTGCACCATCGTCTGCTAGGACATCTGCAGTTGAAAAAGGGTAGACTATAATGGAAGGTACGCTTTTGATTCTGAGTATACAAGTTAGGGTACAATTTAATACCGGTGCATCACATTCATTTATATCTCAAAATTTAGTTGATAGGTTATCCTTGAAACCAATATGCCTTATTACTTCCTTAAGGATTGTGAATCCAATAGTAGGGTATGCAACTCCGATCATGAGATGTGAACAGTTAGAACTTGATTTGTTAAGTCATAAGTTTGCATACAGTATGTATGTTTTTGATTTTGTATATTTCGGGATCATCTTGGGTATGGATTGGTTGGGCAAGTATGAGGCTAGAATATTTTGCCATGATGAGGAGATATCACGGAGACACCCTAATAGTCATAACCGAATCATATTATCAGCGAAGAATTCTAACCAGAGTAGTTGTGCTTTGTTAAGTACTATGGAAGTGGGGAAAGAGTTAAGTCAGGTTCAAATAGCAAGAGAGTTTGCAAATGTCTTTGAGCCGGTTACAAGACTACCACCGAAACGAGCCGTTGAGTTTCGAATAGATCTTGTGCTAGGAGTTGAATATGTGAGTAGACCACCTAGCAGGAAGACACTGACCAAGATGAAGGAATTAAAGGTGCGGCTAGTAGATCTAGAAGGAAGGACTTTTATTCGACTAAGCAATTTTTCATGGGAAGCGGCCGCGGTGTTCGTGAAGAAAACAGATGGGTCGTTGAGAACGTGTATCAACTATCATAAGTTCAACGAAAGGACTATCAAGAACAAGTATCCTTTGTCTAGAATAGATGATCCATTCGATCAACTGGGTGGAGCCAAAGGGTTTTTCCATTTGAATTTAGCGATAGGTTTCCATCAGTTAAGGGTTGCAGAAGACAGTATTCCTTTGACAGCATTTCGGACTAGATATGGTTCGTATGAGTGGTTAGTAATGTCATTCGGGTTAATGAATGCACCTGCTTTCTTCGTGGATCAGATGAACCGAGTTTTTCGAGAGTATTTGGGTAGGATCGTGTTGGTGTTTATATATTACATTTTGGTATTCTCTAAGGATAAAAAGGAGCATGAAGATCATCTTAAATTGGTGCTAGAGATGCTGAGCAGCATCAGCTTAAGGCGAAGTTTTCCAAGTGTCATTTTTGAAAGAAAGAAGTTAAGTTTCTTGGTCACATGGTTTCAGAGAAGGGCTTGTCAGTCGATACAGATAAGATTAAAGTTGTTAATAATTGGAAGAGACTAGAGATAGTGACTAAGGTTAGAAGTTTTCTTGGACTTACTTATATCGGAGAGTCATTAAGGATTTCCCGCGGAAAACACCACCTTTGACTAAGTTAACCAGAAAGGATGTGAAGTTTGTCTGGTCCGATAAATATGAGGAAGCATTCCTTAAGTTAAAGCATCTGTTGACCAATGCAGCAGTGTTAGTAGTTCCAGATGGAAACCAAGGATTGATGGTGTATACCGATGCATATGGAACTAGATTGGGAGCTGTGTTGATGCAAAAGGGTAAAGTGATTACCTACGCTTCACGATAGCTTAGAAGTGAGATATCATACTCATGATTTGGAGTTGGCAGCGGCGATCTTCGCATGAAGAATTGGAGACATTATCTCTTAAGGGAGAGATTTGAGCTATACACGATCATAAGTCTTTAAGGTATTTATTCTCTTGGAAGGAGTTGAATATGAGACAATGGAGGTGGCTGGAGTTTTTGGCTGCTTATGATTTTGGTATATAGTATACTCCTGGGAAAGTAAAGAAATTAATGGATGCTCTTAGCAGAAGACGTTAGAATGTGGTGTTAGCTATGTTGGTAGAATGGAAAGATTTAGTAGCTTTGACTACTTGTAGTGTACAGTTAAGATCGACTGCTGGTTCTAGTTAGAGTACCGCCATGTTGTCCAGTTTAGAACTACGACCAATATTGATCGAAAGGATTACCCTAAGCAGAAGGAGGATCTAGTGTTAGCTGAGAAGATTAGAAGGTTTGAGGTTGGAACTGAGATCGATGATCTAAAGGATTTTAGTCTTGACCGGAGAGGATTGTTGAAAAAGAAGGGACAGTTGTGTGTTTCAAATGTTGAGGACTTAAGAAAAGAAGTTCTTGGAGAATGTTATCGATCCAAGTTTACGATTCATCCTGGAGGGACCAAGATGTATCAAGATATGAAGAGAAGCTTCTATTGGGAAGGTATGAAGAAGGATGTTGTCTTGTGCGTGATGTGCATGTAAATGTGCATATTTTTACCACCATATTTAATCTATTTAAATTGAATAAATGATCATATTGGGTATTTTAACTTGTTTAAACCAAAATTCAAATTATTTTCAAATTGTCACATATTCATCTTCATACAGGGATAAAATGGTCATTTTTGTGCATTTATTAAATTGTGAAAATTTACTTGGAATTTTCTATATTGTTTTGCAGGAAATTTGGTGAATTTTACAAGTGGTTTTATGATGAAATATGCATGCACATAGAAGATACAAAAGAATGAAGATGAAAATAATTCAAAGTGAAGAACATGGAGGACCCCACCCACTTGCTTTGATTTTCAATTAAGAGGTAATGCACATGCTAAAAGGCAATTAAATCTTCATGTACATTTAAGTAGGGGATTATTGAAGCTAATGATAACTTGGCCATCACTTTTCCTACAAGGGCATTTTGGGCATTTTCCAAAAATATGAATTAGGGTTTAACACATGTATATATACCTCTTATGTTTCATGTAACCCTCTTCTTCCTTAGTCTCTTCTTAGTTAGTCTCTCTTAGTTTAGTTTAGGCTCCAAATAAAAAGACAAGCTCTCTTTCTCTTTCCATTGCTACTTAGCCATTTTTATTTATGTATTTTTTTTATTTTATGCAAAGTTAATTAGTGTTTTATTTTACTTACATGCTCTCTTTCTTTCATGTTAATAGTATAGATTTTATTTTATGCAATTAGATTAGTTCTCTTTTCCATTAGCTTTCATTTTCCTTTCTTTTTGCTTTCATGTTGCTAGCTACATCTGTTAATAAAATGACAAATATGAGATGCTAAACCTCTTCAATTTAGGGAGTAATGAAGCTCTCTAATTACGTAGCTTCAACTATTTGTTAATTCATGCTCTCTTTTTGTGCTTAATGATGATGTGTTTTATTTGTGTTGTTGCTTTGAATTTGATAGCCTATATTGTTGACACCAAATAGACTATTTTTAAACAATCACTAATACAAATGTCTCTTCATCAAAATATGATTATGGCATAAGAAAGTGATTTGAATTCAAATTTGATGGTCTATATTTCTAATCAATAGTTAATAGGCCATACCTAAAATAGATTTCATTTTCATTGTCAAGTTTTATGAAAGTTAGTAAGTGGTTTAAGAGGTGTGTTATAGTTTGATGGCTTATGTTGGCTAATCAATAGCACAAATATGTCATACTTATGATAAGCACATCAATTAAAACACTTATGACCATAAAAGAGATATCATGATTTCATATGTGTTAACTACATAATATAGAGTGTGGATTTATTCTCTAAATTGTCACTTAACTCTTATATTTGCTTCTCTTTTCTTTTAGTTGGCTAGTTAATTCTCTAATTCTCTATCTTAACTTTCCATCGACTTTGCTTTAATTTGATTGAATAGAATTTGAAAATTTACAATTCCCTGCGGATCGACCTGTACTCGCCACGTACTACTATAGTACGCCGTGCGCTTGCGGTATAAATTTATTTCAAAATTTATCGACGGTATTCTAATCTGATAGAAAACTTGCCGTTAAACAAGTTTTTGACGCCATTGCCGGGAAATTGTTTTGATTTTGATTTTCTATTCTTCGGATTATTTTTGTGTGATTTTATTTGTGTTTTATTTTGTTTGTTTGTTTGCATTTAAAAAAAAGAATTGTTGTATGTTTGTTCTATGAATTTTGCTTCCATTTTGCTTTGTTAGCTTGTTGCCTTTTCTATTTTCATTTTTTCATTCCAATTGAAAAAAAAAAATCATTTCTTTCTCTTTTACACTTTTCATCTACATTTTCTTTTTATAACTTCAATTTCATTTTTGCAAACACATTGAAAAAAGAAAAAAAATACACTGCTTTGTCATCTTGAACCCCTCATTTAAACCTCCTTCCCCAACCTCTGACTTCATTCATCACTGATCATCCATCCCCCTGCTTCAATCACCTCTGTGCAACTCTTCACTGATCACTGTAACACTTAACCATCCTCTTCACTGATCGTCATTCAGATCAAACACAGCAACACCTCCTCTTCTGCCGTTCAAACACTTCAACTGTCTTCCTCATACAACTTCCCCTACATTTCAACACTCTCATCCTCCTGTCACCTGAACGGTCATACACATACAACTGCTGCTACCTTACAGTCCATCATCACCATCAAATACCATCTCTGACCACCATACATCCCCTGTCAACATACATTTCCTAACCAATAATTATTGCCAACAATACCCACATTCATATATCAACAACTTCCCACTTGAAACACTCCACTAATTCTCCATCTCCAACTCCACAAACCACCATTCAACTCACAGCAACTCTCTCTGTTCATCACATTTCACTGCCTAGTCTGCTCATCACCTCTTTGTTCTTTGCATTTGCATTTTCAACTGCTCGAAACCACAAACGTGCATATATCAGTGCACGAGCCTGTTGCTGTCTACTCCATACCCACCGAAACTGTCTGACAAACCACCTTCTTCCTCTCCTCTGTCAACTGCCATTCAACTTATACAACTTCAAACATTACCATTTCAACCCATAATACATCAAACTTACCTCCGTTGTCAACATTGCACTACTGCAACACCTACTACACTACAAAATCAACCACCACCGCCAAACCACAGTACTGCTTCATCTTGCACACCAACGAACCACACCCATCATCATCGAACCACATCCAAATTCCAACACTCCGGCCATATACATTTCCGTTTTGATACATTTCATTGCAAAACAGTGACATTGCAACTGTTTCTCAACCAATCGCCTGCACCATAGAATAGAAGACCACGAAGTCGACCAACCCCTCGAAATTGCCACTGCCATCAACTCCTAGCTGCAACATTCCTCCACTCGTCTGAACCAATATCCCTAATCTACCTCGAACAAATTACCGCAACTAAAATCAAGCAATCATTCGAACTCACCCTTTTCACTACTTACCCAAACAGTAACTTCGCATCCACCCAAAAACTCACCTTTATCCCACAATCCATCACGCTACAACTAACTCGCGCTCGGGACATCGCAATCACGATCCTCGCGCTGTCGATTGGAGCTTCGAGTTCGACTTTGAATTTGCAAGTTTGAGAACTTATCAATTGGCTAGCTCGGTTTATGATGTGTGAATTCGACTTTGGGAAATCGATTTTGCGAAAACATGATTTTGGAATTCTGGCGATAAACGGCTAATTGATTTCTTTTATTTTGGGATTGATAGTGTAAGAGGTGATATTTAATGGGCCGGGTAAAGTTTGTTTAGGCTGGGTTTTCATTTTTTTTAATTTTATTTTCCTTTTGTTCTTTTTTAACTAAAAAAAAAAGAAATATATATATATATATATATATATATATCTTTTGTTGAGAAATCTTTTGTTTTGATTTATTTCTTTTGGTTTCAATTTTTTTGATTTTCTATTTGTTTTAGTGTGTCTTCTTCAAAAATAAAATAAAAAATGTATATATATCTTTGTTTTTCTTGTAGATTGCCAAAGCAGAAATTCGCAAAAGGAAGAAGTGCTTGCCAAACCAAAAAGAAAAATAATTGCTTTGCTTAGCTTGCCAAAAAATAAATTGCTTGCTTATAAAATAATTTTGTACCCTTATCTATTGTTTTGTTTGCTTTGCATCGTTGATTGCTTGCATTTACATTTATATATAAAAAAATTCAAAAACAAAAATCCATTCATAGTCGCATTATTAATACACGTTTAGTTTCTGTTTTGCATCCCATATTAGATTTTTGTTAATAATAACGGTTAGACATCGATAACACTTAATTGTATATTGACAAGCTGTCTTCTTTGAACAATTTAATTTCTTGGTGTCTAAGCTACGGCAGAGTAATAACCATTTATAAATATTACAGTGATTCGTAAATATTATAATAGTTGTTCCTCTGAAGGTACTTAAACCTTCGGCTATATTGCTACGGTGATTCGTGGTGCACCGATAAATCCTATCTGTTACCTGGCTGAGAACTATCTTGTTTATCTAAGACAATGTGTGAGTATACAATTTTGGGTTAACTTAGGATGTATCATTTGTAATTAACCCCTACATTCATTTAGTTACATTAGTTCATGCATATTTTAAAACAAAATTAAAATCCAAAAATAAAAAAAAATTGTAAATATTCATTTTTCTTTGAAATTTTTAAATCCTTTTTCTTTGAAATTTCAAAAATCCAAAAAAATTTAGAAAATCAAAAATCTAAAAAATATATATATAATATTTTCAAAAAAAATGAAAAACCAAAATACAAAACAAAAATCAAATTTCCATTTTGAAAAAAAAAGTGTAAATATTTTTCCATTATTAAAAAAACCAAAAGAAAAAAATTCTTGAAAATGTCCTAGTTTCCTCACTCACTTGAATTTTACAATAGTTGTGAAAATCAATATAATCCATATGATTTCACTTCAAATTCGTATGGATATTTTGACGACAACTATTCTTTAAACAATTCGAATTTTGAACAACAAAGTTTTCAAAACGATGATCAACCCTCAAATATCGAAAATAACATTTGATCTCTACTTGAAATCTCTACACAACAAAATCAAATGATAAATGATTTGTGTAATTCTTATTTGTGTGATAAGTCAAGTCAAAATTTTCAAAATAATCAAAATTTGAATTCACTTCAAAATTCAAACGACTTCGAGTATAACCCATGCCACTTCATTTCCGAACTCCAAAATGAATTTCAAACTCAAAATGAAAATGGAAACAATTTTTGAAATGAATTTGACAATGGGAATAATCTTAACCACAATACGATTGAAAATCTTTGTTCTCAACAATTTCAAAGTGAAAATTCTCATGTTAATAACTATAAATTGGATTTTGTTGAACAAATGACGAAATTTATGATGATCACATGGATTTGTTGATTAAAACATACAAAAAATTACATGGACAACAAAATCAAATCCCAATGTGCAATGAGTCAAATAGTAATCCATATTTTACCACAATTGACAATTTTCAAACAACAACTTTTGAAACTAAAAATGACGATCTTAATGAAGTTGTTGAAAACATGGTAATTGAGTTGGATTTCAATTCTTTTGAGGATGTGGAACCAAATTTAAAATTTGACTTCACTTTTCTCGATTTCATAAATTTAAACACAACAACTTTGGATTTTGAACTTAAGACATGTAATAAAGTTGTTGAAATTCAATAAAGGAAGACGAATTCAATGAACATAATTTCTTTGGACTTTTCGAAAATGAGTTGTTGCATTCTGAAGGGGAAGATTTAAATCACCACTTTGATTTTGAAATCAATAATTTCAAAAAACTTATCAAGAACGAGTTTGAATTTTAAAATGGTGAAAATAAACTTGAATTTCAACTAATTGTTTTATCAACCCCGAAAATCATCCAAAATAAAACAACTCGTGCGATTTTTAATAAAACGGCATTCTTTTTCTAAATCAACCTTCAGCTTCGAAATCTTTTAGGGTTTGGTTTTTCGAGCTTAAGTTGTGTCTCGCATACTTGACGATACAAATGAATCGGTCTTTGGAAGACCGTTTCATTTACTTTTTAATGATATACTTTCTTATGCCGTGTAAATACATTTCATTCTCATATAAATAATAATAAACATTCCTTTCACTTGGGTTGACAGTGGGGACACAGTCAAAATCAAGTATGGAGGGAAAACTCATCTTCATTTTTAATTTTTAATGGTTTATTTTTGCTTTTTCTTTTAAAAACTCAAAAAAAAATATAAACAATCCAAAAACCAATTTTCTTTTAATTTATTTTTAAAGAAACACTATAGGATAAATATATGGTTTTGGTTTACTAAATTGAAATTTTTGAAAATTTATTCGTCTTAATAAAAATAAAAATGAAGTTTTATTACAAATAACAATGGTTTAACTAGTATATAGAAAGATTCATACGTGTTAATTATGAAATACATCCTAATTGAAAATCTTTGTCTTAAAAATGGTGAATTTAAAGTAAAGGATAAAACATTTTTTTGTCTTCTAAGTTAAATGGTGCTATGATGATTTTGCAAAACCCTCTCTCATTAAAAAAACAAAACAAAAAACAAAACAAAACATTTGTGTATGTATGTGTGTGTGTCTATATATATATATATATATATATATATATATATATTCTGTTAACACCTATGGTAGATAGGTGTACACACTTGTGTGTATACTCGCCATGCTTCGTACTTTTCTCACATAAGCCTGAAAGGCAGTGCGTGATCGGTATATCTGGCCTCAATTTATCTAAGTTAAGTGTATATATATAAAAATTCTTTTATTAATAATGTATACAGTCGATAGGTGTTCACACTCGTGTGTTCACTCGCCACGCTCTGTATTCCCCTTACATAAGTCTGTAAGACAATGCATGGGTAATATATCTGGCCTTAGTTTACCTGAGTTAGGCATATAAATATTGTAAATATCAATAAAATTTTCAAAATACAAGAGTGAGTAAGCAATTGAAATCCTAGCACTATTTTTTAACTTATTTGATTTGACTTGTTATTGAAAAGAAATGAATATACCACTTTAATAAACTTTGATAATCAACTAAGGATCCATTTTATAATTACACTTTGTTATCAACTGAAACAACAAGTTAAACTATAGTCTATTTGTTATGATAGCTTAATTTTTGTTGGAAATTTTGATGAGTAAATGACTTAATTTTTCAAAATAATGAACGAAACCTATATTTAACTTATTTATGTCCATTTAAAAGTAAACCTTTCATTTGTAAATATTTCCAAAAACCCGCATTCATCTTTTGCATATAAATCTTGCATTTTATAAATATTTTCATCCTGCATTTGGATTTTGTAGGCCGTATACGCTGAAAACCCTCACGAGACAACACTCGTCCTACTGGGGACACCCAGACGTTTAACGACTTGTTGCATAAGCTCAATGCAATCGTGCTCCCTACGAAAACGGATTTGTCTTAATTTTTCTTTATTCGATGACGAATAAAAAGATAAGTGTGGGGTTATTTGATGTGCATGTAAATGTGCGTATTTTTACCACCATATTTAATCTATTTAAATTGAATAAATGATCATATTAGGTATTTAACTTGTTTAAACCAAAATTCAAATTATTTTCAAATTATCACATATTCATCTTCATACAGGGGTAAAATGTGCATTTATTAAATTGTGAAAATTTACTTGGAATTTTCTATGTTGTTTTGTAGGAAATTTGGTGAATTTTACAAGTGGTTTTATGATGAAATATGCATGCACATAGAATACACAAAAGAATGAAGATGGAAATAATTCAAAGTGAAGAACATGGAGGACCCTAACCACTGACCTTGATTTTCAATTAGGAGTTAATGCACATGCTAAAAGGCCATTAAAGCTTCATGTACATTTAAGTAGGGGATTATTGAAGCTAATGATAACTTGACCACCACACTTCCTACAAAGGCATTTTGGACATTCCCCAAAAATATGAATTAGGGTTTAACATATGTATATATACCTCTTATGTTTCATGTAACCCTCTTCTTTCTTAGTCTCTTCTTAGTTAGTCTCTCTTAGTTTAGTTTAGGCTCAAAATAAAAAGGCAAGCTCTCTTTCTCTTTCCATTGCTACTTAGGCATTTTTATTTATGTATTTTTTCTTTATTTTATGCAAAGTTAATTAGTGTTTTATTTTACTTACATGCTCTCTTTCTTTCACGCTAATAGTATAGATTTTATTTTATGCAATTAGATTAGTTCTCTTTTCCATTAGCTTTCATTTTCCTTTCTTTTTGCTTTCATGTTGCTAGTTACATTTGTTAATCAAATGACAAATATGAGAGGCTAAACCCATTCAATTTAGGGGGTAATGAAGCTCTCTAATTATGTAGCTCCAATTATTTGTTAATTCATGCTTTCTTTTTGTGCTTAATGATGATGTGTTTTATTTGTATTGTTGCTTTGAATTTGATAGCCTATATTGTTGACACCAAATAGGCTATTCTTAAACAATCACTAACACAAATGCCTCTTCATTAAAATATTATTATGGCATAAGAAAGTGATTTGAAATTCAAATATGATGGTCTATATTTCAAATCAATAGTTAATAGGTCATACTTAAAATAGATTTCATTTTCATTGTCAAGTTTTATGAAAGTTAGTAAGTGGTTTAAGGGGTTTGTTATAGTTTGATGGCTTATGTTGGCTAATCAATAGTACCAATATGGCATAGTTATTATAAGCACATCAATTAAAGCACTTATGACCATAAAAGAGAGATCGTGATTTCATATGTTGAGCTATATAATCTAGAGTATGGATTTATTCTCTAAATTGTCACTTAACTCTTATATTTGCTTCTCTTTTCTTAAGTTAGTTAGTTAATTCTCTAATTCTCTAGCTTAACTTTCCATCGACTTTGGTTTAATTTGATTGAATAGAATTTTAAAATCTACAATTCCCTACGGATCGACCCGTACATGCCACGTACTATGATAGTATGTCGTGCGCTTGTGGTATAAATTTATTTCAAAATTTATCGATGCTTTTCTAATCCGATAGAAAACTTGTCGTTAAACAGTGGGTTAGGCAGTGTGCAAACTGTCGACAAGTGAAATTCGAACATTAGAAGCCGAGAGGGTTGCTTCAGCCTTTAGAGATTCTAGTTTGGAAATGGGATTCGATATCTATGGATTTTATAGACGGGTTTCTAAGGTCAAACAGAGGAAATGAAAGCATATGGCTCGTAGTGGACAAGTTGACCAAGAGTGACCATTTCATTCCAGTTAAATCAACCAGGATGGCACCTGTTTTAGCCAAGTTGTTTATGAAGAACATACTTAGACTACATGGGATTTTAGTATAGTCAACGACAGATATGCTTTATTTAATAGCAAATTCTAGAAGAGTCTACAGGACATGTTAGGCACTAAGCTCAAGATGAGTATCGCATAGCACCCTCAGATGGATGGACAGACAGAGAGAGTCAATAAGGTACTCGACGATTTACTAAGAGCTTGTGTATTGGTCTTTGGTGGATCTTGGGAAGATCACCTACATTTGGTTGAGTTTTTCTATAATAATAGTTATCAGGCTAATATAAGAATGGCGCCTTTTGAAGCTATGTATAGAAGGCCATGCAAATCAACAGTATTTGGTTGGAGACTGGAGACAGATTAGTCTTAGGTCCAGATTTGGTTAAAGAGGTGTCAGAGAAGATTGAGTTAATCCAAGAAAGAATGAAGGAAGCTCAGTCCAAACAGAAAAGTCACATAGATAAGAGGCGTAAAGATCTAGAATTCTCAGTTGGAGATAAGGTTTTCATTAAGGCATCACTGATGATGAGTGTGGTGCAATTGGGAAAGTTAGGCAAAGTAGCACCAAGATATATTAGTCCATTCTAGATTATAGAGAGGATTGGAAAGTTCGCTTACTGGGTAGAGTTGCCGAGCAGCATGGCAGGTGCCCATAATGTATTTCATGCGTCTCATCTTTGCAAGTATGTGCATGATCCAGAGACTACTATTCCTCCGACAGAGTTGGAAGATTTGGTAGTAGAGCTAATTTGACTTTTATTAAACAACCAATTTGGGTTGTAGCGAGAGATGAGAAAATATCGAGGAACAAGACGGACAAGTTGTCAAAACTGCAGTGGAGCAACAACGAGAAGGACTGCACTTGGAAGAAAGAAGACAGGATTCCAGATACTTATCTTGATCTGCTTTGAGGGTATGTTTATATAAGATTTATATAGATAATTGCTAGTCAGATAGGCTAGTATGTTTGTTATGAGTCGATAAAAATGATTGGTTTGTTTGGTATTTAGTCCTTACTGAATTTGGAGGATGAAATTCTTTAAGGAAGGGAGCATGTAACACCCCTAACTTTTGATAACATTATTCGAGAGATTTAATTAGACAAATTACATAGAATAATGTAAGAGTTGGAATAATAAGGAGATTGAGATTTGAATAAATGATAAGAAGGTTGTGCTTAACAAATTAAATGGGCTTAAGAATGTTTTCTAAGCTAATTAAATTACAAAAGGGCTTATTAAGAAAATAGCTGCACCTTATAACCACATATCCATTCATTTTCATGTTTACTTTCATTTCATAAAATTCAAACGTAAAACCTAAAATAAATAGTCGGCCATTACAAAAGAAAACAATGGAAGAAATTAAATCTAAAGCTACGGATTAAAGCTGAGGGAAAATTAATCAACAACAAATCTCAAAGTCCTTATCATATTCAAGGTGTATAATAATCTGTATCATCTTTATTTTGTTTTTATGATCGTTTATTTTTAGATATAATATTAAATCCATTTTTATGATGATTTGGATGATGATGTGCTTGGATCATAATATGTTTGATTTAAACAAGATTGTTTAAATATGATTTTATATGGTTTTAAGGGTAAAATTGATTATATTGATTTTAATATGCCGTGAGGAATTTACATGATTTGTAAAACATGATTTTGGAGTTGGATTTAATCTTCATAATTTTCCAAGTTATGGAGAATTTATTATGAATTTTCAAAGGAAAATATGGTTAATCGGGTTTAGAAATTTATTTCAAAAGTTATATTGAGAATTTGGGTCTGAAATTTAGATATTAGACAACTTATTAAAAGTGAACTTCTGTGATTTTAGGGATTTTTTTAAGCGATGTACTATGAGAATTAAATTATTTTTAAAGGAGGACCTAAATGATATAATTACTTTACATAATGGAAGGGCTTATTTGTTAAATCAATCTTAGTTTAGATCTGAAATTATGCGGCAGTTATTTTGGTGAAGAATTATAAAAGTTGAGGCAACCAATCACATGTTTACAAGTAGGCAGGCTGGTTAGAAAGTTATTTGCTTTAATTGGCCTTAAATTGGTTTTTTCCTAGAAAAGTGGGTTTTGCCTCTTTTAGAAGCTGTTGTTTGACCCTATGCTTCTGCCTCGACAAAGTCAAAACAATTCAAGTCGAGACCAACCCATGCCGAAACCAATACATAAGGTATTAATATAATGGGTGCGTAGTGGATTAGGAAAAGGGCAAAAGGCGTGGTGTCGAAACTATGGCTTTCGATAGGTGTCGAAACCTTTGTTTTGTTTTCCAAAGAAAAGCACCTGCCCTGTTTTACTAAGAAATTTGAAAGGAGTGAGATGGTATATTATTATTCATACCAGGCTTATGTCTGATTCAAAGTTTATGTTTTCCCCTTAAACTCTCGGATGCTCAATTAATTTTTAGCAGTTTGAGAGTTGAGGTTTTTAGGTACCTCTTTAGACGAATAAGCTTCCGGAGACGTGTAGGAGGCATGATAAATATTAGAGTTCTCTTTTATTTTGATTCCTTTATGTTGTTGTTGTTAAGGAAAAGTTCTTTAATTACCTATATATATATATATATGTATATATATACACTTTGATCATCCAAGAGGGCGTCGTCATATGTCGCTCTTGGCGTATGTTGTAATAATTATATTTTCTCTGAACGTGGTTCTCGTATTGGGATTATGTAATGAATTTAGAATGTGATTTGGAATGGAATGAGATGTTTGTTTTAAATTATTTTAAAAAATTTCCATATCCATATGTTTCTGTTATGTCATTGTACCTGACATTACCGTATTTTGGCACCAGAAATTAATACTATGGATAACTACAGCATCTGTAGTGCTTAGCTTTTGGCCTCAAGGTAGGGGATGTTATAATTATCACCTTAGATAGGATCTTGAGTATGTGTGTGTATACATATGAGATTTCATACTTGTTGTAATTTTGGTTTTCAAAAATACATGCTAATAAATTATATAGTATAAGTTGCATACACATGAGCACCATAGACACACCTTTATTTATGAGAGGCCGATCATTCTTGTTACTAGTGAGAATAAGCCCGCATAGAAGGAATACTGTGAGATCTGCTTCAGGAGTTGAAGAGGGTGCAAGATCTGGAGCAGCTTTGCCTAATTTCCAAGCTATGTTCATACTGTAATGGCAACGATAATGAGGAATGCTCCTGGTGGGGTGGTTGGAGGGGGTGCTTCAGTGTAACTGCCTAGGGCTGGTTTCATTGAATTGAGCAAGGATTACTCTACCCTTAGAGGGAAGCCATTCCATGGAATGGAATCAGCCATAGAAGTGAAAATTTTGGTTGATACTTATGAGCGCATTTTCAGTGATATGGAAGTGGATGGAACTATGAAGAGGTAGTTGGCTTCTAGACAACTTCAGGACCAAGCTATGAACTGATGGAACGCTTTCAGTTCGGACAAGTTCAAGTCAAGGTTCGAAGAAAAATTCATTCTGGCTGTCTAAAAGTTCGTATTGTTTAAAAAGTTCGCCGAGCTAAAGCAAGGAGAGATCTCAAATTTGGAATATGTTGCGGAGTTTAACACTTTATCAAAGTATGGGATTTCATTCATTGATATTGCTTTGAGAAAGAATAAGAAATTCATCATTGGCTTGGATTACTACTTGGGAAAGAAGCTAGTGGATCATATTGATGAACCTTTTGAAATACTAGTAGAGACGGCGCTTCACCATGATATTTTCTACCCTAAAGCTAAGATTGCTATTTTTGTTTCTGCTAAAAAATAGGAGCCAAAACTGCATCAAGGCGATGAAGGCAAGAAGAAGTGGAATGGAAAGAGACAGTGGTCCCAAGGAAAGGGTGGAAAAAAGGAGGGTAAATGTGAACATACTTGCTATAGACACAACAAGAAGGATCATTTAAATAGAGACTGCAAGGTAAGTGAGAAGAAGAAATATTATAATTATGATAAACCTAGTTGAAGAAGAATTGTCCAAAACCGACAAAGGATAAGAAAATAGTGAAGGCGTATGCTTTGAAGGCAGTCCCAACTTCATCGAATGTTCCGTCGACGAAGGAGAAAGGAAAGGGAGCTGTCATGTAAGCATGTTTTCTATTAGTGATGTACATGTTCGAGTTTCATTTGATGTCGGTGCTTCTAATTCATTCATTTGTAGTGACCTAGTAGATAGATTAGGATTGGAATCGAGATAGTAGACTGACCCTCAATCATAACAAACCCTATTGGAGGCTCAACTAGTCTGTGCATGGTTTGTAGTGGTTTAGTCAAATCATGGATTTTCTTTTGTTTTGATTGTTTTTTTTTTGAATTTTGTTGGGTTCAGGGTTATCTTACGAATGGACTGGCTAAAGAGGTAAGCGTTTATATTGGATTGCGAGAAACTATTAGTGACAATCGGAGATGTGGATGGGTGAACGATAGTGATTAGCGCCTACCGAAGGATGGGGCGATGGTTAGCTTTCTATATTAGCTTGAGGTTCCTTAGGATGGGTTGTCATCTGTGTCTATTGCTAGGGAGTATCTAGATGTTTTTTAGGAAGTGACTGGATTGTCGCCGCATAGAGAGATCGAGTTTTGGGTTGACTTAGTGAAAGATGCCAGACCAATAGTTATGTCTTTGAGGCATATGGCACCTAAAGAGCAAGTGCAGTCTGAGGTGAAAGTGAATAACCTATTGAGGAAAGTGTTCATCCGAAGAAGCATATCATGAGGCGCACCTATGGTATTCACGACAAAGATGGATGGTTCTTTTAAGTTGTGTATGGACTATCGTGAGCTGAATAAAGTAACAAAGAAGAACAAGTATCCACTTTTGCATATTGAAGACTTGTTCGATCTGCTGCACAGTGTATAGGTGTTCTCTCAAATGGATTTGGCAATAGAATTTCACCAGCTTAGAGTAGCGAAGGATAGTGTGCCTATTAATGTGTTTCATGGGCCATCGGGATTTTTATGAGTGGGTGGTGATTCCATTTGGGTTAACCAACGCTCAGACATACTTTGTGGTACTAGATTAAGTGCGATATTGATGCAAAAGGGAAAAATTGTTGCCTATGAAAGTCAATAGCTAAAGTCGCATGAAAGAAATTACCCAACCTATGATTTGGAATTGGATGCAATTGTTTTGTTTTTAAAATGTGGAGGCACTATTTGTTAGGAGAAATGTTTGAGTTGTTTATGGACCACAATCATTGAAATACCTTTTCTCTCAGAAGGATCTCAACCTTCATTAGCAACGGTGGTTAGAATTCTTTGCCTCTTATGATTTCAGTATTTCTTATACTCCAGAAAAAGGGAATGCGGTTGGAGATGCATTGAGTATAAGACGTGCGGGGTTGGGGGCAATTTTCTTGGAACGGAAGCAAATACAGTATATACCTAGATTTGATTTTAGGCCTCACTACGAGCTAGAACCTAAAATGTTGGCAAGCTTTTCGATTATACCTACTCCGATTGAATGGATCGTTACTAGTAAGAAGTGAGATACTAGGCTATCAGAGATCATAGTGAAGATAGAGGAAGGAGTAGAATCTGAAGATATGAAGCAATGTGAACTCGACTGAGAAGGTTGGGTTAGTAAGGATGTTGTTTGTTCCTAATGTTGATGTATTATGAGATGAAATGCTAAGAGAATTGTCACCATTCCCAGTCGACCATTCATCCCGACGATAACAAGATGTACAGATATATGAAGCGTACCTATTATTAGGAAGGCATGAAGAGGGATATAGGAGAATTCATCTAAAATGTATAAACTACCAATTAGGGAAGGTGGAGCAGAAGAAATATAATGGACTATTGCAACCATTAGAGATTCCTAAGTGGAAATGGGAGTAAGTATCGATGGATTTTGAAGATGGATTGCCAAGGACTTGAGCTGGGTATGATGGCATTTGGGTCATGGTAGATCAGTTGACCAAGAGTGTGAGGTTTATACTCGTCAAGACAAGTAGAACGACATCTAAGCCAGCGAAATTGTATGTAAAATGGATAGCATGATTTCATTATGTGCCAAGTGCATTGTGAGCGATCGAGACCCATTGTTCACTAGTTTTCTTTGGAAGGACTTACAAGAGGCGTTAGGGATGGAGCTGCATCCAGCTTATCATCCATAAACGAATGGGCATACCGAAAGAGTAAATCGTACGTTGGAGGATCTCTTGCGAGCATATATTATAGACTTTCTAGGACATGGGATGATCATATGCCTTTGGTGGAGTTTGCATAAAACAACAATTATCAGTCGAGTATTGGGATGGCTCCATATGAAGCATTGTATGGAAAACCGTGCAACGCTCCTTCATTTGGTGGGAAGTGGGTGAGAAATCGATACTTGGACTAGATTTGATTATAGAGACATCAGAGTAGAATTATTAATTGACCAATTAGTTCTCTATCGGAGATATGGTATTTGTAAAGGTTTCTCCTCTAACGAATTTAGTTTGATTTGGTAGAAAGGCGAAGTTGGCACCATGATTCATAGGTCCTTTTCTAATGGTTGAGAGAATTGGAAAGATTGCATATAGGGTTGACTTACCTCGGAAGAAGGCAAGCGTGCACAACGTTTTTCATGTCTCTTATCTACGGAAGCTTGTACATGACCCAGGCATGATGATCACATCGGATCAGCTAGAAGATATTGAGATGGAACCAAAAGTTTCTATACCTCATAGGCCGCTTTGTATAGATGGGTATGATACAAAACAGCTTAGGAGGAAGACAGTGAAGCTACTGAAGATACAATGAATCTGAAGTGATGATAACTGTACATGAGGAGATGGAGAAGAGCATGAGGACAATGAGTTCGGAGCTCTTTTACTAGTAAGATCCATTGTTTATCATATCTACTTTCACCACTGTATGTTATATTTTATAGGTCAGTATTCTGTATGTTAGGATAGGTCACTTATAATATTGATTGCATGGCTGCATGTTTGATATGTGTGATGGTTGCTTATGATTGGTAGGCATGTGGGATGATAATGGTTATTTATACTTTGGCTTGTTAGGAGATTTCGGGGGCGAAATTCCTATGGGGAGGAGAATGTAACGACCAATATTTTATGTATCAATGGATCGTAAAATTGCTATATTTTATTCATATGAGGTCGTATGACACTATAAATTTAGAATATGACTCTTAAGGACAGTTTACACACCTATGATTTTTTTTTGAATTTCTGTGCGACCATTTTGATCTTTAAAAGCTTTTTCGGGCTATAACTTTTGATCGAAGTCGAATTAGATTCTCAAATAGTTCCGTTGCGTCTGGATGATGGTTTCCCATTTCGTAGAGTGGTCATAATAGAAAAACAGACTTACTGTTAGGTAGTTATGGTAGTTTTAAGTTCTTATAGCTGCTGGTCAGAATTAGTGCATAATTAATTAAGCCCATTAGTTGACCCATTTGTCTAACCTGAGATTACTTTGAATAGGGGTTGTAAGAGCCAAATTAGAACATTTCCCTATTATTTCAAATCAGGTCTAAACTCTAATTACCCCTAGATTCATCCTAACTCATCCAAATGGCTCTTTATATCAAACTATATTATGGACTAAAGATTTAATCCTCAATTAGAAGATAGAGCTCATTGATTTGATTGATTTGGAGTGCTTTTCTTTGCTGTTCGGATTAGATGTACACACAAATTAGTTGAATTTAGTAATTGGTGAGTAGTTTATGCCTTCTCACTATACTATTCATGTTTATATGGTAGAATTATAGGATTTAACATGTTTTACATTATTTTTTGGCCATAAAAATCTTTTCTAACTTTAGTGACATGTTAATCCATGCATATGATAAAGATTGATTAGAAATTACCTTGACTTATGTTCATATATTCACGCTATATGTAGATCTATGTAGAGATTTACTTGTTTATCTTATCTCTATGAATTGCATATTTAATAGATGATATTGCTTGTTATGACATGTTTGGATGTTATGCTTTGATAGTTCTTTTTAGTGTTGTTTACATATAGAAAGTTAAGTGGGAGAATTGAGCAAACCAGAGGCTAAGTTGGTCGGAATTGGACAAAACTTGGTAGATGGGCTCTGGAGCATGGTGGGAAGCTATGGGATAAGTCACATATTATTTGGAGTTAAAGGCAAGACTTGGCACCGAGTTATCATGATGAGACGACACCGATTTATGGGGAAAGGAGCTATGACTCGGTCTCTTGCATAGTTGGATAGAGTTTGGTCCAAGGTGTTGTTCTATAGCGAGATGTTGGAAAATTTTGCTAAGTATTGGATTGGGGTCGATTTATCTCTAGAAATAGAACATGGGGCTTTAGATTGGGTGTCGAGTTATCAACAAGCGATGAGTCGGAACCTAAGTAACTGGAGAAGAGTGCCAGAAGCATGGAAAGGAAGGTTGCCAATAATTGGAAAAGTGTTACTAAGCGCAAAGTTATACTTATAACTCGGTACCGAGTTATCACGCTGCATGGGATAGATGTGAAATTTTCAGGGGACGTAGAGGATTCACTGTAAGTCATGCTGGAGGTGTTGGCTCATTCGTATGAGGTTGGATGATGATGTAACGGCATGATGAAAAGTTAGAATCTTCAAATGTTGGCTCATGTTGGGAGCAGGTTTCAAGGTTGATGGCTCGTAAACGAGCGAGCCATATGATCGGGGAATGTGGATGGGTTCCTTGAATAATGGAAACTGGATTGAGCAAGAAGGGCTTGGTATCCAAATGGAGCAAAGGTGGGATCAAAAGTATGTTCTAAGGAATTGTTGGTGCTCGAAGTATTTTCTGCTATACTTAAAGCAGGGGTATTATAAATGAGGATGCCCATGGATTGGTAGCAAGGATCCATATACATTGGACATGTGGCTTTGGGTCTAGAGTCCATCTTTGGGTTGCGAGACATGTATCCAGCTTTTGGGTGCAAGATTTGAGAGTACAATAGAGAACTGGGATTTCCATTAGTTCCCGGAAGTAAGGAGACCATACGAGTTATCATATATTCAAAACACAAGGATGGGTGATAATGAGTCTTGTTTGATGTATGCTTTAGTTGCTTTACGTTATCACTCAGGGATATCATTTGTAGTAGGTACCAGAGATAGGGATATTTGGGCATCCACTATGGTATTTTTTATTGTACCTTTATGATATTGTAGAGTAGCATATACTGTTATGCTAAATCTTTGGTTGTAGGGATAGATCAGGTATGGTTCGTGTACTCTTATTCCTTACCATATTTACCTATGTAGTGTTTTTGGATTTATTTACCGCTCACACCAGACTATGGTCTCACCCAAGTTTTTATGCTTTGCTTCTTATTAACTTGTGTACACTTAAATGGGTAGGCTAGATAACAGGTCTAGGTGACGCGGTAGTTGTTCGGAGGACGAGCTGGATAGAGCTATCTCATATAATAACTTGTATGGATTCTACGCTTATTCCGTTGTGCGGAACTGAGGAGCCTTAGCAGTGACTGGTTATACTGGTATTTGAGATAATTATTGAGTTTGTTTCCATTGTATAAATTCTATGACATTTGATGTATAACTACGTGGATTGGTAGTCTGATGATATATTCACATAGTTATAACTATCTCTTCTGTTTTATAATATTATATTTTATCTATGCACTGTGAGAAATGTTAGGTTATATGCTATGTTTGTTATTATTCATCTTAATTGTTGTCCTATATCGACCGAGCATGATTGCATCATACTATTTAATTATTATCTGTGATGGTGGTATAGGGTGGTTGTCACTACAAAAGTGGATGTACTCAGCACAATTAAGATGAAGAGAGTGAATAGTCAACTCTACTTCATGAAGGGGCACTGGAAATGAGAGTTGATGCTAAAATATACTTATTATGGAATGAGAAATGTTATTTCTATTCCAAATTGCGTTAAGATAGAGAAAATTATTTTCTATAAAAATCATTCCGATGAGTTCAAGATATTTTATCGGAAACTCTCGACGGTAAACTAGTTATAATAAAAAAGTAGCTCATAATAAGTAGTTAAATGATGATTCATATTTCATATGCTATTATAGTAATAACGGAAATATTAGGAGCATGCCATATAATATTGATCAGTGAATGCATCAAGACACGATGAATTGATTTTGTAAATATACCAAATATTATTTATGAAATAATAACTAATTTTAGTATTGATTGAAAGTGAATGTATTTTAATTTTTATGAATATTTTGAATATCCACTATGAAATGATCTTTTAGAATAATGCTATTTGTTACATTAGATACATAACACAGAATTGTCCATAATTTTTATAGTATTTAAGGATTAAGGACAAAGCACGGATTTAGTGGGAGCAACATAAGAGTTGGTGAACTCTTCAGATTGGTACTAAAGATGTATGCAGTTGAAAGCTTAATGATGAAAAAAATGGTTCCACATACTTCGTTTAATTCACAGCTAATTAATATTAAATGAACATGTGTATTTGAGACATAGGAAATGTATTTATGGTAACTTCATTAAATATAAAACGAAATATAAAATGTATCATGCAAAGGAAACAAGAAAGTTCAAATTGACCGAACAGATGAGTATAAAGGAAAACAATTTCAAGATATCTAAAAATGAATAAAGATTCGATCTCGATACTCACATCTCCATATAATATATAATGATGTATCAATAAGAAGTAATCGGTCTATTTTAAACAAAGTAGGACTAATAATAAGTAAAATTGAGTCAACTTCTTTCTGTAAGGTTGGGTACTTAAAAGTAAGTACATAAAGTAAAGTACTATTTCATCTAAAATAAAATTTACAAAATCATGCAAGATAAGAGTTAATGAAACAACCCTTACAAATCCTAGATCAAGGAGTTGACCTATTGCATGAGTAGCGAGGTTGCACGTAATATTAACCTATGAGGGGTCTTGTGTGAACTACCTCAAAGTAGTTTGGGACCGATCAACGTTGATTGACCAATTTATGTTATGAACATAAGTTTGTAAACCTAAAACTGAATCCGTTTATAC
Source organism: Allium cepa (assembly GCA_030765085.1). Classification (NCBI taxonomy): domain Eukaryota; kingdom Viridiplantae; phylum Streptophyta; class Magnoliopsida; order Asparagales; family Amaryllidaceae; genus Allium; species Allium cepa. The sequence continues at coordinate 1,015,317,656 of CM060935.1, forward strand.
ATATTTATATAGGCAATTCATAATGTTTATGAAAAACTATTTTATTGCAATAGGAAATAATTGTGGTTTCATGAAACGCCAACTTCATGATGAAGGAATTTCCTTTAGAAATTATTGGTAGTAAAATGGACTTGGATACGATCCAAAGATAAATCCGATAAAGAACGATGGAGAAAAAATTAACCGAACTATATAGACACAACATATTAGAACGTCTAATGAAAAACTTCACACATCAAAGAGAAATTATGTATGTAATTAATGCCGAGTGATCGAGCAAGTGATTTTGTAGGTCAAGTGATGTACACTAGTTTGAAAGTGAAACAATGTGATTAAGCAAATGATCAAATTTGACATGCATACTTATAGTTTATGTACATCGTACATGCTTTAGTATATTATTATGTTATGTTGGCTTATGGAGAGTTTATAGAATGACTCTTTGATTTGTTATGAGGTAGCATGAATAATCGTTTAAGTAACGACCTAAGGCTGTTGAGCATAAGGTACGCTTAGTAGGTTGTTATCATTCATGTTCAATGAGAAGGTTTTTGAACTTGAGAAAATTACGAGCTATGTTTTCTAGTGATTGTGAATATTATTAAGTATTGCTATATGATTGTTTCCTTTTGTTACTCATATTATAATTTCAAGGACGAAATGTTTTAAGTAGGGAATGATGTAATGACTCGGAATTTTGAATACTTAGTATTTAAATATTTGCATTATTTAAATATTTGAATCTTAGATTAAATGTGAAAAAAGTGATTTAATAACCTTATTAACTCTTTTTTAAGTAATAGCTAATGATCGTAAACTTTCTTTAAGTAAATGTTTACAAAAATAAATAGTTCGATGTAATATCGATAAAATGACCGTAAATCGTTTTATTGATAAACAGCTTTTTCCCTCAACGGAAGTCATTCGAATTTTTTGTGCTTGTCTAATTAATTATTTTTTAGGAAATTAACAACTAAAAATATTTTAGTAAATATTAGTTAAAGCTTTTAGAAGGATTTAGGAAAAGATATTTGTGTGAATAACGTTTTAAATATTTACATGTGCACAATGAGGTGTAAAGTGAAAAGCATGCAATGAAGGTGGGGGGCTTTCTTGGTCGGCTAAGGCAGTTAAAGGCGGTTAAAGGAGAGGGATTAGCTTGTGTTTACACTTCATAAAATTTAAAAGCTTGAAATGTAAAAAAAGATCAAAAATGGTAGAAAATGATTAGCACTAATCCAATTTGTTCTTCACTAATCTTTCTCTAATTAACTCAAATATTCTCCAAACTTCATCAAAATTTCCCAATACCTTAGAACACCTTAGGAAGCATGGATCTAAATTAAAAAGTAGAAAGAGTAAAGAGGAAGTAGGGGTTCCATGTTCGACCATGAGAAATGGAAGAGATGGAAAGGTGTTGCCTTGTGATTTTGGTGCTAAAGCTTGGATCATTGAGTATTTGGAGATGGTACGAGGTGTTCTTAAGCTTGTGTGTGCTTGAGCTTGTGTTTGGCTCATGTTTGGATGAGTTATCCCACTATCTTGTATGTATATATTATGTATACATGTATGTGTGTGTATAAATATAAAGTTAAAGTGGCATTAGCTAATTAAAGTTATAAACTTTGGATCCTCTTGCTTTTGAAAGCAAACGACAACTTTATATTATATAACATCACTCATATTACCTTCTATAACATGTGGAATTATCTTGAATCAATGTTCAAATGATTGTTCGGATTGTGTATTGAGTTTGGAAGGAATATGGAATAACCCATATAGCGATGTCATTGTAAGCGCACTTTGAATCCTCGTATGTTTAAACTTGTTCTGTGTGATTATTTGAAAATCTATCGGGACGTAATATATTTTGGTTGTTCTCTGCACATATTTTGGTGTATGGATCAGCAAGAAATTGGTTTAGAAAGCTATTGAAATTGTGAAACAAAGTTGTGAAAGTTAGAAGCAAAAAGGTCGCTATAGATGCACTTTGAAAATACCTTAGTTTCGACAATTTTTAAAGTCAACTTTGAAAGACATTCTAGAGCTTATTTGCATTTTTAATAAGAAGTATAAGGGTATTTATTATTGGATAATGAAATAATAATTTTCTTTAGAAATTATTGGTATTAAAATGGACTTGGATGCGATCAAAAGATATATCTTATAATGAAGGGTGGAATAAAATTAACCAAACTAAATAGACACAGCGGATTAAAATGTCTAATGATAAATATCATACATAAAAGAGAAATTATGAATTTTATTAATGTTAAGCAATCATGCAAGTGATAAAGAAGGATGGAATAAAATATTCTATGTGTACTTTCCATAATCTATAAAATCATTGCTGCATATCGGTAATTAGACGACCTTCATCGTATATTAATATACTAAATGAAATAGATTCAAACAACATAACAGCATGTCATTCCAATTCAATAAAAAAATATCAGAAATAAGCGGTTTCATCAAGGTAAAGGATCAAAAACAAAAAATTAACAAAAAATAGAAATACAATACACATGCTAAATAGTTCTCCAAACATCATCGGCATATTGAATTTACAATTTTACGAACTCGTTTAGTTATGATGGTTGCTTTTCTAAAAAATAATTTTATTATATGAACTATTATAGAAAATATAAATATAAATCAATTCAAATATTGTTCTCAAACCAATCATCACTAATTACTACAATAAATTTTGTTAGTCCTTGAGATGATAGTTTTGATGACAACAACCTTAGAATAAGATTATAAAATATAAATACTAACATTATAGTTTAGATATACATGTATATGCAGGATTTAACCATGCAGGTACCAAGAATGAAGACTGTACAGCATAGAGATTCAAGATATCAAGATTGAAGACTCATGAGCATCAACATTATCAAGAGTTCAAGATTTCAATAATAGGTAATTTAATTAGGAATTTTGTTAAAACTTCTAGAAAAGCACTGGCATCTTAAAATCCAATTCATTCGTGGAATGGAATCCACTTCGAGTCCGTTAAAGGGATGAAACCCTAAGTAGGATGGAACCTACGAAAAATCTAGTGGAACATTGTTTTGTATCAGCTAAATTTTATTCAAAATGCTTTACAAAATTATATCTTGTTTTCAAAATGTTTTCAAAATCTTCCTTTTAAAAGAATCAAAAACATCTATCCTGGTTTTAATACTTTTAGCCTCAAAATAATCTTTATTTTCAAAATTAAATTATACTTGGTTTTAAACTATCTTTTAATAATAATATATTTAAATTTTAATATTTATACTTAGATTTAAATATAAATTATAGTAAAATTTTATATATATACCATAATATTATTCTCTATATTTACTTATGTATTTTAACTATAGTTAAGTATATTTATAAAGTTTAAAATAGTTTTAATATAAGATAGAAGTTATATTCAAAGAAAAACAAATCACCAAAATTTCCTTTGGCATGTCGACATCCTCAAATACCCTATGTCGACATGGTAGCAGTTGATTTCAAAATTTAAATTTCAAAAGAAGTGTCTATTCGTCATATCCGTTCACGAATGGACATGGCTGTTGTTCTACTATAAATAGAGGTTGTTTTGAACGAATTTCTAATCATATTTTTCTAGTTTTCACCCCTCTTCTTCTTCCACATTTCGTTATACACATTCTTACAATTACTCTGCCGAAATCAACATTGAATCTAACTAGATCATTTCTGGTTTGATTCTCTATCACTATCTCAATAAGATCTCAGTGCTATTCAGAGTTATAGACTTCTATGTAATCAATTTAGTGAGAAAATGTGTGATTGTAGCCTTGGAAATAAATCAAGTGAGAAAAGGTGTGATTGTAGCCTTGGAAATCAATCAAGCGAGAAAAGCTTGATTGTAGCCTAGGAAATCAATTGGGTGAACTTGTTGCCCCCGAAATCAAGTATCTCTACCCAGAGGATTGTGAATCTGGAATGGTGTACCTCGTGGCCTTGAAATCGAGGGTGCAATTGTATAATTGCTTTTGAAAGGAAATTCGTACTTGTGTACGGGACTAGATGTAGGGTAACTTCGAACCAGTATAAAATCCAGTATGTTCCTTCCTTTATTGCTTTTACTTTATTTCTGCATTTGTGTTTGATTCCGCGATCATATCTGTGTTTGAATATTGCATACATTTGTGTTCAAATTAACAAAAACTCTAAAAGATTTAGTAATTCCTTTAAACACTATTCACCCCCTAGTGTTAGTCCTAGTCTTAAGATTCGTATTCCGCATTTCTCACAAATTTGTCATTCAAAATAAATAAATACCTTATACGGTATGATTATTAATAAACATCCATCAAATCATACAACAATAATCTAAAAACAATAAATTAAATATTTCTTACTTTATTAGTTTAGTATCCTCTGCCATTAATTGATGATATGAGAAGCTATTATGTTTTGGTTGTTTCATATGTATCCTTCGGTTTTACATAACTGGACGACTATTTTTTCAATTCAACATTGCATAACCAACCACGATGGTTTTTGTTGTAGCTTTTCTAATTTAAATTTAAAAGCTTTTTAAGTGATCTTATTTGGTGCAGGCAAAAGCATCCCCAATAGGAGGTCAGTCACCAAGATCTCCAAGGTGTCAGTTGGCCCAAAAATGCGCTCACCACTAACTGCCAAGGTCACTTTGGCAGTCAGTGATTTACCTAGCATTATTAAGGCTAGGTAAATAAACAGCATCAATAACGCCAAGTAAACTAAGGCAACGATAACAATAATATTACCATTTCCATGTTATCCGGCATTTTTAATATCGGATAAGGCAACGATAATTATTTTTTAACCATTGCCTTATGTTTATAAATAGGCCAACTTTATTTTCTCAACTTACAAACTTTCTATCTACTTTCTTCTTTTTTCGCTCTTAAACTACACAATTCGCACTCACTATTAGTCGTAAAATGTGACGCCCCACCTCTATACCCACGCTAGCCAAGAACATTACTGTGAATGCTGTCAACTAGCATGGAGAATAAGGCTGTTGAGGAGCGACCATCTGTATAATTGCTTTGTGCGAGTACCGATATACCGGATAAAAATATAACTTTTCATATCAAGAGGAAATCTGACATACCGACACAAACTCAAAGCTACTACACAGTGGCTATAATATCTTCGAAAACAAATATAGAAATAAACATAACATAAATCAGTCACAGACAATTCATATCACAAAGGCGGAAATAGATATGAATATTACACATAAAAGTGTATATCAGAGTAGTGGTAAAAAGATCCACGATAATACAAAAGAATAGCAACACGTGCTATACAAAGGAATACAACTATGAGTCTATATCTCAAGTGTATACAACAAAATAAACTACTAATCTAAGTAGTTATCCAAAAGTCAGAGTAATGATCCTGGATGAGAAGTCAAGCAGAAGCACCTGTAACATCTCGGTCTGACCCGAGTATTATTTAAGAAGAAAATAATAAATGGATCAGTCTAGCTATAAATATCAGAAGAAATGATATAGAATAGGAGATATGACATAAACATATAATAATCACAATGCCAAGCTGTGATAAATAAGTAATTGAAAATCAACAAGAGATTAATCAATATCACAATAATCTACTCAAGATAAAAAGGAATGTCATACTCCTGATTTCATTCACCAAGCCACAATAAATGACATATATATATATATATCCATGCCAATCGTAAAAGTTGGTGAAACACAAATTCCAGAAATCAACACACGAAATCCAGAAATCACAATAAAAAGGATGGCAAATCCCACAAACTGGACACCGACACACCTAAAAAGGCATGCCCCATGAACAGTCGAACATCGACGCACCTAGAAAGATACGCCCCATGCTCTGGCATCGACGCACCTAGAGAGATACGCCCCATGCACAAATAAACATCGATGCACCTAGAAAGATACACCCCATGCACAAATAAACATCGATGCACCTAGAAAGATACACCCCATGCTCTAGCATCGACGCACCTAGAAAGATACGCCCCATGCACAAATAAACATCGATGCACCTAGAAAGATACACCCCATGCACAAATAAACATCGATGCACCTAGAAAGATACACCCCATGCTCTAGCATCGACGCACTTAGAAAGATACGCCCCATGCACAAATAAACATCGATGCACCTAGAAAGATACACCCCATGCTCTAGCATCGACGCACCTAAAAAGATACGCCCCATGCACAAATAAACATCGATGCACCTAGAAGGATACACCCCATGCTCTAGCATCGACGCACCTAGAAAGATACACCCCATGCACAAATAAACATTGACGCACCTAGAAAGGTACGACCCGTGTGTAAAATGAGACGAAGCTCAATAAAATGAGGAACAGTCCTCCACATAAACAAAGAGACATCGCACATTGCTAGTATAAACCACAAAGGTGATCGTCATGATCAATGAGAAGTGTCAATTACAATAAGCTAGTAAATATATGAGCTTAGCTTCATGTCCCATAACCACAAGCTTAACTTAAATATTTACGAACAAATTGTAGATCTCCACTAGAAAATTGTCACAAGAGATTCAATCGAACAAGTCCAAGAATTAACCAACGAAACAAACGCAAGCGTTTCATACCACTTGTTTTACTAAGCCGTTTATTTAGATTTCTCATACGAGTGAGGTAAAGGTTTGTATATACTAATAGATTGGAAAACTGTTTTATAAACGAATTTGGTATTAATGTAGAGTTGAAATCATTTGAAGAAAGAGTTTTGATATTTACTACTAGTATAGAAAACCTTTATATTTTTAAAGTGACAAATCATAAAGAAGATTGTAAGAACAACCAATTACAAAATTCACATTCGAAAACGTGAATAAAATCAAAAGAAATCGATACCAAATCCATAGAAATGGATATTTCCAAAAAGATCCATAAAAAAGAAGTCGTCAAAGTCGACAATAAGTGATAATGATTAATAGGATCGCTAAAATCGATAAACAATGGAAATTCACACAAAACAGCCTGAATAGGCAAAAATAAACATCTCCAGACGTCTGATTTGGAATCCAGACGTCTGGATTTGTTCTCTGGAAATAACCTAGAGAACACTCAGACGTCTGAAACCTCAAGTCAGACGTCTGAGACCTATCCAGACATCTGATTTGATGGTTCAGACGTCTGAAAATAGTCTCTGGCTTTTTTTTATAATATGTGTGCATACATTTTTACTTTCCAGGTCCAAACCAGACGTCTGGACTTGGTCACTAGACGTCTGGTTACCTGGTCTAGGCAACAATTTGCCTAGGCCAAAGTGGCCAAAACGTATCGGGAGCGATCGGACGAGCAACGACGACTAAGGATTTATGCCTAGCGACAACCCGGCCTTATAGGCTCTCCGAAACACCTCTTAAAGCATGATCAAACATCAAAGTTATGATTCTTAAAGATTTGGCTTCAAACACCAAAAATTGGAATATTTACAAAAGCAATCCAAATCAAAATCAAATGCACATGAATAAGTGTTAGGAATTCATACCTAACAACGAAGATAGATATAGACATAGATGTGAGATAAAAATCTCACCTTTGAACTAAATTTATGAAGATGAAGCTTGAAAGCAAAGGGGAATCAACCACTCTTCAAAACCAACTCTAGAAGCTTGAATCTAAGCTTAAAAGAAGAACATTCCCTAAGTTTGGTTTAGGAAATTTCTGAAATTGAATGGAGAAAGAGTTGGAGAAGAAGAAGAGAAGCTTACCAATGGGTTCTTCTTGAGTTTGAAGCTAAAGCTTGGATTTGCAAAGGAAGTTAGGGCTTGGAGTTTTAATTTCCTCTTCCACCCTCCATTAACATAAAAGCTTGAGTATTAGGAAAATATAAGAGAAGTGAATGAAGAGGAGAGGGTTGGAACTGAGTTAAGTGGGGTTAATGGGCTCAGCCCAAATCAAAGCCCTAAGTAAAAAGTGGCAAAAATCAACTTTCTCCAAACATATCGAAGCTTATACTCAAAAAGTTCGCAAACGGCATTTTGAACTCAATGGAGGTGGTCTCGAGTCCTAATTCGACCGTATGCAAAAAGTAGGTTTTCGGACTAAAATCCGACGAATGATAAAATATTTAAATATAATATTTAAATATAAAATCGATAAATATGCGGGTTGTTACAGACTCCCCTCCTTAAAGAAATTGCGTCCTCGCAATAATTAAGAAGGAAATATAAGAAGTAACAACCATGGAAGCATATTAACACAAAAGAAAATTTGAATCAAGAAGTTCACCATAAAGAGCATGAAGGAGTAAATCCGAAAGTTTTTGTTCGATGAATTCTCAAGATTTCACATGAGCAATCCTTAGGATTTGAGAACCATTGAACCTCTATCAAAAAGAATATCTTTATATCGAAGGCGCTCGACCTCCAAAGCAATGATGCGAATAGAATGGTGCTCAAAAGTCAAATTTGGTGAAACTTCAATCTCCACAATATCACCGGGCTCAAGAATGAAAACCGGAATCCCTAAGGCATTTCCGTAGGTAAAAGACGTGGGGAACGTCAAGAATAGCAGAAAATTGAGCCGGTGCAACGACGTAGTACAAAAACGGTACGCCCGAGGGACTAGAAACTCGAATAAATTGGAACACCGACGTAGTACAAAGGTGGTACGTCCAATGAACCAAAAAGCCAAGTCATTGATGTAGTGCAAACGGTACATCCAATGAATCAAAAAGCGAAGACATTGATGTAGTGCAAACGGTACATCCAATGTATCAAACATCAAAGTCATTGATGCAGTACAAACGGTACATCCAATGAATCAAAGACACTGATTAGTACAAACGGTACATCCAATGAATCCAAAAATAAAAGACATTGATGTAGTACAAATGGTACATCCAATGAATCAAAAGAAAAGACATTGATGTAGTACAAACGGTACATCCAATGAATCAAAAGCAAAGACATTGATGTAGTACAAACGGTACATCCAATGAATCAAAGACACTGATGTAGTACAAACGGTACATCGAATGAATCCAAAAAGAAAAGACATTGATGTAGTACAAACGGTACATCCAATGAATCAAAAGCAAAGACATTGATGTAGTACAAACGGTACATCCAATGAATCAAAGACACTGATGTAGTACAAACGGTACATCCAATGAATCCCAAAAGAAAAGACATTGATGTAGTACAAACGGTACATCCAATGAATCAAATAGCAAAGTCATTGATGTAGTACAAACGGTACATCCAATGAATCCAAAAAGAAAAGACATTGATGTAGTACAAACGGTACATCCAATGAATCGAATAGCAAAGTCATTGATGTAGTACAAACGGTACATCCAATGAATCAAAATCCAAATAATTCGGAACACTGACGCAGTACAAAAATGGTACGTCCAATGAACCGAAGCCCGAATGATTTTCGGAACACCGACGTAGTACAAAAACGGTACGTCCAATGAACCAAACACAATAAAAGAACATCGGACGCAAGTTCATAAAAGAAATGAGATGAAACTCAATAAAACGAAGTACATCAAAACGCCCGATGAACTTGATAAAAAGATAATTTCATTTGGTCATCAACAAAGAAACAACCCCTTGTTGCTTACGACTAAACGCATTGGCAACACGATTTCCCCTTTGGGAATAAAAGAATATCAAGATCATAAGAAGCTAGGAACTCGAGTCATCATGCAGTTCCTTAAGAGGACATAAATATTCCAAAGATTTATGATCGAGATGGAGAACAAATTCCTCCCCTAGAAATGATGATGCAAAACTCTAAAAGTAAATTCATTAGCCGAGAGTACTAGATCATAAGTGGCATATCTAGTCTCGATAAGCTATAATGATTTAGAAGCACAAGTGATAGCACGTTCTCCTTTGCAAGAGAACGACATCCAAACCAATACGACTAGTATCAGTACAAATAGCAAAGTCTTGGTTCCCCTTCAGGAATCACAAGAACAAGAGTAACGAAAGAAAGAGTTCTTTTAAATAATCCTCTTTTCCTGAAAAGTTAAAACTTTCAAAATTACATTTATCATTATGTAATAATCTTTCTAGAAAAATTTACTATTTTCAAGTTAATATACTGTGTCTGACTGTCTCATCAAAGCGTTTAGGAAATTCCTATCGATAACGTTGATCAAGCGCATCGACCAAAATTCTTAAAACACTAAATGGGCAATACAATCACAAAATCATATTCTATAGGATAAGTAAGGTTTTTTTTTTCAAAAACTTCTAAGAATATACTTTGTTCGTTTTAAGAACAAAAATCCAATTTTACTTATAAATAAATCTTATGAAAAAGATTTGCAAAATTTTAAATTGCTATTTTCATCCAAAAATCAATAAATAAAAGAATGGTCTCATCGAAATATTCATAGAATATTTGATATATAAAATGGATGAAATAAGCTGGACAAACTGAATGACATAATAATTCATTCATAGGAATCATAACGAGTGCGGAATGCAGTAAGTGGAATGCTAACTCACGCGACTCGTAGCAAATGAAAATCGGTGGTAAGGTCGAACTGAAAAGACCTTAGTACCACACAAAAGATTACTTAGGTGATAATCCAAAGACAAGCTTAAAGATTCTGGAAAATTTCTCTAACTACATGAATGAGAGAAATAACACTTTCCTTACAAGTGGGCTTAAGGAATAAAATGATTCCACCAAAAATTTGAAATCTAAATCACAAAGAAAAATAGAAATCTGCTTAACAGATTGAAAATGATAAAGATGAATAGTCCACTCGGGACAAATAGGATATGCTTCACAACGAGTAAGCCAATCCTTACAAAAATCAATTTCGAAGCCTAAGTAAAAACATCGGCTCGGAAAGAAAAATCACATAAAATAGTTTCGACATCAATAGAAAGCAAACTGAGTGTTGCGGATCAACCATCCGGATTCGCAACTCTCAAAGAAGTCATCAAGCCCAAAATATTTAAAGAAAAAGGATCAACAAGTTCTTTTGATATAAAATAATGAGATACAAATCAACAAGGACTTGAAAAGAATATTCACAAGACAAACAAAATCAAGTATTGAATGAGAAATACCTTGGCCACGAGAAGTGTTGCTAGGGGTTTGCACAATATTTAGCTTTCTCATGTCCTTGTTCAAAAGTTTGGGACACGCAGATAAAAGATGACCCGGTTTCTTGCAATAGCGACAAGAATGGGGTTTTGGACACATATTCGCATAGTGTTCCATAGAATTACAATTGTAGCATCCTCCACGATTAGGGATTGGAGTCTTTGCTACAAAAGTAGTTTGCTTCACTCTCTTATTGGGATTAAGGCTCTTGAACATATGCCTCTTCTTAGAAGTCCCAATATCACAAACACTTCCTTTACTAACCTCTCCATAAAGGAGAGTAACATCCACAAGCTGATTGAAAGAAACTTCAAGTTTCAAAGGTAGAACCATTTTTGGGTTCTTACTCAAAGCATAGATAAACTCTTGATTCTTTACAAGATCCAAAAGTTGTTGAGCAGACATAAAAACTCCATCCTGGGGAGAAGCACTAGATTGACCGGCGCTGGGACGGCCAGGTCTAACCATTTCTCTTCTTTAAGAAAGAAAGAAAGAAGAGGAAAAAGTTATTCTCAGAATAAAGTTCAATCAAACTTGATTGATAAAACAAGGAATCATAAAGAAAATAGGATGAATCGGTACGAAGACACGAATTAAATCCTAAAGCACGACTCCTAATATGGACTTAGGACGATGATCCTTGTTATAATATTCCATATTGTTCCGAAGTTTGGCTCCGATACCAAGCTGTGACGCCCCACCTCTATACCCACGCTAGCCAAGAACATTACTGTGAATGCTGTCAACTAGCACGGAGAATAAGGCTGTTGAGGAGCGACCATCTGTATAATTGCTTTGTGCGAGTACCGATATACCGGATAAAAATATAACTTTTCATCTCAAGAGGGAATCCGACATACCGACACAAACTCAAAGCTACTACACAGTGGCTATAATATCTTCGTAAACAAATATAGAAATAAACATAACATAAATCAGTCACAGACAATTCATATCACAAAGGCGGAAATAGATATGAATATTACACATAAAAGTGTATATCAGAGTAGTGGTAAAAAGATCCACGATAATACAAAAGAATAGCAACACGTGCTATACAAAGGAATACAACTATGAGTCTATATCTCAAGTGTATACAACAAAATAAACTACTAATCTAAGTAGTTATCCAAAAGTCAGAGTAATGATCCTGGATGAGAAATCAAGCAGAAGCACCTGTAACATCTCGGTCTGACCCGAGTATTATTTAAGAAGAAAATAATAAACGGATCAGTCTAGCTATAAATATCATAAGAAATGATATAGAATAGGAGATATGACATAAACATATAATAATCACAATGCCAAGCTGTGATAAATAAGTACTTGAAAATCAACAAGAGATTAATCAATATCACAATAATCTACTCAAGATAAAAAGGAATGTCATACTCCTGATTTCTTTCACCAAGCCACAATAAATGACATATATATATCCATGCCAATCGTAAAAGTTGGTGAAACACAAATTCCAGAAATCAACACACGAAATCCAGAAATCACAATAAAAAGGATGGCCAATCCCACAAACTGGACACCGACACACCTAAAAAGACATGCCCCATGAACAGTCGAACATCGACGCACCTAGAAAGATACGCCCCATGCTCTGGCATCGACGCAACTAGAAAGATACGCCCTATGCACAAATAAACATCGATGCACCTAGAAAGATACACCCCATGCACAAATAAACATCGATGCACCTAGAAAGATACACCTCATGCTCTAGCATCGACGCACCTAGAAAGATACGCCCCATGCACAAATAAACATCGATGCACCTAGAAAGATACACCCCATGCACAAATAAACATCGATGCACCTAGAAAGATACACCCCATGCTCTAGCATCGACGCACCTAGAAAGATACGCCCCATGCACAAATAAACATCGATGCACCTAGAAAGATACACCCCATGCTCTAGCATCGACGCACCTAGAAAGATACGCCCCATGCACAAATAAATATCGATGCACCTAGAAAGATACACCCCATGCTCTAGCATCGACGCACCTAGAAAGATACGCCCCATGCACAAATAAACATTGACGCACCTAGAAAGGTACGACCCATGTGTAAAATGAGACGAAGCTCAATAAAATGAGGAACAGTCCTCCACATAAACAAAGAGACATCGCACATTGCTAGTCTAAACCACAAAGGTGATCGTCATGATCAATGAGAAGTGTCAATTACAATAAGCTAGTAAATATATGAGCTTATCTTCATGTCCCATAACCACTAGCTTAACTTAAATATTTACGAACAAATTGTAGATCTCCACTAGAAAATTGTCACAAGAGATTCAATCGAACAAGTCCAAGAATTAACCGACGAAACAAACGCAAGCGTTTCATACCACTTGTTTTACTAAGCCGTTTAATTAGATTTCTCATACGAGTGAGGTAAAGGTTTGTATATACTAATAGATTGGAAAACTGTTTTATAAACGAATTTGGTATTAAAGTAGAGTTGAAATCATTTGAAGAAAGAGTTTTGATATTTACTACTAGTATAGAAAACCTTTATATTTTTAAAGTGACAAATCACAAAGAAGATTGTAAGAACAACCAATTACAAAATTCACATTCGAAGACGTGAATAAAATCCAAAGAAATCGATACCAAATCCATAGAAATGGATATTTCCAAAAAGATCCATAAAAAGAAGTCGTCAAAGTCGACAATAAGTGATAACGATTAATAGGATCGCTAAAATCGATAAACAATGGAAATTCACACAAAACAGCCTGAATAGGCAAAAATAAACATCTCTAGACGTCTGATTTGGAATCCAGACGTATGGATTTGTTCTCTGGAAATAACCCAGAGAACACTCAGACGTCTGAAACCTCAAGTCAGACGTCTAAGACCTATCCAGACGTCTGATTTGATGGTTCAGACGTCTGAAAATAGTCTCTGGCTTTTTTTATAATATGCGTGCATACATTTTTACTTTCTAGGTCCAAACCAAACGTCTGGGCTTGGTCACCAGACGTCTGGTCACCTGGTCTAGGCAACAATTTGCCTAGGCCAAAGGGGCCAAAACGTATCGGGAGCGATCGGACGAGCAACGACGACTAAGGATTTATGCCTAGCGACAACCCGGCCTTATAGGCTCTCCGTAACACCTCTTAAAGCATGATCAAACATCAAAGTTATGATTCTTAAAGATTTGGCTTCAAACACCAAAAATTGGAATATTTACAAAAGCAATCCAAATCAAAATCAAATGCACATGAATAAGTGTTAGGAATTCATACCTAACAACAAAGATAGATATAGACATAGATGTGAGATAAAAATCTCACCTTTGAACTAAATTTATGAAGATGAAGCTTGAAAGCAAAGGGGAATCAACCACTCTTCAAAACTAACTCTAGAAGCTTGAATCTAAGCTTAAAAGAAGAACATTCCCTAAGTTAGGTTTAGGAAATTTCTGAAATTGAATGGAGAAAGAGTTAGAGAAGAAGAAGAGAAGCTTACCAATGGGTTCTTCTTGAGTTTGGAGCTAAAGCTTATATTTGCAAAGGAAGTTACGGCTTGGAGTTTTAATTTCCTCTTCCACCCTCCATTAACATAAAAGCTTGAATATTAGGAAAATAGAAGAGAAGTGAATGAAGAGGAGAGGGTTGGAACTGAGTTAAGTGGGGTTAATGGGCTCAGCCCAAACCAAAGCCCTAAGTAAAAAGTGGCAAAAATCAACTTTCTCCAAACATATCGAAGCTTATACTCAAAAAGGTCGCAAACGGCATTTTGAACTCAATGGAGGTGGTCTCGAGTCCTAATTTGACCGTATGCAAAAAGTAGGTTTTCGGACTAAAATCTGACGAATGATAAAATATTTAAATATAATATTTAAATTTAAAATCGATAAATATGCGGGTTGTTACATAAAAAATGTCAAACAATCAAAAGGAAAAAAACTCGATGTCCTTCTCGTTCCAACAATTTCAAGAATATAATCAAAATTCTGATGTTTACGAAAATTCGCTGGCAAATCAGCAAGAAATCAGAATTATCAGTAAAACTCTTAATATGCATCCCAATATCGTTCCCAACAACATTTGAAGCATACGAATCAAGGCTAAATGATCGGTTTAGCAACCACCCCTTGAATAGTTGTCTACAATATCGATCGCTTAATTTTAAAGGCATCATACGACGTAGTTTTACTCAAACCAACAACTCTAACAAAAATTCAACTTCTAATTTTGAAGTAGTTGATAGTGGTTTCAATCAAAATCAAAATGAGTATGGAGAATTTGTAAAGAGGAAATCTTATGGAATGAAAATAACGATTTCGTTCAACAACCCCAATGGAATCAAAGAATGGAAAATCAAGGATGAATCAACATAAACGAGTCCCCAATTCCAAAAGTAAATGAAATTCTATCCAAAAATGCTACTTCTACCCAACGTAAATGGTTAAAAGATGAATAAGAGGAAAATGTTATTTTGGCTATAGTGTTCTATTGATGAAAAGAAAGGTATGTCAGAATTCGATTTTGCTTTGTGGACATCTATTTCAAAACTTTCCATGCTCGTTTACTTAATCTTATTCCTAGATCGATTGAATGTTTAAAAACTCGATGGAGACATATAACCTGGGCTTGTCAAGAATGGAATGAGATAATGACAATTATGGAGATGAGAAAAAATGTAGGGCTACAGAGGTCAACTTGGTAGGTTCTTTCCATAACCACTTTGGAGTAAATTATTTATTATTACAATCTACTAATATTTACGTTAATCGGCTCAAACAGGCTCATGAGGCCTATGTACAACAAAAAAGGGAGTTTGTTTCAATCTTTTGCACGTTTACAATCTCCTTAAAGATGAAGGAAAACAGAGCATAATAAAAAAGAAACACATTGGATTTCAGTTTGCACCAAGAAGAATGAACCCTGAATCTAGTACAGGAGATTTCGATTTCCCAAAGGCGGCTGAAGAACAAGACCTCCCCAATTCATAGTAATAATGTAGGGAGGGTAACAGGAATATGGAGACTAAAGAATAAAATTGATTACATCATCTATTACACTCCATAGAATTTCATACGAAATTAAGTAATTAAAATAAGGTTAAAAGGAAAAATTCTATAAATGTCATAATTTGGTCAATGAAATTGCACCACTGTGTCCATGGCGATTTTCTAATCAATTTCCATATGTAATATGTTGAAATCAGAGTTCAAACGGAAAAGTCATTGACATTTGAATTTTTCAAATTTAAGATCTAAATTTGAATTTGAATTTAAAATTTAAAATTTAAAAAGTTAACATTAAAAGAGGCCTAACGTTTAAGTAAGGATTAAAGTTAACATGTAAAGTCAAAATTAAATAAACTAATAAATATAATAAAATAGAAACGAGATAAAACGTCCAAAAATGAAGGGAAGCGGTCGACCCCTTGACTACGACTGGCCGACCGATAGCGGTCAACCAATGGATGGTGGTAGCTACCAATAGGAGGTGGCTACGGTTTTAGCTATTTTAACGATCCTGGCTTTTATTATTTAAATTACCCGGTTCTGGATCCTTCTTACCTCTATAAATAGACTCCTAGAACCCCTTTTTTTCTTCATAAATTTCTGTAGCAGTGGCGAAGCTCGGTTAAATTTTTTTCCTTAGGTTTCCAGAAGCAATAAACTTTCTGGTAAGTATTCTATTCTATAATCTCTAATTTAAATTAAATTCCTAATCTTTCTCCTCTCTAATTTTGATTTCTGAAATATGTCTGTATATACAATCTATTTGTTGTATACTCAAAAAGGGAAAGATCTAACATAAAATTATATGTGGTATAAATCAAGTATCATATTCTTCTTCTTCTTTAGATTTTAGAATCAGATAGAATTCTCAGGTAAGAGGTTTATATGTTTAATTCTTTTGATTTCTAATTCTATTCCTCTCTAGTCTTTGATTCTAAATCTAATTTCTATATACAATTCACTTTGTTGTATATTATAGAAGAGGAAGATCAAAAAGGAAATCAGGTGTGATGGAATACAATTCAGTTAGGAAACAAATAATTCTCTATGAGTGGAAATATCAAGTTTTTCATACTTTTGTACTTGAATAATATTTATTTGGATTTGATGTATGCCTTTGCAAATTTTGATAAACTGTAACATAACATCTAAAATCCCTAAAATTTTCCTGAATAAATGTCAATCTGAATATTGGAATTTCAATTGTATTTTATTAATATAGTAGAATCAGATCTGTGTTGAGATTTAAACAATTTATAATCTATTTAACTTCATCTCTTTTGATTTCTCTTCTAGTGTCAAAGGATTCTAGAAATAAATAACGTTACAAATGGTGCGCAAAGTATGATTTTGGATTAACCATAGTTTGCATCGCCTTTTTCGATAAATTAAAATAAGTATGAATCCCTTTTTCGCTCCAAGATGGTAATTGCAAAGTTGGATAGAATATAAAAGATTTAAATTGTAAAGTTTGTTCCTTGAATAGAGGAGTTAATTCCATTATATTAAAATGATATAAGTTTGGTATTATTTCTTTTTGTTTACAAGTCAATATGTTGGTTAAGAATATTAAATATTCTTTTGTTTGGCGTTTGGGACTTGTATAAGTTTGACATTTAAATTAATAAGCATTTTCTCTACGTGTGACTGAAAATATTTTATTCGAATCTCATTCATGTGTACGTATATAAAATATTAACATATTGATTATTAAAGTTAATAATAACATGACAATCATGGCACATTGAACATATTAATTAGAGTTAATGGGTAGTAAATAACATTAATTGCGTAGGAAGGTAGTTAATGATAATTATGGAAATTAATCCACAATTAAAGCCATAATAAGGATATACCTTATATGGCCTTAATTATTAATTTTGTAGGATGGTGTATGTATAAATTTTGCATACATATGACGTATGACTAAGTTATAAGGATACGAGGTCAATCCAAAATTACATGGAAGTCTACTCAGTTAAATCTGGCTATCAACAGTGTGGCTTTGCGGACTAATATGAGATATCATCTATAGTAAATAACCCTAGTAAACGGAAGGTTAGTCCAAATTTTGTAGGGTAAATTTGTCATTCAATCCGGCTATCAGTACCTACAAATAGTCGAAATAATCGGTGATGCCGCGGTTGGGTTATTGACGCAGCGGAATAATCACTTTGATCACGAGATGATGCTTCGTGTCAAAGAAATCGATAAACGATGGAAAGATATAATGATGAATAGTGAATTGATGATGTCGAATGCCCAAATCCGTCGATCTCTCGAGATACGAATTCTAGCTATCTTTAACACGTTGATCGCGCACGATACCGTGTTAGAAGACCTACGATTCTTCGACGTTGATCCACACGAGATTCCGTGAATCGGCTTCAAATCCATTGATTCGAGCGCACTCGAATAACCGAAAATGGAGAAAGGAGTTAACACTCAACTTCCAATTTTAAAGAGGCACAAAGCACTCAAACAAAAGTTTATTCAAAATCAACCTAGTTCACAAGTGACACCACCCTGCTATTTATAACAATTTACAACTCACACAGCCCCAGCTTCAACGACTTAACACAGGTCGTTAACGACCTAACAGACGCGACTTAACAAAATTACAATGTAACAACATACGTGACTAACTAACTAAGAGATATACAACATACGACTTAACAAGTTACACCACAACGCGGCTTAAGACTCACACGACCTAACAACAGCACAGTAACATGAAGCTTGAGCGATTTATCAACTTGAGCGACATATACTGGAGCGACCTAAGGAGACATCATAGTTGAGCGACTTAAAAGAACAACGACTTAAGGAAATGAATTCCGGAACGACATAACATATGCAAGTGACCTAACTGATGAACGACATAAGAAATCTCTGCTTCAGGAATCTTGAATGACATAAGATGCATGTGACTTAACTCACTAGGTCGTTCCACCATCCTCCACTTCATAACTCGTTAGGTCGTAGTTTGCTAACTCGTTATTCTGGTGCAATGTTTCATCCTCCCCTTGTATCCTGCTACACCGTAGCTCGTTAGGTCGCTGACGACTCAAAGAACCCGAGCGACCTAAAGCCAACTAGCTATCTTCCGAGCGACTTAAGGAGTTGGATGACTTATCTCATTATGCGCTGCATCATCCTCCCCCGGTTGACAAGAATTCGACCTCGAATTCACACTTTCCTCTTCTTCAAGACGCTTATCCTCATGATACGGAATCAAGTGTCTGACGTTAAAAACATCGGCTGTATGGACATGATCCGGCAGTCTTAACTGATAGCATTATTATTGATCTTCTTCAAGATTTCTACTGGACCAATCTTTTGAGCTTTCAGTTTGTTGTACGTTCCAACTGGAAAACGATATTTCGTCAATAATGCGTAAACAAAATCACCTTCTTTGAAGTCCACACTCCTTCGCTTCTTATCTGCCAGTTGCTTATACTTCTCATTTGACTTAAGCAATTGTTCACGAACAATCTTGTGACACTCCTGCAACTCATTCACGAAATCACAAGCTCGTTTAACAACTCCTTTCTGACGTGGAACTATCAACAAATCCAACGGTCCCTTCGGCATTGCTGAATATACTACTTGAAATGGACTGAATCCAGTACTTCGATTAACTACATGATTATGTGCGATTTCTGCCTGACATAACTTTACATCCCAGCTCTTCAAATTATCCTTCACAAGACATCTCAACAAGTTTCCCAAAGATCAGTTCACCACTTCCGTTTTCCCATCAGTTTGCAGATAATAGGCGCTACTAAAATTCAGCTTAGTCCCAACCATCTTCCACAGACTCAACCAAAAATGACTTAGAAATCGAGTATCCCGATCAAAAACAATTGTCTCAGGTAGCCCATGCAGTCGATAAACCTCTTTAAAGAATAATTGAGCAACACAGACTGCATCGACGGTCTTTTTACAAGCTATGAAATGTGCCATCTTCGAAAATCTATCCACCACAACATATATAGAATCATTCCCTCGTTGAGTTCTTGGCAAACCCAAAACAAAATCCATGCTAACATCAACCCATGGTCTAGTAGGCACGGGCAATGGCATATAAAATCCTGCATTCGTAGCTGTCCCTTTGGAAACTTGACATTTATGACATCTTTGCACAAATCTTTTAACTTCTTTCCTCGTGGAAGGCCAAAAATATGATTGAGCAATCAACTGCAAGGTACGGTCTCTTCCCACATGACCTTCTTCATGCAACTCCTTCATAATCTTCATTCGCAAACTGCACTCTGGTATACACAACTGATTTCCTTTGAATAGAAAACCATCTACCAACACATACTCGTCCGTCTTCCATTTCTCGACTTCATCTACAATCTTAGCAAAGTAAGGATCCTCAACAAACAATTCTGGAAATACTTCAAACCCTGTCACTTCAACTTTCATCGTAGTCAACAAATGATTTCTTCTGCTCAATGCGTCTACCACACGATTTGTAACTCCCGACTTATGCTTTACAACAAATGTAAACTGCTGCAAGTATGCGAACCATGAAGCATGCCCGGCTGCAATCTTATCCTGCCCCTGCAAATTTTTCAATGCTTCGTGATCAGTATACAACACAAACTCCTTGTAAAACTAGTAGTGTCTCCAGTTCTTTATGGCCTGGACAATAGCATAAAACTCCAAGTCATAAGTACTGTATCTTGTCTTGGCTCCAGAAAGTTTCTCACTAAAATAAGCAATTGGACGTCCCTTCTGACTCAACACTCCTCCAATTCCAACTTTAGATGCATCAGTATGTACCTCAAACAGCAACTGAAAATCCGGGTATCTAAGAATCGGTGTTGTAGTCAAAAGTGTCTTGATCTGTTGGAAAGCAGAATCAGCCTCTTCAGTCCATACAAACTACTTCCCTTTCGTACAATATGTCACTGGTTCCATCACGCTACTGAAATGTGGAATAAACGTTCGATAGAATGATGCTAACCCATGAAAACTTCTTACTTCAGTTATAGTCCTGGGTTGTGGCCAATCCTTGATTGCTTCAACTTTACCTTGATCCACTTGAATACCTTCCTTAGACAACACATGCCCCCAAAAACAAAACACTGTGTGTCATGAACATGCATTTCTTCGTTGCTGCGTAAAATTGCTCCTGATGAAGTATCATCAACAATTCCCGCAAGTGTTGTAGATGTTCTTCTGTGCTTCTACTGTATATATCAATATATCATCAAAGTATACCACCATGAACTTTCAAATAAACTGTCGAAAGATCTGATTCATCACTCGCACAAAAGTACTAGGTGCATTCGAAAGGCCAAACGGAATGACCAGCCACTCATACAACCCTTCCCGTGTCTTGAATGTTGTCTTCCATTCATCCCCTGGTTGAATTTGAATCTGATGATACCCACTCTTTAGATCAATCTTTGAAAAGATAGCGGCTCCATTCAACTGATCTAACAAATCATCCAATCTCGGCATCGGAAATCTGTACCTCACTGTAATCTTGTTTAGTGCTTGACTAACTGTACACATTCTCCAGGCTCCATCCTTCTTTGGCACTAACAAAGCAGCACTGCACAAGGACTTAAACTTTCTTGTACGCGCCCTTGTTCAAGTAATCCCTCCACCCGCCTTCTCAACTCTTCGTGCTCCTTCGGACCCATTCTTTAATGTGGTCTATGCGGTAACACAGCTCCCGGAACAAGATCAATCTGATGTTGTATGTCTCACAACGGTGGTAACTCTTTTGGTAATTCATCAGGAAACACATCTTCAATTTTCTTCAACACTGGCTTCACTTCTTCAGGAATTTCGACCGTTTCACTACTTTCACGTCCAATCAACAAAAATACTTCAGGCTCTTCCTCTACTTCTTCGACAAACTCCTTCAATGATAGCAGAGTCTTCAGTTCTTCGATTTCCTCCAACTTGCTTTCACCTTGTTGTCGCTGTTTAGGAACTAAAGTGATTTTAGTGCCATTGAACATGAAACTGTAGCAGTTAGTCCCCCCATCATGTTGCACGGCTCTATCGTATTGCACGGTCTCCCTAACAACAAATGACATACATCCATATCCACCACGTCACATCAAATTTCATCTTTATACTTCTTTCCGATGGAAAAAGTTACATAAGCTCTTCTACTAACCTTCACTTCTCCACCTTTCCTCAACCAAGCTAATTTGTAGGGTTTGGGATGCTTCTCTGTCTTTAACGCCAACTTCTTTACAGCTTCTGTAGAGATGATGTTATCACAACTTCCTGCATCGATAACAAACTTGCAAACCCTTTCCAAAATAGTGCACGTTGACTGGAAAATATTACTCCTCAACCAGCTAGTCTCCTCTTCCTGCTTTGGCGTCAAGCAAGATCTCCTCATCATTAAAGAATATCCTTCGTCTCCCGCCAATAATTCTTCTTCCTCCTCAACTTGTGGTGAATTGGAACATTCTATTTTTGCATCCTCATCCTCAACCTCAGCAACCATCACTCGCTTCTTAGGCTTCGGGCATTCATTACTCTTATGACCAAACTCCTGACAGTTATAACACTTGAAATTGTTGTTGACCTTGGTCTTAGCAACTTCATTGACCACCGGTTTACTAACAGCCTTGGAAACATTAGTATTGCTACTAGCCCCTTTCATCTGATTGTTAGAATTCGTAAAAACACCACCTCCTTTTCTACCTTGCCTCTCCCAAGCTAGAGCCTTCTGGTGTGCTTCAGCAACGGATCTTGGATCAAACATATTCACCATATCCTGAATTTGCATTCTCAATCCTCCAACAAATCTAGCTATCAACTGTTCCTCCGTCTCCATGATATCGTTTTTAGCAATCAGTTGATAGAACTCATCCGCATAATCATTTACCGACTTTGTCCCTTGTCTCAAATTCTGTAAGCGTTGATACATAAGAGACTGATAATTATAAGGCAAGAAAGTAGCTTTCATCAACTTCTTCATCTTTTCCCATGAAACAATCTTCGACTTTCCCATCCTTTCCCGTGTAAGTTTAGTTTGTTGCCACCATGCCATAGCTCTTCCCCTCAATCGTGTAGCAACCAACTCAACTCTACGATGCTCAGGTACTTACTTGAAATCAAAAATTTCTTCAACATTTGATAACTAATCTAGAAATTCTTACGCTATCATTCCCTCTTTGAATTCTGGAATTTCTGTTTTCATCCCTGACTCCCATCGACGATCATCTTCTACATCCCGATATTGATTTCGTACTTGGTCTCGATCTCGATAATGAATACTATCTCTATCACCATCTTCATCATAATCAAATGTACTTCGATATCGATCTCGACCATCAACATCTCTACGATCATGCATATCTCTTCTATTATGTCTTTCAACATCATGATGTGGCTCATCTTCAAACTCATGTGGAGTTCTTCTCTCTTCATTTCTATACTCATGGTGTTCTCGTCTCATTGAAACTGATGATTCTCTTCTATCTCAATAAGTTTGTGGTGACACCCTTCTTGCTTCCGTAACCGATGGCGAAACCCTTTTTCCTCCATGGTTCGAGATTGGTGACCTTCTCCTTTGACTTTGATTCAAGTCATTCATCAATTTCTCTAACTTTCTAATACCTTCGCCAAACTTTCATTAATACGTTGTTCCATTTGCTCAGCTTCTTGTCTTCGATACACATCTTCAACATTTTGAAATTGATTAACACGTCTCAGAGGCATTGTCGAATCTTCAATAAATCCAAACACTTTAACTGTCGGCTTGACTTACAGCTCGGATCTGCACTGATATGCTCGGCTCCAACTAACTCAACTCGGCCTTGATCAATTCTGAACTTGACTTTACTCGGCTCAAACTCCAACACTTTAACTCGGCTCCCAATAGGCTCGGCTTAGCTATGATTGGCTAAGTCTCGCTCCGATACCAATTGATGCAGCGGAATAATCACTTTGATCAC
Source organism: Allium cepa (assembly GCA_030765085.1). Taxonomy (NCBI): domain Eukaryota; kingdom Viridiplantae; phylum Streptophyta; class Magnoliopsida; order Asparagales; family Amaryllidaceae; genus Allium; species Allium cepa. The sequence continues at coordinate 1,015,341,717 of CM060935.1, forward strand.
GAGATGATGCTTCGTGTCAAAGAAATCGATAAACAATAGGAAGATGCAATGATGAATAGTGAATTGATGATGCCGAATGCCCAAATCCGTTGATCTCTTGAGATACCGGATTCTAGCTATCTTTAACACGTTGATTGCGCACAATACCGTGTTAGAAGATCTACGATTCTTCGACGTTGATCTCGCACTCGAGATTCCATGAATCGGCTTCAAATCCGTTGATTCGAGCGCACTCGAATAATCGAAAATGGAGAAAGGAGTTAACACTAAACTTCCAATTTTAAAAAGGCACAAAGCACCCAAACAAAAGTTTATTCAAAATCAATCTAGTTTACAAGTGACACAACCCCACTATTTATAACAATTTACAACTCACACAGCCCCAGCTTCAACGGCCTAACACAAGTCGTTAACAGACTTAACAGATGCGACTTAACAAAATTACAATGTAACAACATACGCGACTTACTACCTAAGAGATATACAACATACGACTTAACAAGTTGCACCACAACGCGGCTTAAGACTCACGCGGCCTAACAACAACACAACAACATGAAGCTTGAGCGATCTATCAACTTGAGCGACATATACTGGAGCGACCTAAGGAGACAGCATAGTCGAGCGACTTAAAAGAACAGCGACTTAAGGAAATGACTTCCGGAACGACATAACATATGCAAGCGACCTAACTGATGAACGACCTAAGAAATCTCTGCTTCAGGAATCTTGAACGACATAGGATGCATGTGACTAAACTCACTAGGTCGATTCACCATCCTCCACTTCATAACTCGTTAGGTCGTAGTTCGCTAATTCGTTATTCATGCGCAATATTTCATCCTCCCCTTGTGTCCTGCTACACCGTAGCTCGTTAGGTCGCTGACGACTCAAAGAACCTGAGCGACCTAAAGCCACCGAGCTATCTTCCGAGCGACTTAAGAAGTTGGGACAACTTATCTCATTATGTGCTGCATCAGTTATGGCTCATAGGTTACATTAATGATATAGTAGGTGAAATCCTTAGGAACGGTCCGCTTTGAGTTAGAGGTATTAAGTGGCTATGGTATGGTCCACCTCTTTCTTAGGAGAAGTATTAAATGACCCGATGGGATTTCTTATGATGTTAGTTAGTGATAACCATTTAGGGACCCACCTTGGGTTAGGTCACAAATGACAAGGACTTTCCTATTTTATAGGTCTTAAATGGTTAGAATCTGCCTAAGTTCTCAAGAAAGAGTTATGAAGTGGTTTGGAGGTTCTTGCTCTCAGATCGTTAACGTTAGTTTGGAAATGGGTTAGATATTAAGTGACGGGTAGCTGCTTATTTTATAAGAGTATGCCTAGTCTCCAATAAAGAGTATTTATTTTTTTGGGTGCTTTCTCCTGCATCATTGATGTTAGTTGCATTGGAGTTTTGGAATTGGACTAGAAAGGCCTTTGGGCTTACATTTAAAATTATTAGTATGGTATGGTTTTAAATACATAAGACATATTTCTTATCTAAATAATATTGTCCTATTGCAATTATGGTAAAGCTTGAGATTTTCATTTAACCAGACATTTCTTATTCTGACCCACCTCATTACAACACATAGTTTAGAGGATACAATGATGATTTAGGAGACGAAGGTGGAGATGAAAACTTGTGGCGGTTATTCATCTATTTATGCTTTTTAAATATTTCTATTATGGATAGTTTAGAAAGTTATGTTATTTCAGAATATTGTACTATAAAGACTTTATTTAAATGTGTTGTAATATTCAATATGTTATGTTTATGAAATAGTTTTCTTTATGAAATGGATACTTGTTTCTGATATTAAATTTTATCCATTCCACTATGAGATTCTAAAAGTTAAGATAGATATCTCTTTGTACTGTGCATTGTTAAATATTTATCAACTTAACAATTAGTCTTGAGATATGACTAAGGTTCGATGGGCTTTTGTTTGGTCGAATTTAGGTTTATTTTGAGGCAGGTTATTACATTTGGTATCAGAGCTTATGTTACCCGATCAATGGAGATAGGTATAAGGATAAGTGGTGTACTTATTATTTTTGAAAGTATTTTTCAAAAATCTATCATGTATATACATTTAATTTGAATTTACTCTATAAACTCCAGCTATAGATGTAACGGCCCGCCTTTTTGGATTGTTTAAACCGACGATCAAATACACATGTCGATTCCAAACCATTCAAAAGTGCAGATAGTTATTGGGGTAAATAAGAAAAGAAAAGAAAAGAAATAAAGGAAATGAAACAACACAGAATCTCGCAGCGGAACGATAAAATATAATAGTCAAATAAACAGTTCATGAAGCTGTCTACTATACTTTGACAATTATTTATACAACATTTATCAGACTTATACGTATACAACAGAACAATTAAACAATGCATCAGATAACATGATGCAAGGGTAATAATAGTAATAGTATACCAAATCTTCGTCTTCATCCTCCAGAATAGATCTTCAAAAATCTGAAAAACTCAGGACTGACCCGAGCGTAATGAAAAGACAAAACACTCGAGTCAGGACTAAAATATCCTCATGTAAGTTAAATCAATCGTAAATAAATATGAGTGTAACGGCATCAGAGATGTTTACGGGGTTTGACATCTCCTATCCAGTGTCAACGTGCGTGCAATAACTTAAGAGATGTTACAGGATTTTCCATCTCTCAAGGATCCGTGAAACTATCTACTATGTAGTAATATACGCTAAGTAGATAATGCCTATCAGTAATATAAAGTATCAAAATAGCGTTAAGGCGTTACCATAATCCCCCTTAACACATTTTATATTCCCAAAAGCATATACAAGAACGTAGTTTCCCCAAAACCGAAAGTCACCAGAGGGCAATCCATATACTCAAGGTACAAATCAAAAACGTAGTGGTCGCGAATAGGATAATCAGTATGACAAGGTACATGAGGCGATATCAACTAGGATACTAGTAGTTGCGTGATCCGGACTGATGTTGAGCATAGCCAGCAGCTACCCCAACACCGCGAAACAACACTCCCAAATCAAGGGGTGCACCCAAATCGAATCACAAATGTAATAGAAATGGTATCGAAGAAGCGTGTCTGCTAGAGGTGGCGAACCTCAATGGCCCGGCGCGGCTCCTGTTTTAGTCATGTCAGGGGTCATCCAATATCGTTCTCTTTCTTCAGCCAACGCGTTCACCAAACCATCCACTTCATTCTGGATCAACACTCCGCGTATAATAGTTATTAAAGTGGTGTTCGGTATCGACAGAGAGTATGTCCATATCCGATCTCGGTCTCTTTAATAACTACGTATTATTACACCGTTGGCTATTTTATATTTCAAATCGATTCATAATTGATATAAAAATATCATATTCACTTCAAAAATCAAATCCATTTCAAATATCATCGTATCCTTTCAAATGTAAGATTTCGTTTCAAAAATCATTTTTCGCATCAATATCTCATTTCGATTTCAAAATCATTTCGAATTTCAATTTAGGCTACAACTTCATTTAACTCAATTCGTATTTAAATTCAAGATTTAAATATACACATTTCACCTTATTGACCAGCGTAGAATTTTAGAAAATAGTTTTAAGTAGTTTAAAAGTAGTTTTAAATAATTAAAATAGTTAAAATACTTTAAAATCTTAAAATGGATTTGAAATAGATAAATTTAGTTTAAATTAATTTAAATTGGGTTAAGTAGATTTAAAAATAGATTAAAACAGTTTAAGTATCCAAAATGGTTTATATAACCGAGTAATTTGGAAAACAAATAAAACAGCTTCAAAACCAATCCATTTCAATTTATAACTTCCCAATTCAAATCACTTTCAATTTCCATTCTACCGATTAAATTTCGTTTTCAATTCAAAAAAACGTCAACTTTAACTTCAAGTCAATTCAATTCTACATTCACCTTCAATTTATTCAATATCAATTTTTATCGATTTGGAGCTTGATTTCAAAATATCCATTTATAACACTTAACAAATTTCCATCAATATTCAAGTTTAAATCCAAATTCCAAATATGATTCAATTCCAAACTCGATTTCAAAATATCATTTTTTTTATATTACTTTTACTTAGTAATATTCAAAGCTCGAATTAAGGTTAAATCTTTCAACAAATCAATTTTCGACATTCAATCATATCCAATTTCAAATTTCAAAGCCTCAACTTAATTATTTAACAAAATTCCTTTAACCAAAATTTATTTCAACAATCCAAACTCAATTTTTAGATGAATTCAATTTCTATAAATCGATTTCTATTTATAACTTTTAAATCAAAACATTTAGAAAAAATTCAAATCGACGATTCCAAAATTATTAATTTAGCCAATTCGGTGTTCGTATATAATTTTCTATCCTATGGCCAAGTAATTATTTATTTCAATTAAATGTCAGGGATGAGTATATATTTCTTAAATTAAATCACAGTATCATATATATGCATAACAGGTTATATATAAGCAAATAAACATCCAAACATTTAAATATCAACCAATAGCATCCATCGAAATAAATCATCCAATAGACAATACAATTCATGGCAATTTTATAGTTATCAATGTCAGGTAATTTAATCGCAATTCAATTTCAATTTCAATTTAACTGTCAATTTAATTTTTAACGGTTAATTCAAATGACAATCTATAATACAATTAAATTCTATCAAACAACGACAAATAAAATCATAACACTTCATAATGTCAAGTTTAACTAGCATAAAGATATTTAGTACGTTGTGAGCGTTATAAAACATTCACCTTGATTTTTTTTTATTTTAAATCAAATCGAACGACGTTCGATTTAACTCAAAAAATTTTCAAGCTCCAAACGATTCCAATCCAATTCCATAGCGTAGTGCTCGTCCATACGATCCCAACGCACTTCGTCTCATCAGTTTTCGATCTCGCAGCAAAAAGTTATGTTATTTCAAAGATACACGAATTATAATATAAATAAATTAACAATTTTCTTTTATTTTAATCATAACCTAATCACAACCGTTGATTTCCATCCTCCACCCATCAGGCCGCACCCCCCCCCCCCCCTTCTTCCTCTCGTTCACGTATCTTGCTCCAGGAACACACGTGACTAGGAACCCATTCAAGCCAAACTAGGGCTCCAACTCGCGGCCACCACGAGTGCCTAGAAGTCGGTCAGAGAGTGACATATCGAAGCTCGCCTCGAAGGGCACCACCGCCCAGCAACCGGCCAGGCTCGCCCCCCCTAGAATCTCGAAATACGCGCGCAACTTCGGCCGTTAAAAAAGAGATTGCCGCCAATCCGTGCAACGAAACTCGATCACAACCGTTGAAATTAAAGATCGCACTACCCTCTACGTTTTTGCAGTTGAACATTTCTCGTATTGATTCACGGACCTGAAGAAAAGAGAGGAGGAAGGATGGTGTTTTCAGGCCATTGAATATGACAATGGCGGTTGTAACCCTAGGCCCTTTTTTTTTAATTTGTGAATAAATGGCTATTTATAGGAAACGACGAAAACTATTCATTCGGCTTTTCCAAACTCCGATTTACGCGCGGTAACCCACGTTTCTAGGGTTTATTCCGCGTTCCGGACACAATGGAATATGTTTCGGAAGCTAATTCGATCGTATGTGAGATTTATAGTGATAAACGATCAATTTGAATTAAATCGATTTAAACGAATTTCTATGCGTTTTGGCTCGCCCCGGACAAACGGTAAATCCGATTGACACGAAATTTGGAACCTTACAATAATATCATATTATGGATCCGATGAAACTAGTTTCGTCGAAATCCGAGACTGTTTGAAAAAATGACTACTTTAACTCGTTAAATTAATATTAAAACAATTTCGATGCGTTTCGAGCTGCCACGGTCAAACGACAACTTCGATTGCTACGAAAATTGAAATCCGATAATAACTAACTATTACGGATCCAATGGAACTAGTTTCGTCCAATTCTTTGACTGTTCAAAATTTGGCTATTTTTCAGTCGATAATTAAATATTAAAATATTCAATTTTCACCAATAAATTTTTAAATTCAGTTTTAAAAGTTCTATAATATCACTATAACTCCAATATGATAAAATAAAATTTTACAAATCATTTTTAATCATATTAAATCTGTTATTCAATTATCCAACAAATTCCAATTTTAAAATCTTATTAACTCCATTATAATCCTGATATAACTTACATTCACTTTGGAAACCAATTTGAATCATATTAAATCAAATTTCAATTTTTCACACTATTTTCATATACTAAATTTCCTTATCAAATTAATCGTATGAAATTCGAAATTTAATTATTCAAACATTTGTAATATTAAATTTAAACAAATTTGATTATTCTTAGATCACTATCTTTTGAAATATTCAAACGAACTTATAAAATTTAACAAATTCAAATTATAGAACAACCATTTAATTAAACAGTTATTCAATTCCCGTTATTCAATCAATTCAATAAATTCCAAATATTAAATTTAAACAATTTAATTTTTTCAATATTTGACGGATTTCAATATTGGATTTTTAAATAAAAATTTCATTATCAGTCGATTTACTATATTACATCAAATGAATTCGACATTATTATTTAACTACAGTTAGAGATAATGCACTCAACTAATATATAAACTTTCATTTCAATTGCAATTGGTTCACAAATTCAATTCGACTAACAAAATGAATAGGTAACTCAAATACTTATCGCCGTTAACTTTTAATTACTTATAAGTTTATTATTTAAAAACCCGTGTCACAATTACCTATACAATACAAATTCATTCAATTACCTTTGGCTACACTTTATTTCAATTGATTTGGGATTTCATTCAATTCATAAATAATTAACTTAGATAAATTTTGTTGCATTTCATTCTAGTTATTATTATTCCAAACGACTTACAAATTTTTTTTCTAACACTAAATCACGAAATCTTATTAAATTAGCTATTTTAGTTATCAAAAATTTACGGGTCGTTATACTCTCCCCCACTCAAAACTTTTCATCCCCGAAAAGGAAAAAGAAGAGAAAAGGAACTAAGTAAAGAATTCAACATCGATATATTTTATTCAAAATTATCCACTTATAAAACAATGAAATTCCATTTATAAAGTCATAACTACGCTTCCACTAAGTTACTCCAAACGGCTTCCTAACTTTAAAAGTTAGTAAATAAAACAAGTTATAAAAAAATTTAAAACTTGAAATTTTTTCCAACACCTGGCTTTTACGGAAAATTTCGGCAGAGTCTCCTTTGCGCGGCTCGATCGGAAAAAAAAATGACAGTATATATATCACAAATATACATCACATCAAGTGATGAGGCATCCCGCAGAGAAAAAGTGTAAAAGTACGGTATGTAATCCGAGATATGTACCTTATATATTGTTAGCGAGCATATACGGCTAATATAGCGCGAAAGCGAGCTCCAAATGCGAAGCAAGCGCAATCCGCACCTACTAAACACTCAGTAACTAAGTTAGAACCATGCATATAAAAATAGATCGATATACTTAGCCTAAACAACATATATATAACATATTTAGCTTCAAAATTGAGATTCCAATTTCAGGACAGTAACAAATCTTAGTTTTAGGTCACGTAAACGATAAAATTCGGCAACAGAGTCTAAACAAAAGTTGTTGAATTCATTTCAGCCTTTTCGGAATGTCCAAAATCATCGAATTCAGACCATACGTTCAAAAATTATGGCCGTTTTACTTAGAGGATACGCCTTAGCCTGGGCAGTGAATTGTGCAGGTCCGCGACGTTCATCCACGTTTTCGACCTTCTAAATGACATTAAAACACAAAACACTTAAAACAAAAGTTTTAGCTTAAGTTCTTAGCTTTCCATAAAGTGAAAGATCATCAGAATCTGATAAACCAGTCAAAAGATATGGCGAAAATACTAAGGGTGTATACTACTGATTTTACTTATTTTTACACAGGACAGCGAGTAACATTCAAGTTTTTAACCTAGTAGACGAAGGAATTTTCTCAAGTTATCCAAACAAAAGTTGTTCTATAATTTGTAAGCTTTTCGAAAAGTCCAAGATTGTCGAATTTCATTCAGCCATTTAAAAGTTATGGTTGTTTTCGTTTTAGCATATATTGGACAATTTTGGATTTTTCCCAAAAATTTGCTTTTATTATTTCAAAGTGCAAACCATCAAAGCTTCAAATTTTCTAAAGAACAATCATAAACACAAAGTCATTTATTTTCTTATTCATCCATGCAATATGTTTACATTCAATTTGTTTTCGATTTATTCAAGTTTGTTTAATTCACATTTTAAATTCAAGTCAATTTGCGTCAATTTAAATTAAATTCAATTATATTTAATTTCACTTTGCTTCAAATTTGAATTTAATTTTTTTTATTTTAATTTTATTCCATTTATTCAATTCCATTAACACTAATGTATTCTACTTAATCAATTATCATCCATCTAACAACCAACGCATATCAAACATTAACATCCATCCAAAATCTACACTAAATCAATTATATATTTCCAAGTCAATTTTAATTTCATACACTTCCAAGTTTATTGACATTTAGTTATATTCAAATTTTATTAGTTTCCATTTACCAATTTTATATCTCATTAATTTTAAATTTTATTCATTCACTTATATATCATTTATTTTACAGCTTAAATTTCTTTTATATTTACAACTATCAATAGATCTTCACATTTTATTATTCACTCTCACACTGGTATATTATTTCTCTACTTATCCTTATTAGCATTTTAAACCTTTTAAGTTTTTTTTTTGGTAAGTTATATTTATGCAAATAGAATGTAGTTAAATAACATACAACTTATTTTCATTTAAAGTTGAATTTTCAATTAATTAATTCTTAAGTCATTACTTAAATTTCACTATAATTTAATTTCACATTTACATTCACATATAGTATTTCCATTTTATATTAACATAATTGTGAATCACATTTAAATGTTAATTTAAATTCCAATTGTTTACCAACAATTTATATTTATATTTGCAAACTATTAATTAAATGCATATTTCATTATTCAAACCTATACTTGTATATTATCCCATTAACAATTCATATAATATTTTTTTGAACTTCTTAAATATTTTGGTAAGTTATATCTATGCTATAGAATGAAATTTAATACTATGCGAGTTTTACAGTTTCAATTTTATTTTAAGTTCATAATTTCCTAATTCTAAGGATTTCTACTTCAATTGATATTTTCACTTAGCTCTTAGGTTCATTTCTCATTTCACAATTCAGAAGTTCCTTAATGATTCAAGTCTAAATTCATTTCAATTATTTAAAAAAAATCATTAATTATTAAAGGACTTAAGAATTCCAATCCCGGTTTCATTTCAAATCAAGTTTTGAAATAATATATACTTATATAATTTATATATCAAATCATACTATAGAGAATACAAAATAAAATAAAATTTGAATCAAAACAAGGTTTAGACAAGCTATTAAGTGGTTTCCCCCACTCGGACTCTCGAAAATAAACGCCAATGATGCGTGCACTCATTAACGAAATCATTTTCTAGCGTCCAGAGAAGGGAATATAACACTTATCATAAAAAAATCCTTCGAAACAATTCAACTCAATTATACAATCATATAATACTCATATTATATTTTTCAAATTCTTGTAAGTCAATTTCAAACACCGGAATTTAAATTCCCAAATCCAAGTTAAAATTCATTTATATTCATTATCAATTGTGTTTACAAGATTTCATTTTCCTAAATCCATTGTTATTTAATCAATTGTTGTAAATATTGACTGATCAAACAATAGCGATAATAATCTAATATTATCATCTCCTAACAATCAATTCAATCAAAATGAATAAATATCCAAATAATTCTTTTATATAAAATATATTCCAAAACGATATTGTGTTGGTTTGTCCTATTCGAGTGTTTAGAAATTCCTATCGACGCCTTGGCGTCCCTAGTATCGACCAGAATTCAGAAATACTCAACGGAACAAAGTTAACACAATATAAAACCATTTTATATCAAATAACAAGTACGCTCTCTCGTATACACTCAACTCATTCATATAGTTTACCTCTATTTCAATGAGTTATTCCCCACTAGAGCCAAGGTTTATCGCTAGACCAAAGCTCTGATACCAACTGTAACGACCCGCCTTTTTGGACAGTTTAAACCGACGATCAAATACACATGTCGATTCCAAACCATTCAAAAGTGCAGATAGTTATTGGGGTAAATAAGAAAAGAAAAGAAAAGAAATAAAGGAAATGAAACAACACAGAATCTCACAGCGGAACGATAAAATATAATAGTCAAATAAACAGTTCATGAAGCTGTCTACTATACTTTGACAATTATTTATACAACATTTATCAGACTTATACGTATACAACAGAACAATTAAATAATGCAGCAGATAACATGATGCAAGGGTAATAATAGTAATAGCACACCAAATCTTCGTCTTCATCCTCCAGAATAGATCTTCAAAAATCTGAAAAACTCAGGACTGACCCGAGCGTAATGAAAAGACAAAACACTCGAGTCAGGACTAAAATATCCTCATGTAAGTTAAATCAATCGTAAATAAATATGAGTGTAACGGCGTCAGAGATGTTTACGGGGTTTGACATCTCCTATCCAGTGTCAACGTGCGTGCAATAACTTAAGAGATGTTACGGGATTTTCCATCTCTCAAGGATCCGTGAAACTATCTACTATGTAGTAATATACGCTAAGTAGATAATGCCTATCAGTAATATAAAGTATCAAAATAGCGTTAAGGCGTTACCATAATCCCCCTTAACACATTTTATATTCCCAAAAGCATATACAAGACCGTAGTTTTCCCAAAACCGGAAGTCACCAGAGGGCAATCCATATACTCAAGGTTCAAATCAAAAACGTAGTGGTCACGAATAGGATAATCAGTATGACAAGGTACATGAGGCGATACCAACTAGGATACTAGTAGTTGCGTGATCCGGACCGATGTTGAGCATAGCCATCAGCTACCCCAACACCGCGAAACAACACTCCCAAATCAAGGGGTGCACCCAAATCGAATCACAAATGTAATAGAAATGGTATCGAAGAAGCGTGTCCGCTAGAGGTGGCGAACCTCAATGGCCCGGCGCGGCTCCTGTTTTAGTCATGTCAGGGGTCATCCAATATCGTTCTCTTTCTTCAGTCAACGCGTTCACCAAACCATCCACTTCATTCTGGATCAACACTCCGCGTATAATAGTTATTAAAGTGGTGTTCGGTATCGACAGAGAGTATGTCCATATCCGATCCCGGTCTCTTTAATAACTACGTATTATTACACCGTTGGCTCTTTTATATTTCAAATCGATTCATAATTGATATCAAAATAACATATTCGCTTCAAAAATCAAATCCATTTCAAATATCATCGTATCCTTTCAAATGTAAGATTTCGTTTCAAAAATCATTTTTCACATCAATATCCCATTTCGATTTCAAAATCATTTCGAATTTCAATTTAGGCTACAACTTCATTTAACTCAATTCGTATTTAAATTCAAGATTTAAATATACACATTTCACCTTATTGACCAGCGTAGAATTTTAGAAAATAGTTTTTAGTAGTTTAAAAGTAGTTTTAAATAATTAAAATAGTTAAAATACTTTAAAATCTTAAAATCGATTTGAAATAGATAAATTTAGTTTAAATTAATTTAAATTGGGTTAAGTAGATTTAAAAGTAGATTAAAACAGTTTAATTATCCAAAATGGTTTATATAACCGAGTAATTTGGAAAACAAATAAAACAGCTTCAAAACCAATCCATTTCAATTTATAACTTCCCAATTCAAATCACTTTCAATTTCCATTCTACCGATTCAATTTCGATTTCAATTCAAAACAACGTCAACTTTAACTTCAAGTCAATTCAATTCTAATTCACCTTCAATTTATTCAATTTCAATTTTTATCGATTTGGAGCTTGATTTCAAAATATCCATTTATAACACTTAACAAATTTCCATCAATATTCAAGTTTAAATCCAAATTCCAAATATGATTCAATTCCAAGCTCGATTTCAAAATATCATTTTTTTTATATCACTTTTACTTAGTAATATTCAAAGCTCGAATTAAGGTTAAATCTTTCAACAAATCAATTTTCGACATTCAATCATATCCAATTTCAAAGTCTCAACTTAATTATTTAACAAAATTCCTTTAACCAAAATTTATTTCAACAATCCAAACTCAATTTTTCGATGAATTCAATTTCTATAAATCGATTTCTATTTATAACTTTTAAATCAAAACATTTAAAAAAATTTCAAATCGACGATTCCAAAATTATTAATTTAGCCAATTCGGTGTTCGTATATAATTTTCTATCCTATGGCCAAGTAATTATTTATTTCAATTAAATGTCAGGGATGAGTATATATTTCTTAAATTAAATCACAGTATCATATGTATGCATAACAGGCTATATATAAGCAAATAAACATCCAAACATTTAAATATCAACCAATAGCATCCATCGAAATAAATCATCCAATAGACAATACAATTCATGGCAATTTCATAGTTATCAATGTCAGGTAATTTAATCGCAATTCAATTTCAATTTCAATTTAACTGTCAATTTAATTTTTAACGGTTAATTCAAATGACAATCTATATGACAATTAAATTCTATCAAACAACGACAAATAAAATCATAACACTTCATAATGTCAAATTTAACTAGCATAAAGATATTTAGTACGCTGTGAGCGTTATAAAACACTTACCTTGATTTTTTTTGATTTTAAATCATACCGAACGACGTTCGATTTAACTCAAATTTTCTCAAGCTCCAAACGATTCCAATCCAATTCCATAGCATAGTGCTCGTCCATACGATCCCAACGCACTTCGTCTCATCAGTTTTCGATCTCGCAGTAAAAAGTTATGTTATTTCAAAGATACACGAATTATAATATAAATAAATTAACAATTTTCTTTTATTTTTCTCATAACCTAATCACAACTGTTGATTTTCATCCTCCACCCATCAGGCCGCACCCTCCCTTCTTCCTCACGTTCACATATCTTGCTCCAGGAACACACGAGACTAGGAACCCATTCAAGCCAAACTAGGGCTCCAACTCGTGGCCACCACGAGTGCCTAGAAGTCGGTCAGAGAGTGACATATCGAAGCTCGCCTCGAAGGGCACCACCGCCCAGCAACCGGCCAGGCTCGGCGTCCCCTAGCATCTCGAAATACGCGTGCAACTTCGGCCGTTAAAAAAGAGATTGCCGCTAATCCGTGCAACGAAACTCGATCACAACCGTTGAAATTAAAGATCGCACTACCCTCTACGTTTTTGCAGTTGAACATTTCTCGTATTGATTCACGGATCTGAAGAAAATAGAGGAGGAAGGATGGTGTTTTCAGGCCATTGAATATGACAATGGCGGCTGTAACCCTAGGCCCTTTTTTTTAATTTGTGAATAAATGGCTATTTATAGGAAACGACGAAAACTATTCATTCGGCTTTTCCAAACTCCAATTTACGCGCGGTAACCCGCGTTTCTAGGGTTAATCCCGCGTTTCGGACACAATTGAATAGGTTTCGGAAGCTAATTCGATCGTATGTGAGAGTTATAGCGATAAACGATCAATTTGAATTAAATCGATTTAAACGAATTTCTATGCGTTTTGGCTCGTCCCGGACAAACGGTAAATCTGATTGACACGAAATTTGGAAACCTTACAATAATATTATATTACAGATCCGATGAAACTAGTTTCGTCGAAATCCGAGACTGTTTGAAAAAATGACTATTTTAACTCGTTAAATTAATATTAAAACAATTTCGATGCGTTTCGAGCTGCCACGGTCAAACGACAACTCCGATTGCTACGAAAATTGAAATCCGATAATAACTAACTATTACGGATCCAATGGAACTAGTTTCGTCCAATTCTGAGACTGTTCAAAATTTGGCTATTTTTCAGTCGATAATTAAATATTAAAATATTCAATTTTCACCAATAAATTTTTAAATTCAGTTTTAAAAGTTCTATAACATCACTATAACTCCAATATGATAAAATAAAATTTTACAAATCATTTTTAATCATATTAAATCTGTTATTCAATTATCCAACAAATTCCAATTTTAAAATCTTATTAACTCCATTATAATCCCGATATAACTTACATTCACTTTGGAAACCAATTTGAATCATATTAAATCAAATTTCAATTTTTCACACTATTTTCATATACTAAATTTCCTTATCAAATTAATCGTATGAAATTCGGAATTTAATTATTCAAACATTTGTAATATTAAATTTAAACAAATTTGATTATTCTTAAATCACTATCTTTTGAAATATTCAAACGAACTTATAAAATTTAACAAATTCAAATTATAGAACAACCATTTCATTAAAACAGTTATTTAATTCCCGTTATTCAATCAATTCAATAAATTCCAAATATTAAATTTAAACAATTTAATTTTTTCAATATTTGACGGATTTCAATATTGGATTTTTAAATAAAAATTTCATTATCAGTCGATTTACTTTATTACATCAAATGAATTCCACATTATTATTTAGCTACGGTTAGAGATAATGCACTCAACTAATATATAAACTTTCATTTCAATTGCAATTGGTTCACAAATTCAATTCGACTAACAAAATGAATAGGTAACTTAAATACTTATCGCCGTTAACTTTTAATTACTTATAAGTTTATTATTTACAAACCCGTGTCACAATTACCTATACAATACAAATTCATTCAATTACCTTTGGTTACACCTTATTTCAATTGATTTGGGATTTCATTCAATTCATAAATAATTAACTTAGATAAATTTTGTTGCATTTCATTCTAGTTATTATTATTCCAAACGACTTACAATTTTTTTTTCTAACACTAAATCACGAAATCTTATTAAATTAGCTATTTTAATTATCGAAAATTTACGGGTCGTTACAATAGAATAGTTGCGACTATATATGATAGGATGGGGTAGGCGACTATGGGTTGGAAAAATAAATAGAGCAAGGAATGTGCGAAGAAGGACGTACCGTAAGGAATGTTTTGGAAAAGACTGTAACTCTAAAATCAATAGGTTAATAAATGTGCGATGAATAGGAAGTTACAAAAATTAAATAAGGATAAATGGATCGATTAAAGAGATTGTTAGGGAAATTGCAGAAAGATAATAGGAAAGATAGGAATGAATAAATAAATGTCTTTAGAATTGTTTGGGAAGAATAGTAATCATTTATTATAGACAGTCAACATTTACAGAAATAGTAAACAAGCATGTTAGGCGGTAACTAAATACTACGAGGTAGTACGATTATCAACATCTGGATGTAAGGGATGAAAGAAGAAGAAAATGCAACAGAGGAGACAATTATTAATAAGTTATTTTGAAAATGATTTCCTTATATCTACCTCTATGTGAAAGAATTTGATAAAAAGAGTTTCTTTGGAAACTTCTTGAAATGTTTTGAATTGATTTTTTACAAGATTTATTAGGAAGTTGTTGTTTTGAAAAAGTAAGAAAATTTGGAAATCATAAATTGAAAGTAGTTAAGTTAAAAATTCTGATCAAGAGGTTTTTGGTAAAAAGTTTTTTCACTTTTGAAACTCTTAGTTTAAAATTTTGTTGGGTCAAAATTTTTTTGATTTAAAGATTTTCGATACGGATTATTCTTTTTAAGATAAATATAAAATAGAGCGTAAGTAGGACTTAATAATTTTTCCTATTTCATAAATTTAGAAATTCTTTAAAATTCTTCTTTTTAAAATAGAAATGGAACTTGAATAAGATGATGTAAAAGCATTTCAAGTAGGGAATAAACAGAGGCAACATGGGAAGATTTGGATAGGGGTAGCCTTAGAAACTTATAAAATAGGGTTGTAATCTGGTTAGAGATAATGTAAGAGAGAAGTGATGAAAATAGGACAGGAAAATAATAGGATAGAAGTTATCTTGGTCTATCCCACTTTTTATTGTTTAAAGTCATGGAAGATATATTTGAATGTTTCAAATTAAAAGATCAACTTTAAAAAATAACATCTTTAATGTAAAGTTTTTGAAAAAAAGAAGAAAATTATTTTGCTTCTTTTTGGGATTAAGCAATCTTTTTTTAATTTTTGATGGTTTGATTTAACAATCAATTTTTTTTTAATATTTTGGATTAAAGACTCGACTTTAAAGAAGTAAGTCTTTGAGGTAAAAGTATTTAAGAAGGGAAATTGTTTTGCTGAGCAATTTTAGAACTTTTAAATTTGATGTTAAGTGCAAAGCAATAAATGTTTTGAAAATTGTAAAAAATTTGAGTTTAGATATTTTTGGAAGGTTTTTTCAAAGTTTTAATAAAAATGGAAAAGATACATAGAATAAAATAAAATAAGATGTTTAGATGCTTTCGAAAATTCAATTCCCCAGACTATTTTTACAAGTTAGAAATTCTTTCGAAAAGTATGCTTAAAGGTTTCATTTCGAGATGTGGAAATTCTTTTACAAGTTTGAATTTCAAATGCCGCGTATTAACATAATAGGGATTCCTAAGTTTACATTTTTATGGAGTAGGTAGGGATCACTATCTACGAAAAGAAGGATAAATATTTCAAGATTTCAATAAAATAAGAATAGTGTGTGCAACCTGATCTGGAAATTGGAATCAATCCTAGGCGTTTGTTTGTAGAATGTTGGTAGTGTTGTAAAGGTATTCCAGACCTATAATTAGGTTGTAAGTTAGGTTGACCATAAAATGTGAATTTCTATATTTTGATTTATTGGGAGCAGGTTCCGTGTAATTTTTGTAAATGATCCGATTCCTTAAAATGTATAGAAGTATGGCGTTTGAATTAACAAGGGATGTACCAAAAAAAAGAGATGTGTAAGATATGGATATTCTTTACCATAGTTTATAACACTGTCATTTCAATAAAAGAAAGAGAAATAATCGCTTGTAATTTCAAACAAAGCAAAAATAGAAGTTGTAGTCAATTTATGGAATTTTCAACGGTAATTCTATTTGGAAATGTGAAGATCATTCTGATAAAATAAAATATGGAAAAGAATGCCATCGTTTAGAAATTAATAATTAGAAATAAGAAACATATAAATAGCGTAATCTATAATGGTATTCGTATTAATTATGAATAGCGTAGTAATTATAGGACTAGAATTTATGGATATTAATTACAAATTAAATGGCAATAAATTTGTAATTAATAGAGGATAAAAAGGAAGTTAAATAAGGGACTGGTTAAGGAAGCTAATTGAAACGACCCGCAGTTCTGTACCCCTTAAGTCAACACTATTTTCCAACATATCATCTCAAGGTGAACGGAAATACGAAACGTTAGGGTTAAAGAAGAAGGAAGTAGAAGAAGAAAATAGAACAACAACAGAATCTAACCATCGCGGTGGAATAAAATATAATAGATAATAACCGATCTTTACACAAAAGCAAATCAGTTTATATATTACATAATTTGAGCACACATAACACACAACTGGACAGTGATCATAACCTATCCTCGCAAAACTGAATACACAGCTAATCAACACAGCGGAATATTTAAAACAAGTACGGAAGTACATATCGCCATCCAGCTCGTCTCCTGAGCTCCACAGCATCCTTTCCTGTAATCTATAATACTCGGTCTGACCCGAGCATTATAGTTAAATAACACCTGAGTCAGTCTGGAATACCAGCGTGAGAAAACAACACTCAATTGGATTATTAAAGTTTCAAAATACTTTGGAAACAAAAGCATCTCGTAAGACCACGGCACAAATAAACATGTCAGGTTTTTACCTTACGATAGCCAAAATACTTTTTATTAAAATCCTCTGATATTATAATAGTGTCTATATGTTAACGCTAAAATGTGAACGCTAACATCCCGGTGTGTAAAGTGTAGTTGTGAAAGCACCACCCGATAGATCGGGAAAGAATTACAAGCAAGTAATAGCAGAAAAGCAGTAAACAACAACAATTTTATAGTGGTTCGGCTTAAGGGTATAGCCTACGTCCACTCTAAGTACTTTTATTAATAATCCCGTTACAAACTGATACAATTCTTCTCAAGTACAATACACTTCAAGTTACAAGTGATTTGGGACAAGTTTTAAGCTTCAATGTCGATTAAAGTTCTTAGATTCATGTTGAAGATGTGTGGTTTCTTCGTGAATTTCTTTGATGTATTCCTCTAATCTTGGAAGCTCTAAGTGTTGATGAAGTTCTCAATGCAGCAAAGTAACGGTGTGTGAAGAGAATGCGCCAAAAGTCCTTTGAATGTTGGAGATGGGTGCCTATTTATAGAGAGTTCTGATTCTGAAATTTGCCAAGTCCTAAACCGCGGCCGATCTAAGTTAAGTCGTAGCCGACTTAATATGAGTCGTGGCCGGTCCATCTGGCCCCCTTCTGGCTTCACAGGAGTTCACTTGCACAAGTCCTAGGTCGCCTCCGAGTCAACATCACCTCTTCTCAGTAATGTGGCATCGGACTTATATTCAGTGGCCTTGGGTCGTGAACGACTTAACATAGGTCATAGGTCGGTCGCGACTTAGGTGTAGTTCATGATCTTGTCCCTGTCCTAAGTGGTTAGATCGGTAAATTCTCTGGATGGTTAGGTCGTCTTCTGTCTTAGGTCGGTAGCCTTGTTGAGCCTTAGGTCGGCACCCTTGTTGAGCCTGTTAGGTCGGCACCTCTCCGAGTCTTAAGTCGGCATGCTACTCAAGCTCCTTAGGTCGGTATCCCTTCGTGCCTTAGGTCGGTCTCCCTGATAAGGCAGTTAGGTCGGCATTCCTGTTAAGGCAGTTAGGTCGGCAACCAGTTAAGTCGGCAATCTCCCTAGACTGTTAAGTCGGTATCTATGTTGAGTCAGTAGCCTCATTGAAGTGTTAGGTCGGCAACCCTTTGAATCTTAGGTCGGCACCCCTATTGAGTCTTAGGTCGGCACCCTTGTTGAGCCTTAGGTCGGCACCCTTGTTGAGCCTTAGGTCGGCATCTCCTTGAGTCGCAGAGTCTAAACCGAGGCGGAGTTAACAATTGCCCCTCGAAGTATACGCCTACTGGTTAGGTCGTGTGCTTCGATAGTCCTTAACCCGTCCCCTCTTAGGTCGGTAGGTCGTGTACGACCTAACAGTTTGGTCACACGCGCCGCTTCAGGTCTCTCTACTATAAGTCGTATATTCTCTCCTCTCTTCTCATTACTTATTCTCTTGCTTCTGCCATTAAAAACTTTCTCAAGCTCCAAAAGGCGATTCCATTCCAAACAATCACCGATAATCTTTGTCGTTCATCACGTAAGTAAAACCTGCTCTTCTCTTGATCCCTTATTGTCATCGATTCACGAATTCCATTCAAACCGAACCCACCCCTTGCGCGCTGCTTTACTGCGAACCTCATTGCACCAGCAGTTTGTGAGCTCGAGTTTGCTTGGTTTTGGCTTTAAATGATCGACGAGACGATGGAGATGGTTTACTGCTTCTGGCTAGTTGATTTTTGATTTGCGATAGGATGGTTAAGCATCGAATTTGGGTGATTTTGAACTGACTTAGTGGATGATCCGATATCATGAATGAGACAGCGTGAATGGAGTGAGGGTTTTTTGTGGATGGAGCGGCTAGCGGGTTAACAGGTTGAGTGGAGTGGGATACTGACCTGGACGCGACCCAGTAACTTTGGGTGACCTAACCTTTGACCGCCTTTATCCTTAAATCGTAGCCGAATTGACCCTTGGGGGAAATCTGCCGATCTAATCTTCTACCGATTTAACCCTTGAACCGTGGCCGAGTTAAACCCTAAACCGTTGCCGAGTTAACCCTTAAACCGTGGCCGAGTTTTCCCTTAAACCGTGGCCGAGTTAACCCTTGGAGAATTTCATACCACTTTTTGAACCAGAGCCTTTACCCTTCCTACTTCTTACAACTTAAAGAGCTACCGATCTAAAGAATTAGAAACTTAATCTTCATTTGCGAGAGACTCCTTGGGTCGCCGCCGAGTTAACACTTAAGCTTTGGGCATGCTGACTTGTTGAGAGCATAGTTCCACTTTGAGTTTCTAACTTGAACTGCCAAACTAAGTTGCCTGAATTTTGAACTGCCCCAACCTTAAATTTGCTTGAATCTCATTGTATTATTTCACAGATCGCATTAACTTATAAGCTGCTAACCTGCTGAAAATAACAAACAAAGAAAACCAAGGCGAAAATACTGCCATCGACTGCCCATGTCAGATGACAGATTAGTCAAGACAAGACAAGCAACTTAATTATATTGCATGAAATGTTTGTGAATCAATCAATTAAAGTTAAACATTAATGCAAAGTATCAATAATCTGAACTGATTTATCTGCATCAACATCTTACTTGCATATTTAGGCCTAAAACAATAGTCCCTGAATTTCATAACTAACAAATGCTTGCTAGTTTTCATTCCAGTTATATTTGTTCTCTGCTTGATTGATTTTACACAACACTTCACACACTTTAGGAAACGTGCACCTTCATGTTTGAATACCCAGTTGTTTATGTAGAATGACTTCCCACCGAGAAGAAGAAGTGGTAACTCCAGAGGAAGAAACTTTTCCGATAGCTGTTCCCATAGAGAATCCTCCGGAGAGAACCCCGACTATTCTAACTTCGAGAGCGTTTGTCCAGCTGCGCACTCAATTTGGCTTTGCTGAAAGTGATGTTCTTCTCCCTGGGCCAAGTGATACTGCTGACAATCCTCCCTATGGCTTTGTTGCAGTCAATCGCCAAATGTGCTTAAGTGGGGCGATTCCTCCTTTTAACGACTTCCTTCGAACTCTTCTCCTTCGGTTGACAATCTCTCCGTTTCAACTTCATCCCAATGGCTATGCCATCTTGACGGGGCTATGTGTTTTGTTTAGAAGAACCCTTGATCGCCTACCGAGTTTTGAAGAAATTCGTTATCTGTGCTCGTTTGCAAAGAGTAAAGATCATCCTTCCCTTATTATTGTGAGAAGTGCCAGGAACCGCAAGCTCATTTTCGATCTTACTGAAAGCGTTCATGGATTCTTGAACCAGTTTTTCTTTGCCCGCTGTCCCTCAGGCTTTTATGCCATCTGGAGAGTAGGAAGTAAGATTAGTGTTTCTATTTTCTCCGTTTTGAAACTTTTTCGAGATCCGAACTTTCAGTTGCTAATTTCATTCTTTATTCTTTTCAGCACTTCCTCTCCCCTCTAGAGACCCAATTCACAAGCAAGTTTTTGAGAGGTTGAGTGTCGTGGCCTCAGAAGAGAGGAGCATAAAATTTCTGTTGAGGGATGAATTTTTACATCAATATGGGCTTCTACACACTTCTCGCTCTATGCATGCTCATGAAGTTCCAACGGAAGTTCCCGATTCTCCGATAAAGACTCCTGAATCTTCGCTGGTGAAGTGCTCCACTTCTGTCGATGTTGCGGGGTCATCTGGTAAACTTGCCCCGGTTATCGAGGAAGAAGAGCCTCAGGGATCCTCTCACCATTCACAAGAATCTGGTGAAAAGGCTAAGAAATCCAGCCCTGTCAAGCAAAGCAGGGACGATACCTTCGAAGGATTGAGCGACCTCTTCGCTACTTCACAAGAGATCTTCAAAGATGACCCTACTACCACCGGGATTTCTACTTCAGTAGTTGAAGCTACTTCTACTCTGCAACAGTTGTCGTCGACTCAAGAGTTGACGTTAACTATTACACCCACAACCACTCCCCAAATAAAGAGTGGTTCGTAGATTAATGCGCGTAGTTTGCACAACACACACACTTAGAATTTCTCATCACTTCCATGCACTTATCTTCTTGTACTTTAAAGATTTCTAAAGCTTATTATTTTAATTCCAGATTCTCCTATGGGGCGCAGCGGCTCGTACTATAACGATTTCCAGCGCTACGGGAGGCGTAGCCAGTATGACTACAGGCGTTACCTTCCTTCCTACAGAGAGTCGGATGAAGAGAGGGCTGCCCGAAAGGCTCATGAAAGGAGGACCGAAGAAGAACATCGTGAAAGAAGGGAGAGAGAAGAGCGCCATGATTCTTGGCAAAAAGGCGATGACTCTCACAAGAGAAAATCTCATGATGATCGAGGAAAAGGTCACATGAGTGAAGACTTAAGCAAACGAGCTCGTCACAGTGAAAAGCAGGCCTCTATTACTCCTGAGAAAGTTACTATTCCTGCCTCACTCGACATCCCTTCTGACTCTCCCGCTCTTCGAAAATCAGATATTCAAACGATAATTAACAGGCCCAAATTTCAAGTTGGACCGGGTCCTGCCACTCTGCAGAGCCGATTTCCTCAATGGTGCCTTAAGGGGGGGAGGTTCGACCTGGACTTGGTCCCCATCGACAAGTCTGCCATGTTGCGCAATCTTGATGCAGTCAAGCTCGATATCGAGAGGATGTCAAACTGGCAGAAGCTTGTCGATGAGCTTCAAAGAGTTAACCGTGCCAACATAGAGGCCATGCTTACTATGGAAAACGATAAGGCCGAATGGCAGAAGGTCGTTGAGCAACACGACACCGAGATGAGGAACATTGCTTCTTACAATGAGGAGCTCGAAGCAAAAGTCGAGGAATTGAAACATGAACTTGCTGCTTCCTCTACTTCCTATTCTCAAAAAGAAGAAGTGCTCCTGAAACAAGTGAGAGACGCTCACGCTAGCCAAAGGGATGCCGAAGACAGGCTAGAAGTACAAAAAAGAATCAGTGAAGGCTATGCTACTGATATCGCTGAGCTCCGAAAGAAAAACAACTCCCAGGAGGCGGAGATACAAATGCTTAAGCTTCAGCTTGCCAAAACTGAAAGGGAGCGTGATGAGGCTGTCGCCGGCAGAATCGCAGCTGAAGAATCTCACGAGGCGACTAAAAACAGCATCAACTCAACATTATTCGACTTCTATTTGCACAGCGTCTTGGGGCGTGGAAGCCTTGCCTTTCTAGGCCCCAAGTATGAAATCACACTGGCTAAAGTTTGGGAGACAGCACTTGATATGCTCGGAGGTAAAGGTGCTGGGTATGCTGAGTCAGCCCTTGAAGAGCATTATCTTGATGACGAAGCCCGTGCCGCTCTTGCCAAGGGTAAGGAGCAGCTTGCCAGAGCGCGGGCCGGGATGGCAGAAGAAGAGCGTTCTGAAAAAGAAGTACCGCCTACCATCCCCGAACGTCCTCTAGTTTCTCCCGAGGTGGACATTACAGGCCCTAGTGCTCATTTGCCGCCTCCTACAAGAACTGGGGTAATCACCCCTACTGATGAAGAGGCTTTGGAGGACATTGGGGCTCAGAATTATGAGATTGAACTGACAAAGCCAATATCTTCAGGTAATTTCGACATTGGTCCGATTCAGGTGGATTGCCTGCTTATTCCTCAAAAATTTGATGAGCTTCTCGATTACCTCCTGAATCTCGATGAACCCATATCTCCCTTCTTTCGGGAAGATACTAACATTTTCGATTTTTCTTCTTCTGCAGTTGAAACAACAAGTGCCGTGCAGACTTCGCCTTCTCTGGTTATTCCTCCTCCATCTCTTCAAGTGACTCCTCCTTCTGCTTCACAACCTGGGTCACAAGAGGAGAAAATTGAGGCTCTTCATGGTTTGGATGACCCTGTTGCCTCGCAGGAGCAAAAAGATGAGGGACTCGAAGGAGGCGAGATCTCTCCGGAGCGGACTCCTTCTGACGACGTAGTTTTGTCCGCTCTCGTTACTCCGGGGAGTGAGTCTTCTTCGCAGAGAAGAAAGAAGCTTGGGACATCGAAGAGGAGGGGGAAGAAAATTATCACCACTGAAGAGGAACCGGAAATTGCGCCAGTTGTACCTCCCTCCCCTTCTTCCCTTATACCCACTGGCCGACCTGAAAAGCTGGTCATTCGGTCGGGTAAAGGGTCCAAAGGCAGTAAAAAGAAGTGAAGACTTTAGCTTTTTGTCTTTTGTATGAACTGGCCGAGAGTTGTGCGGGTACCGGCCCCCGCTTTTATTTTGAAACCTGTATCTGCATTATAGTTGAATAAAATGATTCTTCGTTTGTACAAACTTCTGTTTGAATTTGAGAATGCATTTACTATTTATTTTTTGCACAAGTTTATTTACACGATATTGCAGCGAGCTTATGGCATGTTACTTGAGCGTTACCTTTTGCTGGTTTGGCTATACCATATTGTGTGTAATTATACTATATTGCCCCCATTCCATAAGTTTGCTGCAATATTCTATACTTCGAGGGGACTTGCACTCATATTTGCTAAAGAATAATTATTTTATTCTTTAAAGAAAATTTTTGTAGAGTACAACTCCCTTCGTATAAGTTTCTACGCTTTGTCGTTCGAAGAAATCACTTTTTTTTTTCTTTTGCTTATGTGCATATTTTACCAAGTGAATTCCTCTATGTGGTAAAGCGGACCTCTGAAGGGTACTTTAACTTCTTTTCTTTTTTTTTTTTTTTTTTTTTTTAACGATCGTTTTCCATAGTAGGTAAATTACTCTTCCTTTGAAAGTTAAAGTACGCTTTTGATGAGGATTTTTTTTTTATATGCAAAGTTGTACCTCTGAGGAGGGATTTTTCACGTTTCAACACTTGGAAGTTTTATTTCGATCTTGGTGAAACGTGTACCTCCAAAGAGTTGTGCCTTTGAAGAAAGCCTTTTCACGTTTCAACACTTGGAAGTTTTATTTCAATCTTGGTGAAACGTGGGCTTCCGAAGAGGTCTTTCTTCTTGATTGTGTCCCCGGGAGGGGGTTGTACCTCTAAGGAGGGATTTTTCACGTTTCAACACTTGGAAGTTTTATTTCAATCTTGGTGAAACGTGTACCTCCAAAGAGTTGTGCCTTCGAAGAAAGCCTTTTCACGTTTCAACACTTGGAAGTTTTATTTCGATCTCGGTGAAACGTGTACTTTCAGGAAGGTCTTTATTTTGTTTTTGCATTTCAACTTTGGTGAAGTGAAATTCCGAAGAGCGGTTGTTACACTTCAACTCCTGGCGAAATGTGCCTCCGAAGAGGGCTTTTATTTTGTTTACATTTCAACTCTGGTGAAGTGAAATTCCAAAGAGCGGTCATAATACTTCAACTCCTGGTGAAATGGGTCTCCGAAGAGGGCTTTTATTTTTTGGCATTTCAACTCTGGTGAAGTGAAATCCCGAAGAGCGGTCATAACACTTCAACTCCTGGTGAAATGTGCCTCAGAGAGGGTTTTTCATCGCCTGGAAGTTACTCTCTCATGGTTGGAGGGTCATGACTCCTCCAATCTTTTTTGTTGAGTAGAGAACTTTCTTTTTTGTGGCGTATGACCCATTAGAGGTCTTTTATCCTCCGAAGAGGACTTGTGCTGCTGATGGTAGCTTTGGTTGTTCCTCTGTTCACTTGCTTATGCCTTTTCAGCGATCCTCTTTTTTTTTTTCCTTTTCAAGTTTTCATTCCCCTTTTCTCGCAAGTGGCTTGTTTAATCCAAGGAAGCGTACTTCATTGTCAGGCAAGTTCGTGAGAACGAGCACTAGCTTTCTAATTGGATGTTTGTTCGTTCAAACAATCTCAATTTATTAGCAAGGGCTCATTTCTATCGAAATCATAAGCCGTTCAATTGAAGTATTTCCTATCTAGGATTTGAATTCGGGGCCTTTATGACTTGAAATTTGTTTGTTGAATGATGGTGAGAATCACTCGGTCTTATTATGCGCAAGTTTTATTTCCATTGTCTGCAAAAATTTAAATCGACATTTCAGCAATACATTTTATGTATTTTTATATCGAAAACAAAGCAAACATATAATAATAATAAGGAACACAAGATTTATAGTGGTTCGGCCATGAAATTGGGCCTACATCCACTTTATATTCTTTCATTATTTACTTGCATCAGTTTCACAATTGCTTTCAATTACAAGAATCATACATTCATAATTCTTTTTACAATGTTTCAACAAAATTTTCAAGTAAAGTATGGACGCAAATGGTTGCTGTTCCATGCCCTTGGAATTTGATCTCCATCAACAGTGGTGAGCTTGAATGTGCCGTCAAGAAGTTTCTGACCTATTACATACGGTCCTTCCCAATTTGGCCCAAACACACCTGTCGCGGTCATAATTCTTTTCAAGACTAGATCTCCAATTTCAAAGCTGCGTTGACGAACTTTGGAATTGAAATGTCTGGCTATCCTTTGCTGATGAGCTGCAACTCTGAGGTTAGCTTCATCTCTTTTTTCATCAAGGAGATCTAGTGCTTCAAGTTGTAGCTTCTCATTTTCTGCTTGATTGAAATGGATTCTTCTGTGTGAAGGGACCTCTGTTTCAACCGGGATCATTGCTTCCGATCCGTATGCTAACGAAAAAGGAGTATGCCCAGTTGCAGTTTTGTGAGTAGTTCTGTATGCCCATAGTGCAAGTGGTAGTTTATCGACCCAACCACCTTTTGCTCTTTCGAGTTGCTTTTTGATGGTTGATTTGATGATCTTGTTCACTGCTTCCACTTGCCCGTTAGCCTGCGGATGAGCTACTGCCGAAAAGCTTTTCTGGATTTTGAATCATTTGCAAAAATCCTGGAATTCCTCGCTTTCAAACTGAGTACCATTGTCTGTGATTATTTTCTGAGGCACACCGTATCTGCAAATGATATTCTTGGTCACAAAGCTTATCATTTTCTTAGAAGTGATAGTAGCCAATGGTTCAGCTTCAGCCCATTTAGTAAAATAATCAACTGCAACAATAGCATATTTAATCCCTGATTTAGCAGTTGGTAGCGGCCCAATGAGATCCATTCCCCAAATTGCAAATGGCCATGGACTGACCATCTGTGTGAGTTCGGTAGAAGGTGCTCTAGGAATTTTGGCAAATCTTTGGCATTTGTCACATTTTCGGGAGTAATCTGCAGCATCTCGATTAATTTCTGGCCAAAAATATCCGTATCGGAGAATTTTCTTTGCTAATGTTTGACCACCTGAATGATCACCACATTCTCCTCCATGCACCTCAGCTAGGATTGTTTTGGACTCTTCCCGGAATACACATCGAAGCAATGGCATTGAGAATCCCCGTCTGTACAATCGGCCATCCTGAATTACATAGCGAGAGGCTTTCCTTAGTAGCTTTCGTCTTTCTATCGAATTTTCTGGCAGAGAACCTCTGAGTAGGTAGTCCAGTATTGGAGTCATCCATGACTCTTGTTCTTGAGATACATTCATAATCCAGTCTATATCCATCTCGTCTATACTTGGTGCTGAAAGGACTTCTACAGGGACCAATCCCAATAGTTGAGCTTCACTAGAACTTGAATACTTTGCGAGGGAATCTGCCTTCATATTCTCTTCCCGAGGAATGTGGCTTATTGAATAGTAATCGAGTTCACATAGGAGTTCCCAAGCCTTTGACAAGTAGGAAGGCAGGTTTCCACCTTTTGCTTGAAATTCCTTCTTGACTTGGCATACAATAAGCTGAGAATCACTGAAGATTTGTAATGCTCGAATGTTTAGCTCTTTAGCGATTTTCAGACCTGCAATAAGAGCTTCATATTCTGCTTCATTGTTTGTTGAAGGAAATTCCAATCTTAGTGCATAACATAATGATCGACCCTCAGGAGTTTCAAGTACCACTCCGGCTCCAGAACAGTAGTCATTTCTTGCGCCATCAACATACATCTTCCACTGGATTGGGGAATCATTGATCGTTTCTTCCTCACCATTATCTTTCTCTGTGAATTCTGCAATGAAATCAGCTAAAGCTTGTCCGTTGATTGCTTTTCGGGGGTGATAGGTGATGTCATATTGACTGAGTTCAATGTTCCATTTTAGAAGGCGACCCGAAGTTTCAGGGCGAAATAGGACTTGCTTTAGAGGTTGATCAGTGAGTACTTTGATAGGATGAGCTTGGAAATATTGCCTCAGTTTCCTTGATGCAACTAGTAGGCAATAGGCGAGTTTTTCCAACTTGGAGTAATTCAGCTCTGCCCCAGTGAGTCTTTTGCTGATATAGTAAACCGGATGTTGAATCCTTTTGTCTTCCCATATCAGCGCTGCACTTAGAGCATGAGATGATACTGCCAAGTATATAAGAAGATCCTCACCATTGCCTGGCCTAGAAAGTATTGGAGGCGTTTCCATATGACGGATCAACTCATCGAAGGCTTTTTGGCATTCGGAAGTCCATTCAAAATTCTTCTTTCCTTTCTTCAGGGCGTCAAAGAATGGGATGCATTTATCAGTGGCTTTGGAAATGAACCGACTCAGGGCGGCGACCTTTCCGTTGAGACTCTGCAATTCCTTCTTTGTTCTAGGAGCTTTAACTTCTTTCAAGGCAGTAATTTGAGCTGGACTAGCCTCAATGCCCCTAGCACTGACGATGAAACCTAAGAACTTTCCGGACTCGACCCCAAATGTACATTTCAGAGGGTTAAGTTTCATTCTGTATTTCCGGAGGACTGCGAACATTTCTGCTAAGTGTTCAATGTGATCCGCTGCTTTCCTGGACTTCACTAACATGTCGTCGACGTAGACTTCCATAGTTTTGCCCAATTGCGGTTTGAACATAGCATTAACAAGTCTTTGGTAGGTTGCCCCTGCATTTTTCAATCCGAAGGGCATAACTCTGTAGCAATAAAGTCCAACATCTGTGATAAAGCTTGTATCCTCCTGATCCGGCTCGTGCATCATTATTTGGTTATAACCGGAGTAGGCATCCATGAAAGATAACAATTCATGTCCCGCAGTTCCGTCTACCAGTTGATCGATCCTGGGTAATGGGAAGCAATCTTTGGGGCAAGCTTTGTTTAGATCAGAAAAATCAATGCACACTCTCCATTTTCCATTAGCTTTCTTGACCAACACAGGATTTGAAACCCAATTCGGATATGTAGATTCTTTGATGAAGTTATTTTCCATGAGTCGATCAACCTCTTCTTTTAATGCTGCTGACCTTTCTGGACCTTGGGTTCTTCTTTTCTGTTTAACTGGCGTAAACTTTGGGTCAATATTCAGAGCGTGTACTGCAACTTCTGGGGATATTCCACACATATCGGCATGAGTCCAAGCAAAGACATCCAGATTTGCTTTCAGGAAAGATATCAAGATATTCTGAATTGACACATTAAGCTGTGAACCCACATTTAACACCTTATTTGGGTCCTTCGGGTCAACAGGTACCGGAACTGTCGTTTCCACCGGTACCACTCTATTCTCCCCTGCGCTGGCTTTTCTGGGATCCATTTCTTTCCGTGCCCCGCTGTGCTCGCCAGTGCAGGGTCCGCCCCGTAATTGCTACAAGGCTGGTTCTTTGATGCGGACTGGGGTTGCCGCATCCTTCCCCATTTCTCTTTTTCTTGACTCTCGCAGCTCCGTCAAATAGCACTCTCGCGCAGCATTTTGATCCCCTTTTATAACTCCTACTCCATTGTTTGTAGGGAATTTAATAGTGAGGCACCACGGGGCTAGGATAGCTTTGAATGCTGCGAGTGTTGGACGGCCAAGAAAAGCATTATAAGCAGAAAACTCATCGACAATCACAAATGTTTGCTTGCGGACCACTTTCCTTTCTGCTTCTCCAAGTTCTACAAGCAGATCGATGGTCCCAATTGGTTGTTTTGGCTCCCCAGTGAAGCCAGCGATCTTCTGTGATGAGGCTTGTACATCGATCATAGGGATTTTCATCTGGTCAAATGTCTTCTTGAAGAGGATATTGCATGATGCTCCGCAGTCAATGAGGACTCTTCTGACAATGGCCGGTCCAATACCAGCCGAGATGACCAAGGGATCTAGGGTAGGAGCTTCTATACCTGTGGAATCTCTGGCTCTGAAAACAATATCATCGCTGAAAGTTTTCTGTTGTTTCAGGGGCGTAGTGTCTTCTAAAACAAAGACGTCTTCTTCGGCTGGAGCATATTTCAAAGCCCTGGAATATCTCTCCATCTCACCCCAGCTTTTGCCAGCTGGGTGAGGCCCTCCTGTAATGACATTGATAACGGGCCTTCCAGATTCATGTCCCGTAGCTTTCTCACCTGTCCTGGGCTGATGAACAGGAACCTGTTGCCCCTGACTTGACGATGCAGGATTGTTGCTGTTCTTCTTCACAAATTGTTGCAGTTTGTTCTCTCTTAGCAACTCTTCAATCAGATTTTTCAACTGACGGCATTCATCAGTTTCATGACCGGGTTGATTGTGGAAACGACAGAATTTCCCACTCTGTATGGCTTTTTTCCCGGTCCTCAAAGGGATAGGTTTAGGGAAATCGACGGAATCTTTAGTGGCAAGGTAGATGTGCTCCGGCGTATGTGATAATGGAGTATACTCTGATGTCTTGAAGGACCGGGGCTTCTTCAGATTACCCTGTTTCTTCCCATTATCATTCTCCCTTTTTTGCCCCACCGATTCATTCTTGCGTGGAGCGACAGTGTTGTCTTCTGCTTTTTCCAACACTGTCTTTACTGGTAAAGGACGGCTTTCCAAGCGAATGAATTCATCTGCTTTTTTGTAGAACTTTTCGAGAGAGGTTGGCTCCTTCATATTTAACCATTTCCCAAATTCGCTTGACTTATCAATAGCCCTCATCAGATAAGTCAATATCATTCGTGGTTCAGCATTGTCCACCTCAGCCAGTGCTATATTAAAGCGGTTCAAGAAGGATCTGATAGACTCCCCAGGATTCTGCTCCAAACTCGATAGTGACATAATGTCCTTGGCCTTCGAAGCATATAGTCTAAACTGCTCCTTGAATTTTCTGGTCAAGTCTGAAAACTGATCGATAGATCGGACTGGCAACTTGGTGAACCATAGTAGAGCCACACCTTCCAGGTATACGGGGAAATATCGACATTTTATTTCGTCAGAGGCCCTGGCACCTGTCATGTGCCAATCATATTTATACAAGAACTCATTCGGATCACTTGTCCCTTTGTAAGCTGGAATAGTCGGAGGGACAAACTTCCTTGGAAATTCCGCCTTCAAGATTTTTTCAGTGAACGGAGTTTTACTTGGAGCGAAACCCCATTCCTTCTCATCTTCAACCCTTTGCATACTTTCTTTCATGATCTGCCGGACCATTCCAGAAAGATATTCCTCATCATGCCGAGTTTTAGATCCACCAACCTCAGGAACTGCCTGCTCAAAGGGACTAGTAGCCCTTTCAGGAGCATTCCTTTCACTAACAACATGAATGTTGCCAGCACAGTTCCTTTCATTACAAGCTGGTTGATTGTTTGCCCCAAGTAAATCGTTCAATTTATTCAGAATCAGAGCATTCTGGGCACTTTGAGCCTCTAATTGTGCATTTTGGGCGTTTATCTGCTGGTTTAGCCCTAGAATCACAGCATCCAACTCCGCTTTCATAACTCCAACAGACGGAGTGGGTTGATTAGGTACAGAGGAAGCGGAGGTTCCCTCTTGAATGTTTCCAGATCTGATAGATCTACTTTTCCTTCCAGGAGCCATAATCTCAGATAGACTTCTGGTTTTTAAGGAAATTCCTTCTTCAAATCTCTGCGAAGCAATGATGACAGTTTTCCTGAGTTCAATTCTCAGTGAAAGCACCAAAAATGTTAACGCTAAAATGTGAACGCTAACATCCCGGTGTGTAAAGTGTAGTTGTGAAAGCACCACCCGATAGATCGGGAAAGAATTACAAGCAAGTAATAGAAGAAAAGCAGTAAACAACAACAATTTTATAGTGGTTCGGCTTAAGGGTATAGCCTACGTCCACTCTAAGTACTTTTATTAATAATCCCGTTACAAACTGATACAATTCTTCTCAAGTACAATACACTTCAAGTTACAAGTGATTTGGGACAAGTTTTAAGCTTCAATGTCGATTAAAGTTCTTAGATTCATGTTGAAGATGTGTGGTTTCTTCGTGAATTTCTTTGATGTATTCCTCTAATCTTGGAAGCTCTAAGTGTTGATGAAGTTCTCAATGCAGCAAAGTAACGGTGTGTGAAGAGAATGCGCCAAAAGTCCTTTGAATGTTGGAGATGGGTGCCTATTTATAGAGAGTTCTGATTCTGAAATTTGCAAAGTCCTAAACCGCGGCCGATCTAATTTAAGTCGTAGCCGACTTAATATGAGTCGTGGCCGGTCCATCTGGCCCCCTTCTGGCTTCACAGGAGTTCACTTGCACAAGTCCTAGGTCGCCTCCGAGTCAACATCACCTCTTCTCAGTAATGTGGCATCGGACTTATATTCAGTGGCCTTGGGTCGTGAACGACTTAACATAGGTCATAGGTCGGTCGCGACTTAGGTGTAGTTCATGATCTTGTCCCTGTCCTAAGTGGTTAGATCGGTAAATTCTCTGGATGGTTAGGTCGTCTTCTGTCTTAGGTCGGTAGCTATCTTAGGTCGGTAACCTTGTTGAGCCTTAGGTCGGCGCCCTTGTTGAGCCTGTTAGGTCGGCACCTCTCCGAGTCTTAAGTCGGCATGCTACTCAAGCTCCTTAGGTCGGTATCCCTTCGTGCCTTAGGTCGGTCTCCCTGATAAGGCAGTTAGGTCGGCATTCCTGTTAAGGCAGTTAGGTCGGCAACCAGTTAAGTCGGCAATCTCCCTAGACTGTTAAGTCGGTATCTATGTTGAGTCAGTAGCCTCATTGAAGTGTTAGGTCGGCAACCCTTTGAATCTTAGGTCGGCACCCCTATTGAGCCTTAGGTCGGCACCCTTGTTGAGCCTTAGGTCGGCACCCTTGTTGAGCCTTAGGTCGGCATCTCCTTGAGTCGCAGAGTCTAAACCGAGGCGGAGTTAACACTATAGAAAGTAAAATAGAATCTAGGTGGAATGCTTGCATCTCATGTTTCAGCAATAGTTAGGCACAATCAAAACCGTACAGGAGCGTAGGGAGAATGGATTTCCAACTAATGACTAGGCACTGGGGTACCACCTGTCACAGTACGTGGCCTAGATCACTGTACCGAGGATTACTCCCAATCTCCTGCAACACAAGACCGGGACTACCCCTTACTGGATAATCCCGATTAAGATCACCCCACGGTTGGGATCAGCAACCACACCCTAAGCTGAATAAAAGGGGCATCTAGACAGGGATGACCTCACCCTAATGGGTGCTACCCACTTGGCCTTGCTGCATATCCCCTGATTTTCAGTCATTCCCGGTTGATGGGGCTTGAGGTTAAGCGTTACCTTTTTGAACGTTTCACTTCGATTGCCCATCGTCCACCTAATGATGTTCCGAAAGCATTCATCCATGCAAGTCCGTCCCGGGTTCGAACGAAACCAAAGGCACTACTCCTACTACATCCATTTTGGAATCATCCTCAGGATTAGTAGGGACTAGCCCTTGCACTTCACTGCTACATCTTCGACTCCGAACTCGTTTTCCCTACGAAAACGTTCAAACATGATCGAAGTGGTTTTCGAGAAATTAATGCCGATCCCAGTCTCTTCGAAACGATCAACGCATTGGCTAATATTGATAGTTGGTTATTTAACTATCAATTAACATTCACAAACAACAATCAAACATAAATAATTTCACCAAATTATTTATTAATCTCAAATTATCTTCGCAAGATAAATTTCCATTTTCAACCCTTTTGAAAGTAGTTTTCAAACCACACTTTTCTCATGAAATAAATTTCCAAATATTTATTTCCACTGAAAACACCAAGCACAAAACTTTAGCTTTTTAAAATAATTTAAAACACTTTATTATAAATATCCTTTAAAACATTTAAATTAAAATTACTTTAATACTTATTCAAAATATATACTTTAAGAATATTTAAAATAAAACTACTTTGTACAATATAAAACTGAATTTCTGACTTTTAAAACATAATACCAAGCCACCTTTAAATAACGACTGCTATAATAGATTAAAGAAAATAACATTTAGAAATAATAAGTTTTCTAAACATACTTTTTAAACAACTTAAAACTTTTTATTTATACTTAAAATTTATTTTGAAACGTACTTGGCTATTTAGGGAAATACGCTTCCCTTCCACATCTTTTAAAAATAAATCACTATTTATTTTTAAACAAATATTCCCATTCCTTTAATAAATTTCCATCGTGAATTTATTCTTCAAATATCCACCGATATATTACTTCACCTTTATAAACACAGTATATAAATTTTTTAGTCTCGTCCTTCTTAAAATTCCAATTTCAAACACTTAAATCAATTTCCAAATTGATTTTCAAATTACACCATTTTGAAATAATTTCCTTTAATTACTTATTTATTTCAAAACCCATTAACTTTAGATTT
Organism: Allium cepa; assembly: GCA_030765085.1. Lineage (NCBI taxonomy): Eukaryota > Viridiplantae > Streptophyta > Magnoliopsida > Asparagales > Amaryllidaceae > Allium > Allium cepa. Next base: position 1,015,375,963 of record CM060935.1, read on the forward strand.
TTAATTCTTACTTATGATTTAAAATCTTTTAACTGAAAATACCAACTTCATATTTCCCAAATTCCTTCTTTATCCTTCCAAATAAATTTAAACCTTGAATTTAAAGTAAATTATTTTATTCCTTTAAATAATATCACTTAAGTTTTAAAATTCATTATTTTTCTATTTATTCAAAATCCCTTTTCATACCTGGAATTTATTAGGATTTAAAACCACTTTTATTCCTTTCCAATTCATTCTTATTTTTATTTAAATTCTCTATAATTATTTTACTTAAAAATTCACTCTTTTATTTTCTTTCAAAAATCCAATTCTATATATTTTGATAACTCAGTGTACCGAAATATATTCAAGCAAACCATAACATTCAATATTCCAATTATCAATATAATTCATCACAGAATATCAAATATTCATAACACAAAATATTAAAAAATCTAAATAATTTTGAGGAATCCAGTTGGATCCCTCCAACCTATTTCCCTGCATCCACAGATGTTAGCGCAATACCAATTCCACTTCGAGGTGGAATATCGCGGTATATGGGTTCATATAATATCACGCGCTATTATGTGGCGCATAGGGTCTCATCCGCTATATAATGCGGGAAATCAATCACTCCAATATATACTATATACTACTATATATAATATAGCACATCAAATAGATTCAATCATTCAACCAATTATTTATATTTAACCATTTAAGTTTAAATAGAACCCAGATGAGTGAGATTAACTCACCTTTGATTCCTGTTTTGCAACCCACTTCATTCTCGATTTGATTCCACGATTTTCAGACCATGTATAAACATTATGGGTTTTATTAATACTTGAAATAATTAAATTATCAATTACCACTTAATAAAATTTGATTTACCAATTATTTTGTTCAAACCAATTTTCCAATAATAAATAATTATTTCTTTCCTTTTGAAACCCATATATTAAAAATTAATCTATAGTTTTCAAAAATCTAATTTTATATAAATATTCATCACTTTAAAATTTCCTTCTTCCTAAGATCTTATCTATATAAAACTTCACTTACCTAAGTATATTATAGCATGCCAGTTATATTTATTCATACTTGTATAAAAATTTCACATACTGGTATTTCTTCTCTATGGATATTTTCTTCTTCTACGTATATACATATATATAAATTAAATAAAGATAAATACCTCAGCTAAAATCCTACTGCAATAAGCCCAAAACAATCCAACTGTCGCTCATCACCGTTCACCCACTCAAGCACTACTGAACCCAACCACGCGCGCCTTGAAGCATCGTCGTGACATCGGTGGCCTTCCCTGCCTCGATAGCACTCGTGCGCCACCTACCACTACCTCGCCATCGCCTACGAACTCGAGCTCGACGTCGAAGGCGAACAAACCAAATTCATTGCCGAACCCCAAATTTGCGACCTCCTCTGCATCGACCCCTTCCTCATGCTCGTGACGCAGCGGATAATAACAAGTTGTCACCAAATGATGCACAACGAACAAAACGACGATGGAATGATGCAAAGATGAATCGATGGATTGATAATACCCAAGATAAATGCCCAAATCCGTTGATCTCGCGAGATACCGAATTCTAGCTATCTTTAACACGTTGATCGCGCACGATACCGTGTTAGAAGATCTACGATTCTTCGACGTTGATCTCGCGCACGAGATTCCGTGAATCGGCTTCAAAATCGTTGATTCGAGCGCACTCGAATAACTGAAGATGGAGAAAGGAGTTAACACTCAACTTCCAATTTAAAGAGCACAAAGCACTCAAACAAAAGTTTATTCAAAATCAACCAACTTGTACAATGACACAACACCCCTATTTATAGGGTTACAGCACAACAGACCAACCTAGCAACATGCGACCTACAGGTGGCCGACCTACGACCTAAGACAACATGTTACAACAACACATCAATGCGACTCAACGACTTACGACCTAGGAACAGAAGTTACAACATTCACGACTTAACAATTCAACATATATACGACATAAGAAATACGACTTAACAAAGTTACAACAACAAACGACTTACGACATAACGAGTTACAACATCACAGTAATACAAGTTAACACCTTGATCGACCTAAGTAGATGACACATCTTCGGCGACATAAGACATGAGCTTCAGCGACCTAACATCAATGCCCAGCTTCAGGAACTTGCGACTTATCGACTTAAGGAACGGAGTGACATAAGGTAACTGAGCGTCATAAGATACTTCGCGACTTAGCAAAATGAAGACCTCTCGCGACATAAGGTTGGAGCGACCTAAGGACAGGAACGACCTAAAGCAATGCGATGTAAAGAAACTGCAACTTATCTCGTTAAGTCGTATATCTCTCTTGAGCGACCTAAGGAGCGCGACCTATCACAATGTGCTGCATCACTTATCTCGTTAGGTCGTAAGTTGTTAGGTCGTTCGCGACTTAAGAAGATAGCTCGCTGGTGACTGTAGGTGGATGACTTAGGCGCTGCATCATCCTCCCCTGGTTGAAGAGAATTCGACCCCGAATTCACACTTTCCTCTCCTTCGACACACTTATCCTCGTGATATGGAATCAAGTGTTTGACGTTGAAAGCGTTGGCGGTGTGGATACGATCCGGCAGTCTCAATTGATATGCATTCTCATTAATCTTCTTCACGGTCTCCAATGGACCAATCTTTCTAGCAGCCAATTTGTTGTAAGAACCAACAGGAAATCGATCCTTGGTCAACACTGCATAAACAAAATCACCCTCTTTGAAGTCCACACTCCTTCGCTTCTTATCTGCCAGTTGCCTATACTTCTCATTTGACTTAAGCAATCGTTCATGAACAATCCTGTGACACTCCTGCAACTCATTCACGAAATCACAAGCTCGTTTAACAACCCTTTTCTGACGTGGAACTATCGATAAATCTAATGGTCCCTTTGGAATTGCTGAATATATTAGTTGAAACGGACTGAATCCAGTACTTCGATTAACTGCATGGTTGTGTGCGAATTCTTCCTGACACAATTTCACATCCCAGCTCTTCAAATTATCCTTCACGGGACATCTCAACAAGTTTTCCAAAGATCTTTTGACCACTTTCGTTTGCCCATCCGTTTGTGGATGATAGGCGCTACTAAAATTCAGCTTAGTCCCAACCATCTTCCATAGACTCAACCAAAAATGACTTCGAAATCGAGTATCCCTGTCAGAAACAATGGTCTCAGGTAACCCATGTAGTCGATAAACCTCTTTAAAGAACAATTGAGCAACACGGACCGCATCGGCAGTCTTTTTACAAGTTATGAAATGCGCCATCTTCGAAAATCTATCCACCACAACATATATAGAATCATTCCCTCGCCGAGTTCTTGGCAAACCCAAAACAAAATCCATGCTAACATCAACCCATGGTCGAGTAGGCATGGGCAATGGCATATACAATCCTGCATTCGTAGTTGTCCCCCTTTAGAAACGTGACATATGTGACATCTCCACACAAATCTTTCAACTTATTTCCTCATGGAAGGCCAAAAATACGATTGAGAAATCAACTGCAAGCTACGATCTCTTCCCACATGACCTTCTTCATGCAATTCCTTCACAATCTTCATTCGCAAACTGCACTCTGGTATACATAATCGATTTCCTTTGAATAGAAAACCATCTACCAATACATACTCATCCGTCTTCCCTTTCTCGACTTCATCTACAATCTTAGCAAAATAAAGATCCTCAACAAACAATTCTGGAAATACTTCAAACCCCGTCACTTCAACTCTCATCGTAATCAACAAATGATTTCTTCTGCTCAATGCGTCTGCCACACGATTTGTAACTCCCGACTTATGCTTTACCACAAATGTAAACTATTGCAAATATGCGATCCATAAAGCATGCCTGGCTGCAATCTTATCCTGTCCTTGCAAATGTTTTGATGCTTCATGATCAGTATACAACACAAACTCCTTATAAAACAAGTAGTGTCTCCAATGCTTTATGGCCTGGACAATAGCATAGAACTCCAAGTCATAGGTGTTGTATCTTGTCTTGGCTCCAGAAAGTTTCTCACTAAAATAAGCAATAGGACGACCCTTTTGAATCAACACTCCTCCAATTCCAACTTTAGATGCATCAGTATGTAACTCAAACAGCAACTGAAAATCCGGATATCTAAGAATCGGTGTTGTAGTCAAAAGTGTCTTGATCTGACGGAAAGCAGAATCAGCCTCTTCAGTCCACACAAACTGCTTTCCTTGCATACAATCTATCACCGGTGCCATCACGCTACTGAAATGTGGAATAAACCTTCGGTAGAATGATGCCAACCCATGGAAACTTCTCACTTCAGTTACAGTCCTGGGTTGCGGCCAATCCTTGATTGCTTCAACTTTACTTTGATCCACATGGATTCCATCCTTGGACAACACATGCCCCAAAAACAAAATACTATGTGTAATGAACATGCACTTCTTTGTTGCCGCGTAAAATTGCTCCTTACGAAGTATCATCAACACTTCCCGCAAGTGCTGTAGATGTTCTTCTGTGCTTCCACTGTATATCAATATATCATCAAAGTATACCACCACGAACTTCTCAATAAACTGTCGAAAGATCTGATTCATCACTCGCATAAAAGTACTAGGTGCATTCTAAAGACCAAACGGCATGACCAGCCACTCATACAACCCTTCCCGTGTCTTGAATGCGGTCTTCCATTCATCCCCTGATCGAATTCGAATCTGATGATACCCACTCTTCAGATCAATCTTTGAAAAGATAACAGCTCCATTCAACTGATCTAACAAGTCATCCAATCTTGGCATCGAAAATATGTATCTCACTGTAATCTTGTTTAGTGCTCGACTATCTGTACACATTCTCCAAGTTCCATCATTCTTTGGCACTAACAAGGCTGGTACTGCACAAAGACTTAAACTTTCTTGTACACGCCCTTGTTCAAGTAACTTCTCCACCTGCCTTCTCAACTCTTCGTGCTCCTTTGGACTCATTCTATAATGTGGTCTATGTGGTAACACAGCTCCCGAAACAAGATCAATCGGGTGTTGTATGTCTCTCAACGGTGGTAACTCTTTCGGTAGTTCATCAGGAAATACATCTTCAAATTCCTTCAACACTGGCTTAACTACCTCAGGAATTTCAACCATTTCACTACTTTCACGTCCAATCAAAAGAAATACTTTAGGCCCTTCCTCTACTTCTTTGAAAAACTTCTTCAAAGATAACAGAGTCTTTAGTTCTTCGATTCCCTCCAACTTGCTTTCACCTTGTTGTCGTTGTTTAGGAACCAAAGTGATTTTAGTGCCATTGAACATGAAACAATAGCAGTTAGTTCTACCATCGTGTTGCATGGCTCTATCGAATTGCCACGGTCTTCCCAACAACAAATGACATACATCGATATCTACCATGTCACACCAAGTTTCATCTTTATACTTCTTTTCGATGGAAAAAGTTACACAAGCTCTTCGACTAACCTTCACTTCCCCACCTTTCCTCAACCAAGCTAATTTGTAGGGTTTTGGATGCTTCTCTGTCGTTAACGCCAACTTCTTTACAGCTTCTGTAGAAATGATGTTATCACAACTTCCTGCATCGACAACAAACTTACAAACCCTTCCCAAAATAGTGCACGTCGATTGGAAAATATTACTCCTCAACCAGCTAGTCTCCTCTTCCTGCTTTGGCGTCAAGCAAGATCTCCTCATCATTAAAGAATATCCCTCGTCTCCCGCCTATAATTCTTCTTTCTCCTCAACTTGTGGTGAATTGGAACATTCTATTTCTACATCCTCATCCTCAACCTCAGCAACCATCACTCGCTTCTTAGGCTTCGGGCATTCATTACTCTTATGACCAAACTCCTGACAGTTATAACACTTGAAATTGTTGTTGACCTTAGTCTTAGCAACTTCATTGATAACCGGTTTACTAACAGCCTTGGAAACATTCGTATTGCTACTAGCCCCTTTCACCTGATTGTTGGAATTTGTAAACACACCACCTCCTCTTCTACCTTGCTTCTCCCAAGCTAGAGCCTTCTGGTGTGCTTCAGCAACGGATCTTGGATCAAACATATTCACCATATCCTGAATTTTCATTCTCAATCCTCCAACAAATCTAGCTGTCAACTGCTCCTCCGTCTCCATGATATCGTTTCTAGCAATCAGTTGATAAAATTCATCTGCATACTCATTTACCGACTTTGTCCCTTGTCTCAAATTCTGTAAGCGTTGATACATAAGAGACTGGTAATTATAAGGCAAGAAAGTAGCCTTCATCAACTTCTTCATCTTCTCCCATGAAACAATCTTCGACTTTCCCATTCTTTCCCGTGTAAGTTTAGTTTGTTGCCACCATGCCATAGCTCTTCACCTCAATCGAGTAGCAACCAACTTAACTCTACGATGCTCAGGTACTTCCTTGGAGTCCAAAATTTCTTCAACATTTGATAACCAATCCAGAAACTCTTTAGCTATCATTCCTCCTTTGAATTCTAGAATCTCTGTTTTCATCCCCGACTCCCATCGACGATCATCTTTTACATCCCAATATTGAATTCGTACTTGGTCTCGATCTCGATAATGAATACTACCTCTATCACCATCTTCATAATAACTAAATGTGCTTCGATATCGATATCGATCTCGACCATCAACATCTCTACGATCACGCATATCTCTTCTACTATGTATTTCAACATCACGATATGGCTCATCTCCAAATTCACGTGGAGTTCTTCTCTCTTCATTTCTGTACTCATGGTGTTCTCGCATCACTGAAACTGATGATTCTCTTCTATCTCGATAAGATTGTGGCGACACCCTCCTCGCTTCCACAACCGATGGCGAAATTCTGTTTCCTCCATGGTTCGAGACTGGTGACCTTCTCCTTTGACTTTGATTCATGTCATTCATCAATTTCTCTAACTTTCCAATACCTTCATCGAACTTTTCATTGATCCGTTGTTCCATTTGCTCAGCTTCTTGTCTTCGATACACATCTTCAACATTTTGAAATCGATTAGCACGTCTCAGAGGCATGTTGATACACAATCTCTAACTGATACAAAGTGATTCAAATTGATAATTGTCTCGGATCTAGCTCTGAATTCTGCACTTAGCTCGACTTGGTTCAAAGTTTAGCTCTCGGCCTTGATCCAACTCTATACCCGGCTCAAACTCCAACACCTCAACTCGGCTCCCAATAGGCTCGGCTTAGCTATGATTGGCTAAGTCTAGCTTTGATACAAAACTGACGTAGCGGATAATAACAAGTTGTCACCAAATGATGCACAACAACAAAACGACGATGGAATGATGCAAAGATGAATCGACGGATTGATAATACCCAAGATAAATGCCCAAATCCTTTGATCTTGCGAGATACCGGATTCTAGCTATCTTTAACACGTTGATCGCGCACGATACCGTGTTAGAAGATTTACGATTCTTTGACGTTGATGTCGCGCACGAGATTCCGTGAATCGGCTTCAAAATCGTTGTTTCGAGTGCACTCGAATAACTGAAGATGGAGAAAGGAGTTAACACTCAACTTCCAATTTTAAAGAGGCACAAAGAACTCAGACAAAATTTTATTCAAAATCAACAAACTTGTACAATGACACAACACACCTATTTATAGGGTTACAACACAACAGACCGACCTAGCAACATGTGACCTACAAGTGGCCGACCTACGACCTATGACAACACGTTACAACAACACATCAATGCGACTCAACGACTTACAACCTAGGAACAGAAGTTACAACATTCACGACTTAACAATTCAACATATATACAACATGAGAAATACGACTTAACAAAGTTATAACAACAAACGACTTACGACATAACGAGTTACAACATCACAGTAATACAAGTTAACACCTTGATCGACCTAAGCAGATGACACATCTTCGGCGACATAAGACATGAGCTTCAGCGACCTAACATCAATGCCCAGCTTCAAGAACTTGCGACTTAGCGACTTAAGGAACGGAGCGACATAAGGTAACTGAGCGTCATAAGATACTTCGCGACTTAGCAAAATGAAGACCTCTCGCGACATAAGGTTGGAGCGACCTAAGGACAGGAACGACCTAAAGCAATGCGATGTAAAGAAACTGCAACTTTTCTCGTTAAGTCGTTTATCTCTCTTGAGCGACCTATCACAATGTGCTGCATCACTTATCTCGTTAGATCGTAAGTTGTTAGGTCGTTCGCGACTTAAGAAGATAGCTTGTTGGCGACTGTAGGTGGACGACTTAGGCGCTGCATTAGCTCACGACTCAAATCGCATCGCCGCCGCTATGCCGAACCCCGAATTTGATCAGAGATTTCATTCGATCCAAGAGCGAGATTTCCCCACGCGGCCTTGCTGTCGAGCTTGTCTTGGCTCCTTGATTTTGTTTCGCTTTGATTATGGAGAGGGAAATAGAAGTAGGGATTTCTAATTGAAGGATGGGCATCACAAATTTGTTTCGGCCATTAATTGAATTTTATTTCTGTTCGATTTTGATTTCTGGCTGAAAGAAGAAGTGTCCTGATTTAGAAAAAGAAGATGGATTTGATTTCGAACGAAAGAGGCAGCGCAAATTAAGGATAATGGGTAGCGTAAGGGAGAAAAAAAGGCTACAGTGCCTTGGAAAGGACTGGAAAAGGGTTGATGTGAGATAATTTCAACAGCAGTTGAATAGTAAAAATATTCAATTTAAATTCAAATTCAAACCGTTTTTATAAATGCAACTTAAAAACTTGACCTCCTATCGAGGCATGCCGCTAGACGTTTGTAATATTATACCCCTATTCCGAACGCAATGGAAAAGGTTTCGAGCCCTTATTCGATCGTATGGAGAAGATAACTTTTTGGATCAGTTATTATATTGAATTTTCGATATAAATTTCAGTGCGTTTATCTACCGTATGGCCACATAACAACTCCAATCATTACGAAATTTGAAATCCGATAATAATACAATGTTACGGATCCAATGGAACTGGTTTCGTCGAAATCCAAGATTGTCCCTTGGAAAGCTATTTTTTTAATTCAATTTAAACGATAAAATTTCAAAACTTAACAAAGCACTTCCAAATTCAATTTTAACACTTCTACTATCTTCAGTATTATCGGTATAAATTTTACAAGTCTTCAAATTATTTTTAACAGGCTTAAAACTAAAGATTCAATAATTTACCCAATTTCAAATTATTTAATTTAATAATTTAATTGTCAAATAAATAGTGAAATTTGAAATTCATATTAAAACTAACTATCAAGTATTTAAAATCAATTAAATATTCTAATTTCAAATATTCAAAATTTTCGGGTCGTCACAATAATATGGTATTTATGGGGGATTTGAACACTCATAATAAGAAATTTTTGAAACCGGTAATGGGTAAAAATGGATTAAATAAGGATTGATTAGGGAATGTCGATTTTTACATTAACGAGCAGTTAGTATAGGTAATGAATATTTAATAGAATTAAGAAAATAAATTAAAAAGGAGGGTAATGGTACTATAGCATTTTAGGAATGTACATCTTAAATTAGTAGGAATCATTAGAACCCCAACATCAGTAACACCAGTTGACATTTAATGGCAGCTTCTAGTAAAATTTTCTTTAGGGTTTTGGGTCATAATCACCGGTTGCCTCCTTTAAGAAATTAAATGTTCGTAAGGTAAAAGATATATTCCTATTTTACCACTATGTTGATTTTATGGAGGAATATCATAAATAAGAAAATTCTTTAATGGCACTTAACTAGCAATATGCCGAGGCTAAGAGTAGAATTTAGTAGGAAAATTAGATAAGAATGCCTTAAACTCAAAGCTTGTGGAGGATCGCCATTCATCCTGAATGAGTTAGGATGTATACGAATATGGAGAGAATTTTCTAATTGGTCCAGATGAATAATCTGTTTGCAAATGTTTGCTGCCAAAGGTTAAAGATGAAGATTGTCATTACCATTGGAGATTCCAACTTGGAATTGAGAGCATATATCGATGGACTTTATAGATTGGTTGCCTAGAGGCAATGATGCCATTTAAGTTACAGCAAATTAGCTCATTTTAGTTCCGTTGGAAGTAATAGGACTGTAGTATTTCTAGCATAGATTTATGTCAAGGAAGTAGTGCGACTACATAGAGTTCATTTTAGCATTCTTGTAATAGAGACAATTTGTTCACTATCGAACTTTAGAGAAGTTTTGCAATCTGCTTTGGGAACAACTTTGAATTTAGAATATTTTGCCAAGAGCTTGCATCGTAGATTTTGGAGGACCATAGAAAAGGTAGAAGTGTCTAGGCAGCAAATGAAGTCCACACAGGACCATCAGGAGTCCTATGCTAATAGACGAAGAAAGAGATTGGAGTTTTTAGTTAGAGATATGGTATTTGTTCGAATTTCCCCTTTTAGAAAGGTTATGAGATTTGGAACATCTAGGAAGTTAGCGCTAAGGTTCATTGGGCTTTTCTAATTTTAGAGAGGATGGGGGAATGACTATTGGATGGAGCTTTCACACTAGTCAGTGGAAGTACATGACGTCTTTCATGTTCCACACTTTAGGAAATGTCTACGTGACATTACCTCTATAATAGAGCTTGAGTAGACGGGAAGATAACCCAGTGGAAAGTAAATGGAAAGCCAAAGAGATAATGAATGTTTCTCATCCCTAGCTTTCTCTGGCAAACATTTCTCTCCGGCAAACTTTTCTCTCTAAAAATATAGGTTTTTGGTTGCATCGTGGTTGCTAGATTGGATGGTAGGAGGTTGTTGCCACACTTTTTTACGCTAAGATTGAGCTTACATATAGTATATTTGCATACATAATCATACTGCATTTTTTGTTGAGTAGATGGTCGTGTGGATTATTGTAAATAAATTGATTGTATAACATGGTTTTGAGTGCGTGTTACACTATCTTCCCTCAGTGATTTCGGGGGCGAAATTCTTTTTAAGGGGGGAACGTAACACCCCATAGAATTTAATAAGAAATTAAGTAACTAAATAAGGTTAAAAAGAGAAAAAATTTAAATGTTAGAATTTGATCTTGGAAGTTGCGCCATTGCGTCCAGGATAATTTTTTGATCAATTTCCATATATAACATGTTGAAATCGGAGTTCAAGCAGAGAGGTTATGGGCGTTTGAAATTTTCAAATTTATTATCTAAATATTTGAATTTGAATTTGAATTTAAAAACATAAATTTTGAATTCTAAAATTTGAATTTGAAAAGTTAACATTAAGAGAGGTTTAGCGTTGCAGTAAGAGTTAAAGTTAACATGTAACGTTAAAATTAAATAAAGTAATAAATATAATAAAATGAAAATGAGACAAAGCGTCAAAAATTGAAGGGAAGCAGTTGACCCCTTGACCGTGACCGGTCGATTGGTAGCAATCGACCAGTGGATGGTGGCGGTCGACCGCTACCTATAAGTGGGGGATAGGGTTTTGACTATTTTGACGGTCCGGATTTTTATTATTTAAATCCTAAGGCTTTGTTCCTTCTCATCCCTATAAATAGACCCCTAGACCTCCACTTTTCCTTCATAAAATTCTATAGCAATGACGAAGCTCTGTCAGATTCTTTCCTCTCAGGTTTTCAAAAACGGTAAAATTTTTGGTAAGTAATTCTGATCTCTAATATCTAATTTAAATTAAATTCTTAATCTTTCCCCTATCTATCTTCTGATTTATGAAATTATATATATATATATACACACATATAATCTATTCATTTTATTAAAAAATAGGAAGATCTAACAGAGAATTAGAAGTGGTACAAATCATATTTCATCTTCTTCTTTTTCTTCTTTGGATTTCAGAATCCGCTAAGATTTCCAAATAAGAGGTTCAGATGTTTGATTCCTTTTATTTCTAATTCTATTCCTCTGTAGTCTTTGATTCTAAACCTAATTTCTATATACAATTCACTTTGTTGTATATTCCAAAAGAGGGAGATCTAAAAGGAAATTAAGCTTGGTGGAATCTAACCCGGTTAAGAAGAAAACAACTCTCTGTGAGTGGAAATATCAAGTTTTTCACATTTTTTCAACTAAATAGTATTTATTTGGATTTGATTTATGCCATAGGAAATTTTGGTAAATGACAACATAACATCTAAAACCTCTAGAATTTCGCTAAATAAATGTCAATCATTAAATATGTTGGAATCTCAATTGTTTTGTATTAATATAGTGGAATCAGATCTGTGTTGAGATTTAAGCAATTTATAGTCTATTCCGCTTCATCTTTTTTGATTTCTCTTGTAGTGTTAAAGAATTCTAGAAATAAATAAAGCTATAAATGGTGTGCAAAGATGATTTTGAGATTAGTTTTAGTTTGCACCACTTATTTCTGTAAATTAAAATAAGTATGAATTTCTTTTTCACTCTAAGGTAGTATTAAATAGAATATAAAGGGTTTAAATTATAAATTTTATTCCTTGAATAGAGGATTTAATTCTATTATATTAATATAGGATAAGTTCGATATTATTCATTTTTGCTTACAAGCTAAAGGTTTGGCAAAGGATATTAGCTATTCTTTTTTTTGGAGTTTGGGATGTGTATGAGTCTGGCATTTAAATTAATAAGCATTTTCTTTGCATGTGATTGGATTCGAATCTCGTGCATATATATATATATATATTATATATAATATTAATGTGTAGATTATTAAAGTTAATAATAACGTAATAATTATGGCATATTAAGCGTATTGATTATAGTTATTAGGGTAGTAAATAAAATTATTTGCGTAGAAAGGTAGTTAATGATAATTATGAGAATTAATCCGTAATTAAAGGCATTGTAAGGAGATACCTTATATGGCCTTACTTATTAATTTTGTAGAATGGTACATGTATTAAATTGTATACATGAAGTATGACTAAGTTATAATGATACAAATCGGTCCATAGTTACACGGAAGTCTGTCTTGTTAAATCCGGCCACCAATAGTGTGGCTTTGCAGACTGATGTGAAACACTGTCTAAAATAAATAACCCCAGTAGACACGAGGTTAGCTCTAATTCTATTAGGTAAATTTGTTTGTCAATCTGACTACTAGTACCTATGAATAGTCGGATTAATTAAAGATATCACGGCTGGGTTATGGGTCATAAGTTACGCTATTGATATGGTAGGTGAAATCTTTAGGAAGACTTCTTTTCAGATTAGAGGTATTAAGTGGCTATGGTAGGGTTCGCCTCTTTCTTAGGAGAAATATTAAGTGGCCTGATAGGATTTCTTATGATGTCAGTTAGTGAGAACCATAGAGGGACCCATCTTGGATTAGGCCTTAAATGATGAGACCTGCCTATGTTATAGGTCTTAAATGAGTCTGGCTAAGTTCCTAGAAAAGTGGTATAAAGTGATTTGGAGGTTCACGCTCTCGCATTGTTAGCAATAGTTTGGAAATGGATTATGTATTAAGTGACGAGCACTTGCTTATTTTATAGGAGTTTGCCTAACTTCCAATAAAGGGTATTTATTGGTTTGGGTGCTCTCTCTTGCACCACTGATGTTAGTTGCATTGGAGTTTTGGAATTGGACTAGAAAGGCCTTTGGACTTACAGTTAAAGTTTTCAATATACTTTAGTTTTAAATACGTCAGACGTGTTTATTATCTAAATAATACTACCCAAGTACAATTATGGTAGAACTTGAGATTTTCATTTCACCAAACATTTGTTGTTTTGACCCACTCCTTATTACAACACATAAGTTAGAGGAGACAATGTTGATTTATGATATGAAGGTGGTGATGAAGACTTGTGGAAGTTATGCATCTATTTATGCTTTTTAAATATTTTATTGTACCCACTTAAGACAGTTAAATTAATTTGGAATATTGTACTATAGAGGCTTTATGTGAACATTTTATAATATTTCGCATATTATATTTCTGAAATAGTTTTCTTTATATTATTTTTGATATTATATTTTATCCATTCCGCTGTGAGATTTTGAAAGAAAAGATAGATAGCTCCGTATACTATGTATTATTAAAAATTTATCAACTTAAAACTCGTCTTGAGATGGGCCTAAAGTTCGACGGGTTTCTGTTTTTTCAAATTAGGTCCATTTCGGGCGGGTTAATACAACATCCTTTATGATAAAATTGTCGAAACTATGTCTGCAGTACATAACGACACAAGACTATCGAAGGAAGAAAAGGAATAGAGGGAAGTGAAAAAATACTACGAGTGCAAGGCTGATAAAGAAGAACAAAGAAGAAAGGATCGTCGTTTGCAAGAAGAGTATTTAGAGCTGAAAAGAGAGAAAATGAGGCAACGGAAAGAGGACTCCATATTGGCTATAATGACTTATGACCTCTTTGAGCACCAACATGAACATTCTGAGGTAATATAGAGAAAATTAACGGAATATTATGCTAGTTTAAAGGGTTTAACCAATTGTTAGTCATATGTTGTATGTTTATGAGTAAGTGTAACGTTGTTTATGTCGTATTAGTTAATTTCGAATTTAATTTAAATTAAAACTTATGCATGCTATAACGAGGATTATTTAGGATTTCATTATTCATCATTGTAGTAATTTGATAAGATATTTATTAAAGTTTTCACTATATGTTTAGATATTTACCATAGCTTGTTCCATCTAATCAGATATGTGTATGGCAATACTGCAATATCAATCGTAGATAAATGATAGAATATAATCTTAGATAAAATACTCATAAACAATCAGAGTGCGACATGAATAAAACAGTATATGCTCATAATAAGTGCAACAGAGTCCAATACGATACAACATAGTCTAATAAAATACATAAAAAATATAGTCTCGTGCATGGAACAAAGGAAATAATCCTCAAATATAACTGTGTAAATGAAACAAGCTAACAAACTAAATAAATCAACTACTCATCATCGTCGTAATCATCCTCATCATCATCGTCATCATTGTCATAATATGGAATCTCGTTATCAGAGTCATCCCCACTAACACCAGTATGCTTGTAATATGAAGCAGCACCCAAATCAACTTCGTATCTGGGTGAGGAACATGTCTTGGTCGATGTTGGTATCTGCCTCATCCTCTAAGTCTTCCCTTGAACATATCTCTTAAGATCTAGAACTCTCTCCTCGTACTCACCTATGCTGCGTCTGTGCTCTCTATATGTAACATCCCTAAGTCTAACCTGCATCTGAAATAAATTCTCGTATGGAAATGATGCTGGATCTAAATAATCAGTAATCGACAGATGTGGTATGTCAACAAATCAATTCTGGTTGGATGAAGTAGGTATATTAACAGACCATCCATATGCTCTACTTGGAATCTCCATAACAAACCTCTGAGTGAGCTGAGATAAGTCATGCACAACTGGAGGCGAAACATTGAGATGGATAGCATATGGCTCCACTAAACTGACAGCTCCTCCATATGTAAAATCCATAAACCATGGTGCAGTGTAGAATCTACGCCAAAACTGAAGATAATCTAAGGTTGGAATAATGAAGTAACTCGCTTTCTACCAGTCGTTCGCCGCTGCAAGCTATAAGGAGGCCATTGAATACACTCTGAGAAAAGGCGTATGAGGATGAGGATCATCGAAAACCAAGTCTCCTCCGTATATCTGGCGTCAACATCACTCACCATGATACCGCATACAACCAGCCATATGAGGAGATGATATCAATGGAAATTGTCTTTTCAAAAATAATGTGTGTGAAGTACTAGGATATGTCATATATGGAGATCCATCAAAAGGCTGCCAAATAACTCAGAGCGTGCACACCGTAACTCTATCTACACTACACCAAATTTTTGATTTCCCAACATTTTATATTTATCAACTGCCAACACTTATAAATGTTATAAACTACCAACAGTCAAAAAGCTTTGGCAACTAAAAAAAGCGTTGGTATAAACTTTGCAAAATATTGTTTATTATTTGCAACACAAATAAGTGTTATAATAGTCAATATATTGGTAAATAATTCATCTACATAGGGAGTATCTGGTAATTTTCATATCCCATCTGATTTCTCATGCTTAGCATCTCCAGGCCACACAAAAAATTGAATTTCATTTTAGGGTTTCAGGCTACCACGCGAAATCGATACAGGGTTTCAGGCTTCTTCTTCTACGCAAAATCCGACGGCGTCTCTTCTTTAAAGCAGGCCCAGCCCTTCTCCAATGCAAGACTAGCGACTGGCAATGTGTGGCGACGGTTGGCGTATGACGAGGCGAGGCGGCATTGTGTTTTGTATCGCAGCTTCCCATCTCCTCAATTCTTTCTTGCATTATGTTTTGTTTCGCTCTGCTTCTAGCAATTGTTCTTTGCTCTGATCCAATATTGGTAGCCTTCAATCCCCCTGAGTTGGTTCCCAGTATTATTGAAATCAATAAGTGAGTTTGTAAGCTTGGTATTTGAATTAATTTTTTTTATTTCATTATCTCTTTTGTTTTTCTGGGACGGTGCTATTGCTTCTGTTGTTCGGAAGATGCCCTCTTTTGGTTGTCGGGAGTGTAGGTAGAGACTACGTCTTTTTCGCCTACTTTTTTTGCTAGTTTTGAATTTGATTCTGTTGCAATGGAGTTCAGGTACAGGTTTGAATTCTTCACCTTATCGTATTTTCATTACATCATTAGGATTTCTTGGCAATTGCATTAGCAGCAGAGGTGTCTCATATTGATGTTTTTTGTGTTGCTTCATTGGGCTATCAGGTATTGATTTTCATTGGGTTACTCTTTTCATAATTTGCTTGAACCAACTGGCTTTCTTTCCTTATCTTAGGGATAGGAATTGTGGTTGCATCTTTGTTCATTGTCAAGATTTTCATAATACATGTTATTTTTACAGTTTAACACAAAATCATGTTATTTTCTGTGTAGGGAGATCAAGCTTCTATAGTAGGAGGAGCAATAGAGTTTGTGAAAGAACTAGAGCAACTGCTCCAATGCTTAGAATCCCAAAAGAGAAGGAGACTTTACGGCGATATCAGCGAACCGGGTCCACTAAGGAATGTAACAGACCAACCGTATTTTCCACCTCTTCCTATTATTCTGAACTATGACATGAATGATGACGTTAACAATCATGAAGATGCAGCGGAGAACAAGTCGTTCATTGCAGATATTGAAGTTAAGATGATTGGATTTGATGCGTTGATTAAGGTGCTGTCGCGAAGGAGACAGGCTCAGCTGGTGAAGATTGTTGAAGCTCTTGAAGATATGCAGTTTGATGTTGTTCATACTAACATAACCACCATTGATCAAACTATTCTTTACTCTTTCAATGTCAAGGTAAATTATACCAGATTTTATATACATCAAGAAGGGATATATATATATATATGACATGATCAACTGTTTGTTCTTCATTAACAGATCACAGGTGAAACAAGATGCACAGCGAGTACATTGCAAATTCAGTTCACCAGATACTTAGCTTCATAGAGACAAGCACCATGTAGATGATTAAGGTTGCCGCTACACACTTAAATATATTGATTGTGCTATATTATCGTGGGAGATGAGAATAAGTAGTACATGAAATTCATGCTGCATGTATTGAAAACTAAACATAAATTATGTAGCAGGTTCCTTTCTGTTTCATTTGAATTGCCATTTAACAAATAATGGGCACACATGAACACTTAATACTATAAAAAAAGTAAAAAAATCAAATACACAAAAACGCATTACAGTCCATAACAAGGCAAGTAAATCATACATCGTTTAAACATTTTTCAATTAACCAGATAAGATAATAATACAAGCAAATATCAAATTATAGTCTGATTACAGCTACTGTTCTATTATCAAACCAACTTATGTACATACAATAGCTGAATATAAACCCTTAAGGCAAATCTAACCATTGCCTGGAACATGCACTAGCAGATATATTGTGCTATTTCCAGATAGATATTTGCCAGAGTTTTATAAACATGTTATTAGACCAACTACAAATAAGTTCAATCTTTGTGAGCAGTATGGATAGCAGTAACAGTAGAAACCATGGAGTCGACCCCACAAACATTGTGGCCTCTACATATCTTATAGTTTAAATTACCTGTAATATTCGGTATATTTGTTGTGCTTTTTGGTGTATCAGGAGGTTGACTCTTATAAGCATCTTATATTTTGATATTTTTGCTTTTGGCAGGGACGTGCTGCAGAGATATTTGGTCCAGAGGCTTCAGGGAAAACAACACTAGCTCTTCATGTAATAGCTGAAGCTTGCTATTTTGTCATGTTACTCTCTTTTTTCTTTTTTATTTCTCTTGTGACCTTATTCCTTTTTCATTAGTCTTTTCGATTTGAGAAAGAAAAAAAAGCTTAGGATTTATGCTAAAACAGAGTCAAACAAAGATTTATATCTTTAGAGCTCTGATTCAACTTTTGAATCCCAAATAGAATATTTCAATTCAATGTTCTTTACACCATACATGCATGCTTACTACTGATGTCTGCATACTGACATCCATGGCAACTTAAAGTTTTACATTTTTTGTTCATTTTTTGTTTGTTTTAGTTTGACGATGTAGTTATGTTCACATTACCTTATAACTGCCTTATTTCATGTTGTGTGTATTTGATCAATAATTATATTTCATGTTGTGTGCCTTATTGATATTTAGTGATTTGTTGCAAATTCATGCAAAATAGGTTGTATATAATGGAATGTTTATTTTGATAGTAGATACTTTAGGCCAGAAATACAAGGAAAGAAAAGCAATAAAATGAGTAACAATTGTTTACAGGTATGCTCCAGCAACTCAGCCTTGGAGAGGCAGGCTGCATGTTATGGGTGGTAGTAAAGAGGACCGACATGAGCCAGGATTAGAGCATTGGAGTCTTGCAGTAAAAAAGGGGAAGGCTTTGGAGAAAGAGTGGCGAAATGAAGTACCAATCCCTCGTTTGGTCCACATAGGTTAGTCGTTCATTCATCATTTCCTTATCTGCAATTTCCAAAAAAGAATTAAAGAAATCTTAGAGAATCCGAACTTTTTTTTGGGGAGAATCATATTGCTAGTTCAGAATCTTCATATGCAACAGACACGTAGTTGTTTCTTTCAGTCGGATTAAAATTGGTATGATTCATCCCTACTTTCAATTAATAGACTAAAGCTTAAAACAATCAGAGCTATGGGAATTAGAAATGAGGGTAGGCAGAATATGCAATACAATCATCTATGTGCACATAAATTTTGAATTCTATTATTTACTTTATCTCAAAGAAACAAGCTTACTCTTGTAGACTATAACTGGGCAACTCCACACATAAATTTTAAGTTGTGTGTTTTTGTTTATTATCATCTTTTCTTTTCTTGTATTCATGTTCTTCTTTTAATTAAAGGTAGATTTGTAGATGTAGTCCATTTGATTTGATTTAAGTCTCATATTCAATATGGACTGTTGATACTTTTTACAGGCTAAAAATTTAGGTAACTGCTAGCCAATTCAGTTCATGTTTCATAGTCTAAACTTCATTTCTTGCACTGTCAATTTTACTTTCTTAAGATACTAGGTTGTATCACTTTCACCCTATACAAATTTTGATGCCGCTTGAGTTATACAAATGCCTATATAATATTTGTTACATAACGCACATATGCGGGTTCATATTCTCATATGTTCTTTTCATAAGTAACCATCTCATGTGCTATAATTTCAGGGTTAGACTAATTGTATATATTTAGTGTACTGATTGTCCTAGATGTGAAAATTTTAACTAACTATTCACTAGTACTCTATAGTATATGACTTGTTTATTTGAGCGTGATTTACATGATATATTTGAGGAAGTTAATTACAACAAACATCATCTGTACAGTAGGATTCGTAACTTTGATTACTCCATCTTGGAATAAAATAAAATAGAGTTACGAAATGTACGTAGATTGCATTGCTTTAGTGCTATTCTATATCATATTTGTTATGTTAGTGAAACCTTTTATTTCTAAGCAAAATTGGTAGCATACTTACCAAGTCGCAACAAAAAGAATGAAAAAACGCAAATCTTCAGCCGAAATGAGCCTAAAATATTATCGGTATGTAAACTGGTCATGCATTTCTAGATAATGCATTCAATAATTCTCGCTAGCTAGAATACTAACTCAAACAGTTCAAAAACAATACATTTGAATGTGTTTCAGCTGTAAACAATATAATTTTCAAAGATGGTTTGGTCATGGAGTGGTAGACTATTTCTTCTTTCAAGATATGATAAATATGAAAGTATTGACAACACATCCAATGACTTTGGCAAACGCGCATAAAAATAGGTCTCATGGTCTATGCGTGGACAAGGACAATAAAGTATGAACCAATGTATACATGAGATTGCTGGGAACACCAATATCCCAGCTTGCGGATAGGGTGCTTAGTGCGATAGTAATGAAGAACAAAAATAAATAAATAAGATGTTTCTGTGACTGTAAACATATTGTGACTGCAGCAATAGACAATGATCACAACTGTATAAAGTTCTTATTACAGTATACTTAATTACTTTGTTAGTTTTCCCTCTTTTTTCTAGATCCGACCTCATGGAGTACGAGCCTGTTGTGCATGTGCATTTGAGGACGATTGATATGTGGCTTGACATTTTTTTTTATCATTGTACTGATGAAATAAAGGTAATATATATGCGTGTAAAGTATGACACCGTAAACCTTAGTAAGCACTATGATTTATACGAGATTTCTTTATACATGCTTGATAGGTACTATGATTAACACTTACTTTCTTTTTTGCCTTCTTTATACTATGCTGTTGCACTGTAGCAGCAATATGAGAAGCTGAGCAAAACTAAGCATGCAACCAATTTGCAAATCTAAGCATGCAAACTTAGTTTGCAAAAATGAGCAGACAAACCGATCTTGCAAACTGAACAAACAAACTGGGCATGTAGCAAAATCGATGCAAATTGGGTTTGCAAACTCAATTCGCAAATGCTAATTGAGTTTGATTAACATGTATTTTACATACTAAGTTTGCGTATTCATAAATACAAAAAAAAATAAAACTTGAGTTGTAACTCAGTCTTTAACCTTTTGATTTTAAAGGTATAAGTTTTTATCGAGTGTTTTATATTAAATGCAGGAACTTGAAGAAGGACGCTTTGGATTGTTGTATTGGACGTTGAAGAATATACAGAACCATTAGAGTTTGGAGTGGATGATCAGGAATGGTTAGGTTAACCGTAAGTTAAACTTTAAGTGTATTTTGAATTTTTTTTTGAAAAAGCTTATGTTGTAATAATATCTGAATATATGACATTGTGGGATTTGAAATATGTAAATAATTGTTTATGATATATTATTATACTACATTTGCAGAGCGTTTAAACTTTGCATTGAATATCTATGATGAATTATTTGTGATATGGAAACCATTATTTGCAGAGTGTTTATATTTAAACTTTGCGTTTAAGTTTTGGTGTATATATATGTGTGTGTGTGTGTGTGTGTTACTAAATAATCATTTTCCAACACTTATAAGCGTTACCGTATATTTCTGTACCAACACTTATAAGTGTTACCGTATATTTCGTTACCAACACTTATAAGTATTTACCATATATTTCTGTACCAACACTTATAAGTGTTACCATATATTTCGTTACCAACACTTATAAGCGTTACCGTATATTTAGGTACCAACACTTATAAGTGTTAGTGATACGTATGTTTGTAACACTTATAAGTGTTACAAATTTGGCCGCTCCATTCCTCACAGTCCATTAGTAGCACTTAAAAAGTGTTACTGAAATTGTTTGTAACACTTGTAAATGTTAGAATTTGCCCGTTTTGGTGTAGTGCTAGTTGTGTGCAACAAAAAAAATATGACTAGCCTTACCGCCACGTACTCTTTACCTATTCTGCAGTGACCATGCACAAATCCTTGGAAAGAATAATGATAACTGGTGGTCTCTAGTTGGATGAGCCTGATTGCGGCTATACTCATACCACTACTACTACAAAACCTCCTAAAAACCACATAATGATGTACTATGATTTATCACCACAAACTGTACGTCCAGTGATCTATACAAGTAGACCGTGATAATCATTCTCGAATTGCAAAGAATAGGGGAAGAAAGATCAAAGTCCACAACTATTGGAACATGTCCCAATGGCAGTGTATTGAATGGATTTGAAAAGAAAAGTTCCACATCATGTATAGGACAAATAACCTAACTATTTTCAAGTTTTTGGCGAAATTGTACCGTCAAAGCAATCTCCTAATAATGTATCTAAGGGAACTATATCTAATAACTATATATAATATGCGTGTCCCCTGATAAGCACGACTAAATAGGAATACTAGGTAAAACATGTAGAAGGTTATCGTGTCATTGGTACTGTTCATCATAAGGTAGAAGAAAATATAACCAAATAGAAATTCCGGTAAGTGTGACGCCCCACCTCTATACCCACGCTAGCCAAGAACATTACGGTGAATGCTGTCAACTAGCACGGAGAATAAGGCTGTTGAGGAGCGACCATCCGTGTAATTGCTTTGTGCGAGCATCGATATGTCAGATAGTATAACATGCAAATCCTTTCAAGTAGAAATACGACATGCCGACACAAACTCAAAGCTACTACACAGTGGCTATAATATCTTCGGAAACAAATATAGAAGTATGCATAACATAAATCAGTCACAGACAATTCATATCACAAAGGAGGAATAAGATATGAATATTACACATAAAAGTGTACACCAGAGTAGTGGTCTAAAATGATCCACAATATCACAAAAAAATAGTTACATGAACTACACAAAAGAATAAGTATACATTATGGAGTCTATATCTCAAATGTATACAACAAAAAACTACTAATCTAAGTAGTTAACCAAACGTGAATAAAATCCAAAGAAACCGATAAAGAATCCATCGAAATAGATCTTCAAAAATCCCTAAAAAGGAGTCATCAAAGTCATAATAAATGATAACAACAAATAGGATCATCACGAATCGATTTAAATTGGAATTCTCAAGCGAATAGGCAAATAGGCAAAATACAGCAGTTTCAGATGTCTGAAACAAGTGGTTCAGACGTCTGAATCTGGAAATATAAAAATTTCCAGAACACAATTCAGACATCTGAATCAAGTGTTTCAGACGTCTGAAATAGGCATATTTTAGCCTATTTCCTTTCTGGTTCCAATTGAACCAATTCAAACGTCTGAAACCATATATTCAGACGTCTGAATCTGGGAATAGAAAACTTCCCAGAACAATATTCAGACGTCTGAATATTACGTTTCAGACGTCTGAATCTGTAATTCAGGGCATTCCCTGAACCTAGGCCAAAAATGGCCAAACGAATGTCGGAAACGATCGAGCGAGCAAATGGCGATGACTAAGGAATTACGTCGAACGACAACCCAGCCTAAACGGCTCTTCGATACGCCTCAAATATCAATGTCCAAATATCCATAATAGGATTTTCATAAATTGGACCAAAACACCAAAAATTGGAATATAAACGAAATCGATCCAAACCAATATCGGTTGCACACGAATAAACGTTAGGAATTCATACCTAACAATCGAAGATAATTATATACTAAGATGTGAGATAAAAATCTCACCTTTTTACAAAATCAAACAAGAAGAAGCTTGAAAGCAAATGGAGAATCAATCTCTCTTCCACACAACCCAAATGAGCTCGAATCTATGCTCAAAACAAGAACATTCCCAAAATTAGGTTTAGGAATTTCTGAAATTGGTAAGAGAATAAGTTGGAGAAGAAGAAGAGAATGCTTACCAAAGGGTTCTCTTGAATTTGGAGCTAGGAATTTGATTTGCAAAAGAAAACTAGGGTTTTGGAGTTCTAATTTCCAATCTCTCCCACCATTATTGCCTTAGAACTGAAAAGAGAAGAGAATGAGGGTGAGTGGGGAAGAGTGGCTCAGATTTGAGCATAAGTTAAACATAGGGCTGAGCCCAAAACCAAACCCAAAGTGAAAAGTAGCAAAAATCAACTTTCTCCAAACATATCGAAGCTTATACTCAAAAAGGTCGCAAACGACATTTTAAACTCAATGGAAGTGGTCCCGAGTCCTAATTCGACCGTATGCAAAAATTAGCTTTTCGGACTAAAATCCGACTAACGATAGAATATTTAAATAAAATATTTAAATATAAAAATCGATAAATATGCGGGTTGTTACAAACTCCCCTCCTTAAAGAAATTGCGTCCTCGCAATATTTTAAGAAGAGAACATAAAGTAACAACCATAAAAGCATATTCAACACAAAAGAAATTTGAAATAAGAAGTTCACCTCAAAGAGCACGAGAAAGTAAGTCCGGATGTGTTCGCTCGATGTACTCTCTAGATTCCCAAGAACAATCCTTAGGATTTGAAGACCATTGAACTTTAACAAGCGAAACATCTTTATTTCGAAGTCGTTTGACCTCCGAAGCAATGATACGAATAGGATGTTGCTCATAAGTTAAATTAGGCGAAACTTCAATCTCTTCCACAACACCGAGCTCAAGAATAGAATCGGAATCTCGAAGGCATTTCCGTAATTGAGAAACGTGAAACACGTCATGAATAGCAGAAAATTGAGCCGGCAATAAAAGGCGATAAGCCATGGAACCAATACGTTCAGTGATAGGAAATGGCCCAATATATCGAGGCGTCAATTTTCCCGATCGACTGAAACGTACAACACCTTTCATAGGTGAAACACGAATGAACACAAGATCTCCCACAGAAAATTCTAACTTCCTTCTCCGGTTATCGGCATAGGATTTTTGTCTACTCTGGGCTTCTTTCATCCTATGTCGAATAAGTTCAATCTTTTCTGTGGAATCACGAATAAAGTCTGGACCTAAAACCAGTTTCTCACCGGCCTCAAGCTAACAAGAAGGAGATCGGCATGGCCTTCCGTAGAGTGCCTCAAAAGGTGCCATACCAATACTAGATTGGAAGCTATTATTATAGGAAAATTCAACAAGTGAAATATGATCTTCCCAACTTCCACCAAAATCAAGAACACAAGCACGAAGAAGATCTTCAAGAGTTTGATTCACACGCTCGGTTTGTCCATCGGACTGAGGATGATAAGCAGTGCTAAAATTAAGCTTCGTTCCCAATGCTTTTTGAAGACTCTTCCAAAATTCACTAGTAAACAATGGATCACGATCACTAACAATAGAAGTAGGAACACCATGTAATTTAACAATCTCTTTAAAAAAGAGTTTGGCCAAAAGAGGAACGGTTCGGTTAGACCGAACGGGAATAAAATGGGCGGATTTAGTGAGTCTATCAACGATCACCCATAAGTTATCATGACCCGAACGAGAATGGGGAAGGCCATCTATAAAATCCATGGAAATCTGATCCCACTTTCAAATTGGAATTTCTAAAGGTTGCAATACCCCACCGGGCCTTTGATGTTCGGCCTTAACGAGTTGGCAAGTCATGCAACGCTTAACGAAGTTAGAGATGTTAAGTTTCATTCCCTCCCAATAATAAAGTCGCTTCATATCCGCGTACATTTTACTACTTCCGGGATGAATGGTGAATTTGGAACGATGAGAATCTTCTAAAATATCTTTTCGAAGATCACTAATATTTGGCACGATAAGTCTACCAAATCTCCGAATGCCGCCACGAGAATCAATATCAAAATCTTTCAGTCCTTCAATATCAATTTTATCCCTAATATTTTGGCCAAGAAGAGCCATTTCGGGATCTAGCCTTTGAGCTTCAAGGATGCGGTCTAAAAGAGAAGGATGAGCCTCAAGGCTACATAAAACAAGAGATGAACATAAATCGGTAACACGGTCTCGAATTTCACAAGTGGATAAAATCTCGAGATCGTGCCATTCGGATATCATCATAGAAACAACCGCTTGTTGCTTGCGACTTAGTGCATGAGCAACACGATTTCCCTTTTCGAGAGTATAAAGGATATCAAGATCATATGGCGCAAGAAATTCGAGCCAACGCTGTTGACGCAAATTAAGTTCCTTTTGAGAGAATAAATACTTCAAGGACTTATGATCGGTATAAAGAACAAATTTCTCTCCTAAAAGATAATGACGCCAAATACGAAGGGCGAAAACAATAGCCGCGAGCTCTAAATCATGAGTGGCATATCTAGTCTCAGCAGGTTTCAATTGCCTAGAAGCATAAGCAATAACGCATTCTTTTTGCATAAGAACGGCACCCAAACCAACGCGACTAGCATCGGTATAAGCAACGAAATCTTGATTCCCCTCGGGAATAACAAGAATAGGAGCATCAGAAAGAAGTTCTTTTAATTTCTGAAAAGAAGCTTCACATTTGTCCGACCAAATGTATTTAACACCCTTCTTTGTCAAGCTAGTGAGAGGCACGGCAATCTTAGAAAAGTCTTTGATAAAACGACGGTAATAGCCCGCCAATCCGAGAAAACTACGAATCTCTGTCACACTCTCCGGTCTCTTCCAATCTTGAATCGCTTCAATCTTTGAAGGATCCATGGAAATTCCGGATTCGGAAATAATATGACCGAGAAACTTCACACGAGATTGCCAAAAGTGGCATTTAGAAAATTTTGCCTTTAATTGATTACTCCTAGGAGTTTCCAACACAATCCGAAGATGCTTTTCATGCTCCTCCTCGGTTTTAGAATACACAAGAATATCATCGATAAAGATGAGAACAAACCGGTCGAGAAAGTCTTTGAAAACTCTATTCATAAGGTCAACGAAATAGGCCGGAGCATTCGTTAGACCAAATGGAATAACAAGCCATTCATAAGATCCATAACGAGTACGGAACGATGTCAAAGGAATACTATCCTCTGCAATACGAAGCTGATGAAACCCAGAAGCTAAATCTAATTGTGAAAAGACTCTAGCACCACTAAGTTGATCGAATAGATCATCAATCCGAGGTAAAGGATATTTATTTTTGATAGTAAGATCATTAAGCTTGCGGTAGTCAACGCAAAGCCTAAGTGTTCCATCGGTTTTCTTCACAAAAATGGCTGAAGCTCCCCAAGGCGAGGAACTAGAGCGAATAAATTGCTTCGTCTCCAATTCGGATAATTGTTTACGCATCTCCTCGTTTTCTTTATTGGACATACGATACGGAGGACGAGTGATAGGTTGAGCTCCAGGAATAAGATTAATTCTGAACTCAATTGCTCGCTTAGGCGGTAATCCTAAAACGGGCTCGAATATGTCGGAAAATTCACAAACGACGTGAATAAGAGAAATAATGTCACCCTCATCATCGTCATCACGAGGATTTAAAGAATATAAAGATGCAACCAAGCTGGAATCTGAATCTTTAAGATTAATAGAAATCTGCTTAACAGATTGAGGATGTCGAAGATGAATAGTCCGCTCAGGACATAGGATATGAGCTTCATAACGGTTAAGCCAATCCATTCCCAAAATCATTCCAAAGCCTAAATAACGCATGACATGCAAATCGGCTCGGGAAGAAATATCACACAAAATAATCTCGACATCTTTACACAATAAACTGATTGTCGCGGATCCACCAACCGGATTCGCAATTCTCAAAGAAGTCATTAAACACAAAACATCCAAAGAAAAAGTATCAACAAGTTCTTTTGATATAAAAGAATGGGACGCACCCGTATCAAAAAGAACTCGAATAAGATGATCACGAAATAAAATAATTCCATCCAGAATAGAATGAGAAATACCTTGGCCACGAGATGTGTTGCCAGGGGCTTGAGCAACATTAAGCTTTCCCTTCCTCCTATTTTGAAGTTTGGGACATACATGCATAAAATGGTCCGGGCTTTTGCAATAGCGACAAGTACGAGGCTTTGAACACTTGTTCGCAAAATGGTCTTTCGAACCACAATTATAGCATTTCGCTTGAGTAGAGGAAAAGGTCTTTTCTGCAGGAGTTGCTTGCCTCCCTTTCTTATTGGGATAAGGGCCTTTGAATTTGTTTGGCCTCTTCTTGTTGTTGAAGTTTGGTTTGGAACCCACCACTTCAACATCATTCTTCTTATCCGCCTCTTCAAGACGAAGAGCGATATCAACGAGTTG
Organism: Allium cepa; assembly: GCA_030765085.1. Classification (NCBI taxonomy): domain Eukaryota; kingdom Viridiplantae; phylum Streptophyta; class Magnoliopsida; order Asparagales; family Amaryllidaceae; genus Allium; species Allium cepa. The sequence goes on from CM060935.1 coordinate 1,015,404,016, forward strand.
GTCGAAAGAAACTTCTAATTTTAGAAGTAATGGCTTCTTGAGATTTTTGTTTAAGCCATAGACGAACCTCTGGTTCTTCTTTAAAGGGGTGTTGATGTATTCAACCCCGTATTTGAAAAGCGACTCGAAGGAGGCGACGTAATCAGTCACGGAGGACTCACCTTGAACAAGGTCTATAAATCGTCGAGCCAATGTCACTTTCTCTGCTTCTGGTACAAATTTCAACTCGAAGCGTTCTCGGAATTGCTCCCAGGTGAGACCCGCTTCATTAATCTCAGAAATAAGAAGCTCGTACTAGTCCAATGCTCTTTCTCGGAGCATACTAGAGGCCACCTGAACTCGGTGAAGGTCAATAAGATTCATGCGAGAAAAGATTCGATCGCATGTTCTAAGCCAAGGTTGGACTTCAATAATAGTTTCGGAACCTCTGAATGGCTCCCCACCCAAATTAGTGAAATCGCTGCACAAGCGTGCAAATCCCGACTTTGGGTGAGTAGGTTCCGGGTTAGCTCCAGCTGCTTGAGCATTCGTCACTAAATCGAGAAGCTATTGAGCAGTCATAAAAACTCCATCCTGGGGTAAGGTACTAGATGGTACGGCTATGGAGCGGCCTGGTCTAGACATTTCTCTTCCTTTAGAAAAAAAGAAGAAGAAGAAAAAGGTTATTCACCAAATTGAATATCAAGCAATCTTGATAGATAAACAAGGAATCATAAAGAAAATAGGATAAGTCGGTACGAAGACTCGAATAAAATCCTAAAGCACGACTCCTAAGATGGACTTAGGACGATGATCCTTGTTATAATATTCCATATTGTTCCGAAGTTTGGCTCTGATACCAAGCTGTGACGCCCCACCTCTATACCCACGCTAGCCAAGAACATTACGGTGAATGCTGTCAACTAGCACGGAGAATAAGGCTGTTGAGGAGCGACCATCCGTGTAATTGCTTTGTGCGAGCATTGATATGTCAGATAGTATAACATGCAAATCCTTTCAAGTAGAAATCCGACATGCCGACACAAACTCAAAGCTACTACACAGTGGCTATAATATCTTCGAAAACAAATATAGAAGTATGCATAACATAAATCAGTCACAGACAATTCATATCACAAAGGCGGAATAAGATATGAATATTACACATAAAAGTGTACATCAGAGTAGTGGTCTAAAAAGATCCACAATATCACAAAAGAATAGTTACATGAACTACACAAAAGAATAAGTATACATTATGGAGTCTATATCTCAAATGTATACAACAAAAAACTACTAATCTAAGTAGTTAACCAAAAGTCAAGGAGGTAATCCTGGATGTAAAGTCAAGCAGAAGCACCTGTAACATCTCGGTCTGACCCGAGTATTATTTAATAAGAAAATAATAAACGGATCAGTCTAACTATAAATATCAGATAACATGATATAGAACGAAAGATAGGGCATAGACGTATAATATCCATAATGGCATACTACTATAAGTATGTAAACGATAATCAACAAACGATTAATCAACATCAGAGAATCTTCTCAAAGATCCAAAAAGGGTATCATACCCAAAACTTGTATTCACAACAAGTAAATGACACACGAATTCACCAATACACAAAAATTGATAAATCATATCAATGAAAATCACTAAAATTGGTGAAGCATAAATTCTAGAATTCAACACACGAAATCCAGAAATCATAAAATAAAAAGGGGGGTAGGCCTATCACATGAACGGGAGCATGAAAACTCACCAACAGCTGTAACACACGAACGAGAAGCTATCTCATGGTAGCTAGCCATTAATTTGACACACGAATGGTCCGAAGACCTGACACACGAATGGTCCGAAGACCGTGGGTTGCTACCCCACCAATTTGAGTCGAAACTCCACAAAACGGGGTTTAGTCTCCCTCGCAGAAAATGAGACATCGCACATTGCTAGTCTAAATCGCAAAGATGATCGTCATGATCAACGAGAAGTGTCGATTACACTAAGCTAGTAAATATATGAGTTTAGCTTCATGTCCCATAACCACTTGCTTAACTTAAATATTTACGAACAAACTGTAGATCTCCACTATAAAATTGTCACAAGAGATTCAATCGAACAAGTTCAAGAATTAACCGACGAAGTAAACGCAAGCGTTTCATATCACTCGTTTTACTAAGTCGTTTAATTAGATTTCTCATACGAGTGAGGTAAAGGCTTGTATATACTAATAGATTGGAAAACGGTTTGAGAAACGAGCTTTGTAATAAAATAGTGTTGAAATCGTTTTCATGAAAGAATTTTGTTATTTACTACTAGTATAGAAAACCTTTATATTTTGAAAGTGACAAATCACAAAAAAGATTGTAAGAACAATCAATCACTAAAATTCACATTCGAAGACGTGAATAAAATCCAAAAAAACCGATAAAGAATCCATCGAAATGGATCTTCAAAAATCCCTAAAAAGGAGTCATCAAAGTCATAATAAATGATAACAACAAATAGGATCATCACGAATCGATTTAAATTGGAATTCTCAAGCGAATAGGCAAATAGGCAAAATACAACAGTTTCAGACGTCTGAAACAAGTGGTTCAGACGTCTGAATCTGGAAATATAAAAATTTCCAGAACACAATTCAGACGTCTGAATCAAGTGTTTCAGACGTCAGAAATAGGCATATTTTAGCCTATTTCCTTTCTGGTTCCAATTGAACCAATTCAGACGTCTGAAACCATATATTCAGACGTCTGAATCTGGGAATAGAAAACTTCCCAGAACAATATTCAGACGTCTGAATATTACGTTTCAGACGTCTGAATCTGTAATTCAGGGCATTCCCTGAACCTAGGCCAAAAATGGCCAAACGAATATCGGAAACGATCGAGCGAGCAAATGGCAATGACTAAGGAATTACGTCGAACGACAACCCAGCCTAAACGGCTCTTCGATACGCCTCAAATATCAATGTCCAAATATCCATAATAGGATTTTCATAAATTGGACCAAAACACCAAAAATCGGAATATAAACGAAATCCATCCAAACCAAAATCGATTGCACAGGAATAAACTTTAGGAATTCATACCTAACAATTGAAGATAATTATAGACTAAGATGTGAGATAAAAATCTCACCTTTTTACAAAATCAAACAAGAAGAAGCTTGAAAGCAAATGGAGAATCAATCTCTCTTCCACACAACCCAAATGAGCTCGAATCTATGCTCAAAACAAGAACATTCCCAAAATTAGGTTTAGGAATTTCTGAAATTGGTAAGAGAATAAGTTGGAGAAGAAGAAGAGAATGCTTACCAATGGGTTCTCTTGAATTTGGAGCTAGGAATTTGATTTGCAAAAGAAAACTAGGGTTTTGGAGTTTTAATTTCCAATCTCTCCCACCATTATTGCCTTAGAACTGAAAAGAGAAGAGAATGAGGGTGAGTGGGGAAGAGTGGCTCAGATTTGAGCATAAGTTAAACATAGGGCTGAGCCCAAAACCAAACCCGAAGTGAAAAGTAGCAAAAATCAACTTTTTCCAAACATATCGAAGCTTATACTCAAAAAGGTCGCAAACGGCATTTTAAACTCAATGGGAGTGGTCCCGAGTCCTAATTCGACCGTATGCAAAAAGTAGCTTTTCAGACTAAAATCCGACTAACGATAGAATATTTAAATATAAAAATCGATAAATATGCGGGTTGTTACAGTAAGCATAACAAAATCTAACATGCTAATGTCCATCTCTCCAAAAGCAAAATGGAATGTGTGGGTGCCTTCAACCAAAAAGAAGCTAATGCACCACATGATTAAACATCAAAATTTAAAGTCAAATGAATGCTTATAATAAGGAATATGCAGGGCTAAGAAAAATTCAACGCAGTTTATATGTAAGCATTTATGATAAAAAAACATACAAAAAAAAATCCTAAAATCCAATGTCGTCCAAAAATCCAGTAATACGTCGATTGACATCAACAAAAAACAGATGAAAGAGACCCATGAGTTTTTTTGTAAATTAAATGTATAACTATACAATTTATAAACTAAAATGTCAATGTTTTACAAAAACAATTAATGTAGAACCATACACAATAATTCCATATTTTTTAAATACGTAAATAATTTATAATAATTGATGCTGATCATTATTGTTGTATTTGAATTTCAAATTCTACCTTCAATGATGTCGACCCGGGTAGAAACGTGTACTTTTTCATCGAGCAAAACACGAAAATCAATCAGCTGCTTCCCCGACCTTGAGTTTTGATCGATATTCGAACCAAAGCAGAGTCTTCAGAAAGGACCTCTACGCACCGCCATCGAGATACCCCTGTTCCATTATCCCATTGCCTTCTCAAAGTGCTAGAGCTAGGACTTTTGTCACCATCATCTCCGATGCCCCCACGATTTTGCGAAGATCTACGGGTACCCTGAACTATACGTAATATTCTTCTCATTTTTGGATAATTTTTTATGAAAATATAGTATAAAATAAGGTTGAAAATGGATGAGTTTGCAAGTTTTTCGAATTGAAATATGGGTTTTGAAAATATTGTTTGAGTAGGAAAATAGCCGACTGAAGAAGAAGACCGATTATTCTAAACTAGCTTACCAGATATTTATAGTGTCGGATAAAATAAAGGTCAAGATTACTCAAAAAACTCCAAGCAAATTGCTATGTGGGGGTCATTTTTTTATCCGGTATTCATAATGTCGCATAAATTCAAAATTTTTTAGCAACTGCTTGTGTCATTGAAATTTACCAACGTCACCCCACCGTTAGCTATGCTCTAAGAGTTCGCTGAAATTAGGATATGAAATGCAATTTGCGTAAAGTCATTGGAAGAGAGCTGAGGTTTAAACCGGACGTAGCTCCGATCAATTAACTCACAAAATGCAGTCTCCGATCATCCTGCGGCGCCGCTTCTTCTCTGCCTTCCATTCAACTCCAACCAAATTCCCAAACGAAAACCCAAATCAAAACCCATACAATTTGATGAAGGAAGACGCAATTGAAGTTCTCTCCAACTTCTGGAGCCGCTCCTTCTCCAACCCTACTACCCACAAATATCTTAATTTGCTAGGGTTTTTGAAAAAATTCGACCTTTGGATCCTCTCTTACCAGCTCTCCGTTGCCCATCTTACCGGCCTCCCCTTTCCGCCGAAATCTGCAATCCCTTCCTCTCATCTTCACTCTCTCCTTGCTCTCTCCAACTTTGTCTCCTCCAATAATCACTACCCATGGGGAGCTCGCACAGACCTCCTTGTGCGTTCCCCTACCGACCGCCCCCGCACCAAACTCATCTCCAAGAAAAAGTTCCTTGATGAACTCGGTAAAGGTCCCACCTTTCAGGATCGGGTCGTCCAAGAGATGCTGATGTTGGTACTGGAACCCATCTTTGAACGTAAGTTTTCAAATAAGTCACATGGTTTTAGACCTGGTAGGAGTGCTCAGACAGTTATCAGAACGATCAGGACAAATTTTGCTGGATACTTGTGGTTTGTTAAGGTTGATCTTACGCCTATTGCAGATGATTTCGGTGAGGATGTAATTTTCGATGGTTTAAAGAAAGGCATTGGTTGTAAGAGGGTGTTAAATTTGGTTAAGTCAGCTGTTAGGAGTGTGGTTAGAAGTGATGAGTTGAAGAGGAATGAAGAAGAGGATAAGCTGCTGAAGAAGAGGTTGACGAGGAAAGTCTTGAGGAGGAAGAGGAGGAAGAAGGTATTGGATGAGGATGATCCAAAGCCTGATCCTTATTGGTTGAGGACATTTTTTAGTTTTGCACCAAAGGAAGCAGAATGGGAGCCAAGTTATGGACATTGTGGAATTTTGAGCCCGTTGATTGCTAATGCGTGTTTGGATGATTTGGATAAGTGGATGGAGGGGAGGATTGCAGAATATTTTAAGCCTTCGAAGCTTGATTCGATTTGGAAGGAGTCAATCGAAGAGGGAAATCATAATCCAGCTTGGCCAGAGTTTGTCCCTTCTAGTGGAAAAGAAAAGACGAGAAGAATGGATTTCGTGAGGTATGGATCACATATCTTGATTGGGATTAGAGGACCAAGAGAAGATGCAGTGAAAATTAAGCAAGATTTGGTTGATTTCGTTGAGGCTAAATATGGGTCAAAAATAGATAATTCAAGAATTGAGATTGAACATATAACAAGGGGTATTGAGTTCTTGGATCATGTTATATGTAGGAGAGTGATACACCCAACACTTAGATACACGTCGTCAAAAGGAAAAATAGTTAGCGAGAAAGGAGTAGGAACTCTACTTTCAGTAACCGCTAGCTTGGATCAGTGCATCAAGAAATTTAGGAAACTTGACCTCGTCAAAGGAGACAATGATCCCGAGCCTTTACCTTGTATTCCAATGCTATACGCAGGCCAGGCGCATACCAATTCTCAGATGAACAAGTTTCTTGAAACCATGGCTGATTGGTATAGATATGCAGACAACCGGAAGAAAATAGTTGGGTTTTGTGCATACGTGATACGAAGCTCTTTAGCTAAGCTATATGCTGCTAGATATAGGTTAAAGTCTCGGGCAAAGGTGTATAAAATTGCATCACGTGATCTCAGCCGTCCATTAATTGAGAGTACAAGGAATGATGCACCTGAATATTCTGACCTTTTGAGAATGGGGGTTGTTGATGCTATTGATGGAGTTCAGTTTTCTCACATGTCTTTGATACCATCATGTGATTATATGCCTTTTCCAAGAAATTGGATACCTGAGCATGAGCAGATCTTGAATGAGTATGTCAAACTACAGGATCCTAAATTATTTTGTGAATTGAACAAGTCTGTAAAACGTGAGAAATTGAGTTCACCACAGGATGATATAGCAAAAATTGTGTGGAACTATAAGGTATGTGGCATATACAGTTTGAAATCCTGTGGAATCATCCAAAATATTGAGAACCTTGAGCAAAAAAATTCACATGCTGATTAGTGGAGTTTTGTTAATCATGTAAAGTAAATTGTGATTTCTGCACATCAAGGACATGAATAGTTCAAGTTGATTTCGAGGTCATGCCTAACCTGTACGCCATTTGAGTAGAAGGTTCTGTTGTGAGCCTGTGTCCAGTTCCTTTACTTGGGTTGCATGTATAGGCAAAACTTGTAAGGGAATTACTATACTGCTATGCTTTCCAAAATTCTGAAATCCATGTCATAGGTTCCTTGATTTAAAAGCATTGGAACCGATAATATATTTTATCTCATTAAATCGGAAAAAATGATTTAGGTATTGTTGAAGTTCATCTCAGCTATATGCCACATTTGAGACTTCATTGTTTTTTGGTCGTTCAGTCTTTTTCTGCAGTGTAAAATATTCATATCTCCTTCAATTTCATAATTTTACTATTGCTACCACCTTCCTTAAACATTTTTTTAATGTAAATCTCGTATCCCTATATTATATAAAACTTAATGATTCATAATTATCTTTATATTGCTAATGTTATCATTATTATTATACTAGTTAGATGTATTTTCTTTTGAAATATAGCAGCGAAAATTATGCAGCCAAAAAAGGTGGCGGTAGCCCATGGTATTGTGAGAGTAATGTCCATGACTCATGTGGAATTGTTGATACAATATTGTTAATATTCACTTTAATCTCTCAGGAGTCTCTTTGTTGTATTTATTTTCCAACCGTTGTTACTATAACCATGAAGGTAGCTCTCACATAATGCACCCTTTGGAGGCTACACAAATATATAAAACGACCGTAAACCAGTGATGCACTTCAGTCAGTTCAGATCTGAACTTGAGAAAGTGGTGCAGTAAGTAATCTAGATAGTACTTTTCCTCTTTAAATTATCAAAACTTATTTCCACATTAAAATTCAATGGCCCCTTTTCTTTTGAACTACATGCTCAGAAAAATTATGTCAATGAGCATTTATGTACCACTGAACTAAAATTGTTAATTCTCTCTTTATCCACGCTTAAAGTTGGTCCATTGTGTGATAATTGTCCATTTCTGTACCTGTACTTCTTTTTGTATTTAGTTATATGCAGTATGTAGTGTGTATCATAACTTCTTTATTTAATGCATTAAATTGTTTCCATATAGACAACGACATTGCATGAAAATGAGGAAGTTATAACACTAACGGCCTTAGTGGAAAAAGGGAGCTTTTCTCCATTTGCATATTATCCAACAGCGATCAACATTTTCACTTCGCCGTATACCTATAAATATTTATTATATTAGGTTGTGGTTTCATATCAATTAAGAAATATGGTTAAATAACAAATGAACCTTTGTCTAGAGATGAATTGTTATCAATTATTAATGCTGCACTTAATTGATTTTACTTATTTGGTAGCTTATTGGCATGTTCTATTGTCATTAATCTGCAGATAAAAGAATGAGACTGGGATTATTGGGAAACTGCGATGCTATTACTCAATATAAATCTGCATATGCTAATCAAATTGTCAATATTGAATTTCTCCTTTTATACGTAAGAATGTACAAATATATTTCATACTTTTGTTCTGTTTGAATGTACAACTATTGCTACTCAAGTACAAAATTGGCTATCCCATTGTGCTTATTTAAGCAAACTGCGATATAGATTGTAGGCTGCCATCTTAGAATATCGATGAAAAATTAAAACAAAATTGCATGCTTCCCTTCCTGTGGTAATTGTGTGTGGTTATTGTGTACTACTGTTTGAGTGAGCATTCTGATTTTTTTGAAGTAACACATTTGTTGTTACTCCCCAGGGAAGAACAAATGATCTCCATCTCGAATAACAGAAATGTCATCTATTTCTGCGTTCTCTTCATTTACCACTCTTTTTGGAGTGTAACCTAATTTTTGACCTGCAATATATATGAGCACAAAATGAATGATAGGCTATTAGATTGATTCAACAAAGTACAGTGTTTTTGTCTATCCTTTTCTATTCAGATAAACTAAATTGTGTGAAATCCCTTCACTTTGGCCATATGTTATGAAATTAACCCTCTTTCGATTTTCACATCGTCTTTGACTTATATCATGTATTATCCAGTTCATACAAGCTACATAATTTCCGTTTATGAAGTAAACAAAACTAGAATACAGAATGGACATTGGAGGCTAAATGACATGAGTTATGTAATGTCATCAAATATGGGGTTACTGTGAATGACTACTCAGTTACTTGCTTAATTTGATATATTCAGGATATAAGATCATATACTGCCAAATTAATGACATCGTTATATTTTCAGGCATCCATTAGATGAAATCAACCAGTACTTACCACCAATATGAAGGAGCTCTTGAAGAGAACCTGGTAAATTTATTAGCTTCCCATATTTTTCTGATTTCATATGTATTGTGACCCTTATATTATTCTTTTTGAAGGCAGTGGTATCAACTGTATGTTCTTCACTCTTGGGACTTGCATATCTTAATGGCGCTCTCAAATTATTTCTGCCATCTGTTATATCTGTTTGATCGTATCCAAATGACACTTTTCTTTTTTCAAAACTTGGTGATAAATCATAATCTTCTCTTCTACCAATGACGTGTTCTGCAAGTGTACTACCACTTATTATATCATATTTAGATCGAGTTACTCTCTCGATTGTTTTCAGGACAGACAATTCTGTATGGTCTTCGTCCTTTCGAATTGGTTGATTTTGGCTTTTGTTTATCTCCTCTATGAATATCCGTGTTTCTTCACTGTGATCCCCTGTATCTAAATTTTGATGCAACCCCATCTTCTGTAAAATTTCACACAGAAGTGTCAGCTCCTACTTCTTTTCGCAATGACAAAATGTGATTTATATGATCAACACTTGTAGGTAAACAAATCTAATTTACCTGGTAGAGGTTCTTCATTATAATGGCTCCATCCTCCGTATTTTCGTGAATAGCATTCATAATAGTCGTCCTACTCAACTTCAATATTTGCGATAGCTCAGTGGTACGGACGGTAAATTGTTGTGGAATGTAACATAAAGCTCCTAATTCACCGAACGCATCACCAGAAGATGCTCTTCCATGTACCTAATTGATTTGGGAACATATAAATTCATATATAATGTAATTTAAACATATGTAAATTGTGAAAGTTGTGGATATAATATGTGAATTTTTATATTGTATAAGTTGTGAACACACGCGCGCTCGCACGCACATCAATAATTGTATAAGCTGCTAAGTGCCTGTACAAAAATCTAAGAATATGTGTTCTTTATGTGTTTATATTTAGATGGATGTTAAAAAAATGTATACATACTTGTTCGGTCCCATCTGCTTGTGTTCTGTATTCCTGTAGCAAATGTCAATGTTATGATTATATGAGATTAGAGGGGGAAGAAACAACCAAGCGACATTTTTATGTTATGTGAAGTTTTTGTACTAACCACTGCTCCAGATACTAATATGTAAATCTCTGTAGGAACTTCATTCTGTAAGATCACGTCTTCCTTGGGTGGAAAATACTCAGCTTGCATATCTGTAACCTATATAATACTTCCGATCATGTAAATTTGCATTACTAAAATAATCTCAAATAGTTATACATGTGACCTAGTAAGCATACCATTTGAAATATGAAATCATAAGAGACTCCTTGAAAAAGATAAACTTGTTGTATTATTGGCAGAAATAAGTATTGAGCTATGTTCGATCTAATGCCTTTTGGAAGGTCATTAACTGTTTCTTGCTGTTTGAGTCCTTCAGTTTTGAACCTTAAACATATGTGAGCTAACATTTGCTCTTTTATGTATCCAGGCAGTTGGTTTCTTGCTGCGAATTCTGATGCAGCTTGAACTGTATCTCTCTGTTTTTCAATGTAAATGTCATGAATAGCACAAGTGTCAATAGGTGACTAATGGTTATTGGATTATGAGTACAAAACAGATTAATAGAGAGAGACTCACAAAATTTCTTGTACGGCTAGTCCCGTGAACAACAAGATTTGTCATGTTTCCAATGATATAAGCAGTCAACCCCAGATTGAACAGCATGTACCAGATGTCAAACAACATTTCTATAGTGTTCTCGGCATGTAAGTCTCCATATCCAGTTGTAGTTAGTGTTGTTATAGACCAGTATATCGAGGTTACATATCTTATCCACAAGCTTTGTTCTCTGAAATTGGGAATTTTGCTTCCTATCCAGGTATTCCTCGGTGTTGGATATCTGTCAGCAAGCAAGTAATTGAAGCATCCTGCACAGTGTACTGCGAAAAGAGTGACCTGCATTGTAAGGTAGATACATATGCTAAGCCACTATTGTTGAACAAAATATTAGAGATACAATGATGTTTTGCTGAAGGCTTACGGAGGTAAGTTTTATGCATCGTGTCCAGAAGTAATTGAACCTTATATCCTTCTCAAGCCTGCAAAAGAAACACGACAAAATGAGCGATCCTCTTGCAATTTACCACATATACTTGCATGGTGTGGGTCAATTATTATTCTACGATCTATTATGGGATACAACTTTAGAAGATGCTAAGGAAGAAGTGCTAAGGAATCCAGCAATTCAACTTAGTCTATATGAAGATAGAATAATAAAAAAAAACCTTGCAAATAGAGAGCTGACTCTTCTTAGCCGCCAAAGTCTAAGCATATTAAGTACCTCGAAGCCAAAACTATTGCCGTGTCTTGTAAATAGCATGCTGATTTGTTGAAATGGAACTGTCGAACATACGTCAAATATGAACCATGAGGAGATATACCTGTTGAACTAAGCTGTTTAGTTCTCATTGCTAGTACAAAATTATCAAAGGGAAAAGGAGAAGAAGAAAAATGAAATGCATGCTACCTGATTGCTATTTTCTTAGGATCATCAATCATGATATAAGATTTACGGTCCAGATATGCAACAAAGAAGGTAAGGACAATATCTATTGCGAAAAACAAGTCCACTATATTTTCCACATGAAATAATGTCTTTGGCACGCATCGGAGAAAGGCCAATTCAAATGGACAGACCCATGCTGAGTATATTACCAGAAGAATCAAGAATATTTCCCAAGCTCTGCAAACAATGTTAAGAAATTATCTTAGCTGTGAATCTATTTTATATGACATATAATGATAGAGTTATATGCAAATGTACCTATATCGAGGATCATATGGAGAAATGATCGATTTCCTCAGCTTGGTAGATTGATCTACACGTGCTCCTAGAGAGGGTAGCAGATTATTGAAAAACTTGTCTCCACCCTCTATTTGATATCTGTCATCATAACCTCTCTGCAAGCATGTTTTCATGCATGAGATCATGTTTCTTTATATAACAGAACAAAACTTTTACTTAGTGCAGAGTGGGGAAGTGGTATTATATAAATAGCAAAAGGTAGCAAAGAAAATACACAGTTGACGTTCAAAATACTACGGTATTCTTGAGTCAGAAGAAAAAAGAAGAAAGAGTTCCATATTGGGCCTACCAGAAAGATCAAGAAAGCTTGCAGAGAACGTGTTTTTTTATATCAACTAACTTTTCGACAGGTTGAATTCTGGATTAGTACACTAGTGGGATGCTTAACATATTATAATCAAGATTTTTTTAAAGAATTTCAGGTAATTTTCCAAGTGTTTTCTTTTTGGTAGTAGATACTCTCTTTAGCGATATATATTATTATTCTACAAATGTGATTTTCCATCAAGTTGTGGCTTAAAAAGAAAATACCGACGTGTCTCATTTGTATGGTAGTGATTAAAACCTTGCTTTTATACTTGAATCAAATCATTTTGAAAGCTGATGATAATTAGCTGAAAACGCGAACTTAGAATGCTAAGATGCTTCCAAGTCCGAATCATGTGGTTTAGAATTCAATGGTAGTATTATATTGGTCTAGAACTTGGAGGTTGAAACCGATCATGATAGCAACAGAAATAAAACAAAATATAACAAGATAAGAAGCATTTTATTAAGAAAGCATTTAATCTGGTTCAGTTGCTTATCTTCATATTTCATGTGATATTATTGCATTTGAATTATGAATTTTAAATAAAGCTAATGTTTATCCAAACAGATATCACGATGTTGGCTTTCACACGAAATTGAACCTCAAGCTTCACATTTTGGCCTCTCTCTGCGCAAGTGTTTTAGCCTTAAGCTTTTCAACTGTACTGGGTCCATTTTCTCATATTGGCCCCTCTCTCTTTGTACAGGACCCTCTATTGGGTGGAGTTTTTAAGGTATGTCTTAGTCTTGTGATTTTCAGCTTTATTTCCTTGTTTTGGTTGGTAATGCAAATTCCTTATCGAATAGGGTATGTATGAAATGTCGGTCTATTACAAGTAGAAGGTGTTATCTTGGGATTCATCTATATGGAATTATTGTAAAGAACTAGAGTTTTTTTTTCTTTCTTCTTCTTCGTTTTTTGCAAACATTTATTCATAAATACTTAGATAGTGTTTGGTTTAAAAATGAATTTTGTATTTTCGGTTTTCAATATGTATATCAGATACGAAAATAGTGGAGAGATGACGGAAGAGACAAAAAAAGACGGAGGGAAGAACGGAGAGGATGGAGGGACAACGAAAGAATAGATTGTTTAGCGTGATTGTGTTATTTCTCGAAACACGGAAAATGAATTTTTTTTTTTCTATTTTGTATGTTAACTTCGTTTTCTAAATTGATCGTTTTCGACAATATACATGAGCTGTGTGCATTTTTGTATGGATGAAAAACCAAAAGTAAAAATAAAAAAACCAAACATCACCTTAGCTTTGGAAAATTTAAACACGGAAAATTTGACTTTTCATTGTGTTGTAGAAGCGTATGGAGTAGATATTGTATTAAATAGTTGGATATTAAGATAGCGTTTAGATAGTGGGATTTTCCATAAGGTGATATCTTTTGTCATATCTTGCAAAAAGCATAGCGTCTTTACTAAGAGCTATAAAAATAGCAAACGGTAACCGACTTTATTACATGGAAGTAGTTCTTTGGACATGTATATTTGAAATACATGGATGTATATAGATGTACATGTGTGTGTATAATATATACCTACATTCCACGTGTAGTGAGAAGTTGAACAATGATCACTTACGGATAGCCGTGTTGCAGTGGGTAGGAAAATTCTCATTTTCTGCGTGTCATTAACGAGCACATGTTTAGACTAATTTGGCTTCCTTGGATCTTCCTTTCGATGGCAATTTCTAAAGAATTTTAGACTTTTTAGATAAAAGCAAAAAAAAAAAAAAAAAAAAAAAAGGCGGTCACATAGGAACAGAATGTAATGGATTGGACTGAATATAGGTCCACAGTTCAAGGTGCTATTTCATTTGGAGAGGCTAATAGGCTAATGTAATGGGGTCTACAGGAGTGTCCCATTCATGATTAATCGTTGGTATATTGCATATATGCATGTGAATATTCTTTTTGGGTCTAGACTAAGGCGTCTACATCTTTTGTATGTAGATGGATGAAGATTTTGGAAATGAAGAGTATGCTAAGGTTACATTCTTAGTATACTTAAAAAGGTTAAATCACCATTACACGAGTGTCCTTCTATTCAAAAAAGGCCCTGTCATCTAACCGAGTGGAAAAATAGCATACTTAAAATATGCATAAAATATAATTTAAAATTACAGACATATTCAAGTGGGATGATAAATAGATCCACGGGTCGAACCCTAACTCAACCTAATGTGTCTTAGGTCTGGTCATGTACAAAGAGAATTTATTTATAGAAACCTGCTTTGATATATTTGTCCTTCTATTATGGACGATAAAATATGCTATGTATGAATCGGTAGTTTGTCTTATTCATTAGACATGTTATTTTGTGAATTTTTATTTTATTAATACATATGTTTATGAAATAGTGCTATATTGTAAACATCACGTGTACTCGGACGAAGTGAAGTAAAATATATAACATAAGAATATGTATTATTATGTATTCAAGAGTTAATATGATAAAGAAGGAGAGGTGAAAGTGAAGAAATTTGAACTTATATTGTTTTCTATTGTTATCCATCATCTGCACACTTGCACAGAACGTTTGTAGCTTTGTACATGTAAAGTACAACATACATGGTGAGCTGTCAGCCGTAATTCCATCCACATCAAACCTTTTTCTTTCTTTTCTATTACTGTAGCCTTGCAGGATTCTCATGCAAGGCATCTTTCTATTTAAAACTTTACCCGAGACGCCTTTTTCTTCAGATCGAAAAAAAATCATAACTCCTTCAATTCACAATCCCTCATTTCAGTTCCAATTCGAACCAATAAAAAAAAGAACAACATGGTCGCGAGAAATTAACTCAGGAGCATTCAATTTTTACGGCGACGTTTGTTCAAATCGATGGGGGGTCTCGAGTTCGAGCAAGCAGTGGCGAGGCTTGGATTTCATTCACGCGGCAGTGGTTGAATCTCGCAAGGACTCGAGGCAACAGTTTGGGGGTTTGTCCGGGGGGGGGGGGGGGGGGGGGCAATCGAGTATCTCGAAATCGATGGTTTTGGGTCGCGAAATGGGTGTAATGGCTGCATCGATCATCGGAGTTGAGGCGCGTGGCCAGGAGGTGTGGAAGTGGAGTTTGCGTTCGAAACTATGGCGATGGGGAGTGGATCAATCGCCTGTGGCACTCGCAAGTCGAAGTGTCGACTGTTGTGCGCAGCATCGTGATTTATGGTTGAAGTCGCGATGGCTAGTAAGTCGCGTTATCATAGCAGTAAGGTTCGTTTCTCATCTGGGTCGTTGTCGCGTTTGGCCGAGAAGCCTCGTAGGTCATGGGCTCGCCTAGAGCACAAGCTAGGGTTTCGGGTTGATAAGCATTTGATCGCGAAGGCAGTGGTTTGGCAATGAATCTGGGTTCGAGCAACGACAATTTTCTCGGTAGAGTAATTCTTCTTTTCTATTTTTATTTTAAGATATAGACAGGATGCCTTTAAACAGATTTTTTTTAGCAATCTAAGAATTTAGCAGTAAATATGAGAATATTTCCAGAAATTATATACATATGTGTGTGTATAACTGTGTATTTGAAATTACAGTAGGATATATGTTTAGGCTATTCTATTTTAAAATTTAAATCTGATAAGTATTTACAGATTTTGAAAATATAAATTTATATATCGAGCCTATTGTTCTTTTAGAAAAATATATTCAGGAGATGAATTTGTTTAATATCAAATTTTTAGTTCAATAGATTTATTAAAAAAAAATGGTTAAAGGGAAATTAGTTCAAATATTTTAATTAAGAGAAGATTTATTTGAAATTAAATTTATTAGATAAAATACAAAAATTTATTAAATGGAAATTTATTGTTCGATTTATTTCGAATATTAATCAACTGTATAATTGTTTGATACAAGGTCTAAAACTGTGGAGATCTTCTCACTCAAATTATAATGATTGAAAATTTCAGTTATTGATTGATGGTTGAATTGTGATAGTTAAATTTAAATTTGTTGATTGTGTGCTTGGATGATTAATTTATCATCAGTTATATTAGTTTAGACCCTTTGCGCCGCATAATAGCGGAGGTTATTATATTAAACCCATATATCGCGATATTCTACCTCGAAGTGGAATTGGTATTATATATGTATTTGGAGTTGTTGATTTCCTGCATTTTATAGCGGATGAGACCCTATGCGCCGCATAATAGTGGATGATATTTTATAAATCTCATATACCGCGATATTCCACCTTGAAGTGGAATTGGTATTTAATTGTTGTGCTAACGTCTGTGGATGCAGGAAAAACATGTTGGAGGGATCCAACTGGATTCTTTAAATATTTGAATTAGTTTCAATATTGTGTGTTGATTATTTGTAATCTGTGTGTGACTATTTGTGATTGAAACTATTGAAGGCTATAATTTAGTCGAATATATTTTTGATATCGTAGGATATCAGAAAATAAATAAAATTGGATTTTTGAAATTTAGTAGAAAATTTATAGTAAAATAATCTTAGAAAATTGAATAAATTCAAAAGGAGGAATTTGTTTCAAAAGATAATAAACTTGGGATTGAAATAAATTTAGAAATCAATTTTGGAAATTGATTTTGTATTTGTAAATGAATTTGGAAATCAATTTAGAATTTAATTCGGTGTTGAAAATGAACATTTGGAGAATCGATTTAAAAATCGTATATTTGTGGATATTTGAAAATTTAAGAATTTACAATAGGAATTTTATAAAAGAAAGGGAAGTTTGTTTCAAAAATGAACATTGTTTTGTTTTTAAAGGTGTGAAAAGGAAATTTACAGATTTGGAATGTAAATTAAAATAAATCGAGAAGATTTATTAATTGATATGAACGGAAAGAGAATTCTTCACTGGAAAGCCGAGTATATTTTAAAGTAGCTTTTGAAGTATAAATTAGAAAATTCTAGAAATTGATTTGGAAGAATATTGTTGGAGAAATTATTTTTGGGATTGTTTTAAACCTCTAAAGTATGGATTTATTTAATTACTTACAGAAGGGATTATTTTAAATACTAAATTGATATTTGATTTAGGAAATGAGTATTTAAATAGTTATATCCTATTTATTAATTTTATTTTAAAATTAGTTTGGACTTGAATTTTATATGAGATTTTAATTTTAATACAATATATTCACAACTAATGTTTTGGATAAAGTGTTTTAAAATAGTTTTTATTCTTAATGTTCCAAGTATATAAGTTTGGATAAGTAATCTAAATTATTTTAAAGCATCTGCACTCTGTAGATTTTCAGTGGAAATAAATAAATATTTGGAAATGTATTCCGCGTAAGGAAAAGTAATTTGAAATTTGTTTTCAAATGATTGAAGTGTGAAATATATCTTGCGGAAATATTTTTGAAAATAAATAATTTGAGAAATTTATTTAAATCCGGCAATTGATGTGGATGTTGATTGATAGTTAAATAACTGACTATCAATATTTGCCTTTAACGACATTTGAATTTCAATGCGACCGGGGGTCGGATTCCAAACGGTTATCCAAAACCCACATCGAACCTTTGTGATTGTGATGGATCATTTGTATAAGAAAATCAACGTGGAAATTGTTGTGATTTGTTTGAAATCTGAATGAATACTTATTTTTTAAAAATAAGCGCTCGTTATTCGGATAGTTGGGAGAGGACCTTGTGTCATAAAACTCATTTCGAATAATGATACGACGACATGGGATTGCATTTGAAGACGGTGTTGAAGACCGGGTATTTTCGAAAGCGAAAGGATTACCTGTCGAATGTCTCTGCATCGGGTTGCTCCGGTATAGAGATTTTATCACCCTTTGTGATGGGGATTCCGGACGTGATTTGTGAATATCCGGATTTGCAAGGGCTTCTTTGAAGTGCCTTCGGTTCAGTTCGATCCCGGAACGGACTTGTATGGATGTGTGTCTGACGTTACACTTTGAGATGTAAAGCTGGTTTCTATCAAATACATTTCTATTGGTGGCAGAGAATTTATTCTCTTAGCTTAACACCGTTCTCTGAGACGTACGAACTCAGAGGTTATGTAGTTGATGGTTATTAGTGATATATTCCCAAATTGGTAATGTGGCATACGAAGTGTTGCTGATCATTTGTTGATCAAAGCACGACTTTGTGAAAAGTGTAGCTTTGTGGATGAGACCTCATCGAGCCTCACACCCCGGAAATGGTCGAAACAGGAAAGGTGCGGCAAGGTTTCAGGGGTAGCTCCCATAGGGTATGTCCATTTCATTTGAAAAAGGGTGGTGTCAGGTATGAAGCCCTGATATTTAACCTTTGTTGTTACTGCAAATACTTTTCTTTGTGGTTGTTGGTGTAGAGGATCCTCGAATAAAGGTCGCAAACGACCTGGGGTGGCATATCTTAGGTTTTACTTCCCGGGAAAGGGGTAAGCGGCCTTGTGTTGGCAGAGATCCGGGTAGGTTCTCGGGGCGTCCCTCCAGAGGCGTACCTATGTGGCAGTAGGAAGTTCCTTAGCCTGACCATTTGTTGGAAATCCAATAAAACAATACGCGCCCTGTACGGTTTTAGTTGTATAACCTGCCATGGAATGTGGTGGTAACCTGCTATTGCACATGATAGCTATAGTAGACATACAATAATGGTTGTATGTTGGCTAAAATTAATATTATACTTTCGAAATGTTTTCTGCACTATGCACTAATAATAATACCGAAAGGATTTTGCGTATTTAGCATGTTTTACTATCATAAGAAGAAATCTCCTCCAATTCTGCGTTTGCATTGTGTATGTGGCGGGAGGCCTTATGGTAGTTTCATTTTCCAAAAAGCATAGCGGATTTCTTTATTTTCTTTGTGAAAATAACTGTTTTTAAGATCTCACACCAGTCCCACAACTGACCTGCAGTTTATTGTTCCCTTTCTAAACTCTGGGCGCCCATAATTTTTCACACGGGCAGCCTAGAGTCAGGTTTCAGTTATTCGTGAGCAAAATCAAGAAGTTTCCGTGGAGATCTGAAGACAAGTTGGATGGCGAGGCGTATCATATATATATGTGTATATTTCTTTTCCGTTGTTTGTCGTTATAAACTCTGATAATGTAATGTGATGTAATGTAATAACTGATATAGCGATTCTGTTTAAAGATATTTATTTATCTATTATATTTGTTCCGCTGCGAAATATGGGATTCTGGTATTGTTCTATTTTCTTCTTTTTCTACCTCTTTTTCTTTAACCCTAATGGTTCGGTTTTCCGGCGTTCGATTGTTCGGCATTTGATACAGTGGACGTATTAATGTCGACTTTCGAAATTCGAAAAATCGGGTCGTTACACTGAATTTTCGTCAGTCTGTGCTTTTTGGATCAGACATGTGTGGTTTATTGTCGATTCAAAGGGTACGAATTAGCGGACTGTCACATTTGGTATCGGAGCAATTGGTTAAGCGACAACCCTGACTCTGTTGGATGTTACTCATTAGAGATAGAGTCAGCAGTACTTTAGAATGAATTTGAGTGTAATAATAGATATGAGCGCGTATTTGTTTGTGAATATGAAATTGTTTTATATTGTGTTAATTGGTTTGTTGAGTGGTATATGGATTCTGGTCAATACGGGTAATTAACGTTATTGATAGGGATCTCTAAACACTTGTACAGAACAAATTCGACACGATATTGTTTTAAAATAAGGTAAATGAAATAATTTTACCCAAACTATTTTCGTATATAAAAGAAATAAATTTTCTATGAATTATTATAATATATGGTTGCTTCGTTGCTAAGAAGCGATAATATTAAATTATTATCATCGTTGTATGAGGAATTGAAATCAAAACCAAAAGCTAAGAAAATAAAAAAATCCAAATGGGATTTGTAAATGTAAATTGTAAATGAGTTTATAATTTGAAATAGAATTCCAGAGAAATATTTGGAAATGTTCTTGAAAATATTTAAAATTCGAGAAGCTTGGAAATTAAATTCCTTTTTGGTTTGGAAATTAAATTCCTAGGGTTTTGAAAAAATGTTTTTGGAGGGATAAAAGCTCTAAACTCTTTTCGGTCACTGGAAAATAATTCTGGTGATGATCGCGACATCACCGGTGTTCATTTTCGAGTTTCCAGGAGAGAAATTGCTGCCAAATGATTTTAAATTGAAAATTGTTTGCCAAAGTTGGGTTTGTTTTGGAAATACAAGGGGTTTTGGATATAAAATTGACTTCAAAATGATTTAAGAAATTGTTTAAAACTCTGGAATCCTATTTAAAATAGTTATGGAATAATAAGCAAGGTTGAAAACTTAGAAAATTCAGATTTAAACTGAAATTAACTTGAGTTAATTTGAATAAAGGTGAATTTGAGAGGTCTTATAGACTAAAATGATTGGAATAAAATTATTAAGATGGAAAATAAATTGTGAATGAATAAATAAATTTGCAATTGCAAGTAAATGAAAGTAAATTGAATGTTGAAATTCATTTCGAATTTATAAGTAAATAGAACTGGAGTTGGAATTGAAATTGATTTGTGATAAACAAAGTGAAGTGTTAAACTAAAATTAGTAAGTGAAACTAATTGATGAATGACCAAATGGATAAGGTTTAAAATGAATTGAATCCAATATTTTTAAATGGAAGTAAATGGAATTCATATAGAATTGGAAATCCAGTTTAATGTAGGTGAATATAAACTAAAGTGATGAATTTAAAATAGATATAAAAAGTATATAGAATATTTGCATTGAACTTAAGAAATGAAGTGTGAAATTCTTAAGTAAATTTTGTATTGAGAATATACCAGGTTAACAATTAAGTGAAGGTTAAATTGAAAATCGTGAAATGGTAATAGTGAATTGAAAATAAATTTTTGAATGAACAAAATAATAAAATTGGAATTGAAACTGAATATTGAAAATCAATTTGAATTGTGTGAAATCAAATGAAGTTGTAAAATTTTTTCGAGGTGAAATAAAGATAATAAAGGTGAAATAAAGAAATGGTTTGAAATTAAATGAATTTGAATTTGTAATGAATTAGTAAATGAAACTAATTTAAAATAGTGCAGTTGTGAATGAAAGATAGTCGATAAAAAAATTCAATATTCAAAAGGTAAATTGAATTCAAATAAAATTGAAAGAGTAAGATTGAATGAAAATGAATATATAACTTCAATAATGAAGTAAAGATGGTATAAGAAGTAAGTATTCAAACTTTTGTAATGAAATATGCAAAATGATATTTGAATGTTGTAATTGGATATTATGGCTAGCAGGATATACAGGTGTATTAAAGGAAATGGAATTGGGATTTTGATTTCGAAGATAAAATTGAATTGCTCGACAAAAGGTATGTATTTAAATTTCAGTATGAAATTTGATGATTTTCTTGTCTAGCCACTTGGCGTTTTGTTTTCTTTCTGAACATGAGGGCCTGTTGTGCCATTTTGTAGTCGTACCGAGCTAGCCGCGCAAAGGAGGCGCTGGCGAAATTTTTGGGAGTTAGAAAAATTTTGAGAAAATTTTGCAAATTTGAAATTTGAATTTAAAATTTAAACTTGAATTATTGAAAACAATGTTGTTTGGAAACTTACCATTGAATTTGGAGAGTTAGTTGAAGAAATGATGGTTCTTAAATAAAAAGATTTGTTTTGGAAAGTTGATAAAACTGTTTGGTTTGGAAAATATTAAACGGGTTGAGGATCATCTTCTTAACTAGTAATTTCGGGTCAAAATTCTTTTAAGGGGGAATGATGTGACGACCCGGAAATTTCAACATTTGAAATTGAAATATTTAATTGATTTTAAATGTTTGAATGATAGTTTAACTTGAATTTCAAACTAAATATGAATTTGGCAAATTAATCATTGAATTTAATTTATTGAAGTTGAATAAAAATTTGAATCTTCAGTTTTAAGCTGATTAAAAATATTTCAAAGACATGAAAAATTTATATTGGCAATATTGATGATAATGGAAGCTTCAGAATTGAATTTGAAAGTGAATTGTTCAGTTTTGAATTTTTAGCGTTTAAATCGATATTTGAAAATAGTTTTCCAAGACACAGTCTCAGAATTCGACGAAACCAGTTCCGTTGGATCCGTGATATTGTTTTATTATCGGATTTCAATTTTTGTAATGTTTGGAGTTGTCGTTTGACCGTACGATAAGCAAACGCGCTGAAAATTATATCGAAATTTAATTTAATAAATGGCTTCAAAAAGCTATCTTCTCCATACGATCGAATTAGGACTCGAAACTCTTTCCATTGCGTTCGGAATAGGGGTATAATGTTATGAGCGCCTGGTGGCACGCCTCGATAGGAGTTCGAAATTTTAAGTTGCAGTTATCGAGGGAATTTGAATTTAAATTTGAAATGTATATTTGCGTATTATGGTCAACTGTCAGCCGTAATTCCATCCACATCAAACCTTTTTCTTTCTTTTCTATTACTGTAGCCCTGTAGGATTCTCACGCAAGGCATCTTCCTACTTAAAACTTTAGCCGAGACCCCTTTTTCTTCAGATCGAAAAAAAATATAACCCCTTCAATTCCCAATCCCTCATTTCAGTTCGAATTCGAACCAATAAAAAAAAAGAACAACATTGCCGCGAGAAATTAACTCAGGCGGATTCAATTTTTACGGCGACGTTTGTTCAAATCGATGGGGGTCTCGAGTTCGAGGAAGCAGTGGCGGCGCTTGGATTTCATTCATGCGGCAATGGTTGAATCTCCCAAGGACTCGAGCCAACAGTTGGAGGGGGGAGCAATCGAGTATCTCAAAATAGGTGGTTTTGGGTCGCCAAATGGGTGTAATGGCTGCATCGATCATCGGAGTTGAGGCGCGTGGCCAGGAAATGTGGAAGTGGAGTTTGCGTTCGGAACTATGGCGGTGGGGGTGGTTTAATCGCCTGTGGCACTCGCAAGTCGAAGTGTCGACTGTTGTGGGTTGCA
Organism: Allium cepa; assembly: GCA_030765085.1. Classification (NCBI taxonomy): domain Eukaryota; kingdom Viridiplantae; phylum Streptophyta; class Magnoliopsida; order Asparagales; family Amaryllidaceae; genus Allium; species Allium cepa. Next base: position 1,015,427,333 of record CM060935.1, read on the forward strand.
TCACGATTTATGGTTGAAGTCACGATGGCTAGTAGGTCGCGTTATCATAGCAGTAAGGTTCCTTTCTCATCTGGGTCGTCGTCACGTTTGGGCGAGAAGCCTCGTAGGTCATGGGCTCGCTTGGAGCACAAGCTAGGTTTCGGGTTGATAAGCATTTGATCGCGAAGGCAGTGGTTTCACAATGTATCTGGGTTCGAGCAACGACAATTTTCTCGGTAGAGTAATTCTTCTTTTCTATTTTTATTTTAAGATATAGACAAGATGCCTTTGTAACGTCCCGCCTTTTCGCACACTTTAAACCGACACACGTGCCAATTCAAACCATACGGAAGGTCGGATTATTATGGGTAAATAAGAAAAACAGAGAAGAAATAAAACAAAATAGAATCTCACAGCGGAAGGATAAAATATAATAATCAAATATACAGTTCATGAAACTGTTTTACAAAATAATTTATTTTTCTTGTGCAATAAATATCAGAGTTACACATACCAATACAACAATGCAGCGGAATTAAATGGTGTAGTGCACTAGTATAAATAATAATAATACAAATCTTCGTCTTCGTCCTCCAAAGCTAAATCTTCAAATCCTGAAACGCTCGGACTGACCCGAGCGAATTTGAAAAGACAAAAACACTCGAGTCAGAACTAAAAGATCTTATGTAAGTTAAATTTTACAGAAATAAATATGAGTACTGTAACTTAAGAGATGCTCGGGATTTACATCTCCTAAGGATCCGTTAAACTATTTACTATGTAGTATATTTCGCTATTATAATAGTGTCTAATTGTAAAATAAACTTACTTTTAAATAGCGTTAAGGCTTTACATTTTCCACCTTAACACAGAATATATTCCCATAGTCTATACAGTACCGTAATCTCCCCCGTACTGGGCGTCGTCAGAGGGCACTCCATAGGTATGGTACAAAACCAAAATCGTATAAGGCGCGATAGGGTAGGTGACACGGCACAACTAGGCAATGCCAGGGTAGATATACCAATTACGCTTCCGGGTCGATGGTAACGCGTAGCCGCAGCTACCGCCCACCTCGAACAAACTCCCCAAAAATCAAAAATAGAAGTGGCCACTGAATCAATCCAAAGTCGAAGTATAATATCGAAGAGGAGTGTCCGATCAGAGGAATGACCTCATTAACCCGTCAATCGCTCCTGTTTTAGCCACCTTATGCCAACTCACGGGAGTTGGGTCCACGTATTTACATTACAGGAAACGTCGCCACCAACCTACTTCATTCTGGAATCTCCACCGCGTACGCGGTTAGTCAAAGTGGTTTTCGGTATCGACAGAGAGTATGTCCATATCTGATCCCGGTCTCTTTGCCAACCAATCGTTATTATAACACCGCGGTCATTTAAAAATAGTTTATATTTTAAAACCAGAATATAATCCATTTCAAAACCATAATATTACGATATCATTTCTTCTTTAAAACCCAAAAAGATTCATTTTGATATTATTTTATAAAACCCAAATCAATGATATCATTTCCCAAATATAAATCTTTTCCAAAAATTATGCCACTTTTAAAATTTATAATTCCTTGTAACCAAATATTTGAATATTAACTTTCAACATAATACTTCGAAATCCATAGTTTTTAAAACCATTACTTTCAAAACTAAATGGTTTGGATATTCAACAGTATATAAAATAAGTGGTTTAACTTAAATGTTACTTTGAAAAGAAATATTTCTCGTGGCTTTACAATACATTTCTTTATTTAAAGTTAAAACCAAAATTTAATATCGCTTCAAGTTCCAAAACCATTTCAATAAATTCATATATATACGTATATCCATTTTGAGTATAAATATTTCAACTAAAGTTGGATTTTATTCTTTCAAATCAAATGTTCTATTAATTAGCCTTGAATATTCACATAGAGTCCATAATTTATAAGACTTCAATTTCTAGTAATAAATTATATATATTTTCCAATTCAAGTTATACTAGAATATTCATTTAATCTATTTTGGGAAAATCCAATTATAAATATCATATCTTAAAATTTCTTACTTAACATTTAAACATAGGATATAAATTATCAAACTCCATTTTCTAAATTTTCTTCCATTTTAATAAAGAGATTTATACACCTTTTTATTTCAAATTTTTCAACTTCATATGTATATAAATATGGAAGAAAACATTTATTCAGTATAAAATTTAAGATTTTTATAAACCGTATTCCATCCAAACCATAGAAATCACATTAAAAATAGTTATATATAGACCGCGGTGCCTGTATATAGTTTTCTATCCTATGGTCAAGTGATACGGATATTTATCATTTCAATCCGCAATTTAAAAAAATAAAACTACGGTTATATATCATTTTAAACCACAATCCCGAAAGAAATGAAATATGCATGATAATTTGCAATTTAATGATATGCAATAAACATTCATTCATCAACAACATCCATCATCCAATCGCAACCATCAACCAATATCAATCAATAACAATATATATATATATATATATATATATATATATATATATATATATATATATATGATCATATATAACAGGTGATAACTGGCAGTTTATTCAAATTAAATTTATCAACTATTAATCGAACAGTTTATTTAGTAAAATTTACATAACTATTGACTAGCAGTTCATATGCAAACAATAATTTCTAACAGTCAATTAATACGCAATAAATCAATTAAATTTACAGTTAAATTCAATAAAATGCAATGTAACAGATATGAATGAAATAACATGCCAAAAACTCATAAATAAATTACTATTCATTTCTAAAATTTATTTAACAAACATAAAAGCTTCTAGTAGTTGTGAGTGGGTTAAAACACTCACCTTTGGAATTTAAATCGAATGTAAATCCGATTTAAACCCAAAATTTGACGGTCTCTAAATTTATCCAAACCAGCGTCATCAGATCCGGAATTTAATTACGATCCTAACAAAAGAAATTTCGTGTGAAACGGAGTTCGTATGTGAAAGTTATCACAATTAAACGATTTGCAATTGAAAGAAAAAAAAATTAAAAATAAACAAAACAAAAATAAAATACCGTGCCACATCCACCTTCCCTCGTGAAAAACGCATATGCTTCTTCTTGATTGCTAACTTTGTTCCGTAATTTTTCTTTTATTTCGATTTACTTTAATTTTCCTCCTTATTATATGAATGTATGTATTTTAAAAGGTTTGAAAGAAAAAGAAGATTTGAAAAAGAAGAATTGAAAAAAAATGATTAAAATAAGAACTGAAAACGGAAGAGAAGATCTAGATTTGAAAAGAAGAAAGTTTGAAATAGAAGTAAATTTGAAGAAGAAGAAGAAGAATATTTGAAGAGAAAGAAAAAAAATTAAAATGAGAGATAATAAGGAGCTTTGAGAAAAACAAGAAAAAAAGAAGAAGAAGAAGAAGAAGAATAGCATGGAGGCTAGGGTTAGAGTTAGGAGAAACAAAATGTAATAGAAGAATAAGAAGTAGGTTATTTATAAGGTTAGAGTTAGGTTTAGGGACAAATAGATTTGAAAGGAGAGGCTGCTATTAATTAGAAATAAAGTGAATATGAACACTTGGTATTGAAATATAGCAAATATGAACAGTCCTTTTTTTTTTTTAAAGTAGCAGGTATTAAAAAGAGGTATTTATTAATTAGAAAGAAAAAGAATATGGAGGGACAAAAATAAATGACACGTTTCGTTAGTTTGATTCTAAATTAATTAAGTGCTAGATATAGAAAAATTTGAATACATCATATATATATATTCATACTTTAACTGTGTGACAAAATTGCTAAACATACATCAAGTACGATTAATTGGTGACAATATATATGAATAATCAACAATAAATGTGGATGCAATCACATAAGGATCTAATAGGGAAGGAGATAAAAGTAACAACGTTGATTAATTCCACTTTCCCACTTTAGCCAATCCAATTACAAAATTTAAAATTTAATAAAATTTCTCTCCTTTGATTTCTTAAACAATTTTAATAACTAACAACAAGTTCTATGTTAATTCAATCATTAATCATTTCGCCAATTACCAAATTAATTCGCAATAAATCAAATTATAAATTTTTCATTCCAATAAATAAAATAAATCTTGATTTTTTTTTCTTCCATCCTTATTAATTCCACAACTTGTTCAATTTGAAAATCATTATCATATTTTCCAAATGTTACCTTAATTTAACACTTATGTAACGTATTATTAGATTCGTTGCAAGATTTCAATTTCAATCCCCATTTCTTAATATACTCAAATTCTGGACATTTTTATTTCCTTACCCATAAGTGTAACATTTATTGCCAATTCCATCCAAATTTAACAGGTAACCCTTAACAATGTTTTCAATCCAAAGGTTATACTTAAGTTTACGTTGTATTCTACAACTTATCATATTATGAAGAAAATTCACATTATTCCCCAATATTACCTTAATTCATATTAACTTAACATTAAATTTACTCTTCATTCTATTATTAACCTATTAGTATTAAATAGATGAAATTAACATTGGTTTTACACTCTATTACGTAGATATCCTTAAATTTTATCTAAGTTTATATTTACATAATATTCCAACATTAAATTTCATCCAATTTTTTTTCTTCCTTTTTATTTTAATTAAATCCAATTTCCCTAAAGTTACATTCAAACAAGTAAATTTTGATTTCCAATCAATCATTATACTATAACATTCTTAACATTTTTTCATTACACTACTAAATACTACCTTGATAAGTTTACGCTTCTATTGCTTTACTTTCACACTTCCGTTAAAATATAAATTAATTCTAAAGTAACGTTTATTGTTGACCCCGCCATTTTAATTACTCATATTTAGATGAACGTTATTTCAAATAAGTTCATTGACTCATTTAAATTAGGTAGTTTATAGTAGTTGTTATCCCACCCTTACAATTATTTCCTACTAACGTGCTACCAACTCCTTTAATTAAAATTTGAATTCCAAACCTTATTTAATATACTAAGTAAGATAAATAACATATATTGATTGCTACCAACTTCTTTAATTAAAATTTGAATTCCAAACCTTATTTAATATACTAAGTAAGATAAATAACATATATAGATTGCTACCAACTTTCCTTTTCTTGCATCTATGTGTTTATTACTTGACACACCAGTAAATATTACATATACACAAAATTCCGTTATCACTTGCCTAACAAGGTTATTATCACTTAAGATCTCACTGCATCCACATTTTCACATTTTCATTTCCTAGTTTCTTTACTTTATTCTACATAATTTATTACAAATGGGATTTTCTTTGGTTTACATCTTATTTGTATTTAACATTTCTCAATCACCAATTCATTTCACTATAACTGCGGTAAATTGGCGGATAAATTGAATTCGATTCCCAAAATCTAAATTAACAAGAAACAAGGGTAGGTAACATACAATAGTCATTACTCCAAATTCTAGTCACCTAAATAGGCTTTTATTCCTTGCAAATAAATGTTACTATTTATTTTCATAGTACAAATCTCAATGATTATTCCATTTTATATTTGCTTAGGCCATTTATTTCACTATACATATCTACATGAATGGGTAATTTATTCAATTCATTAAGTGTCAATTCTATTAAGCCCTGTTTATATCTTTATGCATTCTTCTATAACTTTACAAAAGGGAATAACTTTTAAACTCATACACTTAATAACAAAACCGTTATAAATCCAATAAACTTCCAAATCCAAGTTTGTACACATTTTACACAACTATTATGATTTCTCACAAACGTTGAATTTATTAAATGACCATTTATTATAATTTAATTCCCTTAATTGAATCAAATGCTTATTATTATATATATTCTTTTCATTCTACCATTCCTTTCCATTATAAATTCATTAACGTATTTACACATCCCTATCTTTCAAATATAAAATAACCAAACTGATTACAAACACTGTTTCTATCAATTTTCATAAGTTTGTTCAAAACTATACTTTTGTTTACATAAAATAAATTTTATGTTTCTATTAGTTTTCTTTTCCTTTCACTACAGGCATAAATTATTACTCTACACTAATTACATCTTTGTATTAATGAACACCATTTAAGTTAATATTTATTCCAACATTCACAAATTCAACATTTATTTGTTTCTTAAAAATTACTTTAAATCAAGTTGTCACAATTTACATTATCCACATCTATTATCATAAAATTTTATAGTTACACTAAATTGCAACCACTATACCAAATTTCTACATTTATTTTTAACCAAATTAGAAATTATATTAATTCATTTTATTAAATATCATAAATTTAACGGGTCGTTACAATCTCCCCCACTCAAAACTTTTCATCCCCGAAAAGGAAAGAGAAGGGAGGAGGAAGATTTACAGTGCATCTTATTTCAAATATTAACTTATAAACAATATTTTACTGGATTAATTTCCTTTAATGAAATATACTTGTTTTATAATCATTATATCCTTTAATACTTGAATTATTAAAGTTGGAAAAATACTTTCACAAAATTTTAAGTCCAAAATTTCCTGAAAATTTTGGCAAAGTCTCCTTTGTACGGAGGGACTCTGGAGAAAATATAATATCCAAATATACAAATATATTACACATATTATCCAAATAAAATATCCCAACATGGGAAAATATATAAAATAGCGCTTTATACGTAATCCGGAAACGTACCTATTTGTCGGGCAATACGCTTATTATTATGGAACCAAAAGCAGTAGCAGTTGCTTCCATAACCTGTATTTTCTTATAAGCCTAAAAGGTTAAATATTTATTTTAAAATGAACTATTCTAGTGGATTCAATCATTCATATCCAATCAAATGCAACAACCATACATTTTAACAAACAGCACACACCGCAAACAAAATCATTCAATCAAACAAACAATTAGTTGTTAGGTTCAAATTCCGAAATTGTACGAAATGTAAAATAACTATCAAGTGCATCCTTTACTCAACAGTCTTAGATAGAACAAAGATAGATTATTTCTCCATCCAACAACTTCAAAATTCCTTACCCAACAACCATACATCAACCAAACAATTCAAATCAACACCAAAATAGCTTATTATACATTTATTTCATACTTCAGTGGTTTGATTTTCTTCCCTTCATTTATGAGGGATTTCTTTGTTCTTACAAGTTTTATTTTCCAATTATCACCAAATTTATTATATTTGTATTTTCTTTTTATTACTTAAGTTTATAAAATAATTTTCATTAATAACAACAAATATTTTGAATATCTTCCTTTCCTTACTCTTCACTTGTAAGATTTCCCTTAAATTCTTAATCTGCTAACATTCATTCTTATAAGTGGAAGTTTTTTATTTATCCATTAACTATGGATTACGGTCATTTAAATTCTTCCTACTTTCCATTATATTAGAATAGGGGAGATTAAAACATACTTAAGTGAATAATCATATAATAAATTCTTATTTTGAATTTCATTTTATATACTTAGGTTCATATCATCTATTAATAATAAAACTTCAATTATAACCTAAGTTTATACCATTTAAATTCTTATTTATAACAATAAATTATTGAATACTTCATTATTTCCAAAATTCTACTTGTATAATATCCTATTTAAAATTCTTATTTAACATTTCAACTTTTATATTTGCGTAAGTTATTTATGTCAAAGAAAGTGCAATTGAACTTATACAAGTTGAATCTCAATTCTCTAAATTAAATTTGATATTTATCCATATTTCTCTTTGTCTCATATGTATGCAAATTCCTCTTTATAGCTTTGCAATTATTCTCTTATTTCAATTAGAGGTTTCAATTCATTTATTACTTAACTTATATTTCACTAACAAATTTTAAACGATTAATTAACGGAAAAATTTAGAATTAAATACCGGGTTAAATTTCAATTTATTTCAAAATAATAGATAAATAAGTTCTTACAACTCAATATCTCTAATTATAGTTAGAACAATAAAAGAAATTTTTTAGAAAAGTTCAAAATAAATCTGCAGTAAAATTTACTACAGTGGCCTTTCCCCTTCGAAACTCGAAATGAAAGTCGATGATGCGGCCGTCATCACCGAATTTATTTTCCAGCGACAGAGAGGAAAGTACAGAATTTAATTTCTCCCAAAATCTTCTTTTTTAAAACAATTCTTCCAAATTATACGAAATATTTATATAAGAAAATACTTATAAACCGAACCATTATTTTTCATAAATTCTTTGAAAACATATTTGGAAAAATCCCGGACTTAAGTTCTAAAATCTCCAATTTGATTTATCATAATTTCAACTTAGCTTCAGTTATTATAAATATTTTATTTCCTAACACCCAATCTATAGCAACCAAATATATATATATCTTTATAAAAATATTTTTATATATAGAAAATATAATAGGCAAAATTCTTTCATTCATCTATATTAAAACAAATATTATATCGGTCTGTCCTATTAAGTGTTTAAAAATCCCTATTGATGACATAGCGTCTCATGCATCAACCAGAATTTATAAATACAAAGCGGAACAGATTAACACAATATAAAAATCTTTTTATAACACTAACAAGTACGCTCTCTCATATATATACACTCAGCGACTCCCATAGGGTATTTACTACCCTATTAACAAAGAGTCAAACCCCACAAAGCCAAGGTTTGTCGCTAAACCAAAGGCTCTGATACCAGATGTAACATCCCGCCTTTTCGCACACTTTCAACCGACACACGTGCCAATTCAAACCATACGGAAGGTCGGATTGTTATGGGTAAATAAGAAAAACAGAGAAGAAATAAAACAAAATAGAATCTCACAGCGGAAGGATAAAATATAATAATCAAATATATAGTTCATGAAACTGTTTTACAAAATAATTTATTTTTCTTGTGCAATAAATATCAGAGTTACACATACCAATACAACAATGCAGCGGAATTAAATGGTGTAGTGCACTAGTATAAAAAATAATAATACAAATCTTCGTCTTCGTCCTCCAAAGCTAAATCTTCAAATCCTGAAACGCTCGGACTGACCCGAGCGAATTTGAAAAGACAAAAACACTCGAGTCAGAACTAAAAGATCTTATGTAAGTTAAATTTTACAGAAATAAATATGAGTACTGTAACTTAAGAGATGCTCGGGATTTACATCTCCTAAGGATCCGTTAAACTATTTACTATGTAGTATATTTCGCTATTATAATAGTGTCTAATTGTAAAATAAACTTACTTTTAAATAGCGTTAAGGCTTTACATTTTCCACCTTAACACAGAATATATTCCCATAGTCTATACAGTACCGTAATCTCCCCCGTACTGGGCGTCGTCAGAGGGCACTCCATAGGTATGGTACAAAACCAAAATCGTATAAGGCGCGATAGGGTAGGTGACACGGCACAACTAGGCAATGCCAGGGTAGATATACCAATTACGCTTCCGGGTCGATGGTAACGCGTAGCCGCAGCTACCGCCCACCTCGAACAAACTCCCCAAAAATCAAAAATAGAAGTGGCCACTGAATCAATCCAAAGTCGAAGTATAATATCGAAGAGGAGTGTCCGATCAGAGGAATGACCTCATTAACCCATCAATCGCTCCTGTTTTAGCCACCTTATGCCAACTCACGGGAGTTGGGTCCACGTATTTACCTTAGAGGAAACGTCGCCACCAACCTACTTCATTCTGGAATCTCCACCGCGTACACGGTTAGTCAAAGTGGTTTTCGGTATCGACAGAGAGTATGTCCATATCCGATCCCGGTCTCTTTGCCAACCAATCGTTTTATAACACCGCGGTCATTTAAAAATAGTTTATATTTTAAAACCAGAATATAATCCATTTCAAAACCATAATATTACGATATCATTTCTTCTTTAAAACCCAAAAAGATTCATTTTGATATTATTTTATAAAACCCAAATCAATGATATCATTTCCCAAATATAAATCTTTTCCAAAAATTATGCCACTTTTAAAATTTATAATTCCTTGTAACCAAATATTTGAATATTAACTTTCAACATAATACTTCGAAATCCATAGTTTTTAAAACCATTACTTTCAAAACTAAATGGTTTGGATATTCAACAGTATATAAAATAAGTGGTTTAACTTAAATGTTACTTTGAAAAGAAATATTTCTCGTGGCTTTACAATACATTTCTTTATTTAAAGTTAAAACCAAAATTTAATATCGCTTCAAGTTCCAAAACCATTTCAATAAATTCATATATATACGTATATCCATTTTGAGTATAAATATTTCAACTAAAGTTGGATTTTATTCTTTCAAATCAAATGTTCTATTAATTAGCCTTGAATATTCACATAGAGTCCATAATTTATAAGACTTCAATTTCTAGTAATAAATTATATATATTTTCCAATTCAATTTATACTAGAATATTCATTTAATTTATTTTGGGAAAATCCAATTATAAATATCATATCTTAAAATTTCTTACTTAACATTTAAACATAGCATATAAATTATCAAACTCCATTTTCTAAATTTTCTTCCATTTTAATAAAGAGATTTATACACCTTTTTATTTCAAATTTTTCAACTTCATATGTATATAAATATGGAAGAAAACATTTATTCAGTATAAAATTTAAGATTTTTATAAACCGTATTCCATCCAAACCATAGAAATCACATTAAAAATAGTTATATATAGACCGCGGTGCCTGTATATAGTTTTCTATCCTATGGTCAAGTGATACGGATATTTATCATTTCAATCCGCAATTTAAAAAAATAAAACTGCGGTTATATATCATTTTAAACCACAATCCCGAAAGAAATGAAATATGCATGATAATTTGCAATTTAATGATATGCAATAAACATTCATTCATCAATAACATCCATCATCCAATCGCAACCATCAACCAATATCAATCAATAACAATATATATATATATATATATATATATATATATATATATGATCATATATAACAGGTGATAACTGGCAGTTTATTCAAATTAAATTTATCAACTATTAATCCAACAGGTTATTTAGTAAAAATTTACATAACTATTGACTAGCAGTTTATATGCAAACAATAATTTCTAACAGTCAATTAATACGCAATAAATCAATTAAATTTACAGTTAAATTCAATAAAATGCAATGTAACAGATATGAATGAAATAACATGCCAAAAACTCATAAATAAATTACTATTCATTTCTAAAATTTATTTAACAAACATAAAAGCTTTTAGTAGTTGTGAGTGGGTTAAAACACTCACCTTTGGAATTTAAATCGAATGTAAATCCGATTTAAACCCAAAATTTGACGGTCTCTAAATTTATCCAAACCAGCGTCATCAGATCCGGAATTTAATTACGATCCTAACAAAAGAAATTTCGTGTGAAACAGAGTTCGTATGTGAAAGTTATCACAATTAAACGATTTGCAATTGAAATTAAAAAAAAAATTAAAAATAAACAAAACAAAAATAAAATACCGTGCCACATCCACCTTCCCTCGTGAAAAACGCATATGCTTCTTCTTGATTGCTAACTTTGTTCCGTAATTTTTCTTTTATTTCGATTTACTTTAATTTTCCTCCTTATTATATGAATGTATGTATTTTAAAAGGTTTGAAAGAAAAAGTAGATTTGAAAAAGAAGAATTGAAAAAAAATGATTAAAATAAGAACTGAAAACGGAAGAGAAGATCTAGATTTGAAAAGAAGAAAGTTTGAAATAGAAGTAAATTTGAAGAAGAAGAAGAAGAATATTTGAAGAGAAAGAAAAAAAATTAAAATGAGAGATAATAAGGAGCTTTGAGAAAAACAAGAAAAAAAGAAGAAGAAGAAGAAGAAGAAGAATAGCATGGAGGCTAGGGTTAGAGTTAGGAGAAACAAAATGTAATAGAAGAATAAGAAGTAGGTTATTTATAAGGTTAGAGTTAGGTTTAGGGACAAATAGATTTGAAAGGAGAGGCTGCTATTAATTAGAAATAAAGTGAATATGAACACTTGGTATTGAAATATAGCAAATATGAACAGTCCTTTTTTTTTTATTAAAGTAGCAGGTATTAAAAAGAGGTATTTATTAATTAGAAAGAAAAAGAATATGGAGGGACAAAAATAAATGACACGTTTCGTTAGTTTGATTCTAAATTAATTAAGTGCTAGATACAGAAAAATTTGAATACATCATATATATATATATTCATACTTTAACTGTGCGACAAAATTGCTAAACATACATCAAGTACGATTAATTGGTGACAATATATAGGAATAATCAACAATAAATGTGGATGCAATCACATAAGGATCTAATAGGGAAGGAGATAAAAGTAACAACGTTGATTAATTCCACTTTCCCACTTTAGCCAATCCAATTACAAAATTTAAAATTTTATAAAATTTCTCTCCTTTGATTTCTTAAACAATTTTAATAACTAACAACAAGTTCTATGTTAATTCAATCATTAATCATTTCGCCAATTACCAAATTAATTCGCAATAAATCAAATTATAAATTTTTCATTCCAATAAATAAAATAAATCTTGATTTTTTTTTTCTTCCATCCTTATTAATTCCACAACTTGTTCAATTTGAAAATCATTATCACATTTTCCAAATGTTACCTTAATTTAACACTTATGTAACGTATTATTAGATTCGTTGCAAGATTTCAATTTCAATCCCCATTTCTTAATATACTCAAATTCTGGACATTTTTATTTCCTTACCCATAAGTGTAACATTTATTGCCAATTCCATCCAAATTTAACAGGTAACCCTTAACAATGTTTTCAATCCAAAGGTTATACTTAAGTTTACGTTGTATTCTACAACTTATCATATTATGAAGAAAATTCACATTATTCCCCAATATTACCTTAATTCATATTAACTTAACATTAAATTTACTCTTCATTCTATTATTAACCTATTAGTATTAAATAGATGAAATTAACATTGGTTTTACACTCTATTACGTAGATATCCTTAAATTTTATCTAAGTTTATATTTACATAATATTCCAACATTAAATTTCATCCAATTTTTTTTTCTTCCTTTTTATTTTAATTAAATCCAATTTCCCTAAAGTTACATTCAAACAAGTAAATTTTGATTTCCAATCAATCATTATACTATAACATTCTTAACATTTTTTCATTACACTACTAAATACTACCTTGATAAGTTTACGCTTCTATTGCTTTACTTTCATACTTCCGTTAAAATATAAATTAATTCTAAAGTAACATTTATTGTTGACCCCGCCATTTTAATTACTCATATTTAGATGAACGTTATTTCAAATAAGTTCGTTGACTCATTTAAATTAGGTAGTTTATAGTAGTTGTTATCCCACCCTTACAATTATTCCCTACTAACGTGCTACCAACTCCTTTAATTAAAATTTGAATTCCAAACCTTATTTAATATACTAAGTAAGATAAATAACATATATAGATTGCTACCAACTTCTTTAATTAAAATTTGAATTCCAAACCTTATTTAATATACTAAGTAAGATAAATAACATATATAGATTGCTACCAACTTTCCTTTTCTTGCATCTATGTGTTTATTACTTGACACACCAGTAAATATTACATATACACAAAATTCCGTTATCACTTGCCTAACAAGGTTATTATCACTTAAGATCTCACTGCATCCACATTTTCACATTTTCATTTCCTAGTTTCTTTACGTTATTCTACATAATTTATTACAAATGGGATTTTCTTTGGTTTACATCTTATTTGTATTTAACATTTCTCAATCACCAATTCATTTCACTATAACTGCGGTAAATTGGCGGATAAATTGAATTTGATTCCCAAAATCTAAATTAACAAGAAACAAGGGTAGGTAACATACAATAGTCATTACTCCAAATTCTAGTCACCTAAATAGGCTTTTATTCCTTGCAAATAAATGTTACTATTTATTTTCATAGTACAAATCTCAATGATTATTCCATTTTATATTTGCTTAGGCCATTTATTTCACTATACATATCTACATAAATGGGTAATTTATTCAATTCATTAAGTGTCAATTCTATTAAGCCCTGTTTATATCTTTATGCATTCTTCTATAACTTTACAAAAGGGAATAACTTTTAAACTCATACACTTAATAACAAAACCGTTATAAATCCAATAAACTTCCAAATCCAAGTTTGTACACATTTTACACAACTATTATGATTTCTCACAAACGTTGAATTTATTAAATGACCATTTATTATAATTTAATTCCCTTAATTGAATCAAATGCTTATTATTATATATATTCTTTTCATTCTACCATTCCTTCCCATTATAAATTCATTAACGTATTTACACATCCCTATCTTTCAAATATAAAATAACCAAACTGATTACAAACACTGTTTCTATCAATTTTCATAAGTTTGTTCAAAACTATACTTTTGTTTACATAAAATAAATTTTATGTTTCTATTAGTTTTCTTTTCCTTTCACTACAGGCATAAATTATTACTATCTACACTAATTACATCTTTGTATTAATGAACACCATTTAAGTTAATATTTATTCTAACATTCACAAATTCAACATTTATTTGTTTCTTAAAAATTACTTTAAATCAAGTTGTGACAATTTACATTATCCACATCTATTATCATAAAATTTTATAGTTACACTAAATTGCAACCACTATACCAAATTTCTACATTTATTTTTAACCAAATTAGAAATTATATTAATTCATTTTATTAAATATCATAAATTTAACGGGTCGTTACAGCCTTTAAATAGAATTTTTTAGCAATCTGAGAATTTAGCAGTAAATCTTATATGAGAATATTTCCAGAAATTATACACATATGTGTGTGTATAACTGTGTATTTAAAATTACAGTAGGATATATGTTTAGGCTATTCTATTTTAAAATTTAAATCTGATAAGTATTTATAGTTTTTGAAAATATAAATTCATATTGAGCCTACTGCTCTTTTAGAAAAATATATTCAGGAGATGAATTTGTTTAATACCAAATTTTTAGTTAAATAGATTTATTAAAAAAATGGTTAAAGGGAAATTAGTTCAAATATTTTAATTAGGAGAAGATTTATTTGAAATTAAATTTATTAGATTAAATATTTCTTTTTATTAAATGGAAATTTATTATTCGATTTATTTCGAATATTAATCAACTGTATAATTGTTTGATACAAGGTCTAAAACTGTGGAGAAAAACAAGCTAAATCCGATGGATTGCAAAATAAAAAAAAAGGTGAGATCTTCTCACTCAAATTATAATGATTGAAAATTTCAGTTATTGATTGATGGTTGAATTGTGATTGTTAAATTTAAATTTGTTGATTGTGTGCTTGGATGATTAATTTATCATCAGTTATATTAGTTTAGACCCTATTGCGCCGCATAATAGTAGAGGTTATTATATTAAACCCATATACCGCGATATTCCACCTCGAAGTGGAATTGGTATTATATATGTATTTGGAATTGTTGATTTCCCGCATTATATAGCGGATGAGACCTTATGTGCCGCATAATAGCGGATGATATTTTATGAATCCCATATACCGCGATATTCGACCTCGAAGTGGAATTGGTATTTAATTGTTGTGCTAACGTCTGTGGATGCAGGGGAAACAGGTTGGAGGGATCCAACTGGATTCTTTAAATATTTGAATTAGTTTCAATATTATATGTTGATTATTTGTAATCTGTGTGTGACTATTTGTGATTGAAAATGTTGAAGGATATAATTTAGCCGAATATATTTTTGATATCGTAGGATATCAGAAAATAAATAAAATTGGATTTTTGAAATTTAGCAGAAAATTTATAGTAAAATAATCTTAGAAAATTGAATAAATTCAAAAGGAGGAATTTGTTTCAAAAGATAATAAACTTAGGATTGAAATAAATTTAGAAATCAATTTTGGAAATTGATTTGGTATTTGTAAATGAATTTGGAAATCAATTTAGAATTTAATTCGGTGTTGAAAATGAACATTTGGGGAATCGATATAAAAATCGTATATCTATGGATATTTGAGAATTTATGAATTCACAATGAGAATTTTATAAAAGAAAGGGAAGCTTGTTTCAAAAATGAACAATGTTTTATTTTTAAATATGTGAAAAGAAATTTACAGATTTGGAATGTAAATTAAAATTAATCGAGAAGGTTTATTAATTGATATAAACAGAAAGAGAATTCTTCCCTGGAAAGCCGAGTATATTTTAAAGTAGCTTTTGAAGTATAAATTAAAAAGTTCTAGAAATTAATTTAGAAGAATATTGTTGGAGAAATTATTTTTGGGACTGTTTTAAACCTCTAAAGTATGGATTTATTTAATTACTTATAGAAGGGATTATTTTAAAGTCTAAATTGATATTTGATTTAGGAAATGGATATTTAAAATTTTATATCATATCTACTAATTTTATTTTAAAATTAGTTTGGACTTGAATTTTATATGAGATTTTAATTTTAAAATAATATCTTCACAACTAATGTTTTAGATGAAGTGTTTTAAAATATTTTTTATTCCGAATGTTCCAAGTATATAAGTTTGGATAGGTAATTTAAATTATTTTAAAGCATTTGAACTCGGTAGATTTTCAGTGGAAATAAATAAATATTTGGAAATGTATTCCGCGTAAGGAAAAGTAATTTGAAATTTGTTTTCAAATGGTTGAAGTGTGAAATAAATCTTGCGGAAATATTTTTCAAAATAAATAATTTGAGAAATTTATTTAAATCCGGCAATTGATGTGGATGTTGATTGATAGTTAAATAACCAACTATCAATATTTGCGTTTAACGACATTTGAATTTCGATGCGACCGGGGGTCGGATTCCAAACGGTTATCCGAAACCTACATCGAACCTTTGTGATTGTGATGGATCTTTTGTTTAAGAAGATCATCGTGGAAATTGTTGTAATTTGTTTGAAATCTGAATGAACACTTATTTTTAAAAATAAGCGCTCGTTATTCGAATTAGCCACGAGAGGACCTTGTGTCATAAAACCCATTCCGAATAATGATACGACGAAATGGGATTGCATTTGAAGACGGTGTTGAAGACTGGGTATTTTCGAAAGCGAAAGGATTACCTGTCGAATGTCTCTGCACTGGGTTGCTCTGGTATAGAGATTTTATCACCCTTTGTGATGGGGATTCCGGACGTGATTTGTGAATATACGGGTTTGCAAGGGCTTCTTTGAATTGCCTTCGGTTCCGTTCGATCCCAGAATGGACTTGTATGGATGTGTGTCTGACTTTACACTTTGAGATGTAAAGCTGGTTTCTATCAAATACATTTCTGTTGGTGGCGGAGAATTTATTCTCTTAGCTTAACACCCTTCTCTGAGACGTACGAGCTCAGAGGTTATGTAGTTGATGATTATTAGTGATATATTCCTAAATTGGTAACATGGCATACGAAGTGTTGCTGATCATTTGTTGATCAAAGTATGACTTTGTGAAAATTGTAGCTTTGTGGACGAGACCTCATCGAGCCTCACACCCCGGAAATGGTCGAAACAGGAAAGGTGAGGCAAGGTTTCAGGGGTAGCTCCCCTAGGGTATGTCCATTCCTTCTGGAAAAGGGTGGTGTCAGGTACGGAGCCCTGATATTTAACCTTTGTGGTTATTGCAAATACTTTTCTTTGTGGTTGTTGGTGTAGAGGATCCTCGAATAAAGGTCGCAAACGACCGAGGGTGACATATCTTAGGTTTTACTTCCAGGGAAGGGGGTAACCGGCCTTATGTTGGCAGAGATCCGGGTAGGTTCTCGGGGCGTCCCTCCAGAGGTGTACCCATATGACAGTAGGAAGTTCCTTAGCCTGACCATTTGTTGGAAATCCAATAAAACAATATGCGTCATGTACGGTTTTAGTTGTATAACCTGCCATGTAATGTGGTGCTAACCTGCTATTGAACATGGTAGCTATAGTAGATATACAATAATGGTTGTATGCTGGCTAAGATTAATATTATACTTCGAAATGTTTTCTGCACTATGCACTAATAATAATATCGAAAGGATTTTGCGTATTTAGCATGTTTGACTATCATAAGGAGAAATCTCCTCCAATTCTGCGTTTGCAATGTGTGTATGGCGGGAGGCCTTATGGTAGTTTCATTTTCCAAAAAGCATAGCGGATTTCTTTATTTTCTTTGTGAAAATAACTGTTTTTAAGATCTCACACTAGTCTCACGACTGACCTGGAGCTTATTGTTTCCTTTCTAAACTCTGGGTGCCCATAATTTTCCACACGGGCAGCCTAGAGTCAAGTTTCAATTATTTGGGAGCAAAGTCAAGAAGTTGCCATGGAGATCTGAAGGCAAGTTGGATGGCGAGGCGTATCATATATATGTAATATTTCTTTTCCGCTGTTTGTCGTTATAAACTCTGATAATGTAATGTGATGTAATGCAATAACTGATATAGTGATTTTGTTTAAAGATATTTATTTATCTATTATATTTGTTCCGCTGCGAAATGTGAGATTTTGTTATTATTCTATTTTCTTCTTCTACCTCTTCTTCTTTAACCCTAATTGTTCAGTTTTTCGGCATTCGATTGTTTGACATTTGATACAGTGAACGTATTAATGTCGATTTTCGAAATTCGAAAAATCGGGTCGTTACACTGACTCTCCGTCAGTCTGTGCCTTTTGAATCAGACATGTGTGGTTTATTGCCGATTCAAAGTGTACGGAATAGCGGACTGTCACCGCTAGAATAGATTTCTAACTTGTATTGTCCATTTATGCCTTAAATTAAGTTTCTATTTTAACTTTCTTAATTTGGTTCAAAATAAAACTAGACAAATCAACTTTATGCGTGTGCTAAAAAACTTTGATTTAGCGGGTTTGAAGAAAGTTTAAAGTGGATCTACTATTTATTAGCGTTATGTTGAAAAAGCATAGTGGTCGAAGGGCGTTATACGCTGTATTGGAGATTTTAAAAGACTTTAGCAGTGCTTTGATTGCACAACAATGGATAGCCCAAAAATCCAAAATCCATCAGCATTCGTATCCGAAAAGCGATTAAATATTTAATATTCGGTTAAATGAATATAGATGGTATTGACATTTGAAAATTACGTGTTCGGTTTTTGTCAATATTATAGTTTATATTATGCGTATTTTAATGATACACACACAGAGGCGCGAGCATACATATACGTATACATATATAGTTTTATTATGCTATAAGTTTATATTATATGAATTCAATGCATTTTAACTACTAAAAACTATGTATTATCATCATATATTTTTCCACGCTTTTACAATCAATTATGTTAAAACTAAAATTTTATATTTATGCTTATTTATCAATTCTCAACGGATAAGATAATCATCCAATATCCGTTTTTATACCCTGGATGTAGATATCTGATATTCGAAAATAAATTAAAATCAGATGTGGATATGACATCATCCACATCTAAAGTATCCGTTAAGAGACCCAAAAAAAAGAGATACAATATTCACAAAGCTGTACTTCTTCCTAAGGCATTAACCGTTAATCCCGTAAATCAAATTCTTGGCAATGCATTGGTAAATAAATCAATAAGTACAATTATGGTCGAAGCATATTTGTTGAATTTCAATTTCTTAACTTTTCTTAAAGTCTGTATGTATAAAAGAACCTTGTGAAAATGTGTTTGGTTCTGTATTCATTAATATAATCTCCTTTAATTCAAATTATGCAGGCAACATTGTCTTTATATACCACAATAGGAATTTATGGTAGATAATTCAAAGGTAGTTTTGATGTGGTTAATAATTGATTTTAACCGTGTGTGTACATTATCAACTTGCTTGAATGGTTTGATGATGTGGAAATAAATTTATTTTGTTGTGTTGCATGCGTGCACTTCATTTAGTGTAGAAGAAATCCTTTGTTATTACATGCTATCAGTCTCATATATATGATCATCTCTTTTAAAATAACCTACGATAAGGGACTAATTATAATCCAATCTAAGCATCCACTTTAATACAATGCGAGATACAATTAACACTAACCGCCGCATTTTCATACATAAGTGCAAATCTTATTTGAATGAGCCTTTGTGAGTCCAACATATGCATAACCTTAGAGTTGGAAGCAGTGGAATGAAACTTTGAGCAAGCAACTTAACCTTGTAAGAAATTTTACTAGAAGCAAAGGTATGGATTTGGTTATTTTTATGTTATATATGTAATATAATGTTAAAAGTGCATTATAACTTAAAAATAATCCATAGGATTAAATGTTTAGCCGATCGCATTTAATGAAAAAGTTTGTAACTATCAGAACTGTTAATTCTTGTTCGTTATTCTCGCAAAAGCATAAATGGATCTATCAATCAAAGCTCAACAACATAGGCTTGTACATCGCAACTCGATCAACATCATTTTCAGCCCAAAAGCATGTCTGCTCCAGCATCCCAATCTGCATGGAGTTGGTCGCGTCACTTCCTTTAGACCTAGGACCTTGCCCGTCATATTCTCTCGATCAACAAAGTGCTTCAAGCCTTGAGGACATGGCTTCCATGCCTCGTCATAGGGCTGACAGTTGGAATTGCGAATCGCAAACCTGAACTGAACCTACCTCGAGAACCCTGACTCAAATCAAACCCGATGGATTTGGTGTCGGTTCGGGTGATGAAAAATACCATAAAAACCCGATCAAACCAGAACTGACCCGACCCGAAAGACCTGACCAAAAAATATTGAAATATATGTACCCAACCTGACCCGAGCCGACCCCCTCCAAGTTGGACCGAAGCACGAATCGGGTTGGGTCTAGGTCTTTAAATGTATATTTTAAACCAAACAAAAACCGAGCCACCTAGAACCAAGATCCATCGAGTTAGATCTGGATCCGTCTTGTCATGGCTAATTTCCACCCCTTCCCCATCATCAGTGGCCAAGTCAACACAAGATAACATTACCTTCTGTGCTTCTTTACCACACGCAGGTCTTGTCCGTTCGCGTTTTAGACGACTGGCTCTCTACCTGCTCTATTTTGTCGTGACTCGATGGACCTCTAAGAAAAGCCTTTAGTCGCCCCTTCAAAAAGTGACGATAACCGATACTGTTACCATGAAAAAAGCGGTATAAAATGACACCGTTGATCTGAAAAGCATCACTGTGTAGCAACCACCCTTGTACTTCACTGCCAACCTAGCAAAAGTGACACTATACAATAACCACTTCTTGCTCGATGATGCCCTCCTGACACAAGCAAGTCGTAGCATGGCCCGTCAACTTGCTTGCATATGAGTTCTCTTCATGGGATTCCTAGCTAGTTGTCTTCTAAATCATATATCACAATCAACGGTCATAGGAAAACTTATAATCCAAGGCATCTTTTTAAGCCCTTCAAAGCACGATCTCTACCACTGTACTTAGAGATCCTCATGCACTTGTACAAGGATTGAATCTTCTACTTTTATAAGATATATTTGCTAGCAAAAATGTATCACCCCTTTTACAAGATCAAAAATGAATGTCAATAATGCTGTATTCATTACCATAATTATTTTTAAGCAAAATGAGATTATTATATTTTTTTCCAAACCTAAGTAAACAGAGCAATTAAATAATTTTCGTTACACAAAATGGTCTTTACATCAATGTCATTACATTTCCATTAACCTATTCGTAGCCACGATGGAGTAAATATAGTAAAACATAAATAGTAGTATCATTTCCAATATGTGAAGATGTCGAGATGTGCACTTAAACGGTTATATAGCCTGATTTTGCAAACAACAGAATAAAATAAATTTTATTTGAAAATAGGCCGCCTGCTTCATCTTAAGAGTTTTTATTCGTCTTTCTCAAAAGCAACCTGTTTAAACCATAAACTCAACCTACTCGTAGGAGCTTCCATTAGTTTATGGGAAATAATTAATACACAGAATAAACATAAAAATCGGTATGAGTAATACTTTACCTTAAATGAACAAATCATATAGTGAGACCATGTCGTTGAAGCATAGAATGAGTTCTCCTCTCACTAATTCAATCAGTAGCGATTAGGTCATATCATGTAATCATCATCATATCATAATCAATCTTATAACATCCGTTCAAACACAAGTGTGAGCTTCGCTTTTCACATCATATCCCGACAAGGTGCCATAGTCGATTTACGTTGATTATCAAACATGCCTTATTCTTAGTACTTTTAAAATTGGGTTTGGAACTTTTAGGTTGCCTTTCAAGACTCTGTCATAATTTCTCATTTTTATCATGAACATAAAACTAGGTGGCCACATATGCAATTAAAGCCCCGCAAAATCCCCGCTATAGCACACAGCACTTTTCGACCGCTATGCTATTTACATTTAACGCTATTAAACAGCAGACCGCTTTAAGCCCCACTATTTTCCGTTACGCCCACTAAATTAAGGTTTTTTAGCACTTGCTTTAGTAACATTAATGTATAAAGCATGATTTGACTAGTTCTCTTTTAAACCAAATCAACAAAGTTATGGTAAATACCTAATTTTGACGCAAATGCTCGATATAAGTTAGAAATCTATTGTAGCCACTAAATCTTTTTTGCATAAAGAATGATATTCTTCGGTTTTGTTATATAAGATTAAACAATATTTCATTTTCCTACATAAATGATGTGAAAATGAGTTTAAATTAACTTTACATATTTGATTTTATATCTAATGAAGCTTTTTGCACCTCAGTTATTTTCTGCTATATCCTCTTTTTATCCCCGCTGTAAGTTTTTGCACCTCCATCATTATAGTACCGTTAAATGCTTTACCTGCACAAGTTTCCACTGAGGTCTTACATTAGTGTTATTGAATATAATGTTTTATTTAGACAAATGGTTGTCACTAAAACCTTACACCAACATTATCAAATATAGTGCCATGTTTAGACAGCTGTCTCGAAGGCCTTATATCAATGTTACGGAATACAATGTCGTGCTTAGATATGTGGTTGCCACTAAGGCCTTACACTAATGCTATCGAATACAATGTCATGTTTAAACACATGGTTGCCCCTAAGGCCTTACACCATGTTTTATTATTTCAAATAGTACTACTTATCATGTCTTAGCTTTCTCAATCTTAGTTTCAAATTTCAACTTTTAAATAAGTTACACCATTCTAACATATTTTTCTTTACTTAGGGAATTTCATCACTTATAGCTATCGCAAGTCTCCTTTTCCTTTAAGCTATTAAGTGTCTCAAATTTAAGATATGTCATGTCATAGTTTAAAGCCATCGAATTTTGTCATGTTGAGCTATCACATGCCAACCTATCACATGCTAAGCCCTTGAAGGTTGAGGTTTTGGGACGTTTAGGGCTATCACATCTCATAATTCAAAAGTTAACGCATGTCAAAGCTTATCACATGTCAAAGGCTATCGCATATCACAAGCTATTTAAAGTTGAGGTATTGCATGCCAACCTGTAGCATGCTGAGCCATTGAAAGTTACAATATAAGGCTTTCAAAATTTAAGCTGCGACGACCCGATATTTTTAACAGTTCAAATTGGAATAATAAATTGATTTTAAATATTTAAAAGTTAATTGTAAACTTGACTCTCGAATATATATATTTACTTGATAATTACATTATTGAGTTATATAATTTGAAATTGGGTAAATTATTGAATATGGAATTTTAAGCCTGTTAATAACAATTTGAAGGCTTATAAAATTTATAATGATAGGACCGAAGATAATAGAATGGTTGGAATTTAATTTGAAGGTGATTGATTCAGTTTTAATAATATACCGTTTAAATCGATAGTTTAAAATATACTATCTACACCATCTCTATTTTATTTATATTTATGTATGCTTTTAAATAATACAAAAGGTATAAGTATGTATACATTTATAAGTATAGGATAAGTGGCATGACATGGTGAAGACAAGTGGCATAATATGGACCATACACCTATCTTAAGATGAAATAGAATTATGACACATAACCCCATTAGGTGTCCATGTGTAGAAACATCTTAAGACACCTAAGTAGACATGTGTCAACATTCTAAAGCTTGTGCAAAGAGAAGTATACAAGTGTCCAAAACTAAAATTACCAAACTAGCCTTGAAAATTACTATGTAAAGGGTGGAAATGTTCACTTATTTTTCTTTCTTTCACAAAACAAAAACAAAAGTAAGATAAAGTGAAAAAACTTGGAGAAAGCCAAGGAAAAAGAGTCAAGGAAAATACACAAGTTTAAGGTGAGAAAACCTATTTAAATTTCTAGTATTCATGTTATTCTTGAAGAGATGATAGTTGTAAGTAAAATTGGCTCGGTTCTATCAAAAACGTAGCTTAGTAATTTGACCATAACTTTCTCAATTCATAATAAAATTTCGATTTCCTAGATGTTCTGGAAAGCTTATTTCATGTGCTACAACTTTGTTGTTTTGTTTTTTCTGTAATTTGGATGTTAGCTATGTCAAAATTGAATCTTTCTACTATAATCTTGAGAGCAAAACAATTATTAGCTCTGTGCTTAAGGCTGAAACTAAATTGGCCATAACTTCTTCTTTCCTCAACCGATTTCGATAAATTTAGATGTTCCAGAAAGATTAGACTTTGTTCTAAAACTTTTATGTTTTGATTTTTCCAAAATTTCGATGTTATTTTGGCCAAAATTATAATTGTTTATCGCTGTCACGAGACAAAATGACAGAAGTTATGAAATTCAAATCTCAGAATTGTTTTATCCATAACTTTTACAATTATTATCGGAATTCGGTAATTTTTAATGTTCCGGAAAGATTAGGAACTAAGCTACAACTTTTGTTTTATTCATTTTGCCTGATTTCGAAGCTTTCCATGCTAAAATTGCAATTGTTGGTCGCTGTCCTGCAAATGCATAAGTTCAGGCTAAGCTTAATTTTTTAGTAAAATGGTCATAACTTTTGAACCGTTGATCCAAATTCGATGATCTTGGTCATTTTGGAAAGCTAACGGAAAGGCCTATAACTTTTATTTGTATCATTTTCTGAAATTCGTTGATTAAAATGTTGAATAATCTCTTGCAAACTCGCTGTCCTGTTGTTGTAGAGTGCTTAGTGTCTTGTGCAAAACTGAGCTAGTATTTTGTGTATAACTTTTGCGTTTCTTAGCCAAATCCTATAATTTTTAAAGTTTTGGAAACTGCAGGAAGAATGAGATAACTTCCATTTGTATCACTTTTTAAAATTCGGCCATATATATATATATATATATATATATATATATATATATATATATATATATATATATATATATATATATATATGAAATTGAGGTGCAAGCTCGGGTTACATTTCTGCCCGAAATGAACATGTTTGTTTCTAAGAAAAGGGCCTTAATTGTTAGATTTTCTGTAACAACCCGCATATTTATCGATTATATATTTAAATATTTTATTTAAATATTTCACCGTTCATCGGATTTTGGTTCGAAAAGCTACTTTGTGCAAACAGTCGAATTGAGACTCGAGACCACCCCCATTGAGTTCAAAATGACGTCGACCTTTTTGAGTATAAGCTTCGATATGTTTGGAGAAAGTTGATTTTTGCCACTTTTTACTTAGGGCTTTGGTTTGGGCTGAGCCCAATAACCCCACTTATGTATTCAGTCCCAACCCCTCTCCTCTTCATTACTTTATAATTTCCTAATACACTCAAGCTTTAGCAACAATGGTGGAAGAGAATGAGAAATAGAAATTCCTAAGCCCTAGCTTGCTTAGCAAATCCATCTTCTTGCTCCAAACTCAAGTGAATCCATTGGTAAGCTTTTCCTTCTTCTTCTCCAACTCTTTCTCTCCTTGGTTTCAGAAAATTTCCTAAACCTAACTTTGGGAAATGTTTCTCTTTTTAGCTTAGATTCAAGCTTCTAGTGTTGAGATTGAAGTGTGGTTGATTTCCATTTGCTTTCAAGCTTCTTCTTCATTGATTTGGGTTCAAAGGTGAGATTTTTAATCTCACATCTATGCTTATAATCCTCTTCTATTGTTAGGTATGAATTCCTTACACTTATTCATGTGCATTTGATTTTGATTTGGATTGCTTTTGTGAATATTCCAATTTTTAGTGTTTTGAGTTCAATTCGTTAAAAATCCTAACTTTGATGTTTGAACATGTTTTTGGTGATGCATCGAGGAGCATATAGGGCCGGGTAGTCGATTGGCATAAACCCTTAGCGCTGTTGCTCGTGCGATTTCAATTTGGTCGGGATTTGCACCTCCTTTGATATAGGGTAGGAAGTGCAAACATACAGGTTCGGCCGACCGAGCCCCCTGGGCCGGTCGACCGACCTGTAGTCCAGGCACTTCCTACCTCTGTTTGGAAGTGCTGGTTACAGGCTTCGGCCGACCGAGCCCCCTGGGCCGGTCGACCGACCTGGTGCCCCGAGAACTTCCAACCTCTGGTTCGGTCGACCGACTCAGGGAGTCCGGTCGACCGACCTGCTACTATTTGCCAAATTAGCCTATATTGCTAATTCGTTTGAATTTCCAACTTTAATCGATTCGTGTTGTCTCCCTTTTGTTGTTGTCATTTATTATCGACTTTGATGACCTTTTCTTTGGGAATTTTAGATATATCCACTTTGATGGATTTGATATCGATTTCTTTGGATTTTTATTCACATCTTCGTATGTGAATTTTAGTGATTGATTGTTCCTACAATCTTCTTTGTGTTTTGTCACTTTAAAAATATAAAGGTTTTCTATACTAGTAGTAAATATCAAAACTCTTTCCTCAAACGATTTCAATACTATTTTAATACCAAATTCGTTTATAAAACCGTTTTCCAATCTATTAGTATATATAAACCTTTACCTCACTCGTATGAGAAATCTAATTAAACGACTTAGTAAAACAAGTGGTATGAAACACTTGCGTTCACTTTGTCGGTTAATTCTTGGACTTGTTCGATTGAATCCCTTGTGACAATTTTATAGTGGAGATCTACAATTTGTTCGTAAATATTTAAGTTAAGCTAGTGGTTATGGGACATGAAGCTAAGCTCATATATTTACTAGCTTACTGTAATTGACACTTCTCATCGATCATGACGATCATTTTTTGTGATTTAGACTAGCAATGTGCGATGTCTCTTTGTCTGCAAGGGAGACTAAACCCCGTTTTGTGGAGTTTCGACTCAAATTTGGTGGGGTAGCAACCCACGGTCTTCGGACCATTCGTGTGTCAAATTAATGGCTAGCTACCATGAGATAGCTTCTCGTTCGTGTGTTACAGCTGTTGGTGAGTTTTCATGCTCCCGTTCGTGTGATAGGCCTCCCCCTATTTTGTGTGATTTCTGGTTTTCGTGTGTCGAATTCTGGAATTTCCTTCTTCACCTAATTTTGTGATTTCTATTGATATAATTTATCAATTTTTGTGTATAGGTGAATTTGTGTGTCATTTACTGGATTTCTTCAGATGATTTCTAGAATTTGTGCTTCACCAATTTTCGTGATTTCCATTGATAAGTTTTATCAATATTTGTGCATTGGTGAATTTGTGTGTCATTGACTTTTGTGATTGACATTGATATAATCGTCAATATTTATGGTCTGGTGAACGAAATAAGGAGTATGACATTTCCTTTGATTCTTGTGTAGATTGGTTATATTGATTAATCTCTTGTTGATTTTCAATTACTTATTTATCACAGCTTGACATTGTGATTATTATATGTTTATGCCATACCTCTTAATTCTATATCATGTTATCTGATATTTATAGCTAGACTGATCCGTTTATTATTTTCTTCTTAAATAATACTCGGGTCAGACTGAGATTTTACAGGTGCTTCTGCTTGACTCCTTATCGGACCATCATCTGATCTTTTGGCTAACTACTTTAGTTTAGTAGTTTTTGTTGTATACATTTGAGATACAGACTCTATGATGTATATATATTCTTTTGTCTAGCACTTGTATCTATTCTTTTTGATATTGTGGATCTTATTTGACCACTACCCTGATGTACACTTTTATGTGTTATATTCATATCTATTTCCGCCTTTGTGATATGAATTGTCTGTGACTGAATTATGTTATGTTTACTTCTATATTTGTTTCCGAAGATATTATAGCCACTGTGTAGTAGCTTTGAGTTTGTGTCGGCATGTCGGATTTCCCTCTTGATAAAGAAATGCATGTTATACTATCTGACATATCGATGCTCGCGCAAAGCAATTACATAGATGGTCGCTCCTCAACAGCCTTATTCTCCGTGCTAGTCGACAGCATTCTCCGTAATGTTCTTGGCTAGCGTGGGTATAGAGGTGGGGCGTCACAGCTTGGTATCGGAGCCAAACTTCGGAACAATATGGAATATTATAACAAGGATCATCGTTCTAAGTCTTTCTTAGGAGTCATGCTTTAGGATTTATTCGAGTTTTCGTACCGATTCATCCTATTTTCTTTTATGATTCCTTGTTTTATCTATCAAGGGTTGCTTGATATTTATCTTGAGAATAACTTTTTCCTCTTCTTTCTTTCTTTCTTAAAGAAGAGAAATGGTTAGATCAGGCCGTCCCAGCGCCGGTCAATCTAGTGCTACTCCCCTGGTGGAGTATTTATGTCTGCCCAGCAGCTTTTAGATCTTGTTAAGAACGCTCAAGCAGCCGGTCCCATTCCAGAGCCCACTCATCCTAGATCCGGTTTTGCACGCTTGTGCAGAGACTATACCGATTTGGGTGGAAGGCCATTCAAAGGATCCGAGAGTGTTATTGAAATTCAAGCTTGGCTCAAATCATGCGATCACATCTTTTCTCGCATGAACCTTATTGATCTACATCGAGTCCAAGTGGCTTCTAGCATGCTCCAAGAAAGAGCATTAGATTGGTATGAGCGTTTAATTTGTGAAATCGTTGAGGCGGATCTCACTTGGGAGCAATTCCGGAAAAGATTCGAATTGAAATTCGTACCGGAGGCCGAAAAAGTAACTTTGGCCCGGCATTTTATTGACCTTGTTCAAGGTGAATCTTCTGTGACAGACTATGTCGCATCTTTCGAATCTCTGTCCAAATACGGGGTTGAGTACATCAACACCCCATTGAAGAAAAATCAGAGATTTGTCTGTGGTTTGAATAAGAATCTTAAGAAGCCATTACTTCTGAAACTTGAAGTTTCATTTGATCAGCTTATTGATATCGCTCTTCGTCTTGAAGAGGCCGATAATGAAGGTGATGTTGAAGTTGTGCGTGCCCAACAGAACTTCGACAATAACTTGAAGAGGCCTATCAAATTCAAAGGCCCCAATTCTAATAAGAAAGGGAAGCAACAAATTCCGGTAGCAAAGACTCCTACCTCTAGTCGTGGACAATGCTACAATTGTGGTTCCACGGACCACTATGCAAGGGAGTGCACGAGACCCCTCTTTTGTCGGTATTGCAAAGGTTCGGGCCATCTTTTATCCTCGTGTCCTAAGCTTCCAAGCAAGAGAGAAGGAAAGCTGCAAGCTCCTGGCAACTCTTCTCTTGGTCAAGGTATTTTTCACTCAATCCTTGATGGCATTGTTTTATTTCGTGATCTTCTTATTTGAGTTCTTTTTGATATGGGTTCCATCTCACTATTTTATATCAAAAGAACTTGTCGATTCTTTTTCTTTGAATATTTTGGGCTTGATGACTTCTTTGAGGATTGTGAATCCGGATGGTAGATCCGCAACACTCAATTTGCTTTTTATTGATGTCGAAATTATTTTATGAGACTTTTCTTTCCGAGCCGATATTTTTACTTAGGCTTCGGAATTGATTTTTTTGAAAGGATCGGCTTAATCATTGTGAAGCCCATATCCTATTTTTCGAGTGGACTATTCATCTTCGACATTTTCAATCTGTTAAGCAGATTTCTACTTTTCCTTTATGATTTTGATTCCAACTTGATGGCATCATTTTATTCCTTAAGCCCACTTATAAGGAAGGTGTTATTTCTCTCATTCATGTAGTTAGAGAAATTTTCCGGTATTTTTGAGCTTGTCGTAGGATTATCACCTAAGTAATCTTTTGTGTGGCGCTAAGGTCTTTTCAGTTCGACCTTGCCACCGATTTTCATTTGCTACGAGTTGTGGAAATTAGCATTCCACTTACCGCATTCCGCACTCGTTATGATTCTTATGAATGACTTATTATGTCATTCAATTTGTCCAGCTTATTTCATCCATTTTATAAATCGAATATTCTATGAATATTTCGATGAGACTATTCTTGTATTTACTGATTTTGGATGAAAATAGTAATTTAAAATTTTGCAAATCTTTTTCATAAGATTTATTTATAAGTAAAACTGGATTTTTGTTCTTGAAACGAACAAAGAATATTCTTAAAACTTTTTAAGAGATTTATTTATCCTATAAAAGATGATTTTGTGATTGTATTGCCCGTTGAGTGCTTTAAGAATTTTGGTCGATGCGCTTGATCAACGTTATCGATAGGAATTTCCTAAACGCTTTGATGAGACAATCAGACACAGTATATTAACGTGAAAATAGCAATTTTTTCTAGAATGATTATTACATAATGATAAATGTAATTTTGAAAGTTTTAACTTTTCAGGAAAGAAGAATATTTAAAAGAAATTCTTTCTTTTCGATACTTTTATTCTTGTGATTCCTGGAGGGGGACCAAGACTTTGCTATTTGTACCAATACTTGTCGTATTGGTTTGGATGCCATTCTCTTGCAAAGGAGAACGTGCTATCCCTTGTGTTTCTAAACCATTAAAGCCGATCGAGACTAGATACGCCACTCATGATCTAGTGCTCGCGGCTATTGTTTTTACTTTTGGAATTTGGCATCATCATATTTGGATGAGAAATTTGTTCTCTACCTCGATCACAAATCTTTGGAATAATTATTTTCTCGTATGGAACTCCATGTTGACTCGAGTTCCTGACATCTTATGATCTTGATATTCTTTTTATTCCTGGAAGGGAAATCGTGTTGCCAATGCGCTTTGTCGTAAACAACATGTAATGACCCCACTTCCTATGCCCAGGAAGAAGTATCGTTAATAAGAAAAGAAAGAGGTGAGAAAATAGAAAAGATAGAGAAGAAAGAACAACAACATCAGAATCTCACAGCGGAACGAATAAAATATAATATATCATATAAGTATTTACATAATATACAACATCAATCAGAGTTATACAGATAATACATCACATACTAGACAGTTATAAACACCTGTCTAGTTAATACAACTCAATACACACAACAACACAGAGATATCAACACAGCGGAACTATATATATATCTACAACGCTGAAGCCACCTGCTCCATTGCTCCTCCAGAATTCGTCAAAGCTAAACCTGAATCCCTTGGCTACCCGTAAAAATTTAGGTACCCGAGAGTTTATGAAAAACAAAAATAAACTCCGGGTCAGACATGGGTCTGGTATGAGCAACAGGTTAAAGTTGTTTAACTTTGAAAATCTTTTGAAAACAAAAGGTATCACGTAAGACTTCCACACATAAACATGGAAAAGTTTTTACCTTACGCTAACCAAAACATTTGATAGGAAATTCTGTGATATTATAATAGGTCTAGGGTTTTCAAGTAAATAGAAAATAGCCGAAATTGTTACATTCATTAAATTCCAGCTACTAGCCACAAAAGTGGGTAATACAATCAAAACTGTTGGCACTTATTGGATTGTGGATTCCGTACAATGGCAGGGCTACTGAGGTACCGCCCGTCACAGTACGTGGCCTAGATCAACGTACCGAGGATTACTCCCTTCATCCCCTGCAACACAAGGCCGGAACCATTCCTTACTGAACAGTCCCGAACAAGATAACCCCGCAGTTGGTGTACATCCAACCGTCCACAAAGCCGAATAAAAAGGGACATCTAGACAGGGGAAAATCTTGTCCTGCTTGGGCATGACCCACCTAACCTTGCTGCACCTACCCTGTTTTAGCCATTCCCGGTTGATGAGGCTTGAGGCTACGATTACCTTTATAGAAAACATTACTTAGAATGCTCATCGCCAACCTGACGATGTGTTGAAAGCATTCAATCCATACAAGTTCGTTCCGGGTTCGAACGAAACCGAAGGCATTATCTCGTTACACTCATTTTGGAATCACCCTCAGAGTTAACGACGACAACCCTTGCACTCTGATTCTTCATCTTCACTTCAGATTCACGACCTATCGTTAATTTGGAATCGATGTGGTTTTCGGATATTCCAAATAAGGAAAACCGATCCCGGTCTCATCGAAATCCAAAACGTGTCTTTTAGGGCCAAGTTATCTATTCAGTCTTAACAGTTTAATTTAACATAATCAATATACACACAGATGGATAATTCATAATACCACAATAGATAATCATACCATCATCATAAACAGATAATCAAAATTACCATCCATCAGATAATTAAATATTATCCTACTTAAACCAAGCATCCATATCACAAGATATTATCCATCTCATATCTCAATCATCAAATGAAATATCATTACCATTCATTCATAAGCAATGATTTAAAATCTTACCATTTGTAATTAATTTAAATGAATTAAATTAATTACTTCTATCTCTAATTAATTTAAAGTAAATTAAATTAATTACCTTATCTATAAATCCTGCTTATACAACCAATAATTAAATTTATTAATTTATCTCTAGATAGTTATCTTGATTAACTCCTCTAATTAATCATTTTCTAATTACAGTAAGTAATTAATCTTTAATAAATTTTACAAATTAATTATTCTAAATTATTCCTAGTAATTAACTTTTAATTACTTCATTTATCACTAATTACATTTATTCTTAATTAATTACATAAATTAATCTCCACATTATTAATTATTTCTTAATTAAACAATTCTTAATTTACATCATTAATTATATTAATTAATGATCTCTAATTCAGATTAAATTACTTTATTAATCACATTAAGTGATTAATCTTTAATTAAACATAATTATTAATCACATTTGATTAATAACAACCAGTAATTAAATATCCTTAATTACTCATATAAATAAATAAATCATTCCATAATTAATTATCTCCATTAATTAATCCTCTGATTAATTTCAAAAGTAATTATCCAAATTACTTTATTAACATATCATCTTCCACTAATTACATTCAGTAATTATCATTAATTACTTCATTAAGTAATTATGCTCCATTGCATACAATAAGTAATTACACTAATCAAAATGATTTCTTAATTTAATTAAATTTAACTTAAATTAATCATTTTATAAACATTAATTACAATAAGTAATTAATTCTTTAATCAAGTAATTTCTTCACAATTTACAATAGCTTATCCAATTAATCTAATTAATTATCCAAAATTAATCCTATATATTAACCAATTAATAATCCTTAGTTAATTGTCTACATTTAATATCATTTCTTAATTTACTTCTTAATTGATCTTTATTTATTAACTTTAATACATAGGTCATTCCTTAATTACCCTATTATCCTTAAGATAATTCATTCTTTAATTAATGGCTTCATTAACATTACATTTTAAATTTAAATATCATTTGAATTGAAGATTCAAAATGATTAAAATTTAAATTCAATTTAAAATCTTTTAAATTAAACTATTTGAATTTTTAATTCAAATTTAAATTTCCATATTTCATTACTATTTAACTTGCAAATCTCAAGTTAAACAATTCATTTATATTTCATTCAAAAACTTTAAATCAAGAATTCTCAAAAAAGCAAGTTAATTTTTATTGAAACAAATTACTTGTCAACTATTTTATTTTGAACTCATTCTTAAAATATTCATATTTAAACTGATTTAAATTTTCAGATTTTGAATTCTAAGCAAACTTGAATTTCTCAATTTATTTTGATTTTTAAACTTTGATTTAACTTTCTTTAAACAACTAGAGTCAGAAACTTGATTTTTAAATCCAAATTCATTTTAAACTTTAAAATTCAAATATCCATTTGAATCAAAACTTTAACAAAAATCATATTTAACTGCAGCAACAATTTGTTTCTGATTTAAAATCTGGAAATTTTCATGTTTTAAATCTGAAATCCCTAAATATTTTAAAACTACATTTTTAAGATTCAAAATATAAATTTGAATTTATACTTCTAATTAGATTTAGACTTTATAAAATCTTAACTTAAATTCAATTACATCAGGATTTCAACTAACATACATTTAATTTTTCTTTAAATAGAGATTTAAATTTTAAATATACAGGTTGTTTATACAGCCTGTAGAAATTAACTTCCACCTGAGACCAAACCATGTTGCTTCGGGTCAATTGTCTCTCTGCTTCGAGTAAAAGTGAAATTTACTCGAGACTTTCCCGTGTCCAAATCTTGCACACTAAAAACTGTATAACAATACTCGAGCCCACCTATTTCTGCTTCGGGTTTTCCATCACATTGCTTCGAGTAATCAACTCGAGTGACTCGAGTACTACCTGAGACCAAAAACTGCACACCAAAAACACAACACTACCATACTTCACTGGCACGGTGCACGTGCACCGTTGCCCCTGCCAACTCCGGCCATCCTCTAACACCCCCACACGACGCCAGTCACCTCCAGATCCAGACACAACCCCCAGAAACTAACCACTAGCTCAAAAACAAAAACAAGCATTCTTCTCTACAACCTGGAACACCAACAAAAAAAAACCCAAAACCTGAAACCTCCCCTCTCTTCAAACTCCGACCACTGGAGTACCACCACCTCTGGCTACAGCTTCTACCATGCCCCCACAACCATCCCCCAGAGTTTCCTCGAACTCGATCCTTTCTTGGCCCCGAAACGACCAAGTTTCCAGCCATAGGCAAAACTAGGTCTAGGAGATAAAGCTAGCAACCACCGTCACCTCCGGTCATAGATGAACTTCCTGACAATTTTACTGGCCTCACCGACCATCCAACTACCTCCAAAACAATCCTTAAGCCCTCTGATCAACTACACTTCCAGAGACAACCCAACTTGCTTGAATGGTTCAACCCAGTAAAGCATGTTCATATCTCAACTAAAAAATGTAATTTAAGTTTTAAAAATCCTAATTTTGATGTAGTAATAAGTTCATAAACTTGAATTGATGGATCATGACAACTGAAGTTTTGACTTGTTTTATAATTTGTTCTGTTACTTCATTTTGTTTTCTTTTCAGGCTTACTCAAATATGTATTTAACTTTCTTATAAAATTTAACCATCCATTTATGCTAATTCAAAATTTTTTAGACTAAGTCCTAATCCAAATCAGTAAGGAAGTAAAAAGATGATGACTTTTAAATCACACTGATACTTGAAGTAAGAACAGAAAGTTGCAGAAATAGTTATACAGAGATATCACAAACACAAACAGTATGTACATATTACAGACATCAACCAAGCAACCATAGCTAAAATTTAAACCTCAAAGATGATGTTTACTCACAGCAATGGGAAAACAAAGCAAGTTTGTAATAGAACAGTTTGGATCTGCAGGCTTAAAACATACAGTAATTCCCTTTTCACAATAATTCAGAGTGAAAATGAATATATAAATATTCAATCAATATATTCAGGCATCCAAATATTTGCATGTAATAGGTTTAAAAACTTAAGAAGTTTGAAAGTGTTACTCACCATTGTATTTGGAAGAGACAGAGAAATCTTGCTTTGCAACTGCTAATTCTTTAAAACTGAAACTGTAAAATGTTTCTGCTTTGACTTTACATTGATGCTTCAGTTATTAAAATATAAGTGTTTGCTATGCTATGCTACGTTTGAATGAACTGAATAAGAAAGCATGTATATAAATAAAAAAAGAAGCTTATAGGGGAAGGTGATAACTGGTTAAGCACAAACAGGTATTATTATGTCCTTGTTTGTATTAGGCAAGATATTTTATTTTGGATGCTTGAAAATTTGCTGCAACATTTCGAATTGACAAAAATCCTATGCTGAGATGAAAGCTTTTAATGAAGATGTACCTTATGTCTCATCTTATTATTTATTTTGTCCATAGATATTTTAATTAAGCTTTGCATTTTTCTTACAGGTTACTACATTCTTTATGCCTGCATATGTTTTGTTGTATTTCATGTTCCTACATATCATGATTTATACTTAGATATTTTATTATGTTTTACATACTTGTTTCTTTCCTTTTTTACTATTCTGCCTGCATCTTACCTTGTAAGCTACCTGCATAAATTTATTATTTTTAGCCTTGCACTTCTGTTCTAACCTGTCTTGCATACAAGTTCCATAATCTATTGCTTTTACACTTTGCATTAGCTTGCACTACAAATTTCTTTTACCAGCTCATATGTTTGCTTTGTCTTGTTTTATACTTTTCTTATTTGAGTATGCAGATTTTCTTTCTTTAGTCTGGTTAAGCTATATTACATATATAAAGTTGCTTTAGTTATTAGTTATAAATTTAGTCTAAGTATTTTATTCTATTTTCTAGCATGTGTTTTACTTTTATTTTTCTTTTATTATTTTTAACATAGACTAACCAATATTGATTACTTATTATTATTTTACTTTATACTTATATTAATATTAGTAAATGTTTATTTTAATTTGAACATTTTTAATACTTTATTTTTAATTTCCAAATCATAAATTTTATTCAAACACACATATAAATAAAGTTGACATTATTAAAAATTCATTTGTAAACATTTACATAGTTAATAGAGCTCATTATTAAGTCAAAATGATTTATAAAAGTATTTATCTATTAATAAACTGTTTATTTTTATCAAGATAAATTTAAAACAAATTAAACAAACCTTTTTGCTAAATTTAAATGTAAGCTAAAATTATTTTAAACAACTAAACTTAAATCTTGAATAATTTGAAATCATATGATCATTTATTAAATAGCTTAAATATCAAATTCCTAAATTATCAAAAATATTATAATTAGAAAACATATCTATTTATTAAATTAAAACAAAGATTTTCCATGTACAATATATATACAGATATATATATATATATATATATATATATTATAAATAGAAGGCAATTTGATTAACTTCTAAAAGATAAATTATCAGTTAAATATTTATTTAAAAGAAGATTAATTAAATCAATTCATATATTATTACAAATATTATCAAATCAATTTAATTTTTAATGTAGATTATTCAATTGATATTGTCCCAAATTTCCGGGATATCACACAACAAGTGGTTGATTCTTTGATGTTGTCTGAATGGAATTATCTTTTCATCAAGTTCAACAGATGTTTTGGTACACTTCGTTTTATTGAGTTTTATCTCATTCCTTTTATGGACTAGTGTTCGATGTTCTGTTATGGTGTTCGGTTCATCGGATGTACTGTTATTATACTACATCGATGTTCCGTCTTATTTGATTCATTGGATGTACCGTTTGTACTACATCAATGTCTTTGCTTTTGATTCATTGGATGTACCGTTTGTACTACATCAATGTCTTTGCTTTTGATTCATTGGATGTACCGTTTGTACTACATCAGTGTCTTTGATTCATTGGATGTACCGTTTGTACTACATCAATGACTTTGCTGTTTGATTCATTGGATGTACCGTTTGTACTACATCAATGTCTTTGCTATTCGATTCATTGGATGTACCGTTTGTACTACATCAATGTTTTTGCTATTGGATTCATTGGATGTACCGTTTGTACTACATCAATGTCTTCGCTTTTTGATTCATTGGATGTACCGTTTGCACTACATCAATGACTTGGCTTTTTGGTTCATTGGACGTACAGTCTTTGTACTACGTCGGTGTTCCAAATTATTCGAGTTTCTAGTTTCTCGGACTACCGTATTTGTACTATGCCGTTGCACCGACTCAACTTTCTGCTATTCTTGACGTTTTCTCACGTCTTTCTACTACGGAGATGCCTTAGGGATTCCGGTTTTTATTCTTGACCCCGGTGATATTGTGGGGATTGAAGTTTCTCCAAATTTGACTTTTGAGCAACATTCTATTCGCATCATTGCTTCGAGGTTGAGCGCTTTCTATATAAAGGTATTCTTTTTGATAAAAGTTCAATGGTTCTCAAATCCTAAGGATTTCTCATGTGAAATCTTGAGAATTCATCGAACGAAAACTTTCGGATTTACTCCTTCGTGCTCTTTATGGTGAACTTCTTGATTCAAATTTTCTTTTGTGTTAATATGCTTCCACGGTTGTTACTATATATTTCCTTCTTAATTATTGCGAGGACGCAATTTCTTTAAGGAGGGGAGTCTGCAACAACCCGCATATTTATCGATTATATATTTAAATATTTTATTTAAATATTTCACCGTTCATCGGATTTTGGTCCGAAAAGCTACTTTGTGCAAACATTCGAATTGAGACTCGAGACCACCCCCATTGAGTTCAAAATGACGTTTGCGACCCTTTTGAGTATAAGCTTCGATATGTTTGGAGAAAGTTGATTTTTGCCACTTTTTACTTAGGGCTTTGGTTTGGGCTGAGCCCAATAACCCCACTTATGTATTCAGTCCCAACCCCTCTCCTCTTCATTACTTCATAATTTCCTAATACACTCAAGCTTTAGCAACAATGGTGGAAGAGAATGGGAAATAGAAATTCCTAAGCCCTAGCTTGTTTAGCAAATCCATCTTCTTGCTCCAAACTCAAGTGAATCCATTGGTAAGCTTTTCCTTCTTCTTCTCCAACTCTTTCTCTCCTTGATTTCAGAAAATTTCCTAAACCTAACTTTGGGAAATGTTTCTCTTTTTAGCTTAGATTCAAGCTTCTAGTGTTGAGATTGAAGTGTGGTTGATTTCCATTTGCTTTCAAGCTTCTTCTTCATTGATTTGGGTTCAAAGGTGAGATTTTTAGTCTCACATCTATGCTTATAATTCTCTTCTATTGTTAGGTATGAATTCCTAACACTTAATCATGTGCATTTGATTTTGATTTGGATTGCTTTTGTGAATATTCCAATTTTTAGTGTTTTGAGTTCAATTCGTTAAAAATCCTAACCTTGATGTTTGAACATGTTTTTGGTGATGCATCGAGGAGCATATAGGGCTGGGTAGTCGATTGGCATAAACCTTTAGCGCCGTTGCTCGTGCGATTGCAATTTGGTCGGGATTTGCACCTCCTTTGATATAGGGTAGGAAGTGCAAACATACAGGTTCAGCCGACCGAGCCCCCTGGGCCGGTCGACCGACCTGTAGTCCCCTCTGTTTGGAAGTGCTGGTTACAGGCTTCGGCCGACCGAGCCCCCCGGGCCGGTCGACCGACCTGGTGCCCCAAGCACTTCCAACCTCTGGTTCGGTCGACCGACTCAGGGAGTCCGGTCGACCGACCTGCTACTATTTGCCAAATTAGCCTATATTGCTAATTCGTTTGAATTTCCAACTTTAATCGATTCGTGTTGTTTCCCTTTTGTTGTTGTCATTTATTATCGACTTTGATGACCTTTTCTTTGGGAATTTTAGATATATCCACTTTGATGGATTTGATATCAATTTCTTTGGATTTTTATTCACATCTTCGTATGTGAATTTTAGTGATTGATTGTTCCTACAATCTTCTTTGTGTTTTGTCACTTTAAAAATATAAAGGTTTTCTATACTAGTAGTAAATATCAAAACTCTTTCCTCAAACGATTTCAATACTATTTTAATACCAAATTCGTTTATAAAACCGTTTTCCAATCTATTAGTATATATAAACCTTTACCTCACTCGTATGAGAAATCTAATTAAACGACTTAGTAAAACAAGTGGTATGAAACGCTTGCGTTCACTTTGTCGGTTAATTCTTGGACTTGTTCGATTGAATCCCTTGTGACAATTTTATAGTGGAGATCTACAATTTGTTCGTAAATATTTAAGTTAAGCTAGTGGTTATGGGACATGAAGCTAAGCTCATATATTTACTAGCTTACTGTAATTGACACTTCTCATCGATCATGACGATCATTTTTTGTGATTTAGACTAGCAATGTGCGATGTCTCTTTGTCTGCAAGGGAGACTAAACCCCGTTTTGTGGAGTTTCGACTCAAATTTGGTGGGGTAGCAGCCCACGGTCTTCGGACCATTCGTGTGTCAAATTAATGGCTAGCTACCATGAGATAGCTTCTCGTTCGTGTGTCGAATTCTGGAATTTCCTTCTTCACCTAATTTTGTGATTTCTATTGATATAATTTATCAATTTTTGTGTATAGGTGAGTTTGTGTGTCATTTACTGGATTTCTTGAGATGATTTCTAGAATTTGTGCTTCACCAATTTTCGTGATTTCCATTGATAAGTTTTATCAATATTTGTGCATTGGTGAATTTGTGTGTCATTGACTTTTGTGATTGACATTGATATAATCGTCAATATTTATGGTCTGGTGAACGAAATAAGGAGTATGACATTTCCTTTGATTCTTGTGTAGATTGGTGATATTGATTAATCTCTTGTTGATTTTCAATTACTTATTTATCAAAGCTTGGCATTGTGATTATTATATGTTTATGCCATACCTCTTAATTCTATATCATGTTATCTGATATTTATAGCTAGACTGATCCGTTTATTATTTTCTTCTTAAATAATACTCGGGTCAGACTGAGATTTTACAGGTGCTTCTGCTTGACTCCTTATCGGACCATCATCTGATCTTTTGGCTAACTACTTTAGTTTAGTAGTTTTTGTTGTATACATTTGAGGTACAGACTCTATGATGTATACATATTCTTTTATCTAGCACTTGTATCTATTCTTTTTGATATTGTGGATCTTATTTGACCACTACTCTGATGTACACTTTTATGTGTTATATTCATATCTATTTCCGCCTTTGTGATATGAATTGTCTGTGACTGAATTATGTTATGTTTACTTCTATATTTGTTTTCGAAGATATTATAGCCACTGTGTAGTAGCTTTGAGTTTGTGTCGGCATGTTGGATTTCCCTCTTGATAAAGAAATGCATGCTATATTATCTGACATATCGATGCTCGCGCAAAGCAATTACACGGATGGTCGCTCCTCAACAGCCTTATTCTCCGTGCTAGTCGACAGCATTCTCCGTAATGTTCTTGGCTAGCGTGGGTATAGAGGTGGGACGTCACATTTTTATCATCGATTTGATAAACAATTTGATGGGTTTCCTTTCATGGTGGTTGAATATACTAAGTAAATTACTTTAGAGAAGTATTTTCACACAGAAGAATTAATCGAGGATGCGGTATAAGACCATAGATAATTTAGTGAGTTTGTTAATGGAAACTAAGAAGTTAATTAAGATGAGTAGTTAATGATTGTGAACAATTAATATAATATAAGCAATTAAAGTTTAATTAAATTCTAGAGTAATTAATAATTTGGAATAATCAATGATTGATTAAGGTAATTAATCAATGTAGTTAATAGAATTTACTAATAAAAGAAGTCGAAGAAAAGTTACTTAATATCATAAATCAAAGGGGGTAATTATTGGTAATTACTTAATTGAGGATTAATTACTTGTTTAATTAGTGTAACAAAATTTATGGAGGGTTAGTAAATTTATGAGCATGATTAATTCAAGGATTATTAATCAATGTAAGTGATTATAAGTTAATGAATCTATGAACTTAATCCATGTAGATAAGTTAAGATGAATAATGATGGGTTAACTAATTAAATTGATTTGGAGTTAATAAATGTAAATGAAGGAATATAAGTGATTGAGGTTTGAGAATTCAATTAGAATCAATTGAATTGATTTGTGTGATTAAGCTTTGCTTATGATTGGTTGAATGGTATTGGATGCTTTGAATGAGTTGATATCTCTGATATGAAATGTTGTGCATTTCATTTGGATAACTTGGGTTGATGATATGAGTTTCGAAGAGACCGGGGTCGGGTATTGGGAAATACCCGAAACCACTTCGAATTTTATAAATTGATTTGTGAAATCAATAGGCTAGAATGAAGTGATTTAAGTGAATTGGATTATTTTATCTAAGTTTGGTACTTAGAAATTGATGTGTGGAATAAGTGATGTCTAAAATAAATTGTGGCTTCGTGAATTGATATGAGTACCCGGGTTTTAATTCAGTTGTATGCTTTGGTATTACATGTTAGATGGGTTTACTCACGCTGGTTTCCAGCCTGACCCGGGTGTTACTTTGGTGTAATGCTCGGGTCAGACCGAGTATTACAGATTTTCAGGTAGGTACGTTCTGGAGCTCAGGAGACGAGCTGGACGGCAAGTACGTATAGAGTATTTCCGCTGCAGTATATGATTATATATCCGAGACATGATTTGTATATGATCAGTGACTGTATATATGTGAAACTCTGATGTATTAAAGTGTAATCAACAGATAAAATATTCTTTTGTAAACTGTTATTATTTATTATTATATTTTATCCGCTGCGAATGTGAGATTTTGATGTTCTGTTCTTCTTCTTCTTCTATCTCTTTTTTCTTTTCCATACTATCTGGGATTATCGGGTTCGAAAATTTCAGGTCATTACAGTTGGTACCGGAGTTGAATGTTAAGTGAGAACCTTGGCTCTGGTGGGGATTACTCATTGAATAGAGTCCGTAGTACTCTAGAATGAGTTGAGTGTATGTATGTATATATATATATATATATATATATATATATATATATATGAGAGCGTACTTGTTATTTGTTTATAAAGATTTTTAATGACTTTATATAATAATATATTTTGATATATATAGCAACATTTCCTTCTAATGAATATTTAGGTGATTAGTTGTTAAATTATTGGAACTAAGTTAAGAAGTAATATAAAATACGACCAAATTGAAACTTATAATCAAAGTTAAAAAATAAACTTATATAACAAAATGGAATTTGAAATATAGATTTTGAATGTAATTTATAAATTTAAATAAACTTCATAAATAAATGAGATTATAATTTGAAATTGAATTCCAAAGTAATGTTTAATATGAATTGGA
Source organism: Allium cepa (assembly GCA_030765085.1). Lineage (NCBI taxonomy): Eukaryota > Viridiplantae > Streptophyta > Magnoliopsida > Asparagales > Amaryllidaceae > Allium > Allium cepa. Next base: position 1,015,470,250 of record CM060935.1, read on the forward strand.
TGGATTGAGAATTTGGAATTTTTGGGAAAATTTAAAATTCCTTTGGATTTGGAAGTGGTTTCCAAAGGTTTTGGAAAAATAATAGTATTATTTCAAAAATATTTTTGTGTTGAATTTGAAACCTGGGAGATTTGAAATTAAAAATATTTGAAAATGTTTTTAAAGAGATAAAAGCATTGAACTCTTTCGGTAACTAGAAAATAACGTCGGTGATGACTGCAGCATTATCAATGTTTAATTTCGAGTTTCTAGAAGAGAAATTGCTACCAAATTGTTTTACATTGGAATTGTTTGTGAACTGGATTTGGTTTTGAAATTCAAAGGGGTAACTGAATTTGCCAAAGAATTTTTGGGTATAGTTGAATTCTAAGGTGCTACTGAAATTTTGGAAATTTGTTTAAACTCTGGAATCTTGATTGAAATGTTTATGGAATAATAAAAATATATTGGTTAAATAAAATGTATAATTTCGAGTTAAAAGAAAAATGTGAATGTAATTGATTATAAATAGAAATCGCAAGATAGAAATTGCAATTAAAGTTGTACAAGTTTAAAGATCATACGGAATTTGATTTGAAGTTGGAAGGAAATTGAGAATCAATTCAACTTGAATTGGGATTAAATCCATTTCAATGGAAATTGAAGATTATTCAATTTGGAATTGGGTCAATTTAAATGGGAGTGGAAATTTAAATTGAAAATGTTGGGGAAGTGAACAGTTTTGACTCTAGACTATTTTCAATATAAATTGTCTTAATATAAACTTATTTTTCTAAGCTATTAAATATATACAACCTTTCTTTCTTAAAGCCAAATTATTTTATACTTGTTTTATAATTATTTTGGAGCTATTTAACCATTTTTCAGCTATTTTCTTAGCTCATTATTATATTTTAACTATGTTACAAATAAATCACTAATTTACAACTATTTTGCAATTATCTAAAATTTGTGAAACTATTGAACTATTTTACAGCTATTTTGCAAACTAAACATTATTTTTCAACTACTTATCTATTTTTAAATTTTCGAGCTATTTTCTAAATATAAACTGGTCGGAGTTCAAACTGTTATTGATCAAATACCCAACTGGGATAAGAATTGAGGTAATAATCCAAATGGGGATTAAGGCAAATGTGAAAAAGTGAATGAAAATTTAAGTGAATGTGAATAGAAAAGAAATTGATATTGGAAAGAGTAATCAAATTTGAAGATTTGATTTTTGGGTAAACAAAGTTATATCTTTGTTATATATGCTCCCCTTGTTAAATCTATTGTTGGAAGAAAAAGGATTTTGGAAGTGTTTGAAGTATAAAAGGAATTTTATACGAGTTTAAAGTGATCCAAAGTTTTAAAAATTATATATATCTGTATATATATAAAGGATCTTATGAGGATTTTGGAAAGGGTTTTGGGAACCTTTGGATTTGGAAAGGCTTTTGATTTTTGGTAAAATCATTATATGGAATTTGGAAAGCCTATTTTGAGAATTATCGATTTTGGGATAATCAATTTTGTGTAAAGGAGCTTTGATAAAATTCATACTAGGTGTATGATTTGAAAGATACTATATGTGTATAGTATAAAATGTTTTGATGATGGCTCTGGGGAAAAAGGCGCTCCCTTGAAATGAACTTCTCAGGAGTGCCACCGGGTGGTGCTGCCTTGAGCCCTAGGGGGGTTCTAAAGTTGATCCTGTGAGGAGTCTGGACAAAACTAGTTCCTGGGGATCTTGAGTAGAGGTTACCATAGCGAAAGTCGTGTGTGTCGCTGAGAGCCAAGGTCTACGTTTGATCGGTAGACTGCGATCTATGGTAACATAGTGAAGGTTGTGTGTGCCGCTGAGAGCCAACAGTCTGCGTTGGATTTTATATCGGTAGGCTGCGACCTATGTTGGAGTGGAGAAGTTTCATTTTGATAGTGAAAATCAGAGGCCGCTGAGAGCCTGCAGTTACATGGACTTTTGCTGTGATGGCAACGTAACCCTGGATGTAACTGTGATATGTTGTGTGGGATTCCATGGCGTACTCGAGAGGCCGCGGAGAGCCTGCAGTTGCATGGACTTTTGCTGCGACGGCAACATAACCCTGGAATGTAACTGTGACCATGGATGGGGGTGATGATTTTCAGAGCATTGTCACCAAAGATATTTCCTCTATTTTCAAAGAAAATCGTTTCCTATATTTTTAATAAAATTATTTTCAAGTATTTTCACTGGATGTTGAAAACGGGTTTACCAAGTACTTATATATTTTCAGTTCTACGCCTGATCAACGTATGTCTGAATTTCTGTGAGAACAAGGATGGGATGGTTGAGACATCGAGTTATAAGAAATATTTTTATAAAAAGTTATTTTTATTGTATTATATGAATTTAAAGGCATTTCTAAATTTAATAATTAAAAGGGAAATCCAAACAGAAATTATAAAATAAAATTTGAACTCGAGAAAATTTAATGAAGTAATTTTCTTTGTAATAAAAGTTGGAAGTAAGCTAATAAATAATTATTTGATAGATTATGGTAATAAAAATTTAACTCGGTTAAATAAATGGACGGTAAGTTAATAAAGGAGTTTGGATATGAACTTGAGTTAAATAAAATAGGGTTGGATCAAATAGTGATGGTTTAAATTACAAATGAACATTTAAGTGTGTTATAAGTAACATTTAACGCAATGTACAGGTAACTTAGGTAAAATGGAAGTGTTGTTGAATGAAATGAAAGTGATAATAATAGAAATGGTTTGAATTTCAAACAAAACCCAAGTGAGTAGAAATAAATTGAGAATGGTTTTGTATAAATAAAATAAATTCACAAATGAATTAAGTAAGTGAAATTAAAAATATAAAATGGGGAAATAAATGGGTTAATGGAATTAAATAATAAATGGATGAGGCCTGATTGAATAACAACTAAATCAAAGTTGTAACTGGAATTGGATTATCGGACTGAACTTAAGTTCGATGACATATTAATTTGAAGTAGTTATAGACCGAAATGAATACTTTATAAAGCGAATATTGTCAAATTTGCATGGAATGAATTATTGTTTGCCGTGAATGAATGTAATTAAAGTCCTATGCGTTGAGAGAAGTAAAATAATTTGATTTGGAATCAATTGAATGGAACATGAGCTTGTTTGGATTAAAAATAAATTGAATGTGAGCACTTGAGTTGTAAACTATTAAAATGGAATGAAATGACATATGAATTGGATGAAAGCATTTGAATTAGCTTTAAAAGTTAAATAAATCGCTTATGGGAAGCGTTTGATACTTGTTGTTTATGTAATACTTGTGTTTAGCTATTGAAAGTGAGTAAATGCTAATAAATTCTCTATATGTGGCACTTACATATTTAAATTGAGATAGTACAGGTACCTGAAGGCTGTTTGGTTGGTTTGGATTGCGCTAATTGCTTAAATAAATATAGCCGCTTGCTTAAAATGTGAAATAAAGGTACGTCTACGCAATAAAAATAGGCAATATGAACTGTTTTTGTTTTTTCCGACCGTGTGGGTCGATGTATACATATTTATATCTATTGTCAAATTGCAAAAGCTCCTCCGTACAAAGGAGACTCTGCCAAAAAATTTCGAAAATTTTAGGAGTTAGAAAATTTTTGAAAAAATTTACATTAGCGACAAAACGATCTCAAATTTGAAACTTAAAATAAATTAGTAGATGAAACTAATATGAACCAGTTATAAATGAAGGATGAAATTTAATATTCAAAATTGAAATAAATTGAATTCGTATGAAAACGGGAAAAACTAATTTGCATAGAAGTATATGTGAAAACTTCTATAAAGAGTTGTATAAAATAATTTGAAAGGTTGCGATTGAATATTGTTGTTAAATAGAATACGCAGGTATTAAAGGGAAAAGAAATTGGATTTGATTTCAAAAGATAAATGTGAATGGCCCGACAAAAAGGTATGTATTTAAAATTCTGTATGAAATTGGATTGGGTTTTGATGTGGCCACTTGGCATTTGTTTTCTTTTAGAATTTGGGAGCCCGTAGAGGCCTTTTGTAGTAGTACCAAGCTAGCCGCGCAAAGGAGACGCTGGCAAACTTTTTCGGAAATTTAGAGAGTTAGAAATTTTTTTGAGAAAATTTCGATAACTCAAAATTGGTTTTAAATTGAAATTTAAAGGATTGGGCAAAAGGGTATTGCGTGAAAACTATAGAAGGTTTTAGGAAGTTGGTTAAGGTTAAGTGTCTTTAATAAAAGATAATTGGTAGAATGTTGAATTGTGGGTTTTGGGAAAAGTAAACGGGTTTTGAACCATTCATCCTAACGATAAATTTCGGAGACGAAATTCTTTTAAGGAGGGAGGAATGTGACGACCCGATATTTTTAACAGTTTAAATTGGAATAATAAATTGATTTTAAATATTTAAAAGTTAATTGTAAACTTGACTCCCGAATATATATATTTACTTGATAATTACATTATTGAGTTATATAATTTGAAATTGGGTAAATTATTGAATATGGAATTTTAAGCCCGTTAATAACAATTTGAAGGCTTATAAAATTTATAATGATAGGACTGAAGATAATAGAATGGTTGGAATTTAATTTAAAGGTGATTTATTCAGTTTTAATAATATATCGTTTAAATCGATAGTTTAAAATATACTATCTACACCATCTCTATTTTATTTGTATTTATGTATGCTTTTAAATAATACAAAAGGTATAAGTATGTATACATTTATAAGTATAGGATAAGTGGCATGACATAGTGAAGACAAGTGGCATAATATGGACCATACACCTATCTTAAGATGAAATAGAATTATGACACATAACCCCATTAGGTGTTCATGTGTAGAAACATCTTAAGACACCTAAGTAGACATGTGTCAACATTCTAAAGCTTGTGCAAAGAGAAGTATACAAGTGTCCAAAACTAAAATTACCAAACTAGCCTTGAAAATTACTATGTAAAGGGTGGAAATGTTCAATTATTTTTCTTTCTTTCACAAAACAAAAACAAAAGTAAGATAAAGTGAAAAAGCTTGGAGAAAGCCAAGGAAAAAGAGTCAAGGCAAATACACAAGTTTAAGGTGAGAAAACCTATTTAAATTTCTAGTATTCATGTTATTCTTGAAGAGATGATAGTTGTAAGTAAAATTGGCTCGGTTCTATCAAAAACGTAGCTTAGTAATTTGACCATAACTTTCTCAATTCTTAATGAAATTTCGATTTCATAGATGTTCTGGAAAGCTTATTTCATGTGCTACAACTTTATTGTTTTGTGTTTTCTGTAATTTGAATGTTAGCTATGTCAAAATTGAATCTTTCTACTGTAATCTCGAGAGCAAAACAAATATTAGCTTTGTGCTTAAGGCTGAAACTAAATTGGCCATAACTTCTTCGTTCCTCAACCGATTTCGATAAATTTAGATGTTCCAGAAATATTAGACTTTGTTCTAAAACTTTTATATTTTGATTTTTCCAAAATTTCGATGTTATCTTGGCCAAAATTATAATTGTTTATCGCTGTCACGAGACAAAATGACAGAAGTTATGAAATTCAAATCTCAGAATTGTTTTATCCATAACTTTTACAATTATTATCGGAATTCGGTAATTTTTAATGTTCCGGAAAGATTAGGAACTAAGCTACAACTTTTGTTTTATTCATTTTGCCTGATTTCGAAGCTTTCCATGCTAAAATTGCAATTGTTGGTCGCTGTCCTGCAAATGCATAAGTTCAGGCTATGCTTAATGTTATTAGTAAAATGGTCATAACTTTTGAACCGTTGATCCAAATTCGATGATCTTGGTCATTCTGGAAAGTTAACGGAAAAGCCTATAACTTTTATTTGTATCATTTTCTGAAATTCGTTGATTAAAATGTTGAAAAATCTCTTGCAAACTCGCTGTCCTGTTGTTGTAGAGTGCTCAGTGTCTTATGCAAACACGAGCTAGTATTTTGTGTATAACTTTTGCGTTTCTTATCCAAATTCTATAATTTTTAATGTTTTGGAAACTGCAGGAAGAATTTGATAACTTTCATTTGTATCACTTTTTAAAATTCGGCCATATATATATATATATATATGAAATTGAGGTGCAAGCTCGGGTTACATTTCTGCCCGAAATGAACATGTTTGTTTCTAAGAAAAGAGCCTTACTTGTTAGATTTTTATCATCGATTTGATAAACAATTTGATGGGTTTCCTTTCATGGTGGTTGAGTATACTAAGTAAATTACTTTAGAGAAGTATTTTCACACAGAAGAATTAATCGAGAATGCGGTATAAGACCATAGATAATTTAGTGAGTTTGTTAATGGAAACTTAGAAGTTAATTAAGATGAGTAGTTAATGATTGTGAACAATTAATATAATATAAGCAATTAAAGGTTTATTAAATTCTAGAGTAATTAATAATTTGGAATAATCAATGATTGATTAAGGTAATTAATCAATGTAGTTAATAGAATTTACTAATAAAACAAGTCGAAGAAAAGTTACTTAATATGATAAATCAAAGGGAGTAATTATTGGTAATTACTTAATTGAGGATTAATTACTTGTTTAATTAGTGTAACAAAATTTATGGAGGGTTAGTAAATTTATGAGCATGATTAATTCAAGGATTATTAATCAATGTAAGTGATTATAAGTTAATGAATCTGAGAACTTAATCCAAGTAGATAAGTTAAGATGAATAATGATGGGTTGACTAATTAAATTGATTTGGAGTTAATAAATGTAAATGAAGGAATCTAAGTGATTGAGGTTTGAAAATTCAATTAGAATCAATTGAATTGATTTGTGTGATTAAGCTTTGCTTATGATTGGTTGAATGGTATTGGATGCTTTGAATGAGTTGATATCTCTGATATGAAATGTTGTATATTTCATTTGGATAACTTGGGTTTATGATATGAGTTTCGAAGAGACCGGGGTCGGGTATTGGGAAATACCAGAAACCACTTCGAATTTTATAAATTGATTTGTGAAATCAATAGGCTAGAATGAAGTGATTTAAGTGAATTGGATTATTTTATCTAAGTTTGGTACTTAGAAATTGATGTGTGGAATAAGTGATGTCTAAAATAAATTGTGGCTTTGTGAATTGATATGAGTACCCGGGTTTTAATTCAGTTGTATGCTTTGGTATTACATGTTAGATGGGTTTACTCACGCTGGTTTCCAGCCTGACCCGGGTGTTACTTTGGTGTAATGCTCGGGTCAGACCGAGTATTACAGATTTTCAGGTAGGTACGTTCTGGAGCTCAGGAGACGAGCTGGACGGCAAGTACGTATAGAGTATTTCCGCTGCAGTATATGATTATATATCCGAGACATGATTTGTATATGATCAGTGACTGTATATATGTGAAACTCTGATGTATTAAAGTGTAATCAATAGATAAAATATTCTTTTGTAAACTGTTATTATTTATTATTATATTTTATCCGCTGCGAATGTGAGATTTTGGTGTTCTGCTCTTCTTCTTCTTCTTCTATCTCTTTCTTCTTTTCCATACTATCTGGGATTTTCGGGTTCGAAAATTTCAGGTCGTTACATAAGCCCTAAAAGCTATCACAGGTTATAAACCAATGCTATCCAAGGTTATAAAATCTATCGCTTGTCAAGACTATCGCGTGGAAAAGCTATCACATCTCAAAGCTATCGCATGGCAGAGCTATCACATGTCGAGTTTTAAAGCTATCATAGCTTAGTTTCTAAAGGCTACCGTATGTTGTCTTTTAAAAGCTAACAAAGGTTAGCAATTAGGTGTTATCGCATATGATAACGACGATTTTAAATTATTTTGAAAAATGTTTTATTTCCATTAAGAAGTAATTACTTTCTAACAGATCCTATTATATGATGAATTCTCATTAGTTAACATGGATCGTTACAGTTGTCTTTTTAGGAAAACTGGAGATATAATTTCCCTTGCAAACCAAGTATTGATTATTTCCTTAATTATTTAGTTAAATTACCATTTGTGATTAACTTTCCCTTTTACTAAATAATTCACATCGATATCAATTTGAAAATACATGGGAAAAATCCCAAAAAATTCATAAAAATCAAACTATCCATCTTTTACCTCATATAAAAATTGCAGGTCAAATAATTATGTTTCCTATTTTACATAACTAAAACTCGAAATTAAGTATTTTTAAGCTTAGAAAATTCATATATATACGAAAAATTATAAAATTAAAAATTCGTCTCCAGGTTAATGGTTTAAACATTATATAATAATTTCATGTGAATTGAAGAAGGTATGACTTATGTTTTACACTGTAATAAACCAAAATCATTGTTATTTAATTCCCAAACATGAGTAAATTCATTCTTTCCTTCTAAAACTATTATTCATTATTATTTTAACATCATAACACATACAATTCGAACCCAAATAGTTTGGAAGGGATTAGAGAAAGTTTTACCCACTTAGGCTTGATTGAAACCTTCGTTTTCTTCTTAGAGATGAAAGCTCTTCGCTTTGTTTTAATTTTCTTCTCCTTCTTCTTTAAAATGGCGGCCGATACTATTTCTTTACCTTAGCTTTGTTTTAGTGTGAGGGAGAATGGATGTTGAGAAAGAGAAAAATATGTTAAGGGTATATACTGTAACAACCCTGTTGTTAATTATTTTATAAATTTAATTAAATTACGAATAACTAATTTTTAATTGTGATTTGTGAAATTTAATTGTGAAACTAAATCCAGGTTTTGTGAATAATTGATTTGATTTATATTAATTAATCTTAAGATAAAAATTGAAAATTTTATTAGTTATAATTTTCAAAATTAATTCGATTTGGGATTTAATAAATTGCAAATTCAATAAATATCTTTTATGAACTTAATTCTTATATTTGAAAATATAAGAGCAATTTTGTGTAATATTATAAAATTAATTAAACGTTAGTGTTGTATTTATTGTTTAAAATAAGGATTTTAATTTTGTTAGTGGATTTTGATAAATGGAGAAATTATTTTATGATTTTATAAAACATTATTAGTGTAAAAGTGGTATTTTATTAAGTAATAAAACAAATTAGAAATTAGTAATATTTCACTTCTCTTAAAGATTTGTAACACTTCTCTCATTGGATGCTTGCTCAAACCCTATTAGGCCCATGTAGGAGAGAAATAAAAAGTATGTATACTTCTTTCTCCCTTCATTCTTCTGCTCAAAAATCTGAAAAACCAAAACTCTTTTGTTCTCTAAACCCTAGAATCAAAATCATCCCCCATCAAAATCAAAACAAAGGGCATTTGTTCTATAATAAAAACTAAGTATTCTAAACCCTGTATCTACCTTTTAAAATCATAAAAGAGTGATTTTTTTACCTCATTTTAATTAGAATTGTTCGCTGTTTGGTTTTTGTTTTTGGGTTTTTAGACAATTTTGGTGAAGTTGAAGGTGTAACAAAGCGTAGGCAAAGACTAGCAAGCTATAAAAAGCATTAAAGATGAGTTAATCACTTACGTATCTATTTTCAAATCTTTGTTTGCTACACATAATTTTTTGAATGATCGTTGATTGAATTGTTTGCAATTTGGTTGAAAACATGGATGATTGTTGTGTTATTGTTTGCTAGAAATTTGGTGTAAATATCGCTGTAGCAAAACATTGATACCATGTGGTAAAATAATCTAAATCGACTCAATCTTTTTGTGGCAGAAATTTCTTTCAATTAGCCACAAGTTGTCTTTTAATCATATTTCAAAAATTTTGATTTTTAATGAGAAGAAATCGAGTTTGAAACTGAAGCTGCAGTTCTCCTCCGTGTAATTTTCTTAGTTGAAACCTGATGTTAAATTTACCATAACTTTTGATTGGTAGATCTAGATTGAGTGAGATTTATTTCAGTTAAAAGGTATTTTTATAAGGAACAACTTTTATGTTCATCATTTTTTTTGAATCTATAGTTTACTAGGATTAATTTGGATTTGAAGAATAGGTAACATCTCTGTTCTGCGTTTTAATATTAGCTTTGAAACACATATAACTTTTTTTTACTTCTTGAAATTTGATAATTCTTGAAGTTATGGAAATTTTACACTTTGCGCTACAACTTTTATATTTTGGGTTTTGCATAATTTTGAATTTCGGATGGTAAAAAATTCGCTTATTTGTCGCTGCCTCATTAATTAAAGACATAGTTAATAAATTTAAACATGAAAATTATTCTGTCATAACTTTTGAACCATAAATCCAAATTGGATGATCTTTTTCTTGTTTGAAAGTTGAGACTTTTATCTACAACTTTCATGTTTTAAATTTTGTAAAATTATGAGATTTAAGTAGTCGACTATTGCAGATATTTAAACCATAAATTTGAGTTAAAGAAATAAATAGATAAGTTACGTATACAAGTAATTTTACGAAAGAGAATTATTTATATTTATAAATCTTAGAATTTTTTGTAAATTAAATTAGTAGATGCTACAAAATATTTTTAGCAAGTTATTTGATATTTTAAGCAGGGTTAGTAAAATATTTATGGATTTGAAATATGACTTTGGACATACAAACCTAATCTATTTTTACATTTATTAAAAAGTGATTATGAAATTGGAATATAAGTATTAAAATTTTATTAAATAAATGATTTAGGGTTCATGGAATTATGAAATGTAATTTTGAAAGGTATAAACTTAGTATTAAATAAAATGGTTATATTTTAATATGGATTTATAAGAGCGATTAAATATGGTTCTAAAATATGGTTTTCTGAATAATGTAACATATGGAAATTTGAGACAACTTTGTGTATATAAGTAAAATCTTGGTACAATTCGGAGTTATGGAATATTTTAGCAAATCTATGAATATTTTTATAAAGTTAAATAATGAACGGATTTATTGAAAATTATAATAAGTGTTTTAAATAATAACTCAAAAGAGAAAAATGTTTTGAGAACCTTAATTCTATAATTTAAGGAGTACTAATAATGGACTTAGTGTCATCGATTGGTTTAAATGCTTTCAAACAATACTTCGTCGAATATAGTATAACCCATTGAATAGAATGTTTGAGTGGAAGTTACTAACCCATTAGCAAAAACTCAAATTTCACCGGGTTTTATGGGATGCCTTGGTTAAATTTGTGTGATTTCTATTAGGAAGTATGTTATACTTTAGAGTTGTATTCTCTTCTGGTGTGCAACAAGTGGTTGTGTGAAGCCCCACCTCTATACCCACGCTAGCCAAGAACACTACGGAGTAATGCTGTCAACTAGCACGGAGAATAAGGCTGTTGAGGACCGACCATCTGTATAATTGCTTTATGCGAGTACCGATATGCCAGATAAAAATATAACTTTTCATCTCAAGAGGAAATCCGACATGCCAATACAAACTCAAAGCTACTACACAATGGCTATATGTAATCTTCGGAAGCAAATATAGAAATAAACATAACACAAATCCGTCACAGATAATTCATATCACAAAGGCGGAAATAGATATGAATATATATAACACATAAAAGTGTTCATCAGAGTAGTGGTCAACAAGATCCACACTATCACAAAAGAAATAACTACCAGTGTTATACAAAAGAAAATGGATACAACCATGAGTCTATATCTCAAGTGTATACAACAAAAACTACTAATCTAAGCAGTTAGCCAAAAGTCAAGGTAATGATCCAGGATGAGAAGTCAAGCAGAAGCACCTATAACATCTCGGTCTGACCCGAGTATTGTTTAATAAGAAAATAATAAACGGACTAGTCTAGTTATAAATATCCGATGAAATGATATAGAATAAGAGATATGACTAAACGTATAATAATCACAATGCCAAGCTGTGATAATTAAGTAACTGAAAATCAACAAGAGATTAATCAATATCACAAAAATCTTCTCAAAGATCAAAAGGAATGTCATACTCCTTATTTCATTCACCAAACCATAAATATTGACAATAATATCAATGTCAATCACAAAAGTCAATGACACACAAATTCACCAATGCACAAATATTGATAAAACTTATCAACGAAAATCATGAAAATTAGTGAATCACAAATCCTAGAAATCATCAATAGAAATCCAGAAATCACAAAAAGGGGGAAGACCTATCACAAATGGGAGCATAAAGCTCACCAACACGTGTATCACAAACGGAACGCTAATTCCATGGTTGCTAACCATCACAAATTGAGCCGAAGCTCCACAAACGGCCCGAAGACCATGGGTTGCTACCCCACCAATTTGAGTCGAAACTCCACAAAACGAGGTTTAGTCTCCCTCGCAGACAAAGAGACATCGCACATTGCTAGTCTAAATCACCAAAATTGATCGTCATGATCATCAAGAAGTGTCAATTACAGTAAGCTAGTAAATATATGAGCTTAGCATCATGTCCCATAACCACTAGATTAACTTAAATATTTACGAACAAATTGTAGATCTCCACTAGAAAATTGTCACAAGAGGTTCAATCGAACAAGTCCAAAAATTAACCGACGAAGTAAACGCGAGCGTTTCATACCACTCGTTTTACTAAGCCGTTTAATTAGATTTCTCATACGAGTGAGGTAAAGGCTTGTATATACTAATAGGTTGGAAAACGGTTTTATAAACGAGTTTGATATTGAAAATAGAGTTTAAATAATCTTTGATAAAGAGTTTGAATATTTACTACTAGTATAGAAACCTTTGTATTTTAAAGTGACAAATCACAAATATGATTGAAAAAAAATCAATCGCCAAAATTCACATATGAAGCCGTGAATTAATTCCAAAGAAATCGATATCAAATCCATCAAAGTGGATATTTCCAAAAATTCCAAAATATAAGTCATCAAAGTCGAATAATTGATAGCATCAACTAGGAATCAAAACAAATCGATAAAAATTGGAATCACAAGCGAAAATAGGCAAAAATACGCATACTCGGCATTTTCCCGCAGTCAGTCGACTGACCTAAAAACCCAGTCGACTGATTGCAGGGAAACAGAGGACCCGAGCCTCTAAATTTTGCCTTTGGAATGCCTATGTGCTACAGCCAGTCGACTGAATTTCAAGACCAGTCGACTGACTGGCACCAAGGCAGTTTTCTTAGCCTATAACATGAAGATGCAATCTTCTTCAAAATGCAACCGGACGAGCAACGAACACTAGAGATTTATGTCAATCGACTACCTGGCCCTATAAGCCTTCTCGATGCGTCACCAAAAACAAGTTCAAACAACAAAGCTATGATTTTTGAAGATTTGAACTCAAAACACTAAAATTTGGAATACTCACAAAACCAATCCAAATCAAATGCACATGAATAAGTGTTAGGAATTCATACCTAACAATCAAAGATAATCATAGACTTAGATGTGAAATTGAAAATCTCAGCTTTTCACAAAATCAATGTAGAAGAGGCTGGAAAGCAAAGGGAGAATCAACTACTCTTCAACACAACCCAAATGAGCTTGAATCTATGCTCAAAAGAAGAACATTCCCAAAGTTAGGTTTAGGAATTTCTGAAATTCAAGAGAGTAGGAGTTAGAGGAGGTGAAGAGAAAGCTTACCAATGGGTTCTCTTGAATTTGGAGCTAGAGGTTGATTTGCAAATAGAAAACTAGGGCTTGAGTTTTAATTTCCCATTCCACTCACCATTAATCTCTTTAGAACTGAAAAGTAGAGGAAGAGGGAGTGAATGAAGAGGGGGTTTCCGTTTGAGGTATTAAGTTAGAACATTGTGCTGAACCCAAAGTGAAAAAGGTCAAATTTTTAGCTAGCTCCAAACATATCAATGTTTATACTCAAAAAGGTTGCAAATGGCATTTTGGACTCAATGGAAGGGGTCTCGAGTCCCAATTTGACCGTATGCAAAAAGTAGCTTTTCGGACTAAAATCCGACTAATGATGAAATATTTAAGTATAAAATCGATAAATATGCGGGTTGCAACAGAGTCCCCTCCTTAAAGAAATTGCGTCCTCGCAATATATAAGATGGAAACATAAAGTAACAACCATAAAAGCATATTAACACAAAAGAAATTTGAAATAAGAAGTTCACCTCAAAGAGCATGAGTAAGTAAGTCCGGATGTGTTCGCTCGATGAATTCTCTAGATTCCCAAAAGCAATCCTTAGGATTCGCGGACCATTGAACCTTAACAAGCGAAACATCTTCATTTCGAAGGCGCTTGACCTCCGAAGCAATAATACGAATAGGATGTTGCTCATAAGTCAAATTAGGTGAAACTTCAATTTCTTCCACAATACCGGGCTCAAGAATGGAAACGGAATCTCAAAGGCATTTCCGTAATTGAGAAACGTGAAACACATCATGAATAGCAGAAAATTGAGCCGGTAATAAAAGGCGATATGCCACGGAACCAATACGTTCGGTGATAGGAAACAGACCAATATATCGAGGTGCTTACTTTCCCGATCGACTGAAACGCACAGCACCCTTCATAGGTGAAACACGAATAAACACAAAATCTCCCACAGAAAATTCTAATTTCCTTCTCCGGTTATCGGCATAGGATCTTTGTCTACTCTGGGCTTCTTTCATCCTATGACGAATAAGGTCAATCTTTTCTGTGGAATCACGAATAAAATCTGGACCTAAAACCAGCTTCTCACCGGCCTCAAGCCAACAAGAAGGAGATCGGCATGGCCTTCCATAGAGTGCCTCAAAAGGTGCCATACCAATACTAGATTGGAAGCTATTATTATAGGAAAACTCAACAAGAGAAATATGATCTTCCCAACTTTCGCCAAAATTAAGAATACATGCACGAAGAAGATCTTCAAGAGTTTGATTCACACGCTCAGTTTGTCCATCGGACTGGAGGTGATAAGCGGTGCTAAAATTAAGCTTCTTTCCTAAAGCTTTTTGAATACTCTTCCAAAATCCACTAGTAAACAATGGATCACAATCACTAACAATAGAAGTAGGAACTCCATGTAATTTTACAATTTCTTTGATAAAAAGTTTGGCCAAGAGAGGAACGGTTCGATTGGACCGAACGGGAATAGAATGGGCAGATTTAGTGAGTCTATCAACTATCACCCATAAGCTATCATGACCCGAACGAGAACGGGGGAGGCCATCAATAAAATCCATAGAAATTTGGTCCCACTTCCAAATTGGAATTTCTAAAGGTTGCAATAACCCACCGGGTCTTTGATGTTCGGCCTTGACAAGTTGGAAAGTCATGCAACACTCAACAAAGTTAGCAATATCAGATTTCATTCCCTCCCAATAATAAAGTCGCTTCATATCCCCGTACATTTTACTAATACCGGGATGAATGGTAAATTTCGAACGATGAGAATCTTCTAAAATATCTCTACGAAGACCACTAATATTTGGCACGATGAGTCTACCAAATTTTCAAATGCCGCCATGAGAATCAATATCAAAGTCTTTCAAACCTTCAATATCGATTTTATCCCTAAAATTTTGGCCAAGAAGAGCCAATTCGGGATTTAGCTTTTGAGCTTCAAGAATGCGGTCCAAAAGAGAAGGATGAGCCTCAAGACTACATAAAGCAAGAGATGAACACAAGTCGGAAACACGACCTCGAATTTCACAAGTGGACAAAACCTCGAGATCATTCCATTCGGATATCATCATGGAAACAACCGCTTGTTGCTTGCGACTAAGTGCATCGACAACTCGATTTCCCTTCCCGGGAGTATAAAGAATATCAAGATCATAAGATGCAAGGAATTCGAGCCAACGCTGTTGACGCAAATTAAGTTCCTTTTAAGAGAATAAATATTTCAAAGACTTATGATCAGTGTAAAGAATAAATTTTTCTCCCAAAAGATAATGACGCCAAATTCGAAGGGCGAAAAAGATAGCTGCGAGCTCTAAATCATGAGTGGCATATCTAGTCTTAGCTGGCTTCAATTGCCTAGAAGCATAAGCAACAACACGTTGTTTTTTGCATAAGAACGGCACACAAACCAACGCGACAAGCATCAACATAAACAATAAAATCTTGATTCCCCTCGGGAATAACAAGAATAGGAGCATCAGAAAGGAGTTCTTTTAGTTTCTGAAAAGAAGTCTCACATTTGTCCGACCAAATGTATTTAACACCTTTCTTCGTTAAGCTAGTGAGAGGCACGACAATCTTAGAAAAGTCTTTGATAAAACGACGGTAATAACCCGCCAATCCAAGGAAACTACGAATTTCCGTTACACTCTCCGGTCTCTTCCAACTTTGAATCGCTTCGATCTTTGAAGGATTCATGGAAATTCTGGATTCGGAAATAATATGACCGAGAAACTTCACACGAGATTGCCAAAAGTGGCATTTAGAAAACTTTGCCATTAATTTATTACTCCTAAGAGTTTCCAACACAATCTGAAGATGCTTTTCATGCTCCTCCTCGGTTTTAGAATACACAAGAATATCATCAATAAAGATGAGAACAAATCGATCGAGGAAGTCTTTGAAAACTCGATTCATTAGGTCAACGAAATAAGCCGGGGAATTCGTCGACCCAAATGGCATAACAAGCCATTCATAAGATCCATACCGAGTACGGAACGATGTCAAAGGAATGCTATCCTCTGCAATACGAAGCTGAAGAAAACCAGTAGCTAAGTCTAGTGGTGAAAAGAATTTAGCACCACTAAGTTGATCGAATAGATCATCACTCCGAGGTAAAGGATATTTATTCTTGATAGCAAGATCATTAAGATTGCGGTAGTCAACGTAAAGCCTAAGTGTACCATCAGATTTCTTCACGAAAATAGCTGAAGCTCCCCAAGGCGAGGAACTAGAGCGAATAAATTGCTTCGTTTCCAAATCAGATAATTGTATGCGTATCTCCTCATTTTCTTTATTGGATAAACGATAAGGAGGACGAGTAATAGGTTGAGCTCCAGGGGTAAGATTAATTCTGAACTCAATTGCTCGCTTAGGTGGTAATCTTAAAACAGGCTCAAATATGTCGGAAAATTCACGAACAACGTGAATAAGAGAAATGACGTCTTCCTCATCATCATTATCATCATCACAAGGATTTAAAGAATATAAAGATGCAGACAAAGTGGAATCCGAATCTTTGAGAATAATAGAAATCTGCTTAACAGATTGAGGATGTCGAAGATGAATAGTCCGCTCAGGACATAGGATATGAGCTTCATAACGGTTAAGCCAATCCATTCCCAAAATCATTCCAAAGCCTAAGTAACGCATGACATGCAAATCGGCTAGGAAAGAAAAATCACACAAAATAATCTCGACATCTTTACAAAGCAAACTAAGAGTTGCGGATCCACTAACTGGATTCGAAATTCTCAAAGAAGTCATTAAAGCAACAACACTTAAAGAAAAAGTATCAACAAGTTCTTTTGAAATAAAAGAATGGGATGCACCCGTATAAAAAAGAACTCGAATAGGTCGATCACGAAATATAATAATGCCATCAAGGATAGAATGAGACATACCTTGATTACGAGATGTGTTGCCAGGGGCTTGAGCAACATTTAACTTTCCCTCCTTCTTGCCCTCAAGCTTGGGGCATGAAGATATAACATGGTCGGGACTTTTGCAGTAGCGACAAGAGAGGGGCTTCGAACACTTATTTGAATAATGGTCCTTTGAACCACCATTATAACATTCTCCACGACCAAAGGAAGAAGCCTTTGCCACGGGGGTTGCTTGCTTCCCCTTTTTGTTGGGATAAGGACCTTTGAATTTGCTAGGACTTTTCTTGTTATTGTTGAAGTTTGGTTTGGAACCCACCACTTCAACATCACTTTCCCTATTCGCCTCTTCAAGACGAAGAGCGATATCAATGAGTTGGTCGAAAGAAACTTCTAATTTTAGAAGTAATGGCTTCTTGAGACTCTTGTTTAAGCCATAGACAAATATCTAATTTTTATTCAATGGGGTGTTAATATATTCCACCCCGTATTTAGAAAGAGATTCAAAAGACGCGACATAGTCAGTCACGGAAGATTCACCTTGAACAAGGTCAATAAAATGGTGAGCCAAAGTCACCTTCTCAGCTTCTGGCACAAACTTTAATTCGAAACGTGCCCGGAATTGCTCCTAGGTGAGATCCGTTTCATTAATTTCAGAAATAAGAAGTTCGTACCAGTCCAATGCTCTTTCTTGGAGCATACTAGAAGCCACCTGAACTCGGTGAAGATCAATAAGATTCATGCGAGAAAAGATTCGATCGCATGATCTCAGCCAAGCCTGGACTTCAATAATAGTTTCAGAACCCTTGAATGGCTTCCCAGCCAAGTTGGTATAATCGTTGCACAATTGTGCAAATCCAGACTTAGGATGAGTAGTTTATGAATTAGAACCAGCTGCTTGAGCATTCTTAACTAAATCAAGAAGCCGCTGGGCAGACATAAAAACTCCATCTTGGGGAGTAGCACTAGATTGACTGGCGCTGGGAAGGCCAGGTCTAACCATTTCCCTTCCTTAAAGAAAGAAAGAAAGAAGAAGGAAGAGGTTATTCACCAAATGAATTTCAAGCAACCTTGATAAATAAAACAAGAAATCATAAAAGAAAATAGGATAGAACGGTACGAAGGCACGAATTAAATCCTAAGGCACGACTCCTAAGATGGACTTAGGACGTGTGATCCTTGTTAAATTATTCTACATTGTTCCGAAGTTTGGCTCTGATACCAAGCTGTGACGCCCCACCTCTTACCCACGCTAGCCAAGAACACTAGGGAGTAATGCTGTCAACTAGCACGGAGAATAAGGCTGTTGAGGAGCGACCATCTATATAATTGCTTTGTGCGAGTACCGATATGCCAGATAAAAATATAACTTTCCATCTCAAGGGGAAATCCGACATGCCGATACAAACTCAAAGCTACTACACAATGGCTATATGTAATCTTCGAAAACAAATATAGAAATAAACATAACACAAATCAGTCACAGATAATTCGTATCACAAAGACGGAAATAGATATGAATATATATAACACATAAAAGTGTTCATCAGAGTAGTGGTCAACAAGATCCACACTATCACAAAAGAAATAGCTACCAGTGCTATACAAAAGAATATGGATACAACCATGAGTCTATATCTCAAGTGTATACAACAAAAACTACTAATCTAACCAGTTTGCCAAAAGTCAAGGTAATGATCCAGGATGAGAAGTCAAGCAGAAGCACCTGTAACATCTTGGTCTGATCCGAATAGTATTTAATAAGAAAATAATAAACGGATCAGTCTAGCTATAAATATCCGATGAAATGATATAGAATAAGAGATATGACTAACGTATAATAATGACAATGCCAAGCTATGATAATTAAGTAATTGAAAATCAACAAGAGATTAATCAATATCACAAAAATCTTCTCAAAGATCAAAAGGAATGTCATACTCCTTATTTCATTCACAAAACCATAAATATTGACAATTATATCAATGTCAATCACAAAAGTCAATGACACACAAATTCACCAATGCACAAATATTGATAAAACTTATCAATGAAAATCACGAAGATTGGTGAAGCACAAATCCTAGAAATCATCAATAGAAATCTAGAAATCACAAAAAGGGGGAAGGCCTATCACAAATGGGAGCATAAAGCTCACCAACACGTGTATCACAAACGGAACGCTAATTCCATGGTTGCTAACCATCACAAATTGAGCCGAAGCTCCACAAACGGCCCGAAGACCATGGGTTGCTACCCCACCAATTTGAGTCGAAACTCCACAAAACGGGGTTTAGTCTCCCTCGCAGACAAAGAGACATCGCACATTGCTAGTCTAAATCACCAAAATTGATCGTCATGATCATCAAGAAGTGTCAATTATAGTAAGCTAGTAAATATATGAGCTTAGCATCATGTCCCATAACCACTAGCTTAACTTAAATATTTACGAACAAATTGTAGATCTCCACTAGAAAATTGTCACAATAGGTTCAATCGAACAAGTCCAAGAATTAACCGACGAAGTAAACGCAAGCGTTTCATACCACTTGTTTTACTAAGCCGTTTAATTAGATTTCTCATACGAGTGAGGTAAAGGCTTGTATACACTAATAGGTTGGAAAACGGTTTTATAAACGAGTTTGATATTGAAAATAGAGTTTAAATAATCTTTGATAAAGAGTTTGAATATTTACTACTTAGTATAGAAATCTTTGTATTTTAAAGTGACAAATCACGAATATGATTATAGAAACAATCAATCACCAAAATTCACATACGAAGCCGTGAATTAATTCCAAAGAAATCGATATCAAATCCATCAAAGTGGATATTTCCAAAAAATTCCAAAATAGAAGTCATCAAAGTCGAATAATTGATAGCATCAACTAGGAATCAAAACAAATCGATAAAAATTAGAATCACAGCGAAAATAGGCAAAAATAGGCATACTCGGCATTTTCCTGCAGTCAGTCGACTGACCTAAAAATCCAATCGACTGATTGCAGGGAAACAGAGGACCCGAGCCTCTAAATTTTGCCTTTGGAATGCCTATGTGCTACAGCCAGTCGACTGAATTTCAAGACTAGTCGACTGACTGGCACCAAGGCTGTTTTCTTAGCCTATAACATGAAGATGCAATCTTCTTCAAAATGCAACCGGGCGAGCAACGGACACTAGGGATTTATGTCAATCGACTACCTGGCCCTATAAGCCTTCTCGATGCATCACCAAAAACAAGTTCAAACAACAAAGCTATGATTTTTGAAGATTTGAACTCAAAACACTAAAATTTGGAATATTCACAAAACCAATCCAAATAAAAATCAAATGCACATGAATAAGTGTTAGGAATTCATACCTAACAATCAAAGATAATCATAGACTTAGATGTGAGATTGAAAATCTCACCTTTTCACAAAATCAGTGTAGAAGAGGCTTGAAAGCAAAGGGAGAATCAACCACTCTTCAACACAACCCAAATGAGCTTGAATCTATGCTCAAAAGAAGAACATTCCCAAAGTTAGGTTTAGGAATTTCTGAAATTCAAGAGAGAAGGAGTTGGAGGAGGTGAAGAGAAAGCTTACCAATGGGTTCTCTTGAATTCGGAGCTAGAAGTTGATTTGCAAATAGAAAACTAGGGCTTGAGTTTTAATTTCCCATTCCACTCAGAACTGAAAAGTAGAGGAAGAGGGAGTGAATGAAGAGGGGGTTTCAGTTTGAGGTATTAAGTTAGAACATTGGGCTGAACCCAAAGCCGAACCCAAAGTGAAAAAGGTCAAATTTTTAGCTAGCTCCAAACATATCAACGTTTATACTCAAAAAGGTTGCAAATGGCATTTTGGACTCAATGGAAGGGGTCTCGAGTCCCAATTTGACCGCATGCAAAAAGTAGCCTTTCGGACTAAAATCCGACTAATGATGAAATATTTAATTAAAATATTTAAGTATAAAATCGATAAATATGCGGGTTGTTACAGGTTGCTAGATCCTTAAGAGAATGTAGTTCAGGTTGGTATCCGTAATAAGTGATATTTACTAGCTTTTAGTAAATACTTGAATTTCACCACACGGTATGGGACTTATTGGTTAAGTTCTTGTGATTATTAAAGGTGATAGTATTTGACACTTTAGAATTTACTCTCTTTCGGTGTGCGGCAAGTGGCTGCTAGATCCTTAAGAAGTTTATTCCTGGATTTCTTTCTGCACATAATAATATAATAATTTTAAATAAACGTAGACTTATCAAGTCATGATTTCTACGATCACCTTAATCGGTATGGACTACCCTTGAGATCGTTTTGTGATTCTATGTTCTCGGTCTGAGTACGATCCTTGGTATCAGATCGGTTCGAGTGATACCAATTTGTTTGTTTGTTTTCCACGGGTTTTGAGTATAATCATTGCAATTGTTTTGGACAATCATTACAATCGATTTGGATTAAGGTCTCTTGGATTCTGAATATTTGGATTCTGTATTCGTGAAATAAATATATATTCTTGTGTCTTGTATTCGTGAAATAAATATATATTCTTGTGTCTTATGTTTGTGAAATAAATCTATATTCTTGTGTCGTGTGTTCGTGAAATAAATATATGTTCTTGTGTCTTGTAATGGATTTAAGTTAATTCTGTTATTTTGTGTTTAGTGACTAGTTCGTGTTTGTGACTTAAAATTATAACCCTGTTCTGAGTTAATCGTTGATATTTGTAATCTTAGAGATATTGTGTTTTGTTCTATGAATTTTAGTGTTTAGTGACTAATATGTGTTCGTGATTTAATGTATAACCATGTGCCTTATGATGAACTCTAAGTTAAATTAATTCGCACGACTCATTATTTCATGGACATCTGTATTTCCTTATATGTTGTTTATTCTTGTGTTATATTATGTTCTCACCCTGTTGGGTATTTAGAGATAGTCTGACCCGGGTGTTATTTTGCTCGGATCAGGCCGAGACTTTTCAGGTTATAGGACAAGATGACCTTTGGATGTTTGGGCTAGAAAGGAGATAAACACTTTTACTTTTTAGTTTATCTCATTTAGGAAATTTGTGAATATGTTTTTAAGATGTATAATTGAGATTAGGGAATTGTAAAATTTGTATAACAATCGAGTTTAGTATTTTATTTTGTAAACTCAAAATTGGTATATGTATGAGTTGAAATTTATTTCGGTGTGATCTGTGACTGTTAATTATATGATATATTATTCTGATTCTGAGAAATCAATGTGTCTATTACTTTGTTTAATACTGTATACGTCAAATTCATTTCAAATATTATGTGAGAAAGGTATAAATGACGCATCGGCGTTATTATAAATATATATTCACATTTAGTCGCTCTTAACAAGCCGTAGTCTCTATAGCAGATGACAATACTTGTAATGTTCTTTGCTAATCTGGGTATTGCGTTGCAGTGGTTACAAGATATTTCCCTTAATTTATATCCTCTCTTTATTTACTTATCTAATTCTTGCTCCTTTATATTTATATGGCTAACTATAATTGCTTTAATTATTCATATTCCATAAATTATCCATATTTAAAGTATATCATGATTATTCTTTCAAATCTCATTTGATAATTCATTTAGTTGAATTCTCTTAATTATTTCTTATTTAATTATACTATCAATTATCATTCCCATATTATGGCTCTCTAAAATATGTGGTGTTACAGTCTCCCCTCCTTATAAGAATTTAGCCTCCAAAATTTAGACAAGGCAGGATAATGGCCACTATCATTAACTCGATGTACACGCAGCTACAACAATCACACTAGTTCTCTACTGATGTAAATCATAAATCAACACTCAAAATGTATTAGTTCAACTACTCACACATAATAATATCATATCACAAAATCATACTAGTGCCACCACTAGTTTATACAACAAAACATGTCAAAGTATTCTAGCTCAAATGGATAGAGGTATGACGCTTTAGATAGAGGTTCTAGAGGTCATGGTTCAAGCCCTTGATACATCATAATAAGTGCTCATTTGAATAAAATATCACTCTTGTTATCAAAATTTTTTTATACAATATATGTCCAATCATATATGTCAAAACAACTTAGGATAGATATTCCTAATCTTATCCTCTACTTTGCAGGTATAATCATCTACGCTGTCACCCCACTGGACATGACCACGTCTAATATTCTCGTTCCTTAACTTATTCATATCATGACTTATCATTCCTTTGGGTCCACTAACATATGTCAAATTTTGTTCTATAGACAAATTGTCGGCCACCCTCGGTTACACTACCATATTTGGGTCGAGAACACATTTCCATAAATGTGATATATAAAAAACATTATGCACACCTACCAAACTACTTGGTAAGTCGACTCGACATGCGAGTTTGTCAATCATCTTAATCATTGGAAACATACTTACATATTTGGGTGCCAATTTCCCCGCCTTTCCAAAACACATAAATCACAACATTACGCATCAGTGGGACTTTCATAAACACTTGGTCATCTATTGCAAACTATAGTTCTTTTTTCCTTTTGTCCACATAATTATTTTGCCTTAACTGCACAAGTTTTATCCTGGCATGAATCAATTCTACCTTCTCAGTGTTATCTCTTACCAAATTAGGTTCTTACAATAGTTTATCTCCCGTATCCAACCAATAAATATGTGACTTACATAGTTTACCGCAAAGCGCTTCAAATGGTGTCAGGCCAATACTTGATTGGTAACTATTGTCACAAGAAAAACCTACCAAATGCAAATGATCTTTGTAAGATCTTCTAAAGTCTAAAACACATGCCCTCAAAAAATTCCTATAATAAACGGTTCACCCTTTCCATTTAGCCATCTGTCCGTGGGTGACAAAACATACTTAGGTTCAATTTTGTATCTAATGCACTCTGAAACTTCTCCAGAACTCATCGGTGAACAGTGAGCCTCTATCACTAACGGTACTGCTCAGAATTCCATAAAGTATTCTAAAGGACCAACAACTTGTCCATCATCAACATCAACTTCTCCTTAAGCAGTCCTATTACCATCCCCTCTCTTTGATTGATCGGCATAGGTCCATCACGTATGTTAACGCTAAAATTTGAACGCTAACACCCCGGTGTATGAAGTGTAATTGTGAAAGCACCACCCGATAGCTCTGGAACAGATTATAAGCAGATAATAGCGGGAAAGCAGTAAACAACAGCAATTTTATAGTGGTTCGGCTTAAGAGAGAGCCTACATCCACTTTGAATATCTTTATTGACGATTTGATTACAAGTCAATGCAATTACACTTTGATTACAACACACTTCAAGTTACAAGTGGCTTAGAACGAATAGTTTAAACTTCAATGTCGATCAAAATCTTCGAACTCATGTTGGACATGTATGATTTCTTCGTGAAGTTCCTTGAGGCGTTCTTTGTATCTCAAAAGCTTTAAGTGTTGAAGTAGTTCGGAATGCAGCAGAGTAACGGCGCTTGGAATGAATGAGCAGAAAGTCCCTTTTCTGTTGGAGTTATGGGCGTATTTATAGGCATCTTCGAAGTTAGGTCGTAACTCGTATACGACTCACGATGAGTCGTAACTCGTGTACGACTCATGATGAGTCGTAACTCGTGTACGACTCATCGTGAGTCGTAACTCGTATACGACTCATGGTAGGTCACGGCTGATTTACTGGGTTCATGGCTTGGCCCAGAGTTATGCACCCATCTGAATGAATGATACAAGTTCTATGTCGTTCACGAGTTAACCAAATGCAGTTTCCTTTATGCTAGCATGAGTCGTACACGACTCATCATAGGTCGTAAGTCGTCAGCGATTCTTCTTACTACAACGTGGTGTTGAACTTGTCTCCAAGTCTTAGGTCGTGAACAACTTATCTTTTGAGCTGTAGACTTCCTGTCGCGCCATCTTCTAACTCGTAAGATTGTTATCTCGTAGACTCTTTAACTCGTAGTGGCCTTAACTCGTAGATCTTTTAACCGTAGGTCGTTCAGCCCTTGAATTGTTAGGTCGTGAAGACCTTGAGTCGCACAGTTCTTGAGTCGTTGATCCACTGAGTCGGCCTGTCTCATGAACCGTTAACCCTCTTGAGTCGTTCCATTCCTCTAAGTCGCCTTGAACCTTAACTCGTTAAGTCGTGGCACTTCTTAGGTCGTCCAATCCTTGAGTCGGCAACCTTGTTAAGTCGGCAACCTTATTAAGTCGACAACCTTATTAAGTCGGTAAGTCGTGCCACTTGTTAGCTCGTTAACCCGCTTCATCAGTTAGGTCGTTGACTTCGAGTAGAAGATAGGTCGCTCCATTCTCTAAGTCGTATACCGTTTTGGACGGGGCGCTGCCCCGCACCCCGCCGGGGGCACTGCCCCCTGGACCCCTGCGACCTGACCGGGCAAGTCGATCACCGTAGCGGTGGCGTTGCCCCCGCACCCCCACCTTGGGGGGTTGGCACCCCCCTGGACCCCCCCTCCGTAGGGGATCTTATCTGAAAAGCCATTCAACGGAACTTGCTTTGTTGGGATGCTGAGTTGACTATTCTTCGAGACGAACTATCATTGGTTTCTCGGTCGATTTTTGATATCACGGCCTTGCTGAAAAAGTGGAGTTAACAACGTAAGATTTGATGATACAATATTTTCAATTGTAGAAGATTTGAAAGATATTATTGATTTAAGTGATACAATTATTTATATTATAGAAAATCTGAAAGATATTTGAGATAATTACTCAAATATATATGACCTCTTCAATAACATTAAAGAGAGTAATAAATTACCTATATGAGAAAAAGAATTACTTTGAGAGATTGTGGTAATGAATTAATTCCCTAATTAGCTGATTAAAAAAGGAAACTTATCAGGTGCATGTAAATTGGGGGAAAATGGAAAATCAAATGGATAAACATTTCCTGTATGAATAGAAGAATTAACGAGGCGTTGATTTATGACCATAAATCAATTAGTAATAATCTCTATATAAAGGTAGAGAGTAGCATAAGTAGAATTATCTCTCTCAGTTGTATTTCTTATTCTTCTTCTCCATTATTTATCCTATAAAATTTTCTTCTTTTAGAAAGTAAAAAAATATCCTCTCCCTAAGTGGATGTACACTGCCTCGCGATAGTGGAACCACTATAAATCCCGTGTGTTACTTTCTTTTTGCTTGATCTATGATTGCTTTAGCTGGTCACTATCTGTTGTATGTTTTTCCTCACCATCAGTTTGATCCTATTTTTTTCCACAAGGTTGGACCTTTTGTTCCTAAGCTGATTTTGAGGGATTTTCCCCAACAGTCTGGTATCAAAGTGATAAGGTTGACTGATAAAAGGTGTTAGTCATTATGGTAGGAGATGAGGAGATAAGGAGACTCCAACGATTGTACCATGACCCTATGTTGGAGGGACATATATTGCATAGAATTTAGTTTATCAATAAAGAAGTAGAACAGGGATAAAGACTTCGAGAAGTGGCAATGGAGGATGAAAGCTTTTCTGATGAGAAACGAAGTTCAACCTATGGTGTTTTCTCCTAAGGAGTTGATGGCTAAAATTTCAGCCATAGAAAGGAAGGAGATGGAAAAATGGGCATTTACTACTTTGCAATTAGCTATGGGAGAAAATGTTATTTCTGAGATTAGCAGTGAGAGTACTCCTAAAGGCATTTGGAATATGTTGGAAAATCTCTATCTGAAGAAATCTTTAATCAACCGTCTAATTTTATTGAAGAAATATTTCACCATGAGGATGAGAGATGGTACTTCCATCGAAGAGAATTGGGGTTTTTTCGATGATCTAGTGATGAAGATGAAGACTGTAGATTTGAAGGAAGATGAAGAGCATATGGCTAAAATGAAGAGCATATGGCTACAATGCTCACATTCCCTTTCGAAGCGTTACACAGGTTTCGCTAATAGCCTTATCTTTGTGAGAGATACTTTGATCGTTGAAGATGTGAAGTCAGGTCCTCAATCTGAGGACTTAAGTGATCAGATGAAGGAGATAGGTGAAGGTAGAGGAGGTAGTAGTAGTCAAGGCCTATTTGCTGAGAGAGGGGAGAGGAGAAGAAAAATTGGAATTCTGAGGGGCGTTCCAAATCTTGGAAGCCCGTTAATAATTGTAGAGGAAAGTATAAGGATGGAAAGTGTCATTATTGTAAGAAACTATGGAATTAGAAAAGAGACTGACCGGATTGGATGAAGAAAAAGGAATAAGATAGTTCTTCATCATTTGCAATGGAGAAAGCTGTATCTGATGATATGTTATATACAGTAGTATCAGATGTATCAAACCATCAGGTGCTTGATTCGAAGGCCTTTTTTCATATGGCGCTTAATAGAGATTACTTCAGTTCTTTAGTCGATAGAGAGGTAAATGCAATCCTTATGGGTAATGATGCTATTATAGAGCTATGGAAGAAGGTTCAATGTAGATTAGGTTGTTTGATGAAGTGATATGCACTTTGATAGATGTTTGGTATGTTTCGGATCTTCGGTAGTACTTGATTTCTTTGGGGGCAGTTGGCATCCATGTGGTGCAAGGTCACTTTAGAGAAGGATGGTTTGAAGATTTCAAGGGGTGCTCTTGTTCCTATGAAGGGATATGTGTTCTGGAATCTGTAATTTTTTAAGGGACCACAGTTCTTGGAGAGTCATGTGTTGGAGTTGATAGTTCTCATGCTTTGGACACCAAACGTCTCAGGTTGGGTCATATTTTCGAGGAGTGCTTAGAGTTGCTTCGTGGATGGAAGATGGTCAAAGGTGACTTCAATAAGTTGGATTTCTGTCGGGAGTGTGTGTTAGGTAAAGGACTAAGGCATCCTTTAGAGTTGGAGTCTATAGTTCAGAGAGGGTACTTGCATACAGATGTTCGGGGACCATTTGCTACTACTTCCATTAGGGAAGCGAAGTATTTTATCTCTTTTATTGATGATTTTTCTCAAAAATTTTAGGTGTATGTGATGAAGGCCAAATAAGAGAGCTTTGAGAAGTTTTTGGAAGGTGCTTGTTGAGAACCAATCTGATTCTTAGTTGAAGGTGCTGAGATTTGATAACGGTGGAGAGTTTGTCTCTGGGGAGTTCCTCGAATTTTGTAGACAACATGGCATTGAAATACATTTCATTACACCAGGTGATCTAAAATCCAATGGGGTTGCTGAGAGGATGAATATGACTTTACTTGAGAAGGCTTAATGCTTGAGATTGACGGCGGTCTTATCTAGAGGCTTTTGGGCTGAAGCATTATCGATTGTGGCGCATATTATTAATCAAATTCCGTGCTCAGCCATAGATGGAAAAATTGTGGAAGAGAAGTGGAGAGGTAACCATGTACCTCGGTTATTCTCATATTTTTGGTTGTCCTATGTATGTTTACTATACAGGCGATGATAAGTTGGAGGCTAGAGTATACAAGGGCATCCTCTTGGGATACACAGATGGTATCAAGGGTATCGTATTTGGCACCCTATTGATAGGAAGATTTTTCATTCCAAACATGTTATTTTTGATGAGTCAGCAATGTTCAATAGTAAGAAAGACTTACCTACCACATCAGATGTTTCAGATAGGCCTAAGGAGATGGAAGAGGTTCCTATTTTATAGTCTAATAGTAAAGTTGATGATGCTGTTGAGAGTGAGATAAATGCAGTTGATGTGACATCACAGAGTAGTCCACATGTGCCTTTTAGTAGTGTTGGTGATGTGCATGAGACCAGAGGAAGTTCAGTTCAAGGTGGAGCTGAAAGGAGTTTAGTCGAAGTTGTATCTACTTGGGCCAGTCGTAGTACTAGTAGGCTTCCAAAGAGGTATTGTGATTGCAGTGCAAACCTTAGCTTGGTGATTAGTTTGATTATGCCCTATACGTGGTTCATGAGGAGCTTCTTGACCTTGATGAAGCTTTGAAGTCATGTGACAGTTCGAAGTGGATGTGTACTATGGAAAAGGAGCTAGAGTCATTGAAGAAGAACAAGACTTGGGATTTGGTACCTCCTCAAGGAAGCCGACCCATAGGTTGCAAGTAGGTGTTCAAGGTGAAGGATGATGGAAGATATAAGCTAGACTTGTTGCTAAAGGGTTTTCATAGATGAAGGGATTGGAGTATGATGATATTTTTTCTCCTGTAGTGAGATACACCTTCATCTGTATTTTGCTAATTATAGTTTCCGTTCATGACTTGGAGTTGGAGCAACTTGATGTGAATACCGCTTTCTTGCATAGAGACTTGGATTAGACCATTTACATGAAGCAGCTAAATGGACATGTCGTAGATGGAAAAGAGAATTTGGTTTGCAAGCTAAAGAAGTCATTGTATGGACTTAATCAGTCACCTAGACAGTAACATGAGGTTAGGTTTCTTTTATGCTTTCACTTGGTTTTGATCATAGCATCAAAGATGCTTATGTATACTTCAACTATTTGAAGAATGGAAATTGGGTGTATTTACTCTTGTATGTGAATGATATGTTGATTTATTCCAAGGATAAAGCCGAAATTGATAGTTTGAAGTTAAACCTTAAGTGGAATTCGAGATGAAAGACCTCGAAGAAGCAAGGAAGATTTTGGGTATGGAAATCAAAAGGGATAGGAAGCTTGGACTTTTGTGGCTCACTCAAAAGGAATATATTCTAAAAGTGCTTTCTTGGTTAAGCACGAAAGGAGAAAATACAATTAGCACACTCATGCCTTTGCACATACGGATTTCTATTAGAGGCTCTACGATCTCGGAGAAGGACAAGGCTTATATGGAGAAGGTTTCCTATGCAAGTGCAGTCGGTAATCTGATGTATGTCATGGTTTGCACTAGGACTTACATTTCATAAGCAGTTGGATTGATGAGTAGATTCATGTCAAATTCAGAAAAGACGCATTGGAAGGTAGTGAAGTATATTTTCAGATATCTTAGAGAGACTCCAGACCATGGGCTTGTCTTTTGCGGCAGAGACATAGATTTCAGCTTGGTTGGATTTTGTGATTCTGATTATACTGATAATGTAGATCGACGGAAGTCAACCTCAGGATATGTGCTCACCATTGGTGGGACAACTATTAGTTGGAGAGTGAGGTTGCAGACGATCGTGGCTTTGTTTACTACAGAGGCAGAGCTTATGGTTGCGGTTGAAGTGGCTAAGGATGCACTTTACTTGAAGTGTTTGTTGTGTGACTTGGGCTTCATGTATGAAGGTATAGAAGTGACTTGTGATAGCCAAAGTGCATTTCACTTGGCTGAAAATATGGCTTTCATCTCAAGAATGAAGCATATTGAGGTGAGAAAGTCCTTTCTGGTCTCTACAGATGAAGAGAAGCTTGTACGTCTTCAGAAGGTTCACATAGAGGAGAATGCAGCGGATTTGTTTACTAAGTCGTTACCCATTTCAAAGTTCGAGCATTGCTCGAACTGGATTTGCATGATGAAGTGCTAGGTGCCACAAGGTGGCACGAGGGAGAGTATTGTTGGTAGATGGAGACGTTTGTATTCGTTGTGGAGATTGATAGGTCCTACTTGGAGAGAGAACTTTTAATACTTTGTTGATGGACGGTGCCCTTGCCGGAGTTCGTTGACAAAGTGCAAAGGGTGATGGCTAAGCCAAAGCTCATTTAGAAAGCATCTGCAGTGTCTTGTCTGAGAGCTACTTGGACTAAGGATGTAGATAGAGTTGATAAAATTGCAGAGAAATATAGTATCAAGGTGGAGATTGTAAGATTTGGTGATACAATATTTCCAATTGCAGAAGATTTGGAAGTTATTATTGATTTTAGTGATATAATATTTCCAATTGCAGAAGATTTGAAAGATATTTGAGATAATTACTCAAATGTATATTGTCCTTTTATAACTTTAAAGAGGATAATAAATTACCTTCATGAGAAGAAGAATTATTTTGGGCGATTGAGGTAATTAGTTAATTTCCTAATTAGCTGATTAAAGAAGAAACCTTATCATACGCATGTAAATTGGGAAAAACTGGAAAATCAAATGGATAAGCGTTTACTGTATAATAGAAGAATTAATAAGGTATTGATTTATGACCATAAATTAATTACTTCAACCCCAAGTAATAATATCTATATAAAGGTAGAGATTAGCATGAATAGAATTATCTCTCTTAGTTGTATTTCTTATTATTCTTCTTCATTATCAGTCTTGTAAAATTTTCTCCTCTTAAAATGTAATAAAATCTTCTCTTTCCAAGTGGATGTACACTACCTCACAGTAGTGGAACCACCATAAATCTCGTGTGTTGCTTTCTTTTATTGTTTGATCTGTGATTGCTTTTAGCTGGTGACCATCTGTTGTTTGTTTTGCATCACCATCAATTCGGTCCTATTTGTTTTTCCACAAGGTTGGATTTTTTTGTTCCTAAGGTGATCTTGAGGAATTTTCCCCCAATATTTCATGGATTGATACTGATCCATGGGAGAGTTCTTCCTTCTCCATCTTATCTTCTTCATCGTATACCTTCAACTGGCTCCTTTCTAGGTTTATGCCCTTCTAACGTACTTCTTATATCTAAAAAGATATGAAAGGACATACTTCTTATATCTAAAAAATATGAAAGGATTCCTTATGTTTCCATTATCTCCATACTGCGATCCTTTTCCAACTTAGGTTGCTTCATTGATGCGAATTTCTTTTGAATATCTTCCATGATAGCGTTTTGTTTCAGCTCTAACTTATGATCAACAACAACCATTATCCTATCTAGCTCTTTTTTCATCACAAGATCTAAAGGAGATTGTCTAGATCCATCACAATCTTCTTCATCTTCTCCAATATCTTCTTCTTATATCATTGTTTTATTCTTATATCTCTTCTGTCTTATCTTTCCATTGGATCCAATTGGAGATTTTTTTAATCCTAGTAGCAAGCTGAAATCTGGTCCTGATATTCAACATTGTCCGTGAAAACATTGAAAAATTGTAGTCATATTTTTAAACTAATAGGCCCATCTATAGAGAAAGTAAAAATAAGGTTAAAATGAAGGGAATTAATAGGAGAAATGAGAGAATTAATTTTTTTTGAGTGATTCAGAAAATTACTGGCCTACATCGGCTATTTTATTTTTTTGTTTATTTCATGCTAGAATGGTCAAGGGTACAAAGGGATGCAAAAATGCAGTAATATATCTCAAATTTTGCAGCCTATCCTCTAGAAAAGTCAATATGATGCTAAAAGTTCATTTCAACTTGAAGAAAATTGTTATTTTTTTGAACATGGTTTATTAATGCCAATAAGTTTTGACCTCGAGGATCGAACTCGTAATATTCAATCCCGAAGTCTAAACTACCAATCAACTGTACCAACCCTATTGGTGAAAAAGATTATTTGTAGTTAAATTTATCAGTCGGAATTTTTGAAACTAGTTTCAATTTATCTATTAATCTACCTGAAAAGATAAGAGAAAGAACATGTCGATTTTGGACCAGATCCCAAGATTTGATGAATCGATATCGATCCATCCATGGATTGGTACTGATCCATGGCATTGACCTAAAATGGTACTTTTCCTCTATACTGCCGTTGTCTTTGAGGGAAAACTGGACATTCTGATGGATCAGTACTGATGCATCTCCAAATACCGAAACCTGTCTTTTTCATCAAAATAGAATGTAGATCATTTGTTCGAGAGATTAGGCTAAAATTTGCACTTCTAATGGATTGGTACGGATCCATCCATTGATCAATACCAATCTATGGACTTAGAAAAATTCATTTCCTTTTCTCCTTTTGATCGTTGAAGTCGATCTTCTTCGTGTCCCAAGTCCATGTTATTACTATTTTGTAAACCAGATCCATCAAAATGACAATTCGGTGAAAATCCATAGCGATAACTTAAAATTTGAATTTTGGTTGAGGTGTCCAAAGATATAGATTTAGGCATGCTTAGAACCTATGAACACAACCTACATGCCAAGATGCTTCACATAACAAAAGCGAAAATACAAAAATCCAAGATTAAGTTCTTAGATCGGTACCGATCTGACCCCTATGGTTCGGTACCGATCCAAGAAGGTTGCTCACTATCGGTCCCATCTTAAGCCTGACTATTATGAATGGAAGAAACATGATCCTACAAACCTATTTAAGATGAGGGCCTTGTCAATCTATTCAAGCTATACAAGAAAAATCAAGTTGAACACTTTATGTCCTTAGGTTCGCCATTAACCTAGAAGGATGACTCACAAGTGCATGAAACTTGCATTAAGTTAGTTTACATATAAAGTTCAATGACAGTCAAACCAAGAAGCATGGATCACCATTGATCCATGTCTATAATTTCAGGTAGAAAAGGATCAAGTCATTGATAGCAGAAACTCAGGTCACTATTGATCCAAGACATTCAATTCGGTACTGATCTATGGAAGTTGCTAATTTGGCCATGAGTATAACATCCTGATATTTTTAACCATTCGTATCCATACATGCCGGACTTGAATTGCTCAAAATACCAGATTGTTAATTTATATTTGGCAAAACAAAGCATATACAGTAAATAAATAAATCACATATTCACAGACACAGACTAATATACTATATGCAGCGGAAACAAAAAAAGTAGTTCATGAAGCTACTATATATACGTCAGAGTGAAATAAGATACAATAGAAGTTTCAAATGCAATAGTCAAATACAAGATCAGAATACATCACCGGAATCAACTGAATAACTGCAAACTGAAAAGATGTAGATGGATCTGCAAACGAAGCTCCAACTCTAAAGGTGAGTCTCAAAAGCTGGTACACTCAGTCTGACCTGAGCGTAAAGCAAAACATAAAACACTCGAGTCAGGATTAACATTCTTATATCAATAAATACAACTCAAGTGAAATAATAACTGAAATACATGTAACTTAAAGGATGTTTGGGATAACCATCCTCTAAGGATCCGTTAAACTATCGACTATGTAGTAATATACGCTATTATAATAATGTCTAAAGTAAAGTATAATATGTTTTAAAAATTGCGTTAAGGCTTTACATTTTCCATCTTAACACATTTTATAGTGCCAATAGTCTATAGAGTACCGTAGTCCCTAGAATGGTATCGAAAGAGTGCGTCCGATCAGAGGAGCTACCTCATTGGCCCGGAATCGCTTCTATTTTAGCCACCTTATGCCAACTCACGGGAGTCGGGTCCACGTATATGCCTAATAGGACGTCGCTATCATCCTACTTTATTCTAGAATCTCCACTGCGTCCACAGTTGTTGAATTGGTTTTCGGAGTTGGAAGAGAGTATGACAACTTTCGATCTCGGTCTCTTTAACAACCAAATGTTATTATAACACCACGGTCATTTCAAAATAGTTTATACTTCAAAACCAAAATATCATTGTCATTTCAAAATCATGTCAATACGATATCATTTCCAATTCAAATATATCCATTTCCAAAATCATAGCACTTTCAATGTTATAACACTTCCGAAACCAAACACTTGAAATCATAACTTGGAAATCACAATACTTTGGAAATCATCCTTTAAATAGTTTAGATTTTAGAATAGTATATAAAAAAAAATAGTTTATAAAGTAAAATAGTTTATATAAAAGAGTTATAAATTAAATAGCTATATTAAAATAGTTTATAAGAAAATAATTTACATGGAAATAATTTATATGGAAATAATTTATAAAGTAAAATATATAAATAGTTTTTCTCAAATTTCACAAATCCAATTGCAAATCAATTAGAATTCCAAAATTCAAATTTCATCAAGTCTCAAATCATCATTCTTAATTTAATTCGGTTTCTTAATAAACTATTTCAAATTATCGATTTCAAATACAGATTTGAACCACAAAATAAAACATTTTCAATTTCAATATTTTTAAAGCTTTAAATATTAAAACATTTCAAAACTAAATGTAATGACCCGATTTTGCGACGTCCAAAAATCAACATCAATACGTCCACTGTATCAAATGTCGAACCATCAAATGCCGGAAAAACCAGACCATTGGGTTAAAGAAGAAGGAGATAGAATAAGAAATAGAAAAAAACAATATCAGAATCTCACAATCGCAGCGGAACAATAATAATAGATAAATGATTGATCTTTATACAAAAAGAACTATACATGTTTATACATTACATCATCAGAGTACATGCAAATCCATAGCACAACTGGACGGTTATATTAACCTATCCTCACCAAACTAACCATGCAGTAAATCAGACACAGCGGAATATACAACAATACGTGTGATACGTCTCGCCATCCAGCTCGTCTCCTGAGCTCCACAGCATCCTTTCCTGTACTCTATGATACTCGGTCTGACCCGAGCATTATAGTTAAATAACACCCGAGTCAGTCTGAAAAACCAGCGTGAGAAAACACACTCAATTGGATTATTAAAGTTTCGAAAATCCTTTGAAAATAAAGGTATCTCGTAAGACCACGTCACAAATAAACATGTCGGGTTTTTACCTTACGATAACCAAAACATTTCTTATCAAATCCTCTGATATTATAGTAGCGTCTATATACAAATACTTATTCAAATAGTTGAAATTGTTAAATTCATTAAATTCCAGCAAATACTAAGTTCTATAAACAAAACCGTAAAGGCACGTAGGGAGAATGGATTTCCATCAATGGCAGGGATATTAGGGTACCACCCGTCACAGTACGTGATCTAGATCACCATACTAAGGATCCACCTTGATTACTGCATCACAAGACCGGACTACCCCTTACTGGATAGCCCGAATAAGATCACCCCATAGTTGGGATCAGCAACCGCCCACGCAGCCGAATAAAAGGGACCTCTAGACAGGGATGACCTTACCTTAATTGGTTGCTAGCCACTTAGCCTTATGTGCACCTCCCCTGTTCTAGCCATTCCTGGTTGATGAGGCTCGAGCCTATGCATTACCTTTTTAGCATACATTCACGTAAAATGCTCATCGTCCTTCTAACGATGTTCTGATAGCATTCGTCCATACACGTCCGTTCCGGGTTCGAAAGGAACCGAAGGCACTACTCCTACTACATCCATTTTGGAATCACCCTCAGGATTAGTAGCAATTAGCCCTTGCACTTCACTGCTCCATCTTCGTCTCCAAGCTCATGTCTTCCTAATGAAACGCTCAAACCGGATCAAAGTGGTTTTCGAGAAATTAATCCCGATCCCGGTCTCTTCGAAACGATCAGCGCATTGTCCAATATAGATAGTCAGCTATTTTATTATCAAATAACATTCACAAACAACCATCAGACTTTAAATAATTTCTCAAACTATTTATTTCAAAATATCTTCGCAAGATATTTTCTATATTTCAATCCTTTGAAAATAGTTTTCAAATCACTTCCCTCTCGCAGAATAAATTCCCAAATATTGTTTATTTCCACTGAAAATTTCCAAGTCTAGATACTTCAGATTTAAAATAATTTAGAATCGCTTACCCAAAAATATATATACTTCAAAACATTTAAAAATAAAAACCACTTAAAATACTTTATTTAAGTTACTAGTTATGAAATTTTATAATAACTTCTAATGTAAAACTTAAGCCGAAACAAATTTAAAAATAAAAGTTACGAAATTCTACACAAATTTTTCAAATAAAAACTTAAGCCAACTATCTTTAAAAAAATCTGCTTTATAAAATATAAATATTAATAATTATTTTTTTAAATCATAATACCAATTAACCTTTTAAAATAATTACTACTATAATTAATTTAATAAAACACTTACCTTTAAAATTTTAACCAATTTAAATTCTAATTCTCAAAACGTTCTTTTGAACAACTTTAAATTTTTTAACTTAACTTAAAAACCTTCTTGAAAACGTACTTGGCTTTTCAGGGAAATACACTTTTCTTTCACACCTTTAAAAATAAACCCCTATTTATTTTTAAAACAAATTACCAATTCCTTTATAAATTTCCATCCTGAATTTATACTTCCAAATTATCCTTTGATAAATATTTCACTTATTTATAAACCCTGTTTATAAATTCCATAATCTCATTCTCCTTTAATTTCAGTTTCAACACTTAATCAATTTTCAAATCAATTTTCAAAACCAACTTCATTTTAGAATAAATTCCTTTACTTACTCAATTTATTTCGAAACCCATAAATTCCAGATTTACCCCTTTATTATGATTTAAAATCTTATTTGAACTAAAAATACCAATTTCATACTTTATTTCAGAATTCTTCTTTTATTTCTTTCCAAACCATTTAAAGTCTGAATTTTAAAATAAATTTTTAAACAATACCACTTAAGACCTCAATTTATTTCTATTTATTCAAAATCTCTTTTTCCATACTCGGGATTTATTTATTAGAATTTAAAAATAAATTTTTATCCTTTTCCAATTCATTCTTTAATTTATTCCAATTCTCTATAATTATTTAGTTAAAGATTTCCCTTTTTATTTCCATTAAAAATCCAAGCTTTATATATTTTTCATTCTCTCAAATACCAATATATTAAACCAAGCATAACACTCAATAATTTCAATTTCCAATATAATCTATAGAATCATCATAGACTATCACATAAACATAGACTATAAAAATGTCCACTACTTTAAGGAATCCAATTGGATCCCTCTAACCTGTTCCCTGCATCCACAGATGTTAGCACAACAATTTAAAATACCAATTCCACTTCAAGGCCGGATATCGCGGTATAAAGGGTCATCCGCTATTATGCGGGGTGCATAGGGTCTCATACGCTATATAATGCGGGAAATCAATCACTCCATATATATATATATTATTATAATATCACATCCAAACAATTTAATCAATCAACCAATAATTTAAATTCAAATTATTTAAATTAACAGTAATCCAAATGAGTGAGATTAACTCATCTTTGATTTTTGATTTGCAATCTGATCCAAACGACTTGTTTTTCTTCACAGTTTTGGACCTTGTATAAATATTTATACGGTTTATTAATAATTTAGGCTAATTGAACAATCTATTGTCATTTAATAATTTAATTTAAACGAATTCTTCTTTAATAAATTATTTTTGGTGGCTAAAATAATTAGTTAAAAAAATTAATTATATTAGTAACCTATTTTAAAATAAATTAGTAAATTTAAAATGTAGGTATGTATATTTATTTTCCTTTTAAAACTACATATACCCTTATAAAAAAAAATTTAGAATCCAAAAAATTTAGCTCTTATTATTTTTCCTTGTATATATATTAAAAATGGGTATGTATATGAATATATATATATATTATTTTTATTTTCTGTTATAAATTAGAACATGCTTGTGTATATACATATTTACTAAGTTAAAAACAAAATTATTTGATACCTTGCTAAAATAAATTTTCTGTTTTACCATTTACCTACATATTTTTCAAAATTGGTTTGTGAGTATATATATTTATATTTATTATATTATTTTCCTTCTACAGTATACAAACATATGTATATAGATTCTAAATAAATAGTCTTATTTTCTTACTGTAAAATATAAAATCATATATATAATAAAAAACGGAGTACCTATATCGATCGGGCGATGCAATTCTTACAGATCGACCATTGATCGCACGCGCATCTCCTCAAATTTGAGCTCGCCGGCAAGGCAACGTCTCTCGATGAACCAAGCCCCCTCCATCGAGGTGCTTCCCCAAATCGCGAGCCTTCACAAGCTCGTACTTGCGACTTCGTGCTTCCTCCATGACAAGCCTCGTCCATCTACCACCAGGCTACTCGATTCCATCATTCGACCGCAAGATGATTCGACTTCGGTTCGAGTTGGATTGCACGAGGGAAATTAGCGATTTGAAACTTCGATTTTTTTGTTCTCTAAGATAAAATGTTTTGCCCTCTTTTTTTTATCCAACCAATCGGTTGGCTTGATTTTATTCGAACGAAGAAGATAGTTTTGTTCGATTTCCCTTTTTTTAACGAAATGGAAACACTTGTACGAGATATGAATAGGCAGGGGAACCCGTGCTATGTGTCATGCTAGCTACAATGTTTTGATGAAATTTCATTACTTATGTTTAAATTTAAATTCAAATTTAAATCGTCTCAATTTTCGCAACACCAAATCTCAACATCCTATCGAGGCATGCCGCTAGGCGTTTATAATGTTATACCCCTATTTGGAGCATAGTGGAAAAGATTTCGAGGCCTAACTCGATCGTATGGAGAAGATAGCCTTTTGGATCAAATTATTATACTAAATTATCGATATAGATTTCAGCGCGCCATACGACCAAACGATCACTCCAAAAACTACGAAAATTCAAATCCGATAATAATACACTATTACGGATCTAATGGAACTGGTTTCGTCGAATTCCAAGAATGTGTCTCGAAAGGCTATTTTTAAATATCGATATAAACGGTTAATTTCAAAACTTAACAAAAAACTTCCAAATTCAATTTTAAAGCTTCCATCATTCACAATACTATTAATATAAATTTTATAAGCCATTGAAATATTTTTAACAAGCCTAAAATTCAGGATTTAATATTTTACCCAATCTCTAGTTATTAAATTCAATGGCCAAATAAATATTGATATTTGAAATCCAAGTTAAACTAATTTCAAAATATTTAAAATCAATTAAATATTCTAATTTCAAATATCTAAAATTTCGGATCGTCACACTAAATTTGAAAATTCCATATATATATTTAAATTTAACTACATTATTAATTTTGAAATATCCACTTAATAAATCCAATATCACTTAAATAAATCTCGAATAATCTAAACTAAATATTCCCTTCAATTTAATCAAACTTGTCATTTAAATCACCTTAACCAAAGTCAAGTTATAAAAACCATATCCTTTAAAATCCCAAATTCAATAAGTTCCAAACCGATTTTAATTAAATATAATTCTTAATTAAATACCATTTGAAACTAATGTCAAATCTATCTTCCCAGCCTTAATTTATTAAAATCATTAAAAACTTTATATTAATATATAATTTAAATACTTAACCATACTATATTTAATAAAATCAAACTTTATTATTAATTTATTTTATATTAAATTTTTTTATATATAGCTTAAAATCGAAAATTTAACTATATAAAAAATAACATTTATATAATATCTGAAATCAATATTTATATAAAACCATATATTTCTTTCCAAAACCATAGAAATCATTTCAAAATATTTATATATATAGACCATACTGTCTGTATATAATTTTCTATCATATGGTCAAGTGTTATAGATATTTATCATTTCAATCCTTAATTTAAATATATACGGGTATATATATCATTTCAACCCGCAATCCCAAATTCAATTCAATGAAAATCACTTGGGTATATCATTTCAACCCATAACGATTTTCTCATATTCTGCAGATCGTTCGGCTATGTATCATTTCAACTATAGTGATTTCTACACTAACAGAGAACTTGCAGAGTGATAGCAGATATAACAGGCATATATCATCAATATAAATAACAGATAATGTTGTCAGATGTCACAGTTGAACAGATAGCATATATATATATATATATATATATATATCAATGTAAATAATTAACTACAGCATATTTCAATTGTTGTTTCAATTGAAATCAGATTTAATAAATATAAGAACATTAATCATGAGTGATTGCTCACCTTTCGAGGCTAGAGAGATTGACAATGAAGTTGAATTACGAAACCCAGGCACGAATCTCAAACAAGGCAAGATTGAACGCAAATTTGACGAGCAAAGCTGATAGATAAGGAATCGATGAAACAATCAGAATCAATTTGATAAAAACAGCAAGACTATATGTATATTATTATTATTTCCATGAAATCAGTATTCAAATTTAAAAAAAGTACTAAAATACACACATATATAATTAAAATTTATTGTTTTAATTAAACACATATATTAAAATAAAATCTTTATATATTTCCAAACCATTTTAATTTTAACACATAGATCAAAATTTCTATTTACAAATCTAAAACCCAAACCATCATATATGACCTACGTATATGATATATCATTAAGATCTATAAATTAAAAATAAATAAATATAAATATAGACTCTAACTGCTTCCATAATACTGCTATGAACTCACATATTAAATTCGAAAGTCAAAACCCCATGTACTTATATAAATATCTATACAAACTGATATATATATATATATATACACATATTAACATATGAAACTTATATGCTTTATAAAAACCGAGCTCCATAGCTCAGATGCATAAACTGATACAGAAAAACTAGTACATAAACTACAACCGAAAATACTTATATATACTAATATAAAAACTGCAATCAATTATGTACTTACATATACTTCATATATATATATAACAACATCTATACTATATATAAATCTATCCATATACTATACCAACCTCCAGAACAATATATATATATATATATATATATATTAGTAGATATATATATATATTTAAAGTTATCTGTTGTTATATACATATGTACTTATGGAATATACACACACACACACACTAGTAAACCGAAAAGAAGAATTTAACAGACTTAATAAACTTATACAGCATTTCACTAGAAGGACAAACTTTGCAGTCCAATTAGTTTCTTGGACACACATCCATAGAAATTAATATCAAAGCCAAAATCACCAAAATAATTACTTTTAAGGACAAAGTCAGCAGTCAAATTACTTTCAAGGACATAAATTCATAGGTTTTTAGGTCCTAGAAGCTAATTATTTTGCATTTTTTCCTTAAAAGTAATTATTTCAGTTGTGTGTCCTAGAAACTAATTGCACTTACTAAAGAGGCCCTTGTGGCTAATTTCCACACACACACACACACACACACACATATATATATATATATATATATAAACTATTATACATATTCTAATATATACGTATACAAATACAAATAGAGAAAAAAATGACATATAAATAGATTCCCAGGCACACTTATATACTATAGTATATACGAATGGATATATAAGTTTGACATGAATAACAATATATATCATTGTAATCCAAATATATACTAACAATTTATCCTAGGAAAAACTAACATGAATATACACATAACAAAACACATATATATTATTTCAAAAATCAATAT
This sequence comes from Allium cepa, assembly GCA_030765085.1. Taxonomy (NCBI): domain Eukaryota; kingdom Viridiplantae; phylum Streptophyta; class Magnoliopsida; order Asparagales; family Amaryllidaceae; genus Allium; species Allium cepa. Next base: position 1,015,512,684 of record CM060935.1, read on the forward strand.
ACATATACATATATATATATATATATATATATATGTATATAACTAAAAATGATGTTTTATACTTTATATATACCTACTTGCAAAATATATTGATGCATACCTATATAAAAGAGGGGTAGAGAAGAAGCTTCGGCGACAAAGCTCCAAGTTGGTGGCGTTGAAAGGAGGTAGGGGAAACAGAGGCTAGGTGTTCGACGACGTGCGTCTGGGTAGAGAAATGAGTGACGTGTCCCGGTAGGTCGACACTGACGTGGAAATAGTCGATGAGGACGAGGGCGGAGCTCGGTGGGACAGGTCGCATTTGACAATTGGGAGGAAGGCATGGTGTTGCGAGGTGGATCAGTGATGGCACTAGAGTCGGTTGTGATTTCGAAGGGGAGAGGCATGGTGATGAGGCCGGTCTTAGGTGGAAGAGAAAGTGGATGTTTGAGAGAGCAGGTGGCAAGAAGACGATGGTTTTTTTTTGAGGAAAAGAAAAGTTAATAGCAAAAGAAATATACAGCTATACATTTCATTCACAAAGGCAGAAAAGTGAAATGATCCAGCAGAAAAATGAACGTACTACAAGATATTAGTTGTTGGGAATGGAGAAAGTCACACACATAAATTCAGAGAAGGTAAACGCAGATGGCTGTTGAGATTATACAGTGGAAATATGAATGGTCACGGAAAGCCAAAAGCTAAATTGCAGAACCAATACGGAAATCGCTTCCGTAGATTTCGCCATCTCCGGGACTCTGAAACGCACAAGCGAATATGCTGCGCAGATCAGCACGACGAGACGATCAAAAAGGTATACAGATATCAATGATACGACTGAAATATCAAAAGTGGATATTCGGTAACAAAAATGCTGCTAATTTGGTCGAAATAAGATAAACGGGGCAATAGTAGTCCAAATTTGGCGAAAGAAATATGACATCTCATTCAGAAGATGATTTACAAATTTTCTATAGAAAAATATTCAGGTTTGAAAAACATTTTAATATCATCAAATATCAACTGATTTAAATTGAAATAGAATTACACGAGAAAATAAACTCTCATATTATCAGATGAAAATTTACTATTTGCTATGTTTAATTTGACGTATTCCAAATATTGTATTTGAATTTCCAATTTTTATCATTTAAAATTTCACAAAAATTAAATTAATTAAATATATAAAACCATAAAATTTATAGGTCGTTACAATGATCTTGTCAGACCATCTTCTTCACGACATCGAGGACATGGGGGAAACATGGTAGAGATACATCCGCTAATCTTCTTCTATAAATATGGGATGATAGGCACATTTTCAAGATCTTTTTTTCGACACACTAAATTTCTACACTTTTATTATAATTTCTTAGATTATCACCGATCCATAAACTACCGATCTATAAAATCACGTTTGTAAATACTTTGTAGAATTGTCAACAAAGCTCAATTGGATGTAGGCCAGTGATTAGTCGAACCACTATAAATCATTTGTGTTGTTCCTTCTCGTTTTAGTTTTCTTCGCTTTATTCTCCTCTATAAATTTCTAGACTATTTGTGCCAACTTTTTATGTAAATACACACACATACATATATTTATATAAATGTGTCTGTATATATGTATCTTACAAATAAAATTATATTAACCTTATTAATGGTCGAAATTTTAAATAACGCATATATATATTTTTCATTGCTTACTTGTATAATCTATGCGATGACTAAACTGACATATCTTCGTAACATACCATAAATGTAGTAATCATAGATCTCAATGTTTATTTATTAACATGTACCATTTGTTGGATTATGTATATCTTATGTTATATGCCATATTTATAAGTTACCGTGTTTGTGTTACGAACACAAACACATTATGAATCAAAATAAAAAATTAATCTAAAGTGATATAACATAATATTGGATCAAAAAATTAGTAAATACAGATCATACTAATAAATACAAATGTTTTATTTTAAATCAATCAAATTTAAATTTATCGAATTTAAATTAAAACAAAAAATACTTTTAGCAAAATTCATAAAATATAATTGGGTGAAAAGCGTATTGTTCATGTTAACAAAAAATACAATGTAGTGGAAACTAATAAAATTATTTACTTTTCAAATATCCTCTTTTTATCCAACTACTAATGCACCTGATGCAACAATATTTCACCGGGCAATGAACTTAAAGATCCTTTGATGTTTTTCCGAGAAAATCGAGCAACAAAGTTGTCTAACACCTTAGTATATTAGTTTTCAAAGCTATAAAATTAATTAAAATTTTCTACTCAAAATATATTGAATTGATGCAAATTTGGTAAAAAAAGATTGAGGTTGATTTGAGTTAAGTTCATGATCGGTGTTTATTGTTATGATTTTAAGAAGTTTAAAAAATGAATGCTAATTTTTATAGAAAACTAAGAAAATGAGATGTGGGTTTATAAAGATAGGAGATGTCACATGAGAAAAGAGGTGGCTAAGAGAAGGAGAAAAGTTAGTATATACGGTAGCATCCTATAGAAATTGACTAAAATTATATGGAAGATAAGAGAATTCGGTTAGGATATAAAAGAACAATATTGATTGTAAGTTTACCAAAAGAAATAATGTGCATTAAAGTAGCTGTTAAGAATTTATGCACTGCATAATTAAGATTAGATATCATTAGCTGTAAGTTAATGATACAATGTTTTGAGGAATTAAGACATTTTCTTAAAGGCCAAAAAGAAATGCAATTTCCATAAAAACATCATCCTTAAGTTTCAAAGTACTCAACCATCCTTCCTCCAAAATAGGTTATAAATAAATTTATCCTCAAGTTTTGGGGTATATGTAGAAAACTATGCAAATATCTGCAGGGAAATATGCAGATATTCAAAGTTACTGGACTATAAATGATTGCAGATTACTTTAGAGATATTTGCAGATATTTTCTTTTCAAAAAATTTTAATGAAATATCATAAAAGTTTGTTTTGATCATAGAAGCATGCAATTAATTTTTGAGTTTAATTTTTGAAAAAAAAAGTTTCTTTTTACGGAAACTAAAAATAATGGTGTAATTTAAAACATGTTTTTGGAAAGGGTTGTTTACATACCAATTCTGAAAATAAGGAGCATAGCAAAATTTCCATAAGAAAAAACATACCAAAAATAAAGGAAAATGCACTACTAACCTCAAGGGTGAATGAGAAATAAGAATACAAAGAGCTCGATATTCTCTTTTTAATATAATAGAATATATTTGTAGGTAACAAAGCAATCTACGTTGATATAAGTAGAAGATAAGACCTTAAACGTTCCACTCAATAAATAAGCACACTATAAACACATAAACATGTATTACTTATTTAACGAAGAATAAAGAATTAACATATAATTAATTAGTACTTTTAAAATAGCTACTACGATTGATTTGTATATTGTATAGTGATCTGTACATGGTAAAGTTTATCCATATTTTGGGAAATCCTGATAATTGAGCATGATATTTTAAGAAAAGAAACATACGAGTATTAAACATGCATTGAACATAAATAGTGCATATAATCTTAACTAGGAATGCATTAGCATATAATAATTAAAAAATGCATATTGATTAAACATATTAGATGTAAAATATTGTAGATAAACTTAACCAGGATGGATGCATTCACATATATTTTACCAATTAATGTATATTCATAAAAATCTTTATAAGATTTATTTATGTCCAATAGAGTGATTTTTTTACTCCGCTACATTCATGAATTTGTAATCAATATTTCTCTATTTATCTGGCATACAAAATGCTATATAAAGGATGAAATCCGTTCAGTTTAAGCATGCCGATCAACAAGTAAAAGGGAAAAATATCATAATTAATCGCTGCTAAACTCAGGAAAAATTTATCTACTTTCTCTCTTCCTTGGCTCTTATGTCATTTGTTCTCAATTCAGGCGAATTTCCTTAACTTGTATGTTAATTAGACGCAGGGCCGGCCCAAGCAAAGTAGTTGCCCCAGCCCAATAAGTAGCAGGTTAGGTAAAATTAAAACAACATGTTAGGTAAAATTAAAACAACATGCTGAGATTCGAACCCTAGTTGCCCAGGTCCATGCAAGATGATCCTACCACTGCACCACGAACCCAATTAACATTGTCATGATAGAAAACATTATTATCATAATAAATTTCTAAATCCATCATCACCTCCACCCGTTGCCCCTGTCGGAACGGATGCCCTAAGCGGCTGTCTTGCTCGCCTTGCCCTGGGACCGGGCCTGATTAGACGCATAATATTTATAATTAGTAACTATTATATTTTATTCAACCTAATAACTTTCTTCTCTACATAGATTTTGTTGATGCCAGGTACGGTGGATGATGAATGCCCAAATTCTCAAGGTTTATATGTGTTAATTAAAAACTGCTACATGGCTTGTATCAGAGCTTATTTTGTTGGTAGAAATTGTGTTAATTCATCCCTAGGCAATGAGGCTTCAAATTATTGTTATTGCTTTACTTAAGTACTCTTTTTGTACATTGATCTATTTTTGCTTATTAATAAAAGATAAATTGTATTTAAAATATTATTTAGGTTTCTCATGGTTAGCATAATATTTGTCAAACCTGATCAGACTATTGCAGAATTATCCATGATTGATCATATTGGTTTTATTATCTAGACTAGAAAATTATTACAAAACTATCCACGATTTTTTGTAGTACTTAGACAATTATGACAACAATTATTACGTGCCTCTGGCCCCATTAATGCATGATCACAACCATTAATTTTAGGAGCACTGATTTTATTAATTATTTCAGAAACAAAATGAATGGTGTTGATTTCAACGGGACAGGGAGGTCACAAGATTTAAGATGAAATTGGTCCTTATTTTAGTGTTACTGAAACCTACTTGGACTTTTTCTTTTATTGCGTACAACTGATGTTCCTTCACAATTAATCTTGTATTAGCCATCCCATCTTAAGCATCATACCTAAATTTGTATCGTACTACACCTTCATCCTAAATCTACAAGAAATCATTGTTTTAGAAGAACAGAATTAGAAAACCCAACCCTATATTCAATAACATGCCATACAAATAGAAGTGACGCATCTTATAATTTACCAACATTAAATATAAAAAGGGAAAAAAACCAACATTTATTAGTAACCTAGAACATTTAACGATGAAGATTTTGGCTAGAGAACATTATTGTGATAATGAGCGAGTCAATAAGAACTTACAGGTGGTGTTCATATGAGAGATTAAGGCATTTTATAAAGCTTAGGTGGTGTTTGAGTTGAAAATTAAATTTGTGTTTTTTTAATATATATGTAAAATGACATAACAGAGAAGGAAAGAAAAATCGTAGTCATTTGAACAAAAGGGGGAAGGGGATGAAAGAAAATTGTTTTGGATATTTCTAAGATGGGGGAAAAGGGAAAAAAAATCATTTTTAACTACAGGTAAACAGGCACAAGGAAGAAGTTGCAAAAAAATTTAATCTTAAAGACAACAAGTTTGCTTTTTAATCTGAAAAACACTTTTTAGTGTAAATCACAGAATGATAGCTATCATTCTGTGATTTACACTAAAAAGTGTCCTTCAGCCTAAAAAACAAACTTCTTGTCCTTGAGACTAAATTTTTCTCTAACTTTTTCCTTGAGCCTAAAAACTTCTTTTAACTATATATATTAGAACAATTTTTCAAGTCGATCATTTTCTATCCCTTCTCCTCCTTACATGTATTTTAATAAAGTACATATGGAAAACACAAAATAAAAAACTCGTTTTCAAACTAAAGACTGCAAAGGTTTTTTGTAACCGTCGGGCCTACTATTAGAGCAAGTATAAGTTTAGTTTCTCTGATGCTGATTAGTGAAGTGGATGCTTCTTCAACTAGGTAATGTAGTTGAATTTGAGAAGTCATGTGGTTGAGAGAACAAAGGAGAAAGAAAACCATGGCATGTTCAAGATTTGGACTTAACACAAAATATGGAAGTTGGCACAGATTAAAAATGAAAACAATCCATTAATACGAAAACAGTTGTTTTTTTAATATGAACTAAAATTAAATATTATACTCCAAAAACATCCCATATTTTTTCATCCTCTAAACCCATCTCCCTTTTTTTTCTCTTAAGACTGCTATTAACAAAAAACAAGTAAATGTTAAGGGGAGCCAAGTTATAAGGTTTTCTAGTAGAATGTTAAAATTTTCTAAGGTACACCAAACTCAATAAAAGAATTTCGTAAATGTACTAATTTTTCTCACATATTGTACTAACTAGGTAATTTGGTATATTTATTTTTCTTTTCCTTCTCTTTGAAGTCATGAATTTTAAATAAACGGAAAAGATGCTAGTAAGAAAAAAAGCTAAATAATGGTGAAAATTTTGGATAATGCAAAATTGTAACGACCCTGGATTTTGGCCCTATTTATTTTAATAAATATTCAAATCAATTTAAATAAAATGTATACTTATTCATTTGAAACGGATATAATTTTGAGATAATTGCCATTGTTTATATAAATGGTATTTTTAAAAGGAAATTGATTTGAAAGTTTAATAAATTTTCTCAATAATGTTCATAATAAAATTTGTCTTTAATGATTAAATTAAAATATCTTACTTTGTTTATATTTGGTGAGTATACATATGAATGATGATGTTTGGAATAGAATCAAAGTTAACCAATATAAAATATAAATGTGAAGTATAAGTCAAACTTATGCATATAATTTAAATAAAATACAAATGGTGATAAATATAAAATAAGTGTAAATGTAAATAAATCATATTGTACATAATTTAAATATTTATAGTTAAATACAATAAAATAAATATAAAGGAGGAGTAAACTCACGAATCTAATTTTAAATATGGACAGTTAAATTATAAATATAAGAGTATTAACTATAACACATGAATATAACTAGATTAAGAAGAAAGTATAGAATAAAAACAATGTATAAAATAAAATAACATAGCTTTTAATTTGAGAGCGTGAAATAAAATAAACTTGTAAATATGTAATATAAGTATAACATAAAATATAGTTGTAAACATGAATCTATTTGAACATAAGTACAAACTAGAAGCTGTTAAAACAAAAACTTTAACAAATGTCTTCTTAAGCAAATCTTTTCGCAAATAGGAAAAAAAAGGAACACAGGTCTTATACCTGCAAGTATACTTACATACAAATTCTTTTACATAACAAAACATAATAACTATACAAGCTAATTAAGGTACAAAGAAAATATGTATAAATGAATAGCTTCTTGTGCAAGCTTTGTTAGCCTGCAAAGTGAAAATGAACAAATCAACCTGCAGCAAAACATTTTGTTTATATGTTAATAAGAGAGCAAGAGTTCATATCAAATAAAACATTAGTACAGACCAAAGTCTGCAAATAACTTTATGTATATTGTTGTGTCAGCTAGCATTAATCATGTGTTAACTTAAATGTAAACACAAACATTTAATTAGCACTGCATATTGTCCTTTCAGGTTTTATAACAATCTCCCAGGCGAAATATTTGATTTATCTCAGATTTTAGTACAACAAGATAAAGTAAAATGTCATTATATCTAGGAAAGGCTTATTTGAGAAGCTAATATCCTATATATAAACTGTTCTTAGTTGTAAATAACTCACCATTCTATTTGTATATATATATATATATGTATATATATCTGTGAGTTCAATCCATAACTTCAAAATCAACCTTGAGAAAAACAAAGTAATATAAACAAAACTGCATATTTTCAAGCTTAAATAAAGGTCAGGAAGCAAGAAGAGTTACAGGCATTCAAATTTTCAAATAACTGTCTTCTTTCTTCATCAAGCAAACATTCTCTCTGTTCAACTGCAATCTTAGGTGAGTAAACTTAACTTTTCTCAAGCATAAGTTAATTATATCAGTAAGAACATTCATGAGAATTATTGGCATGTGCTTTGTTTTGATATGTGTCTGAGATTATATACAAGTTGAACCTGGAATATTGAAGATGCTGAACTATGCTTTGTGTTACAGGATTGAAGCAATTAAAATTTGAATTGTTTTCATTTGATTATAGTAAGTTTAAATTTGTATTCATCAAAAAACTTGTTGCGTGAACTTCAATCAGAAGATTTTTGTGAAAACTGTACCAACATATTAGTAATTTTTATTTTTATTTTTGTTGTTTTCTCTGTTTACAGTCAAGCAAGAAAACATAGGTAAATTCAATCATATATAAAAGATAATTTAAACTTATATCTTGAATTATGACTACAAGTTATGATTTTTAAAATTTGAATGAGCAAATTTTAGCTCAATATATTAAGAGTAGTTTGATGTTGAACAAGAATTGAACTTTTATCAAATTCGAGAAAATTACTCATTATAAAATACTAAAATTCGAATCGAAGCAAGTATGAATGTGTGTGATCTTAGGAAAAATATTCAATAATTTTTCCGTTGCATAAAATTCGAATACGAGATCAACATAGGGTTTTCTGCGCGTTTTTGTACCTGTCAGTAAAATATGAAATTCGTCTCGTACCTATGACCGAGTGAATCGAGACGTGGTGGGAAGGTTTCTGGTGACGTTGACAAGGTGTGGTCATGTTGGCATCGCCTCTGGTGAACCGTGCGTGGGTAGCGAATCGATTTGGTGGATGGTCGCGTTTCTGTTTTTGAGCTTGAGGCCTAAATTTTGATTTGAATTCCTTTGCTGCAATTCGAGGTTGATTTTCAAGTTCTCATGGGATTTGTGGTTTGCTGATAGGATGGATGATCGTCGAAGTCCGGTCGTACCACCGTGCACGTGTACGGCACGGTGGCGTATCAACGTTTGCAGGGGGGAAAACGCTGTCTCGAGTCAATCTCGAGGAGATTGAACGTTTGCTTCGGGTTTTTCTTTGAGTTGAGTGCGTATATCCTCTGTTGTTTATTGTATAATTATGTTTAAATGAAAACTTGCTGTAAAAAAAAATAAAAATAAAGAAAGGGGGAGAAGATGAAGTTGCGTGGGAATGGAGGGGAGACTAGGGGAAATCCTGTAAGCAACTCGAAGGGCAATCGAGTAAGGATGGGGGAAGCCTCGGGTTAATATTTGCTTTGAACTGTTGTTTATAAAATAAAAGGGGAGTTAGGTAAATTTTGGGTTTACCAGGATTTAAACAGTGTAAGTTAATAAATGTTGACGATTAGAATTATTTTTATATACTAGTTTAATTATTAGTTATTGCATAACAATGTCTAAACTCTGAACTAATATTTTATTAAGTGATTAATTTAAGTTAATATAAGATTCATTATCGTTTGAGATTATAATTAATAATAAGTTAGTCTCCAAAATTTAAGGATGACTTTTGGTGTTTAATTTAGTTTAACAACTAATATTAATTAATTATTTTAGAAAGAAACTAAGGATAATTACATTAGAATTATAATTAGAGATTCGTTAATCAATGAACTTTGTGATTGATTAAATTGTAATTAACTACTTAAGTTAATTAATGAATGCTTAATAGATGATTAATTTGGTAATTTAATTACGAATTAATAATTAATTAATTAAGTAACTAATGGTTAATCAATGGATAATTAAGTCTTATAAGTTAATAATTAAAGTTATTGATTAATAATTAGGAGTAATTAACTAAGTAATTAAGATATAATTATTAATTAAGAGTTGTTTATTAATTAAACAATTTGAAATGGAATAAGTAATGAATTATTAACTAATGATTAATTTAACAGGATTAAGAGGATAATCCTCAAGTAATTGGTTTAATTGAATTGATTAAATTGAGAATTCAAGATGATTGCTTATGGATGTTGTATGTGTTGTATATTTGTTTGTGTTGTTTATTGATGATATTCTGTGATGCTCTCTGATGTGCTTTAATATATCCATGGCAGTTGTGTATGAATTATCTGTGATAAGTGTTATATTAATTCAATTGTTGAATTTAAATTATTAAACTATTTAAGTTAATTAAACAACTTGGCCTTTAAAATGGCGTTTGGATTTCGATGAGACCGGGATCGGGTATCCAATTGATATTCCGAAAACCACATCGATCCAAATTAAACGATAGGTTGTGAATTCTCAAGTGAAGATCAAGATCGTGCTTTCAGAATGCAAGGGTTATCGTCGTTGACTCTGAGGGTGATTCCAAAATGAGTGTGACGAGATAATGCCTTCGGTTTCGTTCGAACCCGGAACGAACTTGTATGGATTAAATGCTTTCAACACATCGTCAGGCGGGCGATGAGCATTCTAAGATATTTGTCCTAGAAAGGTAATCGCATCCTCAAGCCTCATCAACCGGGAATGGCTAAAACAGGGGAGGTGCAGCAAGGTTAGGTTGGTCATGCCCAAGCATGACGAGATATACCCCTGTCTAGATGTCCCTTTATTTCGGCTGTGTGGGCTGTTGGAATTGCGCACCAACTGCGGGGTTATCTTGTTCGGGACTGTTCAGTAAGGAATGGTTCCGGCCTTGTGTTGCAGGGGAGTTAGGGTGGCTCCTCGGTACTGTGATCTAGACCACGTACTGTGACGGGCGGTACCCAAGTAGCCCTGCCATTGTATGGGATCCAATTTCCAATAAACGCCGTACGTTTTGATTGTGCCCAACTACGTTGAAATGTGAGATGTAAGCATTTCAGCTATTTCTGTATTTTACTTGAAAATCCTAGACACTATTATAATATCACTGGATTTCCTATAAAATGTTTTGGTTAGCGTAAGGTAAAAACTTTCCCGTATTTATTTGTGGGGAGTCTTACGTGATACCTTTGTTTTAAAAGGTTTTCAAAGTTAAACAATTTAAACCGTTTACCCATACCAGACCCATGTCTGACCCGGAGTTTATATTTTGTTTTTCATAAACTTTCGGGTACCCAAATTTTTACGGGTAGCCAAGGGATTCAGGTTAGCTTTGACAAATTCTGGAGGAGCAATGGAGCAAGAGGCTTCATCGTTGTAGATATCTATCTAGTTCCGCTGTGTTAGTTGATGTATACTGTATCTCTGATGTATATAGTGACAGATGTATGTATGATTGTTATGTATATTGATATTGTATAACTCTAATATATGAAATCTATGTAATAGTTATGTGATATATTATATTTTGTTCCGTTCCGCTGTGAGATTCTGATGTTTTGTTCCTTTCTTTTCTATTCTTTTCTATTTCTATCCCTTTCTTTCTTAATGATGATACGTCTTTCTGGTAGTTAGAAGGGCGGGCCATCCCAAAAATTCCTTGATTTAAAATTTGAAAATATATCGCTTTATTCTGTTTAAGTTCAAAGTTATTGAATATTTAAAAATTAACAATGTTCAAATAATTTAGGTTCCAGATTTGATTTGAGTTTTAATGTAAAAGATGATTTAGAAGGGAATTTGTAAAGTGGAAATCATCTTGGTTATGGAAAACTAATTTTCGAGGAATATTTTGAAAAAAAAGTATGTTTATAAACGAGGGAAGCTCCAATACTATATATTTTATACTATATATTTTTCAATAATAACTTTATCTCATTTCCACTCAAATTCTGCTAACCCACTTCTCAATTCAATTAACACGACCCTTGATCTTTACCATTGCTATATGTATTTTCAACTATTGATCCACTTGTCACAATCATATAATTTATTATTCTACCGACATCCATACACCACTAATATACCTCATCCTTTAACTCAAACATTAAAACCACACTAAATGTAAATAAATAAAATTAATCACACACTATAAGTCAACTATATTATACTAATCAACACTGACATCAAATATTCAATAACCTAGTTATCACATAATTTCCTTTGTAAAATTTACTACCAAACCTTGGATAATTAATTATCGTAGAATTTTGAAAATTTGCTGTTTTCTATCTTTAGTAGGAAGTCTATTTATACCATTTTCGATCTAAACACACAAAAATTATTAACTAATTTTTTTGAACAAATACAAATTACATAATTTTGATTATACTCAATTCAAAACATAACATTCTAAAAACATTTTAAAAACATTGTTTAATCTTGAATAAAAAGGAACATCTCTATCTCCAAATTCTCTTATGTTGGAAAGTCAAACAAAGACTAAAATAGTAAAGATTGGGATGGATGAAGACCAAAGGGGGTCCTCTTCAATTATAATAGTATTTTTAAGTAGGAAATTAAAAGTTATACCCTTATGAAGCAAGAGAAAGACTTATAAGACAAATATTACAAAGGACAATTTGGATAATTATGGCACAAAGGTTAGTGCACATGCATATAGGAAATAGATCAGTTTTGAAGGGATTTAGACATTTGAGAATACATTTTAGACATTTGGAAATAATGTAGACACCCATATGTGAAGTTGATACGTATGAACAAGGATGTAGAGTAGAACTTGTGTTTTCTAAAAGGGATTCAGACGTTTGAATATTTTGATTTGGCATTCGAGATTTGTATTCTATGGTCTGAAAATTTTATTTGGACATCTGAATGAGAATCTATACGTCTAAATGCTTCTCTAAGCATCTAATGTTTTACGATGGATTTTGTCCATTGGTTTCGAAGGAAAATTTGGGAAGCGATATCTTTTGCAGCGAAGTTAGAATGAGATGTGATTTGGATCAGATTTCTTCCTTTTTTGAGGAAAATGCTCCGTAATGTTTTGGTAGTTTTTGAAATTACTTGATTTTAAGGCCCATATGAGACCCACTCTAACACGTATTCCCAAACCTTGGATTTTGAGATAGACCGAAAGAATTCATCAGAGAATAAAATGACGTGAAGGTTTTAGGTAATTTAAGAGATTTTTTTGATTTGTATGATGATATTTACACAGCCATCCAGTGATTTTTGTGACATGAAAACTAGGGTAATGTTATACACATTTGCATACAATATTGCAATATGGAATAAGTCAAGGTCTCTTAGCTTCGATCTTGGGATTAGATGTATACGACTATTTGTTACATGGAAGAGTATTGTATTGAATGTGCAAATTTTGGCAAATCAACACGTATGATAGAAGGCATTTTATCTTAGTAACACGACTATGGACCTTTGCAACGATGTAGCATGAGTAATACGCAAGAAGTACCTGTCACATGTTTCACATGATCATCAAATGGCAGTGGTTAGGTACATGCACGTTGATTCAAGTGTGATACGATTATAAGTAGTGGAGACTAAAGCACTGTAAGTATTGGTCTCGGAACACCCATAATTTTGTGTAAATTAATAAATAAATAATATGGGAAAATAGTAATTTTACATATAAGGAATAATATTAAATCTTTGGCTCTTGGGACCTATCCGATTGCATTTGGAATGTTGATACACAGTCAGAAATCAAATATATAACCTGTCAAACTTCGTAAATATGGTCGAAAAATAGAAAAAGTCAAAACTAGTGGCATATTCATAATACGTTGAATTTAAATTTCATCCAAAATATTGTCATTCTCTATCTCACTTTCACTAAAAACTCACCTCTTCTTAGAAAACCATAATCCCAAAATGAATCATAATTTCCCCAAATAGAATCCAAATTAAAAAAAATTAATATATGACACAGTTTACCGTGGAAAAAGGTATACAAATAAATCAAAGCTATCATGAAAATTTTGAAGGTGAAAAAATTATAGACAGCGAAGGAAAATTAGTATCTACATTTGATTAAAGAGGACAAACGACTGATCATTGAGTGGAATTATTTATATTTTCATATAAACAAATAAGACATAGCAATTCATCATCCTTAATGATTGAAATTAAACTATAGGTGATAAAATTAGAGAGTTATTATTTTTTACTGGAATAACTCATAGTTAGGATAATAAGCTATGGCTAGCTGATTACAAGGTCGATTTTGTCTAACTATTATTAGTGAAGTTGATATCCCCATAATCTAAAAGTGTAAAATACAAAAGTGCCCTAAAATAGAAATATTATATATAGCTCTTGATGACACAAATATGCTAATGGTGTTCATTTACTGATTGGGTTAACTAATTGACCAGAAATATATGAGAAGTTCAACAAATATGGAATGCCCATTTTAGTTCAATGATGGAATGGAGAAGATACAATGATCAGGGAATATGATAGTATAGACGAGGATGTACTGGTGCTCATGTCGGTCCTTGGTCATCCATCATAGGTATCGACTGCCATAGAAAAAGCATGGAAGTTGGTTGTAGAGATGGTATAGTGACAACTGAAGGCAACATGGCATAAACCGTTTGGAAGCGTGCATAATAAGGAGTGTTGGGTTAGTGTGTGACCTGGCTATGGCGGTCTTTAGGTGGCAAAGTTACATTAAAAGTCGGGCGGCGGGGTTGAAAGGACATGACATTGAGTTGATTGAATCTCTGTAGCAAGAAGAACTATATACACACATGTAACTATTAAATAATAATAAAACGAATAATATAATATAGAAATGAGCCTACCTTTAATGTTTACAACTCTCGCATCGACCTTCGGTGCATGTGTGGTTCATGGCATCATGATCATCGTGAGACGAGAAATATTTAGAGATTTTGTTAGTTGTGTTTTGAGATGCTTCAGAAAAGTGCCTTATTGGGTTAGATTCGTTATATAGTTTTAAAATAACGGGTTAGGGTTTGACCTCAATAGTGTCACTACCAATTTCTATGATTGGAAATTGAAACTTTTAGCTCAATAGTGTTTTATTTAGGTCGTCACATGTTTGGAAATTTGATCTCAATTGTGTGGCACATAGAAGGCATATGATGTCGTTTGGTATGACCAGTGACGTCTAGCAATAGTGTAACAACCCACACCCTAGCGGCCCTAAATTTTCGTTAAATTGAAAATCCAAGTCCACCAAAGTATAAATCGTTGGTTTGGTGTCCTGCAAATAAAACAAAAGATGCATATCAAAGCTTTAATGAATTAACATACAATGGAATAATTTAAATATGATAGATCACATAAGCACTGGCCAAGGTTTGACACTTCCTAAAATCAAGTGTCCTTGTCAGCATCGAACACGCCAATAACTGGTACGTGTCTTTTTAACTATCTTGTATTTTGTAATAAGAAGAGGTTCAGAACAAATTTCTGGTGACTGGTAAATTATACATCTTATACATTACACTAGCTTATGCCGATTGTTGACTATTTCATGTTATGTCCGATTATATTATTAGTCATTTCGACTTCATCTCCACATACAAATCGTTCCCATCAACCTATATATATATATATATATATATATCTACGGTCCCTTAATGTGCCTAGATATAATCTCCATTAGTATCCCTCGTTCAGCACCTCATAAGGATCCATTGCCTTATTGCATCATAATCATCGTATAACTTAAGGAAATTCTACAGTGCGCACCAACAACTTCTACTCCATTATGCCATATTCTCTTTGGGGATTTTCTACCTTTTCTGCTTTCTCGGCTCAGCTAACCATACTGTCCATATATTGAAGGAATCACTGCATGGATTAACTAGCATTGTCCTATCAAACAAACTAACAAGCAAATGTCACGATGCATAAGCTAACTGAATTAAACCAGGTAGGTGGCATCATCCACTTAGGTGTAACATTGTCCTTCTCATTGATAGCAAGGGATTAATGACGAGCTCACAACCTATGCAAGCCAAACCCTAGTTTGGTACCACACGCGTTGCATAACATCCGACCCTATCCATCGTCCGTTAGATTGCTTGGTGCAATCAAGGAAATCCTCCACTCTAATAAATTTGAAGCGGACCTACTCTGACTGTGCGAGTCAAGCCTCGACATCCGCCTAACGATCAATATGACGCCCCCCCTCTATACTCATGCTAGCCAAGGACACCACTGGGTAATGCCGTCGACTAGTGCGAAGAATAAGGCTGTTGAGGAGCGACCATCTGTGTAATTGCTTTGTGTGAGTACCGATATGTCAGATAGTATAACATGCATTTCATTTCAAGAGGAAATCCAACATATCAGTTACAATCTCAAAGCTACTACACAGTGGCTATGTGTTCTTTGAAAACAAATATAGAAATAAGCATAATACAAATCAATCACAGATATTCATATCACTCAGGCGGAAGTAGATATGAATATAACACATAAAAGTGTACATCAAAGTGGTGGTCATGCAAGATCCACTACAGCGCAAAAGAATAGATACAAGTGCTAGACAAAAGCATATGTATACATCAAGGAGTCTCTATCTCGAATGTATAATAACAAAAACTACTAAACTAGAGTAGTTAACCAAAAAATAAAAAGCTAGTCTCAACTGAGGAGCTAAGCAGAAGCACAGGTAACATCTCGGTCTGACCCGATTATTATTTAATAAGAAAATAATAAACGGATCAGTCTAGCTATAAATATCAGATAAAACGAGATAGGATAAGAGATATGACTAAAGCGTATGATAACAATAATGCCATACTGTGACAAGTATACATTTAACAACAACAAAAATCATACAGTATCTCAAAAATCTCAAACACAAAAAAGAATGTCAAATTCTTTAAATTATTCGCCAAAACACAAATATTGATTAAGCTTATCAATATAAATATCAAAATTTTAGCGAAACAAAAATATAAATCATTAACTAGAAATCCAAAAAGCACAAATGAGCCGAAGCTCCTCCAAATGAGTCGAAGCTCCTCAAAACAGGGTATAGTCCCTCATTGCGGACTATGGGCCGAAGCTCCTCCAAATGGGCCGAAGCTCCTCCAAATGGGCCGAAACTCCATAAAAATTGAGGTATAGTCCCCCACGTGGACAAAGAGAGACGAAGCTCAACATAACAGGGTATTGTCCCCCACGTGGACAAAGAGACATCGCACATCGCTAGTCTAAATCACAAAATGATCATCATCGATCAAAAAAAGTGTCAGTTACACTAAGCTAGTAAATAAATGAGTTTAACTTCATGTCTCATAATCACTGGCTTAACTTAAATATTTACAAACAAATTGTAGATTTCCACTCGAAGGTTGTCACAAGAGTTTCAATCGAACGAGTATATGAATTAACCGACAAAGTAAACGCAAACGTTTCATACCACTTGTTTTGCAAAGTTGTTTAATTGGATTTATCGAACAAATGAGGAAAAGGTTTGTATATACTAATAGATTGAAAAATGGTTTTACAAACAAGCTTTGTATTAAAATAGAGTTGAAATCATCTTTGTGAAAGAGTTTGAATGTTTACTACTAGTATAGAAAACTTCGCATTTTAAAGTGACAAACCATAGAAAACGATAGTAGAAACAATCAATCACCAAAAATTCACATTCGAAGACGTGAATCAAGTCTAAAGAAATTGATACCAAATCCATCAAAATGGATATTCCCATAAATCCCGACGAAGAAGTCATCAAAATCGATAAATGATAACAATAAATCGGATCATCATGAATTGATTAAAAATCGAAAACCCGCACGAAAACTGCCTAAAATAGGCTAAAAGCTCATTTCCCAGGTTCAGTCGACTGATACATGCCTGGAAACTCTCGGTTTCCAGGTTCAATCGATTGACCCTGTAAGTCAGTCGACTGATATAGGGATAGAAAATTTTCTGTCCCTAGGTTCGGTCGACTGACCTTACAGTTCAGTCGACTGAACTGGCAGTAGCAGTATTTTCAACCTTGCCCTATGGAGGGAAAAAATCCTACCGGATACGATCAGACGAGCAACGGAGAGTAGAGATTTATGCCAAGCGACAACCCAGCCTTATAGGCTCTTCGATATACCCCAAAAACATGTTCAAATAGGATTTTTATAAAATTGTTCAAAAAAACCCAAAAATTGGAAAATTCACCAAATCCATTCAAATCAAAAGCAAATGAACATGAATAGATGTTAGGAATTCATACCTAAACGCAAAGAAGGTTATAGATATAGATGTGAGTTCAAAAACTCACCTTTTACTCAAAAACACAAGTGAGAAGCTATAGGGCAAGGCAAGAACAACCACTCTTCAATTTCAATCCAAGAAGCTTCAATCTAAGCTCATAAGAAAGACATTTCCTAAGTTAGGGTTTAGGAAATTTCTGAAATTGAAGAGGAATTGAGATGGAGAAGATAAGAGAATGCTTACCTAAGCTTCTCCTTGATTTCTAGCTTGAAGTTGATAATTCCTAAGAGAATTAGGGCTTAGGAATTCCTAAATTCTTTTCTCTTCCCTCATTTTTACTAAATCTTGAGTGTTAGGAAATATTATGAAGGAATGAAGAGGAGTGGAGTTGGATTAATATGTTGGGTTAATGGGCTGAAACCCAAACCCAAAGCCCTAAATGAAAACATCAAAATTTTAATCAACTCTAAACATATCGATGTTTATACTCAAAAAGGCTGCAAATGCCATTTTGAACTTAATGGAAGTGGTCTCGAGTCCTAATTCGACTTTTTGCAAAAAATAGCATTTTAGATTTTAATTCGACTAACGATGCTATATTTAAATAAAACATTTGAATATATAAATGTAAAATATGTAGGTTGTTACAGACTCCCATCCTTAAAGAAATTTCATACTCACAATACTTAAGAAGAAAATAAAGAATAACAACCATAAAAGCATAACAACACAAAAGAATAATTTAAAATGAGAAGTTCACCATAAAGAGCACGAGAGAGTAAGTCCGGATGTGTTAGCTCATAATTCAAATTAGGTGAAACTTCAATTTCCTCAATAGCATCAGGATCAAGAACATAATCGGAATCCCTAAGGCATTTCCGTAGTTGAGAGACGTGGAAAACGTCATGAATAGCAGAAAATTGAGCCGGTGCAACGACGTAGTTCAATGATGGTACGCCCGAGGAACCCGAAACTCGAATAGTTTGGAAAAACGACGTAATACAATAACGGTACGTCAGATGAACCTGTCAAAAAATCATTCCATGCGGACATCATCAAAGAAACAACCATTTGTTGTTTACGACTAAGGGAATAGGCAACACGATTTCCCTTTCCAAAGTATAAAGAATATTAAGATCAAAAGAAGCAAGGAACTCGAGCCAACGTTGTTGATGCAATTTAAGTTCCTTTTGAGAAAATAAATACTTCAAAGATTTATGATCGGTGTGGAGAAAAAAAATTCTCCCAAAAATAATGGTGCCAATTCTAAAAGCAATAACAATGGCCGCGAACACTAGATCATGAGTGGCATACCTAGTCTCGATAGGATTTAATTGTATAGAAGCATAAGTGATAAAACTCTTCCTTTTGCAAGAGAACGACACCCGGACCAATACGACTAGCATTGGTACAAACAGTGAAGTCTTGGTTCCCTTCGGGAATCACAAGAATAACAGTATCGAAAAAGAGTTCTTTTAATCCTCTTTCCCGAAAAGCCAAGACTTTCAAAATCACAATTAACTTTATGTAATAATCTATCTACAAAAATTTACTTATTCCAAGTCAATTTACCGTGTCAGATTGTCTCATCATAGCGCTTAGGAGATTCCTATCAATAACGTTGATCAGGCGCATCGACTAGAATCCTTAAAGCACTTAATGGGCAATACAACACAAAATTATCTTCTATATGATAAAAATGTCTCTTAAAAACTTTGCGAACATTCTTTACTCATTTTAAAAATAAAATCAATGATACTAGTAAATATCTTATGAAAAAGATTGGCAAATTTTTCGAATTGTTGTTTTCATCCAAAATCAATGAAAACAAGGATAGTCTCATCGAAGTATTCGTAGAATACTTGATTCATAGGATGGATGAAATAAACTGGACAACTCGAATGACATCACGAGTGATTCATGAGAATCATAACTAGTGCGGAATGCGGTAAGTAAAACGCTACCCTTCGTAACTCGTAACTGATGAAAACCGGTGGCAAGGTCGAGCAACAGACCTTAGCAACACTCACTAGATTGCTTAGGTGGGAATCCTAAGACAAGCTTAAAAATACCGAAAAATTCACAAACTACATGAACGTGGTAAATAACATTTTCCTCATCATATGGGTTCAAAGAATAAAATTATGCCGTCGAATTGGAAATCGAAATCATTAAAAACAATAGAATTCTTCTTAACAGATTGAGAATGTCGAAGATGGATAGTCCCCTCGGGACATAGGATATGGGCTTCATAATGATTAAGCCAATCCTTTCTCAAAAAATCAAGTTCGAAGCTTAAGTAACGCATAACATGCAAATCGGCTAGAAAAATCACAGAAATCACATAAAATAATCTTGACATCTTCAAAAGTAAACTGAGTGTTGCAGATCCACCAATCGGATTATCAATTCTCAACGAAGTCATCAAGCCCAAAATGTTTAAAGAAAAAAAAGAATCAACATGTTCCTTTGACATAAAAATAATGAGATGAATGCATATCAACAAGAACTCAAAAAGGATAATCACAAAAAAATGTCATCAAGGACTGAATGAGAAATACATTGACCAAGTGAAGTGTTACTGGGAGCTTGCACAACATTCAGCTCTCCCTCTCTCTTGCTTTGAAGTTTTGGACATGAAGATATATAATGATCCGACCCTTTGCAATAACGACAAGAAATAGGCCTTGGACACCTATTTATATAGTGGTCCTTAGAGCCACAATTGTAGCATTCTCCACGATTAAGGATTGGAGTCTTTTCTGCCGAAGTCACTTGCTTCACTCTCTTGTTAGGATTAGGACTTTCAAAATTAATAAAGGGATGCCTCTTCTTATTGATTCCAACAATCTCAACATCGCTTTCTTTATCGGCTACTTCAAGTCGAAGAGCAATATCTACAAGCTGATCGAAAGAAACTTCTATTTTCAGAAGCAAAGGATTTTTAAGGTTCTTATTCAACCCATAGATAAACCTTTGATTTTTCTTCAATGATGTATTAATATACTCGATCCCATATTTAGAGAGAGATTCGAAAGATGCGACATAATCTGTCATAGAAGATTTACCTTGAACAAGGTCAATAAAGCACCGGGCCAAAGTTACTTTTCAGCCTCCGGCACAAATTTCAATTCGAATCTTTTCCGGAATTGTTTCCAAGTAAGATCCGCTTCAACAATTTCAAAAACCAAAAGCTCATACCAATCTAATGCTCTTTTTTGGAGCATGCTAGAAGCCACTTAGACTGGACGTAGACCAACGAGATTAATGCGAGAAAAGATGCGGTCGCATGATCTAAGCCAAGCTTGGATTTCTATAACACTTTCAGATCCCATGAATGGCCTTCTACCCAAATTGGTATAGTCTCTGCATAAGCGTACAAACCCAGATCTAGGATGAGTAGGCTCTGGAATAGGCCCGACAGCTTGAGCATTCTTTACAAGATCTAAAAGCTGGTGGGCTGACATGAATACTCCATCCTGAGGAGTAGCACTAGATTGACCGCCGCTGGGACGACCTGGTCTAACCATTTCCCTTCTTTAAGAAAGAAAGAAGAAGAAAAAGTTATTCTTAGAATGAATATCAAACAAACTTGATTGATAAACACTACTACAAAACAGGCCATTTGCATCGCCTCATTTTGAATCGGCTGCAATAAAAACTGATGCAAATAGAACTATTTGCATCAGTTCTATCATAATAGCCAATGCAATTGATACGTGGAAAGTAATAGGTAATAAAAAATCAAATTTGCATCAGTTGTCACCAACAACCGATGCAAATACGTCGATGCAAATAGTTTTAGTCGCATCGGTTTTTAAGTCAACCGATGCAACTACGTCCAAAATAATAATTTTTGCATCAGTTCCCTAGTAGAGGCGATGCAATATTATTTAGGTTATTCGTTGCTTACGTCTTACATCCCGCCTTTCCAATTTTTTTCGGCCTCTCCCATTCTTTTCCCTAAATAATTCGCTGCTTAAAAAAAAACCCTAAAATGGTTTCTTGAGTTGCTATGGATTCCACAATTCGCATTCGAGATTCCACA
This sequence comes from Allium cepa, assembly GCA_030765085.1. NCBI lineage: Eukaryota > Viridiplantae > Streptophyta > Magnoliopsida > Asparagales > Amaryllidaceae > Allium > Allium cepa. Next base: position 1,015,534,564 of record CM060935.1, read on the forward strand.
GTTAAGCGATCAATTTCTATGGATTCCACAGTTCGTATTCGAGAGCGATTCCATGATGGTAGTCGCTTTGGGTGATTTGGGTAGTGATTGAAGCAATTGTAGGCGATTGGATGAGGAGCTGGGGAACATTGTCGTCGAACTGGGTGAGGCTGCGATAGGGCTTCGAGTTTGATGTTGGTTGGTGATGTTGTAGGAGTTCGATTGGGGCGGTGAGTAGAGGTGAATGAGGTCGGAGTTGGATCTGCAAGATGGTGGACAAGGTCAGATGCAATGGTGGATGGATGGTCTGAAGCAGGTCAGCGACTAAGTTATAGTGATGCAAAATAAATAGGTCCCTAATTTCCACCTTTTATAACTCCTGTTTAAAAAGAAAAATGGTGAGTCGCATTTAAGTTATAGCATTAGGCCGAAGTTTAATTTTCATTTCCCACATTCATATTGTCTCATTTATTTCATAATTGTCGATCAGTAAATAAAACCATCAAATTTGTAACGTTAACGTTGGCTTCAACAACAGTCACCAAGTCGACGTTACTGGCGTGATGTTACTGATGACAGGGTATTATTTGGTCTCCAAAAGTTGATGTTAGGCTAAAATGTGAAGTTTACATGTTCAGTTGGAAAAAGAACACTCAATGCGTACTCTAGTACAGTGCAGTTCTCACATACAAAGCTGAAAACACAATGAATATGATTGCCGTCATACAAGGAGGACAGAAGCCGAAAATGGAGAAGAAAACGGACTATAATTGAACTCACAACCTCAAAATAACAGGTTCTTGTTATGGTAATACCAGTGGAGTTATTATGACAAAACTGAAGAAGTCGAGTCTCTTGTTCATTAAATTCAAAGTAATCATCAAAGTGGGCATTGGGAAATGTTGCATGTAGAAGAAACAGTGGCAGTGCTTGTACCAGTGATTGAATGACGAATGAATATATGTGGAAATTAGGTACAGACCTACTTCCAGGTTTGATTGTATATCATACAGAACAAAAATAGTTACAGTTTATACTTTAAAATGCGTGGAAAGTGGGAAAAAATATAGGATCCATATGTAGTAGTTATGCTTTTATGTATATGATTATTTTATATTGTTATCATTAGTCTACCTAAGCAAAATTATATCGCTGTTGTCTTGGCCACAACTAGTTAGTGGTAATGAGCTAACAATCTTAGCACATGTTGACTTTTTGATGTAAAAAAATCACAAACTAAAAAATTTCCAAAGCCGGTCATCTTTAAATTTGGGACCATGATTTCAACAAGATTTAAAGCAGTTTAACATTTAAATTACCAGCTATTCATGAATATCATATGTCATATGTAGAAATTCAGCATTATTTATTTATTCCAAACAAAAATAGAAAATTACTATAATAAATAGTCTATTATTGTTTTATTGCAACTTCAACACTACTTTATGTTTTGCGATAATATTTATAGTGATTTGGTATATCATCTGTTATATGAAGGAACTCGAGATGGGTAAACCGATGAATTACCAAGAAAGTTTCGTAGCTTGGCATATTAAAAGAGAAAAAGCGAAGGAAAATGGAAAAGCAAAATGTGCCACTGTATCAACCTATGAGTTTGTCGATAATAAGTCGTGAAAAGTATATGTGAGTTATTTTATACTTTTTAATTTATTTTTAGCTCTTATTGATTAAAAAAATTAAAACAAATTAATCGAACTTGTTCAATTTACTTACTACACCAAAATATCATTCTATTTATACAAATCCAAATACTTTCAACAATACTGTAGGTGGAATTAGAGAGGTAGAGGATATAACAGTAGGAGTGGAAGGGGGAGTTTCAAGAAGTGAAAGATTGTTAGTGGAGATGAGATTATTATCATGGTGAGAAGGTTCGGAGGAGGAAAGGAGTATTGAATCAGTTCCAATTTGAAGGAGGTTAGGGCTACGAGGAGATTTGGATCCAGATCTGATGGTTTTTGAGTGATGGGATGCAAGTGCAACAAAATTGATTAGTTTTGCAACTGGATGAATGTAGTTGTGGTTTGATACATGCATCATACAAGGTTGTTTAACCTGAGGTGGGGATCAGAGTTGTTAGATGAAGGATAGCCTGAAATGGTATGATTTGATTCATTTCATGTTGTTGAGAGAGCAAATTGATGTTAAAAGATCATGTATTTGTGGTGCACTTATCATTGTGACAACTGATTCATGCATATTATTGCATGCATATATCACAAGGTTTGTTTTGTCGGCTTCAGTGTGTAATGTAACATCTAAGGTATGCTGGGCATATTTTCATGCATGAGTATTAGTTATTGTGATGCCAGTATCATTTATTTCAGAGCATATTACATCTTCTTCCTTTTCTTGTTCAGTAACATCCAACTGATTAATGTTTTCATCACTTAATATTTCATCATTCACCAATATTGCATTTCCAGCATAATCTCTTGATTCATCTATAGTTTGAAGCAAATCAATTTATTTGACATTTGTATATTCCCCATCTTATCTTTCCTTGTGTTGACTGGTTCATTTTGCTTGCAAACATATTCATCAGACTGCCTGCTTTTAGATGTTGGTGGTGAAATTATTTCAGCATTTTCATTATTACTTTTCTCTTTTTAATGCCCACTTTGTTCCAAACTTTCTTATTTTCAAATCCAATATTCTTATTGGCATTTCTATTGATATGTCTCTTCAGCAATTTTTGCATTTATCTTATTTAAAGATCCTGTCTTTTTCTTTGCCTCATCTTTACTGCTTTCAATTATACAGTTATGATCAGTGTGACCAAAAACATAGCATTTCACACATATATCTGGTTTCCACAAGTAATCCACATACACTGTTTGTGATGAACCAGCAAATATTTGAACAAGGAAGGATTCAACTAGGTCCTGATTTAGGGAAATCACTATCAAACATTTTGCATAAATGGTTGAAATTATGAATAAGAATCTTTTTTTGGTTTTACAAATAATCACAAGGAACAGTGGATTGGTGAAAAATATGATAAAAACCATTGATTTTGAGAACAACTAATTCTTAGAAGATCTTTTCTGGTTGTTGGCTAGAATGACCCTTCGGATGCAAGGAACAATTGCACCTAGACACAAATGAGACGTGATGGTATATGTTTCATTTTTTCACTACACTCTCATTTTCTCTTACAACCGATTGTATGAGATTATCTTCGTACAAGCTATATATGATTGTCTTTCCTTAACAAACAACTAACAATGCCCTTGATGTTTTCTTAATATTTAGGATTGCTTATTTTGAATTTAACAGATCAAATTTCTTTCCTGCTATTAAAATGTTCTCCATTAAATTTTTGAATGTTTAAATCTGAATTCCCATCGAAACATCTGTTGTATGTGAAGTGCTTTTCGATGACATTTCACCTGTAGTCATATTTTATGACTGGTGTGTGTTTCAACTTGTGTTGAAACTGCAACTGCTGCAAACATGAATAAACGGTTTATGTATGTTGAATTTGCTTCACTACCTTTATCTAAGATTGGGATGATGTGGGAATTCACACATACCAAGTGTGCTTTTGTTTTTTCAATTTTAGGTTGTTTCCTTGAAATGACAGCTATATAATTAATTTTGTCATACCGTATCAGGTTGAATGTTAAATTATGGGTAATGTATAATGTTTTATAGGTTGATCTCTTCTCTTATAGAGACCTAGAAGAGACAAAGGAAACAAGAAGAGGCAGAAGCAGTTTTTCCTGGTCCAGAGTACAACGCCGTTGAATACACAGGAATGAGAGTAAACGACCAATGGGGCGCTGCTGGTGCAGATTGGACTGAAGCACCGATTCCTCCTACTATAGCTATTGGTGCTGACTGGGAGGCTATTCAAGGTTTGATTTTTATATTCATCCAATTTTCTGTTATGTAGCACACAATTTTTGAGTGTATTGATTATACCTTATTCACTTGCAATTAGTCTGCTAGACAGTTAACATGAAAATATTTGGACTAAGAATGGGTGAAAGCCGAAGGTTACCCCTTGTGTCATTCCAAAGATAAGTGCTATAATCACAATTTAGAAATAGATGAGCATGATTTCCGAAATTGTTATTCATAAAACACATACTGTATTGTCAGTAACAACACAATTATTCATTTTCTCTAATATTGATTAGTGTTGTATACATTCGACTATAGTTCCTGTTGTTTGATTTTGTTCCAAGTTTGTCGAAAAACAAAATTATTAGAACTAAACATGAGTTAAGTCTTGACAGCTATATTTGGTCAATTTTGTTAGCACTTTCTAGTTCCAGTTGGTATTTCTAGATGCATCATTTTGTTCCGAATGATACTACTTATCTTAAAATGTGAATTATTACTATCATTAAAGACTTGTCTTTGTCATGCTTCTCAAACAACGAACCACCAATAACTCCATACAATAACTCAACTTTCAGGGATGTAATCAGTGACCCAAGCAGCAATAGACATAGCATTGGATTTCATCAGCGAGGCAACAAGCCAACTGCAATTAGCATCATCCACTCTCAGACAAACACTTCGGACATCATAACTACAGCCAGACTCAACAACACTATATTCATATTTAGACATTTTGATTTAGCAGGAGCAAAACTAATTAGTATCTCAATATACATATTTGATCTTTGTTTCAATACCAGTGTCACTATTCTGCCTAACCTTTTTTTGTAGAACTGAAGGCAATGACCCAAATTTGACAAAAGAGAACAATAATAAGAAGACATACCGTCTGCCGTGGCAAGATAGGGTTTATTTAACCAGAATGACAGTACATACTATGAAAGCAGTTACCATTTATCATATATGACCAGCAGTAGGTTTATCAGTACCATTGCAAATTTATTTGTTCTTCTCATTATTATTCTCCTGCAGTGTACAGAAAAATACAACTTAGCTTCAACAATCATATTGCTAACCTTGTTATAGTATAAAAGAAAGTAAAAAAGGAACTCAGCTTTAGATCCCACTCTACCCCATAGCTAAAACCAAAAGGCTAAGCTATGTCGAGCTTAGATGGATGTCAAATCGACAATGTGTTGTGGGATGGTGGAAGCGACAGCAGATAAGTTGAACTGGAGTCTGAAACAATGAGATGGCAGCGGTTGTTTTAAGGGTAATGCAGTGATGAAATGGAGCGTGTGTTGTGGTTTGAGTTGTGTGAATGAATAGAGATGGAGTTGTAAAGTATGTATGAAGTGTTGTTGTGAATGTATGGTAGAAGTGGTTATTGAAGTAGTATAGAATTGTTATTGCAATGTGAACTGTAGCTTGTTGTTAGTGTAGTTAATGGGTGACAGGTTTGATATTGATGACTGCTAGGGGATGTGGATATGCACTAATGAAATGGTGCGCGTGATGGGTTGAAGGGTTGTGTTCAGGCTTGTAGTGGAACAATGGGTATAATGGCTGCTTGAGTGGTGATAGCTGGCTAGTGGGAAGATTATCGTGCTGTGGGGGTTGAGGCGAAGGCTGCGGTAGTGGTTTTGGTTGCGGATTGCAGTGGTATTATGAAGTGGTACTGTAGATGAATGGAGAAGGGGAGGGCAGTACAGCAGTAAGCAGATATGTCTGTTGTGAAATTTGTAAACCAAAGCAGAATTTGTAAATGATAATGAAATAATCTTTTTTTTTTAATTTTTTGTGTATGTTTTTTCAATTATATATATATATATAAAGATTTGTAAATGATAATGAAATAATCTTTTTTTTTAATTTTTGGTGTATGTTTTTTCATTTACCTATATATATATATAAAGATTATCAACAATATATATATAGTCTATTTGAGTACTGTAATAATGGTTTCTGAAGGAATAGTTTGCATCGGTTGTTATAAAAAACCGATGCAATAGAGGGATTAGTTTGCATCGGTTTTCAACAACAAATGATGCAACAAGTTCCTTTGTTGCATCGGTTTTCATTACAACCGATGCAACATGGGGGCTGTGTTCAAGCAACCAACCATGATATTTTGCATCAGTTGTTGGTAATAACCGATGCAAAAAGGACCTTTTTGCATCGGTTTCAGAACTGATGCAAAAGTATTAAGGCTGTTGCATCGGTTGCATATGCATCGGTTGTTGAACTGATGCAAAAGGGGGGTAAACAACCGATGCAAATGGCCTGTTTTGTAGTGGTGAAAACAAGGCATCATAAAAGAAAATAAGATAGAACGAGTACAATGACTCGAATTAAATCCTAAGGCACGATTCCTAAGAGAGACTTAGGATAATGATCCTTGCTATAATATTCTATATTGTTCCGAAGTTTGGTTTTGATACCAACCTGTGACGCCCCACCTCTATACTCACGCTAGCCAAGGACACCACTGGGTAATGCCATCGACTAGTGCGAAGAATAAGGTTGTTGAGGAGTGACCATCTGTGTAATAACTTTGTGCGAGTACCGATACGTCAGATAGTATAACATGCATTTCATTTCAAGAGGAAATCCAACATATCAATTACAAAGTCAAAGCTACTACATAATGGCTATGTTTTCTTCGAAAAAAATATAGAAATAAGCATAACACAAATCAGTCACAAATATTCATATCACCAAGGCGGAAATAAATATGAATATAACACATAAAGTGTACATTAAAGTGGTGGTCATGCAGGATCCCTATAGCACAAAAGAATAGATACAAGTGCTAGACAAAAACACATGTATACATCAAGGAGTCTCTATCTCGAATGTATAATAACAAAAACTACTAAACTAGAGTAGTTACCAAAAAATCAAAAGCTAGTCTCAGCTAAGGAGTCAAGCAGAAGCACCTGTAGCATCTCGTTCTGACCCGATTATTATTTAATAAGAAAATAATAAACTGATCAGCCTAGCTATAAATATCAGATAAAATGAGATAGAATAAGAGATATGACTAAAGCGTATGATAACAATAATGCCATACTATGACAAGTATACATTTAACAACAAAAATCATACAATATCTCAAAAATCTCAAACACCAAAAAGAATGTTATATTCTTTAAATTATTCGCCAAAACACAAATATCGATAAAGCTTATCAATATAAATCTCAAAAAATTAGCAAAACACAAATTCTAGAAATCATCAATTAGAAATCCAGAAAGCACAAATGAGCCGAAGCTCCTCCAAACGAGTCGAAGCTCCTCCAAACATGTTATAGTCCTCCACTGCGGAATATGAGCTGAAGCTCCTCCAAATGAGCCGAAGCTCCTCCAAATGGGCCGAAGCTCCTCCAAATGAGAAGAAGCTCCTCCAAATGAGCCGAAGCTCCATAAAATTGAGATATAGTCCCCCACGTGGACAAAGAGAGACGAAGCTCAATATAACGAGGTATTGTCCCCCACGTGGGCAAAGTGACATCGCACATTGCTAGTCTAAATCACAAAATGATCATCATCGATCAAAAAGAAGTGTCAATTACACTAAGCTAGTAAATAAATGAGTTTAACTTCATGTCCCATAACCAATGGCTTAACTTAAATATTTACAAACAAATTGTAGATTTCCACTCGCTGGTTGTCACAAGAGTTTCAATCGAACGAGTCTATGAATTAACCGACAAAGTAAACGCAAGCATTTCATACCACTTATTTTGTAAAGTTGTTTAATTGGATTTCTCGAAAAAATGAGGAAGAGGTTTGTACATACTAATAGATTGGAAAACGCTTTTATAAACAAGCTTTGTATTAAAATAGAGTTGAAATCATCTTTGTGAAAGAGTTTGAATATTTACTACTAGTATAGAAACCTTTGCATTTTAAAGTGACAAACCACAGAAAACAATCGAAGAAACAATCAATTAGCAAAAATTCACATTCGAAGACGTGAATCAAATCCAAAGAAATCGATACTAAATCCATCAAAATGGATATTCCTAAAAATCCTGAAAAAGAAGTCATCAAAGTCGATAAATGATAACAACAAATCGGATCATCATGAATTGACTAAAAATCAAAAACCCACACGAAACTGCCTAAAATAGGCAAAATGCTCATTTCCCAGGTTCAATCGACTGACCTGCGGGGTCAATCGACTGATACATGCCTGAAAACTCTCGGTTTCCAGGTTCAGTCCACTGACCCTGTATGTCAGTCGACTGATACAGCGACAGAAAATTTTCTGTCCCCAGGTTCAGTCGACTGACCTTACAGTTCAGTCGATTGAATTGGCAATAGCAGTATTTTCAGCCTTGCCCCATGAAGGGAAAAAATACTGCCGGATACGATCGGACGAGTAACGGAACTAGGGATTTATGCCAAGCGACAACCCACCTTATAGGCTCTTCGATACACCCCCAAAAACATGTTCAAAGCATCAAAGATAGGATTTTTTATAAAATTGGTCAACAAAACCCAAAAATTGGAAAATTCACCAATCCATTCAAAACAAAAGCAAATGAACATTAATAGATGTTAGGAATTCATATCTAACCACAAAGAAGGTTATAGACATAGATGTGAGTTCAAAAACTCATCTTTTACTCAAAAACACAAGTGAGAAGCTATAAGGCAAGGCAAGAACAACCACTCTTCAATTTTAACCCAAGAAGCTTCAATCTAAGCTCATAAGAAAGACATTTCGTAAGTTAGGGTTTAGGAAATCTCTGAAATTGAAGAGGAATTGAGATGGAGAAGATGAAGAGAATGCTTACCTAAGCTTCTCCCTGATTTCTAGCTTGAAGTTGATAATTCCTAAGAGAATTAGGGCTTAGTAATTCCTAATTTCTTTTCTCTTCCCCTATTTTTACTAAAGCTTGAGTGCTAGGAAATATTATGAAGGAATGTAGAGGAGTGGAGTGGAGTTGGATTAATATGTTGGGTTAATGGGCTGAAACACAAACCATAAGCCCTAAATGAAAACATCAAAATTTTAATCAACTCCAAACATGTCGATGTTTATACTCAAAAAGGTTGCAAACGCCATTTTGAACTCAATGGAAGTGGTCTCGAGTCCTAATTCAACTTTTAGTAAAAAGTAGTATTTCGGACTTTAATCCGACTAACAATGCTATATTTAAATCAAAATATTTAAATATATAAACGTAAAATATGCGGGTTGTTATAATCAATGTTCCTTATTGACTGATGAATGTATGACCATTTGCTTAGATTTTGTTTCAAGCATAGTCTCGAGGATGTGACGACCATCATTTCAAAAGGTTTAAATTGATAGTAATCTATATATGTCCAACTCAAATAATCTGAAATACAGATAATCAATTAGGTTAATTAAGAAAAATAAGAAAAGAAGAAAATAAATACATAATCTCATAGCGGAATGACAAAATAGAATAATCAAATAAACAGTTCATTATTCTGTTTATACTATACATTTGATTGCAATTTATACAACATTTATCAGAGTTGTATATACGATAGGGATAAATAAAATAATGTAGCAGACAACATGATGTAGGGAATAATACTAGTAATAATAATATACCAAATCTTCTTCTTTGTCCTCCAGTAATGATCTTCAATATACTGAAAACTCAAGGCTGACCTGAGCGTAATAAAAAGAAAAACACTCGAGTTAGGACTAAAATATCCTTATGTTAGTCAAACCAATATCACATATAACACAAGTGTAATGGCGTCAAAGATGTTTATAGGATTTCACATCTCTTATCTAGTGTATATTGTGCGTGCAATGACTCAAGAGATGTTAAGGGATTTTCCATCTCCTAAGAATGAATTAAAATATTTTTATATAGTAGAATACAATACATATATAATGTCTAATCAGTAAAACAAATATTTTTCTTAGCGTTAAGGCTTTACATTAATCCTCCTTAATGCGTTTTTAAGCATTCTCGTACAGCTTACATATAACGCCCCAGTAGCACATCGGGAAATAGTGATGCATTGTGATACAACAACACTAAACCAAAATAGTAGTGGTCTCGTGTAGGGAAAAAAGTATGACAATAGATGTGAGACAATGCCCAAGGTAGGATACTGCCGGTTCGGGTCGCAGGGCAGGTGGTAACACATTGTAGCCATGATCGCCCAGCGCATCCATCAATTCCATATCGAGTCAAAGGGAGGTTATCCTAAAATCAAGGTGCACCAATCGAAACCAACTTCAAAAGTAGTAGTATGGACCCAAGTCCAAGAAAATCAAAGAATAGATGTCCGCTAGGGGTAGTTAGCCCGCTTGACCCTGTCAAGCCACCTTGTTCTAGTCATTTCAAATTGGCACAAGTGTCGGGCATCATCATTCTCTTTCTTCAAATCCAGCAAATGTATGCCAAATCCAACCACATCATTCTGGAGTATCCTCCGCGTACATAGTTGTTAAAGTGTTTATAATATTGATAAAGAGTATGCCAATAAGAGGCCTCGGTCTCTTTAACAACCAAAAGTCATTTTACACACAGGTTGATACTTTTATATTTCAAAATCAATTTATTCTTGATATCAAAATATCATGTTCGCTTCAAATATCATTTATTTCAATATCGACATATTTATTTATATATGCCAATTTCGCTTCAAAATCATCTTAACTCCAATATCTCAATTTTTGCTTCCAAAATCATTTCGAATTTCAACTTAGGTTATAACTTCATTTAACCCAATTCATGTTTAATCCACGATTTAAATATAAACATTCCACCATTGACCAGTTTGAATTTTTATAAAATATTTTGAATAGTTTTAAATTGTTCAAATGTTAAAATAGTTTGATATAAAATGGTTTGAGTATTGAAAATAGTTTATATGGTAAAATAGTTGGAAAATCAAAATAATTTGAATATTTAAAAAGATAGATTTTAAATAGTTTATAATAAAATAATTTAATTGAAAATAGTTTCAAAGTCAAACTGATTCAATTCCAAGTCTTTCAATTCAAATCAATTCAATTTCCATTTCAAGTTAAATCGATTCATTTCTGAATTCAATTCGAATTAATTTCCATTTTAGTTTCAATCCAATTCTCGATCTTAAACCATTTCAGTTTATATAAAGTTTGAGTTTTATTTTAGAATATCGTATTAAATCACTTAATTCAACTTAAACTTCAATGTTCGAATTTTGATTCAAATCTCTAATTAATTCCCTTTCCGAGCCCAATTTGGAATATCGATTTACATCCCTTTTACTTAAATAACTTCGAAGTTCAAGCAAAAGTCCAAATATTTTAAAAAATTCAGTTTTGATGATTCAAGTCATATGTCAATCATGACTTCAAATTCCAATTAAAATCTTTTAAAACAATTTCTTTGAACTAGATTTAATTTGAACATTTCAAACTCGAATTCGTAATCAATTCAATCTTCATATTTCCATTCAATTTTATTTTTACCAAACAAAATCAGTTGAATAAATTGAGTCTATGAATTTTAAAACCATTTAATTTAACCAACCCAGTGTCCGTATATAATTTTCTATCCCATGGCGAAGTGAATAGTTAATTTAATTTAATTTCAAGGATGGATATATATCATTTCAATCCAAAATAATGTTATATGTATATATCATTTCAACCTATTTCTTAATATATTCAAAATAGTTCAATTAACAGTTTTTCATATTATTAACTAATTTACAAGGTGATATAGGATATGTATAAAATAAATAAACATCCAATCATCCACAATATCAACCAATTGACATCCATCACAAGCAATCATCCAAACAATCAAAATGCCACAATAATTTACTAGTTGTCAATAATCGAGAGTTTACTAATACTTAATTCCAATTCATATTAATAGTCAAATTTAAATTTCTAATAGTTCAAATCAGATGTCAATTTTAAATGTTAGTTAAATCACTAATCAATAGTCAATAAAATAAATTACTGCATAAATTCAATTTAACGAGCATAAAATTATTTTAGTATGCCGTGAGCGCTATAAAACACTCACCTTTATTTGAAATTGAAATTTCCGGCTTCAAATAAATTTCACTTTGATTCCATGCCCTAAACGACTTCGATCGGTCCCTACGCAACTCGTTTCGTTAGAAACGGACATCATATGCAAAAGTTACGCAATAATTAGCATTAACGATATAATTAAAAATTTAATTAACATAAAAACTAAAATAATTAAACAAACCCATTACCTGATCCTCTCCCCCTCGGTCGTTCACCTAGCTCACCAAACCCATACGCATGCAACATCATCGTCGATGCGCACGCTTCCAGGTCGTCGAACCCCCATCCAAGCAAGCCACCGCAACCACCCGCCTCCTAGCCATCGTCGCTAGAGGTGCCTTCACCTCTGCCGCCACCGATTGTCCTCGAGAAACCAAAATACATGCGGACTTCGAACACAGATCCTGGTGATTTCGTGCAAGTTGGTGACGATCCAACCGCATGATGTGCAGAGTTCGTCGAGCTTTACAATTTATTTTTGGGGTTGAACGATTTCGATGAACGGATTTGGAGACATCGAGGAGAGAAGGTGGAGTGATTTCGGCCATTAAATGGTTTTAAAGGAGAGAGGCCATGTTTTTATTAGAGTAGGGTTACGTGAATGAGAACGAAACATGGCTTATTATATAAATTTCCTACCCGATTGACCGGCAAAATTTCCGAACTCCAAACTGCCTAGTGTTCTTTATGTTATACCTCTATTTTGAACATAGTGGAACTAGTCTCAAGGCCTAATTCAATTGTATGCAGAAGATAGCTTTTCGAAAACAAATTATTTTAATCGAATTCCTTTAATTAATTTTTACGCATTTCAAGATTGCATGACCAAATGATAAGTCCGATCGCTACGAAACCTGAAATCCTATAGTAGCTCACTATTATGGATCCGATGAAACTAGTTTCGTCAGAATCCAAGATAGTGCTCAAAAAAGCTATTTTTACTCGTTAATTAAAATTATCTATTTTCCAAAATCAAATTATGCATTTTAAATTCAATTTTCAGCAGTTAAAATTCTTTATTCCTGTTTAAATAAATTTAAATCAACTTTCAACATCATTTTCATTTATATTATATTCACGATTCAATTATTTAAATAGTTCCAATAATCCAATTTCTATAAATTCCAATATTAGATTCCAAATAAATTTTAGTTACCAACAATTATTTTATTTTCATTTAAATAATTCAACATTTATTATTTAATTTCAATTATTGATTAAAAACATATTCAATACATAAAATTTCATTTCAATACTAGTTATTGCCTAAATGTTCGAAATTGGTTATTTCAAATTTTTATTCAACTTTGTATTGAATAAATTGCATAAATAACACATAAATTTTTGTTTCTAACCATTTTTATTCAATAATCAAATTAAATTTATTAATTTAAAATAGTTAAAAATACGGGTCGTTATATAGGGCATCCCTTCCTCTGTACGTAAGTGTATGCTCTGCAGGTCATATGGTTGGATGTGCTTTTGCATTCCAACCTATTGTGATGACGTATGTCATTTACTTTATATAATTTATATATATTAAATTATGATTAGCCATACCTATCATAAACACATATTTGAGGCTACATATATACATAATTAATATTCATGTAAATTCGTCTGCTTGCTTTTTCTTCATTGTCTTAACATCTTTTATATCTGACCCTAGGTCTTCATTTTACTTTGCATATAAATTTTCTTCGTCAAATACATTTACCACTTCTTATTTTAGTAACTATAGTATTGTTACTATATTGATTAATTTCAACATTAATTTCTATTCTTTCCTATTCATGCCAAAAACTTCACATTATTTGTTCCATTACTTTCCTTCTTATTAGTATTTTTGCTTCATTCTTATTTCCATATCTTATTAAAAAAGGAGATGTTTGTGCGGTGTTTGTAATTACCAGGAATTTCCTTGTTAATTTCTTTTGAAATAGACAGTAAAAAACATGGAAATTTTCCCTTGTATTGTACATCTCTTTCTTTTTATTTTTATATAGACATTCCTTGTTATTCCAAACGTCAAACATTTGTTTATTTTAAACTTGATAATTTGTGAAAATCTACTTGCAACATTTCAAATTATGATACATTAAATACAACAAAATGCCAAAGATCTAAACAATTTCTTATTTCAATCTTTTTATTTCAAAATGGTACTTAAATACATCATGTCATTGGGATAACATAACACAATTCACATGTCAATAAATGTTCGAATCACGCTACACAAATTTCGAACTTGTGATCTCTCGCACCAAAGCCAAATCACTTAACCACTAGGACAATGGTGCTTGTCTTCTTATTTAAATTTTTATTTATATCGTCAAATAAAAACAAGTTCCTAATCATTACACATACATTAAGATTCCATTAAGTTCATATTCGTCGAATAAAAATGAATTTCCTTATCAATACGCATCATTAAATTAATATCCGATATAAAAACAATAATTCTAATCATTACACAATTCTAACATTTTAAATTCTAATCCTTATGCAATTCTAATCAATTTCACATAAAATTGTGAATTAGTTCATAATAGGGAAGTACTTGATTTATCAACATAATTTCATAGGCAAGATTAAATTCAACATTTCATATTCTAGGGATTAATTTGCAATTTAAATTAAATTATCAGGCACATAGGAATAGATCTGCAATGATATAATCTAATACAATATAAGAATATATAATATTCTCACTCACCTTTAATTAGCGCTCCTAAATCCCCAGATCTAATCTAGATCTAAACCATATTATTCATAGTCTCCACTTTTGACTCCCTATTCAGATCCACAAATAATATTTATATAGACCTTTAGAGTTTGGATTAGAGAAAATATATTTAGATTTAATTTATTAATTAGAATCAAATTTAAGTTTACCTTTAATGTATCACCTTGGTTTGAACCTATTTTCTATTCTCTATCATCTCCTATTCCTTCTTTAAAGTGTACACGTGCAATCTAAATCTGCTTCTTTTTATTTAGAAATTTTGAAAGGGAAAAAAATAGTAGAGCTTCCACACTCCTTAGAATTATGAGTTGGAAGTGGTACCCGAGTTCTTATTTATAGAGGTTCAAATCAGTTCTAACCGTCGAATCAAACTAGTTTAAATCTGGGCCATACGACTATTCTAAATCTCATGTTTTGCAAGTATGTGGGTTGACCGCCTTGCCCCTATGGTCGACCTCTCATGATCGACCTGGGCTTATTCAGGGTTGACACATGCCGTTTCAAATTGGGTAACTTTGAACGCTAACTGATTTCATTCATTTGTTTAATTAATTAACCAATTAATGCTATCTTATTCCTTAATTTTAATTCTTAAATGTTAAGAAATAGTAAAGTTTAAAGTGTTTAGTTGACGTTAATTACTTTTAAATTATTTCCTTAATTACATATACATTTATTTCCGACTTTAAAAATTCTAAAGTTAATAACTTTTTCATTTGAACTCCGATTGAAAAAGTTTATATATGAAAGTTGATCAAAAAATCACCATGAATCCAACGATGTATGTTTCATAGCCAAATTCTGATATTGTAAAAGTCCAATTTTAACTTTATTTTTAGTTAATTAATTTTCATTTCAATTAATTACATAAATATCGTTGGGCGTTACATTTTCTCCCCTGAAAAGAATTTCATCTTTGAAATTCCCCAAGGATTTGATCATGTAAACTAATGCACATCCATTCTATGCTAACAATTAATTAGCGTGCGATCAATTTTGCAACAATCCATGTACATGTGCATAGTGCATCACAATACATATAATATGCATGAGCAATAATTTCTAATTGGCACCTCTTATATAAATGGTTTCTTTTAAATCAAATTTTGAAAATATGATGCGAACATCCTAAATAATCTGGTAGTTCTATGTGAATGTAACTTTTTTTTGAAAAATCAAAAATGGCTTTTCATCCAAATTTTCCCATACTTCTGTAAATAGAAACGGTTCAGCTAATGTTTCTTCATATTCCTACCTCTAAATTCCTAGCACACCATTGCTAACATCCAAATTTAGAAAAAAAATCAGATTTCTAAACCTATTGTCTAATGCTTGGAATGCGTCTAGATGGAAATTTTCTTATTCCATCCTTCTCTTATGTGCCACGTTTCCACTATACCATGGAATCTACTCTTTTACCCCCACTCCTTTCCAAATTTTTCCAAGTACAGTTTGCATAAATAATTTTTGTCTAAAGTTCGAAAACATTACTATTTTTTAAATCATCTTTTTATTTATTTATTCATTCATCGACAAGGTACATAAGAAAACATTGCATGGATAAAACAATTTCTGTGTCACTTAGGGTACTAATTTTTATTGTCACTACTATTGCATAGTAAAATCTATGCTAAACCACTTGTGTCTATTCCTCGATGTCTATAGGCAGTATTTCAAAATCCTAAAATTTCAGAATTCTTAGCTTTTAAAATATTTTCCATAAATATTTTTTTTCAAACTTGTGCTATTTATAATGAAAATCTTCAATAAATAATTTTTTCCCAAAAATTTTCTTTTTCAAAACATGCATATTTAAATTTCATAAATAATTTTTTTTGGCATGTCCAATAACGGGGTTCGCCTGCAATCCATTGTCCATAACAGACCTCAATTGCATGGTAACTGAGTTCTCAAAAACTTTTCTTACTTATTAATATCAATCAAACGTAAGTTAAATTTTAAATTATAGTTTTTGAGGAACATGAACATTGACCTGTGGCTTGCCTCACCATACCCCTATCCTCCGTCTACTGAAATATACTATTTGAAAAGTTTCTTTTCTTTACGGAAACTACATTGTCCATTTTACTTTTATTTAGTAGTTAGTTAATAAATTTCTTAATTTGTTACTAAACTTTCAGTCTCAATTATTCTTTTCTCTCTCATTAGTTAAGCGACTTTCTAAAATTTCCTTATTTTTTTCCGTTTTCACAAATCATAGCGGTCCACATAGAAAACACATAAAAATGAACATTTCCATAAATGTCCCTAGTTTCATTGTAATAATTAATGCTTACTAACCATAAAAAGAAAACATAATGGAAGGAAACACAACACTACTAACTAACATAAGTACCGACTAGAATGGACCGTATTAACAGGCTATCCTTCAACAATCTTCAAATAACTTATTGGCCCTTGGCTAGGCAGAATAACTTTCCCAATCCCCATCTTGCCTTCCATAACTTGAGTCTACCAATATCCTCCATGTGTGTTTGTCATCTCATTACCCTTTGTTACTTTCTTCTTTTGATCCAATTCATTGGATAGTGCTCTCAATCCTTATACTTTTATTATCCAAGCATATGCAAAAAATTGCAAAGGTGTGCTTGAATACCCTCTTTATGGCTTGTACACATATCAATATAAAATTTCTATGCTCTTTCCAGCATCTTTTACACTCTATGGAGATTCCTTATAACTATTTTAGTAGTAGTAATTGTTATCTTCTTTATAGCCTTATCCTATATCCCATCTTACCTAGGCAGTCGTTCCTATCTATTCTATATTTGACATTTCAGTTTGGTCATTGTCGTTTTTTTCAAAAAGTAAAGACTTTAAGTTTTTTGAAATACTTAATCCCAAAATCTTTGTCTCTAAAAGTACAACTTAGAAACCTGTTAACTACATTTTTCCAAGGCAGTAGATAGGCAGATTTAACCCAACAGACTTCACGATTATCAAGGCCAGTAGCCTAGATCGATGATTGTATGGTCCAGAAATTATGTATAGGCAATGATATGAAGCGAAGATTAACCGAGACCAAGAGATAGACCCTTCTTAATATTCTAAGTATGGATTAGCATCTCTCCTAGGCTAGGAGATCAGTGCCTATCCCTTTCCTTGTGGGAGTGGTACATATCCTTAATTTTTGTCCCAAATTGGGTGAGACCGGTATAAAGTGACAAGGAATGCCCCATAAGGCTACATTTCAAATCTCAAGTCTTTTGGAGTTTTTATGCTCAAGTTATGGGCAAATTAATTCACCTAAGGATGGGATCGGTATAAAAGGGATCATAAAAAATATGATCGATATAATAGGGATCGATATAAAAGGGACCATATAAAAAGGGGTCGGCATATTTTAGCCAATCAAGTGCAACTCAATAAAAAACAATCAATATCTCAACATTTACACATCCGATTGATATGAAACTTGTTACACAAGCTAACTATAACATATGGAACACCCAATAGGAATTGCACATCATTTGGTGCAAGCTGGAGGGATCGGCCACTATACCTTCATAACAATCGGCTATAATTAGTCTTCGCACCATGTTGGAACAAAGATTGATCAATAAATCAAGTTTGCTAATCCAATTGGCATGAAACTTGGAGGTTGTATATAATATAATATGGAGAAGCTCCTCTAGGGATCACATGTCACATAGAGAAGTATGGAGGGATCGACCCATTTCCCTCTAAAGGGATCGGTTGAAATAAGAATATATGTAACATCACTTCATGGAAAACGCGATACCTCACAAACCATAAGTCAGAATTGCACAAAATTTGGAGGATAAGTAGCTAACATCGTAAGGAACCCTCTAGAGGGATTGCACCGTATTTGGACATCAAAGTAAGGATTGATACTGATCCCTATTGTGAGCCCGAATGGGCTTGAAAATTCTTGGGTGGCCTTGTCATGGCCTGGAGATTCTTTTGCCAAAATTTCAACCTGATCAGTGCACATCTTCCTCTATAAATATAGCAAGCATGACCTTAGAAAAAATATCTTCTTTCTGCTTCTCTTTGTCTTGAACCTAGGCTACACGTTGTCAATTTTATTCTTGAATTTCGAATTGTAACTGTAAACAAGCTATAGCACAATAAAAAGGATTATTCTAAAGTGGACGTAGGCTTGGGTCAACCGAACCACTATAATACTTATCTCGTTTTACTTTCTTTCATTTTTTATTTCTTTATTCTTCATATTATATTATCTACATTTGATACTATCTAAGATCTGTGACTTGATATTGGTTCTTTCACATAATTGGGTGTTGGTAGGCGATTTTGAGGCCAACATTTTGGTGCTTTAACTGAGAAGGCTTGCACCCACGGATTTGGAAGCTAGGATCTTAGATCTGGAAGCTTGGACATTTGGATCTAAGAAGCAATGGCTAGGCAATCAACAAGGAAAGTGCTACTTGAAAGGCGACACCATGAAGGGAGTTAGGAGGCTTCCTCAGGAGGTGGATAATCAAGCATCTATGTACATCATCAGGGATGAAATGGAAACGCTGATGGATGTTATGAAGGCAAGGATGCTTAAAAGGAAGGAGGAGATGTTGCAGACTTTACTCCGACAGATTGGACTAATTAGAGTACAAAATCATGGGAATAGAGCAGCAGGAATTGTTGTAAATCAGAGCCGGAAACATGGAAATGGAGCCAATGGACAAAGGAATTGAACAGAGCAACCGAGGGCAATCTCAGGCCATCTTAGAGGGCTCGACACTGATCCCCTAAGGCCAGGGGCATCCCCTTGGATCTGCTTGATCTCGATGCTGGAGAACCTACGATCGATCTTATGGAGCTTGGTGTGAATCGAAATTTGGATGCTCGTTCGGAGGAATACGTTCTAGAATTCCCTTATAGACTCGGGAGGCAGCTTGGACGTGATGATAGGAGACTACCACTGGATGAAAATGATAGGTTTGTAAGATGATCAGGTAAGCTATGCGTGGAGGATTGCTGAACAGTAATCTGGAGTATGTAAATAAAAGCCCATTCGTTCCTAATGTCAGGAACGCTAGGAATCCACTAGAATTCAAACTACCAACAGTGGAAGTTAATGATAGAAAGACAGATCCAACTATGCATATGATGAGGTATATACAGAACATGGAAGTACTAGGGCTTCAATAAAAGACTTGGCATGATGCTTCCCTTGTGCTTAACAGATGTAGTTGCGCTATGGTTCAGACAGTTGGAAAGTGGTTCTATTTGCACATAGACAGACTTGGTTGAAAGATTTATGAAGTAGTTTCGGGTTCACCTTACGAGACCCAAGAATGTAATGACATTGATATCAGTAAAGCAGTGGGCAGGAGAGTCACTCAAAAATTTCTTAATTAGGTTCAATGGAGCAGTTATTTTGGTGGATCGATCAGATCCATTGATGATTTTGATGGCGACAGTGCCAGAAGTAGTAGATAATTCAAATATTAAGACATCACTAATATGGGATCCATCGATGGATCTTAGGGAATTCTACCATAAACTAAAAGGTTTCTACGATAAGAATATGCGAACGTTGATAGGGAGGCAACGAAAGTTAATACGATACGGGGTGGAGAACCACCTGGTGAATGCTCAAGAGGATAAGGGTAAATGGAACATGGACAATTGCTTCGATGGATCGAAGCGGTAGAAGAACCTAAATTCTCTTCTTATTTGAAATTGAAGGAAACCCTAGAACATATATATCTCAATACTCGAGGACGCCTTCCATATCGAAGGCTGGTAAGGAGGGAACTCTCCAAACGTGAACAAATATCAAGAAAGAGCTGCCTATTCCATGAGCTGGATGGGCACAATATAAATGACTGCAAGCGTTTGAAGGATATAATTGAGGAACACATGAGGAATGGTCGGTTGCAACAATGTGTAAGGACTCAGGCTATGGCGGTGGAACAGTAGCGCCACCGTCCACCTACATGAAAATGGCACTAGATCAAGGCATCATCATCAACTTCTCATCAATTGATCGGGATAGCACAGAGTAAGCAACAAACTCCACAGTTGGATGGCTAAGTCACTTACACATGCATGGGATTGTGGACGGTCCCTAGGCATGCTCTGAGATGATGTTAAACCGAAGTGCTAAGGTTTATGTAATTTGTTTTTTCTTCTTGTTTGCTTTGAAATCTTGTTTTTATAGTTTTATTTGAACTTTGGTTTAGTGGTTGTACGAATTCTTATTTTATATTTTGATATATGGACATATAGGTGCTTAAATTCATATCACTGTAATAGATAACACAGGTCGTAGTTGTGGTCCTATCCAGGGAGATGGGATAACAATCGTAAGGTATGGGTCTTTTCATCCGGCGAACATGATTAAATGGACTCGTCCATTATGGATTAAGTCCTCAAATGGGTATCAAGACTGAAGACTAAAACCCAAAGGTCGTTAGGTATGGAATATGCCTGGCAAGGGGTAGGTCGCTTCACTTGAATGCGTTGGGTTGACCTACTCGGGTTGTCGAGTATGAATTGTACTTGACAAGGATCTGGAGAGATCAAGGTCATAAGGTATGGACTATGCCTAGTAAGGGGTAGGTCGCTTTGCTCGAACAAGATGGATTGGCCTACTGAGGTCGTTGAGTACGGATTATGCTCGAAAAGGATCCGGTGAGATCGAGTATTTGGACTAGGATAACCTGGAGAGGTCATGGATTCGGATATCAATTTCGAATAGTAATGGATTTGGATTTGGATGGATGAGGATTTGGGTAGAACGATCTGGAGTGACTGTGGATTTGGATTGGAAAATACGGCTATCGGTGGATTATGGATTTTGAATTTATGGCATTTCTAAACACGCCTCTTATCACAAGGCATGTTTTGGATGGTGTAGTGACCCGATATTTTCAACCATTCGCATCCACACATGTTGGACTTGAATTACTCGAAATACCACGTTGTAAATAAAATTTGGCAAATCTCAGAATATGCAGTAAATAAATAATCACAGATCACAGACATAGAGTATTTAATAATGCAGTGGAAGTAAAGAAATAGTAGTTCATTATGCTACTAGACATATATATATATAAGATACATCAGAGTTAAACAAGATATAATAGAAGAGTAACAAGATATAATAGAAGAGTAACAAGATATATCAGTTACAAATCAGAATGCATCACTAGAATCACTAGATACTGAAAGCAAAATAGATGGCTAGATCTTCAAGAAAAGCTCCAACTCCGAAGGTGAGTCTTGAATTCTGAATCACTCAACCTGACTCGAGCGTAAAGCAAAACACAAAACACTCGATTCATGACATAAATACTTATGAACTGTAAATCAACTCAAGTGAACAGTAACAAAATACATCAGTAACTTAAAGGATGCTTGGGATCGCCAATCCTTTAAGGATCCGTTAAACTATTTGCAATGTAGTAATATTGCGCTATTATAATAATGTCTATAGTAAAATAAACTAGCTTTTAAATAGGTTGAAGGGTTACCCATATAGCCCCCAACACGTAATGGTCCCAGTAGTCCATCCAGTATCAGCATATCTCCAGATCGGGAGACTACCCTTAATAATCCATGTGTTAATACCCTATGTATTGATTTTGATGACAACAACCATGTAACTATTACTACTAACATGTCTTCGAGTTATGCAGTCATATCAGATATATTATGGAGACATTTATAGAGATAAACAAGAATACAGTGGAAGCAAATGAATTATAGAAGAAGGTCAATCAGTGCAATTGAAGAACAAAACCGAATTAGAGAAGAATGCTGAAGGATAAAGGTGTTTGAAGTGATGAGGAGTTGGTTGAATCTTAGAATATCTTGTTAAAGATATCATGGCAATTATACTTGAAGATCATTAACCATTGACCTTAACCGAATCACAAAAATCCACAAATAGAAGGTAATTTTAAATGCTGAAAATTTGCCACACTTATTAGTGTGGCTGTTCATTTTGCAACACACCCATATCGACATGGGGGGTAGGGGGATGTCGACATGCTAGCTGTTTTTCAGAATTTAAAATTTTAAATGAAGAAACATTTCCCTCCAGCTCTTCACCAAAAGACACGTCTCTTCAACCACTATATAATGGCCTCTGAAAATGAATTTTAACATCAAGAATTCTCATTTTCTCTTATTCCTTCTCGAAACATTTGCAAAAGAAATCCATTGCATACTTTTCAAATCTCCTTGAAAATCGATACTATTTCATTCTAATTCTTCATCGATTTGCAAACCACACAATATCAGAGAGTTATATTTGAATTCACATCATTCTCTCTCTGATTTCATCTTATTCCTCAAAGAATTCAAAGATATGTTGCCATTGGAGGTCTATAGGATCATTGTACCGAATCTGCAAGAATCTATACTAAAGATATGACTACTTGCCATAGTTTGTTGTTGGTGATAAGGAGAAGGTGTTCTTGTAGCCTTTATAATCAAGAGGTTGTGTCTTGTAGCCCGTGAAACCAAGATTGTAAAGGTGTTCTTGCCCACCCGTGGAAAGCAAGCGATTATAGTGGAATTCTGCATGATAGAGTGCAGGACTGAATGTAGGATTGGTTAATCCGAACCAGTATAAAAATCTGGGTGTTATTTACATTACTACATTTTACTTTATTACTTACTTATTCTTTGATTACTTCTTTCTGTTTGCAATTTGAGTAAATACAGTTTTATATTCATAAGTAAGTAGTTAATACACATTTCACCACTTCTAGTGTCTGAATAGACTTAAGATCCAACATTGTGCTGTAGCCACCCCGGTTTCCAACATTTGGTAACAGAGCATTGGTTTCAAAAAATTCATAACTTGGTTTATGAAAAGTATAAATGGCTAGTGACACTAGTAACACATTTTTTTAACACTTTTGTAGAAGGGCAATCTATCACTAGACCACCTCTATTTGATGGCAGTAGTTATGCATATTGGCTTGTAGGATGAAATGTTATTTGCGGTCTAATGGTTTGGATATTTGGAACATTATCCAAATAGAATACATAGAGCCTCAAACTGAATATTCAAAATGGACACTAGACCAAAAGACACAGGCACTTAATAACTCTAAGGCTATAAACATTTTATTTTGCTCCTTAGATAGAAATGAATTTAATCGAGTGTCTATTTGTAATTCTGCATATGAAATTTGGAGAACACTGCAAGTCACACATGAAGGCTCCAGTAAAGTAAAACAAACAAAGATATCTGTGCTAACTAACCAGTTTCAACCCTTTCAAATGAAACCAAATGAGTCTATTTATGATATGTATTCTAGATTTCAACATATAGTACATGCCATAATATCATTAGGAAAGAAAATTACTGAAGAAGACTAAGTCAGAAAGATCTTGAATTCACTTCCTAGTTAATGGGATCAGAAGACTTTGGCAATCAAAGAAGCCAACTATATTAGTACTATGAAAATAGAAGATTTAATTGATAATCTAATGTCCTATGAAGTAAAGTTGCTGATTAGAAAAGAGAATTAGCCAAATGAGAAGAAATCACTAGCACACAATGCTATGATCGACACAGATGAAACAGATGATGATGCTACTGATGATGATATAGAGTTTCTGACCATGAAGTTCAAGAAAATTTTGAAGTATTGGATAACAAACAAACTTCGAAAAACTAACAACAATAATTCTAGAAATGGAAATGTTAAGTATTTCGAATGTGATAAACCCGATCATTGAAACGAGACTGTCCCAAACTGAAGAAATCAAAGTCAAGCACTATCAATAAGGAGAGGAAACATGTATTCAATGCAAAATGGGATGATTCAGATAATCAGTAAGTGATAGTGATTCAGAAACAGAAAATGCCAATATGTGCTTCATGGCAAAGGATGACCAGGTATGGAATTTTAATAAAGAAATTACTAATGTTTTGAATGATATGAATCAGGAATATAAAATACTTAGGAAAGAGTACAACAATAGTTTGGCAGAGATAGATAGATTAAAAATATTTAATGAAAAGTTAACTGAAGAAAAACAATGTCTAAAAGATGAAATTGAAAGACTTAATAGGTATAATGATGAAAAGGATTTGACACTTGATAGTTTTGAAAAACTAAAAAGTGAAAATGAATCCTTAAAATCAGAAAATATTTCAATAAAGTCACAGATCACTGATCTGAATGGCAAAATAACATCTCTGGACAATGTTATTCTTAACCGTAATAGGGTTTTTGACAAAATGGAAACTGATATTGATAAATTTAACAAAGGGAAGGATAATCTAGAAAAATTATTATCTACATCTAAACACACTAGGAATAAACATGGACTTGGATACACCCCTAAGGATAAATCAAAGAAAAATAGTATTTAAAATACTAAATTTGTTAAGGCTACCAAATTCAAACTAAAACCTAGGAAATTAAAGTTAAAACCTCCAAATAGATTCATTAATTTATGGGTTCCAAAAAGGTTGGATGATATTGAAAAAGAAAAATATATCGATAATTTTATTAATAAGGTTCATTCATCTAATGATTATATTTTGAAAGGAAATTCAAACTCTTCATGGGTTTGGCATCCCAAAACTTAACCCCATGGACCCCAGAATGAAACGGGTGCCAATGTGCATATTTTATTATTTTTCAGGTACCAAACAATGTATATCAGATAGCAGATACTCAAAGCATATGACAAAAAATCTACTGAACATTGGAAATGGATTTGTTATTGGCATCGGCAAAGTCGGTAACTCTTAAACTCATCTTATTATTTGATAAGTTTATTTCATGTTTTGAATTGATTTGGTTTCCCCTTAAGTGTTTTGTTTATAAGCATTTATCTCTATATACAAAATCTACATATTGTCTAGCAGTGATTTAAGCAACTCTTTTTTGACCTTTTTGTTGATGACAAAGGGGGAGAAAAGTTATAAATATACTAGGCAAAATGATAGGGGGAGTGCATAGAGTTAGGGGGAGTCAAATATAAACGTATTATATTTTATCTCCCAAATATTTATATAGTTGTCATCATCAAAAATGGGGAGATTGTTAATACCCTAGGTATTGATTTTGATGACAATAACCACATAAATATTACTACTAACATATCTTCGAGTTATGCAGTCATATCAGATATATTATGGAGACATTTACAGAGATAAACAAGAATACAGTGGAAGCAAATGAATTATAGAAGAAGGTCAATCAGAGCAATTGAAGAACAAAACCCAATTAGAGAAGAATGCTAAAGGATAAAGGTGTTTGTAGTGATGAAGAGTTGGTTGAACCTTAGAATATCTTGTTAAACATATCATGTCAATTATACTTGAAGATCATCAACTATCGACCTCAAGCGAATCACAAAAATCCACAAATGTAAGGCAATTTAAAATGCTGAAAATTTACAACATTTATTAGTGTTTATGTTCATTTTACAACACACCCATGTCGACGTGGGGGGTAGGGGGATGTCGACATGCTAGCTGTTTTTCAGAATTTCAAATTTTAAATGAAGAGACATTTCCCTTCACCTCTTCACCAAAAGAAACTCTCTTCAACCACCATATAACGCATCTGAAAACAAATTTTAACATCAAGAATTCTCATTTTCTCTTACTTCTTCTTCTCGAAACATTTGCAAAAGAAATCCATTGCATACTTTTCAAATCTCCTTGCAAATCGATACTATTTCACTCTAATTCTTGACCGATTTGCAAACCACACAATATCAGAGAGTTGTACTTGAATTCACACCATTATCTCTCTTATTTCATCCTATTCCTCAAAGAGTTCAAAGATATATCGCCATTGGAGGTCTATAGGATCATTGTACCGAATCTGCAAGTATCTGTATTGAAGATACGAATACTTTCCATAGTTTGTTGTTGGTGATAAGGAGAAGATGTTCTTGTAGCCTTTAAAATTAAGAGGGTTTGTCTTGTAGCCCGTGATGCC
This sequence comes from Allium cepa, assembly GCA_030765085.1. Classification (NCBI taxonomy): domain Eukaryota; kingdom Viridiplantae; phylum Streptophyta; class Magnoliopsida; order Asparagales; family Amaryllidaceae; genus Allium; species Allium cepa. The sequence continues at coordinate 1,015,561,132 of CM060935.1, forward strand.
AAGATTGTAAAGGTATTCTTGCCACCCGTGGAAAGCAAGCGATTATAGTGGAATTCTGCATGATAAAGTGCAGGACTGGATGTAGGATTGGTTAATCCGAACTAATATAAAAATCCAGGTGTTATTTACATTACTGCATTTTACTTTATTACTTACTTATTCTTTGATTTCTATTTTCTGTTTGCGATTTGAGTAAATACAGTTTTATATTCATAAGTAGTTAATACAAATTTCACCACTTCTAGTGTCTGTATAGCCTTAAGCACACAAGGCAATGCCATGGCAGATATACCAATTGCACACACGGGCTGCTGGTAACGTAGCAGCCACATACGCCCACCTCGGAACGCACTCCCAAATCAAAACCGAAGGATGACCATCAAATCAACCACAAGCAAGTATAGAATCGAAGAAATGTGTCCGATAGAAGGAATGACTTCACTTGGCCCGAGATCGCTCCTGTTTTAGTCACGTTATGCCAACTCACAGGAGTTGGGTCCACGTAATATACCTCAAGAACTTTGCCACCATCTTACTTCATTCCGGAATCTCCACCGCGTACACGGTTGTTAAAGTGGTTTTCGGAGTTGGCAGAGAGTATGACAACTTTCGATCCCGGTCTCTTAAACAACCGAACGTTATTATAACGCCGTGGTCATTTCAAAATAATTTATACATCAAAATCAAATCATTTCATTTCCAAACTATATTCCTTTCAAAATAGTTTATATTTCGAAACCAAACCAATTTTATTTCAAAACTATATTCAAATCAAAATAGTTTATCATTCCATTTCAAACATATATTTACCTTTCAAAAATCATAATACTTCAAAGTTATAACCCTTTCGAAACCAAAATACTTGAAATCATTACACTTTGAAAAATCATAACATTTCGAAATCATACATTTGAAATCATGAAATATTCCTTTAATTCTTTACACTTTACAAATTTATTCAATTAAACCCAAATTTTCAAATTTCCAATTTAATTCAATTCAAACCATTTGTTTCAATTCAATTCAGTTTCCCAACAAAACATTTCAAATCTATCAATTTCAAATATCGATTTAATCCATAGAATAAATTATTAAATTTTCAATATAATTCAAAGCTTTAATATCTCACATTTCAAAACTAAATTTTATAATTTCATATATCTCAAATTTAACTTCATTATTACATAGTTTTGAAATATTCATGTCATAAATCCAATATCATTTAAATAAACCAGAATTACAAGTAAACCAAATAACCTTTCATACTAATATAAACTTTAAATATTCTTTTATCGAATAAATCAAATAAATCAAAATAAAATATTATTCCAAATTCACATTCTTTATCAAAATAAAGATCATGTCACTCAAAACCATTTAAATCATTAAAATATCATATCCTTCCAAAACTCATTATCAAATCATTATCTGAATTAAATTTCAAATATTCAAATTTAAATATCCTTTAAAACTCAAATATATCATTCATTTATTATTTCAAATATCATTACAAAATACATTTTAAAATTCCATCCTAAAATTCATTATCTCATTACATTTCATTCCAGTTAACACATAACCAAGTAAACCTTATTTAAATTCAAATTCAATTTAAATTCCTCAAAATTCAAATTTAAATATTAATTAGATTCAAAACTCCTTATATTTCATAAATAATCAATTTCCAAATGTCAAACCAATTAACACTTTAAAATATAAATCAAACAATGTTAAAAATCTATAACGTTTCAAAACATTGACAAACCATGGCAACGACAACATTTATAAAGTGCTGCATAGATTGTAATTTCCAAAATAGTTTAGTTCAAGAATAACGGCATTTATAAAATGACATAATAGATATTTAGTTATTTCAAACATAGTTAAGTTCAAAACAACAACAATTTAAAGTGCTGTCGTAAAACTACAGCATTTTAGAATTGCTATTAATAAAATTCTAGATTTTATTATAACTTTTCAAAAATAATAAAAATACAAAAATTTTCTATTTAAATTTATAAATCATATTTCCAGACCTTAAAATTTCACATTTAAATACTTTTAACATATGATTTATCACAATAAATTTTAAAATCAAATATCCAATTAAAAATTTAATTCATTTGTTAAGTCAAAATTTCACTGTTTATTTACTTATTAAATTTAAACAAAAAATTAACATTTTACTTCAAATATCATATCAAAACTTTAAATAAATTTCCATTATTTACTTGCATCAAAAAAAAAAAATTTAAAGTCAAAAATCACATTTACTTCAAATTTACATACTTAAATTCATAATTTCAGGACTTAATATTTAATTTTCTTAAAACCATAAATTATATATTTTTAAATCAAAATTTCATATTTTAAAAATACATATCTATATAAAAATCATTTAAAAATATACCACTGTATATAATTTTCTAACCTACGTCAAGTGATACAAACATATATCATTTCAATCCGCAATTTACAAAGAAAAATCCGAGTTCTATCATTTCATACCCGCAAACCCAAGTAAATAAAAATACAATAAAAATCACTTAGGCCTATCATTTCAGCCCATAATGATTTTTCCCTATTCTAAATTCCGTTCGGCTATGTATCATTTCAACACATATTGATTCTATTCTACAGGGAACTTGCTGTGTGAATATAAACATAAACAATATAAACAATGTCAATGTCACAATATAATGTCACATATCAGATGTCAGATGATAATTAACCGAGCTAACGTGGTAATAATATGGCATAGCGTATTATATAATCATCATTAACTTGCATAAACATTTTAAATTACTAAGCACTTGCCATCAATTTACTATTTCATAAGTAAATATGTTAGAGTGAGAAGAACCACCTTTTACAAAGCTAGAGACCAAAACAACACACAAGCACGATTCCAAGGGCACGACAAGCACGATATGGCACAACTTTGATTCAAATGAGAGAGCTAAGATATGATCTTGCACACAACCAATAAAACAAAGCAACATATACATGAATATTGAATAAAAAAATTTATATTGAAACAATTTGAAAATATGAAGCAACAAAGAGCAAAGCGACCTGACCTTGCTTTCCGCTCAAATTGCTTGACCATCTCTAACCATGGGCTCAGCCATATATGCCATAGGCTGGCCATGATCAGGTCTAGACTTGAAATGCTTAGCTATGATCCGGTTAGTGGAAGACAAAGCAAGGGTAGGGTGAAACATGAAGCATATCAATGGACAGGGCAAAAGAGGAAAGTTTTGGTGCAATTTTGGCTCGGCTATGACCACATATAGGCTCGGCTATGGGGTCTTCAGATCTGGACAAAGATGGAGATGGTTGGAGCTATGGCTAAATGTGGTGTAGCTTTTGGAGGCAGTGGCTACAGGGGTGGCCGGAGTGATGTATGGAGTGGTTAGGGTGAAACATGTGGTCTAGGTAAGGTTTCAAGGGTGGAACTTGCAAATTTTATGGTGCAACTTCAATGGATGGTCACGTCCTTGTTATAGTCAGAGGAGGAGGTGAGGTTGCAAATGTAGATAATGGTGGTGATGGTTGGTGGTGATGGTGGTGAGTGGGGCCAAGCTAAGAAAGAAGAAAACAAAGGCACAAAAATCATTGAATTTGAAGAAGAGAAGAGATAAGAAAGAAGCCATGCTGTAACAACCCTAGATTTCTTTGAATACAAATTTAAATTTGACTTTATTTAATTTTGAAATTATTTTAAATTTGTTTTATGTATGAGATTTCATTTCTAAATATTTTTAAAATGATAATAGAATTTTTCCAAACTTTATTGCATTTATTTCCTATTTTTAGAGGCTCGTTTCTATTTTTCTGCTATTTTCTTCATTTAAATTATATTTAATTAAAATTTATTTATTTATTTTGGTGAATTAATTTTTATTTTATGTTATTATCTTTATTTATAAATATTTTCCAAGTCCATAAAATTTTTCCAAAGTTTATTCCATTTATTTTCAAATTTTCTAGACTAGTTTTCATTTTCTGTGCTATTTTATTATTTTAATCATATATAATTAATATTTATATACTTATATTTTGTTTATTTGTTATATTTTTGTATTTTAACTAAATTTATAAGTATTTTCAGTTATTTAAATTTTTAAAAAGAAATTAGATAAATGTGAATGGTTTTGTGACTTTTTATTTCTTAAGGCTCTTTGTATTCTCACCTTTTCATTTCCAACCAACATCTTTTCAAATTTTGTTGCCATTATCTCTTGCCTTCAGCCGACTATCACTTTTCACTTTCACGTAAACATTTCTCCTTCTCATTTCTGAAAAAAAAAATCGGCCTCTCTTGCTTTGGAAATTTTTTTTGGCAATCTTCATTTTCTTTTCATTTTATGCTTGTTTTATTTGATTTTTGCTCTTTCTCTTCTTCTTTCTAGGTCGGCCTTGCTCCTCCTTCAGCCTTGCCGCCTCCACCACCACCTAGAACCCATATCCACCACCTCCTCTACAACCCCAGCTAGGTCGTGCACCATCCTTGGTGGTAGATCCTTCACCAAATGCTCCAAAACTCCAACAATACCACATAGCCGAGCATATAAATGCTTCCACCACTTTCATCACCCCTTAGCCGCCACCTACTCCACCACCTCCAGCCAACCCGAAACCCTCTGCCACGTCATCCTCTTGACCCCACCAGAGATGGCCGTGCCCCTTGTGCTTTAGCCGAGCCTTGATTTGCCAGAAAACCATGTGACGTTTCTTGCTTTGTATTGTTTCACATGCACACCTTTGCACCATCTTCTAACCATGTAGGCCGACCCATATCAACCAACAACTAGAGCAAAACCTTGCCTTAGCCATGTATTCCACCTTATGGCCGAGCCTGAAGAATGTTGGAAGCAGGTGCAAAGCATTTCAGCTTTGTTTTATGCAGTTAATTGTAGCATAGTTTAATCGTAATTTGAGTTGAAAGCTTATGATTGTTATATTGTTTTGTTTGATTTGTATTCAAGGAAATTGACCTTTGGCTCTCCCACTCGAATCTTTGTCGTGCTTTCGTTCGTCTGAAGATCTTTGTTTGTGTGTTTCAGTTGTCGTCTCCAGCTATACCAGTGAGTTTCTCTCACCAGACAGTTTATAACTAGTAAATTGACCACTTTTGAAAATGTAAAATGCATCACCATATTATATCTGCTATGCTATGATTATATAATGTTCACCCATGCTTAAACACCTTTTATATAATATATTACTATTATATTATGCTGCTCTGTTATTTATATCAGTTTATCACACTGTAAGTTCCCTTTAGATTAGAATCACTATGGGTTGAAATGATACATACCCGAACAGACTTTAGAATAGGGGAAAATCGTTATGGGCTGAAAAGATAGGTCTGATCGATTTTCAAATTATTTCATTTAGTTCGGACTGCGGGTTTGAAATGATAAAACCCAGGTTTTCTTTGTAAATTATGGGTTGAAATGATATATTACCCGTATCACTTTACTTAGCATGGAAAATTATGTACAGACCCATAGTTAAAATATGTTTTTCTAAAATTTTTAAAATATTTTAGAACTGTAGATATTATAATATTTTGAGTTAAACTTAATTAAAAATGGTTTTTGTAAAATATTATTGATTTTCTGAAAATTTATAAGTTAAATAAATTATGGAAAGGTTAGAAGATTTGAATGTAAGTTATTTTGGAAATTTTGATTTAATTATAAATGGAATTTAAATTAAATATGAAAATATGATAAATTTATGATAATTTGGATTAAAATGAATTTAAAATGATTTTATAATGTATTCACGATTTTTGAATAAAGTTAAAACGTGAAATGAATGAATATTTAAGTTGAAATTTTGAACTATAACTAAAATTGGAAATTTTTGAATTTGGCTTAAAAGTGAATTTTAAGTTAAGTAAATAAAAATGAAGTTAAGTTATATATGAAAATTTAAACTTAAATGTTAAGTTAAATTTAATGCATTTAAAATTTAATGTTGAAATTTAATAAGTGAATTATTATTAAATCTTGATTTTTGAATGGAAATTTAACTTTATAAAACATGAATATAACGAAAATTAGATGATGGTTATAAAAGTGAAAATATGTGATTTGATAAATTAAAAATGATTTAAATAAAAATATAATTATTTTTGAAATTATATTGAATATTTGAAGTTAATTAACCACATTTTTGAAATGCTATTATTTCTTATGTAAATGATAATACAGCATTTGTAAATGCCGTAGTTGATAATAATGAACCAAATGGCTAAATTTAATTAAAGACTATTATAGCATTTTGTAAGTGCTATAATTTTTGAATTTAACTAAGTTTATTTGAAACTAATGAAACCCTGTTTCAGCATTTTAAATGCTTTCCTTTGTTAAATTGAACCGTTTTGAATGTAACTTTTCGTAGCATTTTCTAAATGCCGCGAAAAGTGAATTTTCACTGTTTTGATAAACTTAAGTGAATAAATGAACTTTAAAAGTTTAAAATTTTGGAAATTTAATAACTTAATTATTAAATGTAATAACTTCATTTTTAATGATTTAAGTGAAGTAATTCGATTTGAAATATAAACTATTTTAAAAATGCGAGTTGAAATGGTAATTGAATTTGACTAAAATGAATATGGTTTTGAAATGATATGATAAGTTGGATATTTTGAAATTGATTTGAAATGATATTGAATTGTTAAATGACATTTGTTTTTTGAAATGTATTTTTGAATTTATAACTACGGGTTATAATAACGATTGGTTGTTAAAGAGACCGGGATCGGATATGGACATACTCTCTGTCGATACCGAAAACCACTTTAACAACTGTGTACGAGGTGGAGATTTCAGAATGAAGTAGGATGGTGACGACGTTCCTAAGGTACATTACGTGGACCTAACTCCCGTGAGTTAGTTAAGGTGGCTAAAACAGGAGCGATCTCGAGCCAAAGGAGGTAGCACCTCTGGCTGGACACACTTCTTCGATACCATTCTATTACTTTTGTGATCGATTGGGTCCACCCCCTTGATTTTGGAGTGTTGTTCGAGGTGGGCATATATGGATGCTGCGTAACCACCAGCCCGTGTGCGTAATTGGTATATCTAGCCTAGCATTGCCTTGTATGCCGTGTCACCTACTATACCGAGCCTTTACTACGAGTTTGTTTTTCTCCCGTAGCCCATGGAGTATTTAGGGTAGTCTCTCGATCTGGAGATATGCTGATACTGGATGGACTACTGGGACTATTATGTGTGAATGGTGATATGGGTAGCCCGGAACGCTATTTAAAAGTATGTTTATTTTGCTGCAGACATTATTATAATAGCGCAATATTACTATATAGTAAATAGTTTGATGGATCCTTAGAGGATGGACGGTCCCAGGCGTCCTTTAGGTTACTTGTATCTTTATTACAGTTCACTTGAGTTGGTTTTATATTATATAAGTATATATTGTCCTGACTCGAGTATTTTGTGTTTTGCTTTACGCTCGGGTCAGCCTGAGTATTCACACCTTTGGATTCTCTTTCTAGAGCTGGTCTTTGCTGGAGTTTCTGCCTATCTACATTTATATCATTTCTGTTTCAGCTGTTCTAGTTTATCTCATGTATTAGTGAACTTCTATGTATTTGGGATTTCTATTTTTTTTCATACTATATTATATATTTGGTTTGAGACTCTGTTGTAGTAGCTTCATGAACTACTATGTTATTTTTATATTCCGCTGCGAGTTATTCTGATTGTTCTGTGTCTGTGATTCTGCGTTTTTGATTTCATTTGCTCCAAATTTATTTACAATCTGTTATTTTGCATCATTCAAGTCTGACATGTGTGGATTATTGTAGATTTCAATGGTACGAAATGGCGGGTCATGACAGTTGGTATCAGAGCTCTAGTTATTGGCTAACTATTGCCTCCGAGGAGCAAAAACTCATTAGAGATAAGGGTATTTCTACCCTAGAATGAGTGACATCAATCTCAGAATCATATCTTTGTGAGAGACGTATTTTCAAAGTATAAAATGATTTTTCCAAATGTTTTCAAAAGATTTTCAAAGATTATTTTGATTTAAATTTTTTCTTGTTTTAAAGGATTTTCAAATGTTTTTCCAACTTCCTTTCTTTCGTATCTACCTTGTTAGATTTTTCGTTCTTTAGGATATTCATCCGAGTGAATTATCTTGTCTTATCTTAATTTAACTTTGGCTTTTCTTTATCTTATTCTATATTCATTCTTGATATTTTCAGGACGAATCGAGGAAATGCCAGAGGTAGGGGTCGTGGTATTGCCCCAGCTCCTCAACCTGTTGCTCCAGTCAGGTTGAATTCTCTCAACTTGGTGGTACCCCATTCACCGGTTCAGAGAGAATCATTGAGGCTCAACAGTGGTTGCGGAGTCTTGAGAGGATATTTACTGGTCTTGATATTACTGATGCCCAGAAGCGTCAGTTAGCAGTTTGGTAGTTGCGTGATTCCGCTTTAGCTTGGTGGGAGTCCGTTACGGCTAACACCGTCGAGGAGATACCACTTGGGAGCAGTTTAGGTATCCTTTTTGTTATCTTGAATTTTGTTCCTATTTTCCTTTTCTTCAATTCTATCTTAAGTTGTTTTCTGTATCTCTTTTCCAAGGAGGCTTTTATGGCAGAATGGATGCCAGAAGCAGGGAAATCTCAGCTTTATCGTGAGTTTATGGATCTTAAGCAGGATAGCATGACTTTTGCTGAGTATGAGAGGAAGTTCAACGAACTTTCCAAGTTTGGTCCTAGCTTGATTGATACTCCTCTCAAGAAGAATGAGAAATTTATTGCTGGTGCTCGTCCAGAGTATTATAGTCGCCTTATTTCTCATGTTCATGCTTCTTTCACCCAGCTTATGGATATGGCTATTCGCTATGAGAACCCCACATCCAAAGGTCCTGCTGTTTCTGGTGGTTAGTCTTCCTCTGCTCTGCTAATTCCAAGAAACGTAAGCTTAATTTCCAGCAGCAGAAGAAGAATTGACAGAAGCGTTTTGGTTTGGGATCTTCATCATCTGCTCCGACTCGGAGACAACCAGTTGATCTCTCCGCCATCACTTGCTTTAGGTGTGATCAGAAGGGGCACTATGCCAATAGCAGTCCTACTTTATCTGTTGCTGCTATTCCTCCACCTGCTCAGTTGGCTAGGCGTGATCTTTGCCATATCTGTCTCCAGCCTGGTCATTTTAAGAAGTAATGCCCTACCCAGTAGAGGGGTACTCCTTCTGGTATTTTTGCTATCACTTCTGCATCATCTCCTCTTCCTCCACCTGCTCCTGCTCCTAGTGATGACCGAGGTACTCTCCAGTGTTCATTTACTTTATTCCATCATCCTGTTCGCGTGTTGTTTCATACTGGTGCTTCATACAGTTTTATTTCTGTTGCTTTGTGTGATAAGTTTGAGCATATCCTTTCACCTAAGTATGCTTCCGTTTCATTATGTGTTTCAAATCCTATTAATGGTCCTGCTAACCTTAATCGGATTTGTCGAGGAGTGAAACTTCTCCATTCTGGTCATCGCTTTTGTGGTGATTTTTTATGTTATGAGCTTCGATGCTTTTGATTTATTGCTTGGTCAGGATTGGTTAGTGCATCATGATGCACATATCTCTGGTACAGCCCGGACTGTCCGTCTTGTTGATGATCAAGTGAATTCCTTTATTATTCAGTGCCGCTTGTCTTAGGATTTTGCTGGCAACTTTATTTATTCTCTGAATTCTTCTCCCAGTGATCTTGATTCGACTCCTGTGGTTAGATTATGTCCTGATGTATTTGGTGAAGTCACTTCTTTACCTCCGAAGCAGGAAATTGATTTTCGGATTGATCTTATTCCTGGTGCTCGACCTGTTGTTCTTCCTCCTAGAAGAATGGCACCTCGCGAGATGGTTGAGTTAGGAATGCAAATTGACGACTTGTCTTCCAATGGTCTGGTTAGGCCTAGTTTTTCTGAATGGGGAGCTGCGGTGCTTTTTGTCCCCAAGTATGATGGTTATCTTCGGATGTGTGTTGATTATAGGGAGCTGAACAAGCTCACCATGAAAAACAGATATGCAATGTCTTGTATCAAGGATATGTTTGATCAGCTTTATGGTGCCACAGTTTTCTCTCAGATTGATCTTGCCACTGGTTTTCATCAGCTCAGGGTTGCCGAGGATAGTATTCCCAAGACTGCTTTTCGCACTGAGAATGGTTTTTATGAATGGTTAGTCATGCCTTTCGGTTCGACTAATGCTCATGCTTTCTTTGTTAATTTGATGAATCGTATTTTTCATGATATGCTTAATAAATTTGTTCTAGTCTTTGTTGATGATATCCTTGTCTTCTCTAAGACCAAGGAAGAGCATAAGTTGCATTTGAAATATGTTTTGGAGACTCTCAGAAATCATTAGTTGAAGGCTAAATTTTCTAAATGCCATTTCTGGAAGGATGAAGTTCGATATCTCAGGCATATTGTTTCTAGTAATGGAGTTTCAGTAGATCCAACCAAGATCGCTGCGATCAATGTAAGTCTTTCTTTCTCTTCTTCTTTATCATTTTATAATTCTGTCTTTCCTGTTGTCCTTATGTTCTCCCTATTCTGTTTCAGGATTGGGAAACTCCAAAGACTCCATCTGATATTCGTAGTTTTCTGGGCCTTTTCGGTTACTACTGGAGATTCACTAAGAATTTTGCTCGGATTGCTGCACCTCTCATAGCTTTAACTCGTAAGAATGCGAAGTTTATGTAGGGTGATTAGTGTAAGGCTGCATTCAATGAGTTGAAGAGCAAGCTAACTTTCGCACTAGTTCTTACCGTTCCGAATGGAAGTGATGGATTTACGATATATACTGATGCTAGTCGTGAGGGTTCGGGTGCTGTTCTCATGTAGGACGGTAGGGTCATTGCCTATGCTAGCCGTCAGTTGAAAACCCACGAGGCAAATTATGCTGCTCATGATTTAGAGTTGCTTGCTGTTGTCTTTGCTTTGAAGCTTTGGAGACATCATCTATTTGGAACCAAGTTTGAGCTTTTCACTGATCATCAGTCTCTGAGATATATCTTCTCCCAGAATGATTTGAATCAGAGGCAAGTTCATTGGCTTGAGTTTCTAGCTTCTTACGACCTCGATATTAGCTATACTCTCGGTAAAGCTAATGTTGTGGCCGATGCTCTGAGTTGGAAGAAGGCTTTGTTGAGTCAGCTTGTTGTTTCTTCTTCTCCTCTTCTAGATCGTATTATGGCTAAGTAGGATGAGGACGAGATGCTTAGATTAATGAAGGAGAGTGTTCATAGCAGGGTTGGTGCTAGTAGTAGTGGTAGTAGTGGAGCTCAGATTGATGATAGAGGGATTTTGAGGATTAATGGCAGGATTTGTGTCCCAAATGTTGATGGTTTGAGGCATGAGTTACTTAAGGAGAATCACCGATCCAGACTTTCTATTCATCCTGGTGTGTTGAAGATGTATCGGGATATGAAGAAGCTTTATTAGTGGAAGGGGATGAAGAGGGATATCTCAGTCTTTGTTAGTCGTTGTGTGACTTGTCAACAAGTCAAAACCGATCACCAGAAGACCCCTGGTTTGTTGCAGCCCCTTAAGATTCCCAATTGGAAGTGGGAACAGGTTTCCATGGATTTCATCGATGGTTTACCGAGGACTCGAAGGGGTAATGAGAGTATCTGGGTTATTGTGGATAGACTGACCAAGTCCGCTCATTTTATTCCGGTCAAGTCTACTCGTTCTGCTTCTAGCTTATCTGAGATCAACATGAGAGAGATTGTTCGTCTCCATGGTGTTCCTCTCAGTATTGTTTATGATCGTGACCTATCTTTACCAGTCAGTTTTGGAAGGCTTTTCTGGAATCTTTGGGTACTCGTCTAAATCTAAGCACTGCTTACCATCCACAGACCGACGGTCAAACGGAAAGAGTGAATCAGATTCTTAAGGATCTTCTTCGTGCTTGTGTGCTTGATTATGGAGGATCTTGGGAAGATTATCTCCATCTTGCCGAATTTACCTACAATAATAGCTATCAGGTATAATCTTATCTTCTGTTTTTTAGTCTATTCTTAATCTTTTTATCTATCTCATTCCATCTTTGCATTCAGGCCAGTCTCAAAATGTCTCCGTTTGCTACTCTATACGGACGACCTTGTAGATCCCCATCTTGCTGGATTGAATCCGGTAATCGTTTGGTTCTTCGTCCTGATGTGATTTTGGAAGCTTCTGAGAGAGTTGAGGAGATTAAGAAGAGGTTGAGAGCCGCTAAGGATAGGTAGAAGCAGTATGCTGATAGGCGTAGGCGGAATTTGGAATTTGCTGTTGGTGATCAGGTGTTCCTTAAGGTTTCTCCCTTGAAGAATGTCATTTTTTTTGGTCGTAGAGGGAAGATTTCTCCTAGGTTCATTGGTCCTTTCCACATTGTGGAAAGAGTTGGTTCTTTGGGTTATCGTCTGGATTTGCCCGAGAAGCTTTCTGGAGTGCATAATGTATTCCATGTCTCGCATCTTCGCCGACATCTTCATGATCCATCTCTTATTGTCCAGCCTTCTACTCTTGATAGTTTGGATATTGAGCCTAATCTGACTATCGAGAGGAAGCCACTTTGTATTATCGACAGAGGTACAAAGCAGCTCAAAAGGAAATATGTTAATCTAGTCAAAGTACAGTGGAGTACCGACGATCGGGATTGTACCTGGGAAACGGGGGAGAGCATTCATGCTTCGAATCCGGAATTGTTCGTTTCACGTACTATTTTGTTTTTCTATCTTGTTTCTCTTTATTTTCGTCGCCCGTTCTTTTCGAGGCCGAAAAGATTTTATTGGAGGAGAGCGTAAAGCCCTATATTTTTTTGAATATAAATTTAAATTTGACTTTATTTTATTTTGAAATTATTTTAATTTTTTTTATTTATGAGATTTCATTTCCAAATATTTTTAAAATGATAATAGAATTTTTCCAAAATTTATTGCATTTATTTCTTATTTCTAAAGGCTAGTTTCTATTTTTCTGCTATTTTCTTCATTTAAATTATATTTAATTAAAATTTATTTATTTATTTTTGAGAATTCATTTTTATTTTATGTTCTTATCTTTATGTATAAATATTTTCCAAGTCCACAAAATTTTCTTAAAGTTTATTCCATTTATTTTCAAATTTTCTAGACTAGTTTTCATTTTCTGTGCTATTTTCTTATTTTAATCATATATTGTTAACGCTAAAATTTGAACGCTAACACCCCGGTGTATGAAGTGAGATTGTGAAAGCACCACCCGATAGCTCGGGAACAGATTATAAGCAGATAATAGCGAAAAAGCAGTAAACAACAGCAATTTTATAGTGGTTCGGCTTAAGAGAGAGCCTACGTCCACTTTGAATATCTTTATTGACGATTTGATTACAAGTCGATGCAATTACACTTTGATTACAACACACTTCGAGTTACAAGTGACTTAGAACAAGTAGCATAAACTTTAATGTCGATCCAAATCTTTGAACTCATGTTGGACATGTATGATTTCTTCGTGAAGTTCCTTGAGGCGTTCTTTATATCTCAAAAGCTTTAAGTGTTGAAGTAGTTCGGAATGTAGCAGAGTAACGGTGCTTGAAATGAATGAGCCAAAAGTCCCTCTTTCTGTTGGAGTTATGGGCGTATTTATAGGCATCTTCGGAGTTAGGTCGTAACTCGTATACGACTCACGATGAGTCGTAACTCGTATACGACTCATGGTAGGTCGCGGCTGATTTACTGGGTTCATGGCTTGGCCCAGAGTTATGCACCCATCTGAATGAATGATACAAGTTCTAAGTCGTTCACGAGTTAACCAAATGCAGTTTCCTTTATGCTAGCATGAGTCGTACACGACTCATCATAGGTCGTAAGTCGTCAGCGATTCTTCTTACTACAGCGTGGTGTTGAACTTGTCTCCAAGTCTTAGGTCGTGAACAACTTATCTTTTGAGCCGTAGACTTCCTGTCGCGCCATCTTCTAACTCATAAGATTGTTATCTCGTAGACTCTTTAACTCGTAGAGGCCTTAAGCCGTAGATCCTTATCTCGTAGACCTTTTAACTCGTAGAGTCTTTAACTCGTAGTGGCCTTAACTCGTAGGTCGTTCAGCCCTTGAATTGTTAGGTCATGAAGACCTTGAGTCGCATAGTTCTTGAGTCGTTGATCCACTGAGTCGGCCTGTCTCATGAACCGTTAACCCTCTTGAGTCGTTCCATTCCTCTAAGTCGCCTTGAACCTTAACTCGTTAAGTCGTGGCACTTCTTAGGTCGTCCAATCCTTGAGTCGTTAAGCTTATTGAGTCGGCAACGTTGTTAAGTCGGCAACCTTATTAAGTCGGCAACCTTATTAAGTCGGTAAGTCGTGCCACTTGTTAGCTCGTTAACCCGCTTCATCAGTTAGGTCGTTGACTTCGAGTAGAAGATAGGTCGCTCCATTCTCTAAGTCGTATACCGTTTTGGACGGGGCGCTGCCCCGCACCCCGCCGGGGGCGCTGCCCCCTGGACCCCTGCGACCTGACCGGGCAGGTCGATCACTGTAGCGGTGGCGTTGCCCCCGCACCCCCACCTTGGGGGGTTGGCACCCCCCTGGACCCCCCCTCCGTAGGGGATCTTATCTGAAAAGCCATTCAACAGAACTTGCTTTGTTGGGATGCTGAGTTGACTATTCTTCGAGACGAACTATGTAACATCCCGCTTTTTCGCACGATTTAAACCGACACACATGCCGATTCAAACCATACGGAAGGGCGGATTTGTTATGGGGTAAATAAGAAAAAAAAACAGAGAAGAAAAAAAACAAATAGAATCTCACAGCGGAAGGATAAAATATAATAAGAAAATATACAGTTTATAAAAACTGTTTACAAACATTTATATAATACATATCAGAGTTACACATACCAATAACAATGCAGCGGAACAGTGTGAGTGTAGTGCAATACTATGAATAATAATAATACAAATTCTTCGTCTTCGTCCTCCAAAGCTAAAGTCTTCGATCCTGAAACGCTCGGACTGACCCGAGCGAATTTGAAAAGACAAAAACACTCGAGTCAGAACTAAAAGATCTTATGTGAGTTAAATTAACAGAAATAAATATGAGTACAGTAACTCAAGAGATGCTCGGGATTTACATCTCCTAAGGATCCGTTAAACTATTTACTATATAGTATATTGCGCTATTATAATAGTGTCTAATCGTAAAATAAACTTACTTTTAAATAGCGTTAAGGCTTTACATTTTCCACCTTAGACGTAATAGTCCCAGTAGTCCATCCAATATCATAGTCCCTCCTGATCGGGAAGCCACCAGAGGATACCACACGGGCTACGGGAGAAATCCAAACTCGTACAAGGCGCGATAGGGTAGGTGACACGGCACAACTAGGCAATGCCAGGGTAGATATACCAATTACGCTTCCGGGTCGATGGTAACGCGTAGCCGCAGCTACCGCCCACCTCGAACAAACTCCCCAAAATCAAAATAGAAGTGGCCACTGAATCAATCCAAAGTCAAAGTATAATATCGAAGAGGAGTGTCCGATCAGAGGAATGACCTCATTAACCCGTCAATCGCTCCTGTTTTACCCACCTTATGCCAACTCACGGGAGTTGGGTCCACGTATTTACCTTACAGGAAACGTCGCCACCAACCTACTTCATTCTGGAATCTCCACCGCGTACACGGTTAGTCAAAGTGGTTTTCGGTATCGACAGAGAGTATGTCCATATCCGATCCCGGTCTCTTTGCCAACCCATCGTTATTATAACACCGCGGTCATTTAAAAGTAGTTTATACTTTAAAAACCAGAATAAATTTTCCATTTCAAAACTATGAATTCAATATCAATTTAAAAACCCAAAATAATATGATATCATTTTATCTCAAATATAACTCTTTTTCCAAAATCATACCGGTTTAAAATATAAATATCTGGAAACCAAACATTTGAATTATATTTTCAAAACATAATATTTCGGAATTCATACTTTTAAAACCATACTTCTAAAACTTGAATGGTTTGGATATTCATCAGTATATAAAATAAATGGTTTACTTTTAAGGTTACTTTGTAAAGAAATTATTTCCAGGGCTTTACAAATATACTTCTTTATTTAAAGTCTACCAAATTTAAATATCACTTTCAAGTTCCAAAACCACTTCAATTTCTATTTATATATATATATATATCCATTTGGAGTATTAATATTTCAAAACTAAAGTTGGGAGTTATTCTTTCAACAAATTAAATGTTCTATTATTTAGTTTTGAATATTTACATAAAATCTATAAATAAAACTCCAATTTCTAGAAATTAACTATTTTCTTAAATTTAAATTTTACTAAAATATTCTATTTAAGTAAATCTTGGAAAATCCATTTATAAATATCATACCTTAAAATTTCCAAATTTAAACATATAAGATAAATCACCAAATTCCATTTTCTCAAATTTTTATCATTTTATTCAACAGGTTTATACACAGCTTAAATTTAAAATTTTAACTTCATATATGTATATCTCGAAGAAAAATATTTTATAAAATATCAAAATTAAATTTTATAAACCGTATCCCATCCAAACCATAGAAATCACTTTAAAATATTTATATATAGACCGTGGTGCCTGTATATAGTTTTCTATCCTATGGTCAAGTGATACGGATATTTATCATTTCAATCCGCAATTTAAAAATAAAAATTTGCGGTTATATATCATTTCAAACCACAATCCCGAATGAAATGAAAAATGCATGATAACTTGCAATTTAATGATATCAAATAAACATCCATTCATCAACATCATCCATTGTCCAAATCACAATCATCCATCAATATCAATCAAAATCAATATATATATGAGATTATATAGCAGGTAATAACTGTCAATTATATTCAAATTAAATTTAACAACTATTAATCTAACATTTTATATTCAGTAATAATTGATATAACTGTTAACTAGCAGTTTATATGCAAACAAATAAATTATAACTGTAAATAAATACGCAATAAATAAATTAAATTAACAGTTAAATTTAATAAATGCAATTCAACAGATATGAATGAAATAAACATGCCAAATACTCATAAATAAATTTCTATTCATTTCTAAAATTAATTTAACAAACATAAAAACTTTTAGAAGTTGTGAGTGGGTTAAAACACTCACCTTTTGAATTTAAATCGAATGTAAATCCGATTTAAACCCAAAATTTGACGGTCTCTAAATTTATCCAAACCAGCGTCATCAGATCCGGAATTTAATTACGATCCTAACAAAAGAAATTTCGTGTGAAACGGAGTTCGTATGTGAAAGTTATCACAATTAAACGATTTGCAATTGAAATAAAAAAAAAATTAAAAATAAACAAAACAAAACAAAAATAAAATACCGTGCCACATCCACCTTCCCTCGTGAAAAACGCATATGCTTCTTCTTGATTGCTAACTTTGTTCCGTAATTTTTCTTTTATTTCGATTTACTTTAATTTTCCTCCTTATTATATGAATGTATGTATTTTAAAAGGTTTGAAAGAAAAAGAAGATTTGAAAAAGAAGAATTGAAAAAAAATGATTAAAATAAGAACTGAAAACGGAAGAGAAGATCTAGATTTGAAAAGAAGAAAGTTTGAAATAGAAGTAAATTTGAAGAAGAAGAAGAAGAATATTGAAGAGAAAGAAAAAAAATTAAAATGAGAGATAATAAGGAGCTTTGAGAAAAACAAGAAAAAAGAAGAAGAAGAAGAAGAAGAATAGCATGGAGGCTAGGGTTAGAGTTAGGAGAAACAAAATGTAATAGAAGAATAAGAAGTAGGTTATTTATAATTATTGGAAAGAAATAAAGTAAATATGAACAAACTTGGTTTTGAAATATAGTAAATATGAACAACCTTTTTAAAAGTAGCAGGTATTCAAAAGAGGTAATTATTTATTAGAAAGGGATAAATATGGAGGGACAAAATAAATGACACGTTTCGTTAGTTTGATTCTAAATTAATTAAGTGCTAGATACAGAAAAGTTTGAATACATCATATATATATTCATACTTTAACTGTGTGACAAAATTGCTAAACATACATCAAGTACGATTAATTGGTGACAATATATAGGAATAATCAACAATAAATGCGGATGCAATCACATAAGGATCTAATAGGGAAGGAGATAAAAGTAACAACATTGATTAATTCCACTTTCCCACTTTAGCCAATCCAATTACAAAATTTAAAATTTTATAAAATTTCTCTCCTTTGATTTCTTAAACAATTTTAATAACTAACAACAAGTTCTATGTTAATTCAATCATTAATCATTTCGCCAATTACCAAATTAAATTACAATTATTCGCAATAAATCAAATTATTAAATCATATACTCTTATACTCTCACTTAAATCCAATTGGATAAATAGATTTGATTTCCATTCCAACTCATTTGATTGCAAATAAACTTTTTACCATAAATAAAATTCCAAATTATTAATAACTTTATTCCCATTTCCTTCACACACAAACATCATATTATAAAGGTATCTACATTATTCTCCATTGGTTTGCCTTAACTTATTTAAGGTAACCTTACATTAATATCTATTGCTATGTTTTCAAATTATTCTTCCCTCATTCTTCTTTACTAATATTAATTCCAATCTTAACGAATTCAACATTATAAGTTTGATAAATTTATTAAATTCACTCAATTTGTTTACAAATTCCATTTTAAATCCAATAACGTAATATTTTACGTTTAATTCCCCTTTACTTGTAGTAAATACCCTTTGTTGGATTTAATATTCAAATTATAGATAAAATCTTGCTTTCTAAAGTTATATCAACAATGTCCAACTAAATTTGAATTAGCTTTAACTTTATTCTATGGAATTAACTATTGCAATAAATCCAAATTACCATAAATTACATCCAAATAAATAAAGCTTGATTTCTATTATTCAACTCAAAATATATCAATTGTCAATTCCATAAGAAAAAATTAACATTTGGTTCATACTTTTTACAAATAACTCCCATTTCTTCCAAATAATAATTACATAAACTATTTGATATTAAATCCATTAAATTGCAATAAATTCAATTGATTGCAATTTATTTCCAAATAAATTTGGATTTTTATTTGGTTATACACAAAATTCCGTTATCACTTGCCTAACAAGGTTATTATCACTTAAGATCTCACTGCATCCACATTTTCACATTTTCATTTACTAGTTTCTTTACTTTATTCTACATAATTTATTACAAATGGGATTTTCTTTGGTTTACATCTTATTTATATTTAACATTTCTCAATCACCAATTCATTTCACTTTAACTGCGGTAAATTGGCGGATAAATTGAATTTGATTCCCAAAATCTAAATTAACAAGAAACAAGGGTAGGTAACATACAATAGTCATTACTCCAAATTCTAGTCACCTAAATAGTCTTTTATTCCTTGCAAATAAATGTTACTATTTATTTTCATAGTACAAATCTCAATGATTATTCCATTTTATATTTGCTTAGGCCATTTATAGTCCACTGTACATATCTACATAAATGGGTAATTTATTCAATTCATTAAGTGTCAATTCTATTAAGCCCTGTTTATATCTTATGCATTCTTCTATTACTTTACAAAAGGGAATAACTTTTAAACTCATACACTTAATAACAAAACCGTTATAAATCCAATAAACTTCCAAATCCAAGTTTGTACACATTTTACACAACTATTATGATTTCTCACAAACGTTGAATTTATTAAATGACCATTTATTATAATTTAATTCCCTTAATTGAATCAAATGCTTATTATTATATATATTCTTTTCATTCTACCATTCCTTCCCATTTTAAATTCATTAACGTATTTACACATCTCTATCTTTCAAATATAAAATAACCAAACTGATTACAAACACTGTTTCTATCAATTTTCATAAGTTTGTTCAAAACTATACTTTTGTTTACATAAAATAAATTTTATGTTTCTATTAGTTTTCTTTTCCTTTCACTACAGGCATAAATTATTACTATCTACACTAATTACATCTTTGTATTAATGAACACCATTTAAGTTAATATTTATACTAACATTCACAAATTCAACATTTATTTGTTTCTTCAAAATTACTTTAAATCAAGTTATGAAAATTTACATTATCCACATCTATTATCATAAAATTTTATAGTTACACTAAATTGCAACCACTATACCAAATTTCTACATTTATTCTTAACCAAATTAGAAATTATATTAATTCATTTTATTAAATATCATAAATTTAACGGGTCGTTACAATCTCCCCCACTCAAAACTTTTCGTCCCCGAAAAGGAAAAAGAAGGGAGGAGGAAGATTTACAGTGCATCTTATTTCAAATATTAACTTATAAACAATATTTTACTGGATTAATTTCCTTTAATGAAATATACTTGTTTCAAAATCATTATATCCTTTAATACTTGAATTATTAAAGTTGGAAAAATACTTTCACAAAATTCTAAGTCCAAAATTTCCTGAAAATTTTGGCAAAGTCTCCTTTGTACGGAGGGACTCTAGAGAAAATATAATATCCAAATATACAAATATATTACACATATTATCCAAATAAAATATCCCAACACGGGAAAATATACAAAATAGCGCTTTATACGTAATCCGGAAACGTACCTATTTGTCGGGCAATACGCTTATTATTACGGAACCAAAAGCAGTAGCAGTTGCTTCCATAACCTGTATTTTCTTATAAGCCTAAAAGGTTAAATATTTATTTTAAAATGAACTATTCTAGTGGATTCAATCATTCATATCCAATCAAATGCAACAACCATACATTTTAACAAACAGCACACACCGCAAACAAAATCATTCAATCAAACAAACAATTAGTTGTTAGGTTCAAATTCCGAAATTGTACGAAATGTAAAATAACTATCAAGTGCATCCTTTACTCAACAGTCTTAGATGGAACAAAGATAGATTATTTCTCCATCCAACAACTTCAAAATTCCTTACCCAACAACCATACATCAACCAAACAATTCAAATCAACACCAAAATAGCTTATTATACATTTATTTCATACTTCAGTGGTTTGATTTTCTTCCCTTCATTTATGAGGGATTTCTTTGTTCTTACAAGTTTTATTTTCCAATTATCACCAAATTTATTATATTTGTATTTCCTTTTTATTACTTAAGTTTATAAAATAATTCTCATTAATAACAACAAATATTTTGAATATCTTCCTTTCTTTACTCTTTACTTGTAAGGTTTCCCTTAAATTCTTAATCTGCTAACATTCATTCTTATAAGTGGAAGTTTTTTATTTATCCATTAACTATGGATTACAGTCATTTAAATTCTTCCTGCTTTCCATTATATTAGAATAGGGAAGATTAAAACATACCTAAGTCAATAATCATACAATCAATTCTTATTTTGAATTTCATTTTATATACTTAGGTTCATATCATCTATTAATAATTCTTAACCCTTTTTCAGTAAAATTTCAATTATAACCTAAGTTTATACCATTAAATTCTTATTATAACAGTAATTTATTGAATACTTCATTTTTCCTAAATTCCTACTTGTAAAATATTCAATTCCAGTTTCTCATTTAACACTTCAACTTTTATATTTGGGTAAGTTATTTATGTTAAGGAAATTGCAATTGAACTTATAAAAGTTTAATCTCCATTCTTTTAATTAAATTTAATGTTTATCCATATTACTCTTTGTCTCATATGTATGCAAATTCCTCTTTATAGCTTTGCAATTATTCTCTTATTTCAATTAGAGGTTTCAATACATTTATTACTTAACTTTTATTTCACTACAATTTAACAATTGATTAATTAATGGAGAATTTTAGAATTGGATTCCGGGTCAGATTTCAATTTATTTCAAAATAATAGATAAATAAGTTCTTACAACTCAAAATCTCTAATTATAGTTAGAACAATAAAAGAAATTTTTTTTAGAAAATTTCATAATAAATCTGCAGTAGAATTTACTACAGTGGCCTTTCCCCTTCGAAACTCGAAAATGAAAGTCGATGATGCGGCCGTCATCACCGAATTTATTTTCCAGCGACAGAGAGGAAAGTACAGAATTTAATTCTTTTCCAAAATCTTCTTTAAAACAATTCTTCCAATTTATACGAAATATTTATATAAGAAAATACTTATAAACCGAACCATTATTTTTCATAAATTCTTTGAAAACATATTTGGAAAAATCCCGGACTTAAGTTCTAAAATCTCCAATTTGATTTATCATAATTTCAACTTAGCTTCAATTATTATAGATATTTTTATTTTCTAACACCCAATCTATAGCAACCAAATATATATATATCTTTATAAAACTATTTTTATATATAGAAAATATAATAGGCAAAATTATTTCATTCACCTATATTAAAAACGGATATTATGTCGGTCTGTCCTATTAAGTGTTTAGAAATCCCTATTGATGGCATAGCGTCCCATGCATCAACCAGAATTTATAAATACAAAGCGGAACAGATTAACACAATATAAAAATCTTTTTATTAATACTAACAAATACGCTCTCTCATATATATACACTCAGCGACTCCCATAGGATATTACTACCCGATTAACAAAGAGTCAAACCCCACAAAGCCAAGGTTTATCGCTAAACCAAAGCTCTGATACCAACTGTAACATCCCGCATTTTCGCACGATTTAAACCGACACACATGCCGATTCAAACCATACGGAAGGGCGGATTTGTTATGGGGTAAATAAAGAAAAAAAAACAGAGAAGAAAAAAAACAAATAGAATCTCACAGCGGAAGGATAAAATATAATAAGAAAATATACAGTTTATAAAAACTGTTTACAAACATTTATATAATACATATCAGAGTTACACATACCAATAACAATGCAGCGGAACAGTGTGAGTGTAGTGCAATACTATGAATAATAATAATACAAATTCTTCGTCTTCGTCCTCCAAAGCTAAAGTCTTCGATCCTGAAACGCTCAGACTGACCCGAGCGAATTTGAAAAGACATAAACACTCGAGTCAGAACTAAAAGATCTTATGTGAGTTAAATTAACAGAAATAAATATGAGTACAGTAACTCAAGAGATGCTCGGGATTTACATCTCCTAAGGATCCGTTAAACTATTTACTATATAGTATATTGCGCTATTATAATAGTGTCTAATTGTAAAATAAACTTACTTTTAAATAGCGTTAAGGCTTTACATTTTCCACCTTAACACGTAATAGTCCCAGTAGTCCATCCAATATCATAGTCCCTCCTGATCGGGAAGCCACCAGAGGATACCACACGGGCTACGGGAGAAATCCAAACTCGTACAAGGCGCGATAGGGTAGGTGACACGACACAACTAGGCAATGCCAGGGTAGATATACCAATTACGCTTCCGGGTCGATGGTAACGCGTAGCCGCAGCTACCGCCCACCTCGAACAAACTCCCCAAAATCAAAATAGAAGTGGCCACTGAATCAATCCAAAGTCAAAGTATAATATCGAAGAGGAGTGTCCGATCAGAGGAATGACCTCATTAACCCGTCAATCGCTCCTGTTTTAGCCACCTTATGCCAACTCACGGGAGTTGGGTCCACGTATTTACCTTACAGGAAACGTCGCCACCAACCTACTTCATTCTGGAATCTCCACCGCGTACACGGTTAGTCAAAGTGGTTTTCGGTATCGACAGAGAGTATGTCCATATCCGATCCCGGTCTCTTTGCCAACCCATCGTTATTATAACACCACGGTCATTTAAAAGTAGTTTATACTTTAAAAACCAGAATAAATTTTCCATTTCAAAACTATGAATTCGATATCAATTTAAAAACCCAAAATAATATGATATCATTTTATCTCAAATATAACTCTTTTTCCAAAATCATACCGGTTTAAAATATAAATATCTGGAAACCAAACATTTGAATTATATTTTCAAAACATAATATTTCGGAATTCATACTTTTAAAACCATACTTCTAAAACTTGAAAGGTTTGGATATTCATCAGTATATAAAATAAATGGTTTACTTTTAAGGTTGCTTTGTAAAGAAATTATTTCCAGGGCTTTACAAATATACTTCTTTATTTAAAGTCTACCAAATTTAAATATCACTTTCAAGTTCCAAAACCACTTCAATTTCTATTTATATATATATATATCCATTTGGAGTATTAATATTTCAAAACTAAAGTTGGAATTTATTCTTTCAACAAATTAAATGTTCTATTATTTAGTTTTGAATATTTACAAAAAATCTATAAATAAAACTCCAATTTCTAGAAATTAACTATTTTCTTAAATTTAAATTTTACTAAAATATTCTATTTAAGTAAATCTTGGAAAATCCATTTATAAATATCATACCTTAAAATTTCCAAATTTAAACATATAAGATAAATCACCAAATTCCATTTTCTCAAATTTTTATCATTTTATTCAACAGGTTTATACACAGCTTAAATTTAAAATTTTAACTTCATATATGTATATCTCGAAGAAAAATATTTTATAAAATATCAAAATTAAATTTTATAAACCGTATCCCATCCAAACCATAAAAATCACTTTAAAATATTTATATATAGACCGTGGTGCCTGTATATAGTTTTCTATCCTATGGTCAAGTGATACGAATATTTATCATTTCAATCCGCAATTTAAAAATAAAAATTTGCGGTTATATATCATTTCAAACCACAATCCCGAATGAAATGAAAAATGCATGATAACTTGCAATTTAATGATATCAAATAAACATCCATTCATCAACATCATCCATTGTCCAAATCACAATCATCCATCAATATCAATCAAAATCAATATATATATGAGATTATATAGCAGGTAATAACTGTCAATTATATTCAAATTAAATTTAACAACTATTAATCTAACATTTTATATTCAGTAATAATTGATATAACTGTTAACTAGCAGTTTATATGCAAACAAATAAATTATAACTGTAAATAAATACGCAATAAATAAATTAAATTAACAGTTAAATTTAATAAATGCAATTCAACAGATATGAATGAAATAAACATGCCAAATACTCATAAATAAATTTCTATTCATTTCTAAAATTAATTTAACAAACATAAAAACTTTTAGAAGTTGTGAGTGGGTTAAAACACTCACCTTTTGAATTTAAATCGAATGTAAATCCGATTTAAACCCAAAATTTGACGGTCTCTAAATTTATCCAAATCAGCGTCATCAGATCCGGAATTTAATTACGATCCTAACAAAAGAAATTTCGTGTGAAACGGAGTTCGTATGTGAAAGTTATCACAATTAAACGATTTGCAATTGAAATAAAAAAAAAATTAAAAATAAACAAAACAAAAATAAAATACCGTGCCACATCCACCTTCCCTCGTGAAAAACGCATATGCTTCTTCTTGATTGCTAACTTTGTTCCGTAATTTTTCTTTTATTTCGATTTACTTTAATTTTCCTCCTTATTATATGAATGTATGTATTTTAAAAGGTTTGAAAGAAAAAGAAGATTTGAAAAAGAAGAATTGAAAAAAAAATGATTAAAATAAGAACTGAAAACGGAAGAGAAGATCTAGATTTGAAAAGAAGAAAGTTTGAAATAGAAGTAAATTTGAAGAAGAAGAAGAATATTTGAAGAGAAAGAAAAAAAATTAAAATGAGAGATAATAAGGAGCTTTGAGAAAAACAAGAAAAAAGAAGAAGAAGAAGAAGAAGAAGAAGAAGAAGAATAGCATGGAGGCTAGGGTTAGAGTTAGGAGAAACAAAATGTAATAGAAGAATAAGAAGTAGGTTATTTATAATTATTGGAAAGAAATAAAGTAAATATGAACAAACTTGGATTTGAAATATAGTAAATATGAACAACCTTTTTAAAAGTAGCAGGTATTCAAAAGAGGTAATTATTTATTAGAAAGGGAATGAATATGGAGGGACAAAATAAATGACACGTTTCGTTAGTTTGATTCTAAATTAATTAAGTGCTAGATACAGAAAAGTTTGAATACATCATATATATATTCATACTTTAACTGTGTGACAAAATTGCTAAACATACATCAAGTACGATTAATTGGTGACAATATATAGGAATAATCAACAATAAATGCGGATGCAATCACATAAGGATCTAATAGGAAAGGAGATAAAAGTAACAACGTTGATTAATTCCACTTTCCCACTTTAGCCAATCCAATTACAAAATTTAAAATTTTATAAAATTTCTCTCCTTTGATTTATTAAACAATTTTAATAACTAACAACAAGTTCTATGTTAATTCAATCATTAATCATTTCGCCAATTACCAAATTAAATTACAATTATTCGCAATAAATCAAATTATTAAATCATATACTCTTATACTCTCACTTAAATCCAATTAGATAAATAGATTTGATTTCCATTCCAACTCATTTGATTGCAAATAAACTTTTTACCATAAATAAAATTCCAAATTATTAATAACTTTATTCCCATTTCCTTCACACACAAACATCATATTATAAAGGTATCTACATTATTCTCCATTGGTTTGCCTTAACTTATTTAAGGTAACCTTACATTAATATCTATTGCTATGTTTTCAAATTATTCTTCCCTCATTCTTCTTTACTAATATTAATTCCAATCTTAACGAATTCAACATTATAAGTTTGATAAATTTATTAAATTCACTCAATTTGTTTACAAATTCCATTTTAAATCCAATAACGTAATATTTTACGTTTAATTCCCCTTTACTTGTAGTAAATACCCTTTGTTGGATTTAATATTCAAATTATAGATAAAATCTTGCTTTCTAAAGTTATATCAACAATGTCCAACTAAATTTGAATTAGCTTTAACTTTATTCTATGGAATTAACTATTGCAATAAATCCAAATTACCATAAATTACATCCAAATAAATAAAGCTTGATTTCTATTATTCAACTCAAAATATATCAATTGTCAATTCGATAAGAAAAAATTAACATTTGGTTCATACTTTTTACAAATAACTCCCATTTCTTCCAAATAATAATTACATAAACTATTTGATATTAAATCCATTAAATTGCAATAAATTCAATTGATTGCAATTTATTTCCAAATAAATTTGGATTTTTATTTGGTTATACACAAAATTCCGTTATCACTTGCCTAACAAGGTTATTATCACTTAAGATCTCACTGCATCCATATTTTCACATTTTCATTTCCTAGTTTCTTTACTTTATTCTACATAATTTATTACAAATGGGATTTTCTTTGGTTTACATCTTATTTGTATTTAACATTTCTCAATCACCAATTCATTTCACTTTAACTGCGGTAAATTGGCGGATAAATTGAATTTGATTCCTAAAATCTAAATTAACAAGAAACAAGGGTAGGTAACATACAATAGTCATTACTCCAAATTCTAGTCACCTAAATAGTCTTTTATTCCTTGCAAATAAATGTTACTATTTATTTTCATAGTACAAATCTCAATGATTATTCCATTTTATATTTGCTTAGGCCATTTATAGTCCACTATACATATCTACATAAATGGGTAATTTATTCAATTCATTAAGTGTCAATTCTATTAACCCTGTTTATATCTTATGCATTCTTCTATTACTTTACAAAAGGGAATAACTTTTAAACTCATACACTTAATAACAAAACCGTTATAAATCCAATAAACTTCCAAATCCAAGTTTGTACACATTTTACACAACTATTATGATTTCTCACAAACGTTGAATTTATTAAATGACCATTTATTATAATTTAATTCCCTTAATTGAATCAAATGCTTATTATTATATATATTCTTTTCATTCTACCATTCCTTCCCATTTTAAATTCATTAACGTATTTACACATCTCTATCTTTCAAATATAAAATAACCAAACTGATTACAAACACTGTTTCTATCAATTTTCATAAGTTTGTTCAAAACTATACTTTTGTTTACATAAAATAAATTTTATGTTTCTATTAGTTTTCTTTTCCTTTCACTACAGGCATAAATTATTACTATCTACACTAATTACATCTTTGTATTAATGAACACCATTTAAGTTAATATTTATACTAACATTCACAAATTCAACATTTATTTGTTTCTTCAAAATTACTTTAAATCAAGTTGTGAAAATTTACATTATCCACATCTATTATCATAAAATTTTATAGTTACACTAAATTGCAACCACTATACCAAATTTCTACATTTATTCTTAACCAAATTAGAAATTATATTAATTCATTTTATTAAATATCATAAATTTAACGGTTCGTTACAAATTATCATTGGTTTATCGGTCGATTTTTGATATCACGGCCATGCTGAAAAAGTGGAGTTAACATATATAATTAATATCTATATATTTATATTTTGTTTATTTGTTATATGTTTGTATTTTAATTGAATTTATAAGTATTTTTAGTTATTTAAATTTATAAAAATAAATTAGAGAAATGTGAATGGTTTTGTGACTTTTTTTTTCTTAAGGCTCTTTGTATTCTGGCTTTTCAATTCCAACCAACATCTTTTCAAATTTTGTTGCCATAACCTCTTACCTTCAGCCGACCATCACTTTCCACTTTCACATAAGCATTTCTCCTTCTCATTTCTAAAAAAATTTGGCCTCTCTTGCTTTGGAATTTTTTTTGGTAATCTTCTTTTTCTTTTTATTTTATGCTTGTTTTATTTGATTTTTGCTCTTGCTCTTCTTCTTTCTAGGTTCGGCCTTGCTCCTCCTTCAGCCTTGCCGCCTCCACCACCACCTAGATTCCATATCCACCACCTCCTCTACAACCCCAGCCAGGCCGTGCACCACCCTTGGTGGTAGATCCTTCACCAAATGCTCCAAAACTCCAACAATACCATCTAGCCGAGCATATAAATGCTTCCACCACTTTCATCACCACTTAGCCGCCACATACTCCACCACCCACCACCTCCAGCTGACCTGAAACCCTCTGCCATGTCATCCTCTTGACCCCACTAGAGATGGTCGTGCCCCCTGTGCTATGGCTGAGCCTTGTTTTTCTTGAAAACCATGTGATGTTTCTTGTTTTGTGTTGTTTCACATGCACACCTTTGCACCATCTTCTAACCATGTACGCCGTCCCATATCAACCCACAACTAGATCAAAACCTTGCCTTAGCCATGTATTCAACCTTATGGCTGAGCCTGAAGAATGTTGGAAGCAAGTGCAAAGCATTTCAGCTTTGTTTTATGCAGTTAATTCTAGCATAGTTTAATCGTATTTTGAGTTGAAAGCTTATGATTGTTATATTGTTTTGTTTGATTCGTATTCAAGGAAATTGACCTTTGGCTCTCCCACTTGAATCTTTTTCGTGCATTCATGCCTCTGAAGTTCTTTGTTTGTGTGTTTCAGTTGTCTTCTCTAGCTATACCAGTGAGTTTTTCTCACCAGACAGTTTATACCTATATAACAAGTAAATTGACCACTTTTGAATCCGTAAAATGCATCACCTTATTATATCTTCTATGCTATGATTATATGATGTTCACCCACGCTTAAAAACCTGTTGTATCATATGTTACTATTATATTATGTTGTTTTGTTATTTATATCAGTTTGTCACACTGCAAGTTCTCTTTAGATTAGAATCTCTATGGGTTGAAATGATACATACCCGAACGGACTTTAGAATAGGGGAAAATCATTATGGGCTGAAATGATAGGTCTGAACGATTTTCAAATTATTTCATTTACTTGGGGCTGCGGGTTTGAAATGATAAAACCCGGGGTTTCTTTGTAAATTATGGGTTGAAATGATATATTACCCGTATCACTTTACCTAGCGTAGAAAATTATATACAGACCCATAGTTAAAATATGTTTTCGTAAAATTTTTAAAATATTTTAGAAATGTAAGTATTATAATATTTTGATTTAAACTCAACTAAAAATGATTTTTGTAAAATATTATTGATTTTCTGGAAATTTATAAGTTAAATAAAGTGTGGAAAGGTTAGAAGATTTGAATATAAATTATTTTAGAAATTTTGATTTAATTATAAATGGAATTTAAATTAAATATGAAAATATGATAAATTTATGATAATTTGGATTAAAATGAATTTAAAATGATTTTATAATATATTCATGATTTTTGAATAAAGTTAAAACGTGAAATGAATGAATATTTAAGTTGAAATTTGAAAAATAACTAAAATTGAAAATTTGTGAATTTGGCTTAAAAGTGTATTTTAAGTTAAGTAAATAGAAAGGAAATTAAGTTATATTTGAAAATTTAAGTGTTAAGTTAAATTTAATGTTGAAATTTAATAAGCGAATTATTATTAAATCTTGATTTTTGAATGGAAATTTAACTTTATAAAATCATGAATATAAGGAAAATTAAATGATGGTTATAAAAGTGAAAATATGTGATTTGATAAGTTAAAAACGATTTAAATAAAAATATAATTGTTTGCGAAATTATATTGAATATTTGAAGTTAATTAACTGCATTTTTGAAATGCTATTATTTCTTATGTAAATGATAATACAGCATTTGTAAATGCTGTAGTTGATAATAATGAACAAAATGGCTAAATTTAATTAAAGGCTATTGTAGCATTGTGTATGTGCTATAATTATTGAATTTAACTAATTTTATTTTAAACTAGTGAAACCCTATTTCAGCATTTTAAATGCTATCCTTTGTTAAATTGAACTATTTTGAATGTAACTTTCCGTAGCGTTTTTTTAAATGCTACAAAAAGTGAATTTTCACTGTTTTGATAAACTTAAGTGAATAAATGAACTTTGAAAGTTTTAATTTTTGAAAATTTAATAATTTCATTATTAAATGTAATAACTTCATTTTTAATGATTTAAATGATGTAATTCGATTTGAAATATAAACTATTTTAAAAATGTGAGTTGAAATTGTAATTTAATTTGAATAAAATGAATGTGGTTTTGAAATGATATGATAAGTTGGATATTTTGAAATTGATTTAAAATGATATTGAATTGTTAAATGACATTTGATTTTTGAAATGTAAATACCATTTTTAAATTTATAACTACGGGTTATAATATCGATTGGTTGTTAAAGAGACCAGGATCGGATATGGACATACTCTCTGTCGATATCGAAAACCACTTTAACAACTGTGTATGCATTGGAGATTCCAGAATGAAGTAGGATGGCGACGACGTTCCTAAGGTACATTACGTGGACCTAACTCCCGTGAGTTAGCTTAAGGTGGCTAAAACATGAGCGATCTCGAAGGAGGTAGCACCTCTGGCTGGGCACACTTCTTCGATACCATTATATTACTGTTGTGATCGATTGGGTGCACCCCTTGATTTTGGAGTTGTTCGGGGTGGACGTATGTGGCTGCTGCGTTACCACCAGCCCGTGTGCGTAATTGGTATATCTACCCTGGAATTGCCTTGTGTGCTGTGTCACCTACCATACCGAGCCTTTACTACGAGTTTGTTTTTCTCCCGTAGCACATGGAGTATTTAGGGTTGTTTCCCGATCTGGAGATATGCTGATACTGGATGCACTACCGGGACTATTAGTGTGAAGGGTGATATGGGTAGCCCGGAACGCTATTTAAAAGTATGTTTATTCTACTGTAGACATTATTATAATAGCGCAATATTACTATGTATTAAATAGTTTGATGGATCCTTAGAGGATGGGCGGTCCCAAGCATCCTTTAGGTTACTTATATCTTTATTACAGTTCACTAGAGTTGGTTTACATTATATAAGTATATATTGTTCTAACTCGTGTGTTTTGCGTTTTGCTTTACGCTCGGGTCAGCCTGAGTATTCACAGCTTTGGATTCTCTTTCTGGAGCTGGTCTTTGATGGAGTTTCTGCCTGTCTACATTTATATCTATTTCTGTTTCAGCTGTTCTAGTTTATCTCATGTATTAGTGAACTTTTATGTATTTGGGATTTCAGTTATGTTGTTTTCAGACTGTATTATGTCTTTGGTTTGAGACTCTATTGTAGCAGCTTCATGAACTATTATGTTATTTTTTATATTCCGTTGCGAGTTATTCTGATTGTTCTGTGTCTGTTATTTTGGCCGTGAGTTTTTTCAGATATGAGAAAGTATTTCACGTGAATGAGAGAAGGAAAGCACGGCTGAAGCAAAGAGAATGGACGGTCAACACAAAATGAAAAGGCAAGTGGAATTGAAAAGGCAAGGTGAAATAAAAGTCAATGGAAAATGAAAGGTCTACGACTCTTTGTATTTCCATTTCTTTTAAATTAAAATAAACTAAATACAATTTAGAAAAAAAATAAAACACTGAACAAAAAAAAATGAAAAAGAAAATAAATAAATAATTTAAGGAAAAACATAAAATAAATAAGAAAACGGCTTAATAATTGAAACTAGAATTTAAAAAATTACATTTGAAAAATTATAACTATACCTTTAAAATGTTTTAAAAATAAAATCTATACATAACATGTCATATACTACATATATACACAAGATATGATAAACAAAAATATTATTTATAAGAATAAAAATAAATAACTTTATTAAATAAAACAATTTACACACAATATTATAGAAAGCATAACTTTCACAATATAAATCAGATTTCAATGAAATGAAAAGCATTGTTCTTGAAATTTAATTTATTTTCATAATAAAAGATAAAATTAAAATTTTCAAATAATTTAAAATTTAAATTTAAAAGTCAAAGTTTGACTACATTGACCAAATTTCACATTTTTGGTAAATATTCTATTTATTCAGGTTTCAAATTATAATTCACATAAAAATCAAATTTTATATTTAAAATAAAAAAATTCATTCATTTTTTTTTAAAAATAAAAATTTTAAATCAGGAATTTCAGTTTTAAATAATTAAAATATACAATTAAAATTATCATAAAATACAGGGTTGTTACACTCCCTCCGCTTAAAACTTTTGGTACCCGAAAAGGAATGAGGTACGGGAAAACACAGAAAAAGATAGAATGAAATAGGATTAAGAAAAGATGACAAGAAGATCGAAATTTGACCTGATAACTATTGTTATAGGTAAGTATAACAAGGTGGAGATGATCTTCCCAAGATCCTCCAAAATCAAGAACACAAGCACGAAAAAGATCTTCTAGAATCTGATTCACCCTTTCCATTTGATCGACGGTCTATGGATGGTAAGCAGTGCTCAGATTCAAAAAGAGTACCATAGATTATGAAAAGGTTATAGAAAGATTTCTAAACAGACTGGTATAAGCAATAGCCTCTCCATTCTGTAGCGAGATAAGGGAAATAAGGATAACCAAAAGATAGCTTGAAAAACAAAACAAGATAATCAATTTAAAACCATGAAAATTTCAACTTAAATTGAAAATTAATCTTACATAAGTTAAATAAATCTTAACCGTCCCTAATTTCATTATCTTATCATCCAACTATCCTAAATAAACAATCTCTAAAATCATGGATTTGAAAAAAAATCATTTATTATACTCAAAATGTACTCAATAAAATTTAATTCTTCTTTATTCCTAATTATAATTAAATCTATTCCCCTCAATATATTTCATCACCTATGTTAAATATATTTATACTTATTATAACTGCTTTAATTTATTCTTAGTTCCTTTAACAAAATTTTATATTGTAAATTTTTGATTACCTACTTTTTCTCTATTTACCCCTGTTAATCCTTTTTATAACTAAAATTTAAGTGTATAATATTTATTATAATAACTCAAATTTTATTTATAAAATATTTTTATATTGTATATTATCCAATTACATATACAACTTCTGTATAATTTAGATAAGTTATATTAGAATGAAATTATGTATTATACAAATAAACTTTCTAATTCAATCATTTCAAGCTTGAATAGTTATACAAATCTTGAAATTATACTTAAAAATTGTCTTTCAAGATAAAACTTGGGAATTAAATTTTCGATAAATTCCTAAATATTTAGAGAAAAATAAATGCACATATACTATATATATATATCCGTTCAAATTTAAATCATATATCAGCATATGTTATAAATCTAGTCTTACTTAAGAAATTCAAATCAATTAAATTCCCCAAAACAAAACTGTAGCAAGACTACAGAACTGTCTCTTCACTTCGAAACTCGAAAGTGAATGTCGATGATGCTGTAGTCATCATCGAAATTATTTTCCAGCGACAAAGAGAAGAGCACTAGTTTTAAACTTTAAAATTCTTTGGAAACAAATTTTCTATTCAAAAATACTTTAAATAATATATCCTTTAAAACTTTGAATACTAGGTTTGCAACCATCGAAAATTGAATTATCAAATTCTTGTTTTAAATTCATTTTAAATTTCCAAATAAATTTATAACCATGTTTTATAGTTTAATTATTTATATAAGAAACAAGAGGTAATGCTATATAAAATCAAATATTATTTCTTAACAACCAATTCAATAAAATCAAGAAAAATATTTATAATATAATTACAAAATTTATTTCATTACTAAATTTGAAAAACCATATTGTGTCAGTTTTCTCTGTTCATGTGTTTTGGAAATCTTATCGGTAGCATTGATCAGATGAATCGATCAAAAACCCAAATCAACATCAACAACTCAAACAACACAATATATAAAACATTTTAAATATTAGTTTACAAATACAGTTCAAGAATAATTTTAAGATAAGTTGGAAACAATGATGAAATGATTAAATAACAGAATAGGAAGATGGATACGCTTATATAAATCGCGGGCAACCTTAACCGCTCGACCGTGACTTAAAGAATAAGATCATGTGGGTTTCTGAGGTAAATCTACATTCGGTTTTAAGAGATAGAATTCAGAATTATAAGAGATACCAGCATCTAAAACGAGGATATAAAATCTTTGGTAAATCGATGCTGTTGCAAAGGAGTTTCACCCCTTTGCCAATCAATTTGAGATTGGCGAGCCCACCGACTTATTATAAGATCATTCGAAGTGGAGTTATGGGATACTCCAGAATCAAAAGAAGACAAATAGTGAGGGACACGAATGGATTTTGGAACCGCAGGGAACGTTTCAAAATTCAAAGGAATCGAGTCAAAAAGGAAGAGATTCAAACTCAATGTAAGTGATTCTGTAAATACATTTACCATATATGTTTAGTTTTGCCTAGAGCTACCAAAGCTTTGATACCACATGTAACGACCCTATATTTTCAACCATTCACATCCTCACATGTCGGTCTTGAATTGCTCAAAATACCGTGTTGTAAATAAAATTTGGCAAATCTCAGAATATACAGTAAATAAATAATAACAGATCACAGACACAGAGTATTTAATAATGCAGCGGAAGTAAAGAAATAGTAGTTCATGAAGCCACTATATATATATAAGATACATCAGAGTTAAACAAGATATAACAGAAGGGTAACCAGATACACCAGTTACAAATCAGAATACATTACTGGAATCACTGGATACTGAAAGAAAAATAGATGGCTGGATCTTCAACAAAAGCTCTAACTCCAAAGGTGAGTCTCGAATGCTGAATCACTCAATCTGACTCGTGCGTAAAGCAAACACAAAACACTCGAGTTAGGACATAAATACTTATGAACTGTAAATCAACTCAAGTGAACAGTAACAAAATACATTAGTAACTTAAAGGATGCTTGGGATCGCCCATCCTTTAAGGATACGTTAAACTATTTACTACGTAGTAATATTGCGCTATTATAATAATGTCAACAGTAAAATAAACTTACTTTTAAATAGCGTTGAAGGGTCACCCATATAGCCCCCAACACATAATAGTCCCAGTAGTCCGTCCAGTATCAGCATATCTCCAGATCGGGAGACTACCCTAAATACTCCATGGGCTACAGGAGAAAAACAAACTCGTAGTAAGGCTCGCTATGGTAGGTGACCGGCACACAAAGCAATGCCAGGGTGGATATACCAATTACACACACGGGCTGGTGGTAACGTAGCACCACATACGTCCACCTCGGAACACACTCCCAAATCAAAATCGGAGGATGGCCATCAAATCAACCTCAAGTAAGAGTATAGAATCGAAGAAATGTGTCCGATAGGAGGAATGAACTCACTTGGCACGAGATCGCTCCTGTTTTAGCCACCTTATGCCAACTTACGGAAGTTGGGTCCACGTAATATACCTCAAGAACGTCACTACCATCCTACTTCATTCTGAAATCTCCACCGCGTACACGGCTGTTAAAGTGGTTTTCGGAGTTGGTAGAGTATG
Source organism: Allium cepa (assembly GCA_030765085.1). Classification (NCBI taxonomy): domain Eukaryota; kingdom Viridiplantae; phylum Streptophyta; class Magnoliopsida; order Asparagales; family Amaryllidaceae; genus Allium; species Allium cepa. Next base: position 1,015,597,411 of record CM060935.1, read on the forward strand.
ACAACTTCCGATCCCGGTCTCTTTAACAACCAAACGTTAGTATAACGCCGTGGTCATTTCAAAATAATTTATACTTCAAAATCAAATCATTTCATTTTCAAACTATATTCTTTTCAAAATAGTTTATACTTCAAAACCAAACCATTTTTATTTTAAAACTATATTCAAATCAAAATAGTTTATCATTTCCATTTCAAATATATATTTACCTTTTGAAAATCATAATACTTCAAAGTTATAACTCTTTCAAAACCAAAATACTTGAAATCATTACACTTTGAAAAATCATAACATTTCGAAATCATACATTTGAAATCATGAAGCATTCCTTTAATTCTTTACACTTTACAAATTTATTCAATTAAATCAAGGTTTTCAAATTTCCAATTTAATTCAATTCAAACCATCAGTTTCAAATCAATTCAGTTTCCCAACAAAACATTTCAAATCTTATCAATTTGAAATATAGATTTAATCCACAAAATAAACTATTAGATTTTCAATATAATTAAAAGCTTTAATATCGCACATTTCAAAACTAAATTTTATAATTTCATATATCTCAAATTTAACTTTATTATTAAATAGTTTTGCAATATTCATTTCATAAGTCCAATATCATTTAAATAAGCCAGAATTGCAAGTAAACCAAATATCCTTCAATACTAATATAAACTTTAAAATATTCTTTCATCGAATAAATCAAATAAATTAAAATCAAATATTATTCCAAGTTCACGTTCTTTATCAAAATAAATATCTTGTCATTCAAAACCATTTAAACCATTAAAATATCATATCCTTTCGAAACCTCATTATCAAATCATTATTTGAATTCAATTTCAAATATTCAAATTTGAATATCATTTAAAACTCAAATATATCATTCATTTATTATTTCAAATATCATTACAAAATACATTTCAAAATTCCATTCAAAAATACATTTTCTCATTACATTTCATTCCATTTAAAACATTAAACCTTATTTAAATTCAAATTCCTTAAAATTCAAATTTAAATATTAAAATATATTTAAATCTCCTTATATTTCACAAATAATCAATTTCCAAAAGTTAAATCATTTAACACTTTAAAATATAACTCAAACAGTGTTAAAAATCTATAACATTTCAAAACATTGACAAATTATGGCAACGACACCATTTATAAAGTGCAACCATAGCTTATAGTTTCCAAAATAGGTTAGTTCAAGAATAACGACATTTTTAAAATGCCGTAATAGATATTTGGTTATTTCAAACATAGTTAAGTTCAAAACAACAACATTTTAAAGTGCTGTCGTAAAACCACAACATTTTAGAAATGCTATTAATGAAATTCCAAATTTTATTATAAATTTTCAAAAACAATAAAACTTCAAAAAGTTTCCATTTAAATTTATAAATCATATTTATAGACCCCAAAATTTCATATTTACATACTTTTAACATATGATTTATCACAATAAAATTTAAAATCAAATATCCAATTAAAAAGTTAATTCATTTGTTAAGTCAAAATTTCACTGTTTATTTACTTATTAAATTTAAACAACAACTTAAAATTTTACTTCAAATATCATTTCAAAACTTTAAATTAAATTTCCATTATTTACTTACATTTAAAAAAAAAGTTGAAGTCAAAAATCACGTTTATTTCAAATTTACATACTTAAATTCACAATTTCAAGACTTAATATTTAATTTTCTTAAAACCATAAATTATATATTTTTAAATCAAAATTTCATATTTTAAAAATACATATCTATATAAAAATCATTTAAAAATATGCCATAGGGTCTGTATATAATTTTCTAACCTGGGTCAAGTGATACGGATATATATCATTTCAATTCGCAATTTACAAAGAAAAATCCGGGTTCAATCATTTCAAACCCGTAATCCCAAGTAAATAAAAATACAATAAAAATCACTCAGGCCTATCATTTCAGCCCGGAATGATTTTTTCCTATTCTAAAGTCCGTTCGGGTATGTATCATTTCAACCCATAGTGATTCTATTCTACAGCAAACTTGTTGTGTGAATATATACATAAACAATATAAAAAATGTCAATGTCACAATATAATGTCATATATCAGATGTCAGGTGATAATTAACAGAGTTAACATAGTAATAATATGGCGTAGCGTACTATATAATCATCATTAACTGTCAAAAACATTTTAAATTACTAAAAACTTGCCATCAATTTACTATTTCATAAGTAAATGTGTTAGAGTTAGAAGGACTCACCTTTTACAAAGCTAGAGACCAGAACAACACACAAGCACGATTCCAAGGGCAAGAAAAGCATAATTTGGCACGACTTTGATTCGAATGAGAGAGTTAGGATATGATCTTGCACAAAACCAATAAAAAAAAGCAATATATATATATATGAATATTCAATAAAAAAAGCGATCAGACCTTGCTTTCCACTCAAATTGCTTGACCATCTCTCAACATGGGCTCGGCCGTACATGCCATAGGCTCGGCCATGATCAGGTCTAGACCTGAAATACTCGGCTATGGTCAGGTTAGTGGAAGATAAAGCAAGGGTAGGGTGAAACATGGAGCAAATCAATGGATAAGGCAAAAGACGCAAGTTTTGGTGCATTTTTGGCTCGGCTATTACCACATATAGGCTCGGCCATGGGGTCTTCAGATCTGGAAAGAGGTGGAGACGGCTGGAGCCACGGCTAAAGGTGGTGTAGCTACTGGAGGTGGTGGCTAATGTGGTGCCCGGAGTGATGTATGGAGGGGTTAGGGTGAAACATGTGGTCTAGGCAAGGTTTCAAGGGTGGAACTTGCTAATTTTGTTGTGCAACTTCAATGGATGGTCACAGCCTAGTTATAGTCAGAGGAGGAGGGGAGGTTGCAGCTGTAGATGGTGGTGGTGATGGTGGAGAGTGGGGCCAAGCTAAGCAAGAAGTAAACAAAGGCACACAAATCATTGAATTTGAAGAAGAGAAGAGATAAGTAAGAAGCCATGACCACTTTGTTTTGGCCATGAGGTTTTTCAGATATGAGAAAGTATTTCATATGAATAATAGAAGGAATGCACGGCTGAAGCAAAGATAATGGACGGTCAACACAAAATGAAAAGGCAAGTGGAATTGAAAAGGCAAGGTGAAATGAAAAGTCAATGGAAAATGAAAGGTCCATGACTCTTGATATTTCCATTTCTTTTAATTTAAAATAAGCTAAATACAATTCAGAAAATAAATAAAATACTAAACAAAATAAAATGAAAAAGAAAATAAATAAATAATTTAAGGAGAAACATCAAATAAATAAGAAAACGGCTTAATAATTGAAACTAGAATTTAAAAAATATGAACAATATACAATTACATTTGAAAATTTTTAACTATACCTTTAAAATGTTTTAAAAATAAATCTATACATAACATGTCATATAACACATATATACACAGGATATGATAAACAAAAATAGTATTTATAAGAACTAAAATAAACAATTTTATTAAGTAAAACAATTTACACACAATATTGTAAAAAGCATAACTTTCACAATATAAATCAGATTTCAACGAAACGAAAATCAATATTCTTGAAATTTAATTTATTTTCATAATAAAATATGAAATTAAAATTTTCAAATATTTAAAATTAAAATTTTAAAGTCAAAGTTTGACTGTATCGACCAAAATTCACATTTTTGGAAAATATTCTATTTATTCAGGTTTGAAAATATAATTCACATAAAAATCAAAGTTTACATTTAAATAAAAAATTTATTCATTTTAAAAAATAAAATAAAATTTTAAATCACGAATTTCAATTTAAAATAATTAAAATATACAATTAAACTAATCATAAAATACAGGGTTGTTACATTCTCCCCCACTCAAAACTTTTCGTTCCCGAAATGGAATGTGGTACGGGAAAACACAGAAAAAGATAGAATGAAATAGGATTAAGACAAGATGACAAGAAGATCGACATTTTACCTGATAACTATTTTTATAGGTACGTATAACAAGGTGGATATGATCTTCCCAAGATCCTTCAGAATCAAAAACACAAGCACGAAAAAGATCTTCTGGAATCTGATTCACCCTTCTCGTTGGACCAACGGTCTGTGGATGGTAAGCAGTGCTCAGATTCAAAAAGAGTACCAAAGATTATAGAAAGGTTATAGCAAGATTTCTAAATAGACTGGTATAAGTAATACCTCTCCATTCTGTAGCAAGATAAGGGAAATAAGGACAACCAAAAGATAGTTTGAAAAACAAAAGATAATTAATTTGAAACCATGAAAATTTCAACATAAATTGAAAATTAATCTTACATAAGTTAAATAAATCTTAACCATCTCTAATTTCATTATCTTATCATCCAATTATCGTAAATAAACAATCTTTGAAATCATGGATTTGAAAAAAAATCATTTACTATACTCAAAATGTACTCCATAAAATTTAATTCTTCTTTATTACTAATTATAATTAAATTTATTCCTCTCAATATTTTTCATCACTTATGTTAAATATATTTATACTTAGTATAACTGCTTTAATTTATTCTTAGTTCCTTTAACAACATTTCATATTGTAAATTATTCCATTACCTTCTTTTTCTATATTTACCCTAGTTAATCCTTTTTATAACTAAAATTTAAGTTTATAACATTTATTTTAACCACTCAAATTTTATTTATAAAATCCTTTTATATTGTAAATTATCCAAGTACATATTCAACTTGGGTATAATTTAGGTAAGTTATATTAGAATGAAGTTGTGTATTACACAAATAAACTTTCTAATTTAATCATTTCAAGCTTGAATATTTATCCAAATATTGAAATTATACTTAAAAATTATCTTTCAAGATAAAATTTAGGAATTAAATTTTCGATAAATTCCAAAATATTTAGAGATAAATAAATGCACATATACTATATATAAATATCCATTTAAATTTAAATCATATATCAGCATATGTTATAAATCCAGTCTTACTTAAGAAATCCAAATCAATTAAATTCCCCAAAATAAAAATATAGCAAGGTACAGAATGGTCTCTTCTCTTCGAAACTCGAGAATGAATGTCAATGATGTTGTAGTCATCACCGAAATTATTTTCCAACGACAAAGAGAAGAGAACTAATTTTAATCTTTGAAATTCTTTGGAAACAAATTTTCTATTCGAAAATACTTTAAATAATATATCCTTTAAAACTTTAAATACAAGGTTTGAAACCATCGGAAATTAAATTCTCAAATTTTTGTTTTAAATTCATTTCAAATTTCCAAATAAATTTATAACCATTTTTTATAGTTCAATTATTTATATATGAAACAAGAGGTAATGATATATAAAATCAAATATTATTTCCTAACAACCAATTCAATAAAATTGAGAAAAATATTTATAATATAGTTACAAAATTTATTTCATTACTAAATTTGAAAAATCATATTGTGTCAGTTTGCTCTGTTCAGGTGTATTGGAAATCTTATCGATAGCGTTGATTAGACGAATCGATCAAAAACCCAAATCAACAATTCAAACAACACAATATATGAAACATTTTAAATATTAGTTTACAAATACACTTCAAGAATGATTTGAAGATAAGTTGGAAACAAAGATGAGATGATTAAATAAAAGAATAGGAAGATGGATAAGCTTATATAAATCGCTGGTAACCTTAACCGGTCGATCGTGACTTAAAGAATAAGATCGATGTTGATTTGTGGGGTAAATCTACATTCGGTCTCAAGAGATAGAATTTGGAATTATAAGACATACCAGCATCTAAACCGAGGACATAAAATCTTTGGTGAATCGATGTTGTTGTAAAGGAGTTTCACCCCTTTACAAATCAATTTGAGATTGGCGAGAATGCGGACTCATTATAAGATCATTCGAAGTGGAGTTATGGGATACTCCAGAATCAAAAGAAGACGAATAGTGAGAGACATGAATGGATTTTGGAACCGTAGGGAACGTTCCCAAATTCAAAGGAATTGAGTCAAAAAGGAAGAGATTCAAACTCGATTGTAAGTGATTCTGTAAATACATTTACCATATATTTTGAGTTTTGCCTGGAGCTACCAAAGCTCTGATACCACATGTAACGACCCAATATTTTCAACCATTCGCATCCGCACATGTCGGACTTGAATTGCTCAATATACCGCGTTGTAAATAAAATTTGTGAAATCTCAGAATATACAGTAAATAAATAATCACAGATCACAGACACAAAGTATTTAATAATGCAACGGAAGTAAAGAAATAGTAGTTCATGAAGCTACTAAATATATAAGATACATCAGAGTTAAACCAGATATAACAGAAGAGTAACAAGCTACATCAGGTACAAATCAGAATACATCATTGGAATCACTAGATACTAAAAGAAAAATAGATGGATGGATCTTTAAGAAAAGCTCCAACTCCGAAGGTGAGTCTTGAATGCTGAATCACTCAGTCTAACTCGAGCGTAAAGAAAAACACAAAACGCTCGAGTCAGGACATAAATACTTATGAACTGTAAATCAACTCAAGTGAACAGTAACAAAATACATCAGTAACTTAAAGGATGCTTGGGATCGGCCATCCTTTAAGGATCCATTAAACTATTTACTATGCAGTAATATTGCGCTATTATAATAATGTCTATAGTAAAATAAAATTAATTTTAAATAGCGTTGAAGGGTTATCCATATAGCCCCCCATACGTAATAGTCCTAATAGTCCATCTAGTATCAGCATATCTCCAGATCGGGAGACTACCCTAAATACTCCATGGACTACGGGAGAAAAACAAACTCGTACTACGACTCGCTATGCTAGGTGACACGGCACACAATGCAATGCCAGGGTAGATATACCAATTATGCACATGGGCTGGTGGTAACGTAGCAGCCAGATACGCCCACCTCGGAACACACTCTCAAATCAAAATCGGAGGATGGTCATCAAATCAACCGCAAATAAGAGTATAGAATCGAAGAAATGTGTCCGATAGGAGGAATGACGTCACTTGGCCCGAGATCGCTCCTGTTTTAGCCACTTTATGCCAACTTACGGGAGTTGGGTCCACGTAATATACCTCAAGAACATTGTGACGCCCCACCTCTATACCCATGCTAGCCAAGAACACTACGGTGTAATGCTGTCAACTAGCACGGAGAATAAGGCTGTTGAGGAGCGGCCATTAATAGTTAGGCCTTAGACTAGTATTGGTTATCTCGATAGGAGTGGTATATATATATATATATATATTCTTTCATTTTTCATCTCTGATTTATTTTCTCCCATCGACATACCCCAATTCCAGTATAAAACGAACTACGATGGTTCGTAATAGTTTAGAGCAAAATATATAATAATAACACAGAGAATATAAATGCGGAACACAGATAAAACAGAAAAGTCTCATATATATATATAATAACTGATATCAGTTACGATACATTTGACATAATACATATGATACAGCTACAACAGTCGACTCAGGAAGTTACATATACAAGTACATTAACGTATATAATATACATGAATACATATCTTCCTATACAATTATACAGACTATTAAAAATAACGACGACTACTCCAAAAGATATGAAAGAACTTCATAGCTCTAGCAGCAACCCAAAGCAGAATATCTACAACCTGAAATACTCGGTCTGACCCGAGTATTAGATTCAAAAGAAAATAATACTCGGGTCAGTCTAATTCAAACTCAGTTATTAGTGCACAGAAGCAATAATAATTAAATAATGAATAGACGACAGTAATTAAACCAAATCAGAATGCAATTCAGAATATTGAATTGAATAAACAAAACAGTTCAAACCATTGAAATATCAATTAAAATATTAATTCAAGTAGGGCTGCAGTACACGCACGCGTGCACTGCCTCGCCACTACGGAATATGGAATACGCAAAAAGATCCATAAGTCGAAGCAAAATAGAATATCATACACGCCATACCGTGTGGCTGCAGTTCACGCTTGCGTGCACTGCCTTGCCACTATAGTGATGTCGTACCCAAAAACTCAATACCGTGTGGCTGCAGTTCACGCTTGCGTGCACTGCCTTGCCACTACAGTGATGATGTACCCAAAAGATCAACGAACCAAAATCAATGAAGGTTCAAATATCAATTCAAAATATCGATACTGTGTGGCTGCAGTGCACGCACGCGTACACTGCCTCGCCACAACAGCATATACAGAAATAACAACAAGGCACAAAGGCCAATGCACAAGAATTCACGGTCCAAACAAATGCCATAAGCAAGTGACAGTAGTGAAAAAACTCCAACAAAGTGAATATGCAGTATGTACACAAGAGGATGTACATAACAATCTGCACATGGACAAAATGAACCAGAGGTGCAGCGAGGAAGGCTCTGCCTCACGAAAGCAACAGCAGGTAAACAATTTCGACCACAGCAAGACCATGCCAAAATGGTCAAGAGAAGTGACTACAGTGGTATAGTGGACTACATTTAAACCAGAAGTGTATGAGTCAATGCAATGCTACAAATTGTAAAATGGCCAAGTATCTGCATATTAAATATGCAATACAAAAGTTGAAATGAAACAACAAAAATATGCCTAAGTGTCTGCATATACAAACATGTGCAAATACAGCACATAAATGTGGCAGTGAAACAATAAAATATGCTCAAGTGTCTGCATATATATATGCAATAACCAAAGTGGAAATCCAGTACTCACATACGAAATCTAAAAATCACAAGCACGTGTTCGAGCCTTCACAGCAGGTATAAAGTTCAAATGCAAGAAGTCATATTTAAAAGATGATGTGCAGGCAACACGAAAATGAATCAAGCCCAGACCACACAACTCAAAGTCGAGCTACATGGAGATCAGACTTCAAGTCAACATGGCTGCATATGAATAATTCATCTAACTTAATGCAAGAACATTGAAACCAGGTAACATAGGTGTAAAGGCAATGATCATGAATAATACAAGTGAATGACAACACTGCAACAGAAAAACAGTGCAGCATTAGGACGAGCATAATGCAAATACAATGAAACAACACATAACTCGAACAATGGTCAACCATACATGCATACACACATACAAATGTATGTATGCATATATATACAGATAAGTCAACCAAGCAATTCGAACTACATCAAGGGCCGAAGCCACAGTGAACTCAGTGAAACATGCATAGGCAGTGCCATATAAACATGTAATACAATACATATATGCTTACAGGGGTGAACGAAATCCAACAATGCAGTGAGCATACAGCAGGTCGAAAATGCTCAGGGGTGAATACAAAAATGACCAGAGTTGAAGTAAACAAGTCGAAGCCGAGTTCAAAATCAGGAAACAACGGTTTCAAGTCAAGGCAGTGCCAAATCCAATTTAATTTCGCATGTTCAAGTTTTCAAACCAATTCCAAAAACACTGCGATGTGATATCAAATGCAATGCAACATGATAACAACGAACAATGTCACCGAGATAAACCAAAATATAACATGTATGCAACCGTATCTTGAACCAGTAATCAACAATTCAAAGTCAAGTATGATACAGAATGACCATGATAAAGTTATGGAATAACAAATCATAGTCAAGCCGATGCCAACAAAAAAAATGAAGTTCAAATCAACTGCAATGAACCAGTTAAATAGGCCTCACATGTTTCAAATCTGAAATCAAAACCCAAACAACCCACGTAATCATGAAATCATAAATATTGGTACAACACAGAACTGGCGAGCAAAAGAGCAAGGGTATGCAACCTGATCATCGAAGCGCAGACAAGACGTAGCCAAGGTCAATCAGTAATGGCAACAACTCCATCAAGTCGAGTCAAGACCAAATATCAACTCAATTCATAACTAAAGGCGGATAATCCAAAACCAAAAAGTGTTCACCATCGCGAACCATGAAATCAAGTGAACCAGTAAATGATACAGCAACCACATAAGTGAGCAGAAAAGTAATTGAAATCAACAATGACAGAAATTAAAATGTTAAACATCATCAACAATCAATAAATTCGAACGACATAAGCACAGAAGAAATTCACAAAACAACATCGATTACCAACATCGAACGAAAACAAATGACCAAGATGAAACAATATCAAATCAACATCGAATCAATATCGAATTGCCGAAACACTATATTAAGAATGAATTAGATGTGAGTAAATTTGATTACTCACCTTGTCGACGAATTGAAGCATCACAGAGACGAGCCAAGCCAAGAACGAACGAAACCCTAATTTGGGAAGAAGGGGTAGGAGCGATCGAACGTGGCCGACATTCTTTCGCTCGTTTGTTTCGGTGTGGGGTTTTCGAATGAGAGAAAAAATTCAAAAGGGGGCCGTTTATTTGTTTTAATCACGGCCCAGTATCAAAAACAAAACTTGGACGACTCTTTAATTTAAAAGCCCACAATTCCTTTTTAATAATTTATAAAAGAATTTTAATTAAAATTTTAAAACTTCAATTGGCAATAAGTGAAAATATTAATCGTTTTATGTCGATTATAAATCGACGTGAAATACCGGGTTGTAACAGACTTCCCTCCTTAAAGAAATTGCGTCCTCGCAATCATAAGGAATAAATGAACAAATGGTAACAACCATAAAGAACATCACCACAAGATGAAGAAATTTGAAATAGGAAGTTCACCATAAAGAGCATGAAAGAGTAAGCATGAACGTGTTTGCTCGATGAATTCTCTGGATTCCTGAGAGAAATCCATAGAATTTGAGAACCATTGAGAATCTCCACAAGAGAAACATCTTTATTTCGAAGGTGCTATACCCCCGAAGCAATGATGTGAATAGAAGGTTGCTCAAGAATAAAAATCGAAAATTCCTAAGGCATTTCCGTAATTGGAAGACGTAGAAAACGTCATGAATAGCAGAAGATTGAGCTGGTACACCGGTGTGGTTTAATATAAACACCAGAGATGTAACGGACCTGAATTTTGAACAATTTAAAAGTGAAAGTATTTAATTAATTTTAAATATTTAAATAATAATTTGACTTAAATTTCAAATTTTCAGAATAAATTGGCGATTAAATTTTAGAATTTAATCTATTTAAAGTTGAATAAAATTTAATTTTTGACTTTGAAGTTGAAATTGAATATTTAATTTGTATATAAAAATTCGAACTAACTTAGAAAAATAATTTGGATTTACAAATTTATATTTATGTAAACTTATAAATTAATGTTGAACTGCAAAACGTTTATAAGTTTATTTAAGAAAAAGATTATACAAAACAAATTGAATTTATAATATAAAAATAAAACATAAAATAAATATAAAAAAAAACGAAAGAAATAAAAATGGCGGCCTCCTCTTCGTCGTTTATCAATTAGGGCTTGCGATCCAATTTGGGGCTTCGGCCTTGGTTCGATTGTGCTCTGCTCATTCTCGCCTCAGCTGTTTCGATTCGAGTTTTGGTGAGTTCTTTGCTCACGATTGATTTTTATTCAAGTGTTTGAATTTGTTTGAATTGGGTTTTGGTTGCATGCTATGATTTGGGGGTTATTTGCTATCATTTGCTCGATTGCTTGAATTTAAACTGATGAGAACAGAATGCTATCACTGAAAACTGTTAAAAAACAGATGCTACTTGAATGTTAATTTAAATTGTTAAGAACAAATGCTATCGATTTTGTTTTTTTAACTGTTAAGAACAGATGCTATCTGAATTTGTTTTTTTTAACTGATAAGAACAATTGCTATTTGTAAATTTGATTTTTAACTGTTAAGAACAGATGCTATCGATTTTGTTTTTTTAACTGTTAAGAACAGATGCTATCTAAATTTGTTTTTTTTAACTGATAAGAACAATTGCTATTTGTAAATTTGATTTTTAACTGTTAAGAACATATGCTATCTGAATTTGTTTTTTTAACTGATAAGAAAAATTGCTATTTGTAAATTTGATTTTAAATTGATAAGAACAAATGCTATTTGAATTTGTTTTTAAACTGTTGAAAAGGATGCTTGTTAGTAATTTCTTACTTGGAACTTTGTCCATGCTTTGCTGTGTGCTCGTATGTCCTACTTGATGCTGCACACTTGTGCTTTGCTTTGATCACTTCTGCTGTTGTCATTTTGTGTTGGCTCTGATTAGCTTTGGGTTTCACTAAATTTGTTGTGCACTTGGTCATTTCTGTTGACTGTATACTTGAGTAGCTGGACTTAGCATGCATTTTGTGGCCTGCACTGAGCACTTGAACTTGTATTTGGTTTCCATTGTCTAGCCTGGTGTCTGCACCTTGTGTGCTGTGCATTGGTGCATTGGGTTTGTCTCAGCCTTAAACCATTGTAGTTGTTCCAGTCTTCATGTCCACATATGCCTGTCCTTTGTAGTTGATTCATGCCTGAGTATTCTCAAACAAATTAAGTTTGTTTAAGTTGAACTAGAATCTAAAATTTAGATAAACATGTTTTAGGTATGTAGTAACTGGGAAGATATAGTAGTTACAGTACAAACTTTATAAAATATGTTAGAAATCAATTAACACAATTCTCTGATTCATCTATATAGATTGAATTGATTTTGGATGTTATGATTTTTTTAAAATCAAAAATCAGGTTTTTAAATGAAGTAAAATGTGTGAATTTGGGGTTTCTCTGCAAATTTGATTTCTGCCCATTTCTGTTGACATGTAGTTGCATTTTTGAATCCACTGATACATGTTTGTATTCCATTTGAACTGTGTAGTTGTTTCCCTGTACACACAGTTCCCAGTTCCCTCTGCTTCACCTGTTTGATCATCATGTAGCTTACTGTGTTCATTTGAATACTTTGTATTTCCAAAATTTTGATATGTTGTCCACCTGAGTATGGGGTCTGCCTTGTTGCTATGTCATTTCTATTGACATGTTGTTGCATTCTCTTGAGTCTGTTGGACTTGGGTCTAGTTGTGCACTTGCATTTGAGTACTGTTTGCTCCTTTCTGTTTTAAATTGCAGACTCAAACTAAATAGGAAAATTTGTATCTTCCCATTTATATGAATTTAAGTTATAAATTCTAAAAAGAATATGCCTGTAACAATATAAAAAGAAAAAAAAATTGAAGGGAAATATTAAGTAATCAAGCAAGATTTGTAGTCTGCACCACCATATGCTCCAGTTGCCTGATTTTTTTTGTTGCCTCTAATTCACTGAGTTGCACATGTTGCACTGACCCATATGTTTTCATTTGAAGTTACATCGTCTTCTTGATTTCTGGTATGTATATATATATATGCATTCTTGTATGTATATATATGGTTATCATCTTGCCTGGTGGAGCTCTGCATTGTTGTCACTTGGTCTGTTTCACTATGGATTCATGTCTTGAAGTTGCATTTCTCTGGTTCATTTCATTTTGGAACAATTTCTTTGTGACCCTTTTTACTGGTGTTGTTCACTGTTGCATTGTTGGATGTTGGTTGTACATATGAAATTGATTCATATGTATGATGGACAATGTTCACATTTCATTGCATAATTTTTGTGCTTTCACCTCCTTTTTGCTGGCATTATGTAGTAACAGTGCCTGTGTGCATTTGTGTGTTTGGTCAGTAGCTTGACCTTTGCCATTTTGTTAAAAATTTGACTTTGCAACCTCATTTATTGCTGTCTCATCTTGTTCCTATGGTGTTGGGTTCAGTTTGGTGCCAAATCGTTCACCTGCACTTGCATTTGTGATCTTCATTTGCATATACTCTGTCTTCGAGCTGCTGTGTTGATTTCATTGTTGTACACTGCTGCCTGTACTTGTGTTCTTTGTTCTTGTGCACTGACCATACGGTCTTTGCTTATTTGTAGCTTGTGTTACCTATTTCACTGAAATTTTTCAGGGTTCACTGCGGCATGTTTGCTGCTGCATGTTTGTTTGCTGCATGTTTTTGTTCAAGTTGGCACTAGTTTTGCCTTGAGCATTTCTTTGTGGTCTTTGTGATTTGCACTTGCACACTTGCTCTTGTTGGCATGTGCACACGTGTTGGCGAGGCAGTGCACATGTGTGAAAATATACGTGTGTACTGCAGCCACACAGGATTGATAGATTTCGAAAAAAATAATAATGATAATTAAATTGAAGTTGTTAATGTGAAAATCCATAATAGATCTAAATTGATTCATGTGATTCGTCATCTCTGTTACCATTTATTTCAGTTCATTGCAAATTTAATTACTTGAATTAAGATTAATCCTGACTCGAGTGTTTTTGTGTTTTGCAATAAACGCTCGGGTCAGACCGAGTATTTTTACAGCTTGAAGATTTTCAGGCCGCGAAGTTAGAGAGTTGGGGAAAGCACTTCACTAAAGCTTTGAAAAAAAAATTCTTGTACTTAATAAAATAAATTGTTTCCGCTGTATAAAAAAAAAAAATTAAATGCATTGTACAAACTCTGATATATTGTAAGAAAAATTCATTTATGAATAATATTATGATTTTTCTGTGATTCTGTGGCTGATTCTGTTTAAACTTTATAAACTGAACAACAATCCGTCATTTTGAACGTTTCGAGTTGGTTTAATTACCGACTAGAGGCGGTCAAAGCGGCGGGTCGTTAAAAAAGTGGTATCAGAGCTTTGGTTTACTCAAAGCTCAGTTTATGATGTTTAATATGAATAGTTACTAGAAACACTTTAAAGAAAAATGTTTTTCAAATTTAAAGAAGTATGAAATTGTTTTCTTTAAAATGAAAAGTATTTTGAAAATTAGAACTATTTTGAAAATTCCCCTCTCTAAATTTAGGATTGCGATAGTTTCTCATTCGAAATCCATTATCGAATTATTGAGACTTATGAAAAATAAAATATAAGTGAAGTGAATTAATGAATTGATTTGAATCAAATATTGTGAATATCTACAAAATAATAATTGTGAAATAAAATGATATTTCAATTTAGTTATAACCAAGAGAATTATTGAATTATAACTTGAGAATTTGATTCTGAATTCTTTTGAAAATTAATTTCAAATGTTTTGAAGAATGATTTAGTGAATAAATGGATTATAAGTATTTAACTTATAATATGAACTTTTGGTATATAACTGAGTTATATAAATTGAATTGAATTGAATTAACAAAAAAGATTGTCAATTGAAGTTATAAATAAAAATGGAATTTGTAAAGATTGTTTATAAGTTCGAAACCAATTGAATTTGATAAATGAAAAAAATAGAAGTTATTAAAGGAGATATATTCGTGATTTTGGATAGCGAATTATCCTTTAAGTTAAATATTGTGATAGTAAATGTTGGTTGGGAATTTTATCCACGATTTTGGACAGTGGATAATCCTTTAAATAAAAAGTGTAGAAACACTGAATTGAATAGATAAGTATATTCACGATTTTGGACAGTGAATATATTATTAACTAAAACAGATATGTTTTAGGTAAAATGATTGAATAATCCAACCTCTGCTAATAAGAATTGCAAATATTGATAGGAAACTTCGAAAACACCTTGTTTATTATAATGGCGAAAACCGAAGCACAAAAAGCAGCACGCCGTGAACGAAGAGCAATTGCTCGTAGAGAAGCAGAAGCGAGACGTGCGGAAATTGAAAGGAGATTCAGTGAAAGGCAAGCACCTGGTCCATATGATGAGGTCATATGCTATCGATGTCATAAAAAGGGACATTATGCCATTAAGTGCCGAGTAAGGAGAAAGAAAAGGAATGTGGATGACCGGTTCGCCCGTCCTGAGATTGTGTGTTTTAAATGTCGAGAGAAAGGGCATTTTCTTAGTCATTGCCCTAAAGTGAAAAGGAAAAAGTGCGTACTCAATTTACCCGTCGATAGATTGACAATCTGCTACCATTGTCGTCAGACTGGACATATAGCCAGAAACTGCACCGAAAGACAACAGGGAGAGCAAGCTATAGCCCGACCAGCTAGAGCGAAAAGTGCTAAGGTGATAGATAAGGATGGAAACATCTCATATTTTTGCAATAACTGTAAGGAGTGGGGACATGTGGATTTTGAATGTGTTAATTCTCCTTTAACACAACATGAAATAGTGTCATCCGAAGATGAAAGTTTGGCAAAGATGCATACTATCGGACAAGAAGTCGTTAGTCCTTAATTATTCTGAATCTTAAACCAATCGATATATTTTGTAATACTATCCTTTGTAATCCACAATCTTTTGTGTACGCCTTTTAAAAGTATTAAGCTATGTAAAATTTTGTACGGAAGAAATATTTTAATGAAATAACATCTTAGGAAGGAAGTTTAATTGTTGATTTAACTGTATGAATCAAACTAGTTTGATGTGAAGTTTATATTTCAAGTTTAAAACTATTGCCTAAAATAGTTAATATGGAAATATAGATCTAAAGGAACCAATTCGATGAATAATTTACTAAATAACTAGTTGATTATTTTTGAAATAGAAAGCAAATGTAAAGTTCAAATGAAATTTAGATTTCAAATTTGAAGTTGTCAACAGGATAATCCATTATAGGTTTAATAAATTCAGTGATGAATTGGAATTTAAACGTGCGGAAAATTGAATTAAGTGAAAAAACTTAATATTGAAAAGTTCGAAATTGGTTTAAAACTAATATTGTGAAAAGTATGAAGAATTCAAACTATGAATTAAGTTGAAGCTGAAAAGGTTAATAGTTTTAAAGATGTTTTAAAATGCATTAACTATCGAATACATAGATTTCAACATTCAATTGTTGAAATAGGCGTTTCGAGAAATAAGGAAATGGTGGACTATAACACTGTTGTTATAGTAAATGGTTTCCGGAAGGAAATGTTGTTTATAGTATTGGGATTTATATATCTATCTTAAATCCGAATCCCTATACTATTGATTTTGAGTTGTCGTAACGATGTTTTACGCAACATTCGTTTTAACTCAAATAAATGTGTTTAAGAGAATGATTTCCTTAAAGAGTGAAATATATACTTAATTTTGATTCAAGTATATCGAATATTTTTCGAGTTGAAAATAAAAGAATTTGTGAATTACTTATTATTTAATAAGTATGGAAATGTTTTCCAATATGAAATGAAAGGTTTGAAATATTATCTTTTGAAGATAAATTGAGAAATGAATATTTGAAATTAGTTTCAAATGGTTAAGTGTGAAAATTATATATCTTGTAAAGATATTATTTTGAGAAATGTGAACAATTAGTTCAACTTGGAAATCTTCCAAAAAAAGATTGAATCTTGAGTTAAAATTGAGTTTAACTTTGACACCAAAAACAATATAAGTTGAGTTTTGAATTTTGGATAGTCGATTAGGATTGTATGTCTAACATTGTGAATTGATGACATAGCATTTGATATCTATTAAATATATATCTATGGTGGCGGAGAATTTATTCTTTTAGCTTAACACCCTTCTCTGAGACGTACGAGCTTAGAGGTTATATATCGATAGACATCAATTATGTATTGAGAATTGACGATGTAACGTGAAATCCAAATCGAATGTGAAGTCGATAATGAATTGGATTGTGAATGTGAATTAGGTTTGAAATAACCTTAAATTTTCAAATCGATTTAGAGGAAAATTTTAAACGTGATGGAAAATTTGGAATCCTTTATTTGTGATGAATGTGAATTAAGTTTTCGTAACTTATATATGTGAATATAATCGAAAACTATCAGTTTGGAAAGTCATTATTATGAAAATCCTGTGTAAGTTTACATAGGTATGATATGTACGAAATGTGAAATGAAGTACTATATGTATATGACATATGTTTTCTAAAAACTGAGGATATGGAAATGTACCTTCCATTTATTATGTGTGAAGGTGATTGGAACTCGGTGGAGTGTCCATTGAAAATCGTAGCTACGTAGAATTCCATTAGTGGAATGTCCATTGGGATTGATATGATATCCCCCACGATGGATCATCGTGTTTGGGATTATGTGAATTGATGCTGGCGTAATTCGTGGGGCGTGATGCCTACAGTTACAAGCGATTCCACTGAGATAGTGGCGCAACCGCCGAGTAAACTGCGATCTGGAAACCGAAGCGAAATTCAAGGGGCGTGATGCCTAAGGCCACGAGCGATTCTTCTGAGATAGTAGTGTAACCGCCGTGTGGACCGCGATCTAAGGCGACAACCATGGCGAAATTCGAGAGTGATGAGAAATCTAAGATTACAAGTGATTCTACTGAGATAGTAGCGTAACCGCCGGGTAAACTGTGATCCATGGGGGAACGTGCTTTCCATATCCATTTTTAAAAGAATTTTTAAAAAGTATTTTCACTGGGAGTTGAAGCAAGTATGTTTAGTACTTGGAGATTTTTAGTCTTGCGCCTGGCCAGCGTATGCCTAATGTCTATAAGAACGACGATGGACTTGTTAAACTTCAAGTTATCAAGTATTTTCAAACTTTAAATAGAAAATCAATAATCTGAAATTAGAATTACATAATTCTAACTTAATGAATTAAGGAAGAAGATCTTTAAAATATCTTGAAAGCACACAGCTTTGGAAAAGATGTAATATGCAAATATTTAGCATGAAAGATTTCAAGTTTAAAAATTTGAGTTTTGTAAGTCAAAAATTTGGTAAAAGACTTTTGTGTCTTGATTTTTAAAATTGATGAACAAAACTAGTGAGATAAAATAAATGGAATGAATCCTATATTTATTTGCGAGTTTGAAACTTGGTAGAATTGTGTAGGATATAAATATCGGTGAGATTTTAGCAATCGTTTTCCTAACTTATAATTTCGGGACGAAATTCTTTTAAGTAGGGGAGATTGTAACGGTCCTGAATTTTGAACAATTTAAAAGTGAAAGTATTTAATTAATTTTAAATATTTAAATAATAATTTGACTTAAATTTCAAATTTTCATAATAAATTGGCAATTAAATTTTAGAATTTAATCTATTTAAAGTTGAATAAAATTTAATTTTTGACTTTGAAGTTGAAATTGAATATTTAATTTGTATATAAAAATTCGAACTAACTTAGAAAAATAATTTGGATTTACAAATTTATATTTATGTAAACTTATAAATTAATGTTGAACTGCAAAACGTTTATAAGTTTATTTAAGAAAAAGATTATACAAAACAAATTGAATTTATAATATAAAAATAAAACATAAAATTTAAAAAAAAGAAACGAAAGAAATAAAAATGGCGGCCTCCTCTTCGTCGTTTATCAATTAGGGCTTGCGATCCAATTTGGGGCTTCGGCCTTGGTTCGATTGTGCTCTGCTCATTCTCGCCTCAGCTGTTTCGATTCGAGTTTTGGTGAGTTCTTTGCTCACGATTGATTTTTATTCAAGTGTTTGAATTTGTTTGAATTGGGTTTTGGTTGCATGCTATGATTTGGGGGTTATTTGCTATCATTTGCTCGATTGCTTGAATTTAAACTGATGAGAACAGAATGCTATCACTGAAAACTGTTAAAAAACAGATGCTACCTGAATGTTAATTTAAATTGTTAAGAACATATGCTATCGATTTTGTTTTTTTAACTGTTAAGAACAGACGCTATCTGATTTTTTTTTTTAACTGATAAGAACAATTGCTATTTGTAAATTTGATTTTTAACTGTTAAGAACAGATGCTATCGATTTTGTTTTTTTAACTGTTAAGAACAGATGCTATCTGAATTTGTTTTTTTTAACTAATAAGAACAATTGCTATTTGTAAATTTGATTTTTAACTGTTAAGAACAGATGCTATCTGAATTTGTTTTTTTAACTGATAAGAAAAATTGCTATTTGTAAATTTGATTTTAAATTGATAAGAACAAATGCTATTTGAATTTGTTTTTAAACTGTTGAAAAGGATGCTTGTTAGTAATTTCTTACTTGGAACTTTGTCCATGCTTTGCTGTGTGCTCGTATGTCCTACTTGATGCTGCACACTTGTGCTTTGCTTTGATCACTTCTGCTGTTGTCATTTTGTGTTGGCTCTGATTAGCTTTGGGTTTCACTAAATTTGTTGTGCACTTGGTCATTTCTGTTGACTGTATACTTGAGTAGCTGGACTTAGCATGCATTTTGTGGCCTGCACTGAGCACTTGAACTTGTATTTGGTTTCCATTGTCTAGCCTGGTGTCTGCACCTTGTGTGCTGTGCATTGGTGCATTGGGTTTGTCTCAGCCTTAAACCATTGTAGTTGTTCCAGTCTTCATGTCCACATATGCCTGTCCTTTGTAGTTGATTCATGCCTGAGTATTCTCAAACAAATTAAGTTTGTTTAAGTTGAACTAGAATCTAAAATTTAGATAAACATGTTTTAGGTATGTAGTAACTGGGAAGATATAGTAGTTACAGTACAAACTTTATAAAATATGTTAGAAATCAATTAACACAATTCTCTGATTCATCTATATAGATTGAATTGATTTTGGATGTTATGATTTTTTTTAAAATCAAAAATCAGATTTTTAAATGAAGTAAAATGTGTGAATTTGGGGTTTCTCTGCAAATTTGATTTCTGCCCATTTCTGTTGACATGTAGTTGCATTTTTGAATCCACCGATACATGTTTGTATTCCATTTGAACTATGTAGTTGTTTCCCTGTACACGCAGTTCCCAGTTCCCTCTGTTTCACCTGTTTGATCATCATGTAGCTTACTGTGTTCATTTGAATACTTTGTATTTCCAAAATTTTGATATGTTGTCCACCTGAGTATGGGGTCTGCCTTGTTGCTATGTCATTTCTATTGACATGTTGTTGCATTCTCTTGAGTCTGTTGGACTTGGGACTAGTTGTGCACTTGCATTTGAGTACTGTTTGCTCCTCTCTGTTTTAAATTACGGACTCAAACTAAATAGGAAAATTTGTATCTTCCCATTTAAATGAATTTAAGTTATAAATTCTAAAAAGAATATGCTTGTAACAATATAAAAAGAAAAAAAAATTGAAGGGAAAGATTAAGTAATCAAGCAAGATTTGTAGTCTGCACCACCATATGCTCCTGTTGCCTGATTTTTTTTGTTGCCTCTAATTCACTGAGTTGCACATGTTGCACTGACCCATATGTTTTCATTTGAAGTTACATCGTCTTCTTGATTTCTGGTATGTATATATATATATATGCATTCTTGTATGTATATATATGGTTATCATCTTGCCTGGTGGAGCTCTGCATTGTTGTCACTTGGTGTGTTTCACTATGGATTCATGTCTTGAAGTTGCATTTCTCTGGTTCATTTCATTTTGGAACCATTTCTTTGTGACCCTTTTTACTGGTGTTGTTCACTGTTGCATTGTTGGATGTTGGTTGTACATATGAAATTGATTCATATGTATGATGGACAATGTTCACATTTCATTGCATAATTTTTGTGCTTTCACCTCCTTTTTACTGGCATTATGTAGTAACAGTGCCTGTGTGCATTTGTGTGTTTGGTCAGTAGCTTGACCTTTGCCATTTTGTTAAAAATTTGACTTTGCAACCTCATTTATTGCTGTCTCATCTTGTTCCTATGGTGTTGGGTTCAGTTTGGTGCCAAATTGTTCACCTGCACTTGCATTTGTGATCTTCATTTGCATGTACTCTGTCTTCGAGCTGCTGTGTTGATTTCATTGTTGTACACTGCTGCCTGTACTTGTGTTCTTTGTTCTTGTGCACTGACCATACGGTCTTTGCTTATTTGTAGCTTGTGTTACCTGTTTCACTGAAATTTTTCAGGGTTCACTGCGGCATGTTTGCTGCTGCATGTTTGTTTGCTGCATGTTTTTGTTCAAGTTGGCACTAGTTTTGCCTTGAGCATTTCATTGTGGTCTTTGTGATTTGCACTTGCACACTTGCTCTTGTTGGCATGTGCACACGTGTTGGCGAGGCAGTGCACATGTGTGAAAATATACGTGTGTACTGCAGCCACACAGGATTGATAGATTTCGAAAAAAAAATAATGATAATTAAATTGAAGTTGTTAATGTGAAAATCCATAATAGATCTAAATTGATTCATGTGATTCGTCATCTCTGTTACCATTTATTTCAGTTCATTGCAAATTTAATTACTTGAATTAAGATTAATCCTGACTCGAGTGTTTTTGTGTTTTGCAATAAACGCTCGGGTCAGACCGAGTATTTTAACAGCTTGAAGATTTTCAGGCCGCGAAGTTAGAGAGTTGGGGAAAGCACTTCACTAAAGCTTTGAAAGAAATTTTCTTGTACTTAATAAAATAAATTGTTTCCGCTGTATAAAAAAAAAATTTAAATGCATTGTACAAACTCTGATATATTGTAAGAAAAATTCATTTATGAATAATATTATGATTTTTCTGTGATTCTGTGGCTGATTCTGTTTAAACTTTATAAACTGAACAACAATCCGTCGTTTTGAATGTTTCGAGTTGGTTTAATTACCGACTAGAGGCGGTCAGAGCGGCGGGTCGTTACAAGAGAAATCTTTTAATCTCATAAAAGAAGTTCACAAAACCGCAATACCTAATCACCGATTCGATAATTAGAAGACAGCTAAAATCAGCAGATCTAATTATCAACAAAGATAATTAGAAAACACAAGTCACAAATATCTAACTATCAAAAACGATAATTAGAAATCACAAATCAACGAATAATTAATTATCACAATTGATAATTAAATCTTAAATCACAAATATTTAATTATCACAAATGATAATTAAACCTACAAATATTTAATTATCACAATTGATAATTAAATCACAAATATCTAATTATCACAAACGATAATTATAAACAACGAATATCTGATTATCAAAAACGATAATCAGGAATTACCACAACGGTAATCAAATTTCAAATCAACAAATATTCAATTATCAAAACGATAATCAAAAATCACAAATAATCAACTAACGAGTCCGGAATTAACCGAAATAGCAAACGCACATGTCTCATAACCACGAGTTTTACTAAATCATTTAATTCACTTCATCGTTTCCTTGAAAGTGCAAAATTGTGTATTTTAAACAAATAACATTTTACATTCTCAAACGGACAAGTCCGGAATTAAGCAAATCAGTAAAAGAAAGGGGTCATAGTCCTCGATTTTTCTGAAACGTTTGAATCGCTTCCTCATTCTTTTGAAAGCGTAAACTGTAAAAATTTTGAAAACAATTTTAACTTTTATTTTGAAACAATTTTGAAGAATAACAAATTTTTAAAACACGTGATTAAAATAGCAACGTCAGTAGCAATTGGCATCAAAATATAATACCAATGAATTTTCATTCATAAAAAATGTCACAAGAATCTTCTCAAAGATAGGAAGGGGTATCATACCCTAAACTTGTATTCATAACAAGTCAATAACACACGAATTCACCCATGCACAAAAATTGATAAAACTTATCAATAGAAATCACAAAAATTGGTGAAGCACAAATTCTAGAAATCATCACAAGAAATCCAGAAAACAAAAATTCTAGAAATCTACACAAGAAATCCAGATATCACAAAATGAGAGTATGAAAACTCAAATGAGAGTACGGAAACTCGAATGGGAGTATGAAAACTCAAATGGGAGTATGGAAACTCACCTACACGTGAGCATGAAAAATCACCAACACGTGTAACGCAAAGCGAGAACGGGAGCATGGAAACTCACCTACACGCGAGCATGAAAACTCATCAGCACGTGTAACGCAAAGCGAGAACGGGAGCATGAACGTATAATAACCATAAAAACATACTATAATAAGCATGTAAAATGAAGATCAATAAGAGATCAAACATCATCTCAAGAATCTTCTCAAAGATCCAAATTCACCCTGAAAGGTGATGACACGCAAATTCGCCAATGCCCATAGATTGATAAAACATATCAATGAAAATCATGAAAAAGTGATGAAACACATAAATTCCAGAAATCAACATATGAAATCCAAAAATCACAAATTCTAGAAATCTACACAAGAAATCCAGAAAACACAAAAAGGGGGGAGGCCTATCACAAAACGGGAGTATGAAAACTCACCACACCGGTATCACAAGACGAGACGCTATCTCATGGTGGCTAACCATTAAATTTTGACACACGAATGGTCCGAAGACCGTGGGGCGCTACCCCACATATGTGAGTCGCAACATCACAGAAATGGGGTTTAGTCTCCCTCGTAGACAAAGAGACATCGCACAATCGCTAGTCTAAATCATAGAAAGGGGAAGGCCTAACACAAAATGGGAGCATGAAAACTCACCAACCGGTATCACAAAACGAGACGCTATCTCATGGTAGCCAACCATTAAATTTTGACACACGAATGGTCCAAAGACCGTGGGGCGCTACCCCACATATGTGATGGCGAAGCATCACACAAATGCGATGGCGAAACATCACAAGAGCGGGGTCTAGTCTCCCTCGCAAACAAAGAGACATCGCACAATTGCTAGTCTAAAACACAAAAATGATCATCATGATCATCAAGTAGTGTCAATTACACTAAGTTAGTAAATATAAAAGTTTAGCTTCATGTCCCATAACCACTTGCTTAACTTAAATATTTACGAACAAACTGTAAATCTTCACTAAAAAATTTGCCACAAAAGACTCAATCGAACAAGTCCAAGAATTAACCGATGAAGCAAACACAAGCGTTTCATACCACTCGTTTTACTAAGCCATTTAATTAGATTTCTCATCCGAGTGAGGTAAAGGTTTGTATATACTAGTAGATCGGAAAATGGTTTAGGAAAAGAGTTTTGTAGTAAAATAGTTTTGAAATCGTTTGGAGAAAAGGGTTTTTATATTTACTACTAGTATAGAAAACCTTTATATTTTTAAAGTGACAAATCACAAAAATAATTGTAGGAACAATCAATCACAAGAATCCACATAAAAAGATGTGAATAGAATCCAAATAATTTGATACTAAGTTCTTCAAAAGGTATGTTCACGAAAATCCTGAAGAAAATGTCATCAAAGTTGCTAATAAATTATAGCAACAAATCGGGAAATTAACAAGAATTGATTAAATTTGGAAACCAAATCAATTCACTAAAATTCACATTCGAAGACGTGAATAAAATCCAAAGAATTCGATTCTAAATCCATCAAAGTAGAATTACCCAAAAATTCCAGAAATAGAAGTTATCAAAGTCGACAAAGATGACAACAACTAATCGGAAAAGAAGAATCGATTAACAATTGGAAAACAAAGCAGAATGAGCATAAATGCATAAATGACTTCAACAAAAATGAAAATCAAGTCAATGCCGAAGTCAACAAGTAATGGCCATAATAGAGTACAAAACGATTCAACATCATCATCAAAGGACCCAACGGCAAACAAAGTCAGAGTCTTGGAAATCAAGAATTTAGCTATTTCTCAAAAACAAAGTGACCGAAGTCGAATGGAAATCAAGCCGAGGAAAACATAAAATATCAAGTTCAGAATCGCTGAGATTCAAACAAAATCAATCATCGGCTAAATCTAATCAAAGCCGAAAACACAAGAATCAAAATCAAATGCTTATGAATAAGCGTTAGGAATTCATACCTAACAATCAAAGACAATCATATGCAAATATGAGAGATAAAACATCAACAAATAGTTGTAACACATGTACTATCTAAGTTATGTTTTATATTTGTTCTAAACCCCAGGCTCTGATACCAAGCTGTGACGCCCCACCTCTATACCCACGCTAGCCAAGAACACTACGGTGTAATGCTGTCAACTAGCACGGAGAATAAGGCTGTTGAGGAGCGGCCATCAATAGTTAGGCCTTACACTAGTATTGGTTATCTCGATAGGAGTGGTGTGTGTCTATATATATATATATATATATATATATATATATATATATATAAACATTCTTTCATTTTTCATCTCTGATTTATTTTCTCCCATCGACATACCCCAATTCCAGTATAAAACGAACTACGATGGTTCGTAATAGTTTAGAACAAAATATATAATAATAACACAGAGAATATAAATGTGGAACACAGATTAAACAGAAAAATCTCATATATATATATATAATAACTGATATCAGTTACGATACATTTGACATAATACATATGATACAGCTACAACGGTCGACTCAGGAAGTTACATATACAAGTACATTAATGTATATAATATACATGAATACATATCTTCCTATACAATTATACAGACTACTAAAAATAACGACGACTACTCCAAAAGATATGAAAGAACTTCATATCTCTAGCAGCAACCCAAAGCAGAATATCTACAACCTGAAATACTCGGTCTGACCCGAGTATTAGATTCAAAAGAAAATAATACTCGGGTCAGTCTAATTCAAACTCAGTTATTAGTGCACAGAAGCAATAATAATTAAATAATGAATAGACGACAGTAATTAAACCAAATCAGAATGCAATTCAGAATATTGAATTGAATAAACAAAACAGTTCAAACCATTGAAATATCAATTAAAATATTAATTCAAGTAGGGCTGCAGTACACGCACGCGTGCACTGCCTCGCCACTACGAAATATGGAATACGCAAAAAGATCCATAAGTCGAAGCAAAATAGAATATCATACACGCCATACCGTGTGGCTGCAGTTCACGCTTGCGTGCACTGCCTTGCCACTATAGTGATGTCGTACCCAAAAACTCAATACCGTGTGGCTGCAGTTCACGCTTGCGTGCACTGCCTTACCACTACAGTGATGATGTACCCAAAAGATCAACGAACCAAAATCAATGAAGGTTCAAATATCAATTCAAAATATCGATACTGTGTGGCTGCAGTGCACACACGCGTACACTGCCTCGCCACAACAGCATATACAGAAATAGCAACATGGCACAAAGGCCAATGCACAAGAATTCACAGTCCAAACAAATGCCATAAGCAAGTGACAGTAGTGAAAAAAAACTCCAACAAAGTGAATATGCAGTATGTACACAAGAGGATGTACATAACAATCTGCACATGGACAAAATGAACCAGAGGTGCAGCGAGGAAGGCTCTGCCTCACGAAAGCAACAGCAGGTAAACAATTTCGACCACAGCAAGACCATGCCAAAATGGTCAAGAGAAGTGACTACAGTGGTATAGTGGACTACATTTAAACCAAAAGTGTATGAGTCAATGCAATGCTACAGATTGTAAAATGACCAAGTATCTGCATATTAAATATGCAATACAAAAGTTGAAATGAAACAACAAAAATATGCTTAAGTGTCTGCATATACAAACATGTGCAAATACAGCACATAAATGTGGCAGTGAAACAATAAAATATGCTCAAGTGTCTGCATATATATATGCAATAACCAAAGTGGCAATCCAGTACTCACATACGAAATCTAAAAATCACAAGCACGTGTTCGAGCCTTCACAGCAGGTATAAAGTTCAAATGCAAGAAATCATATTTAAAAGATGATGTGCAGGCAACACGAAAATGAATCAAGCCCAGACCACACAACTCAAAGTCGAGCTACATGGAGATCAGACTTCAAGTCAACATGGCTGCATATGAATAATTCATCTAACTTAATGCAAGAACATTGAAACCAGGTAACATAGGTGTAAAGGCAATGCTCATGAATAATACAAGTGAATGACAACACTGCAACAGAAAAACAGTGCAGCATCAGGACGAGCATAATGCAAATACAATGAAACAACACATAACTCGAACAATGGTCAACCATACATGCATACACACATACAAATGTATGTATGCATATATATACAGATAAGTCAACAAAGCAATTCGAACTACATCAAGAGCCGAAGCCACGGTGAACTCAGTGAAACATGCGTAGGCAGTGCCATATAAACATGTAATACAATACATATATGCTTACAGGGGTGAACGAAATCCAACAATGCAGTGAGCATACAGCAAGTCGAAAATGCTCAGGGGTGAATACAAAAATGACCAGAGTTGAAGTAAACAAGTCGAAGCCGAGTTCAAAATCAGGAAACAACGGTTTCAAGTCAAGGCAGTGCCAAATCCAATTTAATTTCGCATGTTCAAGTTTTCAAACCAATTCCAAAAACACTGCAGTGTGATATCAAATGCAATGCAACATGATAACAAGGAACAATGTCACCGAGATAAACCAAAATATAACATGTATGCAACCGTGTCTCGAAGCAGTAATCAACAATTCAAAGTCAAGTATGATACATAATGACCATAATAAAGTTATGGAATAACAAATCATAGTCAAGCCGATGCCAACAAAAAAAATGCTATTCAAATCAACTGCAATGAACCAGTTAAATAGGCCTCACATGATTCAAATCTGAAATCAAAACCCAAACAACCCACGTAATCATGAAATCACAAATATTGGCACAACACAGAACTGGCGAGCAAAAGAGCAAGGGTATGCAACCTGATCATCGAAGCGCAGACAAGACGAAGCCAAGGCCAATCAGTAATGGCAACAACTCCATCAAGTCGAGTCAAGACCAAATATCAACTCAATTCATAACTAAAGGCAGATAATCCAGAACCAGAAAGTGTTCACCATCGCGAACCATGAAATCAAGTGAACCAGTAAATGATACAGCAACCACATAAGTGAGCAGATAAGTAATTGAAATCAACAATGACAGAAATTAAACTGTTAAAAATCATCAACAATCAATAAATTCGAACGACATAAGCACAGAAGAAATTCACAAAACAACATCGATTACCAACATCGAACGAAAACAAATGGCCAAGATGAAACAATATCAAATCAACATCGAATCAACATCGAATTGCCGAAACACTATATTAAGAATGAATTAGATGTGAGTAAATTTGATTACTCACCTTGTCGACGAATTGAAGCATCACAGAGACGAGCCAAGCCAAGAACGAACGAAACCCTAATTTGGGAAGAAGGGGTAGGAGCGATCGAACGTGGCCGACATTCTTTCGCTCGTTTGTTTCGGTGTGGGGTTTTCGAATGAGAGAAAAAATTAAAAAGGGGGCCGATTATTTTGTTTTAATCACGGCCCAGTATCAAAAACAAAACTTGGACCACTCTTTAATTTAAAAGCCCACAATTCCTTTTTAATAATTTATAAAAGAATTTTAATTAAAATTTTAAAACTTCAATTGGCAATAAGTGAAAATATTAATCGTTTTATGTCGATTATAAATCGACGTAAAATACCGGGTTGTAACAAACATCGCCACCATCCTACTTCATTCTGAAATCTCCACCGCGTACACGGTAAAGTGGTTTACGGAGTTGGCAGAGAGTATGACAACTTTCGATCCCCATCTCTTTAACAACCAAATGTTATTATAACGCCATGGTCATTTCGAAATAATTTATACTTCAAAATCAAATCATTTCATTTCCAAACTATATTCCTTTCAAAATAGTTTATACTTCGAAACCAAACCATTGTTATTTCAAAACTATATTCAAATCAAAGTAGTTTATCATTTCCATTTCAAACATATATTTACCTTTCAAAAATCATAAAACTTATAAGTTATAACTCTTTCGAAACCAAAATACTTGAAATCATTACACTTTGAAAAATCATAACAATTCGAAATCATATATTTGAAATCATGAAACATTCCTTTAATTCTTTAACCTTTACAAATTTATTCAATTAAACCCAAAATTTCAAATTTCCAATTTAATTCAATTCAAACCATCAGTTTCAATTCAACTCAGTTTCCCAACAAAAACATTTCAAATCTTATCAATTTCAAATATAAATTTAATCCGCAAAATAAACTATCAAATTTTCAATATAATTCAAAGCTTTAATATCTCACATTTTAAATCTACATTTTATATCTCAAATTAAACTTCATTATTACATAGTTTTTAAATATTCATTTCATAAATCCAATATCATTTAAATAAAATAGAATTACAAGTAAACCAAATATCCTTTCATACTAATATAAACTTTAAATATTCTTTTATCGAATAAATCGAATAAGTCAAAATCTAATATTATTCCAAATTCACATTCTTTATCAAAATAAAGCTCGTGTCATTCAAAACCATTTGAATCATTAAAAAATATCCTTTCAAAACCTCATTATCAAATCATTATTTAAATTTAATTTCAAATATTCACATTTAAATATCATTTAAAACTCAAATATATCATTCATTTATTATTTCAAATATCATTAAAAAATACATTTCAAAATTCCATTCAAAAATTCATTTATCTCATCACATTTCATTCCATTTAACACATAACCAAGTAAACTATATTTAAATTCAAATTCAATTTAAATTCCTTGAATTCATATTAAATTATGATCAAAACTCCTTATATTTCACAAATAATCAATTTCCAAAAGTTAAACCATTTAACACTTTAAAATATAACTCAAACAGTGTTAAAAATTTATAACATTTCAAAACATTGACAAATTATAGCAACGACACCATTTATAAAGTGCTATCATAGCTTATAGTTTCCAAAATAGTTTAGTTCAAGAATAACGGAATTTATAATATGCCATAATAGATATTTAGTTATTTCAAACATAGTTAAGTTCAAAACAACAGCATTTTAAAGTGCTGTCGTAAAACTATAGCATTTTAGAAATGCTATTAATAAAATTCCAAATTTTATTATAACTTTTCAAAAACAATAAAACTTCAAAAAATTTCTATTTAAATTTATAAATCATATATCTAGACCTCGAAATTTCACATTTAAATACTTTTAACATATGTTTTATCACAATAAAATTTAAAATCAAATATCCAATTAAAAATTCAATTCATTTGTTAAGTCAAAATTTCACTGTTTATTTACTTATTACATTTAAACAAAAACTTAACATTTTCTTCAAATATCATTTCAAAACTTTAAATTAAATTTCCATTATTTACTTACATTTAAAATAAAATAAAATTTAAAGTCAAAAATCAAATTTACTTCAAATTTACATACTTATATTCACAATTTCAAGACTTAATATTTAATTTTCTTAAAACCATAAATTATATATTTTTAAATCAAAATTTCATATTTTAAAAATACATATCTATATAAAAATCATTTAAAAATATATCATGGGGTCTGTATATAATTTTCTAACCTACGTCAAGTGATATGGATATATATCATTTCAATCCGCAATTTACAAAGAAAAATTCGGGTCCTATCATTTCAAACCTGCAATCCCAAGTAAATAAAAATACAATAAAAATCACCCAGACCTATCATTTCAGCCTATAATGATTATTCCCTATTCTGAAGTTCATTCGGGTATGTATTATTTCAACCAATAGTGATTCTATTCTACATGGAACTTGTAGTGTGAATATATACATAAATAATACAAACAAGGTCAATGTCACAATATAATGTCATATATCAGATGCCAGGTGATAATTAACAGAGTAAACATGGTAATAACATGACATAACGTATTATATAATCATCATTAACTTGCATAAGCATTTTAAATTACTAAACACTTTCCATCAATTTACTATTTCATAAGTAAATATGTCAGAGTGAGAATGACTCACCTTTTACAAAGCTAGAGACCAAAACAACACACAGGCACGATTCCAAGGGCAAGACAAGCACGATATGCACGACTTTGTTTCAAATGAGAGAGCTAATATATGATCTTGCACACAACTAATAAAACAAAGCAACATATACATGAATATTCAATACAAAATTTATATTGAAACAATTTGAAAATATAAAGCAACAAAGAGCAAAGCGACCTGACCTTGCTTTCCACTCAAATTGCTTGACCGTCTCGACATGGGCTTGACCATACATGTCATAGGCTCGGCCAATGTCAAGTCTAGACCTAAAATGCTCAGCTATGGTCAGGTTAGTGGAAGACAAAGCAAGGGTAGCGTGAAACATGGAGCATATCAATGGACAAGGCAAAAGAGGCAAGTTTTGGTGCATTTTTGGCTAGGCTATTACCACATATAGGCTCGGCCATGGGGTCTTCAGATATGGACAGAGGTGGATATGGCTGGAGCCACGGCTAAAGGTGGTGTAGCTACTGGAGGTGGTGGCTAAGGTGGTGCCCGGAGTGATGTATGGAGGGGTTAGGGTGAAACATGTGGTCTAGGCTAGGTTTCAAGGGTGGAACTTGCTAATTTTGTGGTGCAACTTCAATGGATGGTCACGGCCTGGTTATAGTCAAAGGAGGAGGGAAGGTTGCAGCTGTAGATAGTGGCGGTGATGGTGGAGAGTGGGGCCAAGCTAAGCAAGAAGTAAACAAAGGCACAAAAATCATTGAATTTGAAGAAGAGAAGCGATAAGTAAGAAGCCATGACCATTTTGTTTTGGCCGTAAGTTTTTTCATATATGAGAAAGTAGTTCACGTGAATAAGAGAAGGAAAGCATGGATGAAGCAAAGAGAATGGACGGTCAACACAAAATGATAAAAGCAAGTGGAATTGAAAAGGCACGGTGAAATGAAAAGTAATTGGAAAATGAAAGGTCTATGACTCTTTGTATTTCCATTTCTTTTAAATTAAAATAAAATAAATGCAATTGAGAAAATAA
This sequence comes from Allium cepa, assembly GCA_030765085.1. Taxonomy (NCBI): domain Eukaryota; kingdom Viridiplantae; phylum Streptophyta; class Magnoliopsida; order Asparagales; family Amaryllidaceae; genus Allium; species Allium cepa. Next base: position 1,015,629,838 of record CM060935.1, read on the forward strand.
AATATTAAAAAATAAAATTTAAAAGAAAATAAATAAATAATTTAAGGAAAAATATAAAATAAATAAGAAAATGGCTTAATAATCGAAACTAGAATTTAAAAAATATAAACAATATACAATTACATTTGAAAAATTATAACTATACCTTTAAAATGTTTTAAAAATAAAATCTATACATAACATGTCATATAACACATATATACCCAAGATATGATAAATAAAAATATTATTTATAAGAATTAAAATAAACAATTTTACTAAATAAATCAATTTACACACAATATTGTAAAAAGCATAACTTTCACAATATAAATCATATGTCAACGAAACGAAACGCAATTTTCTTGAAATCTAATTTATTTTCATAATAAAAGATAAAATTAAAATTTTCAAATATTTAAAATTTAAAATTTAAAGTTTGACCATATTGACCAAAATTCACATTTTTGGTAAATGTTCAATTTATTCAGGTTTGAAATTATAATTCACATAAAAATCAAAGTTTATATTAAAATAACAAAATTTATTCATTTTTTAAAAATAAAATAAAAATTTTAAATCAAGAATTTCAATTTAAAATAATTAAAACATACAATTAAAATAATCACGAAATATAGGGTTGTTACCGATGGCAAAGTGTTAACCCACCTTTTGCCAAGGCAGTAGACAGTCGGATTTAACCTAATAGACTTCATGATTATCAAGGCTAGTAGCCCAGAGCGATGATTATATGGTGAAGAAATCAAGTGTAGGCAACGATATGAAGCGATTATCAACTGAGGCGAAGAGATAAAATCTCTAAAATATTCTAAGTATAGATTAGTACCTCCCCCAGCCAGGGGATCAATGCATATCCCTCCCACTGGAGGATCAATACATTTCCTCAATTTTGTCCCGAACTAGGTGAGACCGGTATAATATGACAAGGAAGGCCCCATAAGATTACATTTCAAATCTCAAGTCATTTCGCGTTTGTATGTTCAAGTTATGGGCAAATTACTTCACCTAAGAAAGGGATTAGTATAAAAGGGATCGGTATAAAATGGATCGTATAAAAAGGGTCGACATATTTCAGCCAAGCAAGTACAACTCAATGGAAAACAATCAATATCTCAACAATTACACATCTAATTGACATAAAACTTAGAGCAAAAGCTAACTACAACATGTAGAACACCCTACAAGGATCGCACATCATGTGGAGTAAGTTGGAGGGATCGGCCCCCATCCCTCCATAGGGATCGGCTATAAGCAGACTTCACACCATATTTCAATAAAGGTCGATTAATAGCTCGAGTTTCACTAGTCCAATTGGCATGAAACTAGGAGGCCATACATAATATAACATGGAGAGGCTCCCCTAGGGATCGTATGTCATTTGGAAGAGTATGGAGGGATTGTACCCTATCCCTCTAAAGGGATCGGTTGAAATCAGAATATATGCAATACCACTTCATGGAAAAAGCGATATCTCATAAACTGTAAGTTGGAATGGCACTAAATTGGGAAGGCAAGTAGCTAATATCACGGGGAAGCCTCTAAGGGATCGCACCCTATTTGGACACCAAAATAGGGATCGGTACCGATCCATATTATGGGCCCTAATGGGCCTGAAAATTCTCGGGTAGCCTCATTATGGCCCTGAGGTCCTTCTGCCAAAATTTCAACCTGATCCATGCTTGTCTTCCCTATAAATACAACAAGCACGGAATCAGAAAAGAATCTTCTTTTTTGCTTCTCTTTATCTTGAACCTAGGCTTCACTCTATCAATTTTATTCTTAGATTTTGACTTTCAAGCTACTAGATAATGAAAAGGATTGTTTTGGAGTGGACGTAGGCCGGAGCTAGCTGAATTACTATAAATCTTGTCTCACTTTGCTTACTTTCATTTTTAGTTTATTCGTTGTTTTTATTATATTCTCTACATTAGATACTATTTGAGATCCGTTTCTAGATATTGGTGCTTTCACATAACTAGGTGTTGGTGTCTAATTTTGACGCCAACGAAACCTTTTATTAAATTCAAAAATACTTCATGTCTCGAAGACTAACGGGGGTTCAAGGACTTGATGGCGTAGAGAGCTACGTGCTAGGGAAGTCCCCTCTAGGTGAGGGCGCATGGGGGTGTTCCTCCTTGGTTAGGAGGGTGGAGGGGGTCGAAGGAGGAGAGAGAACCTCGATCCGACATTAATTCTTATTCCTCATCCAATTCTTATTCGTAGTATTCCCATAGGAGTTGATCTTGGATATACTAAACAATAGGAAACAAAGGTGACTGGAGGGAGATGCAAGAGGCTGCCGACCGATCCAAACTTAGCGCCAGAGTCTGAGACATAGTCGAGCAATTCAAGCCTTGTGTGCGCCACTCAAAGTCCATTTTTTTTGAGAAAAACGATAATTTTGACTTTGCATATCATCATATTTCATTTCTAATAATGGGCTCTAATATTCCAGGATAACTTTTATATTTTCATCATTTGATTTTCTTTAGTTTCCTCATCGAGACAAGGCATAATGATAAGTAATGGAGATCCATGAATCCATGATAGACACACCTGATTCATACAGAAGGACGATAGCCTTTAGTATAAATTACTTATAGTAAGTGAATTTTGACCCGACTTTCACCTCTTATAATAAGCTGTTGTTGTCAACCTCTTCCTCAAGAAGTTAAAACCCATTCGATCTACAAACTAGGCCAGGAGGCCAGCCTGTTATGCATTTTTGACCATGTCCAGTTTATTTCCTACATAAGGCTCACTATCCTAGCCCTGACTAACAATAGTTGCATCGATTGCAGGCCAGTTCATAGATCGATTGGCTAGGGGAAACAATTGCATCTAATAGAATATCAAAATCAACCCATCATAGGTCTGTTGTATTGGAAAAGCATCATAAGAAATTCTTTCATTCTCTTCCTTTGCAGCAACACCTGCAACTGGCATGGCCAATGATCTATAAAGGCGAACAAGATCAATGAAGTCGGGGATCCAACTCCTTCCGACCGTCGGTAATAGGACTTGCATTTTATAGCACCATCTTTTTTTTTCCAATTTTAATCTTCCTTCCGATGCGTACGATGAGATAGCACATGCTTCAGGTCGAGCACTCGTTAGGAAAGCTACTTGGAAAAGATCATGTTTCGTTCGACGTTGTAAGTCAAAAGCTTGGTTTCACTAAGGGAACTCGCCCAAATGACTGCTGGCTAAAACTCTCTTTTTAGGTGGTAGCACATATGCAAGGTATCACTTGATTTTTCCATCCAGCTATGTAAGGTGTTCTTCCTTCACTTCGTTACGTGCTCTCTTACCCTTCCTTCGCTCTGGCTATCGCATAGGATCTAATGACCAATCTGGTAGCACCACTGGTGATTGGTCAGCCATCTTCTCTAGGGTGAATCCTTCCCGCTCTTGAGATAGGTTCATCAAGAGCTTGACAACTGGATTTAACGATTGCTCCCTGATATCTGGTAAGTCTCGTAAGTGAGCTTCTATTGTTGTAATTGGAACTTCTTCTTGCACTTCCTAAGTAAGCTTAAGTGAACTGGATGTTTAACCAAAGTTCCCATAAATAGATATTTTTTATGGAACCTTTTAACTTTTACTTCTTAAAAATTAGGATTTTTAACTTTGACCGTTTATTAACTTTTTCTTTTAAAAACTCAATTGTCATACAAAACCATTTCTTTTCAAAACCGCGCTTTAAAACATCGTTTATAAATTTTAAACAATTAAAACTAGAGTAGATAAAAACAACTCTCATACTATTACTCTTTCTATCTCCAATGCCCATCATAGGTGGAGTCTCTATTCGCATGTTTGGGGGACTTCTAGTAACGTGCAATCAATGTGCATAATTGTAGAAAATATTCATTTTTCTATGTTGCTTCTAGTCAGATTACTTGTCAAATTTCTTCTTATGGTCTCTTACATAATTTCTAATTACTTCACTTCTTGTTATATTTAAGGATCTAACACTTTAATGTAATGGAATTACCTTTTGCTATCAAAAGGAATAGTTAACGCTATTATTCTCTATGAATCATTTAAAAGTGGATTTTGTTTTATATGAAACTACAAGGAATTATACATCATTTTATTGAAATAGACAGTACAAAATATAGGATTTGCCATATTTTGCACACCTCTTTCTTTACATTTACATTCCCAATTATTTCAAATAATACATCTTTATTTGTAACTTGATTGATTTATATAAACTTATATTGCTATCCCTTTCATTCCAATGAATTAAATTCTATTAAATCCCAATTTAATTACAATAAATCAAATCTTGTTTCTATTTATATTTCGTAACTTTTAAACTATTCAACTCCTCTATCAAAACTGTACTTATCCCAATTGTTCTTCACTTAATTTACTATCTTCTCACTTGAACCATTGTAATGTGTTCGCGTACGGGTTTATTTTAGGGTTATAAATCTTCTTTTCTATACTATACACCCAATTTTAAATTTGTACCACTTCTTACTATCCACCCTAAAAATGTCTTTGCATCTTAAAAATTCTCATTACATAGAAAAATTCATGAGCTATATTGCTCTACCATTTCTTCTCAAAAGAAAATAGCTTTCTACAAAATTTCCTTTAAAGAAATTATAGATTTTGACAAACTAAATCTTTTTATTTACACTTTTCTTTCTGGATAAAGAAACTAGTGTACCATATACGCTCTATAATTGTTCAATCTTTGATTTTCTATGAAACCCATTTATCAAAACTTTTCAATTTAACAAAATATTTGTATATTTTATATTCCAATATTTGTTTACTTTTTCAAACATATATTTTTCTCAACTTTTGAAACTATTTTCTATTGTGTTGTGTTAGTTTCTGAGATGATGGTTTTGATGACAACGACCTTAGGACTTATTATAAAATATATATACTAATATTCTTGTCTAGATATATATGTATATGCTGGATATATATATATATATATATATATATATATATGCAGGTAAGAATGAAGATTGTGTAGTATAAATATTCAAGACTAAGTATGAAGATTCAAGACCGACGAATTCAAGACTGAAGACTCATGAGTATCAAGAATACAAGAGTTCAACAAGATAAGTAGTAGAGTCTAGATTTATGTTAAAACTTCATAATAGTATTAAAATCTTTACTCTGATTTTAATAGTGGAATGCAATCCACTTTCTCTGTTTAATAGTGGGATGTAACCCACGACCTCTTTAGTAGGATGGACATGAAAATTTCAAAATGATTTATTTTTTCAAAACTATCTTTTTAAAGTCATCTCTATCAATTTAAATATTTTAGCCTTAATTGAAAACTATTTTTAATCATATTAATTTCAAAATCATTTTTTTAAAACTATCTCTTGATTTTAATATTTTAGCTTTAATATATTTAACAAAAATCTATACTTAGCTTTTAATATTACTTTTATATTATAGATTATATATTTGAAGATTCCTTTCTAGAACTCTTTTGTAAGTTTAAACTATATTCAAAATAGTTCACACAGTTTAGAAATTGATTTGACAAGTTTGAGAATAGAAATCATTTTAAAGCAAAATCTATTTTCAAAATTAACATAGGCAAGTCAACATTCCTCATCCCCTTATACCGACATGGCATCCGTAGAATTTAAAATTCAAATTTTCAAAAGAAGTGCCTATTCATCATAACCTTTTACAAATGGACATGACCATTGTTCTCCTATAAATACCACTTGTTTTCAACAAATTTTAAGTTATTTTTTCTTCATTTCTTCACTCCTTCTTCTCCACTCAAATATTCTCTTATATTTCAAATGCTTTAACAAAACTCTGTCGATATTCTAAGTGAATCAAACTCGATCATCTCTAGTTTGATTCTTTGCCACTCTCTCTCAAAGATTTCAGTGCTATTCAAAGTTAGAAGATCATTTGTAATGAAAGATCGAAAGATCGAAGTGTATCGAGTCTCATATCAAAATGTGATTGGAAATAGTGTGATAGTGGCCCTTAAATCAATTGGTTGTGATTGTAGCTTGTAAATCAATTAGGAGATCTTGTAGCCTAGTTAAATCAAGAGAGTTTGCCCTAGACTTGGAGACAAGAGGGCGTGTCTTATGGCATTGAAATCGAGGTTGTAATATCAATGTTATATTTGAAAAGAAATCTACATAAGAAATTGTGTGGGACTAGATGTAGGGTAACTCCGAACTAGTATAAAATTCAGGTGTGTTCTTTCCTTTACTACTTTTACTTACTATTTTTATCTATGTCTAATTCTATGATTGTGTCTATGTTTGTGAAATTGGATCTGTATATGTTTAATTTGAAAAGATTTCAAAAATTCCATAAGATCGATTAAACACTATTCACCCTCCTCTAGTGTTAATCTAGCCTTAAGATCCGTAATTCGCATTTCCTACATTTGGTAGTGGAGCATTGGTTTTCAAAGTTTTCATAATCAGATTTTTGAAATTTTTTCAAATGGCTACCAATAGTGGTAATGTCAACATTATTACTAGTTCATTTGTAGAGGGTCAGTCTACTGCCTGTCCATCACTTTTTTATGGTAGTAACTATGTATATTGGGCATGTAGGATGAAAATCTATTAGAGTCAATAGGATTAAACACTTGGAATATCACACAAACGAAGTACATTGAACCCACAACTATTTTTTCACCGTGGACTGCCGAGCAAAAGACTGTTGCACAAAATAATTCCAAAGCTATGAATATTCTATTCTATTCACTTGATCGGAATGAGTTTAATAGAGTGTCTATCTGTAAGTTTGCATATGATATCTGCAAAACTTTGCAAGTTAATAATGAAGGAACAAGCAAAGTTAAATAAACCAAAATATCTATCATGACCAATCAGTTTCAATTATTCAAGATGAATCCAAATGCGTCCATTTCAGACATGTACAATAGGTTTCAAGACATTGTGCACTCACCACATGCATTAGGAAACAACTTTTCCGAAGAAGACCAAGTTAGAATTTTTTTGAATTCACTCACTCCAGAATGGGATCAGAAAACCCTAGTAGGCTAATGGTATTAGTACTCTAAAAATTGAAGAATTGATTGGTAATTTGATGTCTTTTGAAGTACAAATGCAAGGGAGAAGAGAAAGGAAAGCCACAAAAAAGAAGTCAATAGCATTCAATGCAATAACAAATGGTTCAAAGTCAAATAGTGACGACGATGAAGAAATAGCCTTGATGACAAGGAATTTTAGGAAGTTTATAAAATACAGAAAGATGAACAATTACAAGAGAGTCTTTAGAATTCTGGAAACAATAATGAAACTCAAAACAACGGCAGACGCTACAATTGTGATGATCCAAGCCACTTAAAAAGAGATTTTCCACATCTGTATAAACAGAAAATCACGATTATCTCTCGTTTGAATGTTCTTTATGGCTATTCATGATTCTGATGATCTCGGAAATATGGATCTACAAATAGTTATGCATTTTAAAATATACTGATTAAAATTTCTTGTTTGAGTGTTTGATTGTTTACATGTTTTGAAATTGTTTATTGTTTGAATTTAAAATTTTTGATTTCCCAAATAATATTATTTTAATACTAAAAATATTAATATTAAAGTGTTATTACATTTAATATTATTTCAAAAAAAATATAAATTAGATTATAATATACACACACACATATATATGTTAAATAAAATAAGAAATATAAGTGACATGATTTAAGGGACCCATGTCGATATGACCCTACCCACCACGTCAACATCCCTCCAGAAATTCGAAATTCAAATTTGAATTCAAAACTTTGAATCTCCCTCCACCTTTTCACCAACTCCAAAGCTCTAAAATGGTGTCTCTTGGCTATAGAACATGGCTCTTAGATATCTATTTATCTTCTTAAATTTATCCTGTCTTTTCACTTTCATTTCAAAATTCAAACTCTCTTTCAAACTCTCAAGCTCTCTACTTTCTGTGAAAATGGCTTTCTCAAGCACTCCATCCACCATTAGACTGTCCATGGCCACCAAAGAGTTTCTCTATAATGATCTGGAAGCTATGAAGGCTTACATAAGCTATGTAAACATTGGGAAGGTCCATACGGGAAAATTTGCTCTCTTTAATGATTTTTCTTCTTATGAAATCAATGTTCTTTTTGAAGAGAATCAAATTTTTAGCTTAATTGATGATTCTTAAAATGATTTTTTTGTTATTTGAATCTTGTCGAAATGTTTTATGCAAATTTGAATCGTGGTTTAAACGAAGGAAATGAAGGGGAATTGTGGAGTAGCATTAAAGGAATGCGTTATGTTTTAAATAGTTGGATTTTGGGTAATATTCTTGGTTGTAAATATATGGGAATGGATCTTTTGGATTTTCAAGTTAATGAACATGATCGTGAGACATTTCATCACATTTTTGAAGTAGATGATAACTTTTAGCTTATAAACCATAATTTTTGTCCTAAACCTAGAATTGTAAACCTTCTTTTGCAACATTACATAACTTTAAGATAAGGAAATTTCAATCACCCTACTTTAAAATTTCGCAAGGCTCTTTTTGCTATTTATAGGCATTATGACATCAATTGGGTGCAAAAGATTTTGGTTGAACTTCGTCTCAAATATTTTACTTTAGGTGAAAACACTTTATATCATGGGATTTATCTTACTCAGATTTTTAACTACTTTGGTGTTGATTATAAGAAGGATGAGTTCATTTCTAGAAAAGTGTTTAACCATGCTAACATCTCTCTCATAAAAACTCCATTTGTGTTTAAACCATATGAAACACTTGTCGAAACGGATGAGAGATTGGCTCATGAAGAGATGGAAGAAGAAGAGAAGGAGGACGAAGAAGAAGGGGAGGAAATGTCAATTGAAAAGAAGGAGCGGAGGAGGTAGAGACTTCATTGGAAAGCATCGAATATCCTATCAATCCAAACAATCCATCCAACAAAATTCTTCCCAAGAACCAAAAGATTATCGTGGAAAATCAACGCGTTCTCAAACATCGTTAGTAAAAGTTGGACAAGATTGTTAGTCCTTGAGATGATGGTTTTGATGACAACAACCTTAGAACTTGTTATAAAATATAAATACTAACATTTTAGTTTAAATATATATATGTATATGCAGGATATAAACATGCAGGTACCAAGAATGAAGACTGTACAATATAGAGATTCAAGACTGAAGATATCAAGATTGAAGATTCATGAGTATCGAGAAATCAAGTTACCAAGATTTCATGATTTCAATAGTACAAGATAAGTATTGAGTGTAGAATTATATTAAAACTTTTTAAAAGCACTTACATCTTTATTCAAAATTTATTTGTGGAATAGAATCCACTTGGACCTTGTTAAAGGGATGGAACCCATGACAACATCTAGTGGAACATATAGTGGCCCGATTTTGATATCCACTAATTTTATAAAAATGCTTTTCAAAAATATATCTCTTGGTTTTAATTTTTTTTTTCAAAACTTCCTTTTCAAAAAAACATCTCTCTTGGTTTTAAATAATTTAGCCTCACAAATATTTTTATCGTTTTTAACATTTTGATTTTTTTAACATTTTGATTTTAAAATTGTCCTTATTTTTAAACTATCTCTTGTTTTAAATATTTAGCTTTAAAATATTTGTGTACTCAGATTTTAAATCACTTTATAGATCAAGATTATATATATTAAAAATTACTTTCTAAACTCTTTTATATGCTTAAACTATATTCAAATATATTTACAAAGTTTAGAAATTGTTTTGACAAATTATAGAAACCAATTTTAATAAGAAAATCAAAATATCAATGTGACGACCCGCCCTTCTACTACCAGAAAGACGTATCATCAATAAGAAAGAAAGGGATGAGAAAATAGAAAAGACAGAGAAGAAAGAACAACAACATCAGGATCTCACAGCGGAATGGAACAAAATATAATATATCACATAACTATTACAAAATTTTACATATATCAGAGCTACAGATCATACAACACATACTAGGCAGTTATAAACACCTGTCTAGTTAACCCAAGTCAATATACAAAACAGATAAATAGCTCAGAGATATCAACACAGCGGAACACCATATATATATATATATATACAAACAACGTAGAAGCCTCCTGCTCCATTGCTCCTCCAGAATTCGTCAAATCTAACCAGAATCCCTTGGCTACCCGTAAAATTTGGGTACCCGAGAGTTTATGAAAAACAAAATAAACCCCGGGTCAGACATGGGTCTGGTATGAGTAAACGGTTTAAGGTTGTTTAACTTTGAAAAACATTTGAAAATAAAGGTATCACGTAAGACTTCCCACAAATAAATACGGGTAAGTTTTTACCTTACGCTAACCAAAACATTTCATAGGAAATCCAGTGATATTATAATAGTGTCTAGGGTTTTCAAGTAAATAGAAAATAGCCGAAATTGTTACATGATTAAATTCCAGCTACTAGCCACAAAAGTGGGTAATACAAAACAAAACCGTAGGGTCTCGTAGGGTAAATGGATTTCCAACAATGGAAGGGCTACTGGGGTACCGCCCGTCACAGTACGGGGCCTAGGTCACCGTACCGAGGATAACTCCCTTCATCCCCTGCAACACAAGGCCGGAACCATTCCTTACTGAACAGTCCCGAACAAGATAAACCCCGTGGTTGGCGCGACCAACCACTCACTAAGCCGAAATATAAAAGGGACATCTAGACAGGGGAAATATCTTGTCCTGCTTGGGCATGACCCACCTAACCTTGCTGCATCTCCCTTGTTTTAGCCATTCCCGGTTGATGAGGCTTAAGGCTGTGATTACCATTATAGAACATATTACTTAGAATGCTCATCATCCGCCTGACGATGTGCTGAAAGCATTCAATCCATACAAGATCGTTCCGGGTTCGAACGAAACCGAAGGCATTATCTCGTCACACTCATTTTGGAATCACCCTCAGAGTCAACGACGATAACCCTTGCATTCTGAAACACCATCTCGATCTTCAATTCAGGATTCACGACCTAACATTTAAATTGGATCGATGTGGTTTTCGGAGAATCAAATTTGATTCTTCCGATCCCGGTCTCATCGAATCCAAACGCCATTTTAAGGGCCAAGTTGTCTAATTAACTTAAACAGTTAAAATAATTTAAATTCAACAATTGAATTATCATAGCAGTTATCACAGATAAAACATATACAAGCATCATAGATATAACATATCACAGAGCATCACAGAATATCATCAAATAAATATCACAAGCAGATATTCTACTCAACCATCCATAAACAATCACCCTTAAATCTTATTTGTAATTAATTCAATTTAGAATTTATTACCTGAGAGTTAATCACTTAACTCTACTTAATTAATTATTAAATAACAATTAATTACCTATTCAGTTCAAATCATCCAATTGATGATTCCTTAATTTTTTATTGAGTCTTAGTTTTATTTCATGCTATTAATTAACTATTACCTTAATTAAGTGACTTAACTTTAATTACTTAATTAACTATTCCCTGATCACTAACTAATATCTTTAATTATTTATCAATAAAACTTAATTATCCAATTATTATCTGCTAATTACTTAATCAATCAACAATTAATGCTAAATCAAGCTACTCAATTAATTATCTATCGATTCATAATTAAATTACTTGATTTACTAACTATTAATTCATTCATTAATTAACTTACGTAGTTGATTTCAATTATTTATTTACTTATAATCCATCACTAACTGTGTTTGAATTATTTTTAATTACTCAACTACTAATCATTTATTTATTTCCTTAAGTAGCTAATTACTATTTATTCTTCACAAAATAGTCATAACCCAAACTCTATTTAAGTTTTAAAAATGTTAGTCGTTCTTAATTACTTTCGAAAATAATTTATTGGTATCAATCATTTAACTTAATTAACGTTTAAAGGTCTCCCTTTCTTATATTTTGAAAATCAATTTTAGTGTTAACTATGAACTTTGATTATTAGTTAACTTATATTTCTTAATTAAAATGATTTAAGTGTTTAAGAAAAATCGTTAAAATTTTGACTATAATAATTAAAATTTGAACAAATCTTAGCTTAAACCTCCTTTAAACATTTTCTAAGCTCAAAACGTTTAATCAAATTTTGAAGAAAACAAATTGCTCAACCTTCACTTTACTGACATACTGCAGATGACCCAAAATCCCGAGCACTACCCTGGGCAAACTCGTGCAGCGCTTCGAGTTATTCATCCCATTGACCCGAGCCCTTCCCCTGAACCCCTTCTTCTTCCTTAAATTATTTTATTTTAAAATTTTCTCTTTTTTCCTGTAAGTTAAAACTTACTAAGAATAAAAGAATCCCATCAGTAACTCACGCGACACAACGAGAAATAACCCGAGTCTTCTCCCCATCTCACTCGAGCGCGACCCGAGTCGACCCCCCTCGCCGTTCACAGACACGCTGACCTGACTCCAACGCCACCGTGCACGTGCACGGTGGTTCGGCGGACCTCCAGAAGCTCTTGCCAGCACCCACAAACCACGTTTCCCCTCTTCACCCACAATCAAAACCCAGAAATACGAATTAAGGTCAAAATCGAAATTTTGCCTTTATGCACGCAAACTGAAGCTCACCTCTGGCAGATAAACGACCCCGCCATCACCCAGCGGCCACCGGAGACGCTAAAAGATCGTCCACGCCTCGACAACACCTCCCCCATCCCCTACCAAAGCCACGTACGGCTCGATCACGTGTAGATGACGTACGCGATTTGATAACAGAGAAGCATAAAATTTCCAGTAAAACCCTAAATGAATCTCGTGTTCAAATTTTAATCAATAGAAAATTTAATTTACATTTTTCCCGTGTTTATAGATGCATAAACTAGCTTCAATCCAAGTTTCACTATTTATAACTGGATTGATTGTTTGAAAATGGACTCAATGTAAACTTAATTCAATTACAAACTGTGCTTGGAAAATTAAGTTAAAAATCTTCGTTTTAGTTTTGAAAATCATGAATTCCAGTATGGATTCAATCTATGACCTTGAATTAATATTTTATAACAACTCATATATATTTTTTTCTTCAAATTATTGTTTAATGCTCTGTACGTCGTTATAGCGCTTATATTTTTCCTTAAGATTTAATCAGCCTCTAAATTTATGTTATAACGTATTGTTTTAATTGAATACCTACATATTTCCAATGTTAATTGAGGCTAATTTGAGATTTACTCAAAAATATGCAAACCTGAAACATTATCAGAAGTCACAGAGTAGATGGAATTATGATCAAGCATACACAATGTCATATGATGATTAAATCATGAACTGTTTTATAAACGGAACTTAAAGCTTTAACTAATCTTGTTTACTCACCATAATTTATGTTGAACAGAAATGTTTACTCATCTGAATGTATACAGAAAGCATTGAGTTTAGAACCTGTTGCCTTGAAATAGAAGTTTGATACTGTATATTTGAATCCCTTTTTTTTTCAACTTGAGTTTACTTCCCTTTTTTTTCTTATTAGCTACTGCTCGAACTAAATGGGAATGCATACATATATGTATATAGAAGACACAGTTGCATAGAGGAAGTAGCATCCGGACAGGTTTTATTAGTTTAACCAAATAAAATTACTGCAGCTGAACAAAGTGCTGAGATTTCGGCTGAAACATGTTTTTATGTCTGATATGTCCAGGTTCGTAAACATATGAATTGACAAATAAAGATGGCAATTGAATGCTTAGGTTGCTAATTATGTTTACACAATTATAAGTATAGTGTACTATGTATAAGATATTTATTTGTAGGCATATATTTGCAGGTCAATGGCTTATGAATGAAGATTCTTTGATTGTGAAGATATTTTATTTTGTTATTATTATATTACTTGTTTTATTATCCTCTAGTTTGAACCCTATACGCGTATGTGTTGTGTTTACACTTTATTTTGCTTACTGACTTCTTTGTTTTAAAATTATGTTGTATGTTATCAAAATTATTAAGCCCCTTTGTTTTTTTCTTCTTATATTTTCATTCTATCTTTAAATGTTTTTAAGTTATTTTCTAGCTTGTAATATAATTTATTTATATTTATATCTATATTTGAATTATGTACAATATGATTTATTTACAATTTATACTTATTATATTATATATTTTTCTATGGTCTTGCAAAGTTAAAATGATACTGCAAGTATTTACTACTTATTTCATGTTTCGATTTATATTTACATTTTGATTTGTATTTTATATTTGACTATTAATATTAAACTTAGCTTAATGTGTTTACTTACTTAATTATATTTAATTTTGACTTATATTAACATAAATATTGTATATTGAACATTATCATCTATTTGTATTTTATATTTTATATTAACAAGCTTAGATTTTATATTGAACATTATTTTCTGTATATTGCATTTATATATTTGATATTGCATACTATTCATACATAACTTTTAATTTATTTGAATAATACAGATTAAATTTGTGAATAATGTTAAAAGAGTCTACTTTACATTTTGAAGCTATATTCCTTTATAATACATATACAACCAATAATATCCAAAAATCTTATTTATTTATAAATTAACATCTTGTATTTTATTTAAATTTGATCAAAAACTTATTATAATAATAGGGTCAAAATTCCGGGATGTCACATTCCTCCCCCCTTAAAAGAATTTCGTCCCCGAAATTTAAAACAATAGTTAATTCAAAAGCTTTTGTATTAACAATCCAAACATACATATCATTTATACAATAGCAAACAAACAAACAGTCTATTCTAACAAACAACACTAGCTATCCGTACACTAATCCGGATAAATTTCCCTAAAATTATCGAGAGTTTGTCTCTCGATGATCAACCATCCGAACTGAATTCCTGACCACAGTAAGTTCGACTCAACATCCAAATTTCAGAACTACTGGTTTAACATCTAATGGAGAATCATGAACCAATTTCTAAGATGGGATATACGGAATATACAATAAATTCCAGATATCCACTCTGGCAATTCAATACTGAAATCTACAGTATCATTTCTTTCCAAATTTTATTGCCCTCTTTACAGAATTTCAATATTTATTACATCAAGCCCGTACGATGTACATATACTATTCGTACGCAATATCAAATTCGATCGCTCGCTCGATCACACAATTTCACTTCCGAACTAGTATCGTCCACCCGACTTTCTAGTGCGGACTCAGAACTGGTTTCTTGATCAGAAACTGTCATTCTGCTTGCATAGTCACAACTATGATAGAGAATTTCTCAGAATCAATCAGAATTCAAATCCATGGTTCGTCGTCGAAAATCGAGTGAAAAATCATTACTCGGATCGATATATAACTATCTCGAAATTCTGTGCTCGAATCTGGATCAAATTGTTATGCGAATAGAATAACATACATACATCCTACGTAATGATTATCAACCATATTAATTTCTTTATTCACATTATCCCGATTCTATCCACTTGGAATAATTTTCTCAATATCAAATTTTACTTAAGAATTTCACCATTCATTTCTTAAGCTTAATATAAACATTATATATACTCTTATATTATTGCTCTGCCACTTTAGCCATTATATCTTCTTATTTAAAGACCAATTCCATTTGAATTCAATTTTCTTAACTCCGAATATTGAACTTTTATTGACTAACTCCATTTATAACTGATTCCTATTATTATTATTTTTAAATTAGTTTCATTCATTAGTTTACTTTAAATTTTCAATTTGAAATTGTTATGTTGTTAAAATTCTCTTTTTTTTTATATATAGTTTCCAAATTCTGAAAACTTCGACATATTCTCCATTTGTTTAGCATTACATATGTCCATAAGCACAAATATAAGGTTCCAATCCTCAACACAATTAATTTCAATCAATTTTCAAACCATTCCCTTTAATTTAAGTGAGTTGCAACTTACTTGCTTAGATATATAGTCCATCCGAGCAAAACAAACTCATATTCAAAATCATCCTATTTTGCTTCCAATAATTCATAGAATTTTATCTAATCTTGCTTACTTCAAACATCCAATTTTCTTATGCAATTTAACAATATCATTGTGAATAAATAATCACTTAATCTTTATAACAAATTTTAAATTGATTCCAATCCCCATTTAAATTATTCACAATCTTCACATTGCATTTTCTTCAATTTCAATCATGTTTGATTCCAAACCATTTTATTAAACACAACAACCAATGTTTTAAATAATCATTTCACAATTTAGTTAAGCCATTATTTACTTCAAATTATTTCACTCAATAACTTAAGTTTATTCTATTCCACCAATTTCCATTCAAATCTTTGATTTGATTTTCCTTTAATCAAATCCTAATTGTTTACTTATTAGTTTATTCTTTTATCCCTTTTTAAAATTTTAATTTACGTTAACAATTCATTATTGAATTTATTCATAATAAGGTTATTCAATTTATACTTGAATTAGATTTGTTTACAACTCACACCATTTCTGTTTAACCCCAATTCAATAGTTTGGTTTACATTTACTCATTTACATAAGAATTTTATTTCATTCAATATTATTTATAACTCGACTGAATTCATTCAAACTCAGTTTTATTTCAACTCAACTTCAGTTAAATTTATCTACTTACCATTCTTTTAAATTTATTTCTCACTGTATGAGTTCAAAGCTTATTTGTTTTCTTAAAAGTTTATATCACTCATTTGGGCCATTTCATCTTATAACCACAATTTCAGACTATATATATATATAGCTCTTACTGTCTTAAGGTATAAATTTTCATTTCCCCATTTACAATCATTTTACCTTCAAATTTTTATTTCTAATTAAGTTCATTTTGAACTTCAATTCCATTTAGCTTACCTCAGGTTAAACTCAAGTACATTTTCTTCACTATTATTTCCTTAAATTAAACTTTTATCTTCTGGATTGAAATTCCCAATTTCATCTTATTAATATCAACTTAACTTTATAAGTTCAACAGTTAATTTATTTAAACCTCCCACATTATCTAAATAGAATCTCTTAGAATTCAATTTCCCAGTTTTCATTTTCAAAACCATTTTGAAATGATAACTACATATACTCACTTGGTATATCAAATCAAATTTCCAAATCCCAAACACTTGTTTTTACCAAAACAAAATTTCTCTCTTTTGAAAATTTCTAAAACAACTTGTATACCCAACAAGCCCAAACAATATCCTGATAGCAATCCATCACTTTAGAAACTCGAAAATGAATACTAATGATGTGGCCATCATCATCAGGATTATTTTCCAGCGACTGAAGTGAGTTCAGTGCTTTCTTATTTCCACAAATTTTCCCAAAATAATTTCCATTCAACAATATTTTTCAAAACAATATTCCAAGAAAATCATTTCAAACATTCCCAAGATTTTAAATTCCCAAATTCCTTTGTTTAAATTCATTTAAACACCTTTCAAATTTTCGGGACTTAAATTCTGTTTAATCAGATTTCAGTTACATTCCTTTTTATTTAAGCCATACTTAGATAATTTTATTTGGTTATACTCATATTTAAATTTTTATTTGATTGTACTATTAACAATCAAACATCCAAGTATATAAAGTTATTTCAGAAAAATATTTCTTTTATATCAAAATATAATTTTGGGTAAAATATTTCATTTACCCTACTTTTAAAACAATACTGTGTCAGTCTACATTGTTTAAGAGTTTAGAAATCCCTATCGATGAAATGGCGTCCCACACATCGACCAGAATCCATAAACACTCAACAGATAGATCAACACAATATAAAAACAATTTTATATTCACTAACAAATACGCGCTCATATCTATCAATACACTCAAACTCATTTTAGAGTTTTACAAACTCTATTCTTTGAGTACTTTCCTACCAGAGCCAAGTTTATCACCAACCTATGCTCTGATACCAACTGTGACGACCCGCCCTTCTACTACCAGAAAGACGTATCATCAATAAGAAAGAAAGGGATGAGAAAATAGAAAAGACAGAGAAGAAAGAACAGCAACATCAGGATCTCACAGCGGAATGGAACAAAATATAATATATCACATAACTATTACAAAATTTTACATATATCAGAGCTATACAGATCATACAACACATACTAGACAGTTATAAACACCTGTCTAGTTAACCCAAGTCAATATACAATACAGATAAATAGCTCAGAGATATCAACACAGCGGAACACCATATATATATATATATCTACAAAGTAGAAGCCTCCTGCTCCATTGCTCCTCCAGAATTCGTCAAATCTAACCTAAATCCCTTGGCTACCCGTAAAAATTTGGGTACCCGAGAGTTTATGAAAAACAAAAATAAACTCCGGGTCAGACATGGGTCTGGTATGAGTAAACGGATTAAGGTTGTTTAACTTTGAAAAACATTTGAAAATAAAGGTATCACGTAAGACTTCCCACAAATAAATACGGGTAAGTTTTTACCTTACGCTAACCAAAACATTTCATAGGAAATCTAGGGATATTATAATAGTGTCTAGGGTTTTCAAGTAAATAGAAAATAGCCGAAATTGTTACATGATTAAATTCCAGCTACTAGCCACAAAAGTAGGTAATACAAAACAAAACCATAGGGTCTCGTAGGGTAAATGGATTTCCAACAATGGCAGGGCTACTGGGGTACCGCCCGTCACATTACGGGGCCTAGATCACCGTACAGAGGATTACTCCCTACAACACAAGGCCGGAACCATTCCTTACTGAACAGTCCCGAACAAGATAAACCCCGTGGTTGGCGCGACCAACCACTCACTAAGCCGAAATATAAAAGGGACATCTAGACAGGGGAAATATCTTGTCCTGCTTTGGCATGACCCACCTAACCTTGCTGCATCTCCCCTGTTTTAGCCATTCCCGGTTGATGAGGCTTGAGGCTGCGATTACCTTTATAGAACATATTACTTAGAATGCTCATCGTCCGCCTGACGATGTGCTGAAAGCATTCAATCCATACAAGTTCGTTCCGGGTTCGAACGAAACTGAAGGCATTATCTCGTCACACTCATTTTGGAATCACCCTCAGAGTCAACGACGATAACCCTTGCATTCTGAAACACCATCTCGATCTTCAATTCAGGATTCACGACCTAACGTTTAAATTGGATCGATGTGGTTTTCGGAGAATCAAATTTGATTCTTTCGATCCCGGTCTCATCGAATCCAAACGCCATTTTAAGGGCCAAGTTGTCTAATTAACTTAAACAGTTAAAATAATTTAAATTCAACAATTGAATTATCATAGCAGTTATCACAGATAAAACATATACAAGCATCATAGATATAACATATCACAGAGCATCACAGAATATCATCAAATTAATATCACAAGCAGATATTCTACTCAACCATCCATAAACAATCACCCTTAAATCTTATTTGTAATTAATTCAATTTAGAATTTATTACCTGAGAGTTAATCACTTAACTCTACTTAATTAATTATTAAATAACAATTAATTACCTATTCAGTTCAAATCATCCAATTGATGATTCCTTAATTTTTTATTGAGTCTTAGTTTTATTTCATGCTATTAATTAACTATTACCTTAATTAAGTGACTTAACTTTAATTACTTAATTAACCATTCCCTGATCACTAACTAATATCTTTAATTATTTATCAATAAAACTTAATTATCCAATTATTATCTGCTAATTACTTAATCAATCAACAATTAATGCTAAATCAAGCTACTCAATTAATTATCTATCGATTCATAATTAAATTACTTGATTTACTAACTATTAATTCATTCATTAATTAACTTACGTAGTTTATTTCAATTATTTATTTACTTATAATCCATCACTAACTGTGTTTGAATTATTTTTAATTACTCAACTACTAATCATTTATTTATTTCCTTAAGTAGCTAATTACTATTTATTCTTCACAAAATAGTTACATAACCCAAACTCTATTTAAGTTTTAAAAATGTTAATCGTTCTTAATTACTTTCGAAAATAATTTATTGGTATCAATCATTTAACTTAATTAACGTTTAAAGGTCTCCCTTTTCTTATATTTTGAAAATCAATTTTAGTGTTAACTATAAACTTTGATTATTAGTTAACTTATATTTCTTAATTAAAATGATTTAAGTGTTTAAGAAAAATCGTTAAACTTTTGACTATAATAATTAAAATTTGAACAAATCTTAGCTTAACCCTCCTTTAAACATTTTCTAAGCTCAAAATGTTTAATCAAATTTTGAAGAAAACAAATTGCTCAACCTTTACATTACTGACATACTGCAGATGACCCAAAATCCCGAGCACTACCCTGGGCAAACTCGTGCAGCGCTTCGAGTTATTCATCCCATTGACCCGAGACCTTCCCCTGAACCCCTTCTTCTTCCTTAAATTATTTTATTTTAAAATTTTCTCTTTTTTCCTGTAAGTTAAAACTTACTAAGAATAAAAGAATCCCATCAGTAACTCACGCGACACAACGAGAAATAACCCGAGTCTTCTCCCCATTTCACTCAAGCGCGACCCGAGTCGACCCCCCTCGCCGTTCACAGACACGCTGACCTGACTCCAACGCCACCGTGCACGTGCACGGTGGTACGGCGGACCTCCAGAAGCTCTCGCCAGCACCCACAAACCACGTTTCCCCTCTTCACCCACAATCGAAACCCAGAAATACGAATTAAGGTCAAAATCGAAATTTTGCCTTTATGAACGAAAACTGAAGCTCACCTCTGGCAAATAAACGACCCCGCCATCACCCAGCGGCCACCGGAGACGCTAAAAGGTCGTCCACGCCTCGACAACACCTCCCCCATCCTCTACCAAAGCCACGTACGGCTCGATCACGTGTAGATGACGTATGCGATTTGATAACAGAGAAGCATAAAATTTCCAGTAAAACCCTAAATGAATCTCGTGTTCAAATTTTAATCAATAGAAAATTTAATTTATATTTTTCCCGTGTTTATAGATGCATAAACTAGCTTCAACCCAAGTTTCACTATTTATAACTGGATTGATTGTTTGAAAATGGAATCAATGTAAACTTAATTCAATTACAAACTGTGATTGGAAAATTAAGTTAAAAATCTTCGTTTTAGTTTTGAAAATCATGAATTCCAGTATGGATTCAATCTATGACCTTGAATTAATATTTTACAACAACTCATATATATTTTCTTCTTCAAATTATTGTTTAATGCTCTGTACGTCGTTATAACGCTTATATTTTTCCTTAAGATTTAATCAGCCTCTAAATTTATGTTATAACGTATTGTTTTAATTGAATACCTACAGATTTCCAATGTTTAATGAGGCTAATTTGAGATTTACTCAAAAATATGCAAACCTGAAACATTATCAGAAGTCACAGAGTAGATGGAATTATGATCAAGCATACATAATGTCATATGATGATTAAATCATGAACTGTTTTATAAATGAAACTTAAAGCTTTAACTAATCTTGTTTACTCACCACAATTTATGTTGAACAGAAATGTTTACTCATCTGAATGTATACAGAAAGCATTGAGTTTAGAACCTGTTGCCTTGAAATAGAAGTTTGATACTGTATATTTGAATCCTTTTTTTTTCAACTTGAGTTTACTTCCCTTTTTTTTCTTATTAGCTACTGCTCGAACTAAATGGGAATGCATACATATATGTATATAGAAGACACAGTTGTAGAGAGGAAGTAGCATCCGGACAGGTTTTATTAGTTTAACCAAATAAAATTACTGCAGCATAAACAAAGTGCTGAGATTTCGGCTGAAACATGTTTTTATGTCTGATATGTCCAGGTTCGTAAACATATGAATTGACAAATAATGTACTGAGAAGATGGCAATTGAATGCTTAGGTTGCTAATTATGTTTACACAATTATAAGTATAGTGTACTATGTATAAGATATTTATTTGTAGGCATATATTTGCAGGTCAATGGCTTATGAATGAAGATTCTTTGATTGTGAAGATATTTTATTTTGTTATTATTATATTACTTGTTTTATTATCCTCTAGTTTGAACCCTATACGCATATGTGTTGTGTTTACACTTTATTTTGCTTACTGACTTCTTTGTTTTAAAGTTATGTTGTATGTTATCAAAATTATTAAGCCCCTTTGTTTTTTTTTCTTATATTTTCATTCTATCTTTAAATGTTTTTAAGTTATTTTCTAGCTTGTAATATAATTTATTTATATCTATATTTAAATTATGTACAATATGATTTATTTACAATTTATACTTATTATATTATATATTTTTCTATGGTCTTGCAAAGTTAAAATGATATTGCAAGTATTTACTACTTATTTCATGTTTCGATTTATATTTACATTTTGATTTGTATTTTATATTTGACTATTAATATTAAACTTAGCTTGATGTGTTTACTTACTTATTTATATTTAATTTTGACTTATATTAACATAAATATTGTATATTGAACATTATCATCTATTTGTATTTTATATTTTATATTAACAAGCTTAGATTTTATATTGAACATTATTTTCTATATATTGCATTTATATATTTGATATTGCATACTATTCATACATAACTTTTAATTTATTTGAATAATACAGATTAAATTTGTGAATAATGTTAAAAGAATCTACTTGATATTTTGAAGCTATATTCCTTTATAATACATATACAACCAATAATATCCAAAAATCTTATTTATTTATAAATTAACGTCTTGTATTTTATTTAAATTTGATCAAAAACTTATTATAATAATAGGGTCAAAATTCCGGGATGTCACAATCAATTTTTCCTTGAGCACGTCGACATCCCTCAACCCTTCATGTTGACACAGTGTTTGTTATTTTCAAATTTCAGTTTTCAAAGGAAGTGCTTATTCGTCGTATCCTTTCACGAATAGATATTGCTGTTTCTCTACTATAAATACCAGTGAGTTCTAAATGAATTTTTTACCAGATTTCATTTATTTTCTCTACTCTTCATCTTCCACATTTATTCTAAAGAATCATAAACTATACTCTATCGAAATACCAAGTGAATCAAACTTGATTATCTTTTGTTTGATTCTCTGCCAGTCTCTCCATAAGATCTCAGTGCTATTCAGAGTTATAGAATCTTTTGTAAATCAAACTATTGAGTAAAAGTTGCGGTTGAACCATGAAATCAATTGGGTGTGATTGTATCCCCGAAAATCAATTAAGTGATCTTGTAGCCTGATCAAATCAAGAGAGTTTGCCCTGGACTCGAATACAGATGGTGTATATTGTAGCCTTGAAACTGAGGGTGTAATGTGGAAGATTATTTTGATAAGAAATTTGTACAATTGTACGAGACTTGATGTAGGGTAACTCCAAACCAGTATAAAATCTAGGTATGTGCTTTACTTTACTGCTTTTATTTAGCATTTGCATCCTAGTCGTGATTAAATATGTGTTTGTGAATTGCATTTGTTGGTGATTAAATTACATTAGTTTCAAAAAGATTTAAAAAATCCATAAAACACTATTCACCCCCTCTAGTATTATTCTAGCCTTAAGATACATAATCTGCATTTCGCACATTTGGTATCAGAGCATTGGTTTTCAAAGTTTCCATAATCTGAATTTTAAAGAAGTTTTTAAAATGGCTACTTTTGGGGATTTGGTTAATTAGTTTACAACTGTTCAAATCATCATTGTTTCATAAGTCTGCATATAGTTATTATAGAAAATCAAGTTATCTACTGAGTTTGTACTCTGTGCAGAAAGAAAAATGTTATATGGCCTTTGAAGAATTAACACTCAATGGACAAATTGTGTTAATCAAGAAGAATAAGTGGATACTTAATAGTGGATATTCAAGACACATGACTGGTAATCCAAATATGCTGACTGATATTATCTATAAAGATTGAGGATTAGTTAATTTTTGAGACATCTCAAAAGGATATGTGATTGGCATTGACAATGTTGGTATGTAACGACCCGTAAATTTTGATAACTAAATTAGTTAAATTTAAAGGATTTTGAAATAAAATTTAGGAAGAAATGAAAGGTTTTATAATTCATACTGAAGTAAATGTAGAAATGAAATGCAATATTTGAAACTAAAGCTAAGTATTAAAAAATAAATATGAAATTACGATGCACTGAAGTAAGGGGAATTGTTCTTCTAGGCTAAGAAATTAAATATAAGAAAACAAATGGGAATATTATATTAACTAATGCAATGATATAATTAGTGATAATTTAATGAATCCAATATTATAGTAACCGATGAAGAACTACGTAATTAATGGAAAATTGATACAATCAATGTAGATAAGTAATTTTAATGACTGTTGTAGATAATAAACGTTACCTTAATGGTAATTAATAAAATAATGGGAGTGAGAATCGTAAATTAAAGTAACAATTGATGTAATAAAGAATGCAGCCAAGGTAAATTAATTTATTTGATTGAAATCTAAATTAATGGGTGAAATTGACAAATTTCAATGTATTTGAATTATAGTAGTTATTACACAATAAGTGTAAACAAAATGGTTAATACAAATAAAGGTGAATGTAAATGAAATAATACGTAATAAGTGGAATTTGATAGGAATCAATGTTAGTATAAATTTATGAAATAACTACGAACCAATGAATGTATTAAAGTTGTAAAGGTCATAATTGATTGCATTATATAAATTGGGAATTCAATTTCATTAAAGGTAATTAAATATTATCTTAATGTAAAATTTAGATAATTTTTGAAATTAATATTAACTCCATTCAGAATATGACAATTTATGTAACATTTGGCTTGTAAACATATATTATAAATTACCTATTTTATTTGTTGATGGAATTAGAATTTGAAATAATTAGTAATAAATAAATGAACGTTACATTAATGGAAAATGGAATAAGATGTTTAGGAGTTGGCAAAATTTGAGTATAGTAAAAGTAATAAAAGGTTAATTAGGTTAGTAATGAACTTAATAAAAAGGGATTGGAATGGAAACATACCAATTTATTTAAATTTGATACATATAATAAATAGACATTTCGTAGCAAATGGAATTTAATACTGCGACGATTAGAACTAAGAGGAATTTGGGAAACATTAAGGATAATAGTTATGAATCAAATATAATTACACCATAGGATGAAATTGATCGAATAATAATTGGTTAGATAAAAAGGATTGAAGTAAATCAAGTTAATTTATTTGGATAAATTTTTATTAATTGAGTTTATTGTGAATGAAATTAATTACTATGTTATTTGAAATTTGAGATGGAATGTGAAAATATTAAATAAAATAGATTTTGAGTCCAATATAAATGTCATCTATTTGACAATAAGGAATGAGATAATTACTAATTGATTTAATTAAATGGAATTCTTGGGAATTTTATTTATAGATGCTAAATTAAATAAAGTGAGCGTAAGATTGAAATTTGGTAAATTAATTAACTTTAAATGGGCATCTAAGTTTGTTAAAATAATAAGAACAATTTGGAAATATAGAAATGATAAGAATTGTCAAATTCTAAAATTTAAATTAGAATTTTGATTTAATTAATTAATTATTAATTTATTTAATTAATGGAAAATAGCTATTATGACCACCGACTCGGATTTCGACGAAACAAGTTTCATTGGATCCGTAACGGTGAATTATTGTAGGGTTTCAAGTTTCGTAGCGATCGGACTTGTCGTTTGATCGTACGGACTCGAAACGCCTTGAAATCGATAAATTGAAATCAATTTGAAAAATATTAATTTTAGCATAACTTCTTCATGCGATGGAATTTGAACTTGAAACTTGTTCCATCGTGTTTAAAATATTTTAAAATATCTATTTTGATATATGAGTTGACCCAATTTTGTTCCGAAGTTGGAACGGGCTTTTTGGGCCACTTTGTCTTTAGCGCGTACATCTACCTTATCCATCCATCCTAATTTCTGACCTACCTATATAAACCCCGTTATAAACCCTAGCCTCTCAAATTCTCATTGGTACATATGCAATTCAACTATCTCTTCTCCTCAATGGCAGACAATAAAAATTTCAAATCCAATTCCAATTCAAAATCAAAGTCAAAAATCCAAACTCCTCGGAAAAATTCAAAAAAAATATATGTTGAAGCTCTCGAAGTGCGTAATCTTCTGGTGCGTTTCGTTTTTCAAATTTATGCACGGTTTGTCCAGAATTCAGGAAATCATTTTCAGGCATTCGTTTTCGTGTTGATCGACTTCTTCTGATCAACAAATCGAAGGCATGGATGGGTGGAGAGTGTCGTGGGTAGTTCATCAGAGTTAGTCGTTGGTTGAATCGATGGTGGGATCGGCTGCAATTTCGTGATTAGGGTTTGGTATGGGTGGCGGCCGGTGGCGTTTCGGCCGATCGGAGGGGAAGTGGAGGCCAAAGGGGGGTGCGGCTCGTCATGCTAGAGCCGATGGTGGTGGTGCCGTGTTCAACGGCGGCCTACGATGGTGGTGAAGCTCGGTCAAAGTGTGAGAAAATGCGGATTAAGGATCTTAAGGCTAAGATTAACACTAGAGAGGGAGGGGGGTGAATAGTGTTAATAAAGAATTACTAAATCTTTTTGAATTTATGTTAATTTATAAACAAAAGTATGCAATATACGAAAACAGGAATAATTACGGAAACAAACACAGATGCAGAAATAAAATAATAAGCAGTAAAGGAAAGAACACACCAGATTTTATACTGGTTCGGAGTTACCCTACATTCAGTCCCGCAACACAAGTACGGATTTCCTTTCAGAAGCAATTGTACAATTACTCCCTCGGTTTCAAGGCTATGAGGTACACCCTCCAGAATTTCGATCCTCTGGGTAGAGAAACTTGATTTCCGGGCCACAAGTTTACCAAATTGATTTACCAAGGCTACAATCACACCTTTTCCCTTTTGAGTGATTTCCAAGGCTACAATCACACTTTTTCTTGCTTAATAGATTACAAAGAAGTTTATAACTCTGAATAGCACTGAGAATCTTATAGAGATAGTGGCAGAGAATCAAACTAGAAGTAATCGTGCATGATTCAATGTTGGTTTCGGCAGAGTAACAATAAGAATATGTATTAAGTAAAGAGGAAGAAGAAGAGGAGTGAAAACTAGAAAAAAGTGATTCAAAATTTGTTGAAACTGACCCCTATTTATAGAAGAACTACAGCCATGACCATCCATGAAGAGTTATGGCGAATAGACACTTATTTTGAAATTTGAATTTTTGAACCAAACTGTCACCATGTCGACATGGTCACCCAAGGCATGTCGTCATCCCAAAGCTATTTTTTATGTTTTGATTTTCTTTTGAAAATAACCTTTATATTATACTAAAACTATTTTAAACTTTATAAATATACTTGAATATAGTTAAAATTCATAAGTATGTATAGAGAATAATATATATAGATTTTAACTATAAATTTAAATCTAAGTATAAATATTTTAGAAGTTAAATATATTATTTAAAAAGATATTTCAAAATCAGGAGTAATTTGATTTTGAAAATAAAGATGTTTTTGAGGCTAAAATTATTTAAAATCAGGATCGAGGGTTTTGAATCTTTTTAAAAGGAAAGTTTTGAAAACAAGATAATTTTGTAAAATCATTTTGAATTAAAATTAGTGGATACAAAACAATGTCCCACTAGATTTTCATAGGTTCCATCCTACTTAGGGTTCTATCCCTTTAACGGGCTCGAAGTCGATTCCATTCCACGAATAAATTGGATTTTAAGATGCCAGTGGTTTTCTACGAGTTTTAACAAAAATTCGTAATAAAAAATACTTATGCTTGAAATCTTGAACTCTTTATAATCTTGATACTCATGAGTCTTCTATCTTGATATCTTGAATCTCTATACTGTACGGTCTTCATTCGTAGTACCTGCATGGTTAAATCCTGCATATACATATATACATATATATATATATATCTAAACTTATAATGTTAGTATTTATATTTTATAATCTATTCTAAGTTTGTTGTCATCATAACCATCATCTCACGGACTAACAATCTCCCCCTTTTTGATGATGACAACCTTTGTTTATAAAATATTACTTCTATCCTAATGACTCCCCCTAAAACTAACAACTCCCCCTTAATCTATGCCTAACTATCCTATTTTATATTTCTCCCCCTTTGTCATCAACAAAAACTTTATCCAAACTAGATCACTCCAAACTATATAACTCCCCCTAAAACTATTACTCTATGACATGTGATTATAATGATAGTGTTATCATAAATAATCAACACTTAAATTTAATACTAAAACATAGTTCTAAACTAAGAATTCACAATAATACTTATAATTAAAGCACATATAAGAACACGAGTTATTTATTACGAATATGGTTGTATATACATTTGCGTTTGGAAAACATAAAAACACAAACAACAACGGGAAGAAAGAGAAGAAACTAATGTGTGTTTCTGAACATAGGAGATCTATGAATCGAACAGTTTGGATAGTGGAAACCGAAATTTCCACGTTGTTCGACAAGATTCCCATTTTTATCGAAACACACTACTCCAACACACACTACTTGGTCATCATCTTCCTCGTGTGCTTCTTCCATGGGTTCTTCTTCTTCTTCGTCGCTGGCCTCATGTTCTTGATTGGGGGAAGAGTCTTCATCGATCAAGATAGGGTTGGCCTGGTTGTCCATTAGGAATTTTTGCAAATTCCTAAGAATTTTTCCTTGCCTTTCCTGTTCCTTTGCCATACGAAGTTGAGTTACTTGAACTTTAGTTAGCATCTGAAGTACATCCTTCATAGACTCCTCCATTTTTGTTATACGTGCGAGAGTAGTGCATTGGAATGGACCAAAAGAAGAAGAGGGGAATGAGAAAGTTGATTTTATGTGATGAAGCCATGATTTTGTTTATTTTAGAAGAGAGAATGAGAGAAAACAGAGAGAATGAATAGAAAGTCGAAAATGAGAAGAATATATAACTAAATTTTTGATTTTTGGTGGGAAAATTTCAAAAAATTAGAAACATTGTATTTCGACATGTATACCTAGGGGATGTCGACATGGTCTATATATTTTAAATCTTTGATTTATTTTTTTAATATTAATTATACTTTTTATTTATATTTTATATTTTAGTTATAGAACAAATTCCTATTTCTCTTCTTAATTTAGTAAATATTGCTTCATTTAAAGGTTTTGTTATGATATCAGCAATTTGATTTTCAGAATTGATATAATCGAGAGTAAATGCTTCCTTGCTTATATTATCTCTACGAAAATGATGTCTGATATTAATATGTTTAGTTCGAGCATGTTGAGTAGTATTGTGGATAAGTTTATTGCACTAGTATTATCACAATAAATTGGCGATTTCGAGATATTTAGACCATAATCTTTTAAAGTTTGTTGCATATATATTACTTGAAACAAGCCAAAGCAGAAGAAATATACACTACTTCAGTTGTTGATAAAGAAACTGTGTTTTTCTTTTTACTAAACCAGGAAACCAGAGAATGTCCTAAAAAGTGACAAGTTCCACTTGTACTTTTTCGTTCTGATTTACAACCAGCATAATCAGCATCACAGTAAGATATTAATTCAAAAGAATCATTTTAGGGTAAAATAAGCAATAATCAGATGTGTGTTTTAACATATCTTATGATACGTTCTACGACTTTTAAGTGGGTCTCTTTAGGTTGCGATTGATATCTGGCACAGAGACAGACACTATGCATGATATCAGGTCTACTAGCAGTAATATAGAGTAATGAGCCAATCATTCCTCTATATAATTTTGATCTACATATTTCAAGAGATCTTCTTTACTAAGGTACTCATTGGTTGCCATGGGAGTGGTTTTCTGTGACGCCCCACCTCTATACCCACGCTAGCCAAGGACACTACAAAGTAATGCCATCGACTAACACGGAGAATAAGGCTGGTTAGGAGCGACCATCTATAGCCTTGCTCTAACTATGTATTGAATACATCGACAATAAACATACCAACCAGGTCGACATACCCAATGAATACTTAAAACAAAACCATAGGTGGTTGGATCTATCAGAACAGAATATAATAACTCAAATGTAATATACATCATAGAACAGTAAATCATCATATGCACCTATACAGATTCATAACAGAGTTATACAATAATACATATCAAGTGGTATAGCAAACCACCATATACAGACGAGTCAAAAGAATACATATCAGAGTTGCTACAAAATAGGACTACACAAAAAGCTATGACAAAAAGGAACAAGCTGAATAGTCCATGCGGAAGCAAAATAGGCTAAGTCCAAAAGCACCTAACCTGAAACATCTTGGTCTGACCCGAGTATAAGATACACGGGTCAGTCTAGCTAAACAAATCAGTTAGATAAAATGAACAACATTAAACCTGCAAGGTTTCAATGTATAACAAATATCTCTAAGGGAGATAAAACAATCATCCAACAAAAGATGAATCATATGATAACAAGCCTCATATCATCGGCAACATATATAAGCAAAGGATACGAATATCCCAAAACAAGCCAAAAGGCAATAACAAATACCAATAAGGTATACAAGTTCCACAAGGTAAACGCTACGCATCATGCGGCTCATAATGACCAACACCGAAGGCGATACCAAGGGAATATACATATGAATGAAACATCATAAAATTGCTCGAGCTCAGTACTGTTTAAACAAGGATCCATGAGCCCGAAGACTCCAAACCCAATATCACCCATGCGGCTCATAACGACCAACATCGGAAGCGATACTAAAGGGCAACCCAATATCACCCATGCGGCTCATAACGACCAACATCGGAAGCGATACTAAAGGGCAACAAACCCGAAGGCACAAACCCGAAGGCACATACCCGAAGGCAACAAACCGTAGTGGTGAAGGTCAGAGACCCAGTACTGGACACCACTAACTGGCGGAATGTGTCACAACTCTCGAAAAGGAATCCGGAAAGTGTTAACGTATGTCCCATAACCACTCGTTCGCACTAAACGATTTACTATCCGTCAGCCACTTTCACACTCAAAGCAGTACAAAGTTCACCTCATATCATCGGTAAACCAAACCCGAAGGTTAAAACGATCAATTGAATAGTTCGGGAATTAATCGGAAGGATAAACGCACAGATTCATGGTCCGTGTTTTGCCCGACCATTTAATCACCCTTCCACTTCGCTCGAAGTGCGAAATTGTACGTGTGGTTTAAATAGAATTTATAAATCGGAGAAGCGTACTTTTAATACAATTTGAATAAATAATTTATCAAAACCCGTGAATGAATTCAAAAAGAAATTATCAAGGTCAAATATGCATAAACAACTAATTGGAATCAATATGCATCGATCAAATTTGGAAAATTAAACGAACAAGGCAAATTGGCCAAAAAAAACATATTCAGAAGTCTGAAAGAAGGGATTCAGACGTCTGAATCTGGAAATCAATTTGTTTTCCAAAAAAGAATTCAGACGTCTGAATCCTAACATCCAGACGTCTGAAATGCGCAATATTTTGCCTATTTCCTTTCTGGTCGAAATTTAGCCAATTCAGACGTCTGGAATATAGATTCAGACGTCTGAATCTAGGGATTTAAATTTTCCTTGAACAATATTCAGACGTCTGAAAATAGGGTTTCAGACGTCTGAAACCAGATGGTCAGGCAATTCCTGAACCTAGGCCAACTATGGCCAAGCAAATCGAAAGCAATTGGATGCGTGTTGATTATGGGCTTGCGTCAAACGACTACCCCACCTTAACAACACCTCCAAACACTTCGAAAAACACAAACACCAACCATAAAAGGTTTCACATAGATTTGGCTTCAAAAATCAATATTTGGTAATTTCACCAAAGCAATCCAAATCGAAAGCAAATGCACATGAACAAGTGTTAGGAATTCATTCCTAACATCAATGATATCAAAAGAAGTAGATGTGAGTTCAAAACTCACCTTTTACCCAAAAACAAAGAAGAAGGATTTCAATTTGCAAGGAGAAGACCAACAAACACTACTTCAACTCAATAAGCTTCAATCTAAGAATAAAACACATATTTCCCAATTTAGGTTTAGGAAATTTTCTAAAATTGAAGAAGAGAAGAGTTGGAGAAGATGAAGAAGAACTTACCAATGGCTTCTCTTTGATTTTGGAGCAAGAATTTGGAGTTTGCAAATGGATTTAGGGCTAGGAGTTTCTAATTTCCTTTCTCTTCCCCCATTTCAGTTTTTGCTTAAGCTTTTATGAAATGAATAAGTGAATGGAAGTAGAGAAGGGCTGAGTTGAGGTTAATAGAACAGTTTGGGTGAAACCCAAACCCAAAGCCCACTTAGCAAATATAAAAATTCGACTTACTCCAAACATATCAAAGCTTACACTCAAAAAGATCGCAAATGCCATTTTGGAATCAATGGACATGGTTTCGAGTCCCAATTCGGCCATTTGCAGAAAGTAACATTTTGGACCCAAAATCTGACTAACGATGCTATATTTAAATAAAACATTTAAATATAAAATCGTTAAATATGCGGGTTGTTACAGATCTCCCCTCCTTACAAAATTGCGTCCCCGCAATTCCTAGAGAAGATATTTGTAATAACTACATACATAAAACATTCAAAAGAGAAGGAAACAAGTTAGAAACGAAAAGATAATCTCACCATCGACAAGCAAAGATACAAAACCCGGATAAGATCGCTCGATATACTCTCTGGTTTCCCAAGTACAGTCATTGGGATTAGCGGACCATTGAACTTTAACGAGCGGCACATCCTTGTTCCGAAGGTGTCGCACCTCCGTGTCAAGCATGCGAATAGGTTGCTGTACAATAGATAAGTCCGGTGAGATCTCAAGTTCTTGCAAATCTGGAGAAGTAATAACAGAATCCGACTCCCGAAGACACTTCCGAAGTTGCGAGACGTGAAACACGTCATGAATGCCAGATAAATGAGCTGGAAGTGAAACTCTATAAGCCACAGGGCCAATACGTTCAGTAATAGAAAATGGTCCTATAAAGCGAGGAGCCAATTTCTCAGTCGTACTGAAATGCATAATCCCCTTCAAAGGAGAAACACGAATAAAAACAAGATCGCCGATCGAGAACTCGAGAGGCTTCCTACGGTTGTCCGCGTAGGATTTCTGACGACTCTGTGCCTCTTTCATTCTCAATCGAATAAGATCAATCTTCTCAGAAGAATGACGAACAAAGTCCGGGCCAAGAATAAGCTTCTCCCCAGATTCCAACCAACATGAAGGTGATCGACATGGCCTTCCGTATAAGGCTTCGAAAGGAGCCATACCGATACTAGACTGAAAACTATTGTTGTAGGAGAACTCTACTAGAGGTAGGTGATCCTCCCAACTTCCACCAAAATCAAAAATACAAATACGGAGAAGATCTTCCAAGATACAATTCACGCGTTCAGTCTATCCGTCAGACTACGGATGATAAGCTGTAGAAAAATTAAGCTTTGTTCCCAATGCCTGCTGAAGACTCTTCCAAAAATGACTCATGAATAAAGGATCACGATCACTCACAATAGAACTAGGAACACCGTGAAGTCTCACGATTTCCTTGACATATAACTTAGCCAAAAGCGAAGCAGTCCTATTAGACTTAATAGGGACAAAATGAGCAGACTTGGTGAGGCGATCAACAATAACCCAAATGCTAGAATGGCCAGATCTCGAACGAGGTAGGCCGTCTATGAAATCCATAGAAATCTGATCCCATTTCCACAATGGAATCTCAAGAGGCTGAAGAAGACCCGAAGGACGCTGATGCTCGGCTTTAAAACGCTGACAAGTTATGCAATTGCTCACATAACTCGCCACATCGCGCTTCATGCCTTCCCAATAATAAAGACGACGCATATCGGCATACATCTTGCTACTACCGGGATGAATGGCGTACTTAGAACGGTGACAGTCATCAAGAATGTCATGCCTAAGTGCAAGATCAGAAGGCACAAAAAGACGGTTCTTCTTACGAAGACACCCATGAGAATCAATGCTGAAATCTTGCAACGCCTCCTCACAAGATCCAGACTCACAAAGCTGAATAAGATGTAACAACTCAGGATCACGCCGCTGATCATCGGCAATACGATCCAATAAAATAGGTCGAGCTCCCAAACTAAATAATAGAATAGGAGAATCAGAAGATGAACCCAGATCACGAATTTCACAAAAAGATGGAGTCTCAAGAACATCCCATTCGGCAAACATCATAGAAATAATAGCCGAATGTTTGCGACTAAGCGCATCTGCAACACGATTACCCTTACCAGGGGTATACTGGATATCAAAGTCATAAGAAGCAAGAAACTCGAGCCAATGCTGTTGTCTCATATTGAGTTCCTTCTGGGTGAACAAATACTTCAAAGATTTATGATCGGTATAGAGAATGAAGCGCTCGCCTAATAAATAATGTCGCCAAATCTTCAAGGCAAAGACAATGGCGGCAAGCTCAAGATCATGAGTGGCATAGCGAACTTCATTCGGACGCAGTTGCCTAGAAGCATAAGCAACTACCCGATCCTTCTGCATAAGAACAACACCGAGACCACTACCACAAGCATCGGTGTAGACAACAAGATCATGATTTCCTTCGGGAACCACAAGAATAAGAGCATTAGTGAGAAGTTCCCTTAATGTCAAAAAGGAAGCTTCACACTTGTCGGGCCAATCAAAACGAATGCCTTTACGAGTAAGGCAAGTGAGAGGAAGCACAACACGGGAAAAGTTCTTAATGAACCGACGGTAATAACCCGCCAATC
Organism: Allium cepa; assembly: GCA_030765085.1. NCBI lineage: Eukaryota > Viridiplantae > Streptophyta > Magnoliopsida > Asparagales > Amaryllidaceae > Allium > Allium cepa. Next base: position 1,015,664,617 of record CM060935.1, read on the forward strand.
CAAGGAAACTACGAATCTCATGAACATTTTCAGGCCTCTTCCAATTCTGAATGGCTTCGATCTTTGAGGGATCGACAGAAATGCCATCAGAAGATACAACATGGCCTAAGAACTTAACCTTATTCTCCCAAAAGTGGCATTTGGAGAATTTGGCTCTAAGCTGATGACGATGGAGGGTACTCAAGACAATTCTCAAGTGATTAGCATGCTCAGCTTCAGACTGTAACGACTCGGATTTTGCCCGCTCGAAAATCGACATCCATACTTCAAATCGTATTCGAATGCCATAGATTCGACTGTTCAAATCCGATTCGCCGGAGCTTATAACAATCATTAAGTAAATAACACAGCGGAATAAAAGAATAATACATTGATATACAGCTTTGATACAATATCTGATACAACAGATGATCCAGTAGATATCAATATACATCAGAGATGATACAATAAAATAGCAGCGGAAAGAAAATAGATAACATTTAACAGCGGAACAAATAACTCTAAGATAGTCTTCAAGGAAGAACTTTAGAAATAACTGCAACTCCATTTCCAAAACATTTGAATTTTAAAAATTCAAATTTTAAACTATTTCAAAAATCTGTGACTTAATCGATTTCCTCGTGAAATCCATATTTATGTGTGTATGGTGTGGTCCAAGGGTTTAACACAATAGTGCAACATTATTCAATCATCACAGATTAAAACATAGAGATATAATTGATAAGCGATATAGCTATAACGCTTATCGCTTATTCACAGATTCACATGTTATATACAAATGTAAATAAATGAATAAATTATGCACATCTAAATCCACAGAACAAAATATCACAGATCAGTCAGGACAGTAAATTCGAGGCATCTCATACAATACAATCATTCATGAGTAAGTCAAGTATTCAATAATCATTTATAAGTTAGATTTATAAATCATTTTATTCTAATCAATTCAATTTATTTCCAAGTGAATTAATTACTTATGAATTAATTATCAATTTCTGATTTATTAATTTCAAATCATTTGATATAAATTAATTTATCAATCAACTTAATTAATTGAATTATTCTTAATTTATAATATTTGTTCATTAACCTTTAAACCAATTACAAAATTAATCGACCCCTTAATTAATTAATTAGTTCTTAATAAATCACATTAAATAAATCAATTCATGATTACTAGTTAATTCACCTTTGACTTAAATTGGTTATTCTCAAATTAATATATTTTAAATTTTAAAGATTTAAAACGAATAACCCTTTTTAGAATATACTTAAATATTTAACACTTTCAAGTTATTAAACAAATTTAAATTTTTAAACTTGGTTTCCAAACTAAGTTTCGAACCTAAATACATATTTAAAACTTAAATTTATAAGTTCAGTTCAAACTTGCTTTAGCTTTGCTCAAATCTTTCTTTTACAAATCAAGTTCTAATTTTAATTCTATTCTTCTTTTCAAATCCACTTAATTTATTATGTAATTTTAAGTTACTAAACTTTATTTATTTTCAACTAAGTTTCAACTGAACTTGGATTTATATTCAACATTGATTCAAAACTTATTTTAACTTTGTCTGATCATTCAATTCAGGTTTAAGTTTTCAAAAACAATTAAAACAGGTTTCTGTTCAAACCTGGAAAACACTCATACCCGAGCCACTCAAAGACTTGCTTCGAGTCCACCCCCCTTCTTTCTCGAATGAAACCCGAGCAATATTCCAGTGCCTTCCTTCTTCTCCTTATTTTTTTTTCTGTTCTTCCAGATCCAAGTGTGCACGGTGCACGTGCACAAATCGTCAACGCCGATGCTATCTCCGGCGACACCACAAACATGTCGCCGACCATCCTCACGTGCAACCCCAGCCTTCGAACGAGCATCACGAAGTATGATGCGAAAATTGACCAGTCGTTCAAAACTGAAACATTCAATCATCCAATAGATCTCCTCGTCCCAACCTGCTCTGACCATCGGAGGTGCTGCGGCTCTGGCCTCGCCTCGCCGAACCCTCGTATTACCCACCCCTAAAATAGCACGCAGCTCGATGCACCATAGGTGGAGGAAATACCTCGTCTCCGAGCTCAACTAAAATGACTGCTAAACCCTATAATTGCTTCGATACAACATCGCTCTCATTAGAAAAATTGTTTATCATTTTTCCTGATATGATTGATTACCAATCTCACTTCATGCAAAGTTTCAACACAAAACAATTTCTCGATTGCTGGAAATTTGTAGAAGAAGCAATTTCTATTTAATTACAACTACTGTTGAGATAATCCATGAAAAATCTCAATTTTTGTTTTAAAAATCATCATTTGCTGTATGTATTCAATATAACATCTTGAATTAATATTTTATGGAATTCGAAATTTCCAGACTTCAGAGTTTTCACTGTAAAACTTGATTTTTTTCCATTATATATTCTTTTGTACTTCATGAAACCATTCTTAGATTATAACTTATTCTTAAATACGACCACTTTGTTTCAAAACCAAAGCCTAATACTAATTTGAAGAGAAGAAATTGAATTTCTTCTTGATCTGTACTCTGTAAAGCAAGAAGAGCAGATACATACACATATAGACACAGCACTTTCAAATATATATATGTACTCAATTTAATATTTGCTAGTTGATACTTACAGATATACATATATATACATATATATAAGCAACAGTTTTATATTTAAAAAGTATCTAAAAAGAACAAGTTACTCACAGTTGATTTAAGAAGAACAGAGCATTCTTCAGGGTTGAACTGGAAGCTGAATCTTCCTTTGCTTGTCTGGATTTTGTATTATTGTTTTTAAGGTTGAACTGATGTTCATTTTTGATTTTCCTCAGTGATGATGCTCGAACTAAAATGAGGATTGATGTATATAAAGAGAAGTATGCAGGATGTTTTCATTTTGTACAACAAGTCATGGCTGAAGTATGCTTGCATTCAATGCTAAAGGCTTGTTGCATTAATTACCCTGCTTACCTCCCTTTTTCTTTTATTTACAGCCCATGCTTTGTATTAATTACTGATACTTTCCCTTGTATGCTAGAGATACTAGCATATATTATTAAGTACTTCTTATTTGCTTGAGTACTTTATGTTTTCATATTATATTGTCTTATTATTTTTGACTATATTATATTTTCTTCTTTAGTACATGTTGCTGCATTGTTTTCCAGGTTAGAGTATATCATCTTACTTGCTTTACTTTATTCACTTTGTATTGTAATATGCTTTATAATATAAATGAATTCAATATTATAGTTTTACTTGGTAATATACTTGTTATTTTGTAATTTGTCTTTTATTTGTTTATACTTTGCATCATGAATAAATTTCTATTGTTAACTTAAAATATTATTTTACTTGTTTTAGTAATATGAATGACAATAAATGTTATTATATTTTGTTCAATGTGTTTAATCTATATTTTATAATTCATCTTGTATGAATTTATTCACACTTCTAACTTAAATATTTCATTGACTTGCATGTCTTGTTATACATAGATTTATATTTTATAAACATACTTTGTTTGTAGTTCACATTTCCTATATATTAAATTCAAATTTACCCAAACATTAATTTCTTATTTTATTTCAAATCCAATATACGCACATATACATATATATTTTGTTTCTTATTTTATTTGTTTTAAATCCTTATTGATTATATTTTTATATATCAATGTTCTTATTTTTATTCATAGCTTAAGTATGAATTATTTTACTTTACAAATAAACTTCTATTTTAAAATTGTTGTTTACATTTGGCAAATGTTCTACTTTCTATTTTTAGAAGAAATAATAATAATTATTATTTTATTTCAAATTTATTATCTTATGTTATTTTATAAACTCAAATCATTATTAACCATCAATTCAAATATTTATTATTACTTATTTATTTATTTTATACTCATGTCAAATATCTGTATTTTATGATTATTTTTAAACCATTTACTTGAGATTTTAACTCAAGTTCAATATATACATATATATATATAAAATTTGCTCATATATACCCAAATATATATACATTCAATATATACTCATATTTACAGTATTTTAAATGTAAATGATTTATACAGAATATACTTGGATCCGGGGAAACTCGCATCACTTAATCAATTAATTTCACAAATTTTATTCAAAATGAAATTACTTAACAATTTTAAATTCAAAAATTCAATTAATTATCAATTTAAATATTTATAAAATCCGGGGTCGTTACACAGACTTAGAATAAATAAGGATATCATCAATGAACACAAGGACGAACTTATCGAGATATTCCCGGAATACCCGATTCATGAGATCAACAAAGAAAGCAGGAGCGTTCGTCAAACCGAACGGCATAACGAGCCACTCAAAAGAACCATATCGAGTGTGGAAAGCTGTAAGAGGTATGCTATCCTCCGCGACTCGTAATTGATGAAAACCCATGGCAAGGTCGAGCTGAGAAAAGGCCTTAGCACCACTCAATAGATCGAACATGTCATCGATCCTAGGCAATGGATACCTATTCCTGATGGTTAACTCGTTAAGTTTGCGATAGTCAATGCAAAGCCTAAGAGTTCCATCAGACTTCTTCACGAAGACAACCGCGGATCCCCACGGAAAAAAATTGGACTGAATCAACTGCTTGGACTCAAGCTCCAAAAGCTGCTTCTTGAGTTCCTCATTTTCCTTTGTAGACATCCTCGTGGGAGGACGACTAATTGGCTGCGCGACTGGAATGAGATCAATGCGGAACTCAATTGCCCGTTTGAGTGGCAAACCCGATACAGGCTCAAAAACATCAGAAAAGTCACAAGCAACCGGAATACGAGATATATCATCATTATCTCGCGAGTCAAGAGAATATAAAGCCATCTTGGAATTATCCACATCCTGAAGAACAAGAGATAGCTGAGTAGGTGAATCCGAATGTCGAAGATATATAGTTCTCTCCGAACAAATAATCATGGCATCATATCTCACTAGCCAGTCCATACCTAAAATCATATTGAATCCCAGACAAGAAATAACGTGCAGATTCGCACGGAAAGAAAAGTCACATAAAACAATCTCAACATCATCACAAAACAAACTAAGGGTCGCGGATCCTCCAATTGGATTCGCAATCCTTAAAGAAGTAATCAAACAAGAAACATCCAAAGATAAATCATCAACGAGCTTTTTCGATACGAAAGAATGTGATGCACCCGTATCGAAAAGAACTCGAATACTATGGTCATGAAATAAAATAGAACCTTCCAAAATAGATGAAGATGTACCTTTGGACTGAGAAGGACCTTCAGAAGCCTTAACAGCATAAAGCCTGCTAGACTTGGCACCAGCCGGAACAGTAGGGCAAGCTGAAACATGATGACCCTCCTTCTTGCAGTAACGGCAGAAGAGAGGTTTAGGACAAGCTCGAATAATATGATCTGGAGAACCACAATTGAAACACTTTCGAACGAAAGGTGTTCCGGAAGACTGAGGCTGAGAGCTAGGACCACCGGTCTTCTTTTTCTTAGAAGGAAAAGGCTTCTTCTGAATTGAAAACGGCCTCTTGTTGGGGTTCTTGGAAACTCAACATCAACATCAGTATCACACTCCTTCTCGACGGTCTCGAGATGAAGTGCCGAATCAATCAACTCCTCAAAAGAAAGTTTAAGCTGGAGCAACAAAGACTTCTTAAGACATTTCTTTAGACCAAAAACAAACTTCAAATTCTTCTTATAAGAAGTACTGATAAATTCAAGACCATACTGAGATAAAGCCTCGAACGATGCGACATACTCAGAAACAGAAGATTTCCCTTGCTTCAACTCAAGGAAGCGACGGGTCAATAAAACTTTTTCAAATTCAGGAACGAACTTGAGTTCAAATCGCTCCAGAAACTGAGTCCAAGAAAGAGTAGACTCATCAATCTCGTCTACAAGAAGCTCATACCAATCAAGAGCACGCTCTTGTAATAAACTAGAAGTCACAAGAACTCTATCATGGTTGGAAAGATCCATGCGAGAGAAGATACGCTCGCACGTACGAAGCCAAGCTTGGACTTCAAGAACGGACTCGGAGCCCTTAAACGGCTTCCCTCCAAGATGAGAAAAATCACTACACTGTCGTGCAAAGGCAGACTTGCGAGGTGGAGACACTCGAGGAGGAACTGGAGGCCGAGTGCTCCTAAACAACTCCAAAAACTGATCAGCAGACATATATACGCCATCCGGATGTGAGCCACTGGATTGCCCAGCACCCGAACGTCGTCCCCTGCCTCTTCCAGCCATACGCTGAAGGTAAGATAAGAACAAGATTATTCACAAGGTAGATATTGCAATATGGAATACTACGGAATAAAATGCATTCCTAGACGTATTCCCAAACTCTATTTAACCTTGATGGAATGAAGAGACACAATGATTCAAAGATATGTATCACTTATACACTTTGATGTACCATAATATGTGCATCTATTCTGTGTTTATCATATTTTGTTTTGAACCTCAGCTCTGATACCACGCTGTGACGCCCCACCTCTATACCCACGCTAGCCAAGGACACTACAAAGTAATGCCGTCAACTAACACGGAGAATAAGGCTGGTTAGGAGCGACCATCTATAGCCTTGCTCTAACTATCAATTGAATACATCGACAATAAACATACCAACCAGGTCGACATACCCAATGAATACTTAAAACAAAACCATAGGTGGTTGGATCTATCAGAACAGAATATAATAACTCAAATGTAATATACATCACAGAACAGTAAATCATCATATACACATATACAGATTCATAACAGAGTTATACAATAATACATATCAAGTGGTATAGCAAACCACCATATACAGACGAGCCAAAAGAATACATATCAGAGTTGCTACAAAATAGGACTACACAAAAAGCTATGACAAAAAGGAACAAGCTGAATAGTCCATGCGGAAGCAAAATAGGCTAAGTTCAAAAGCACCTAACCTGAAACATCTCGGTCTGACCCGAGTATATGATACACGGGTCAGTCTAGCTAAACAAATCAGTTAGATAAACTGAACAACATTAAACCTGCAAGGTTGCAATGTATAACAAATATCTCTAAGGGAGATAACACAATCATCCAACAAAAGATGAATCATATGATAACAAGCCTCATATCATCGGCAACATATATAAGCAAAGCATACGAATATCCCAAAACAAGCCAAAAGGCAATAACAAATACCAATAAGGTATACAAGTTCCACAAGGTAAACGCTACGCATCATGCGGCTCATAATGACCAACACCGAAGGGCGATACCAAGGGAATATACATATGAATGAAACATCATAAAATTGCTCGAGCTCAGTACTGTATAAAAAAGGATCCATGAGCCCGAAGACTCCAAACCCAATATCACCCATGCGGCTCATAACGACCAACATCGGAAGCGATACTAAAGGGCAACCCAATATCACCTATGCGGCTCATAACGACCAATATCGGAAGCGATACTAAAGGGCAACAAACCCGAAGGCACATAACCGAAGGCAACAAACCGTAGTGGTGAAGGTCAGAGACCCAGTACTGGACACCACTAACTGGCGAAATGTGTCACAACTCTCGAAAAGGAATCCGAAAAGTGTTAACGTATGTCCCATAACCACTCGTTCGCACTAAACGGTTTACTATCCGTCAGCCACTTTCACACTCAAAGCAGTACAAAGTTCACCTCATATCATCGGTAAACCAAACCCGAAGGTTAAAACGATCAATTGAATAGGTCGGGAATTAATCGGAAGGATAAACGCACAGATTCATGGTCCGTGTTTTGCCCAACCATTTAATCACCCTTCCACTTCGCTCGAAGTGCGAAATTGTACGTGTGGTTTAAATAGAATTTATAAATCGGAGAAGCGAACTTTTAATACAATTTGAATAAATAATTTATAAAAACCCGTGAATGAATTCAAAAAGAAATTATCAAGGTCAAATATGCATAAACAACTAATTGGAATCAATATGCATCGATCAAATTTGGAAAATTAAATGAACAAGGCAAATTGGCCAAAAACAACATATCTAGACGTCTGAAAGAAGTGATTCAGACGTCTGAATCTGGAAATCAATTTGTTTTCCAAAACAGAATTCAGACGTCTGAATCCTAACATCCAGACGTCTGAAATGGGCAATATTTTGCCTATTTCCTTTCTGGTCGAAATTTATCCAATTCAGACGTCTGGAATATAGATTCAGACGTCTGAATCTGGGGATTTAAATTTTCCTTGAACAATATTCAGACGTCTGAAAATAGGGTTTCAGACGTCTGAAACCAGATGGTCAGGCAATTCCTGAACCTAGGCCAACTATGGCCAAGCAAATCGAAAGCAATTGGATGCGTGTTGATTATAGGCTTGCGTCAAACGACTACCCAACCTTAACAACACCTCCAAACACTTCGAACAACACAAACACCAACCATAAAAGGTTTCACATAGACTTGGCTTCAAAAATCAATATTTGGTAATTTCACCAAAGCAATCCAAATCGAAAGCAAATGCACATGAACAAGTGTTAGGAATTCATTCCTAACATCAATGATATCAAAAGAAGTAAATGTTAGTTCAAAACTCACCTTTTACCCAAAAACAAAGAAGAAGGAGTTCAATTTGCAAGGAGAAGACCAACAAACACTACTTCAACTCAACAAGCTTCAATCTAAGAATAAAACACATATTTCCCAATTTAGGTTTAGGAAATTTTCTGAAATTGAAGAAGATGAAGAAGAACTTACCAATGGCTTCTCTTTGATTTTGGAGCAAGAATTTGGAGTTTGCAAATGGATTTAGGGCTAGGAGTTTCTAATTTCCTTTCTCTTCCCCCATTTCAGTTTTTGCTTAAGCTTTTATGAAATGAATAAGTGAATGGAAGGAGAGAAGGGCTGAGTTGAGGTTAATAGAATAGTTTGGGTGATACCCGAACCCAAAGCCCACTTAGCAAATAGAAAAATTTGACTTACTCCAAACATATCAAAGCTTACACTCAAAAAGATCGCAAACGCCATTTTGGAATCAATGGATATGGTTTCGAGTCCCAATTCGGCCATTTGCAGAAAGTAACATTTAAGACCCAAAATCCGACTAACGATGCTATATTTAAATAAAACATTTAAATATAAAATCGTTAAATATGCGGGTTGTTACATTTTCCACTCGCAGTAGTCAAACCAAATTTACTAATTAGGTCTTTAGAATATTTTTCTTGATTAATAAAGATACCATTATCTAATTGTTTTATTTGTAATGCTAAAAAGAAGTTTAATTCACCCATATGACTCATCTCAAACTCCTTTGTCATTATTTCAGAAAATTCTTTATTCATTTCAAAATTAGTTGAACCAAAAATGATATCATCTACGTAAACTTGTACTAGTTGAATATCATTTTTATTTCTTTTAATAAAAAGAGTATTATCTACTTTACCAATTTCAAAATTAGAATGCAATAAATAAGATCTTAGTCTATCATACCAGGCTCTAGGAGCTTGTTTTAGACCATATAATGCTTTCTAATGTTTGTAAACATGATTTGGAAATTTATTGTTTTCAAAAAGAGGTGGTTGTTCAACATATACTTCTTCTTTTACAATACCATTTAAAAATGCACTTTTAACATCCATTTGAAATAATTTGAATTTATTATGATTTGCGAAAGCTAGTAGAATCCTAATGGATTCTAATCTTGCTACGAGAGCAAAGGTTTCATCAAAATATATTCCTTCTTCTTAAAAAAAACCTTGAGCGACTAATCGAGCTTTATTTCTAACTACCTCTCCTTGATCATTCATTTTATTTTTATAAACCCATTTAGTTCGAATTATAGTTTTATTTTCTGGTCTAGGAACAAGTTCCCAAACATTATTTCTGGTAAATTGATTTAATTCTTCTAGCCAAAATCCATGAATCATAAGTTGATGCTTCTTTTGGATTTTTGGGTTCAATAGTTGATATAAAAGCTACATTACTCATTTGACTTAGTTGAGTTCTAGTTTTAACAACAGATTGCATATCTTCTAGTATATTTTCTATAGGATGATCTTTTAAAAGTTTAGTCCTTTTATTAGGATGATTAATTTCATTATTAGTTTCAATTGATTCTTGGTTTTGAGAGATTAAATCCTCTTCATCATTTGTATCTTCAAAATTTTTGAAATTTTCATCAAATGAAACATGCATTGTTTCTTCAATGGAATTGGTTTTTAAATTAAATACTCTGTACGCTTTACTTCTATTAGAATATCTGATAAAGATATCTTTGTCGGATTTAGGATCAAATTTATCTAAATTATCTTTTGTATTTAAAATAAAGCATTTACTTCCAAAAAATTCTGAAATAAGATACCTTAGGTTTCTTTGAATAAAGAAGTTCATAAGATGTCTTATTAGTTAGAGGTCTAATTAAAATTCTATTCAAAATATAACAGGCGGTAGCAACTGCTTCTGCCCAAAAATTCTTTGGTAAATTACTATCTGAAAGCATAGTTCTCGCACGCTCTTGAATCGTCCTATTTTTACGTTCTACTACTTCGTTTTGTTGTGGTGTCCTTGGAAATGAAAAATTGCGAGTTATTCCTTTTTTATTGCAGAATTCCTCAAACTTTTCAATTTCAAATTCACCACCGTGATCACTTCGAATAGTTATATTAGAGAAAATTGATTTTGAATTCTTTTTGAAAATGTCTTAAAACATTCAAAAGTATCACTTTTATGTTTTAAAAATATTGTCCATGTAAATCTAGAATAATCATCTACAATTGCAAAGACATATTTACTATGATTTATTGATAGAGTTTGAGATGGACCAAATAAATCAAGATGAAGTAATTCAAGTGGTTTTGAAGTTGAAATCATATCTTTTAACTTAAAAGAACTTTTTCTAAGTTTTCCTAATTGAAAAGCATCACATAAACTATCTACTTTAAAATTCATTTTAGGGAGATCTCTTACTAGATCATGTTTTGACAGTCTAGATAAGAGTTTGAAATTCAAATGCCCAAATCTCTTGTGCCAAATCCAAGGGTCACTTGTATAAGCTAACAGACACAGGTTATCATTTGAAACTTTCATACTAAGAATATAAATATTCTATTTCCTGACTCCCTCAAATATAATGGTTGAATTATTATCTTCAATATGACACTTATCTTTTTCAAATTTAATTTTATATCCTTTATCGGATAGTTGACTTATACTTAGCAAGTTATGTTCTAGATTCTTAACTAGTAAAACATTAGAAATAGTAGGAGTTTCACATATCCTTTGCCAATGTCGATCACATATCCTTTTGAATTGTCTTCAAAATTAACCAGTCCTCCGTCTTCGTATATTATATCACTCAGTATAACTAGATTTCCAGTTATGTGTCTAGAACATCCACTATCAAGTATCTATTTGTTCTTTCTGATCTGTACAATTTGTCCGTTGTGGATTTATTCCTCAACACCCATAAAGCATGATTCCTGCACATCAAACAATCTTGGTAGACAACTTGAATTTGAATATTGATTATATGCAGACTCATGAAACAATGATGATTTGAATACTTCTAAATTAGTATTAACAAATATAGCCATTTTTTTAAAAACTTTTTCAAAAATCAGATTATGAAACTTTTGAAAACCTCGCTCTTATACCAATTGTGAGAAAATGCGGATTAAGGATCTTAAGGCTAAGATTAACACTAGAGGGGGTGAATAGTGTTAGTAAAGAATTACTAAATCTTTTTGAATTTATGTTAATTTAGACACAAAAGTATGCAATGTATGAAAACATGAATAATCACAGAAACAAACACAGATGCAGAAATAAAATAATAAGCATTAAATGAAAGAATACACCGGATTTTATACTGGTTCGGAGTTACCCTACATCCAGTCCCGCAACAAAGTACAGATTTCCTTTCAAAAGCAATTGTACAATTACACCCTCGGTTTCAAGGCCATGAGGTACACCTCCAGAATTTCAATCCTCTGGGTAGAGATACTTGATTTCCGGGCCACAAGTTTACCCAATTGATTTACCAAGGCTACAATCACACCTTTTCCATTTTGATTGATTTCCAAGGCTGCAATCACACCTTTTCTCGCTTAATAGATTACAAAGAAGTCTATAACTCTGAATAGCACTGAGAATCTTGTAGAGATAGTAATAGAGAATCAAACTAGAAGTAATCGAGTATGATTCATTGTTGATTTCAGCAGAGTAACGATAAGAATATGTATTAAGAAAAGAGGAAAAAGAAGAGGAGTGAAAACCAGAAAAAAGTGATTCAAAATTCGTTGAAACTGACCCCTATTTATAGAAGAACAACAGCCATGACCATTCATGAAGAGTTATGGCGAATATACACTTCTTTTATAATTTGAATTTTTGAACCAAACTGTCACAATGTCAACATGGTCACCCAAGGCATGTCGACATCCCAAAGCTATTTTTGGTGTTTTGATTTTCTATTGAAAATAACCTTTATATTATATTAAAACTATTTTAAACTTTATAAATATACTTGAATATAGTTAAAATTCATAAGTAAATATAGAGAATAATATATATAGATTTTAACTATAAATTTAAATCTAAGTATAAATATTTTAAAAGTTAAATATATTATTTAAAAAGATAGTTTAAAATCAGCAGTAATTTTATTTTGAAAATATAGATGTTTTTTAGGCTAAAATTATTTAAAATCAGGATCGAGGGTGTGATGCCCCACCTCTACACCCACACTAGGCAAGAACACTACGGTATAGTGTTGTCAACTAGCACGGAGAATAAGGCTATTGAGGAGCGACCCTCCATGAAATTGCTTTGTGCGAGCAACGATGTGTCAGATAGTATAGCATGCATTTCTTTTAAGGAGGAAATCCGACATACCGATACAAACTAAAAGCTACTACACAGTGGCTATATATAAACGTTGGAAACAAATATAGAAATAAACATAACACAAATCAGTCACAGACATCCATATCAGAAAGGCGGAAAAAGATATGAATACATAACACATGAAAGTGTGCATCAGAGTAGTGGTCTGAAAGATCCACAATAACACAAAAGAATAGCGACATGTGCTATACAAAAGAATACATCTATGAGTCGATATCTCAAATGTATACAACAAAAACTACTAATCTAAGTAGTTAGCCAAAAGTCAGAGTAACAGATCCCTAGAGAGAAGTCAAGCAGAAGCACCTGTAACACCTCGGTCTAACCCTAGTATTATTTCATAAGAAAATAATAAACGGATCAGTCTAGCTATAAATATCAGATGATATGATATAAAATAAAAGATATGGCATGAACATATATTAACCATAATGACATACTATAATAAGCATGAAAATGAAAAATCAACAAGAGATTAATCAATATCACAAGAATCTTCTCAAAGATCTAAAAAGGGTATCATACCCAAAAATTGTACTCACAGCAAGTCAATGACACACGAATTCACCAATGCACATAAATTGATAAATCATATCAATGAAAATCACTAAAATTGGTGAAGCATAAGTTCCATAATTCAACGCACGAAATCCAGAAATCATAAAAAGGGGGAGGCCTATCACACAAACGGGAGCATGAAAACTCACCAACAGTTGTATCACACGAACGAGACGCCGTCTCATGGTAGCTAACCATTAATTTTGAGCCGAAACTCCACACGAACGGCCCGAAGACCATGTGGCACTACCCCACATATGTGATGATGAAACATCACACAAACGGGGTTTAGTCTCCCTCGTAGACAAAGAGACATTGCACAATTGCTAGTCTAAATCACAAAAATGATCGTCATTGATCATAAAGAAGTGTCAATTACAATAAGCTAGTAAATATATGAGTTTAGCATCATGTCCCACAACCACTGGCTTAACATAAATATTTACGAACAAACTATAGATCTTCACTAGGAAATTATCACAAAAACGCTCAGTCGAACAAGTCCAAGAATTAACCGACGAAGCAAACGCAAGCGTTTCATTCCACTTGTTTTACTATGCCGTTTAATTCGATTTCTCATCCGAGTGAAGTAAAGGCTTGTATATACTAATAGATTGGAAAAACGGTTTAGGAAAAGAGCTTTATAGTAAAATAGTTTTGAAATTGCTTTGATGAAAGAGTTTTGGTAATTACTACTAGTATTGAAACCTTTGTACTTTTAAAGTGACAAATCACAAAAGCGATTGTAGAAAGAATCAATTACAAAGTTCACATTCGAAGACATGAATAAAATCCAAGGAAATCAGTTCCAAATCCATCAAAATAGAAATACTCATACGACCTAACTAGGCCGAGCTAAAGAGCAAAGAAACGACCTAAAGTAAAATAGGTCGAACGAATCAAGGTTTAACGACCTAAGGTAAACGAGTTAAGTAGTAATACACGACCAAGGAGGTGCGACCTAAGGTACACGCGACCTAAGGGAAACTCGCGACCTAACAATTGTACAGGCCAAGCAACCTAATATTTTAAGGCCGAACGACCTAATTAAACTCACGACCTAACAGGGTATACGACCTAAAGGTATAAAGGTCATGCGACCTAACGGTATTAAGGTCTAACGAACTAAAGGAAGGCAAGGCTGAGCGACTCAAGTGGAAGAACAGGTTGAGCGACCTAGTGTGTTGCGACCCAAGTAGTACGTGACTTAACGAGGTAGGCAAGGTCGAGCGACCTAACGTGCTATGACTTAAGACCTAACGGCCTAGAACAAGGTCGGACGACGTATGGCCAGGGGCGACCTACGACCTAAAGTCCAAACGACCTACGACCTACGGCCTAATTCCGAGGTGGCATTTCGTGGCAGTGCGACCTAAGTGCAGGAAATCTCCAGAAACACTAAAAATTGGAGTTTTTCGCCAATCCAATCCAAACCAAATGCAAATGTACATGCTAAAGTGATGGGAATTCATTCCCAACAGTCCAAGATAGTTATAGACAAGAATGTGAGATAAAAAATCTCACCTTTCCACCAAAAATCAATGAATATGAAGACCAAAGCAAGTAAGAATCAATCCCTCTTCAATCTCAACACAAGAAGCTTGGATCCAATGTCTTCTCTTTGGATTTGGAGTTGAATGAAGGTTTTGCAAGAGAATTTGAGTTTGGAGTTTTAATTTCCCATTCCCTCCTCCATTTTTGATGAAGCTTGATTGTTAGGAAATTTATGAAGAGTGAGGAGAAGGAGAGAAGTGAGTTTGAGTTATAATGGCTAATCTAACCCAAAGTCCAAAGCGGGAAAAGTAAGTGAAATTCCACTAACTCCAAACCTATCAATGTTTATACTTAAAAAAATTGTAAACGACATTTCAAACTCAATGGAAGTGGTCTCGAGTCCTAATTTGACCATTTGCAAAAAGTAGCTTTTCGGACCAATATCCGATTCACGACAAAATATTTAAATAAAATATTTAAATATAAAATCGATAAATATGCGGGTTGTTACAGACTCCCCTCCTTAAAGAAATTGCGTCCGTGCAATGTATAAGCTGGAAATAAAAAGTAACAACCATAAAAGCATATTAACACAAAAGAAATTTGAAATAGGAAGTTCACCTCAAAGAGCAGGAGTAAGCAAGTCCGGATGTGTTCGCTCGATGAATTCTCTGGATTCCCAATAGAAATCCTTAGGATTTGAGGACCATTGAACCTTCACAAGCGGAACATCTTTATTTCGGAGTCGTTTAAGCTCCGAAGCAATAATTTGAATAGGATGCCGCTCATAAGTTAAATTCGACGAAACTTCAATTTCTTCCACAACAGCAGGCTCAAGAATGGAATCGGAATCCAGAAGGCATTTCCGTAATTGAGAAACGTGAAACACGTCGTGCATAGCAGAAAACTGAGCCAGTAATGCAAGGCGATAAGCCATGGAACCAATACGTTCAGTGATAGGAAGCGACCCAATATATCGAGGTGCTAACTTTCCCGATCGACTGAAACGTACAACACCTTTCATAGGTGAAACACGAATAAAAACAGAATTTCCCATAGAAAATTCTAACTTCCTTCTTCGATTATCGGCATAGGATTTTTGTCTACTCTGGGCTTCTTTCATCCTATGTCGAATAAGTTCAATCTTCTCTGTGGAATCACGAATAAAGTCTGGGCCTAAAACCAGCCTCTCACCGGCCTCAAGCCAACAAGAAGGAGATCGGCATGACCTTCCATAGAGTGCCTCGAAAGGTGCCACACCTGTTTACACCAAAATTGGGCAACACCCTTCGGAAGTCTTTGAAGAGATAATAAGTGAAGAACAAATGAAAATTATCTAACAAAAACTCCAAGTTATAGAAAAGTAAATTGCATAGAAGACAAGAATTTAGAGTGGTTCGGCGATGCGCCTACGTCCACTATGAAGTTTGATCACTTTATTGCTTAATACTTGAAGGTTACAAGTGTTTTGAAACAAATTACAGCAGACAACAGACTTAAATTCGAAATCAGCAGCCTCTCCATGATTTAGGCGGGATTTTGGCCTTCCACACCTATAAATAGAACCCCTAGTCATTCAGAGAAGGGGTCGGAGAATTTGGAGAGAAAGAGTACGCCTAAACGCTGCCAGAATCATGGAGAGGCTGCTTGGCACGTGACGGGGAGCCCACAGGCCCGCGTTCTTGAAGTGCGTGCCCAGTTTGGGATCGATTCGAAGTGAACTTCGAATCGATCAAAAAATTGTCCAATTGCGATGAAACTTGGCATGGACGTTCTTCATCATGTAGACAAACTTCTGTAAAAATTTCATGGGATTTGGATCAGTAGATTGGGAGTTATGATCGGTTCGAAATTGGGTGTTCGGCATGCTGTTTGGTTCGAATCGATGGAATCGATTCGTTCGAATCGATGCATGGCCGAAGCGAATACTTCGAATCGATTGGGGCGCGCCTGTCTTCGAGCCGATCCATGTTCGTGCTAGCTTAGCCGCTTTGTTGGATTCGAAGGTCGTCTTCGAATTGATGGAGTGGATTCGTTCGAATCGATCCAAATGCGCCCTGGATCGATTCGAAGTTGTCGAAGTCGATGGAGTCGAAGGTGAGTGATGGAGTCGAAGATGATGGATGGATTCGAAGGTGAGCGATGGAGTCGAGGCTGTGATGGGTTCGAAGCTATTGATGGATTCGAAGCTGTGGTGGATTCGAAGCATAGGAAGGACTCGAATTTGTGATGGATTCGAAGTAGGGAGTTCCTTAGATGGATTCGAATGTCGCCTCTTCCTATGGGTTCGAATATGATGGGTTCGAAATAGATGGTTTCGAACACGATGGTTTCGAAAACGATGGGTTCGAATATGATGGGTTCGAACATGATGGGTTCGAACCGAGCAATGTGCACCTTCTTAACTTGAATCCATCATAACTTGAGCGTATGACCTCGGATTGACTTGAAATTTGAAATGCTGGCTTCTATGGTCTTTCTTGTCATGCCTTATCAATTGCGGCCCGATCCAGGCTCGGACAGAATTCATCGATATCCATAGTGAAGTGAAATACGACCAATCTCTGAGGTGAACTGTTTTCTGTTTTTGACCAATCCTTTGGTATCACGGCTTTTGCCCAAAAAGAGGGATAACAACACCAATACTAGATTGGAAGCTATTATTATAGGAAAATTCAACAAGTGAAATATGATCTTCCCAACTTCCACCCAAATCAAGCACACACGCTCAAAGAAGATCTTCAAGAGTTTGATTCACACGCTCGATTTGTCCATCGGACTGGGGGTGATAAGCGTTGCTAAAATTAAGCTTCATTCTCAAAGCTTTTTGAAGACTCTTCCAAAATCCGCTAGTAAACAATGGACCACGATCGCTAACAATAGAAGTAGGAACTCCATGCAATTTAACAATTTCTTTGATAAAGAGTTTGGCCAAAAGAGGAACGGTTCGGTTAGACTGAACGGGAATAAAATGGGCAGATTTAGCAAGTCTATCAACAATCACCCATAAGCTATCATGGCCCGAATGAGAACGCGGAAGGCCATCTATAAAATCCATGGAAATTTGGTCCCACTTCCAAATTGGAATTTCTAAAGGTTGCAATAACCCACCAGGCCTTTGATGTTCGGCCTTGGCAAGTTGGCAAGTCATGCAACACTTAACAAAGTTAGCAATATCAGATTTCATTCCCTCCCAATAATAAAGTCGCTTCATATCATTTACTACTACCGGGATGAATGGTGAATTTAGAACGATGGGAATCTCCTAAAATATCTTTACGAAGATCTCCAATATTTGGTACGATAAATCTACCAAATTTTCTTATGCCGCCACGAGAATCAATGTCAAAGTCTTTCAAACCTTCAATATCAATTTTATCCTTAACATTTTGGCCAAGAAGAGCCAATTCAGGATTTAGCCCTTGAGCTTCAAGAATGCGGTCTAAAAGTGGAGGATGAGCCTCAAGGCTACATAAAACAAGTGATGAGCATAAATCGGATACGCGCTCTCGAATCTCATAAGTGGTTAAAATCTCGAGGTAGTTCTATTCGGATATCATCATAGAAACAACTGCATGTTGTTTACGGCTAAGAGCATCGGCGGCACGATTACCCTTACCCGGGGTATAAAGAATATCAAGATCATAAGGCGCAAGGAACTCGAGCCAATGCTATTGACGTAAATTAAGTTCTTTTTGAGAAAATAAATATTTCAAAGACTTATGATCCGTGTAAATAATAAATTTCTCTCCCAATAGATAATGACGCCACATTCGAAGGGCGAAAACAATAGCCGCGAGTTCAAGATCATGTGTGCCATATCTAGTCTCGACCGGCTTCAATTGCCTAGAAGCATAAGCTATAACACGTTCTTTTTGCATAAGAACGGGACCCAAACCAACGTGACTCGCATCGGTATAAACAACAAAATATTGATTCCCTTCGGGAATAACAAGAATAGGAGCATCAGAAAGGAGTTCTTTCAATTTCTGAAAAGAGGCTTCACATTTGTCCGACCAAATGTATTTAACTCCCTTCTTAGTCAAGCCAGTAAGTGGCATGGCAATCTTAGAAAAGTCTTTAATAAAACGACGGTAATAGCCCGCCAATCCGAGAAAGCTACGGATTTCAGTCACACTCTCAGGTCTTTTCCAACCTTGAATCGCTTCAATCTTTGAAGGATCCACGGAAATTCCGGATTCGAAAATAATATGACCGGGAAACTTCACACGAGATTGCCAAAAGTGGCATTTATAAAATTTTGCCTTTAATTGATTACTCCTAAGAGTTTCCAATACAATCCGAAGATGCTTTTCATGCTCCTCCTCGGTTTTAGAATATATAAGGATATCATCAATGAAGATGAGAACAAACCGATCAAGGAAATCTTTGAAAACTCGATTCATGAGGTCAACGAAATAAGATGGAGCATTCGTTAATCCAAATGGTATAACAAGCCATTCATAAGATCCATATCGAGTACGAAATGATGTCAAAAGAATGCTATCATCTGCGATACGAAGCTGATGGAAACCGGTAGCCAAGTCCAATTGTGAAAAGACCTTAGCACCACTAAGCTGATCGAATAGATCATCAATCCGAGGTAAAGGATATTTATTTTTAATAGTAAGATCGTTAAGCTTGCGATAATCAACGCAGAGCCTAAGAGTACCATCGGATTTCTTTACGAAAATAGCCGAAGCTCCCCAAGGCGAGGAACTAGAGCGAATAAATTGCATCGTCTCCAATTCGGATAATTGTTTGCGCATCTCTTCATTTTCCTTATTGGACATGCGATAAGGAGGACGAGTAATAGGTTGAGTTTCAGATGTAAGATTAATTCTGAACTCAATTACTCGCTTAGGTGGTAAACCTAAAACGAGCTCGAATATGTCGGAAAATTCACGGACAACGTGAATTCGAGAAATGACGTCTTCCTCATCATCATCATCATTGTCTCGAGGATTTAAAGAATATAAAGATGCAGTCAAAGAAGAATCCGAATCTTTAAGAATAATAGAAATCTGATTTACAGATTGCGGATGTCGGAGATAAATAGTTCGCTCAGGGCATAGGATATGAGCTCCATAACGGTTAAGCCAGTCCATACCCAATATCATTCCAAAGCCTAAGTAACGCATAACATGCAAATCGGCTAGGAAAGAAAAATCGCATAAAATAATCTCCACATCTTTACAAAGCAAACTAAGAGTTGCACATCCACCAACGGGATTCGCAATTTTTAAATAAGTCATTAATGCAATAACACTTAAGGAAAAAGTGTCTACCAGTTCCTTTGATATAAAAGAATGGGATGCACCCGTATCAAAGAGAACTCTAATAGGTTGATCATGAAATAAAATAATACCATCAAGAATGGAGTGAGAAATACCTTGGCCACGAGATGTGTTGCCAAGGGCTTGAGCCACATTCAACTTTCCTTCCTTCTTGCCTTCACGTTTGAGGCATTGATGTATGTAATGATCTGGGCTCTTACAATAGCGACAAGATTTGGGCTTAGAGCAATTATTCGCAAAATGATCCCCAAATCCACAGTTGAAGCATCTCGCACCACTAGGAGAAGGGGACTTTGCCGTAGGGGTTGCTTGCTTACCCTTTTTGTTGGGATAAGGGCCTTTAAATTTACTGGGCCTCTTTTTGTTGTTGAAGTTGGGTTTGGAAGCTACTATTTCAACATCACTTTCTTTATCAGCCTCTTCCAGACGAAGAGCGATATCTATAAGTTGGTCGAAAGGAACTTCTAACTTTAGAAGTAATGGCTTCTTGAGGCTTTTGTTTAAGCCATAAAAGAACCTCTGGTTCTTCTTCAATGGGGTGTTGATGTATTTAACCCTATATTTGGAAAGCGACTCAAAGGCTGCGACGTAATCAGTCACAGAGGACTCACCTTGAACAAGGTCTATAAAGCGTCGAGCCAGAGTTACCTTCTCTGCTTCTGGTACAAATTTTAACTCGAAGCGTGTCCGAAATTGCTCCCAGGTAAGGTCTGCTTCGTTGACCTCAGAAATAAGAAGTTCATACCAGTCCAATGCTCTCTCTTGGAGCATACTGGAAGCCACCTGAACACGGTGAAGATCGACGAGATTCATGCCAATGAAGATTCTATCGTAGGTCCTCAACCAAGCCTGGACCTCGATGATAGTTTCAGAACCTTTAAATGGCTTCCCACCCAAGTTGGTGTAATCATTGCACAAACGCAAACCCAGATTTAGTGTGAGTAGGTTCCGGATTAGAACCGGCTGCTTGAGCATTCGTGACAAGGTCAAGAAGTTGCTGGGTAGTCATAAAAACTCCATCTTGGGGTAGAGCACTAGATGGTCCAGCTCTGGGACGACCAGGTCTAACCATTTCTCTTCCTTAAGAAAGAAAAAAGAGAAAGAAGAAGATTATTCACTAATAAATATCAAGCAATCTTGCTAGATAAAACAAGGAATCATAAAGGATATAGGATGATTTGGTACGACGACTCAAATAAATCCTAAGACATAACTCCTAAGGTGGACTTAGGACGATGATCCTTGTTAAGTTATTCTACATTATTCCAAAGTTTGGCTATGATACCAAGCTGTGACGCCCCACCGCTATACCCACGCTAGGCAAGAACACTACGGTGTAGTGTTGTCAACTAGCACGGAGAATAAGGCTGTTGAGGAGCGACCCTCCATGTAATTGCTTTGTGCGAGCACCGATGTGTCAGATAGTATAGCATGCATTTCTTTTAAGAAGGAAATCCGACATACCGATACAAACTCAAAGCTACTACACAGTGGCTATATATAGTCTTTGGAAACAAATATAGAAATAAACATAACACAAATCAGTCACAGACATCCATATCACAAAGGCGGAAAAAGATATGAATACATAACACATGAAAGTGTACATCAGAGTAGTGGTCTGAAAGATCCACAATAACACAAAAGAATAGCGACATGTGCTATACAAAAGAATACATCTATGAGTCGATATCTCAAATGTATACAACAAAAACTACTAATCTAAGTAGTTAGCCAAAAGTCAGAGTAATAGATCCCTGGAGAGAAGTCAAGCAGAAGCACCTGTAACACCTCGGTCTGACCCGAGTATTATTTCATAAGAAAATAATAAACAGATCAGTATAGCTATAAATATCAGACGACATGATATAAAATAAAAGATATGGCATGAAACTAACCATAATGACATACTATAATAAGCATGCAAATGAAAAATCAACAAGAGATTATTCAATATCATAAGAATCTTCTCAAAGATCCAAAAAGGGTATTATACCCAAAACTTGTAGTCACAGCAAGTCAATGACACACGAATTCACCAATGCACATAAATTGATAAAACATATCAATGAAAATCACTAAAATTGGTGAAGCATAGGTTCCAGAATTCAACACACGAAATCCAGAAATCATAAAAAGGAGGAGGCCTATCACACGAACGGGAGCATGAAAACTCACCAACAGTTGTATCACACGAACGAGACGCTATCTCATGGTAGCTAACCATTAATTTTGAGCCGAAACTCCACACGAACGGCCCGAAGACCATGGGGCGCTACCCCACATATGTGATGATGAAACATCACACAAACGGGGTTTAGTCTCCCTCGTAGACAAAGAGACAATGCACAATTGCTAGTCTAAATCACAAAAATGATCGTCATTGATCATAAAGAAGTGTCAATTACAATAAGCTAGTAAATATATGAGTTTAGCATCATGTCCCACAACCACTGGCTTAACTTAAATATTTACGAACAAACTATAGATCGTCACTAGGAAATTATCACAAAAAGGCTCAGTCGAACAAGTCCAAGAATTAACCGACGAAGCAAATGCAAGCGTTTCATACAACTTGTTTTACTAAGCCGTTTAATTCGATTTCTCATCCGAGTGAAGTAAAGGATTGTATATACTAATAGATTGGAAAAACGGTTTAGGAAAAGAGCTTTATAGTAAAATAGTTTTGAAATTGCTTTGATGAAATAGTTTTGGTATTTACTACTAGTATTGAAACCTTTGTATTTTTAAAGTGACAAATCACAAAAGTGATTGTAGAAAGAATCAATTACAAAGTTCACATTCGAAGACATGAATAAAATCCAAGGAAATCAGTTCCAAATCCATCAAAATAGAAATACTCATACGACCTAACTAGGCCGAGCTAAAGAGCAATGAAATGACCTAAAGTAAAATAGGTCGAACGAATCAAGGTCTAACGACCTAAGGTAAACGAGTTAAGGAGTAATACATGACCAAGGAGGTGCGACCTAAGGTACACGTGACCTAAGGGGAACTCGCGACCTAACAATTGTACAGGCCAAGCGACCTAACACTTTACGGCCGAACGACTTAATTAAACTCGCGACCTAACAGGGTACACGACCTAAAGGTATAAAGGTCATGCGACCTAACGGTATTAAGGTCTAACCAACTAAAGGAAGGTAAGGCCTGGCGACTCAAGTGGAAGAACAGGTTGAGCAACCTAGTGTGTTGCGACCTAAGTAGTACGCGACCTAACGATGTAGGCAAGGTCGAGTGACCTAACGTGCTACGACTTAAGACCTAACGGCCTAGAACAAGGTCGGACGACGTATGGCCAGGGGCCACCTATGACCTAAAGTCCAAACGACCTACGACCTACGCCCTAATTCCGAGGTGGCATTTCGTGGCAGTGCGACCTAAGTGCAGGAAATCTCCAAAAACACTAAAAATTGGAGTTTTTCGCCAATCCAATCCAAACCAAATGCAAATGTACATGCTAAAGTGATGGGAATTCATTCCCAACAGTCCAAGATAGTTATAGACAAGAATGTGAGATAAAAAATCTCACCTTTGCACCAAAAATCAATGAATATGAAGACCAAAGCAAGTAAGAATCAATCCCTCTTCAATCTAAACACAAGAAGCTTGGATCCAATGTCTTCTCTTTGGATTTGGAGTTGAATGAAGGTTTTGCAACAGAATTTGAGTTTGGAGTTTTAATTTCCCATTCTCTCCTCCATTTTTGATGAAGCTTGATTGTTAGGAAATTTATGAAGAGTGAGGAGAAGGAGAGAAGTGGGTTTGAGTTATAATGGAAAATCTAACCCAAAGTCCAAAGCGGGAAAAATAAGTGAAATTCCACTAAGTCCAAACCTATCAATGTTTATACTTAAAAAAATTGTAAACGGCATTTCGAACTCAATGGAAGTGGTCTCCAGTCCTAATTTGACCATTTGCAAAAAGTAGCTTTTCGGACCAATATCCGATTCACGACAAAATATTTAAATAAAAAATCGATAAATATGCGGGTTGTTATAGAGGGTTTTGAATCTTTTTAAAGGAAAGTTTTGAAATCATTTTGAAAACAAGATAATTTAGTAAAATCATTTTGAATTAAAATTAGTGAATACAAACAATGTCCCACTAGATTTTCATAGGTTCCATCCTACTTAGGGTTCCATCCCTTTAACGGGCTCGAAGTGGATTCCATTCCACGAATAAATTGGATTTTAAGATGCCCGTACCTTTCTACGAGTTTTAACAAAAATTCCTAATAAAAAATACTTATTCTTGAAATCTTGAACTCTTGATAATCTTGATACTCATGAGTCTTCTATCTTGATATCTTGAATCTTTATACTATACAGTCTTCATTCTTAGTACCTACATGGTTAAATCCTGCATATACATATATATCTAAACTTATAATGTTAGTATTTATATTTTATAATATATTCTAAGGTTGTTGTCATCAAAACCATCATCTCACGGACTAACACAAAGGACGGTCAAAAGGGGAGTGAGTTGTGTTCGTGGGTACAGGAGATGCTTGAGCGCATGAGAAGAAATTGTGATGTGGGCTTCCTTGTACGAGCTGACGTGGCAGATTTTAATTTGGTTGCGTTGTCTTTTTTTGTTTTATTTTAATTTTGAATTCAATAGTTCTAATCTATGTATCTTCTACATACGAACTCGGTTCCACGCGCGATTTTTTTGTTTGGATCGTAATAAAATTTCGAACATTTTGGTGCTTGTTTGGGTGGATTCTGAGACTATCCAATTTTTGGGTTTAAATTGGATTTAAATTCAATTCAAATTCAAAAGTTGAGTGTTTTAACCCACTCACAACTTCTAAAATTTCTTTTGTTTGTTAAACTAAATTTGGACGTGATTAGAAATTTATTTATGACTGTTTGGCATATTTTTAATCATCATTTCAGCTAAAGTGCATTTATTTAACTAAATTGTTACTTATTTATTTATTGCATATAAACTGCCAATTAAACAGTTATAATTTATTTTTGAATATAAACTGATAGTTGATACCTGTTATTTATCACTTGTCATATATTGATGTATTATTTGAATTTTTGATGATGATTGTTATAAATGATGGATGGTTGGTATTGGATGAATGGATGCTGTATTTTATATTGCTATAAATTGCAAGTTATTATGCATTTTCATTTCATTTGGGATTGCAGTTTGAAATGATATATAACCGTAATTTTTATTTTAAATTACGGATTGAAAAGATAAATATCTATATCACTTGACCATAGGATAGAAAATTTTATATAGGTACCGCAGTGTATGTATATATATATATATAATTATTTTTGAAATGATTTTCTATGGTTTTGGAAAGAATATGGTTTAACGAATATTGATTTTTGTTATTTTTAAATATTATTTTGATGTATAGTTAAACGCTTGAATTTAAGCTATGTATAAATTTGGTCTAAAGAATAAAAGAAGTTTAAAAATAAAAGTTAAATTTTATTTAGATATAATACGGTTAAGTATTTATTTAAATTTATTGATAAAGTTTATAATGTCTTAAATAAAATAAATGTTGGAAGATAAATATGAATTTGTTTCGAATTAAGGTATTTAAGAATAATCCTCGAATAAAATTTATTTGAAATTTAAATTAATTTGGGGTTTTAAAAGGTATGATCTTTATAACTTGATTTTGGTTTAGAGGACTTAAATGAATATCAAGTCGATTTAAATGAATATTATCAAGTTAATTAAATTGAGAGAATATCCTGCTATATGAAGTTTAAAGGTTTTACTTAAATGATATTTGATTTATTAAGTAAACATTTCAAAATTAAATAATAGTAATTGAATTTGATATATATGAAATTATCATAGAATAAGTTTTGGAATGGTGGAATAATTAAAGCTTTGAAATATATGAAAATTGAAATGGTTTATTTGGGAATTTAAACCTATATTTGGAATTTATTTGTGAAATTTAAAAAGCTATTTTGTTATGTAAAGCGGTTTAGTACTTAATCCATTTAAGTATTAGAAATTTTGTTTCAAAGCTATGGGGTTTAAGATATATATAATTGAAAATATTATGATTTTGGGAAAAGAGATATTTATAAAATAAAAATGATATCGTATTGATTTGGGGTTTTAAAAATATAAATGATATTGTATTTATATGGTTTTTAAAGGGATATTATATTCCGGTTTTAAAGTATAAATTATTTTGAAATAACCGCGGTGTTATAATAACGACTAGTTGCTGAAGAGACCAGGAATGGAAGTTGTCATACTCTCTGCCAACTCTGAAAACCACTTCAACAACCGTGTACGCGGTGGAGATTCCAGAATGAAGTAGGATGGCGGCGGCGTCTCCTTTGAGGTAAATACGTGGACCCAACTCCCATGAGTTGGCATAAGGTGGCTAAAACAGGAGCGATTCTCGGGCCAATTGAGGTAGCACCTTTGATCGAACACATCCCTTCTATTTTATACTTTGACTTTTGGATTGATTCGGTGGCCACTTTTGATTTTCTTTTTGGGGGTGTGGCTCGAGGTGGGCGGTAGCTGCGCGCTACGCGTTACCACCAGCCCGGATACGTAATTGGTATACCTTGGCATTAACTAGTTGTGCCGTATCACCTACCCTATCGCGCCTGCCCGTGTGGTATCCTTTGGTGGCTTCCCGATCAGGAGGGACTATGATATTGGATGGACTACTGGGACTATTACGTGTTAAAGGGAATATTGGGTCACTCCTTAACGCTATTTAAAAGTATGTTTATTTTACTATAGACACTATTGTAATAGCGAAATATTACTACATAGTAAATAGTTTGACGGATCCTTAGGAGATATAAATCCCGAGCATCTCTTGAGTTACTGCACTCATATTTATTTATGTTGATTTAACTTACATAAGAAATTTTTGTTTTGACTCGAGTGTCTTGTCCTTTACTTCTGGAGGACGAAGATGAAGATTTTATTATTCATATTATATTATATTCCACTACACTCTATTCCGCTACATCGATTTTATTTGTTGGTATGTGCAACTCTGATATATGTTGTACAAGAAAATTTAAATACTTTGTAAACAGCTTCATGAACTGTATATTTGATTATTATATTTTATCCTTCCGATGTGAGATTCTGTTTTGTTTTATTTTTTTCTCGTTTTTGTTATTTACTCCATAACAATCTGCTCTTCCGTATGGTGTGAATTGGCACGTGTGTCGATTTAAAGTGTGCGAAAAGGCGGGACGTTACATCTGGTATCAGAGCTTTGGTTTAGCGATAAATTTAGCTTTGTGGGTTTGACTCTTTATTAATAGGGTATTAATACCCTATGGGAGTCGCTGAGTGTATATATATGAGAGAGCGTATTTGTTAGTGTTATAAAAAGGTTTTAATATTGCGTTAATTTGTTCCGTTTTGTATTTATAAATTCTGGTTGATGCATGGGATGCTATGACATCAATAGGGATTTCTAAACACTTAATAGGATAGACCGACATAATATTTATTTTTAATATAGCTGAATGAAATAATTTTGCCTATTATATTTTCTATATATAAATAATTTTTTTGTAAAGATTATATTTGGTTGTAATATATTGGTTGTTAGGTAATGAAATTTTAAATAATAGTCGAAATAAGATTGAAAATAAAATAAATCAAATTGGAAATTTAGAACTTAAGTTCCAGGGTTCTGAAAATTTCTTTTGAATGATTTTGAAATATAATAATAATATTATTTAGAAGTATTTCTGCTATAATTATTTCAATATAATTTGAAAGAATTGTTTTAAAGAAGATTTTGGAAAGAAATAAGTTCTGTACTTCCCTCTCTGTCGCTGAAAAATAATTTCGGTGATGAATGCACGCATCATCGACATTCATTTTCGAGTTTTGAAGTGGGAAGGCCACTGTAGTAGTTTTACTGCAGAGTTGTTTTGATAAACATATATAAATTTTAAATTGTTTAAATATAATTTGATATATATAAATTTGTAAGTGTATATTTATCTGTTACTGTAAAATGATTTGAATAAAACCCGGCATTTAATTCTTAAGTTTCCATTGGTTAATAGTTTCATTTATTGTAGTGAAATTGAATGTAACTAATTTGAAATTTGAACCTTCAATTAAAATAAGAAATTTAATGCTAAGTTATTAATGAAATTAAAAGAAATCTGAAATGTGTAACCTATAATATAAAGGATACAATTATTGAACATTAAATAAATTTTAAAAGAAATAAGATAAACTTGTATGATTTTCAATTACATTCTTAAAGGCATATATATAACTTACCAAAATATATAAAAAGTTGAAATGTTTAATAAGAAATTGTAATAGAATATTATACAAGTAAATCTGAAATAATGAAAGTATTCAATGAAATTCCTTAACAAATAAGAATTTGGTGTTAGAGTTGTTATGAACTTAAGTATAAAAATAAAGGCTATTAATTAAAATAGAAAGGTAAGTGTTATAAATGGAATTTGGTAATAAATGAAAGTAAATAAATAAAATTAAGTAGTATATATGAGAGATAATAAACTTAAGTAAATGATTGAAGCTATTTATTAATAAAATAAGCAGAAAGATGAATACTGCAAACAAATGAAGATAAAGAAAAAAAAAAGATAAATCGTTATATGAATAAAAAAGGAAATCAAACAATAAATGCTATGAAATTGGAAAATTTAATTTGATTTCTTGTTGGAAGTGTTGTTTGTTTTGGCCTATGGTTGTTGGGTAAGGATATTTTAAAATTGTTGGGATGTATGAATAATCTAATTAGTTTCACCTAAGACTGTTGAGTGAAGGGTACACTTAGTAGTTATTTTTCATTCCGTACAATTTCAAATTTAAACCCAAACAACTATTTGTTTTGTTGATATGAATGAATGATTAACTTATATGGATTCATGGTTGTATGCCTTGTTGCAAGTGATTGTTGACTGTATTGAATTGTTTGTTTGTAGTTGAAATAACCTTAAATATTTCATTTTATATGATTGTTAACCTTTTTGGATTATATAAGTGAAATACATGTTATGGAAGCAATTACTACTGCTTTTGGTTTCATAATTAAGTGTTAATTGCCCGACAAATAGGTACATTTTCGGATTGCGGTTCTATAGCTTTATTATATTATTCCTCCCATGTTGGGATATATATTATTTTGGAAAATATATTTATATATTGTTATATTTGAAATTATATTTTCTCCCAAGCCTCCCCGTACAAAGGAGACTCTGCCAAAATTTTCCATAAAATTTTGGACTTAGAAAATATTTTGAAATGTTTTCCAAACTTTATTAATTTGAGTATAAAAAGATTTAAAATTGATCGAATAATAATTGGTTAGATAAAAAGGATTGAAGTAAATCAAATTAATTTATTTGGATAAATTTTTATTAATTGAGTTTATTGTGAATGAAATTAGTTACAATGTTATTTGAAATTTAAGATGGAATGTGAAAATATTTAATGGAATAGATTTTGAGTCCAATATAAATGTCGTCTATTTGACAATAAGGAATGAGATAATTACTAATTGATTTAATTAAATGGAATTCTTGGGAATTTTATTTATAAATGCTAAATTAAATAAAGTGAGGGTAAGATTGAAATTTGGTAAATTAATTAACTTTAAATGGACATTCAAGTTTGTTAAAATAATGTGAATAATTTGGAAATATAGAAATGATAAGAATTGTCAAATTTTAGAATTTAAATTCGAAATTTGATTTAATTAGTTAATATTAATTTATTTAATTAATGGAAAAATAGCCATTTTGACCACTGACTTGGATTTCGACAAAGCAAGTTTCAACGGGTCCATAACGGTGAATTATTGTAGGGTTTCAAGTTTCATAGCGATCGGACATGTCGTTTGATCGTACGGACTCGAAACGCCTTGAAATCGATAAATTGAAATCAATGTGAAAAATATTAATTTTTGCATAACTTCTTCATACTATGGAATTTGAACTTGGAACTTGTTCCATCGTGTTTAAAATATTTTAAAATATCTATTTTGATATATGGGTTGACCCAATTTCGTTACGGAGTTGGAACGGGCTTTTTGGGCCACTTTGTCATTAGCTCGTACATCTACCTTATCCATCCATCCTAATTCCTAACCTACCAATATAAACCCCGTTATAAACTCTAGCCTCCCAAATTCTCATTGGTATGTACGCAATTCAGCTATCTCTTCTCCTTAATGGTAGACAACAAAAATTTCAGATCCAATTCCAATTCAAAATCAAAGTTAAAAATCCAAACTCCTCAGAAAAATTCAGAAAAAATATATGTTGAAGCTCTCGAAGTGCGTAATCTTCTGGTGTGTTTCGTTTCTCAAATCGATGCACGGTTTGTCCAAAATTCAGGAAATCATTTTCAGCCATTCATTGTCGTGTTGATCGACTTCTTCAGATCAACAAATCGAAGGCATGGATGGGTGGAGAGTGTCGTGGGTTGTTCATCAGAGTTGGTCGTTGGTTGAATCGATGGTCGGATCGGCTGCAATTTCGTGATTATGGTTCAGTATGAGTGGCGGCCGGTGGTGTTTCGGTCGACCGAGGGGAAGTGGAGGCCAAAGAGGGGTATGGCTCGTCGAGCTAGAGCTGATGGTGGCGGTGCCGTGTTCAACGGCGGCCTACGATGGTGGTGAAGCTCGATCAAAGGACGATCAAAAGGGGAGTGAGTTGGGTTCGTGCGTACGGGAGATGCTTGAGCGTGTGAGAAGAAATTGTGATGTGGGCTTCCTTATAAGGGCTGGCGTGGCAGATTTTAATTTGGGTGCGTTATCTTTTTTTGTTTTATTTTAATTTTGAATTCTATTGTTCTAATAGCTGTATCTTCTACATACGAACTCCGTTTATTTTTTTGTTAGGATTGTAATAAAATTCTGGACATTTTGGCGTGGCTTGGAAGGATTTTGAGACTGTCCAATTTTTGGGTTTATATTGGATTTAAATTCAATTTAAATTCAGAAGGTGAGTGTTTTAACCCACTCACAACTTCTAAAATTTCTTATGTTTGTTAAATTAAATTTGGATGTGATTAAAAATTTATTTATGACTGTTTGGCATATTTTTAATCACCATCTCAGCTAAATTGCATTTATTTAATTAAATTTTTACTTATTTATTTATTGCATATAAAATTCCAGTTAAATAGTTATAATTTATTTTTGAATATAAACTGATAGTTGATACCTGTTATTTATCACTTGTTATATATTGATGTATTGTTTGAATTTTTGATGACGATTATGATAAATGACGGATGGTTGATATTGGATGAATGGATGCTGTATTTTATATTGCTATAAACTACAAGTTATTATGCATTTTCATTTCATTCCGAATTGCGGTTTGAAATGATATGTAACCGTAATTTTTATTTTAAATTATGGATTAAAATGATTAATATCTGTATCATTGACCATAGGATATAAAATTTTATACAGGCACCGCGGTATATATATGAAATTATTTTTGAAATGATTTTCTATGCTTTTGGAAAGAATATGGTTTAATGAATATTAATTTTTGATATTTTTAAATATTATTTTTATATATAGTTAAATGCTTGAATTCAAGCTATGCATAAATTTGGTTTAAATAATAAAAGAAGTTCAAAAATAAATGTTAAATTTTATTTAGATATAATACGGTTAAGTATTTATTTAAATTTATTGATAGAATTTATAATGTCTTAAATAAAATAAATGTTGGAAGATAAATATGAATTTACTTTGAATTAAGGTATTTAAGAATTATCCTCGAATAAAATTTATTTGAAATTTAAATTAATTTGGGGTTCTAAAAGGTATGATCTTTATAACTTGATTTTGGTTTAAAGGACTTAAATGAATATCAAGTCGATTTAAATGAATATTATCAAGTTAATTAAATTGAGAAAATATCCTGTTATTTGAAGTTTAAAGGTTTTACTTAAATAATATTTGATTTATTAAGTAAACATTTCAAATCTAAATAATAGTAATTGAATTTGATATATATGAAATTATCAAAGAATAAGTTTTGGAATGGTGGAATAATTAATGATTTGAAATATATGGAAATTGAAATGGTTTATTTAGGAATTTAAACCTATATTTGGAATTTATTTGTGAAATTTCAAAAGCTATTTTGTTATGTATAGCGGTGGGGATTTCAAAACCACTTCAACAACCGTGTACGTGGTGGAGATTCTACAATGAAGTAGGATGGCGGCGACGTTTCCTTTGAGGTAAATACGTGGACCCAACTCCCTGATTTGACATAAGGTGGCTAAAACAGGAGCGATTCTCGGGCCAATCGAGGTAGCACCTTTGATCGGACACATCCCTTCGATTTTATACTTTGACTTTTGGATTGATTCGGTGGCCACTTTTGATTTTCTTTTTGGGGGTGTTGCTCGAGGTGGGCGGTAGCTGCGCGCTACGCATTACCACCAGCCCGGATGTGTAATTGGTATATCTACCCTGGCATTGCCTAGTTGTTCCATGTCGCCTACCCTATCGCGCCTTGTACGAGTTCAGTTTTCTCCCGTGGCCTGTGTGGTATCCTCTGGTGGCTTCCCGATAGGGAGGGACTATGATATTGGATGGACTATTGGGACTATTACATGTTAAGGGGAATATTGGGTCACTCCTTAATGCTATTTAAAAGTATGTTTATTTTACTATAGACACTATTGTAATAGCGAAATATTACTACATAGTAAATAGTTTAACGGATGCTTAAGAGATGTAAATCTCGAGCATCTCTTGAGTTACTGCACTCATATTTATTTCTGTTGATTTAACTTACATAAGATCTTTTAGTTCTGACTCGAGTGTTTTGTCCTTTCAATTCGCTCATGTCATTCCCAGCGTTTCAGGATTTGAAGACTTTACTTCTGGAGGATGAAGACGAAGATTTTTTTATTATTATATTATATTCCACTACATGTATTCCGCTGCATCGATTTTATTCGTATGTATGTGAAACTCTGATATATATTGTATAAGAAAATTTAAATACTTTGTAAACAGCTTCATGAACTGTATATTTGATTATTATATTTTATCCTTCCGCTATGAGATTCTGTATATTTTTATTTCTTTCTCGTTTTTATTATTTACCCCATAACAATCCGCCCTTCCGTATGGTTTGAATTGGCACGTGTGTCAATTTAAAGTGTGGGAAAAGGCGGGACGTTACATCGTAACTCTAAAACTCTTACTGTTTCTAATGTTTTATTAGTTGAGAATCCAAAACACAATTTGCTTAGCATTAGTCAACTTTGCGATAAAGAATACGAAATTAAATTTGAAAAAGATAAGTGTCACATCGGAGATAATAATTCAAATATTATATTTGAAGGAATTAGGAAAAAAAAATTATATGCTTAGTATGAAAATCTCAAATGATAATCTATGGCTTTTGGCTAATAAAAATGGCCCTTGGAATTGGCATAAAAGACTTGGGCATTTGAATTTTGAACTCTTATCTAGACTTTCTAAACTTGATTCAGCAAGAGATCTCCCTGGAATGAATTTTAAATAGATAGTATATGTGATGCTTGTCAATTAGGAAAACTTAAGAAGAGTTCTTTCAAATCAAAAGATATGATTTCAACTTTAAAATCTCTTAAGTTACTTCATCTGGATTTGTATGGTCCATCTCAAATTCAATCCATAAATCATAATAAATATGTCATCGCAATTGTAGATGATTATTCTGGGTTTACATGGACAATTTTTATGAAACATATAAGTGATACTTTTGATTCATTTAATTTTTTTACAAAAAAGACTTCAAAACCAACTTTCTTCAAAAATTATAACTGTTCGTAGTGATCACGGTGGAGAATTTGAAAATTTTGAAAGATTTTTCCATAAAAAGGGAATAACTCATAATTTATCTTTTCCAAGAACTCCACAACAAAACGGAGTGGTAAAATGTAAAAATTGGATGATTCAAGAGTGTGCTAGAATAATTGTTTCAGATAGTAATGCACCAAAACATTTTTGGGCTGGTGTAGTCGCTATAGGTTACTACATTTTGAATAGAATATTAATTAGACCATTAACTGATAAAACACCATATGAACTTCTTTACAAGAAGAAACCAAAGGTATCTTATTTTAGAATCTTTGGAAGTAACTGTTTTATTCTAAATACAAAAGAAAATTTGGATAAATTTGATCCTAGATTCGACGAAGGAATTTTTATCTGATATTCCAATAGAAGTAAAGCATACAAAGTTTTCAATTTAAGAACTAACACCATTGAAGAAACAATGCATGTTTCATTTGATGAAAATTTCAAAGATGTTGAACAAGTTAATGATGAAGAAGATTTTGCTACCCTAAATAATGAATCAATTGAAACAAATAATAAACTTGTTCATCCAAATTAAAAGGTTAGGCTATTAAAAGATCATCTTGTAGAAAATACACTAGGAGATATTCTGTTGTTAGAACTAGAAATCAACTAAATAACATAAGTAATGTAGCTTTTATATCATCTTTTGAACCTAAAAATCCTAAGGAAGCATCGTCCGATGATTCATGGATTCTGGCCATGCAAGAAGAACTGAATCAATTCACCCGAAATGATGTTTGGGAACTTGTTCCTAGATCCGAGGATAAAACTATAATAGGAACTAAATAGATTTATAAAAATAAAATGAATGAACTAGGTGGGGTCGTTAAAAATAAAACTCGATTAGTCGCACAAGGTTATTGTCAAGAAGAAGGAAAAGATTTTGATGAAACCTTTGCACCCACAGCAAGAATAGAAGCCATTAGAATTCTACTTACTTTCGCAAACTATTATAATTTCAAATTATTTCAAATGGATGTTAAAAATGTTTTTATAGATGGATTTAATAAAGAGGAAGTTTATGTTGAACAACCTCCACTCTTTGAAGATGAAAAATTTCTAAACCATGTTTTCAAACATAAGAAAGCTCTATATGGTCCGAAACAAACTCCTAGAGTGTGGTATGGTAGACCAACATATTTTTTATCATAATCAAATTTTGAAATTGGTAAAGTAGATAATACTCTTTTCATTAAAAGAAATAAAAATGATATCCAACTTGTACAAGTTTATATAGATGATATTATTTTTGGTTCAGCTAATCATGAAGTGAATAAAGAATTTTCTGAAATAATGACAAAAGAGTTTGAGATGAGCCATATGGGTGAACTTACTTTCTTCTTATTTACCAATAAAACAATTAGATAATGATATTTTTATTGTCAATAAAAATATTCCATGGATCTAGTTAGAAAATTTGGTATGACTATTGCGAGCGGAAAACCCACTCCCATGGCAACCAATGAAGCATTAAACAAAGAATATCTTTCAAAAGTTGTAAATAAAAAACTATATAGGGGAATGATTGGATCACTACTCTATATCACTGCGAGTAGTCCTGATATCATGCATCATATTTGTCTCTGTGAAATATTCCAATCTCAACCCAAAGAGACTCACTTAAAAGCTGTGAAACGTATCGTAAGACATGTTAAACATACTTTTGACTATGGTTTATTTTACCCTAAAAATAATTCATTTGATTTAATCTCTTATTGTGATGCTGACTACGCTGGTTGCAAATCTGACCGAAAAAGTACAAGTGGAATCTGTCACTTTTTGGGGCATTCTTTGGTTCAGGGTTTAGTAAAAAGCAAAACACTGTTTCTTTATCAACAATTGAAGCAGAATATCTATGTTGCTTTGGCTTGCTCTCAAGTCATTTATATGCAAAAAACCCTAAAAGATTTTGGAT
Source organism: Allium cepa (assembly GCA_030765085.1). Classification (NCBI taxonomy): domain Eukaryota; kingdom Viridiplantae; phylum Streptophyta; class Magnoliopsida; order Asparagales; family Amaryllidaceae; genus Allium; species Allium cepa. The sequence goes on from CM060935.1 coordinate 1,015,700,680, forward strand.
TAACAATTTCAAAATCACCAATTTATTATGATAATACTAGTGCAATATATTTATCTAAAAATCCTATTCATCATGCCAGGACTAAACATATTGATACAGATATCATTTTCTTAGAGATAATTTAAGTAAAGAGTTTATTTCTCTTGAATTTATCAACTCTGAGAATCAAATTGCTGATATTTTAACTAAACCTTTAATCAACCTATATTTATTAAGTTAAGAAGAGAACTAGGCATTTGTTCAATAACTGAGATATAGAATATAGATATAGTAACATATATTTTTAATAAACATAGATGTACAAGAAAACAAAAATTTTCATAGCGATGTCGACATACCCCTTCCACCCATGTCGACATACGATGTTAAAATTTGAAAATTTGATTTTACCTCTAAAATAAAGTTGGTAGTTATATAAACCTATGTATTTTGAATTTTTTTCTCACTTCTCTTTCTCTAAAATAAACTTCTCAAATTAAAATTAATGGCCTCCTCCACTAAATCAAACCAAAATGACACTGTTTCTTTCCCTTCTCCTCATTCTAATCCATTCCAACGTACTACACTGGCACTTGTGATAAACATTGAAGCATCTATAAAGGATGCCATGCAAATGTTGATTGAACTTCAAGTTGTGCAAAAAAGGATAGCAAAAGAATAAGAAAAGCAACGCAAAATTCTATGGAATTTGCAAAAATTCCTAATGGATAATCATGCAAATCCTATTGTGATTAAAGAAGATTCTTCCAACAGTCAAGTGCATAACCCCTTAGAGCAGAGGGAAGAGGAAGAAGAAGAAGAGGAAGAAGCACCTATGGAAGAAAAAGACAATGTGGTCTGCGTAGGCGAAGTCTGTTTTGACAAAGTAGGAAATTTGATTGAACAACATGGAAACTTTTGTTTTCATTATCCAAATTGTTCGATTCACAAATCTCCAATTTTCAAAAACTCTCGTTAGTAGAGTTATTCTATAGTTTATGTACTTGAATATATTTGTTTGTTTATGTTCCATATATATATGCAAATATAATATCGCATATAATAAAAAATTTATTTCGCCTATTATGCTTTCTTATTAGTATTTAGTTTGGATAGTATTAGATTATGGGGGAGCTATATATAAGTTTAGAATTAGTTTTTGTTGATGACAAAGGGGGAGAAGTATAAAATAGAGTGGTTAGGCTTAGATTAAGGGAGAGTTATTAGTTTTAGGGGGAATTATGGTGAAGGAGAAGTATATTTTATAAACATGGGTGCCATCATAAAAAAGATGAGATTGTTTATCCTTTAGATGATGGTTTTGATGACAACAATCTTAGGACTTGTTATAAAATATGAGTACTAACGTTATAGTTAGAATATATATGTGTATGCAGGATATAAACATGCAGGTACCAAGAATGAAGACTATACACTATAGAGATTCAAGACTGAAGATATCCAGATTGAAGACTCATGAGTATCAAGAAATCAAGTTATCAAGAGTTCTAGATTTCAGTAGTACAAGATAAGTATTGAGTCTAGAATTATATTAAGACTTCTTGAAAGCACTTACACCTTTATTTGAAATTTATTCGTGGAATGGAATCCACTTCGAGCCTGTTAAAGGGATGGAACCCTAGTGCGATGTAACCCACGACAATATGTGGTGGAACATATAGTGGTCCTAGATATTTACTAATTTTATAAAAATGCTTTTCAAAAATATATCTCTTGCTTTTAAAAAATGTTTTCAAAACTTTCTTCTCAAAAACTCTCTTGGTTTTAAATATTTTTGCTTCAAAACTATTTTTATCATTTTTAATATTTTGATTTCAAAATTGTCCTTGTTTTTAAACCATCTCTTGTTTTAAATATTTAGATTTAAAATATTGGGGCATTTTACCAGAAGGACAAACTTTGTAGTCCAATTAGTTTCTAGGACACACATCCACAAAAATTAATTTCAAGGCCACAATCTGTAGAATTATTACTTTTAAAGACAAAATCAATAGTCCAATTACTTTCAAGAACATAATTTCATAGGTTTTTAGGCCTTAGAAACTAATTATTTTGCATTTTGTCCTTAAAAATAATTATTTCAGTTTTGTGTCCTAGAAACTGATTACCCTTTCTAAAGAGACCCTTATGGCTAATTTCCACTAAATATAATATTTATATACTCAGATTTTAAATCATTTTATAGATTAAGATTATATGTACTAAAAATTACTTTCTAAACTCTTTTGTATGTTCAAATTATATTCAAATATATTTACAAAGTTGAGAAATTGTTTTGACAAATTATAGAAACCAATTTTAATAAGAAAATCAAAACATCAATTTTGCTTTGAGCATGTCGACATCCCTGAATCCCCTATGTCGACATGGTGTCCATTATTTTCAAATTTCAATTTTCAAAAGAAATGTTTGTTCCTCGTATCCTTTTATGAGTGGATATGGTTGTTGCTCTACTATAAATACCAGTAAGTTCTAAACGAATTTTTTACCAGATTTAATTTATTTTCTTTCCTCTTCATCTTCCACATTTATTCTAAAGAATCCTAAACTATACTCTACCGAAATACCAAGTGAATCAAACTTGATTATTTCTTGTTTGATTCTATACCACTCTCTCTAAAAGATCTTTATGCTATTCAGAGTTATAGAATCTTTTGTAAATCAAACTATTGAGTAAAAGGTGCGGTTGAACCTTGAAATCAATTGGGTGCGATTGTAGCCTCGGAAATCAATTAGGTGATCTCGTAGCATGGTTAAATCAAGAGAGTTTTCCCTGGAGTCGAATACAAGAGGGTGTTCCTCGTAGCCTTGAAGCCGAGGGTGTAATCTGGGAGATTATTGTGATAAGAAATCTGTAAGATTGTGCAGGACTGGATGTAGGGTAACTCCAAACCAGTATAAAATGCAGGTGTGTCCTTTCCTTTGCTGCTTTTATTTAGTATTTGCATCTGTGTCTGATTCTGTGATTATATATATGTTTGTAAATTGCATTTGTCGGTGATTAAATTACATAACTTTCAAAAATATTTAGAAAATCCATAAAACACCATTCGCCTCCCCTCTAGTGTTATTCCAGCCTTAAGATCCGTAATCCATATTTCTCACAAAGATTTCCACCAAAATGAACATGTTCTTTGGGAAAGTGAGTCGCAAGCTTGGATTATCATTATCTTCATCATCCTCTAATTAATTCTAGTTTTATTTCATGTTGTATTAGTTTATATATCTCTTTAGTTAATGTTATGTATCGTTTATGTATTGTTAACTATATTTATCAATGAAAATATTTTATTTCTGCTTATTAGCTCTAAAGTATCTCTGGAATGCTTGTTACTATATAATATAAGTTTATATATATAGACTTGTATATAATATAAAGAAATAAAGCAAATTGCCAAAATAAAGAGGGACATGTCGACACCCCCCGTCCCTCATGTCAACATGTAACGACCAGAAAATGGTCTCTGTTTTGAAATTGAAATTGACATAACAACCTCGAGTCTTTTCATTTCAAACGACTTTATAACTTTTTAAATACATGTTTCTTCTAGAAAAATACATACTTTCAATTCTGCTTATTTTCTATTGAATTTCTTTATATTTTATCAAAAAAAGGCCTCTCCTATTAGTAATCTAAGTAGAAATCTTGAAGAAACTCTCAATTCCTATAAGAGCATACTTACTTTTGTCCTTTACAATCAACATCACTTAGAATTAAGTCAAATGCAGATGATAAAAGAAAAATAAAGGCATGTCAATGCCATTTGGTGGATGATCCCAGCCCTCAACAGAAAGAACTTGAAGCGATTCTAGAAGGAACTATGAACAAAGATAATGAAGAATGGGATGCTATAAAGGCAGATCCTATCTTCGGTGAAGAAGGATTGGTTCAAGTTCCAAGAAATGTTTGATTTACTTTGATTTGGTTTGATTTGATATGGTTTGGATTGATTTGAATGTGGTGTGTGATATATGATTGAACGTGGTATATATATTGACTGATTATGTTTGGAATTCTCATATCTCTCATATTTACCTTACTACATTTTATTCATAATAATTTGTCTCATTTATATTCTACCATACTGTGTTATTATCCTATATAGTGCTATAGTATACGATTTAGGGGGAGTTATGTAGTTAGGATTAGTTTTTGTTGATGACAACTGTAAGGACCCAATTCTTCGACTTTCGAAAATTCAACATCGATACTCACTTTATCGACTGCCGAGCAATCGAACGATGGAAAACCGAACACTTAGGGTTTTAAGAAGAAGAAAAGAAAGAAGAAGAGATAAGAATATAGAAAATAGAGAGGAAAGAAAATAGAAAATAGAACGGAACGGAACACAACACAACAATATCAGAATCTCACAATTCGCAGCGGAACAACATATAATAATAAATGAATAATCTTTAAACAAAGAACTATATCAGTTATTACATTTTATACATTACATTTCATTACATCATATCATCAGAGTGTACAACAACAACAAACAGTACAGCGGAAAAAGAAATACTATATACTAGTAATACGCCATGCCATCCAGCTTGCCTCCAGCAATTCCAGAATATCCTGATAAACCTAACTCTTAACTTCCCCTATGGAAATTGGTGGGCACCCAGAGTTTAGGAAGGAAAACAATAAACTCCGAGTCAGTCATGTGACTGGTGTGAGAACTCAAAACAGTTTATTTATCTTTAAAATCAAAATAGATGAACATTTTTAAACTCAGTTCGCAATGCTTTTAAAAATGAGACTACCATAAGGCCTCCCGCACATACACACAATGCAAACGCAGAATCAGAGGAGATTTCTCCTTATGATAGTCAAAGATGCTTGATACGCATTAAAAAGAACATTTGATATTATTACTAGTGCATAGTGTAGGAAAAATTCATTTCGAAAGTAGAATATAAATCTTAGCCAACATATCCGAACTATGCCTACTATAGCTAACTATGTTCAATAGCAGGTTACCGCCACATTCCATAGCAGGTTATACAACTAAAACCGTACAAATCTCGTATTGTTTCTTTGGATTTCCAACGAATGATCAGGCCAAGGAACTTCCCATTGCCACATGAGAATGCCTCTGGATTGACATCCCCGAGAACCAAACCGGATCTCTACCAACACAAGGCCGGGTTACCCCTAACTGAGTAACAACTGACTGAATATGCCATCCCCCGGTCCTTTGGGACCTTTCAACCGAGCGCTCGTAATCAATTCACACAATCATAATGTGTTTTCAACATGAGTAAGTATCTGGGCTCCATACCATGATACCACCCTTTTCCAGAAGGAAATGTACATATCCTAAAGGGCGCTACCCCTCATAACCTTGCTGCATCTTTCCTGTTTTGACCATTCCCGAGGTGTGAGGTTCGACGAAGTCACGTCCACAAAAACATACTTTATACAAAAGCCATGCTTTGGGTCAACAAATGATCATAGAAATGATCACCAGGATAGACGATCAAATAAACGATCCATCACAAATAATCAACACAATGATCATTTCACAGCAACACTCAGCTTGTCACATTACCAAATTGGGAATATATCGCTGATAACATTCAACTACATAACCTCTGAGCTCGTACGTCTCAAAGAAGGGTGTTAAGCTAAAAGAATAAATTCTTCGCCACCAACAGAAATATATTTGAAAGAAATCTGCTTTATATCTCAATTTGTAATGTCAGACATACAATCCATACAAGTCTGTTCCGGGCTCGGACAAAACCGAAGGCACTTACAAAGAAGTCCTTGCAATCCGGATATCCACAATCCTGATCGGATTTCCCATCACATATGGAGAACTCAATACCGGAGCAACTCGATGCAGAGTCAATCGACAGGTCATCCTATCGCTCTCGCAAATACCGGGTCTTCAACACCGATCTTCAAATGCAATTCATAAGGACGTATCACATATTCGAAATGGGTTATACGACCCCATGGTCCTTTCCCGGTTAACCCGAATAGTGAGCGCTTATTCAAAAATAAGTGTGGCATTCAAATTCAATCAAATCACATCAAATACCCATTCAAAGGGAAATATTGACAGTCGATTATTGAACTATCAATGGATATGCACACATCACCAGATTCCAAATAATTTTCCAAATTATTTATTTTCCAAAATATCTTTACAAGATATATAATTTCAACACTTCAAAAATAAATCAATATTTATTTTTAAACAAATTCCACTTTCTCATATAATTCCATAACGAATTTATATTTCAAAATATCCATGCATATGATTTCAATTATTCATTTCAATTTATCTTCAAAAAGATAAATTCTCAAAACGTTTCATTTCACATTGGAAAAACATTTCCATACTTATTTATTCATAAGTAATTCACAAATTTTATTTATTTTCAACCTTTGGAAAATATTCAATATTCTTAAATCGAGATTAAGTATATATTTCATTCTTTAAGGAAATCATTCTCTTAAACATATTTATTTGGGCCAAAACGAATGTTACGTAAAACATCGTTACGACAACCCAAAATCTCTAGTATAGGGATTTGAAATTAAAATAGATATATAAATCCCAATACTATACAAAACATTTCCTTTCGGAAATCATTTACTATAACAACAGTGTTATAGTCCACCATTTCCTTCTATTTCTCGAAAACGTTTATTTCAACAATGAATGTTGAAATCTATGGTTTCGAATCTCAATGCATTTAAAACATCGTTAGATCGTTTTAATTCTATTTAAAACATCAAATCTAATCACTTTCTTTAACATATTATTCACTATTCAAAAACGTGAATATACTACATTAATCTAACTTTCATCACTTCTATTCATTTTATTTCAAAGGATTATTCACAGTCAAAAATGTGAATATAACTTCATTAATAGGTTTCAACAATTTACTTATCAGAATAAGTCATTTGCGGATTTATAAAACAACGTTTATAAATTCCTTTTCTATTTGTTTTATAACTACTTCCTTTTATAAATCTCCTTTATTAACATATCTCAATTCATATCTCATGATATACTAGAAATTCATATTATAAGTGAAACATTTATAATTTATTCGTTTACAAGAATCGTTCTTTTAAACATCCCAATTTATAAATCTTATAATTTACAAGATTCATGTATTTACCCAAATCTAGTCTTTTAATAACTTTACAAATTTTATAAACCTACTGCTTATAAAATTCGATTTATAACTTCACCGTTTATAATTCTATAAATTTCATTCATTTATGAAATTCATTCACAATTTATTCTAACACTTATAAAACTCGTTTTATAACTCAAATATTTTAATTTATAAATTATCAATTTGTAAATCTTATATAAATCAATTTATACTATTATTTTAAAACATCTTTAATCCCTTTTATAATTCCATCATTCTGATTTATAAAATAATTAAATTTCATAAATTCTATTTTTTAAACTTTTCACAATAAATTCTAAAATTCCGATTTAACTATTTTATAAAATCATTAGCATCATATTCTCAAAAATCAGTTTTTAACTATATTTCTCAAAAATCATAATTTTTATATAACATTAAAATTATACGTTTATTTATTTAAAATGGATCAATTCCAAAAATATTTTATAAACGTATACTTTCAAAAATCACTTTAAAATCATTTTAAAATTCCAAAATTTGGTCCAATGATACTACACACCAAATAGTCAATCACGACTACAACGACATCATATATCGATATGATAATCCATCAAATATCAAAATATCTGAAATCAAATAAATATTGTTGAGGAATCCAGTTGGATCCCTCCAACCTGTTTTCCTGCATCCACAAACATTAGCACAATACCAATTCCGCTCCAGTACGAAATTATCGCGTTATATGGGATTTTAAATATTATCCGCTTAATAGACGGCGCAATAGGGTCTCATCCGCTAAAAAATGCGGGGAATCAACAACTGCAATATATACATATGCCAATATATATATATATATTGATATTATATATAATACCAATTTCACTGTTTATGAAATATTCGCGGTATATGTTTTTATTAAATAACATCCGCTTACTAACGGCGCATAATGTCTATTTTAACAATCAATAGATATCAATCATCATTCAAACATGCATTCAAATATTTTAAACCTAACTATTTAAAATAAAAATCGAAACTGATTCGATTGAGTGAGAAGTTCTCACCTTGATTTTATTTCGTTTTTAGCGATTTATTTCGAATAAAATTAAACGGACGTTTAATTTTACCCGAAATTCTCACTAACTCCAAATGACTCCAATCCAATTCCATCGCGTAGTGCTCGTCCATACGATTCCAACGCAACTGGTTTCGCGCGTTTTCGACCTCGTATGAAAAAGTTATGATTTTTCAAAGATTGCACGATTTTTATATACACAAATTTACACATTTTTATTAAAAATTTTAACCTACAGCTATCATCCACCATCCATTCCTTTCTTCCTTCAGATCTGGCCGTGCAACACCCCCATCTCCTTCACGCGCAACCTACAGCTTCAACACCGCAACCATGAACCCATCAACACCTAATTAGGGTTTAATTTTGCCTCCTCCACGCGCGTTCTAGCATGATCAGGATACACCATTTCGAAGCCCTCACCTCCCTCCACGTTCGGCCAGAGCATAGGCCAACTCGGCCCCTCCTCCTCTCTCGATTTGTGTGCGCAACGCGTGCACTTCATCTCCAATTTGCCGTTGATCCATGAAGCTTTTCGCGATCTTGACCGTTGATATTAAAGATCTCATCGAGCTCTTCAAGATTGTAGTTGAGAGTTTCTGTTAAAAGTGAATGGATTTGGAGATTTGAGGGGAAGAAGTTGGAACAATTTCGGCCTTTGAAACCTGGGTGGCGGCTGCAACGTTTAGGGTTAGGTTTGTTTTTTTTTTTTTGAGTGAGGGGCTATTTATAAGAAAATCGACCGACACTATTCATCCCGGAAATTCCGAACTCCGATTCACGCGCCGTAACCAGCGTTTCTAGGGTTTACCCCGCATTCCGGACACAATGGAACAGGTTTCGGAAGTTAATTCGGACATCTGTGCGAGTTATGGCTATAAACGTTCGATTTAAATTAAACCGATTTAAACGATTTTCTAGGCGTTTTAATTTGTACCGGACAAACGGTAAATTCAATTGACTTGAAATTTGAAACCTTACAATAATATCACATTACGGATCCGATGAAACTGGTTTCGTCGAAATCCGAGATTTTTTGAAAAATGGCTATTTTAACTCGCCAAATTAAATTTGAAAATAATTCAATGCGTTTCGAGCTGCCACGATCAAACGATAACTCCAATTGACACGAAAATTGAAATCCGGTAATAACTAACTATTACGGATCCAATGGAGCTGGTCACGTTCAATTCTGAGACTGTTCAAAAATTGACTATTTTCACTAGTCAATTTTAATATTAAAATATTCAATTTTCACAATTTAACTCTTAATTCGATTTTAAAAGTTCTAAAATATCTTTCTAACTTCAATATAATAAAATAAAATTTTACAAATCATTTTCAATCATATTTAACCCAAATTTCAATTATTTCCATAATTTAACATATTAAATTATCGATTTAATTATTCAATTAAATCCAATTATTCAAAATAAAATTCATTTGACTTATAAATTTCACTTATTAATATTTAAAATTAATTAAATATCCAAATTTTAATTAATAAAAATCCTGGGTCGTCACAATCTTCCCCCCTTAAAAGAATTTCGTCCTCGAAATTAACAAGTAAGAAATGTTACAGAATCTATTAACTTTCCATAAATCCATAGTTAAATTTCTTACAATACTTTACTAAGTTTCAAATCATACTTAGTTTTCTTGTCAAAAACAACTACTATCGTTTAACTTTCAATTTCAAATCAAAGTTAAAATTTTCAAAATTTTCCAATTTTCTCAAATTTTTCTAACGCCTTAAATTTTCGGAAAAATTCGCCATAGTCTCCTTTGCGCGGCTCGATCCGAAAAAAAAATGACAGTATATATATCACAAATATACATCTCATCAAGTAATGAGGCATCCCGCAGGGAAAAAAGTATAAAAGTACGATATTTAATCAGAGATATGTACCTTATATTTTATTAGCAAGCATATACGGCTAATATAGCGCGAAAGCGAGCTCCAAATGCGAAGCAAACGCGATCCGCACCTACTAAACACTCAACAAACAACATGAGAACCATGTATATAGACAATAGTATCGATATACAACATATATCAACATAGTAACTATATATGTCAACATAGCAATTGAAACAAAAGCACTATATTCAACCATCAACCAACTAGCATTCATTTTCAATTAGTTTATATTCACTAATTCATATTCAAGTTGGTTCACTTCCAAATCAAATTCAATTTTATTTAAGATTCATTTAACTTCCAATTGAATTTCAATTACTATAGCTTTCAATTTCATTAACTCAATTTCATTAACACTTAATGAATTATATACAATCAACTAACAACCATATAACAACCAATATATATTGATTACAACCAAATTCCTTTGGTTTAATTATTCAACCATCACTTTCAATTGGTTTTAATTAAATTGATTTTCATTCAACTATTCAACTTCCAATAACATTAGATTTTTAATGAATTAACACTTATATTCATTATTTCATATCAACTTAAATTTACATTCAATTGATTTAATTAAATTGATTTTCATTCAATGCATATATTCAATTCAATTTCCAAAGTTGAATTTCATTCATATAACTCAAGTTCATATCCATCACTTAACTTTATTAATTTACTTTGATACTAATATCAACTTCATTCAATATCCCTTAAGTTATATTCCATTTAACTTTAAATTCATTTTTATTTACAACTCATATTCATAAATATACTCATATAGTTTCACTTCTTATATATATATATATAAGTTTATTTCACAATTGTAAATCACTTTAATTATAATTCATTCTTATAATTCATTTGCTTATACAATTATTCTTCAATTTAGATTATTCAAACAACTAAACAATCAACTTATATACTTTAATAATTCTGAAAAATTATTTCTTTATATACAAAATATAATCAAGGCAAAATTATTTCATTTACCCATTCTAAAACAATATTGTGCCGAATTGTTCTGTTCAAGTGTTTAGAAACCCCTTCGGCATAGTTGTACATACCGTGCTGACGAAGGTTCATATGCCACTCAATAAACCAATCATCACAATATAAAACAATTTTATATTCACTAACATATACGCTCTCATAGCTATTATTACACTCAAACTCTTTCTAGAGTACTGCTGACTCTATCTCTAATGAGTAATACCCAACAGAACCATGGTTGTCGCTTAACCATATGCTCTGATACCACATTATCAGAACCCGATTCTTCGACTTTCGAAAATTCAACATCGATACTCACTTTATCGACTGTCTAGCAATCGAACGACGGAAAACCGAACACTTAGGGTTTTAAGAAGAAGAAAAGAAAGAAGAAGAGATAAGAAGATAGAAAATAGAGAGGAAAGAAAATAGAAAATAGAACGGAACGGAACACAACACAACAATATCAGAATCTCACAATTCGCAGCGGAACAACATATAATAATAAATGAATAATCTTTAAACAAAGAACTATATCAGTTATTACATTTTATACATTACATTTCATTACATCATATCATCAGAGTGTACAACAACAACAAACAGTACAGCGGAAAAAGAAATACTATATACTAGTAATACGCCATGCCATCCAGCTTGCCTCCAGCAATTCCAGAATATCCTGATAAACCTAACTCTTAACTGCCCGTGTGGAAATTGGTGGGCACCCAGAGTTTAGGAAGGAAAACAATAAACTCCGAGTCAGTCATGTGACTGGTGTGAGAACTCAAAACAGTTTATTTATCTTTAAAATCAAAATAGATGAACATTTTTAAACTCAGTTCGCAATGCTTTTAAAAATGAGACTACCGTAAGGCCTCCCGCACACACACACAATGCAAACGCAGAATCGGAGGAGATTTCTCCTTATGATAGTCAAAGATGCTTGATACACATTAAAAAGAACATTTGATATTATTACTAGTGCATAGTGTAGGAAAAATTCATTTCGAAAGTAGAACATAAATCTTAGCCAACATAGACATTCCGAACTATGCCTACTATAGCTAACTATGTTCAATAGCAGGTTACCGCCACATTCGATAGCAGGTTATACAACTAAAACCGTACAAGTCTCGTATTGTTTCTTTGGATTTCCAACGAATGATTAGGCCAAGGAACTTCCCATTGCCACATGAGAATGCCTCTGGATGGACATCCCCGAGAACCAAACCGGATCTCTACCAACACAAGGCCGGGTTACCCCTAACTGAGTAAAAACTGACCGAATATGCCATCCCCCGGTCCTTTGGGACCTTTCAACCGAGCGCTCGTAATCAATTCACACAATCATAAAGTGTTTTCAACATGAGTAAGTATCTGGGCACCATACCACGATACCACCCTTTTCTAGAAGGAAATGCACATATCCTAAAGGGCGCTACCCCTCATAACCTTGCTGCATCTTTCCTGTTTTGACCATTCCCGAGGTGTGAGGCTCGACGATGTCACGTCCACAAAAACATACTTTATACAAAAGCCATGCTTTGGGTCAACAAATGATCATAGAAATGATCACCAGGATAGACGATCAAATAAACGATCCATCACAAATAATCAACACAATGATCATTTCACAGCAACACTCAGCATGTCACATTACCAAATTGGGAATATATCGCTGATAACATTCAACTACATAACCTCTGAGCTCGTACGTCTCAGAGAAGGGTGTTAAGCTAAAAGAAAAAATTCTCCGCCACCAACAAAAATATATTTGAAAGAAATCTGCTTTATATCTCAATTTGTAATGTCAGACATACAATCCATACAAGTCTGTTCCGGGCTCGAACAAAACCGAAGGCACTTACAAAGAAGTCCTTGCAATCCGGATATCCACAATCCTGATCGGATTTCCCATCACATATGGAGAACTCAATACCGGAGCAACTCGGTGCAGAGTCAATCGACAGGTCATCCTATCGCTCTCGCAAATACCGGGTCTTCAACACCGATCTTCAAATGCAATTCATAACGACGTATCACATATTCGGAATGGGTTATACGACCCCATGGTCCTTTCCCGGTTAACCCGAATAGTGAGCGCCTATTCAAAAATAAATGTGGCATTCAAATTCAATCAAATCACATCAAATACCCATTCAAAGGGAAATATTGATAGTCGATTATTGAACTATCAATGGATATGCACACATCACCAGATTCCAAATAATTTTCCAAATTATTTATTTCCAAAATATCTTTACGAGATATATAATTTCAACACTTCAAAAATAAATCAATATTTATTTTTAAACAAATTCCACTTTCTCATATAATTCCATAACGAATTTATATTTCAAAATATCCATGCATATGATTTCAATTATTCATTTCAATTTATCTTCAAAAAGATAAATTCTCAAAACGTTTTATTTCACATTGGAAAAACATTTCCATACTTATTTATTCATAAGTAATTCACAAATTTTATTTATTTTCAACCTTTGGAAAATATTCAATATACTTAAATCGAGATTAAGTATATATTTCATTCTTTAAGGAAATCATTCTCTTAAACATATTTATTTGGGCCAAAACGAATGTTACGTAAAACATCGTTACGACAACCCAAAATATCTAGTATAGGGATTTGAAATTAAAATAGATATATAAATCCCAATACTATACAAAACATTTCCTTTCGGAAATCATTTACTATAACAACAGTGTTATAGTCCACCATTTCCTTCTATTTCTCGAAAACGTTTATTTCAACAATGAATGTTGAAATCTATGGTTTCGAATCTCAATGCATTTAAAACATCGTTAGATCGTTTTAATTCTATTTAAAACATCAAATCTAATCACTTTCTTTAACATATTATTCACTATTCAAAAACGTGAATATACTACATTAATCTAACTTTCATCACTTCTATTCATTTTATTTCAAAGGATTATTCACAGTCAAAAATGTGAATATAACTTCATTAATAGGTTTCAACAATTTACTTATCAGAATAAGTCGTTTGCGGATTTATAAAACAACGTTTATAAATTCCTTTTCTATTTGTTTTATAACTACTTCCTTTTATAAATCTCCTTTATTAACATATCTCAATTCATATCTCATGATATACTAGAAATTCATATTATAAGTGAAACACTTATAATTTATTCGTTTACAAGAATCGTTCTTTTAAACATCCCAATTTATAAATCTTATAATTTACAAGATTCATTTATTTACCCAAATCTAGTCTTTTAATAACTTTACAAATTTTATAAACCTACTGCTTATAAAATTGGATTTATAACTTCACCGTTTATAATTCTATAAATTTCATTCATTTATGAAATTCATTCACAATTTATTCTAACACTTATAAAACTCGTTTTATAACTCAAATATTTTTAATTTATAAATTATCAATTTGTAAATCTTATATAAATCAATTTATACTATTATTTTAAAACATCTTTAATCCCCTTTATAATTCCATCATTCTGATTTATAAAATAATTAAATTTCATAAATTCTATTTTTTAAACTTTTCACAATAAATTCTAAAATTCCGATTTAACTATTTTATAAAATCATTAGCATCATATTCTCAAAAATCAGTTTTTAACTATATTTCTCAAAAATCATAATTTTTATATAACATTAAAATTATACGTTTATTTATTTAAAATGGATTAATTCCAAAAATATTTTATAAACATATACTTTGAAAAATCACTTTAAAATCATTTTAAAATTCCAAAATTTGGTCCAATGATGCTACACACCAAATAGTCAATCACGACTACAACGACATCATATATCGATATGATAATCCATCAAATATCAAAATATCTGAAATCAAATAAATACTGTTGAGGAATCCAGTTGGATCCCTCCAACCTGTTTTCCTGCATCCACAAACATTAGCACAATACCAATTCCGCTCCAGTACGAAATTATCGCGGTATATGGGATTTTAAATATTATCCGCTTAATAGACGGCGCAATAGGGTCTCATCCGCTAAAAAATACGGGGAATCAACAACTGCAATATATACATATGCCAATATATATATATATTGATATTATATATAATACCAATTTCACTGTTTATGAAATATTCGCGGTATATGTTTTTATTAAATAACATCCGCTTACTAACGGCGCATAATGTCTATTTAAACAATCAATAGATATCAATCATCATTCAAACATGCATTCAAATATTTTAAATCTAACTATTTAAAATAAAAATCGAAACTGATTCGATTGAGTGAGAAGTTCTCACCTTGATTTTATTTCGTTTTTAGCGATTTATTTCGAATAAAATTAAACGGACGTTTAATTTTAACCGAAATTCTCACTAACTCCAAACGACTCCAATCCAATTCCATCGCGTAGTGCTCGTCCATACGATTCCAACGCAACTGGTTTTGCGCGTTTTCGACCTCGTATGAAAAAGTTATGATTTTTCAAAGATTGCACGATTTATATATACACAAATTTACACATTTTTATTAAATTTTTTAACCTACAGCTATCATCCACCATCCATTCCTTTCTTCCTTTAGATCTGGCCATGCAACACCCCCATCTCCTTCACGCGCAACCTACAGCTTCAACACCGCAACCATGAACCCATCAACACCTAATTAGGGTTTAATTTTGCCTCCTCCACGTCGCGTTCTAGCATGATCAGGATACACCATTTCGAAGCCCTCACCTCCCTCCACTGTAACAACCCGATATTCGCGTCAATTCATAATCGACGTTAAAACGATTTATATTTTCGTCAATTTCCGTTTTGAAGTTTTTAAAATTTGAATTAAAATTTAAATTACAAATTGTTATAAAGTTTGAGGGGCTTTGATTTTTTTTTAAATAGTGGTCCACCTTTCTTTTATTTTGGGCCGAGACAATTGTTTAAGCAATAAACCCATTCTCTCCCCTTACCCATTTCCATTTTTAAACCCTAACCTAAGATAATCGAGAGGAGCAAATAATGGCGGCATCTCCCTGCTCATCTTCATTCATTCTCTTCGTTCGAGAATTAGGGCTTCATCAATTAATGGCCGCTCGCCCTCGCGCTCGTTCATCTTCGCTTCCGTTCGTGGCAAAGGTGAGTTTGCTCACATCTAATTCTTGGCTCGAGTTATTTGTGTGTTTTGTCGCTTGAATTCTTGGATGATTATTGCTTCGAATTTTAGTGATTTCGATTTGAACTTGTGTGATTTTTACTCACATCTATTTCTACTTGGTTTTCTCGGCATTGTTTTGTTGAGATGTTGATGTATTCGATTTTGCTCGATGTTGATAAAAATTTTATGACTTCGGCAATTACAGTAGTCGGTTGCGAATTGGGTTTGACCATATGGATTTGACTTGTTTTGCCTTGTGCCTTAGATAGTCTGACCACTGCGTTTCATATGTAATGCTGCTCTAATTGAAAATCTGAGGCCAATTTCTTATTCTCAGGCCAATTGATTTTCTTGTTGTTTCATGTTTCCCTTACTGAAAATGCATTTGAAAGTTTGAAATCTTTCACCCCTACAGAAACAAATACATATAGTGTTGTATGTTTGGAATAGAAGCCCATCTCTGTGCCATTATTCTGGACAAACAATTAATTATATATAAGCTTGCCTATGTACTTGCCTGAGATAAACAACATGTTGTAAATTCCTGGCCAACTGTTCTAGTCGAAACTTGTGTAAATTGTCTTGCTTATTAGTACAACTGAAGTTATGTTGAAAGTTGAAGTTCCATTTATGAACATAAATATACCTGCTGTTATCTATAGGTATCACTGCACCTAATGCCGAGCACATATTTGTGCTGTTGTCAGGCTATATTAAATGTGGGTTAGCTTTGAGATTTGTTGTTTTCTAGATTTCAATTTATTGATTTCTAAATATTTGCTGCTTGACCTTTGATTGGTTGAAGCTCTGTTTGCCTGGTTCACCTCTGTTGATTTCATTGGGACTGACACTGCTCAGTTGCTTGTATCAACCCCATTTCCAGGTTACATGTAATCTTGTTGAAGTTGTTGAACTAGTGTTCTTGTGGTTTGCTGTAGCAATTCATCACACTTGAATTGCATTTGAGTTTCTTTTCAAATCCATCTTCTTGCTTCTTACTACTATGTGCACTTGATTTAGTTGTACACTTACTGTGAACATTCCATATCATGCCCCTGATATTGTGCATATCATTTTTACCATTATGTCATTCAGTTTGTATTATTATTTCATCATGCTTGCTGTTTGACCTGCTGCACTATATGTTGTGTTGCCATCTCCTTGGTATTTGCAGTTCTCTACTGCCCCTTTAACTTGCTTATGCTCCCTGGAGACGTAGCATTCATTCTTTACTCCTTTGATTTGTCGCAGTCGTTGTACTGCATATATTGGGGACTGTCCAATTGAGTTAGTTCACTGATGCATTCATTTGCATATCACTCGATTGCCCCTTTTATTACATGTTCTTCAAGACAGATTGCATACCATTGCATTGTTGGTCTTGTAATTATGTCTCGGTGGTGCATTGTATTTGTTGTCGGTTCTTTACTTTTTGAACCTGTCTTTGAGATGTACTGTGACTATCTATTTTATATGTTGCAGTCTTGAGTTTCTTGTAATGGCCATGTGTGTCTGTTGCACTACATAGTAGCCATGTTGGTGCATTTTGTCGTGTTGGGCCACCATGTCAGTGCTTTATTAACCTGGTTAGCATGCAGTTCCATGTTGCCATTTCTATATCCATTTTGTTAAGGTGCTGTTCGTTATGTACATTCAAATGTGTACATATTTTTCTTTCATTTGGTGGAAGTTTTAACTGTTGCCATCATGTACAGTCTGTTGTACATTGCTCTTCATATTATTGCATTGGGTCCTTATTCCTTTTAGTTCATACTGTATATCTTTGTGTGCTAGTTGCCATGCACATTCTCCATGTCTGCCTTCTTGACCACTGAGGTCGTGGTATTTGATATTTGAATCTTCATTGATTTCGGTTCGTTGATCATTGGGTACATCGTCACTGTTGTGGCAGGGCAGTGCACGCAAGCGTGAACTGTAGCCACACGGTATTCATTGGGTACATCATCACTGTAGTGGTAAGGCAGTGCACGCAAGCGCGAACTGCTGCCACACGGTATGGTTTTATGATATCTATCTTGTTTTGATTAATTGATCTTTTGCATATTCCATATGCTGTAGTGGCGAGGCAGTGCACGCGTGCGTGTACTGCAGCCCTACTCGACTTAATATTTTAATTGATATTTAAATGTTTTGAACTGTTTTGTTTATTTCAATTCAATATTCGGAATTGCATTCTGATTTCGTTTAAATTACTGTCGTCTAATTATTATTTGATTATTACTGCCTCTATGCACTAATAACTGAGTTTGAATTAGACTGACCCGGGTATTATTTTCTTTTGAATTTAATACTCGGGTCAGACCGAGTATTTCAGGTTGTAGATATTCTGCTTTGGGTTGCTGCTAGAGCTATGAAGTTCTTTCATATCTTTTGGAGTAGTCGTCGTCATTTGTAGTAGTCTGTAAAATTGTATAGGAAGATATGTATTCATGTATATTAAATACGTTAATGTACTTGTATATGTAACTTCCTTAGTCGACTGTTGTAGTTGTATCATATGTACCGTGTCATATGTATTGTATCAAATGTATTGTAACTGACATCAGTTATTGTATATATGAGACTTTCTGTTTGATTTGTGTTCCGCATTATATTATCTGTGTGAAATTTTATATTTACTGTTCTAAACTATTACGAACCATCGTAGTTCGTTTTATACTGGAATTGGGGTATGTCGATGGGAGAAAATAAATCAGAAATGAAAAATGAAAGAAAATATATTTATATACCACTCCCATTGAGATAACCAATACTAGTATAAGGCCTAACTATTGATGGTTGCTCCTCGACAGCCTTATTCTCCGTGCGAGTTGACAGCACTACACCGTAGTGTTCTTGGCTAGCGTGGGTATAGAGGTGGGGCGTCACAGCTTGGTATCAGAGCCTGGAGTTTAGAACAAATATAAAACATGACTTAGATAGTACATGTGTTACAACTATTTGTCGATGTTTAATCTCACATTTTTATTTAAAATCATTTTTGATTTGTTAGGTATGAATTCCTAACTCTTATTCATGAGCATTGCTGCTATTCTTCGTTGCACATGCTCATTTGGGTTTGCACTGCTAAGTATCATTGTGTATATGCTTTACCAAGTTGCATACTGCTGCAACTCGTACCCACTTCAATTTGAACTCGCATTGTTTATTCGAACTGCTTTATATATGCATTCTTGTCTCTGATTCGTGTACTTAATGCAGTCTCCATACAATTGGGTTTTTGGGTATCAATCTTTGAGACAAATTGCATTTCAATTGTCGACTCTGTCTGCTTATCCATGGTTTTTGGTTTTCATGTGCCTCTCTCTGATAGTTTTAAAATTTCTTTGGTATAAAAGAAATTGTCTTGGACTTTGCCTTGTCGATATCGACGTTGACTTGACTTTTACTTTTGTTAAAGTCATTCATGCATTTATGCTCGTTTTGCTTCGTTTTTCCAATTGTTGATCGATTCTTCTTTTCCGATTAGTTGTTATCACCTTTGTCGACTTTGATAACTTCTATTTCAGGAATGTTTGGGTATTCCTACTTTGATGGATTTGTAATCGAATTCTTTGGATTTTATTCACGTCTTCGAATGTGAATCTTAGTGAATTGATTTGGTTTTCGAATTTAATCGATTCTTGATTATTTCCCGATTTGTTGCTATCATTTATTAGCAACTTTGATGACCTTTTCTTCGGGATTTTTGTGAACATACCTTTCGATGAATTCGGTATCGATTTCTTTGGATTCTATTCACGTCTTCGTATGTGAATTCTTGTGATTTATTGTTTCTACAATCATTTTTGTGATTTGTCATTTTAAAAATATAAAGGTTTCAATACTAGTAGTAAATATCAAAACTCTTTTATCAAAATGTTTTCAACTCTATTTTCAATATAAAACTCTTTTTCTCAAACCGTTTTCTAATCTACTAGTATATACAAGCCTTTACCTCACTCGGATGAGAAATCTAATTAAACGGCTTAGTAAAACAAGTGGTATGAAACGCTTGCGTTTGCTTCGTCGGTTAATTCTTGGACTTGTTCGATTGAACCTCATGTGACAATTTTCTAGTGAAGATTTACAATTTGTTCGTAAATATTTAAGTTAAGCAAGTGGTTATGGGACATGAAGCTAAACTTTTATATTTACTAACTTAGTGTAATTGACACTTCTCGTTGATCATGACGATCATTTTTACGGTTAGACTAGGCCTCATCGGTGTGATTTCGTCTCACACATATCTCTTCGGCTTTGAGGATTGTCTAGACACCATTTGTGTGATTTCGTTCACACATACCTTTTCGGTTAGACTAGGCCTCATCGGTGTGATTTCGTCTCACACATATCTCTTGGGCTTTGAGGATTGTCTAGACACCATTTGTGTGATTTCATTCACACATACTTTTCTTTTGATTGCGAGGTTAGTCTTGACCTCAATCTGTGTGATTCCGACTCACACATGTGGGGTAGCGCCCCACGGTCTTCGGGCCATTCGTGTGTCAAAATTAATGGCTTGCAACCATGAGATAGCGTCTCGCTATGCGTTGCACGTGCTGGTGATTTTCATGCTCATGTGTAGGTGAGATTCCGTACTCCCGTTCTCGCTTTGCGTTGCACGTGTTGATGATTTTTCATGCTCGCGTGTAGGTGAGATTCCGTGCTCCCGTTCTCGCTATGCGTTGCACGTGTTGGTGATTTTCATGCTCATGTGTAGGTGAGATTCCGTGCTCCCGTTCTCACTTTGCGTTGCATGTGTTGATGATTTTTCATGCTCGCGTGTAGGTGAGATTCCGTGCTCCCGTTCTCGCTTTGCGTTGCACGTGTTGGTGATTTTCATGCTCGCGTGTAGGTGAGATTCCGTGCTCCCGTTCTCGTTATGCGTTGCACGTGCTGATGAATTGTCATGCTCGCATGTAGGTGAGTTTTCGTGCTCCCGTTCTCGCTTTGCGTTACATGTGCTGATGAGTTTTCATGCTCGCGTGTAGGTGAGTTTTCGTGCTCCCGTTCTCGTTATGCGTTACATGTGTTGATGAATTTTCATGCTCGCGTGTAGGTGAGTTTTCATACTCTCCTTCGAGTTTTCATACTCCGTTTGAGTTTTCATACTCTCCTTCGAGTTTTCATACTCTGTTTGAGTTTTCATACTCTGTTCGAGTTTTCATACTCCGTTTGAGTTTTCGTACTCTCCTTCGAGTTTTCATACTCCGTTTGAGTTTTCATACTCTCCTTCGAGTTTTCATACTCTGTTCGAGTTTTCATACTCCGTTTGAGTTTTCACACTCTACTTCGAGTTTTCATACTCCGTCTGAGTTTTCATACTCTCCTTCGAGTTTTCATACTCCGTTTGAGTTTTCATACTCCGTTCGAGTTTTCATACTCCCGTTCGAGTTTTCATACTCTTATCTTGTGATTTCTGGATTTCTTGTGTAGATTTCTAGAATTTGTGCTTCACCAATTTTCGTGATTTCTATTGATAAGTTTTATCAATTCTTGTGCATTGGTGAATTCGTGTGTCATTGACTTGTTATGAGTACAAGTTTAGGGTATGATATCCCTTTCTATCTTTGAGAAGATTCTTGTGACACTTTTGATGAATGAAAATCCACTTATCGAAGTTGCTACTGATATCGCTGTTTTAATCACGTGTTTTAAAAATTGTTTCAAAATAAAAATCATTTTCAAAATTTTATACTTTACGCTTTCAAAAGAATGAGGAAGCGATTTAAACGTTTCAGCAAAATCGAGGACTATGACCCCTTTCTTTTACTGATTCGTTTAATTCCGGACTTGTCCGTTTGAGGGTGAAAATTTGTAAATTCCTTTTATAAAATTAAGAGAATATTTTGCGATTGTATTGCCCATTGAGTGCTTTAAGAATTCTGGTCGATGCGCTTGATCAACGTTATCGATAGGAATCTCCTAGACGCTTTGATGAGACAATCAGACACAATAAATTGAATTTTAAAATGTTATTTTAAAATACACAGTTTTGACTTTGAGCAACATTCTATTCACATCATTGCTTCGGGGGTTGAGCGCCTTCGAAATAAAGATGTTTCTCTTGTGAAGTTCTGTGACTCTCAAATCCTAAGGATTTCACTTAGGAATCCGGAGAATCCATCGAGCAAACACGTTCAGCCTTACTTTTTCCTGCTCTACAGGGTGAACTTCCTATTTCAAAATTCTCCATCTTGTGTCGTTGTGTTTTGGGGTTGTTACCTTTTGCCCATTTATTTCTTAAGATTGCGAGGACGCAATTACTTTAAGGAGGGGAGTCTGTAACAACCCGATATTCGCGTCAATTCATAATCGACGTTAAAACGATTTATATTTTCGTTAATTGCCATTTTGAAGTTTTTAAAATTTGAATTAAAATTTAAATTTCAAATTGTTATAAAGTTTGAGGGGCTTTGATTTTTTTTAAATAGTGGTCCACCTTTCTTTTATTTTGGGCCGAGACAATTGTTTAAGCAATAAACCCGTTCTCTCCCCTTACCCATTTCCATTTTTAAACCCTAACCTAAGATAATCGAGAGGAGCAAATAATGGCGGCATCTCCCAGCTCGTCTTCATACGTTCTCCTTCGTTCGAGAATTAGGGCTTCATCAATTAATGGCCGCTCGCCCTCGCGCTCATTCATCTTTGCTTCCGTTCGTGGCAAAGGTGAGTTTGCTCACATCTAATTCTTGGCTCGAGTTATTTGTGTGTTTTGTCGCTTGAATTCTTGGATGATTATTGCTTCGAATTTTAGTGATTTCGATTTGAACTTGTGTGATTTTTACTCACATCTATTTCTACTTGGTTTTCTCGGCACTGTTTTGTTGAGATGTTGATGTATTCGATTTTGCTCGATGTTGATAAAAATTTTATGACTTCGGCAATTACAGTAGTCGGTTGCGAATTGGGTTTGACCATGTGGATTTGACTTGTTTTGCCTTGTGCCTTAGATAGTCTGACCACTGCGTTTCATATGTAATGCTGCTCTAATTGAAAATATGAGGCTAATTTCTTATTCTCAGGCCAATTGATTTTCTTGTTGTTTCATGTTTCCCTTACTGAAAATGCATTTGAAAGTTTGAAATCTTTCACCCCTACAGAAACAAATACATATAGTGTTGTATGTTTGGAATAGAAGCCCATCTCTGTGCCATTATTCTGGACAAACAATTAATTATATATAAGCTTGCCTCTGTACTTGCCTGAGATAAACAACATGTTGTAAATTCCTAGCCAACTGTTCTAGTCGAAACTTGTGTAAATTGTCTTGCTTATTAGTACAACTGAAGTTATGTTGGAAGTTGAAGTTCCATTTATGAACATACATATACCTGCTGTTATCTATAGGTATCACTGCACCTAATGCCGAGCACATATTTGTGCTGTTGTCAGGCTATATTAAATGTGGGTTAGCTTTGAGATTTGTTGTTTTCTAGATTTCAATTTATTGATTTCTAAATATTTGCTGCTTGAACTTTGATTGGTTGAAGCTCTGTTTGCCTGGTTCACCTCTGTTGATTTCATTGGTGACTGACACTGCTCAGTTGCTTGTATCAACCCCATTTCCAGGTTACATGTAATCTTGTTGAAGTTGTTGAACTAGTGTTCTTGTGGTTTGCTGTAGCAATTCATCACACTTGAATTGCATTTGAGTTTCTTTTCAAATCCATCTTCTTGCTTCTTACTACTATGTGCACTTGATTTAGTTGTACACTTACTGTGAACATTCCATATCATGCCCCTGATATTGTGCATATCATTTTTACCATTATGTCATTCAGTTTGTATTATTATTTCATCATGCTTGCTATTTGACCTGCTGCACTATATGTTGTGTTGCCATCTCCTTGGTATTTGCAGTTCCCTACTGCCCCTTTAACTTGCTTATGCTCCCTGGAGACGTAGCATTCATTCTTTACTCCTTTGATTTGTCGCAGTCGTCGTACTGCATAGATTGGGGACTGTCCAATTGAGTTAGTTCACTGATGCATTCATTTGCATATCACTCGATTGCCCCTTTTATTACATGTTCTTCAGGACAGATTACATACCGTTGCATTGTTGGTCTTGTAATTATGTCTCGGTGGTGCATTGTATTTGTTGTCGGTTCTTTACTTTTTGAACCTGTCTTTGAGATGTACTGTGACTATCTATTTTATATGTTGCAGTCTTGAGTTTCTTGTAATGGCCATGTGTGTCTGTTGCACTACATAGTAGCCATGTTGGTGCATTTTGTCGTGTTGGGCCACCATGTCAGTGCTTTATTAACCTGGTTAGCATGCAGTTCCATGTTGCCATTTCTATATCCATTTTGTTAAGGTGTTGTTCGTTATGTACATTCAAATGTGTACATATTTTTCTTTCATTTGGTGGAAGTTTTAACTGTTGCCATCATGTACAGTCTGTTGTACATTGCTCTTCATATTATTGCATTGGGTCCTTATTCCTTTTAGTTCATACTGTATATCTTTGTGTGCTAGTTGCCATGCACATTCTCCATGTCTGCCTTCTTGACCACTGAGGCCGTGGTATTTGATATTTGAATCTTCATTGATTTCGGTTCGTTGATCATTGGGTACATCGTCACTGTTGTGGCAGGGCAGTGCACGCAAGCGTGAACTGCAGCCACACGGTATTCATTGGGTACATCATCACTGTAGTGGCAAGGCAGTGCACGCAAGCGTGAACTGCAGCCACACGGTATGGTTTTATGATATCTATCTTGTTTTGATTAATTGATCTTTTGCATATTCCATATGCTGTAGTGGCGAGGCAGTGCACGCGTGCGTGTACTGCAGCCCTACTCGACTTAATATTTTAATTGATATTTAAATGTTTTGAACTGTTTTGTTTATTTCAATTCAATATTCTGAATTGCATTCTGATTTCGTTTAAATTACCGTCGTCTAATTATTATTTGATCATTACTGCCTCTATGCACTAATAACTGAGTTTGAATTAGACTGACCCGGGTATTATTTTCTTTTGAATTTAATACTCTGGTCAGACCGAGTATTTCAGGTTGTAGATATTCTGCTTTGGGTTGCTGCTAGAGCTATGAAGTTCTTTCATATCTTTTGGAGTAGTCGTCGTCATTTGTCTGTAAAATTGTATAGGAAGATATGTATTCATGTATATTAAATACGTTAATGTACTTGTATATGTAACTTCCTTAGTCGACTGTTGTAGTTGTATCATATGTACCGTGTCATATGTATTGTATCAAATGTATTGTAACTGACATCAGTTATTGTATATATGAGACTTTCTGTTTGATTTGTGTTCCGCATTATATTATCTGTGTGATATTTTATATTTACTGTTCTAAACTATTACGAACCATCGTAGTTCGTTTTATACTGGAATTAGGGTATGTCGATGGGAGAAAATAAATCAAAGATGAAAAATGAAAGAAAATATATTTATATACCACTCCCATTGAGATAACCAATACTAGTATAAGGCCTAACTAGTGATGGTCGCTGCTCAACAGCCTTATTCTCCATGCGAGTTGACAGCACTACACCGTAGTGTTCTTGGCTAGCGTAGGTATAGAGGTGGGGCGTCACATCCACGTTCGGCCTGAGCATAGGCCAACTCGGCCCCTCCTCCTCTCTCGATTTGCGTGCGCAACGCGTGCACTTCATCTCCAATTTGCCGTTGGTCCATGAAGCTATTCGCGATCTTGACCGTTGATATTAAAGATCTCATCGAGCTCTTCAAGATTGTAGTTGAGAGTTTCTGTTAAAAGTGAATAGATTTGGAGATTTTAGGGGAAGAAGTTGGAACAATTTCGGCCTTTGAAACCTGGGTGGCGGCTGCAATGTTTAGGGTTAGGTTTGTTTGTTTTTTGTTTTTTTTGAGTGAGGGGCTATTTATAAGAAAATCGATCGACACTATTCATCTCGGAAATTCCGAACTCCGATTCACGCGCCGTAACCAGCGTTTCTAGGGTTTACCCCATGTTCCGGACACAATGGAACAAGTTTCGGAAAATAATTCGGACATCTGTGCGAGTTATGGCTATAAACGTTCGATTTAAATTAAACCGATTTAAACGATTTTCTAGGCGTTTTAATTTGTACCGGACAAACGGTAATTCCAATTGACTTGAAATTTGAAACCTTACAATAATATCACATTACGGATTCGATGAAACTGGTTTCGTCGAAATCCGAGACTTTTTGAAAAATGGCTATTTTAACTCGCCAAATTGAATTTAAAAATAATTCAATGCGTTTCGAGCTGCCACGATCAAACGATAAATCCGATTGACACGAAAATTGAAATCCGGTAATAACTAACTATTACGGATCCAATGGAACTGGTCTCGTTCAATTCTGAGACTGTTCAAAAATTGACTATTTTCACTAGTCGATTTTAATATTAAAATATTCAATTTTCACAATTTAACTCTTAATTCGATTTTAAAAGTTCTAAAATATCTTTCTAACTTCAATATGATAAAATAAAATTTTACAAATCATTTTCAATCATATTTAACCCAAATTTCAATTATTTCCATAATTTAACATATTAAATTATCGATTTAATTATTCAATTAAATCCAATTATTCAAAATAAAATTCATTTGACTTATAAATTTCACTTATTAATATTTAAAATTAATTAAATATCCAAATTTTAATTAATAAAAATCCTGGGTCGTTACAACAAATGGGAAGAATTATAAATAGGTTAGTTAGGCTTAGATAAGGGGGAGTTAGTAGATTAAGGAGTTGTTGGAATAAGGGGTAGTCAAAGTAGAATCAGAGTTTGGTGGAGTATAGTTTATAAACGTAGGTTGTCATCATCAAAAAAGGAAGATTGTTAGTTCCTAAGATGATGGTTTTGATGACAACAGCCTTCATACTTTTTATAAAATATATATACTATTCTTGTCTAAATATATATGTATATGCAGGATACATACATACATATACATATATATATAGATAGATATATATAAACACACACACACATACACACGCAGGTACTAAGAATGAAGACCGTATATTATAAGGATTCAAGACTGAGTATAAAGTTTCAAGACTGAAGACTCATGATATCAAGAGTACAAGAGCTCAAGATATCAAGATAAGTAATGAAGTCTAGATTTATGTCAAAACTTCATAATAGCATTAAAATCTTTATTCTGATTTTAATTATGGAATGGAATCTACCTTCCCACTTTAATAGTGGGATGGAACCCACGATCTCTTTAGTGGGATGGAAACCACGATCTTCTCTGGTGGAATGGAATCCATAAAATTTTCAAAATGATTTATTTTTCCAAAACTATCATTTTAAAGTCATCTCTATCAATTTAAATATTTTAGCCTTAATTCAAAAACTATTTTTATTCATACTAATTTCAAAATCATCCCTTGTTATTTAAAACTATCTCTTGATTTTAATGTTTTAGCTTTTATATATTTTACATAAATCTATACTTAGTTTTTAATGTTACTTTTATATTATAGATTATATATTTTAAGATTACATTCCAAAACTCTTTTATAGGTTTGGACTATATTCAAAATGGTTTAAAAAGTTTAGACAAGTTTTAGAATAGAAATCATTTTAAAGCAAAATCTTATTTCAAACATACATAGGCATGTCGACATCCCTCATCCCCCCATGTCGATAGGGTAGCCGTAGAATTTAAAATTCAAATTTTCAGAAGTAGTGTCTATTCGTCATAACTTTCACGAATGGACATGACTATTATTCTTCGATAAATACCATTTGTTTAAACAAATTTTAAGTTAGTTTTTCTTCATTTCTTCACACCTTCTTCTCCACTCAAATATTCTCTTATATTTCAAATGCTTTAACAAAAATCTGCTGAAATTCTAAGTGAATCAAACTCAATCATCTCTAGTTCGTTTTTTCTGCCACTCTCTCTTAAAGATCTCAGTGCTATTCGGAGTTATAGGATAATTTGTAATCAAAGATTGAAGTATATCGACTCTCTCTTTATCAAAGTGTGATTGTGGCCCGTAAATCAATTGGGTGTGAATGTAGCCCATAAATCAATTGGGTGATATTGTAGACTAGTTAAATCAAGAGAGTTTTCCCTGGACTTGAAGACAGTAAGGTGTATCTCGTGGCCTTGAAATCGAGGTTGTAATATCGACATTATATTTGAAAAGAAATCTGCATAAGAAATTGTGTGGGACTGGATGTAGGGTAACTCCAAACCAGTATAAAATTTCGTTGTGTTCTTTCCTTTACTGCTTTTATTTACTATTTGCATCTGTATCTGATCCTATAATTATCTCAGCGTGTGAAGTTGCATCTGTATGTGTTTAATGTAAAAAGATTTCAAAAATTCCATATAATCAATTAAACACTATTAACCCCCTCTCTAGTGTCAATCTGGCTTTAAGATCCGTAATTTGCATTTCCTATAGGTTGGACTCAAAGTGGATTTCTATAACACATGGATTCTTATTTTCTCTTTTTTTGGTGTTATTGTACATCATCAATCGGCAATTATACGAGGATCTATAATCATCGGGCTATCAGGGCCCAACTAGGAAGTCATGTACCATCCAACTTCAAGGATTTTCCATTACACAACTATTATATAGTAGGGATTCTTAGGATTTAACATATATTATATTTATATTTATAGGCAAATACAAATACGTCCATCCAACGTTTCCTAAATTTTTTAAGATCGACTAACGTAAGCTCTGATACCAAAGGTAATAACCCACACTTTAAAGGGTCTGAATTTTTGCTAAATTGAAAACTCAAGCCCGCAAAAGTACAGATCATTGATTTGGTATCATGTAAATAAAACAAAAAAAATGCATATCAGAGCTCTAACGAAATAACTTATAATGGAATAATTTAAATATAATAGATCCATTAAGTACAGGCCAAGGTTTGACACTTCCGGTAATCAGGTGTCTTTGTCCGCACCGAACATGCCAAGCACCCGTACCCTTCCTTCTAACTATCTTATTGGTTGTAACGAGGAGGGGGTCAGAACAATGTTCTGATGGTTGGTAAATGATATATCTTAAACATAACACTAGCTTATGCCGATTGTTCACTATTTCTTGCTATGTCTGATTATATTATTAGTCATTTCAACTCCATCTCAATATTGTGCATATGTTTAGGAAACAACTAGTTAGTACTTGTTCCCAATATTATCGCACATGGCTTAGTGCGATTTTGGACTTTGAGCTCAATAGGGTGCATATGTTTAGACATGGGATAGATTATAGCAAAACATTAACACTAGATGTTTCTATAGTATTGCACCATGTCTAGATGACTTGTGTTAGAACTGGGCTGGCCCGCAACAGAAGTTATAGGCGAATTTCAATTTATTTTACCCTATTGGATCTTCGTTAAGCCTATGAGGTCTAATTATTTAGAACTTCTCTAACTTATATTTAAATAAAATCACTTATTGTTTTTGAATGTATATATATATATATAATTATATTTAATTTATATTTTAATACAAATAAATATACATATATGTACCATATACATACATATATGTGTGCATGTGTAACATATAAGCTCATGCAAGGTATAATACGTCTACGTACAGACGTTGAGATTTACATCGCAATAGACATGTTAGCTCATCTGATATGTATTGTATGTTGTCCAAATATATGTATGTTGTAATGACCCACTATTTTGGACCATTCAAATCGACAATAAAACACACATGTCGGACTTGAATAATTCAAAACAGTAGATTGTAATATAATTTGGAGCAAATAAAACCAATCACTGACACACATAAATCAGAATAACTCGCAACGAAACCAAAATAACCATAGTAGTTCATGAAGCTACTACAACACAGAGTCACAAAACAAGTAAAATCCTGAGTCTGAAAAGTAACACAACAGAAATCCCAAATACATAAGTGTCAAACTAGTACATAGGCTAAACAGAAATACTGAATGGAAAAAAGATAACAACTAGATAGATGGATAATCTCCAGCAAATCCCATAGCTCCAGAAGGTGAAATCCAAAGTTGATACTCAGGCTGACCATGGCGTAAAGCAAACACAAAACACTCGAGTCAGGACATACATACTTATATAATGTAAACCAACTCAAGTGAACTGTAATATAAAAGCACAAGTAACTTAAAGGATGCTTGGGACCGCCCATCCTCTAAGGATCCGTTAAACTATTTACTATGTAGTAATATACGCTATTATAATAATGGCTAAAGTAAAGTTTAATATATTTGAAAATAGCGTTAAGGAGTTACCCAATATCCCCCTTAATAGATTTTATAGTACCATTAGTCTATATAGTACCTTTATCCCTCTTAATTGGGAAACCACCAGAGGATACTCCATAGGCACAACACAAAACCAAAATCGTACAAGGCACGCTAGGGTAGGTGACACGACACAACTAGGCAATGCCAGGGTAGGTATATTGGTTGTTAGGAAATAAAATTTATAAATAATAGTAGAAATAAGATTGAAAATAAAATAAATCAAATTTGAAATTTTAGAACTTAAGTTCTGGGGTGATGAAAATTTCTTTCAATTGATTTTGGAATATAATAATAATATTTAAGAAGTATTTGCTGATATAAATATTTCAAAATAATTTGAAAGAAATGTTTTAAAAGAAATTTGGAAAAGAAATAAGTTCTGTACTCCCCTCTCTGTCGCTAGAAAATAATTTCGGTGATGTTGGCCACATCATCGACATTCATTTTCGAGTTTCGAAGTGGGAACGCCACTGTAGTAGTTTCACTGCAGATTTATTTTGATAAACCAATAAAAAATTTAAATTCTTTTAAATATAATGATATATATATATATATGTAAACTGAAGTATACATTCATCTATTATTTTAAAATGATTTTGAATGAAACCCAATATTTAATTCTTAAGTTTCCGTTAATGAATAGTTTCAATTAAGTGTAGTAAAATGGAATATAACCAATTTATAAATTGGAACCTTTAATTAAAATAAGTGATTTAATGCTAAGTTATAAATGAGATTAAAAGAAATTTAAAGAAATTTGAAATTGTAATCTATGAAACAAAGGATAAGATTATTGAATATTGATATTAGTTAAAGGAAATGAGAAAAACTTGTATGACTTTCAATTACAGTGTTAAAGGCATATATATAACTTACAAAAGATCTAAAAGCTGAAATTTTAATAAGAAGTTTTAACTGATATTACACAAGTAAAACTTGAAGGTAATAAATCAGAAATTGATGTGTAGATGAAATGCTACTAGTTAAATAGAAAGGTAAGTATTATAAATAAATGATAATAAACTTAAGTAAATAAGTTGAAGTTATTTCTAAATAAAATTGTGAGAAATAAATGGAAATTTAAAAGATAAACCATTATATGAATAAAAAGAGAAATCAAACAACAAATGTATGAATGGAATTAATAAGCGTAAACTTAATCTGTTGTTTGAAATTATTGTTGTTTGTTTTGGTTTATGGTTGTCCGGGTAAGGATACTTTAAAATTATCTGGATGTATGAATAATCTATTTAGCTTCATTAGAGACTATTGAGTAAATGGTGCGCTTAGTAGTTTATTTTTCATTCTGTACAATTTTAAGTTTTGAACCCGAACAACTATTTGTTCTGTTTGATATGAATGAATGATTGATTTGTGTTGATTTTATGTAATGGTTGTATGCCTGGTTGCAAGTGATTGTTGTTCGTATTGATTTGTTTGTTTTGGGTGAAACAAATTTAACATTTCATTTTACATAATTATTAACTCTTTTGGATTATATAAGTGAAATAAAGGTTATGAAAGCAATTGCTACTGCTTTTGGTTTCATAGTAAAGCGTTAATTGCCCGACAATTAGGTACGTTTTCGGATTACGGTTTATAGCGCTATTATATTATTTTTCCCGTGTTGGGATATATTATTTTGAAAAATATATGTTGAATATTATTATATTGGATATTATATTTTCTCCCGGGCCACCCGTACAAAGAAGACTCTGCCGAAATTTTTTCGTAAATTTTGGACTTAGAAATATTTTGAAAATGTTTTCCAAACTTTATTAATTTGAGTATAAAAGATTTAATGGTTATAAAATGGGTATATTTTATTTAAAGTAATAAATTTGGTAAATTATTTGTTTATAAAGTTAATATTTTGAATAAGGCGTATTGTTTATTTAATTCTTTCTTCTCCCTTCTTTTTCCTTTTCGGGGACAAAAAGTTTTGAGTGGGGGAGAGTGTAACGACCCGTAAATTTCGATAATTAAATTTGTTAATTAAATAAGATTTTTTTAATTAAATTTAGTAGAAATAAAAAGTTTATAAATTAATATTGAAATGAATGCTAAAATAAAATATAGCAATGGTAATTAAAACCTATTTATTAGTAATTTGAATAAAACTCTGATAAATGGAGTAATGAAAGATTTATACCAAGATATAAATTGAATACGAGAAATTTGAGGTAAGTATTGTATTGATTAATGTAATAAAACATGGTTAACAGTAATTGGATGTAAATTAAAGAAATACGTTATTGCAAGTTAATAATTAATGAACGTGAATGAACATTCCAATTTAATATAATGATTCAAATGTTATGACTTAGTTTTAAGTGGAATATAATATAAACAAATGCAATCAATGAATTAATATGTGAAATAATATATTAATTTATTTGTTACTAAATGTAAATTAATGCAATTATGTTAACGTAAGTTAATAAATAATTAATTTAACGCAATCTCAATTAATTGAA
The DNA here is from genome assembly GCA_030765085.1 of Allium cepa. Classification (NCBI taxonomy): domain Eukaryota; kingdom Viridiplantae; phylum Streptophyta; class Magnoliopsida; order Asparagales; family Amaryllidaceae; genus Allium; species Allium cepa. The sequence goes on from CM060935.1 coordinate 1,015,733,707, forward strand.
ATAACTGTAAGGTCATAATTTGTGTATCTAGTAAATTTGGAAATTTAATTCCAATAAATGTAATAAAGTATTAGAAATGTATACTGTTTTCATAAGATAGTATAAAGGAATGTAAACTTGTGATCTATGTATGAAATAATAATCAATAATGTAATGTTTATGGAGATTTATGCAAGGACTGAAGGTAGGTATGTAAAATAAGTAGAAACATGATATTCTCATAAGTAATAAATTGGGAAAAGGGAATGGAACTAAGGTTTGGTTTTAAAACCTTAATTAGTGTGTGTAATTAACAAGATTTCACATTTGAAACATAGCCATTGATGCAAATAAAAATAATTAGGGGTATATAGAGTAATGTAATGTAAAAACCAGCATTAACTATGTTATTTGAAATTTTAGATGGGTATAGAGATTGTAATCAAATAAATACAATTTTTTGAATAAACATTCAATGATTGGAGTATTTGCAATCAATTGAAATATAATATTTAAATATTACGTAAATATTAATTTAGATGAAATTGAAGATATTTATGTAATAAAGTATGAAACCGACATTAATTTTATTTATAATATGACAGTTGGTTGAATAAAAAGGATTGCAAAATAAAGTTTTCTCTATATGGGAATTTAATGTATGATAATAGTATTAATTGCAATTAAAGGTAATTAGATAGTACGTTAATTGGAATTAGTTAAAATGGGAGAATATTAAAACCAAGATTTAAAAGCAATGTTAGCTATATTCTTATTGTAAAAAGACTCGAATAAGAAGGGTTAAGAATTTAATAAATGGATTGTGGATTTTTATTTTATAATTTCTAAATTTAATGAAATTGAAATTAATTATTAAAATTGAGGTTAACATTGGAATTGATGAATTAATCAACTCAAAATTGACATTTAAGTTTGTTTAAATCTTTGTGAATGATTGTGAAATATAAAAGTGATAAAATTTGTCAATTATATAATTGAAAGTTAAAAATTGGGTTTAATTAATTAATTAATTAATTATTTAATTAACTGGAAAAAAGCAATTTTTGTCACTGACTCGGATTTCTACGAAGCCAGTTTCATCTGATCCGTAACAGCGAATTATTGTAGGATTTCAAGTTTCGTAGTGATCGGACTTGTCGTTTGGTCGTACGGACTCTAAACGCCTTGAAATAAATGAAATTGAAATCAATTGAAATCAATTTGAAAAATATTGGTTTTAGCATAACTTCTTCATATGATGGAATTTGGACTTGAAACTTGTTCCATCGCGTTTAAAATATTTAAAAACATCTATTTTGATACATGGGTCGACCCAATTTCATTTTCGGAGTCGAAATGGGCTTTGTGGGCCACTTTGGCGTTAGCGCGTAAAATCTATCTTATCCGTCCATTCAAATGTCAACCCTGCCTATATATATCCTGCTATAAACCCTAGCAGCCTCTGTACCTCATTTCTATACGTTCTATTCACCTCCTCACTTCAATGGCAGACAAACCCTAATTCCAATTGCAATCCCAAATCAAATCCAAAGCTAAAATTTCGAACTCCACAAAATATAGCAAATTTTATACGGATTCGAAGCTCTCGAATAGCGCATCTCAATTCTGTGATTCGTTTTCTGATCTGGATTGATATGTGACCGGAATCGAACAAAAAAGCCACCGCCGTTCATCATGCATAAATCATCTTCATCGGAACGTCAAATCAATTATACCGTTGTGTAGAGGGGACTGAAGGGATGGCATCAGCGTGTTTCGTTCGATGATTGGACGGTTAGATCGTCGGCAAAAATTCGATTAGGGTTAAAACCCTATGGAGGCGGCTGGAAATTTCATCGCCGTTTGGCGAGGTAGCAAATCACGTGGGGGACCAAATGTGAGGAACCGATTCTTCGACTTTCGAAAATCGACATTAATACGTCCGCTGTATCAACTACTGAGCAATCAAATGCCGGATAAACCTCACCCTTAGGGTTTAAGAAGAAGAAAAATGTAGAAGAAGAAGAAGATAGAAGAAGAAAACAGAAACAATAATATAATCTCACATATCGCAGCGGAACAACGTATAATAGATAAATAAATAATCTTTAATCAAAAGAACTTTATCATTTATTACATTACATTATCATTACATTACATTATTAGAGTTTACAACAGCAAACACAATAGTGGACAGTTATATAAAGCTGTCCTCACAACTGAATACATAGCAGAAAAGATAATATCATATACAGGTGATACGTCTCGCCATCCAGCTTGCCTCTAGATTTCTACAGCAACTCCTGAATTCCAGAATGACCTGATAACCTGACTCTTGACTGTCCGTGTGGAAATTGGTGGGCACCCAGAGTTTAGGAAGGGAACAATAAACTCCAAGTCAGTCATGAGACTGGTGTGAGAACTTAAAACAGTTATTCGTTAAAAACAAACAAAGAAATATTTTAAAAATAGATCCGCAATGCTTTAGAAAATGTAACTACCATAAGGCCTCCCGCCACACACAATGCAAACGCAGAATTGGAGAAGATTTCTCCTTATGATAGTTAAATATGCTTGATACGTAAATTTCTTTGATATTATTACTACAAGTTCAAAGTGCAAAAAAAACATTTTGAAAGTATAATATAAATCTTAGCCAACATACGACCATTATCGTATGCCTACTATGACTACCATGTTCAATAGCAGGTTACCGCCACATTCCATGGCAGGTTATACAACTAAAACCATACAGGGCACGTATTGTTTCTTTGGATTTCCAATAAATGGTCAGGCCAATGAACTTCCCATTTCCACATGGGTACGCCTCTGGAAGGACACCCTGAGAACCTAACCGGATCTCTTCCAACACAAGGCCGGGTTACCTCTAGCTAGGTTACTAGTGACACGAGTATGCCATCCCCCGGTCGTAATCGACCTTTATCCCGGGATTCACCAATAACCACAAAGAAATAAATTTGCAGCATCCACATAGGTTAAGTATCTGGGCTCATACCAAAATACCACCTCTATCTAGAAGGAAATGTACATACCCTAAGGGGGCACTATCCCCTAATAACTTTGCAGCATCTTTCCTGTTTTGACCATTACCTTGGTTGTGAGGTTCGACGAAGTCACGTCCGCAAAGCTACGCTTTTCACTAAAGCCACGCTTTGATCAACAAATGATCAGCAGCACTTCGTATGCCACATTAACAAATTAGTAATGTATCACTAGTAACCATCAACTACATAACCTCTGAGCTCGTACGTCTCAGAGAAGGGTGTTAAGCTAAGAGAATAAATTCTCCGCCACCAACAAAAATTTATTTGATAGAAACCAGCTTTACATTTAAATTGTAATGCCAGACACACATCCATACAAGTCCGTTCCGGGATCGAACGGAACCGAAGGGACTTCCAAATAAGCCCGTGCAATCCGGATATTCACTAATCACGTCCGGACTTCCCATCACAAAGGGTGATAAAATCTCTATATCGGAGATCAGCCGATGCAGAGACATTCGAAGCTTATCCTCCCGTTTTCGAAAATATGTGGTCTTCAACACCGGTCTTCAAATGCTATCCATTACGACGTATTACTATTCGGAATGGGATTTATGACCCAAAGGTCCTCTCCCGGCTAAACCGAATAACAAGCGCAAATTTTAAATAAGTGTATCATTCAAATTCAAGCAAATCACGACAAATACCCATTTAAAGGTAAATATTTATAGTCGGTTATTTAACTATCAATAGATATGCACAACATAACCAGATTCCAAATAATTTCCCAAATTATTCATTTTCCAAAGATATCTTTACAAGATATATTTTCCCACACTTCAGAAATAAATCAATGTTTATTTTTTTTAAACAAATTTCCCTTTCCTTTATAAATTCCATGGTGAATTTAAATTTCCAAATATCCACTGATATACGATTTTCAAATCGATTTCTAAGATTTACTTTCAATTTATCTTTAAAGGATAAAATCTCAAAACATTTCACTTCATATTGGAAAACATTTCCATACTTATTTAATAATAAGTGATTCACAAATCTATTTATTTTCAACACTTGGAAAATATTCAATATACTTAAATCACAATTAAGTATATATTTTATTCTTTAAGGAAAACATTCTCTTAAATACATTTATTTGAGTCAAAACGAATGTTGCTTAAAACGTCGTTACGACAACCCAAAATCACTAGTATAGGGATTCGAAATTAAGATAGATATATATAAATCCTAATACTATATAAAACATTTCCTTTCGAAAATCATTTACTCTAACAACAGTGTTATAGTCCACTATTTCCTTTTATTTCTCGAAAACGTCTTTTCAACAATGAATGTTGAAATCTAGGGTTTCGATACTTAATACATTTTAAAACATCTTTAAATCGATTTAATTCTTCGATTTAATTCTATTTAAAATATCACTTCCCAAAACATTTCTTTAATATATTATTCACAGTTCAAAATCGTGAATATACTTCGTTAACCAAATTCAACATTTCTACACATTTTATTTAAAGGATTATCCACTGTCCAAAATCGTGGATATATCTCCTTTAATAAGCTATAATAATTAACATATCAAAATAAGTCGATTTCTGATTTATAAAACAATGTTTATAAATTCCATTAATATTCTATAACAACTTCAACTTATAGAATCACTTTATTAACAAATTCTATCCATATCCCATTTACACGCCCAAATCCAAATTATAAGCAAATTACTTAAAATTCACTATCTACAGATTCGTTCATTTTATAACTTCACAAATCATAGATTCTATTCTTTTATAAAATCCATTTATAACATCATTTTAAAACGTCTTTAAAACTCCTTTATAATTCCATCACCTTGATTTATAAAAATCCAATTTTATAAATCTTATATATAAAGCTTTTATAATAAATCAAAAATCACCATTTAAATTTTTTTATAAAATAATCAACTTCATATTTCCAAAAATCACCTTTATACTATATTTCACAAAAATCATAATTTTTATAACATTAAAATTATAACGTTTATTTATTTAAAATGAATCAATTCCATAATTCAATAAAACGTATACTTTCAAAATCACTTAAAAATCCTTTTAAATTTGAAAGTCATCACTTTAACACTTTTAATTTTCCAAAATTGGCCAAATGCTGCAATAGCATCAAATATAACAATCACGGCATCCAAAACATCATATATCCTATGAAAACAGAATATATCCCAATATCTGTAAATAAATCAATACGGGTGAGGAATCCAGTTGGATCCCTCCAACCTATTTTCCTGCATCCACAGATGTTAGCATAATACCAATCCCGTTTCAATACGGGATATCGCGGTATATGAGTTTATATAAAATTTCATCCGCTATTATGCGGCGCAATAGGGTCTCATCCTCTATATACTGCAGGAAAATCAACTCCAAGTACATATATAATACCAATTCCACTTCAAGGTGGAATATCGCGGTATATGTGTTTAATAAATAGCATCCGCTTAATATGCGGCGTATAGGGTCTATTTCAGTACAATAGATAGAAAATCATCATTCAATCACACAATCAAGAAAATTTAAATTTAACTATTTAAATTTAAATCGAAAAAAATTCGATTGAGTGAGAAGTTCTCACATTGCTTCCAATAACGATTGCAGTGTTTCGTTCCGAATAAAATTAAACACGTGTTTAATTTTACCCAAAATTCTACTAGCTCCAATCAACTCCAATCCAGCTCCATCGTGTAGCATTCGCGAATACGAACCCAACGTAATTCATTTCGTATGAAACAGACCTCGTATCAAAAAGTTATGCTATTTTAAAGATTGAACGAATTATACAAAATATATAAATTTTAAAATTTCTTTTTAATTTTCAAACCCTATTCAATCAGAGCCGTTCATTTTGCATATGAAAATCTGGGCCGCTAGTATCATCTTCTCCATCCACGTTCTTCGTCAGGTAATAAAACACATGCAACACCCATTTGCCGCCCAAAACCCTAGCTAGCCGCGACCACTGCTCGAAACATCATCACTCCACCATTGGAACGACCATCACAAACTCCACCTTCACCACGAATATGGACAAACTCGGTCGCCCCATTGACGTGCAAAACACCCACGAATGGCGCGCGTTTGAACTTGATTTGTCGTCGATCCACTCAATAAAAATCGATCATAGCCGTCATATTTGTAGTTCTCGATGCGTTCTACGAAGCTGCAGTTGAAGATTTTTCAAATTAATGGGTGGATAGGAAGAAATCGAGGGAAGAAGAAGACGTATTTTCGGCCATAGAATTATCTTATGGCGGCTAGGGCTTAGAACTAGGGTTTGATGCAAAATGAAATAAATGAGGTCCTTATATAGAAAATTTCCGAAACACTATTCACCCGAAAAATTTTCAAACTCCAATCGAAGCGTGCCGCCTGGCGTTTATAATGTTTTACCCCTATTCCGAACGCTATGGAATATATATCGGGATCCAATTCGAATGTATTTGGAAGATAGGTTTCCAAATCGACTATTTAAAATTTAAAATTCACTTAAACCGATTTCAGTGCGTTTTAGCTTGCCCCGGACAAACCGCACATCCGATTGACACGAAATTTGAAATATTATAAAAATTTAACATTACGGATCCAATGAAACTGGTTTCGTCGAAATCCGACACTGTTTGAAAAATGGCTATTTTTACTCGTCAATTAAATATTAAAATATTCAATTTCCACAAATTAACTTTAAATTCAATTTTAAAAGTTCTATAACATCATTCTAACTCCAATATGATTTAATACAACTTTACAAATCAATTTTAATCACATTAAACTAAATTTCCAATTATCTCTGTAATTTCAAATATTAAATTATCGATTTAGTTATCCAATTAAATCTAGATATTCGAAATATAATTTATTTGACTTATAAATTTTACTTGTTAATATTTAAAATCAATTAAATATACAAATTTCAATTGACAGAATTTCTGGGTCGTACCAGGGGGGTCGTTGGGCCATAAGGGTGGGTTGGCGGCCGAGGTGAGGCAGTTCAGGCGCGTTCGACGTCGTTGATCAGGTGGTGGCGCGTTCATGAGATTGGGCTACGGTTTTAGAAGGGCTCATGTGCGTTTTTGTTGCTGAGGGAAGAAAGGGGTAACGTGTCTGTTGAAGAGGTAACGTTGCGTTTTTTTCAATGTTCTAAATTCCATAACGTTTACGTACGTGATCCAATTCACGCGCGGTTTTCTCTGCTATGTTCGTAATGGAATTCCAGACTTTTTGGCGCTGGTTTGGGCGAATTCTGAGATTGTGCAAATTTTAGGTTTAAATTGGATTTAAATTCAATTTAAATTCAAAAAGATGAGTGTTTTAGCCCACTCACAACTTCTAAAAAATTTTATGTTTGTTAAATTTATTTTTTGTTGTGATCATGCATTTATTTATGATTGTTTTGTATATTTTAATCATCATCTCAGTTAATTGCATTTATTTAAATTAAATCGTTATTTCATTTATTATTGAATATAACTGCTAGTTAAATACCTGTTATATTCTATCAGTTATCTATTGATATTGATATTGATTGTTTTGGATGATGATTATGATGGATGTGTGATCTGTTGATGGATGAATGGATGTTTATTTTATATCATTAAAATCTGCAAGTTCTTTATTTGTTATATTTTGATTCGGGATTGTGGTTTGAAATGATATACAACCGCATTTTATTTTTAAATTGCGGATTGAAATGATAAATATCCGAATCAATTGACCATAGGATAGAAAATTTTATACAGACACCGTGGTATATACATATACAATAGTTTAAAATGATTTCTACGGTTTTGTAAAGAAATATACGGTTTATGAGATATTGGTTTGGATATTTATAAATTTTATTTTATATATAAAATTTATTTCTTGGTTTTAAACTATGTATAAAGTTGGTTTAAAGTATAAAAGAAGTTTAATAATAAAAGTTGATTTTGTTAAGATATTATACGGTTGAGTATTTATTTAAATTTTATTTATAGAGTTTATAATGACTTAAAAAAATTAAGGTTGAGAGATAAATATGAATTTGATTGAATTAATGTGACGATCCTGACTCGACTTCGAAAATAGGCACCGAATACGACACTCGTATTCAAATGTCGCAGATCCAAACGTCGAATCTGGTTCGCCGGAGCTTATAACACATTAAGTACAACACAGCGAAAGAAAATGAAATAATACATTTGATATACAACATTTGATACAATATCTGATACAATGATGGTGCAATAAAATGATACAATAGAATGATACAATAGATATCAATACTATCAGAGATACAAGAAATAGCAGTTAAAAGATAATGTCTTCAATGCCAAACTCCAAGAACTCCATCTTCAACCAAAGCTAGCTCGAACCCTCAACAAGTTGCACCAAGATAAGCAAGTGCAGTCGCGAATGCTGAAGTGTAGCAAAAGCGATCCACAAATCCAAAAAGGCTGGAAGCTATCGAATCTACACCTATTATTTGGATATCTAAAAAACCCAACTCTAGACTACCCGTGTGGAAAATAATGGGCACCCGGAGTTTAGGAAAGGAACAATAAACTCCGGGTCATTCATGAGACTGGTATGAGCAAATAAAAACAGTTTTGTCTTTTAAGACAGACAACAAAATCTATTAAATTTCAAATCCGCAATGCTTTTTGAAAAATGAAACTACCATAAGGCCTCCCTCCACACACACAATGCAAACGCAGAATTGGAGGAGATTTCTACCTATGATAGTCAAATTTGTTTGATACGAGAAAATTCTTTGATATTATTACTAGTGCATTAGTGTAGAAAAATCATTTTAAAAGTATAATATGAATCCTACCCAGCATAGACATTCCGAACTATGCCTACTATAGCTACCATCCAAATAGTGGGGCGCCACCATAAGTAGATGGCAGGTAATACAACTAAAACCGCACAAGGTGCGTATTGAATGAATGGATATCCAACAAATGGTCAGGCTAAGGAACTTCCTATTGCCACATGGAAATGCCTCTGGCGGGACGCACCGAGAACCTACCCGGCTTTCTGCTAATACAAGGCCGGCTGCCCCCTTCCTGGGGAATAAAACCTAAGATATGCTACCCCCGGTCCTTTGGGAACTTTACCGAGGATCCTCTACACCAACAACTTCACACAGTAATAAATGTACTACAGTTCCCACATGAGTAAGTATCTGGGCTCCATACCATGATACCGCCCTTTTCCAAAACGAATGGTCATACCCTAGGTGAGCTACCCCTGAAACCTTGCCGCATCTTTCCTGTTTCGACCCTTACCGGGTTGTGAAGCTCGATGAGGTCTCGTCCACAAAGCTACGCTTCTTCACAAAGCCATGCTTTGATTACAAATGATTGACAAATCATCATCATTATACAGCAACACTTAGCATGCCACACTACCAAATTGGGAGTATATCGCTGATAACCTTTAACTACATAACCTCTAAGCTCATACGTCTCAGAGAAGAGTGTTAAGCTAAGAGAATAAATTCTCCGCCACCAACTGATTTGTATTAGAAATAAATCGGCTTTATATCTCAAAGTGTAGTGTCAGACACACGACCATACAAGTCTGTTCCGGGCTCGAACAGAACCGAAGGCACTTCGTCCAATAAAGGAAGAAGCCCTTGCAATCCGGGTATTCATAATCCCGATCGAACTTCCCATCACTTAGGAAATCTCTATACCGGCGTGACTCAGTGCAGAGACAATCGACGGGCTGTCCTTTCGTTCTCGAAAATACCCGATCTTCACCAACGGTCTTCAAATGCTATCCATAACGACGTATCATTATTCGGAATGGGTTATATGACACAAGGTCCTCTCCCGGCTAAACCGAATAATGAGCACAATATGTAAAAACGTATGGATATGGAATTTCAGTTAAGTCACAACTTGTTATCCAAAACCTTTCGCTAAATGGTTTAAAACAAACTACCATTTCAAATCTTTTTAAATAAAAAGATTCATTTCACAGAGTTTACCAATTTTCTACAAAGGTTCATTTACGGCTTTTCAAAACAATTTCATTTTGAATTGGATTAACTAATCCAATATTTACATTAAAGATTTAGCTTATAGCTTTTCAAACCATTTCAATTCAAATCTTTTATGTGAAAGATATACCATTTAAAACTTTCTTCGATTTCAAAACAAGGTTTGATAATCATTCACATAAGTTAAAGCCATTTAGGTAAAAACTTGGTGTAACGACCCATAAATATTTCGATGTTTAAAATTTGTTAATTTAATAATATTTTATGTGTTAATATTGAAAGAAATAAAAAATTTGTAAATTTAATAATGGAATAATAACTGAATTAAAATAAAACAATGTTAATACAAGTTAATTTCCAACAATCTTAATGAAACACCAATTCATTGTATTTAAACAAGCTATGCTTGGTTATATAATCAAATATAAGTAACGTGTAAACATTTAATTATTGTACAAAAAGGATAGTAATGGTAATTAAATAAGATCAGTATTGTGTAAGGAATTATTAATGGGTACACTGATTTATAGTGGGATGTAAAAGGTAATAAATTAATGTGTAATGGATGAAATTGGAATAAATGCATTTTTAATGAGAATTGTTGTAATAATCGTTGTAAAGAATAAACGTACATATGTATAAAATGTATAATGGTGACAACTATTGTTCATTACCAATGTATTTAATCAATAGCAATTAATAACTTTAATTATCCATTTATTAATCACAAATCATTTAATTAATCATTAATTACCAATTAATTTTTCATTTAATTCTTAATTAATTGCTTGATTTGTGCAAATTAATGTAGATTAATTTGGTAATCGGAGAATGTTAATTGAATAGGATGTGATCAATGAATTTTTTAATCTAGTACTATGTTAAGGTTAATTTTGGTAACTAAATATAAGCGTAAGTATGTAAGAACTGTAACGGTTGCTTAATAATAAGGAATTCATGAGTGAAATTAAAGGCACAGTAACACTAGTATAAGTTACATGTTTATTTCCTTTAATAATAAAATTGGGAATTCAAAATCTGATTGGAATTTGAAATAAATTGTAATAAATGCAAATAAATGTTACAGTTTTGTGGAATGTAATACAATAGTTAGGAGTGTTAGAATGGATATATCAAAGTAATGAATGGGATAAACAAGGAAACTAAATTATATAGTTGTACTGAACTTAATAAGATATTTGAATTAAACAAATAAATTGATATATGTTTATTTCTTTGGTATGTGCATAAAATTTGGAAATCAAATTGCAACTAAAAGAAATTAGGTAGTACGTTATTTGGAAATAAATTTAATAAATACATTAGGGAAATGTAATATAATTCACTGTTATTTATTCCCATAAAATGTCTATTTATTGAATAGCTAGATTTTTAAATCAATAAACGAATTGAGAATTCAATTTATAATTAATAACATTTAATCTGGAATCAATTACAATTAATTGACTTAAATTGTGCGGTTAGGGTAGATTTATTTTGAAATTGTTTATGTTACTTGAATTTTTTGTTGAATGAATTAATTAGACTTTTAATTTGATAAATCAAAACAATTTTTTTTTTCTATATATTAAAAGAATGCTTTAAATATAGATCCATGTTTTAAAATCTTAAACCAAATTGCATTTTTTTTAGATCTGAAAGTTTATATACATATAATTTGCATTTGTGTTGAAACGAAAATATTGTATACACATATTGTCACTTTATCTTGAATTGAAAATATCATGAAATTTGAATACTTTGTTGAATAAATTATTTGTTCTTAATCTAATAAATTACAATAGAAGTTTACATATGCTTAAAAAAATTTGCATGATAAATCTAAACTTTGATTTTGATTACAACAATATTTAAATTTGTTACCTAATTTATTATCTCAAATGTCCCTATTTAAGGATCTTAAAGGTTTGTTACTATATTGCTTAATTTGTCGTGTTCCACTTTTGTTTTGTTAAAAATAAAATAAATAAATTTCATTAAGGTAAATAGGTTTAATTTATATGTACATATGTATTTTTGACTTTAAGTATACATAAGTTTACAAATGCATTAGACAATTTAATGTGGTATGGAAGTATGCTTTGAATTAATTAATAAGCTTTGGTTTAATCTTAATACACACATGTATGGGTGTTTGTGTGCATGTGTATACATATAAACATTTAATATTTTAATTTCAAATTGCTAAAGCATGATTTAATTTTTATTATTATTATCAAACAATTTAAAAGTGAGGTAATATTATATACATATTAATTTTTGTTTGTTGTTTATTTTTCTAGTCATAATACAACTTGCATGATAATTAAATGTCATATTAATGAAACTGGCTAAAGTGGGAAAATGGAATTAATCAATGTCGTAACCTTTTATCTCTTTCCCTATTAGATCCTTATGTGATTGCATCTACATTTATTCTTGTTTATTCCTAATATTGTCCCCAATTAATCGTACTTGATATATGTTTAGCAATTTTGACACACAGTTTAAGTATGAATATATATAATGTATTCAAACTTTTCTGTATCTTGCACTTAATTAATTTAGAATCAAACTAATAAAACATGATATTTATTTTTGTCCCTCCACATTCATTTTCTAATTATAAATAACCTACTTCTCATTTCTTCTATTACATTTTGTTTCTCCTAACACCGCATATTCAAAAGCTCTTATTCTTGCAAATCCAAAAGCATTCTTTCATAAAAAACCTTTTTTTCATTCTTCGTACACTTCCTATCCTCATCTTAGTTGTTCTTCAATCTTTTCTCGAAGCCTCATCTTGAGAAAACGTAAGTATTAAAATTTGTTTATTTATATATTTTTTTGACACGTAGTAATTTTTATTTTAATACTATTTCTTGTAACATGAATATCTTTTGCATATAAACTTGTTTCACGTGCGATTCCTACTGTTGGATTCAAATCTATATTCCAGATAACATGAAATTGATTTAGTTGAATTTGGAGATTGTTGAGTTTTGCGCTTCTGTTTGGATTTTTATGGGCTAAAATCAAAGGTAAGTATTTTAACCCACTCACAACTTCTAAGATTTCTTATGTTTGTTAAATTTAATTTTGATGTGATTTAAAATTTATCTATGATTGTTTTGGCATATATTTAATCATCATCTCAGTTGGATTGCATTTATTTAAATTAAATTGTTATTTTTTTATTTCGTATATAAACTGCCAGTTAAATTATTTATTTATTTGTTATTGCATATAAACTGCCAGTTAAACAGCTTTAATTTATTATTGAATATAAACTGCTAGTTGATACCTGTTGTTTATTATTCGTTATATATATTGATGTATTGTTTGAATTGGATGATGATTTTGATGAATGGATGTATGATTTTATGATGGATGAATGGATGTTTATTTATATCATCATAAAGTGCAAGTTATTATGCATTTTATTGCATTCGGGATTGAAATGATATATAATCGTAGAAATTTATTTTTAAATTGCGGATTGATATGAAAAATATATGTATCACTTGACCATAGGATAGAAAATTATATACAGGCACCGCGGTATATATATATATATATATATATATAATTATTTTTGAAATGATTTTTCTATTGTTTTGGAAAGAATACGGTTTAATAAAATTTTTTTTTTAAAAACTCAACCCAGGGCCCTGATGAAATCGAAGGGATAGGAGGAGCCCCCTCCTGCCTTGTCCGACCACAGACAGTTGGGATTTAAGCCAGCCCAGCACAGAGATTTGATGCCCCCAGCCAATTTTGTTAGGATTTATGGGGACCCACCTCCGCGCCTTTAAATTGGAAGTAGGGCAGACGAGGATCGAACCTGCGACCTGCTTACCAGGAAGCAAGTATCTTACCACTACGCCACTACTTGCGGACGAAAACTTTAGGGACAGGGAGACTATGTCGCCCTGACCTTTAGTTAAGCCGGTTTTAAAGTGGCCGTGCACTATGTCTCATTATTGTGGCCGCTGGGAATCGATCCGGTGCCACTACAACACAATGTAGCCACATCCACTATGTCGAAACCACTGGACCACAAGAACTTGAGTAAACTTTGGGGACAGGGAGACTATGTCGCCCTGACCTTTGGTTAAGCCGGTTTTAAAGTGGCCGTGCACTATGTCTCGTTATTGTGGCCGCTGGGAATCGATCCGGTGCCACTACAACACAATGTAGCCACATCCACCATGTCGAAACCACCAGACCACTAGAACTTGACAAAACTTTGGGGACAGGGGGACTATGTCGCCTTGACCTTTGGTTAAGCCGGTTTTATAAGTGGCCGTCCACTATGTCTCATTATTGTGGCCGTTGGGAGTCGATCTGGTGCCACTACAACACAATGTAGCAACATCCACTATGTCGAAACCACTGGACCACTAGAACTTGACGTAAACTTTGGGGACAGGGAGACTATGTCGCCCTGACCTTTGGTTAAGCTTGTTTTAAAGTGGTTGTGCACTATGCCTCATAATTGTGGCCGCTGGGATTCGATCCGCTGCCACTACAACTACATGTAGCAACTCCACTATGTCTTAACCACTGGACCACTAGTACTTGGCGCGGTTTAATAAATATTAAATTTTGATATATATATATATATATATATATATATATAGTAAAATTCTTGAATTTAGCTGTGTATAAATTTGTTTCGAATTTTAATATAAGCTATATAATGAAGTTTACTTCGTTTATATAATATGGTTAAGAATATATTTGAAATTCTATTGTATATAGAGTTTATAATAACTCAAATAAAAGTAAGGTTGAAGATAAATGTGAATATGATTTGAATTTAAGTATTTAACAATTTTCTTCGAAAAATTTGTTTTGAAATGTAAATAAATTAAGATTTAAAAGGTATGATCTTAAACTTGATTTTTGATTAGAGGATTTAAACGAATATCAAATTTACTTAAAGAATATTATTAAGTTAATTTAATTAATAGAATATCCTGTTATTGAAGTTTAAGAGTTTTTACCTGAATAATATTTGTTTAGTAAGTAAATATTTCAAATTTAAATAATAGGAATTGGATTTGATATATATTAAATTATCAAAGAATCCATTTTGAATAATGGAATATTTAAAGATTGAAATAGATGAACTATAAAGTTTTGAAATATAGAATATTTAAGCTTTGAAAAATATGGGAATTAAAATGGTTTATCAGGAGGTTCAAATTGATATTGGGAATTTATTGTGAAATTTAAAGAAGCTGTTTATTATATAAAGTAATATAGTATTTGAACCATTAAGTATTAAAAGTTATGTTTCAAAGCTATGGTTTCAAGGTATATATATATTTTAAAATATTATGATTTTGGGAAGGATATTTATAAAATAAAAATGATATCATATTGATTTAAGGTTTTAAAAATATAAATGATATCGTATTTATATGGTTTGAAAGAGATATTATATTCTGGTTTTAAAGTAGAAATTATTTTGAAATAACCGCGGTGTTATAATAACGATTGGTTGTTGAAGAGACCGGGATCGGAAGTTGTCATACTCACTACCAACTCTGAAAACCACTTTAACAACCGTGTACGTGGTGGAGATTCCAGAATGAAGTAGGTTGGTGGCGGCGTTTCCTGTAAGGTAAATACGTGGACCCAACTACCGTGAGTTGGCATAAAGTGGCTAAAACAGGAGTGATCGACGGGTTAATGAGTATCACCTCTGATCGGACACTTCCCTTCGATACTATACTCTGACTTTGGATTGATTCGGTGGCCACCTTCACTTTTGATTTCTTTGATTTGGGGGTGGGGGGTTTGTTCGAGGTTGGCGGTAGCTGTACCACCGACTCGGAAGCGTAATTGGTATATCTACCTTGGCATTGCCTAGTTGTGTCGTGTCACATACCATACCGAGCCTTGTACGAGTTTGGATTTCTCCCATAGCCCGTGTGGTATCCTCTGGTGGCTTCCCAATCAGGAGGGACTATGATATTGGATGGACTACTGGGACTATTACGTGTTAAGGTGGAAAATGTAAAGCTTAACGCTATTTAAAAGTATGTTTATTTTACTATAGACACTATTATAATAGCGAAATATACTACATAGTAAATAGTTTAACGGATCCTTAGGAGATGTAACATTCTCATTTTTAAATCAAATTTAAATTGGTAAGTTATTTAATTTTAGCAATTTAATTGTGGATTAATTTGGTATTTTCCAAATTTAAATAGATAATTGTTTGTTTTTTTTATAAATGGATATAGCTATGATTTTAAAATAGAATCTCTAATTGGGAATTTAGAAATAAATATTTTGGATAATATATTAATTTTAAATTATTGTGAATTTATTTGAAAATTTTGAATAAATATATATGGATTGAAAGTAAAAAAAAATTGTAAATGAAATTTTGATTTGGGAGAATTCAAAATGTAAATATTTATAAATATACTGGATTTGGAAACTCTAAAATTAAAATATACTGTAAATAAAATTTTGAGTATATTTGATTTTTTCAAATTTAATAAAGATATATGTTCATTTAATTATACAAATGAATTATAATTAAGAAATATAATGAACTAAGTTTAAAATAATATTGGCATAAGGATTGAATACATATTGGAATTGAATTTAAATTTAAAATGAATGTTTTTAAAAATAAATACAATATAAAGGTATGTTTAATTCTATTTAAAATGTTTAAAATACAAATATAAGTATTTAACTTAAACAAAAGTTAAAACATAGAAAAACATGTTTACAAATTGAAATGAAGTAAGGGCTGAAACATGAACTTATTTGAATGTAGACAAGTGGCAAGAAAATCATTTTCTTTTAGATTTGGTCTTTGGAAACATAAAAAAAAAAAAAAAAGACAAGTCAAGATACTTTTACCTTTCTCAAAAAATTTGCTCAGATCTAAGAAATCAAAGTTTAAAACAACTCGTTTCTAAAACAGTTCAAAATCAAGCCAGTGCAAAGCTTAAGAAAAATCAGTCTTCAATCAAGAAAAAAAAAGAAACATCTTCAACCTGAAAATTCAGAAAAAAAAGAAAAGAAAAAGGATCAGGTTAGAGCTTCAAACCTGAAGCAAGCTTCAAACTGGAAATTCCAAAAACAATTCAAATCAAAAATCTGAAGCAATTGACAACCTTCACTCTGGAATCAATGCAATGTAAAGCTTCAACATAAAAACAAATCCAGTTTCAATATCAAAGGAAAAATTTCAAGCCTGAAGTATGCAAATGCAAGTTCAAGATCAAGTCTC
This sequence comes from Allium cepa, assembly GCA_030765085.1. Taxonomy (NCBI): domain Eukaryota; kingdom Viridiplantae; phylum Streptophyta; class Magnoliopsida; order Asparagales; family Amaryllidaceae; genus Allium; species Allium cepa. The sequence continues at coordinate 1,015,751,020 of CM060935.1, forward strand.
AAAAAAAAAAAGAGCCAAAAAAAAAGTTTTCAACCTGGAAAATAATCTGAAGCAAGTTAAAGTTTCTCAAGTAATTCAGAAAAAAAAACCCATAATTAAAAATTTAAAACCTGAAGCAATTTAAAGCTATAATTAACTTTGGTATTTTCAACTTGAGGGAAATGATGATCAACTAAAAACAAATTCAAGTTCTCGAGGCAAGTTCAAGAACTTTCTTTCCAGGCCATTCTCGTTTGAAACTCTCTGTTCCTCTCTGTCTTCTAAAGTACAAGTGAGCAAACTATTTCTTTTCAACTTTTAACATGTTTTAATATTCTGATGCTTGTGAGAAAACTTTTGTTTCCACAAATCTTTGGTTGCTGGGTGGATGTTAGATGATGTAGGAAATTAAACTTTGTTTGCATCCTGAATATATGTATGAATGTTTGGTTTTTTGCATGTTGATTGTATAAATTCAATCTCTCGTTCTAGTCAGGAAAAAAAATAAAAGTGAAAACCTTTCAACAACTTTTTTTTTCTTTCTTTCCCTCTGTCTCTCTTTCCTGTTACATTGAGATATAGGTTTACAAGTAAACCATAAAAAAATTCGAGTCTCCAAAATAAAGCAGTGTTGAGTTATAATTTGTCAATGAAAAATGTTAGAGATACTTAGATTCAATTTTTAAAAATAATTTTAACTATAAAATATCAGAAAATAACTCAAAATTTATGGAATTATAGAGATATCATAAACATGTCCAAAAATTGATGATTTTAAAATTGGGTTTTGACTTCATAATTAGATTTGAATTAGACAATGAGGAATTTTAAAGCAAGTTTCAAGATTTTTAGATCTGTATATAGCGCGCATTTTTGAGTTGAACGGTAAACGTTCTTCGGTTAATTGCCGTCGATCAAGGCAAAATTAGGGCTTGAGATTTTTGTCAGAGGAAGCTCGTAGTTCGAGAATAATGGGAAAAATACTCATTGAATTTATTAATAACCATGGTGGAGTCACGGTGAGGTTATAGGGTTTTAGAGTTCGTTTTTGAACAACGGGTTGAGGTGGAGATTGCGTCAAGCTCACTGCATCGGAATACACCGGAGTTGGGCTAAGCGTTGCGTTGTTGAACGAGGTGGTTTTAGTTGCGGTGGCGTGGCCTCTGATGGCCTGAGGCGGGGTGCAAGGTGATTACGCGGTGATTTGGGTTGGTCGTTTTGGGTTTCCAAATTGTTGCTGAGATACTCGATCTCGATTTCCAGTTGAACTCGAGTTGCTGGGAGGTGTGGCGTTAGAGGAGATGGCTGTCGACTTGTCAACGTTAGTGGCGATGGTTAGAAGTGGCTCTGGGGTTGTGCACGTTGCACATGGGCGTTCGTGTATCTGATGGGTATCACGTTGGAGAAGAAGAAGGTTACTCGAGGGCGACTCGTGGAATTTGCAAATTTGCTCGAAGTAAAAGAAGATGTGGGGTGTACCTGAATACAGTTAAAGTTGAAGAAGGAATGGGTTTTATCAGGTTTGCGTTCGAGGATTTTGCGTATTGGCTCGAAGTCAGGGATGTGAGGATTCGAGTGTGTTAGATATTACAGGTTTATGTATTGAAACTGCCAATGTTTAAGTTTTTAAATATGTTTCAAAATGAAATGCTACTCAAAGTTTTACTCGAGTTATTTTAGTGTTTTGCTCAAGTTAGGTTAGACTCGAGTGATTTAGGTCTAGCTCGAGTTAGTTTTGTTCGATGAAACTTGTTCCGTTTTGAAAATCTAAACTGAAACTTAAAATGTTAAGCAAAGAATTAAAATAAGTTTTAAATCTAATTGTAAATTATGGATTCAAGCTTAATTTGAATCATAGCGGGAAATGAATAAAGTTTAAATTGATATTTGTTTAAATAATTTTTTTAAAAAATGGGTTAAGTGTTTAAAAGTGTTTTTAAAAGAATTCGAATTTAAATTGGAATTTGATGTAACAACCCGCATATTTATCGATTTTATATCTAAATATATTATTTAAGTATTACACCGTTCGTTGGATTTTGGTCCGAAAACCTACTTTTTGCATACGGTCGAATTAGGACTCGAGACCACCTCCATTGAGTTCAAAATGCCGTTTGCGACCTTTTTGAGTATAAGCTTCGATATGTTTGGAGAAAGTTGATTTTTGCTACTTTTTCCCGCTTAGGGCTTTGGTTGGGCTGAGCCAATTAGCCACTTAACTCAGTTCCAACACTCTCCTCTTCATTCACTTCTCTTCTATTTTCCAATACTCAAGCTTTTATGTTAATGGAGGGTGGAAGAGGAAATTAAAACTCCAAAACCCTAGTTTCTCTTGCAAATCAAATTCCAAGCTCCAAACTCAAGAAGAACCCATTGGTAAGCTTCTCTTCATCTTCTCCAACTCTTTCTCCATTCAATTTCAGAAATTTCCTAAACCTAATTTAGGAAATGTTTCTCCTTTAAGCTTAGATTCAAGCTTGTTGAGTTGGAATTGAAGAGTGCTTGTTCTTGCCATTGCTTCATAGCTTCTCCTTCATTGATTTGGGTGCAAAGGTGAGATTTTTATCTCACATCTATGACTATAATTATCTTTGTTTGTTAGGTTTGAATTCCTAACACTTCTTCATGAGAATTTGCTCTTGATTTGGATTGGTTTTGTGAATATTCCAATTTTTGGGTTTTTAAGTCAAATTTGTGTGAAAATCCTTTTATTGATGTTTGATCATGCTTTTAGTGATGCACCGAGGAGCATATAGGGCCGGGTTGCCGATTGGCATAAACCCTTTGTAACGACCCGTAAATTTTAACCGGTTTTAGTAACGTATTTAATTGAAATTTTGTGGAATTTTAAAACGATAAATTTTGAAATAAAAATTTGATATTTGGTATGCGTCTAGTTAAACATAGCAACCGGTAAATTTTCGTCCAAAAATATGAAAGTTTATTTCGCGCGTAAATTTACTTCATTTAATCAGTTAAAAAGCGATGAAAATAAAACGTTTTCAAAACGAAAATATTTTTACATAGAAAAATTCTAAAACATCTTTTGAGCAAGTTGTCAGTTTGTCGTTTTTCCAAATTCGGACATCTTTGGCTCCGTCGATCTTATTTTTCTGCGATTTTTATGTATTTTCGCTAGTATAAAATTTCGAATTTTTATAATCCAATCGCACCACTGATTTTTGTATACCGTTTTGATCGTCTCGGCGTGCCGATTTCTATGATATATTTATTTCTCTATTTCGAAGCACGATGTGCGGTACGATCCGTGAAACATTTACCGTATCAGTTCTGCTTTCACACCTTCTGGCTTCCGGAATTCAATTCACCGCCGTATAACGAACAAACACTTAAATTAAATATCCTTGAAACTATCGTCTGACTTTTGCTATCTCCAACTGTTCACTTTAATTGGCTACTTCATTTTCTTCCGTTGAGAAAGTTTTCTCAACCATTTCTTCTTTTGCCTATCTCCCCTAGTTTGTTCCTTGACAGGCTAGGCATTAGTATCGAAAACAAGTTCTGAAACCTCCTCACTTTTTTTTTCCTCCTTCCTCCTAACTTTATTTCTTCCATCTAAAATTTACTGTAAGAAGTTAACCTCTCCCTCCAAGCCAACTCTCCTCCTGTCCGCATGCATCTCCACCAACCATCACCTAAACCGACCTTTCAGCTTCCACCCTCCACTACCGCACGTCAAAACAGTACAACCACCACGCCTGCTCGCCCACTATTTTCCCACCTCCGAGCTTCGACCAAACCTACCCACCCGGCACCTTTACCTCTGCCTTCACCCTTCCCCTCACCCTCCGTGCGCTAGAACCCACTCAGCAGCCTGCCCGCCTTCCACTTTCCGGCTTCCATCCCTGCGAGCTACCTCTGGCCGCCGTATATTCCATTACCGTGCAGTCGTTTCCTGATCTCCTTTTGTATAAGGGGTATGCTATATTTTATATCATATTATTTGGCGATAGTATATTTGTGTCAGTGAAATTTGGTGCAAGTGATTTCTTATTATAAGTATGAACAGTATGTTGTTTGGATTTTTGAACATAGATATGTTAAATCTGTAATATGTATATTATATTATACTGGTTTATATATATGGGCGGTTTTAAAGTATATATATATTTAACAAGTCCAAATTTCATGTGTGATGTTTGTATCAACTATATATATCTGTAAGTAGTATATTATGATCTCTGGTTTTACATTTCTCATTTCCAGTCTATGCATACATATAGCATTGATGAGTATGTTGGTGTCCATATAGAAGTATGTATAGTATTCTAGTCTGCATATTTTGATGAAATTATTGCATATCTTGATGAACTTATACATCGGCTGTCACTTGGTTGCCTACGCATGCTGCCTGCATTCATATAGGGTAGCAGTTTGGAAGGCCATAGTCTGTTATATATCTATTAATCCATATGTTCAGTCTGCATGCTAGTAGCTCGACGAAATGTGTACGTAGCGGCTGTACACACATATGCATATATATGTGTTAACTGCAGTGTATGGGTTCATTTAATATTTTGAAATATATTTCTTATATTTAAAGTCGGTCTGCATGTGCTAAAAAATAAAAAAACAAAAAAAAACTAGGCATTAGTTATGTACAAGATTTTACTATATAAGTATATGTATTTTAGTAGTATTTTATCATCCTGAAGCTTATATGTATAGTGTTGTATATAATAAAGGTGATATTTGTTTATTTTTATTTTTCATGAACAGCAGTTAGACTTCATGTTCACGATATCATATCTCACTCATGTTTTATTGGAATGAGTTGATTCTATTTTTATAAAAGAGTCGAAATAACCTAGTTTATGCATGTCAAATTTCAGCAAAATCCGACATCGTTTGATTAGTGGTCGAGGATCTAGAAATTTGACACAGGCAGATGTTCTTTTGTACTTAAAATTATTTTACACTGCTGCAAACACGACCTGAGTTCATGTTTGACGCATCGTATCTCCTCCGTCTTACGTCGGAATCAAGTGATTCTTTGCAGTTTTGAAATACAAGTTTTGATCTTTATTCATACCAAATTTCAGACCATTTCGATCTCGGTAGCATATAGAATTGTATTGTTAAAATTTGACGTAGGACATGTTTTGTAATTATTGCTATGTTGAATTTTTTGATTTGATTTCTTTTAAATGTTGTATTTAAGAAAGATGATTTTGGATATTGTTGTTAATAAAATAATAATAATAATAAATAAATAAATGATAATATGTTTGAATTTAAATATATGTGATTTAATTGTAAAATGGCGTTAGAAATGCATATCTATTGAATTTTATCTGTGTTAAATTAAATATCGATTTGAAAATATATGTTTAGAATTGATTTTTTTTTTATATATATTTTATGTGTTTAATTCTGGAATATAGTTATGTATATATGTTCACTGATACCATTTACTTTCATCGCTCCTATTCTGATTTGATTTCGTCGATTAATATTTAACAGCTTTGCTAGTCGATTCGTGCCAATCTAGTTATTCCGAAAGTCGTGTTTACGATCCGTGACTCAACTTCGTTGTCTATTCATCTCTCTAGCCTCGAAAGGTGAGAAATCACTCACGATTAATGTTCTTTTATTTATTAATTTTGATTTCAAGTGAAACGACAAATTGAAATATGCTGTTGTTAGTTATTTACACTGTTATATATGTTATTGCCTGCATTTGTTCACCTATGACATCTGGCACCATTATCTGTTAATTATTTATGCGATGATAATCATTTTGGTTGGTAATTGATTGTTTGATTGTTGTTTATATTGGATGTAAATTATAATGTATAAAGTGATAAATATTATGCAATTGAATTTGACGTAGGATAGTTTAAAAATGTGAATCGACATATGTGTTGAATTTGATTAGTTAATTTGAATAATCTGACCCCTTTTAATTGTTAAGTTAATCGACATGTGGAATTTGATAAATCACACTTTGAATCTTGAACGTATATTGGATAAATTGTTGTAGAATTGAAATTGAACGACAAGTGAAAAACTGTAATGTAGTAATATTTAATCTACATGAAATGATAGTGTAGATTATAGAAATAATTATATTAATTCGCACAAACAACAATGTGAATTAATACGATTATTTCGGGATTATTTGAATTGATTATTGGATTGTGTTTGATTGTTGTTATTGCTTGTTTATTTACTTTGACACCATCCCAGTTATCACACTGCAAGTTCCCTTTGTTATGTTTTGATTTTTTGAATTAGAATTGGAATCGGGTTGAAATGATAAATACCCAAAATGAACTTGACTTAGGATAGAGAATTAAATAAACCCGATTGTTCAATAATTTGATTTGAAATAAAATAAAGATTTTATTTGAATATTAAGGTTTTGAAATAAAAATTGGACGTAAATTTTGATTAAAGGAAATTGTCAATATTGGAATTTGAAACAATATATTAATGTAATAAATGATGAAGAGCGTTGTTTGAAATGAATTATTTGACGATAAAATTTGGAATTATTCATTGAATTAAGTTTGAAATGATTTAATAATTAAGTCGAATTTGTAATTAAGTTTGAAATTTTAAGTTTTGAAATTATTAATAATTAAGATTGAAATTATTTAATAATTGAAAAAGATTGAATTATTCGATAATTGAATAAAAATTGAATTCTTTGATAAGAGAAATTGAACTTTTGAATAAGAGAATTCGAACTTCGTTAATAAATGAAATTGGGTTTCTTATTTAATTAAGTTTGGAAAATTTAAGTAAGTGAATAAATCAAATTGAATTTCTTTAACAAGAAATAAAATGCGTTTTATTGTAATAACTGTAAGACTTGTAATTTAAAGAATTGATTTGACGAATCTAATTGAATTTAATGTGTTAGTTGATATAATGAGGTTGAACTTAAGTAATTGAATTAATGAATTGGAAATTTAATGGAAACTGTTTGAATGATAAACTAACTTAACGAATATTGAATGAAATCGATTAATGAATTGAAATTGATTTTGAATGTTAGATTAAATTAATTTAAATGTTTTCGGAATGAACTAATATACGAACTTGAATCAATATTTGAATTGTTTTAAATAAAAATTGAAATTGAATTGTAAGACTTTGAAATGGTTATTTGGAATTTTTGAAACGTAAACTTTGGAAATTGTTAGTGAAAGACAAATTAAATGTGGGTTTATGAATTGAAATTGAAATTGAATTTGATTTGGGTTTTGAAATTTGTTAAATGACCAATCTGTGTAATAATTACGAAAATTATTAAAGAGACCAGAATCGGTTATGGATATACTCTCTATCTAAACCGAAAACCACTTTAATAACTATACGTGGAGTGGTGATGCAGAATGAAGTGGTTGGAATGATGTACGTGATGACTGAAGAAAGAGAACGATAATGGATAGCCTTGACACTTGTGTCAAATTGGAAATGACTAAAATCAGGAGCCGTGCCGGGCCAAATGGGGTTAGCCACCTCGAGCGAACACACTTCTTCGTAACTACTACTCATTACTTGTGATTGATTGGTGCACCCTCGTACTTTCAGGAGTGTTGTTTCGCGGTGTTGCGATCGCTGCGGCGATGCGTTCTCACCAGTCCGGATCAGGCAAACGGTAGTTTCACTACCTTGGGTATTACCTCATGTGCCTTGTCATACTTGTATCCCTATATACGCGACCACTACGAATTTTCTTTGTGTTATACCTATGGAGTACTCCCTGATATCCTGCCAGTTTACGGTGGAGTTTACAGTGCTGTATAGACTATGATGCTTATAAAATGTGTTAAGGGGGATAATGGTAACGCCTTAACACTATTTTGATACTTTATATTACTGATAGATATTATATACTTAGCGTATATTACTACATAGTAGATAGTTTAACGGATCCTCAGAGGATGGTGATTCCAACATCCTTTGAGTTACTTGTATTTCGATTGCTATTTCACTTGAGTTGGATTTATTGATATTAGAATATTAATCCTGACTCGAGTGTTTTGTGTTTGCTTTACGCTCGGGTCAGACTGAGAGTACCAGCTTTCGAGGCTCACCTTTGGAGTTGGAGCTTCGCTTGGAGATCCAGCTATCTTCCCAGCTTTCAGATATTCAGTTGATTCCAGTGATGTATTCTGATTATTGTATTCGACTATTGTCTTCGAGACTTCTGTTGTAACTTGTGTAAACTCTGATGTATTTTATATATTTATATAGTAGCTTCATGAACTACTATCTCTTTTACTTCCGCTGCATATTATTACTCTATGTCTGTGATTCTGTGATTATTTATTACTGTATATCTGAGTTTTGCCAAATTTTAAATTAACAATTCGGTATTTTGAATTATTCAAGTTCGACATGTGCGGATGCGAATAGTCCAAAATAGCGGGTCGTTACAGTTGGTATCAGAGCTTTTGGTAGCTCTAGGCAAAACTCAGCATATAGGGTAAATATATTTACAGAATCACTCTCATTCGAGTTTCAATCTCTTTCTTTTGACTCAATTCCTTCGAATTTTGGAACGTTCCCTCGGTTCCGAAATTCGTTCTTGTCCCTCACTATTCGTCTTCTTTAATTCCGGAGTATCCCATAACTCCACTTCGAACGATCTTTATAATGAATCGGCGGTCTCGCCAATCTTTAAATGATTTGTAAAGGGGTGAAACTCCTTTATAATAGGCATTGATTTACCGGAGATTTCTGTATCCTCGGTTTACGATGCCATCTATTTCCTGCTATGTCTGAATTCTAATTCTCGAGATCGAATGTTGATTTACCTCGAAATTCAGCATCGATCTTATTCTTGAAGTCACGGTTGACCCAGAAGGTTGCCCATGAATTAAATAAGCTTATCCATCTTCCGATTCTGTTAATTGAATCATCTTGTCTTTTCATTCGAACTTGTATTCGAATCAGAATTCTCTTAATTTGCGTCCATCAAATTTGAATCTCTGTACTTGCTTTGAAAATCCATCGTCGAACAAGGAAGTGCATTTGTAAATTAATAATTAAATGTTAAAAATGTTTTTATATTGTGTTGTTTGAGTCGTTGATGTCGATTTGGGTTTTCGATCGATTCGTCTGATCAACGCTATCGATAGGATTTCTAAAACACTTCAGCAGAGCAAACTGACACAATATTATTTTCAAATTAAGTAAATAAAATAACATTGAATGATTTCATCATATATAAGTATAAATTTTTCTGAAATTAAATCGTTAATGAATTGTTGTCCGAAATGATAATATAAATTTTCATTTATTGTTTTATAAACCGTTGACTATTGCATAATAATAAATAAATGAATTTGAAAAACTTTGTTTGTGAATTGATTTGGAAATTTAAATGGATGTAAATTAAGAATTTGAGAATTTAATTTCCGATGATTTTAAACTTTGGTTTTAAAAGTTTTAAAGTGTAGTATTTTCGAATATAAATTGTTTTCAAAGAACTTTAAATGGGTTTAAATCAGTGCTCTCCTATTTTGTCACTGGAAAATAATTTCGGTAATGACGGCCGCATCATCGACATTCATTTTCGAGTTCCGAAGTGGAGAGACTATTCTGTAGCTTTGCTACGGTTTGTTTGAAAAAAAAAATTGATTTGAATTTCTTAAAGTATAATTTGATTGTAATATATACTGATATAAATTTAAATCTGATTTGATATATTATATATATTTATTTATCTCTAAATAAGTTTGAAGTTACTCGAAAATTTAATTCTTAAATTAATGATTAAAGATGATTTCAAAATTTAAATTGAGGAAAAGATTTTGAATAAATATTTAACTTGAAATAACTGAATTGTAAAATTTTATTTGGATAATACTCAATTTCATTATTTATAACTTACCTAAATTTTCAAAAGTTAATTTTGTAATTGAATATTATACAATATAAAAGGATATCAAAGGAATTTTTAAATAAATTTGAGTAGTTATAGTAAACGTAAATATACTTAATATATATGTGTTAGGATATATTAAGTAGAATAATTTAATAATAATTTCGAATAAAGAAGAAATTGCCGAATAAAATATGATTATAATAAATGACTAATCAAATTTATGATCTTCGAAATTGTTAATTTAACATAATTAGATAATATATAATACGAATTATCTTTAAAAATAAAATTGAGTGCATATAAAAAGGTTATACATTTAAAGTAATAATAAATTGGTAAATGGAGATAAATAGGATACCAGGTGAGTTGAATAACAAATGGATTAATAAAATATATTGTTGTATGAAATAAATTTTGTAATAAACAACGATAAATTGAAATAAACCAAGTCATGAAAATCTTGAATTTAAAAACAAATTGTTGAATATAAATTTATTTAAAAACCGAAATTTATATGGTTTAAATTAATTGTGCATGATGTAATTCCAGTTTATTTTCTTTTGATTGTTTCTATTCTCCTACTTGCTTCCTTTTCGGGGACGAAAAATTTTGAGTGGGGGAGAATGTAACGACCCGTAAATTTTAACCGGTTTTAGTAACGTATTTAATTGAAATTTTGTGGAATTTTAAAACGATAAATTTTGAAATAAAAATTTGATATTTGGTATGCGTCTAGTTAAACATAGCAACCGGTAAATTTTCGTCCAAAAATATGAAAGTTTATTTCGCGCGTAAATTTACTTCATTTAATCAGTTAAAAAGCGATGAAAATAAAACGTTTTCAAAACGAAAATATTTTTACATAGAAAAATTCTAAAACATCTTTTGAGAAAGTTGTCAGTTTGTCGTTTTTCCAAATTCGGACATCTTTGGCTCCGTCGATCTTATTTTTCTGCGATTTTTATGCATTTTCGCTAGTATAAAATTTCGAATTTTTATAATCCAATCGCACCACTGATTTTTGTATACCGTTTTGATCGTCTCGGCATGCCGATTTCTATGATATATTTATTTCTCTATTTCGAAGCACGATGTGCGGTACGATCCGTGAAACATTTACCGTATCAGTTCTGCTTTCACACCTTTTGGCTTCCGGAATTCAATTCACCGCCGTATAACGAACAAACACTTAAATTAAATATCCTTGAAACTATCGTCTGACTTTTGCTATCTCCAACTGTTCACTTTAATTGGCTACTTCATTTTCTTCCGTTGAGAAAGTTTTCTCAACCAATTCTTCTTTTGCCTATCTCCCCTTGTTTGTTCCTTGACAGGCTATGCATTAGTATCGAAAACAAGTTCTGAAACCTCCTCACTTTTTTTTTCCTCCTTCCTCCTAACTTTATTTCTTCCATGTAAAATTTACTGTAAGAAGTTAACCTCTCCCTCCAAGCCAACTCTCCTCCTGTCTGCATGCATCTCCACCAACCATCACCTAAACCGACCTTTCAGCTTCCACCCTCCACTACCGCACGTCAAAACAGTACAACCACCATGCCTGCTCGCCCACTATTTTCCCACCTCCGAGCTTCGACCAAACCTACACACCCGGCACCTTTACCTCCGCCTTCACCCTTCCCCTCACCCTCCGTGCGCTAGAACCCACTCAGCAGCCTGCCCGCCTTCCACTTTCCGGCTTCCATCCCTGCGAGCTCCCTCTGGCCGCCGTATATTCCATTATCGTGCAGTCGTTTCCTCATCTCCGTTTGTATAAGGGGTATGCTATATTTTATATCATATTATTTGGCGATAGTATATTTGTGTCAGTGAAATTTGGTGCAAGTGATTTCTTATTATAAGTATGAACAGTATGTTGTTTGGATTTTTGAACATAGATATGTTAAATCTGTAATATGTATATTATATTATACTGGTTTATATATATGGGCGGTTTTAAAGTATATATATATAAAAAGTCCAAATTTCATGTGTGATGTTTGTATCAACTATATATATCTGTAAGTAGTATATTATGATCTCTGGTTTTACATTTCTCATTTCCAGTCTATGCATACATATAGCATTGATGAGTATGTTGGTGTCCATATAAAAGTATGTATAGTATTCTAGTCTGCATATTTTGATGAAATTATTGCATATCTTGATGAACTTATACCATCGGCTGTCACTTGGTTGCCTACGCATGCTGCCTGCATTCATATAGGGTAGCAGTTTGGAAGGCCATAGTCTGTTATATATCTATTAATCCATATGTTCAGTCTGCATGCTAGTAGCTCGACGAAATGTGTACGTAGCGGCTGTACACACATATGCATATATATGTGTTAACTGCAGTGTATGGGTACATTTCATATTTTGAAATATATTTCTTATATTTAAAGTCAGTCTGCATGTGCTAAAAAATAAAAAAACAAAAAAAACTAGGCATTAGTTATGTACAGGATTTTACTATATAAGTATATGTATTTTAGTAGTATTTTATCATCCTGAAGCTTATATGTATGTGTTGTATATAATAAAGGTGATATTTGTTTATTTTTATTTTTCATGAACAGCAGTTAGACTTCATGTTCACGATATCATATCTCACTCATGTTTTATCGGAATGGGTTGATTCTATTTTTATAAAAGAGTCGAAGTTACCTAGTTTATGCATGTCAAATTTCAGCAAAATCCGACATCGTTTGATTAGTGGTCGAGGATCTAGAAATTTGACACAGGCAGATGTTCTTTTTTACTTAAAATTATTTTACACTGCTGCAAACACGACCTGAGTTCATGTCTGACGCATCGTATCTCCTCCGTCTTACGTCGGAATCAAGTGATTCTTTGCAGTTTTGAAATACAAGTTTTGATCTTTATTCATACCAAATTTCAGACCATTTCGATCTCGGTAGCACATAGAATTGTATTGTTAAACTTTGACGTAAGACATGTTTTGTAATTATTGCTATGTTGAATGTTTTGATTTGATTTCTTTTAAATGTTGTATTTAAGAAAGATGATTTTGGATATTGTTGTTAATAAAATAATAATAATAATAAATAAATAAATAAATGATAATATGTTTGAATTTAAATATATGTGATTTAATTGTAAAATGGCGTTAGAAATGCATATCTATTGAATTTTATCTGTGTTAAATTAAATATCGATTTGAAAATATATGTTTAGAATTGATTTTTTTTAAATATATTTTATGTGTTTAATTCTGGAATATAGTTATGTATATATGTTCACTGATACCATTTACTTTCATCGCTCCTATTCTGATTTGATTTCGTCGATTCATATTTAACAGCTTTGCTAGTCGATTCGTGCCAATCTAGTTATTTCGAAAGTCGTGTTTACGATCCGTGACTCAACTTCGTTGTCTATTCATCTCTCTAGCCTCGAAAGGTGAGAAATCACTCACGATTAATGTTCATTTATTTATTAATTTTGATTTCAAGTGAAACGACGAATTGAAATATGCTGCTGTTAGTTATTTACACTTTTATATATGCTATTACCTGCATTTGTTCACCTATGACATATGACACCATTATCTGTTAATTATTTATGCGATGATAATCATTTTGGTTGGTAATTGATTGTTTGATTGTTGTTTATATTGGATGTAAATTATAATGTATAAAGTGATAAATATTATGCAATTGAATTTGACGTAGGATAGTTTAAAAATGTGAATCGACATATGTGTTGAATTTGATTAGTTAATTTGAATAATCTGACCCCTTTTAATTATTAAGTTAATCGACATATGGAAATTGATAAATCACACTTTGAACCTTGAACGTATATTGGATAAATTGTTGTAGAATTGAAATTGAACGACAAGTGAAAAACTGTAATGTAGTAATATTTAATCTACATTAAACGATAGTGTAGATTATAGAAATAATTATATTAATTTGCACAAACAACAATGTGAATTAATACGATTATTTCGGGATTATTTGAATTGATTATTGGATTGTGTTTGATTGTTGTTATTGCTTGTTTATTTACTTTGATACCATCCCAGTTATCACACTGCAAGTTCCCTTTGTTATGTTTTGATTTTTTGAATTAGAATTGGAATCGGGTTGAAATGATAAATACCCAAAATGAACTTGACTTAGGATAGAGAATTAAATAAACCCGATTGGTCAATAATTTGATTTGAAATAAAATAAAGATTTATTTGAATAATAACGTTTTGAAATAAAAATTGGACGTAAATTTTGATTAAAGGAAATTGTTAATATTGGAATTTGAAACAAAATATTAATGTAATAAATGATGAAGAGCGTTGTTTGAAATGAATTATTTGACGATAAAATTTGGAATTATTCATTGAATTAAGTTTGAAATGATTTAATAATTAAGTCGAATTTATAATTAAGTTTGAAATTTTAAGTTTTGAAATTATTAATAATTAAGATTGAAATTATTTAATAATTGAAAAAGATTGAATTATTCGATAATTGAATAAAAATTGAATTCTTTGATAAGAGAAATTGAACTTTTGAATAAGTGAATTCGAACTTCGTTAATAAATGAAATTAGGTTTCTTATTTAATTAAGTTTGGAAAATTTAAGTAAGTGAATAAATCAAATTGAATTTCTTTAACAAGAAATAAAATGCGTTTTATTGTAATAACTGTAAGACTTGTAATTTAAAGAATTGATTTGACGAATCTAATTGAATTTAATGTGTTATTTGATATAATGAGGTTGAACTTAAGTAATTGAATTAATGAATTGGAAATTTAATGGAAACTGTTTGAATGATAAACTAACTTAACGAATATTGAATGAAATCGATTAATGAATTGAAATTGATTTTGAATGTTAGATTAAATTAATTTAAATGTTTTCGGAATGAACTAATATACGAACTTGAATCAATATTTGAATTGTTTTAAATAAAAATTGAAATTGAATTGTAAGACTTTGAAATGGTTATTTGGAATTTTTGAAACGTAAACTTTGGAAATTGTTAGTGAAAGACAAATTAAATGTGGGTTTACGAATTGAAATTGAAATTGAATTTGATTTGGGTTTTGAAATTTGTTAATGACCAATCTGTGTAATAATTACAAAAATTATTAAAGAGACCAGAATCGGTTATGGATATACTCTCTATCTAAACCGAAAACCACTTTAATAACTATACGCGGAGTGGTGATCCAGAATGAAGTGGTTGGAATGATGTACGTGATGACTGAAGAAAGAGAACGATAATGGATAGCCTTGACACTTGTGTCAAATTGGAAATGACTAAAATCAGGAGCCGTGTCGGGCCAAATGGGGTTAGCCACCTCGTGCGAACACACTTCTTCGTAACTACTACTCATTACTTGTGATTGATTGGTGCACCCTCGTACTTTCAGGAGTGTTGTTTCGCGGTGTTGCGATCGCTGCGGCGATGCGTTCTCACCAGTCCGGATCACGCAAACGGTAGTTTCACTACCTTGGGTATTACCTCATGTGCCTTGTCATACTTGTATCCCTATATACGCGACCACTACGAATTTTCTTTGTGTTATACCTATAGAGTACTCCCTGATATCCCACCAGTTTACGGTGGAGTTTACAGTGCTGTATAGACTATGATGCTTATAAAATGTGTTAAGGGGGATAATGGTAACGCCTTAACACTATTTTGATACTTTATATTACTGATAGACATTATATACTTAGCGTATATTACTACATAGTAGATAGTTTAACGGATCCTCAGAGGATGGTGATTCCAACATCCTTTGAGTTACTTGTATTTCGATTGCTATTCCACTTGAGTTGGATTTATTGATATTAGATTATTAATCCTGACTCGAGTGTTTTGTGTTTGCTTTACGCTCGGGTCAGACTGAGAGTACCAGCTTTCGAGGCTCACCTTTGGAGTTGGAGCTTCGCTTGGAGATCCAGCTATCTTCCCAGCTTTCAAATATTCAGTTGATTCAAGTGATGTATTCTGATTATTGTATTCGACTATTGTCTTCGAGACTTCTGTTGTAACTTGTGTAAACTCTGATGTATTTTATATAGTTATATAGTAGCTTCATGAACTACTATCTCTTTTACTTCCGCTGCATATTATTACTCTGTGTCTGTGATTCTGTGATTATTTATTACTGTATATCTGAGTTTTGCCAAATTTTAAATTAACAATTCGGTATTTTGAATTATTCAAGTTCGACATGTGCGGATGCGAATAGTCCAAAATAGCGGGTCGTTACACCCTTAGAGCCAATGTTCGTCCGGTTGCATTTTGGAAGAGTTTGCTCTTCATTTGAATAAGGCTGAAAAACAGCCCATGCATGATTCAGTTGACTGAAAACTCTGTTCAGTCGACTGAACATGGAACCCGAAAGTTTCCAGGCGTGATTCAGTCGACTGAAAAACTCTGCACAGTCGACTGAAACTGGAAACAGAAAGTTTCCTGAACTTGGAAAATTTCCAGGCACAGGGTCAGTCGACTGAAAACTCTGTTCAGTCGACTGAACCTGCTGTTTGAGTCCAATTTTCCTTTTTGGATTGAATTTCCAATTTAAATCGATTCGTGATGATCCTTTTTATTGTCATCATTTATTATCATCTTTGATGACTTATTTTCTTTGGGAATTTTAGATATATCCACTTCGATGGATCCTTTATCGATTTCATTGGATTTTTATTCACATCTTCGAATGTGATCTTTATGATTGATTGTTTCTACAATCCCCCTTGTGCTTTGTCACTTTAAAAATATAAAGGTTTTCTATATTAGTAGTAAATATCAAAACTCTTTCCTCAAACGATTTCAATACTATTTTAATACCAAATTCGTTTATAAAATAGTTTTTCAATCTATTAGTATATACAAACCTTTACCTCACTCGTATGAGAAATCTAATTAAACGACTTAGTAAAACAAGTGGTATGAAACGCTTGCGTTTACTTTGCCGGTTAATTCTTGGACTTGTTCGATTGAAACTCTTGTGACAATTTTCTAGTGGAGATCTACAATTTGTTCGTAAATATTTAAGTTAAGCTAGTGGTTATGGGACATGAGGCTAAGCTCATATATTTATTAGCTTATTGTAATTGACACTTCTCGTTGATCATGACGATCATCTTTATGGTTTAGACTAGCAATGTGCGATGTCTCTTTGTTTGTGATTTGGTTAGGCTAAACACCACTTGTGTGATTCCATTCACACATACTTTTTCGGTTAGCCAAGACACCACTTGTGTGATTCCATTCACACATACCTTTTTGCTGTTTGGTTAGGCTAGACACCACTTGTGTGATTCCATTCACACATACTTTTTCGGTTAGCCTAGACAGCACTTGTGTGATTCCATTCACACATACTTTTTTGCTGTTTGGTTAGGCTAGACACCACTTGTGTGATTCCATTCACACATACTTTTTCGGTTAGCCTAGACACCACTTGTGTGATTCCATTCACACATACCTTTTTGCTGTTTGGTTAGGCTAGACACCACTTGTGTGATTCCATTCACACATACTTTTTCGGTTAGCCTAGACACCACTTGTGTGATTCCATTCACACATACCTTTTTGCTGTTTGGTTAGGCTAGACACCACTTGTGTGATTCCATTCACACATACTTTTTCGGTTAGCCTAGACACCACTTGTGTGATTCCATTCACACATACCTTTTTGCTGTTTGGTTAGGCTAGACACCACTTGTGTGATTCCATTCACACATACTTTTTCGGTTAGCCTAGACACCACTTGTGTGATTCCACTCACACATACCTTTTTGTGATTTCTGGATTTCGTGTGTTGATTTATGGAATTTATGTTTCACCAGCTTTTACGATGGGCATTGATATATATGTCAACTATTGTGGCTTGGTGAATGTAATTAGGAGTATGACATTCCTTTTTATCTTGAGTAGATTATTGTGATATTGATTAATCTTTTGTTGATTTTCAATTACTTATTTATCACAGCTTGGCATTATGATTATTATATGTTTGTGTCATATCTCTTATTATATATCACTTCATCTGGTATTTATAGCTTGACTGATCCGTTTATTATTTTCTTCTTAAATAATACTCGGGTCAAACTGAGATATTACAGGTGCTTACTCATGGTTTCCTACCTTGAACCATCTTCTGACTTTTGGCTAACTACTCTAGTTTGGTAGTTTTTGTTGTATACATTTGAGATACAGACTCCTTGATGTATACTTATTCTTTTGTCTAGCACTTGTATCTATTCCTTTGTATTATTGTGGATCCTTTTGACCACTACTCTGATGTACACTTTCATGTGTAATATTCATATCTATTTCCGCCTTTGTGATATGAATTGTCTGTGACTGATTTGTGTTATGTTTATTTCTATATTTGTTTCCGAAGACCTTTATAGCCACTGTGTAGTAGCTTTGAGTTTGTGTCGGTATGTCGGATTTCCTCTCGAAAGAAATACATGTTATACTATCTGACATATCGATGCTCGCACAAAGCAATTATACAGATGGTCGCTCCTCAACAGCCTTATTCTCCGTGCTAGTCGACAGCACTACTCCGTAGTGTTCTTGGCTAGCGTGGGTATAGAGGTGGGGCGTCACAGCTTGGTATCAGAGCCAAACTTCGGAACAATATGGAATATTATAACAAGGATCATCGTCCTAAGTCTTTCTTAGGAGTCGTGCTTTAGGATTTAATTCGAGTCTTCGTACCGATTCATCCTATTTTCTTTATGATTCCTTGTTTTTTCTATCAAGAATTGCTTGATATTTATTTTGAGAATAACTTCTTCCTCTTCTTTCTTTTTTTTCTTAAAGAAGAGAAATGGTTAGACCAGGCCGTCCCAGCGCCGGTCAATCTAGTGCTACTCCCCAGGATGGAGTATTTATGTCTGCCCAGCAGCTTCTAGATCTTGTTAAGAACGCTCAAGCAGCCGGACCCAATCCAGAGCCTACTCATCCTAGATCTGGTTTTGCACGCTTGTGCAGAGACTACACCGATTTGGGTGGAAGGACATTCAAGGGATCCGAGAGTGTTATAGAAATTCAAGCTTGGCTCAAATCATGCGATCGCATCTTTTCTCGCATGAACCTTATTGACCTTCATCGAGTCCAAGTGGCTTCTAGCATGCTCCAAGAAAGAGCGTTAGATTGGTATGAGCTCCTAATTTCTGAAATCGTTGAAGCGGATCTCACTTGGGAGCAATTCCGGGAAAGATTCGAATCGAAATTTGTGCCGGAGGCTGAAAAAGTCACTTTGGCCCGGCGTTTTATTGACCTTGTTCAAGGTGGATCTTCTGTGACAGACTATGTCGCATCTTTCGAATCTCTTTCCAAATACGGGGTTGAATACATCGACACCCCATTGAAGAAAAATCAGAGATTTGTTTATGGCTTAAATAAAAATCTTAAGAAGCCACTACTCCTGAAACTTGAAGTTTCATTTGATCAGCTTATTGATATCGCTCTTCGTCTTGAAGAGGCCGATAAAGAAAGCGATAATGAAGTTGTGCGTGCCAAACCCAACTTCAACAAAAAAAAGAGACCCAACGAATTCCAAGGCCCTTATCCCAACAAAAAAGGTAAGCAAGCGACGCCTGCTGCAAAGGCTCCTTCTCCTAGTAGTGCGAGATGCTTCAACTGTGGATCTGGGGATCATTTTGCTAATATGTGCTCAAAGCCCAAATCGTGTCGCTATTGTAAGAGCCCAGATCATTTCATCCATCAATGCCTCAAACGTGAAGGCCAGAGGGAGGGAAAGTTGAATGTGGCTCAAGCCCTTGGCAACACATCTCGTGGCCAAGGTATTTTTCATTCAATACTTGATTTTGTTTGTCTTGTGAATATTCTTTTCAAGTCCTTGTTGGTTTGCATCTCATTATTTTTATATCAAAAGAACTTGTTGATTCTTTTTCGTTGAAAATATTTTGGGCTTGATGACTTCTTTGAGGATTGTGAATCCGGATGGTAGATCCGCAACACTCAATTTGTCTTTATTGATGTCGAAATTATTTTATGGGATTTTTCTTCCCGAGCCGATATTTTTACTTAGGCTTCGGAATTGATTTTTTTGAAGGGATCGGCTTAATCATTGTGAAGCCCATATCCTATTTTTCGAGTGGACTATTCATCTTCGACATTTTCAATCTGTTAAGCAGATTTCTATTTTTCCTTTATGATTTTGATTCCAACTTGATGGCATCATTTTATTCCTTAAGCCCACTTATAAGGAAAGTGTTATTTCTCTCTTTCATGTAGTTTGAGAAATTTTCCGGTATTTTTGAGTTTGTCTTAGGACTATCACCTAAGAAATCTTTTGTGTGGTGTTAAGGTCTTTTCAGTTTGACTTTACCACCGGTTTTCGTTTGCTACGAGTTGCGGAAATTAGCATTCCACTTACCGCATTCCGCACTTGTTATGATTCCTATGAATGAATTATTATGTCATTCAAATTGTCCAGCTCGTTTCATCCGTTTTATAAATCCAATATTCTATGAAAATTTCGATGAGACCATTCTTATTTATGGATTTTGGATGAAAATAGTAATTTAAAATTTTGCAAATCTTTTTCATAAGATTTATTTATAAGTAAAACTGGATTTTGTTCTTGAAACGAACAAAGAATATTCTTAAAACTTTTTAAGAGATTTAATTATCCTATAAAAGATGATTTTGCGATTGTATTGCCCGTTGAGTGCTTTAAGAATTTTGGTCGATGCGCTTGATCAACGTTATCGATAGGAATTTCCTAAACGCTTTGATGTGACAATCATACACAATATATTAACGTGAAAATAGTAATTTTTTCTAAAATGATTATTATTACATAATGATAAATGTAATTTTGGAAGTTTTAACTTTTCAGGAAAGAAGATTATTTAAAAGAAATTCTTTCTTTTCGATACTTTTGTTCTTGTGATTCCTGGAAGGGGACCAAGACTTTGCGATTTGTACCGATACTAGTCGTATTGGTTTGGATGCCGTTCTCTTGCAAAGGAGAACGTGCTATCTATTGTGCTTCTAAATCATTATAGCCTATCGAGACTAGATATACCACTCATGATCTAGTGCTCGCAGTTATTGTTTCTACTTTTAGAGTTTTGCATCATCATATTTGGGAAAGAAATTTGTTCCCTATCTCGATCATAAATCTTGGGAATATTTATTTCTTACAAGGAACTTCGTGTTGACTCGAGTTCCTAGCATCTTATGATCTTGATATTCTTTTATTCCCGAAAGGGGAAATCGTGTTGCCAATGCGTTTAGTCGTAAGCAACAAGTGGTTGATTCTTCGATGATGTCTGAAGGGAATTATCTCTTTGTCAAGTTCATCGAATGTTTTGATGTACTTCATTTTACTGAGTTTCATCTCATTTCTTTTTATGGACTAGTGTCTGGTGTTCTTTTATGGTGTTCAGTTCATCGGATGTACTATTATTATACTACATCGATGTTCCGTCTTATCTGGATCAATGGATGTACCATTATACTACATCGTTGTTCCGGTTTATCGGTTCATTGGATGTACCATTTTTGTACTACATCGGTGTTCCAAATTATTCGAGTTTCTAGTTTCTCGGGCGTACCGTTTCTGTACTACGCCATTGCACGGGCTCAATTTTCTGCTATTCTTGACGTTCTTCACGTCTTTTATATACGGAGATGCTTTTATGTTTCCGGTTTTTATTCTTGAGCCCGGTGATATTGTGGAAATTGAAGTTTCACCAGATTTGACTTCTGAGCAACATTCTATTCGCATCATTGCTTCGGAGGTTGAGCGCCGTCGATATAAAAAGATATTCTTTTTGATAAAAGTTCAATGGTTCTCAAATCCTAGGGATTACTCTTAGGAATCTAGAGAATTCATCGAGCGATCCCGTTCATGCTAACCCTTTCATGCTCTTTATGGTGGACTTCCTATTTCAAATTTTGTTTTTTGTTAATATGCTTCTATGGTTGTTACTTCTTATATTTCCTTCTTACTTATTGCGAGGGCGCAATTTCTTTAAGGAGGGGAGTCTGTAGCAACCCGCATATTTATCGATTTATATCTAAATATTTTATTTAAATATTTCACCGTTCGTCGGATTTTGGACCGAAAACCTACTTTTTGCATACGGTCGAATTAGGACTCGAGACCACCTCCATTGAGTTCAAAATGCCGTTTGCGACCTTTTTGAGTATAAGCTTCGATATGTTTGGAGAAAGTTGATTTTTGCTACTTTTTCCCGCTTAGGGCCTTGGTTGGGCTGAGCCAATTAGCCACTTAACTCAGTTCCAACACTCTCCTCTTCATTCACTTCTCTTCTATTTTCCTAATACTCAAGCTTTTATGTTAATGGAGGGTGGAAGAGGAAATTAAAACTCCAAAACCCTAGTTTCTCTTGCAAATCAAATTCCAAGCTCTAAACTCAAGAAGAACCCATTGGTAAGCTTCTCTTCATCTTCTCCAACTCTTTCTCCATTCAATTTTAGAAATTTCCTAAACCTAATTTAGGAAATGTTTCTCCTTTAAGCTTAGATTCAAGCTTGTTGAGTTGGAATTGAAGAGTGCTTGTTCTTGCCATTACTTCATAGCTTCTCCTTCATTGATTTGGGTGCAAAGGTGAGATTTTTATCTCACATCTATGACTATAATTATCTTTGGTTGTTAGGTTTGAATTCCTAACACTTCTTCATGAGAATTTGCTCTTGATTTGGATTGGTTTTGTGAATATTCCAATTTTTGGGTTTTTAAGTCAAATTTGTGTGAAAATCCTTTTATGGATGCTTGATCATGCTTTTAGTGATGCACTGAGGAGCATATAGGGCCGGGTTGCCGATCGGCATAAACCCTTAGAGCCAATGTTCGTCCGGTTGCATTTTGGAAGAGTTTGCTCTTCATTTGAATAAGGCTGAAAAACAGCCCAGGCATGATTCAGTCGACTGAAAACTCTGTTCCGTCGACTGAACCTGGAACCCGAAAGTTTGCAGGCATGATTCAGTCGACTGAAAAACTCTGCACAGTCGACTGAAACTGGAAACAGAAAGTTTCCTGAACTTGGGAAATTTCCAGGCACAGGGTCAGTCGACTGAAAACTCTGTTCAGTCGACTGAACCTGCTGTTTGAGTCCAATTTGCCTTTTTGGATTGAATTTCCAATTTAAATCGATTCGTGATGATCCTATTTATTGTCATCATTTATTATCATCTTTGATGACTTATTTTCTTTGGGAATTTTAGATATATCCACTTCGATGGATCCTTTATCGATTTCATTGGATTTTTATTCACATCTTCGAATGTGATCTTTGTGATTGATTGTTTCTACAATCCCCCTTGTGCTTTGTCACTTTAAAAATATAAAGGTTTTCTATATACTATCGAAACTCTTTCCTCAAACGATTTCAATACTATTTTAATACCAAATTCGTTTGTAAAACAGTTTTCCAATCTATTAGTATATACAAACCTTTACCTCACTCGTATGAGAAATCTAATTAAATGACTTAGTAAAACAAGTGGTATGAAACGCTTGCGTTTACTTTGCCGGTTAATTCTTGGACTTGTTCGATTGAAACTCTTGTGACAATTTTCTAGTGGAGATCTACAATTTGTTCGTAAATATTTAAGTTAAGCTAGTGGTTATGGGACATGAGGCTAAGCTCATATATTTACTAGCTTATTGTAATTGACACTTCTCGTTGATCATGACGATCATCTTTATGGTTTAGACTAGCAATGTGCGATGTCTCTTTGTTTGTGATTTGGTTAGGCTAAACACCACTTGTGTGATTCCATTCACACATACTTTTTCGGTTAGCCTAGACACCACTTGTGTGATTCCATTCACACATACCTTTTTGCTGTTTGGTTAGGCTAGACACCACTTGTGTGATTCCATTCACACATACTTTTTCGGTTAGCCTAGACACCACTTGTGTGATTCCATTCACACATACCTTTTTGCTGTTTGGTTAGGCTAGACACCACTTTTGTGATTCCATTCACACATACTTTTTCGGTTAGCCTAGACACCACTTGTGTGATTCCATTCACACATACCTTGTTGCTGTTTGGTTAGGCTAGACACCACTTGTGTGATTCCATTCACACATACTTTTTCGGTTAGCCTAGACACCACTTGTGTGATTCCATTCACACATACCTTTTTGCTGTTTGGTTAGGCTAGACACCACTTGTGTGATTCCATTCACACATACTTTTTCGGTTAGCCTAGACACCACTTGTGTGATTCCATTCACACATACCTTTTTGCTGTTTGGTTAGGCTAGACACCACTTGTGTGATTCCATTCACACATACTTTTTCGGTTAGCCTAGACACCACTTGTGTGATTCCATTCACACATACCTTTTTGCTGTTTGGTTAGGCTAGACACCACTTGTGTGATTCCATTCACACATACTTTTTCGGTTAGCCTAGACACCACTTGTGTGATTCCACTCACACATACCTTTTTGTGATTTCTGGATTTTGTGTGTTGATTTCTGGAATTTATGTTTCACCAACTTTTACGATGGGCATTGATATATATGTCAATTATTGTGGCTTGGTGAATGAAATTAGGAGTATGACATTCCTTTTTATCTTGAGTAGATTATTGTGATATTGATTAATCTCTTGTTGATTTTCAATTACTTATTTATCACAGCTTGGCATTGTGATTATTATATGTTTGTGTCATATCTCTTATTATATATCACTTCATCTGGTATTTATAGCTAGACTGATCCGTTTATTATTTTCTTCTTAAATAATACTCGGGTCAGACTGAGATATTACAGGTGCTTACTTATGGCTTCCTACCTGGAACCATCTTCTGACTTTTGGCTAACTACTCTAGTTTGGTAGTTTTTGTTGTATACATTTGAGATACAGACTCCTTGATGTATACTTATTCTTTTGTCTAGCACTTGTATATATTCCTTTGTATTATTGTGGATCCTTTTGACCACTACTCTGATGTACACTTTCATGTGTAATATTCATATCTATTTCTGCCTTTGTGATATGAATTGTCTGTGACTGATTAGTGTTATGTTTATTTCTATATTGTTTCCGAAGACCTTTATAGCCACTGTGTAGTAGCTTTGAGTTTGTGTCGGTATGTCGGATTTCCTCTCGAAAGAAATGCATGTTATACTATCTGACATATCGATGCTCGCACAAAGCAATTATACAGATGGTCGCTCCTCAACAGCCTTATTCTCCGTGCTAGTCGACAGCACTACTCCGTAGTGTTCTTGGCTAGCGTGGGTATAGAGGTGGGCCGTCACATTTGAAATGTAAAGAAATGTTTTAAACAAAGTTTAAATCAGATTCAAATCTAAATTTGAATCTTTTTTTTAAAATAAATCTAAGTTTTTAAATTTAAATGTTTAACAATTTTGAATGATAATTTAACCATAGATAAGAAAAAGTTTTATCTTAAAGTTAAATTAGAATTTAATGGTTTGAAATTCATTTAATTATTAGGGTAATTAAATGGATAATTAATTTATTTAATAAATTAATGAAATGGATAATTACTTAAAGTAATTAAGGGTTTGAAACTTAAAGGTTTAAGATTAATTATTCTTAGAGTAATTAATTTGTAATTTAAGGAATGATTTAATTTATGATGGTGATTAAGACTTAATCAATAGTAATTAGTGATAATTAATTTACTGATTTAAGATAATTAATAAAGGTTAATTAATTTATGAAAATGACTGGGAATAATCATTAATTAATTTATTAATTTTTGAAATTAATTAAGACTAATTAATCAAAGGATTATTTATTTATTTAAAGGTTAATTAATGATTTACAATGGTTTGTAATTAATTAAGGGTTAATTAACCAGGATTAGAAATTTATTCATAAGTAATCTGATTTAAACAAATCAGATAATTAATTGATTTTACTCATGGATGTTAGGACTATGGAGTGCTTTGAATTGATTGATGTCCCTGATTTGTGATGATGTGTGATATGTATTATTTTGTTTTGTGAACTGTGATGCAAATTATTCCGTGATGAAATTAATTATCTTTTATGTAATTTATTATCTGTGATATATACGTGTGATCTGTGAATGCAAGATAAGCGTTACGATTGGTTTGTACCGCTTATCAAATATAAGCATTATAGATTATATCGCTTATAAATATTTCTGTGTTTGAATCCGTGATGTGATGATTGTTGTCGCACTATTGTGTGTGAACCCTTGGACCACACTATACACACACAAATATGGATTTCACGAGGAAATCAGTTAAGTCACAGATATTTGAAATGATTTTAAAATTTTAATTTTAAATTCAAATGGTTTTGGAAATGATTTGGGTTTAAAGTGAAAACTTTTGAAAAGATGTTTTTTTTTTGAAAAAAAATGAAAGTTATTGTGAATAACTAAATAAAGATTTGAAATTTAACTCATTTGATTTATATTTTAGTTCAATATCTAGAATTGAATTCTATATCTGGTATTTATGATTTGAAAAGTGATTATACAAGTTGATATGGGTTTTAAACCATTTTTAAAGTATTATTATGGGAATTTGAATTAACCCCAAAGATTTTGACTTGCATAAATGAGATTGGGTTTTTCTGAAGTAAAAATGTTTACTTTCAAAGGATAAAAGCTTTCGCATGAGTAATAAATTTCCAATTCGTAAGGAATTTTAAGTTTGAATTGAAATAGTTTTCCAAGTTATGAATGAATCTTTGGAAATA
Source organism: Allium cepa (assembly GCA_030765085.1). NCBI lineage: Eukaryota > Viridiplantae > Streptophyta > Magnoliopsida > Asparagales > Amaryllidaceae > Allium > Allium cepa. The sequence continues at coordinate 1,015,777,584 of CM060935.1, forward strand.
GTTTTAAAAGCTCTGAATAAATCTTTGATTTAAATACCGCATGGGTTAATTCAATTTGAAATGGAATTGCTTTGAAAGGCTATGAATGAATCTTTGGAAAGATTGATAAACCTTGTTTTAAAGTTGGAAGGGGTCTTAAAATGAATCTTTTGTTTAAAAGATTTAAGTTTGGGAATTTGTTTAAACCATTGAAGGTTTTTGAAATGAATCTTTTTGTTAAAAAAGATTGGAAATGGTAAATTGTTTTAACCATTTGAATGAAAGGTTTTGGGTTTTAAGTTGTGACTTAACTGAGACCCCATATCCATATGTTTTAAAATCTCGCGCTCACTATTCGGTTTAGCCGGGAGAGGACGTTTATGTCATATAGCCCATTCCGAATACGTGATATGACGTTATGGATAGCAATTGAAGACCGGTGGTGAAGACCGGGTATTTGCGAGAACGATAGGATGACCTATCGATTGTCTCTGCACTGAGTCGCACCGGTATAGAGATTCCCTAAGTGATGGGAAGTCCGATCGGAATTATGAATACCCGGATTTGCAAGGGCTTCTTCGGAAGTGCCTTCGGTTCTGTTCGAACCCGGAACAGACTTGTATGGTCGTGTGTCTCACACTACACTTTGAGATATAAAGCCAATTTCTTTCAAATACATTTCTGTTTGGTGGCGGAGATTTATTCTCTTAGCTTAACACCCTTCTTTGAGACGTAAGAGCTCAGAGGTTATGTAGTTGAAGGTTATTAGCGATATACTCCCAATTTGGTAGTGTGGCATGCTAAGTGCTGCTGTATGTTGATGATCATTTCTTGATCATTTGTGATCAAAGCATGGCTTTTGTATAAAGCGTAGCTTTATGGACGAGACTGCATCAGGACCTCACACCCCGGAAATGGTCGAAACAGGAAAGATGCGGCAAGGTTATGAGGGTCGCGCCCTTTAGGGTGGTATCATGGTATGGAGCCCAGATACTTACTCATGTGGATACTGCAGATCTATTACTTTGTGATTGCTTTGTTGTTTTGAGGCGCCTCGGATAAAGGTCCAAAAGGACCGGGGGATGGCATGCTCGAGTAGTAGTTACCTATTTACAGAGGTAACCTAGCCTTGTGTTGGCAGAGATCCGGTTAGGTTCTCGGGACGTCTCGCCAGAGGCGATCCCATTGACAGTAGGAAGTTCCTTATCCTGATCATTTGTTGGAAATCCAATCAAAACAATACGTGCCCTGTACGGTTTTAGTTGTATAACCTGCCATGGAATGTGGTGGTAACCTGCTATTGAACATGGTAACTATAGTAGGCATACGATGAAATGTCGTATGCTGGCTAGGATTTATATTATACTTTCGAAATGGTTTTCCACACTTTGCACTTATAGTAATATTATCAAAGAGAATTTTCTCGTATCAAGCATATTTGACTATCATAAGGAGAAATCTCCTCCAATTTAGGTTTGCATTGTGTGTGTGGTGGGAGGCCTTATTGTAGTTTCATTTTCAAAAGAGCGTTGCGGATTTCAAACTTTAAATTCCTATGTTGTTTGTTTTAAAAGACCAAATGTTTTAGTTTGCTCATACCAGTCCCACGACTGACCTGGAATTTATTGTTCCTTTCCAAAACTCTGGGTGCCCACAATTTTTCCCACACGGGCAGTCTAGAGTTGGGTTTCTCAGATAGTCAGGTTCAGTAGATTATCTGGAGCTAGTTCAGTCTTTGGATCATGACTATACTTGCTTATCTTTGTGCATCGTTATCGGGAGTTCGAGCTATTTCTGGATTGGCGTTTTGGAGATGGAGATTACCAGTTCTGGAGTTCTCTTTTGAAGACCATATTGGAGATTTTTGTTCGCTGCTAGTGTTACCTTTTTCCTTTCCGCTACTATTGTCTTGTACCATATCTCTGATGTATATTGATATCTATTGTATCATCTGTTGTATCATATTGTATCAGATATTGTATCAATGTTGTATATCATATGTATTATTTCATTTCTTCCGCTGTGGCGTACTTAATGTGTTATAAGCTCCGGCGAACCAGGTTCGACATTTGGATCTGCGTCATTTGAATATGAGTGTCGTATTCGGTGCCCTTTTTCGAAGGTCAATTCAGGGTCGTTACAGTGGTATCAGAGCTGAGGATTAAAACTTTAGCTCAGGAGTATAACACATTAAGTAACTCATTAGAGATAGGGTGAAGTATACCCTAGAATGAGCATATCCTTAAGATATCTGTTCGAACGCCTCAGTAAATTCTCTTACTATCCACTGATAGTAAATATGAGTCCGGGAAGAGAACGAGATAGGGGACAGGGAAGTACCACTATAAATGGTCAATACCCTGCAACAGTGGAAACAACTTTCTTCCCAATCTTCTTTGATTCGATTCTAAATTCTTTGATATCTTCGTGACAGCTCTAGAAGAAGTTTCGGTGCGATGGTGGCCTTACGCATCGTTGTAGAAAATCCTCACTTCGTATCTTCATCAGTTTATTGTCAGCTTTTCCATCTAAACCTTAATGAGTTTGAATTTAAAATTGAAAATATTAAATAAATTGGAAATTTTAAATTAAGTAAATTGGTTAACTAATATGAAGCTAAATTTGAATTATATTGATAAAACGATATCGGTTAAAACCAAATTTGAAATTCTATTGTAATTTCTTGTGTATATCAAAGTCCGAAGAGGGACAAATTGATATATATTTTGGGATGTTCCGACCCGAATTTGAATTCCATATCTAGTGTTTGAGAAATAGTAAAAGACCGAATCCATCTATCTATTCTCTTGGATCCGATATATTCTACGAATGATTAGTTATCCCTTCGAACTAATCAATACCCTTGTATGTTCGTAGACCGGTGGACCTGAGTATCTTGTGAGATAATTGTATGAGTTTGTTCTCATATTGTCGATATTCTGATTTGGTAAACCAAATACAGAATTAATATTCACTTTGATTTGAAAAAATATTTCTCTATCTTTCATCTTTTGCTTATTGTCTTCCTTGCAAATTTCGAGGACGAAATTTATTTAAGGGGGGAAATCTGTAACATTCTCATTTTTAAATCAAATTTAAATTGGTAAGTTATTTAATTTTAGCAATTTAATTGTAGATTAATTTGGTATTTTCCAAATTTAAATAGACATTTGTTTGTTTTTTTATAAATGGATATAGCTATGATTTTAAAATAGAATTTCTAATTGGGAATTTAGAAATAAATATTTTGGATAATATATTGATTTTAAATTATTGTGAATTTATTTGAAAATTTTGAATAAATATATATGGATTGAAAGTAAAAAAAATTGTAAATAAAATTTTGATTTGGGAGAATTCAAAATGTAAATATTTATAAATATACTGGATTTGGAAACTCTAAGATTAAAATATATTGTGAATAAATTTTTGAGTATATTTGATTTTTTCAAATTTAATAAAGATATATGTTCATTTAATTATACAAATGAATTATAATTAAGAAATATAATGAACTAAGTTTAAAATAATATTGGCATAAGGATTGAATACATATTGGAATTGAATTTAAATTTAAAATGAATGTTTTTAAAAATAAATACAATATATATGTATGTTTAATTCTATTTAAAATGTTTAAAAGACAAACATAAGTATTTAACTTAAACAAAAGTTAAAACATAGAAAAACATGTTTACAAATTGAAATGAAGTAAGGGCTGAAACATGAACTTATTTGAATGTAGACAAGTGGCAAGAAAATTGTTTTCTTTTAGATTTGGTCTTTGGAAACACAAAAAAGAAAAAGAAATGACAAGTCAAGATACTTTTACCTTTCTCAAAAAATTTGCTCAGATCTGAGAAATCAAAGTTTAAAACAACTCATTTCTAAAATAGTTCAAAATCAAGCCAGTGCAAAGCTTAAGAAAAATCAGTCTTCAATCAAGAAAAAAAAGAAACATCTTCAACCTGAAAATTCAAAAAAAAAAAGAAAAGAAAAAGGATCAGGTTAGAGCTTCAAACCTGAAGCAAGCTTCAAACTGGAAATTCCAAAAACAATGCAAATCAAAAATCTGAAGCAATTAACAACCTTCAATCTGGAATCAATGCAATGTAAAGCTTCAACATAAAAACAAATCCAGTTTCAATATCAAAGGAAAAATTTCAAGCCTGAAGTATGCAAATGCAAGTTCAAGATCAAGTCTCAGAAAAAAAAAGAGAGCCAAAAAACAAGGTTTTCAACCTGGAAAATAATCTGAAGCAAGTTAAAGTTTCTTAGGTAATTCAGAAAAAAAACCCATAATTAAAAATTTAAAACCTGAAGCAATTTAAAGCTATAATTAACTTTGGTATTTTTAACTTGAGGGAAATGATGATCAACTAAAAACAAATTCAAGTTCTCGAGGCAAGTTCAAGAACTTTTTTTCCAGGCCATTCTCGTTTGAAACTCTCTGTTCCTCTCTGTCTTCTAAAGTACAAGTGAGCAAACTATTTCTTTTCAACTTTTAACATGTTTTAATACTCTGATGCTTGTGAGAAAACTTTTGTTTCCTCAAATCTTTGGTTGCTGTATGGATGTTGGATGATGTAGGAAATTAAACTTTGTTTGCATCCTGAATATATGTATGAATGTTTGGTTTTTTGCATGTTGATTGTATAAATTCAATCTCTGGTTCTAGTCAGGAAAAATAAATAAAAGTGAAAACCTGTCAACAACTATTTTTTTCCTTTCTTTCCCTCTGTCTCTCTTTCCTGTTACATTGAGATATAGGTTTACAAGTAAACCATAAAAAAATTCGAGTCTCCAAAATAAAGCAGTATTGAGTTATAATCTGTAAATGAAAAATGTTAGAGATACTTAGACTCTAACTACACCTCATGTTAAGGATTACTATGAAAGTTTTTTGTTTTTTTAATGGCTTCTGACCCAACCTCTCAACCCTTACTATCAACTGTCCCTATCGTCCTTCACCAAATACCTACCACTGTTTGCAACCGGTCCATACTTGTCCCCCCTGTCCTTCTACCGCCGGACCCTCCGCTTCCTCCCCATAAACCTCCATCACCCCACCCTCCATCGGGTAACCTTTCTCTTCCTCATATTGATTCTGCTGCCCTTCCAAATTGCAACCCTTCTCTTCTTTCCAGACCTCCTTGCCATGATCAGACTGTGCAATGGAACTCTCTTTTCAAAACCAAACCACGCAATGCGGGATTGCACTCACCAGTTTCTGTTCCTCTGATATATGATGGCAAAGTTCTAGTACCACCAGAAAATGTGATTGCTGCAGGTAATGATGTTTGGGGTGATTATCTTGTTGGTTTTTTTCTTGACAAACCTCTTTCTTACCTTACGGTCATATCGCATCTCAAAAAAGCATGGAAACTAAAAGGCTCAATCAAAGTAAAATCAGATGGAAATTTGTTCCTATTCAATCTTTCTTGTGATGAAGATAGAAGGAATATCATTGCGTCAGACCCGATAATTATGAGGAACAAAATTTTCATTGTAAAGCAATGGGATCCCACAATAGGTAACAGTTGCAGTACAATTCGCTCTGTACCGGTTTGGATCAGATTAACCAATATACCACTATATGCCTGGTCTCATATGGGTATAAATTGGTTAGCTTCTCGAATTGGAAAGTTCATGTGTATGGATGCTCAAACAGAGAAATTGGAGAGAATAGGATATGCTAAATGTATGGTTGAAGTTACACCGGACAAGGAATTGATAAATGAGTTTCCAGTTCGTCTTATGGATGGAACAGACCAGATTGTGATAGTTAATTATTTATGGAGACCAGAAATATGCAACAGCTGTAAAGTTTTTGGACATGAAACCAAACAGTGCTTAGTAATAGCAAAGGAAGATATAGAAGAAGTAGTAGTTATGGATGATGAGAAGAAAGGATACGAGGGACGTGAATACGGTGGGGGGATGATTACAAAAGTTACTAAACAAAAACAAGTTTGGAGAAGAATAGAAAAAAAGGGAACCAAGTTAACTAGAGAGAATGAAAATAAAAATACTACTGATGATGCAGAACTATATGCAACAAATGAAAGGCAAGGTGATAAAGATGCTTTACTAAATGACAATGAATTGAAGAAGATGACTAAAGGAAACAATGAGGAATGCAATATGAATAATAATAGATTCATAGTCTTAATGGATGAAGACTTGACTGATGCATGCAACCAAAATGGGGACAATGGACCAGAGACAAATAACAATGTCATTACAACACAATTGGAGGAGGGAGAAATAGTGGAAAACAGCAATATTATAGTGCAAACTGATCCTGAACTTGTGCAAACTGATCCTGAACTTGTGCATGTAACAAACAAAATGCAACCTGAAACACTTGCAATTGTTACTACAATGACCCCACCTGATACTATGAATAACCATGAAACAATGCAAAAGGATATCAACATATTGGAGAATGCCAACACATCACCAAAACAAACCCTAAACTCCACAAATACTCTCATTCTTAATTCTTTAAACACCATTTTCAAACCCATCAATCGTAATGTTGAAATACAATTCAAAAATTCACTTGAAAAAGATATCCTTGCATTGTTGATGCCTTTGCCAACACATAATTCACATCCCTATTCTTTCACTGGTGAACTACCAGGATGGAAATCTCTGCCAACCTCACCAAAATCACATTCAAATCAAGGAACGGGGAAAGAAAGTGAAACAAGACCCAAACAAAATAAACAGTACAAGATTGACAATACATCAGAACTCAGGGGGTCTCCTGCAACCAGGAGCACGAAAAATGTCATTCATCAGTCTCTGAAGTATACATAATGTCGCACAACCTTGCTAGTTGGAACATAAGAGGAGCACACTCATCCAACAAACTTGATCAAGTCAAATATCTTATTAAACATCATAATCTATCCTTTGTTGCCATTCTAGAAACCAAACTGAATGAATCTCTTACCGTTAAAGCAGCAAGATACATTAACCAAACTTGGAAGCTGCACCATAATCTGGATCATGCAACCTATGGTCGCATCATGATTATCCATAATCCCTTAGTCATCTCTATCTCCCCCATACTCTGCACTGATCAAGTCATGCATCTTCAAGCCAACCTAATCAACCCCCCCTCCTCCTTCTTCATATCCATAATTTATGCTCAAAACTCTGCCAACTCGCGACAAACCCTCCTCAACCTTCTTCCTGCCTTCAGACAAAACTCCCACCCTTGGATTGTTCTTGGGGATTTCAACTGTTGTTACAATTTGCATGATAAGCTTGGTGGAACCCCACTGTTACAGAAAGACATTATGCCACTTAATAAAGCTATTGATGATGCATGTCTCCTCCCAATTCCTTCCTTTGGAGCTGAATATACTTGGAACAATAGTAGTAGGTCTGGAATCAGGACCTTCACTAATATAGACCATTCTTTTGCCAATCTAACTGCATTATCCACCTGGCCGACCATGTCTTCCTTTATCCCACATCCAGTTCTATCTGATCACTCCCCTATCATTTTCTCCACGGGACAGATGTTATTAAAAAAACAAAAAGCATTCAAATTTTATAGTACTTGGGTCCATGAACCTGGGTATACTAGTATAATTAAAAAAGTTTGGTCTGAAAAATATTATGGAAATCCCATGTATATTCTATGCAGGAAATTAAAAGCTACCAAGGATGTGCTGAGAGTATGGGCAAGGAAAAACTTTGGAAATGGAACACTAAAATCAAATTTGCTGAGGCAGAAACTCATTGAAGCTCAAAACTTTATGGTGGGCAACCCAGATAACCCTGATGCTGCCACTAATGAGAAAAACATACATGATCAGCTGCATGAAGCTTTGAAGGTTGAAGGGAAGATGAGGAGACAACAACTGCGAACTAAATGGGCTCATGATGGTGACAACAACACTGCATACTTTCATGCTGCCATCAAAATCAAACAAGCAAAGGAAAATATATCCCACATTTACGATGAATTTGGAGTGCTTCACACTGGCCCTAATGATGTTGACCAAGCCCTACTCAACTACTTCAAATCCTTACTTGGTAATAAAAATAATTTCAAACCTGATCTTGAAAAAATTGATAATGTGCAGGTGCCCCATGTACTTTTGGAGGAAGCAAACTCCCTTGTTGCTAAAGTTACTGATAGAGAAATCAAAGAAACTCTTTTTTCGATGAACAAAAATTCCAGTGGTGGCCCTGATGGATTCAACCTTTCATTCTTTACCCATAGTTGGGATATTATCAAGGAGGACTTTTTAAAGGCAGTTCATAATTTTTTCTTCAAGTCCAAACTTTTATTGGAAGTAAACTCCACCAATCTGGTCCTAATTCCTAAAGCTCAGCACCCATCCTCTGTTGAATCCTTCAGGCCTATATCGTGTTGCAACGTCATTTACAAATGCATATCCAAGATTCTAGCCTCTAGACTTGTTGTAGTCCTCAGTAGGCTCATCTCCAAGAACCAAGCTGCCTTTCTGCCTAGGAGGAATATAATTCATAACATTCTACTAACCCATGAACTGATAAAAGGTTATACTCATGCCCAAGCTTCAAAGAATGCAATGCTGAAACTGGATATAAAGAAGGCCTTTGATAGTATTCACTGGAGTTCGATTGTCAGAATTATGGCACTCATGAGATTCCCAAAAGTATTTGTGGCTTGGATATACAACTGTGTATCCACCCCATCCTTCTCCATCTATCATAATGGTGGCAACACAGGGTTTTTCAACAGCAAGCAGGGGATCAGGCAAGGAGACCCCATATCTTCATACATTTTCATTCTTGTTATGGAAGTTTTGAATGTTATGTTGATAAATAACTATGAACAGAAGAAGATTTTGTATCATTCTAAATGCAAATCACCGCAAATAACATCTTTATTCTTTGCTGATGACATCTTATTATTCACTAAACCTGATCAAGTTTCCCTTGAAAACATTAAAACAGTTCTACAAAACTTCTACCTTATGACTGGTCTTCAACTCAACCTAAGCAAATCTCACATGATCACCTCTGGGATCTCTTCTGAACAAGAAACTCAAATATTGTCATTATCTGGTCTTCAAGCTATGAATAATAGCATGTGCTATCTGGGACTTCCACTTTGCTCATCCAGGATTACCACTGCCAACTGCTTGCCACTGTATGACAAAATTTGTAGCACCATGAACTGTTGGGCAAATAGACTTCTTTCTCAAGCTGGCAGGCTTGTGCTCATCAGATCTGTCATTTCCTCAATGATTGTGTACTGGGCTAAGGCATTCATTCTCCCCATCAAACTCATTAAAATGATAAGAAAAGCTATGTTAAGGTTCTTCTGGTCTGGAACCATCCATAATAGGAAATTAATACCCTGCTCCTTTGGTATTATGGAGCTTCCAAAAAACAAAGGTGGTCTTGGCATTCTTAACTTACAAACATGGAATAGAGCTGCTATCAGTACGCTTATGAATGCCTTACTAAACAACGCTGACAACTTGTGGGTTCAGTGGACTAGAACCCATAACTTGGGTAGAAAGATATTTTGGACCATGACTGTGCCACAAAATTCCAGTTGGACTTGGAGAAGTATTCTGATGTCAAGAGCATCTTTTCTTCCACTAATCAAGGTTAAGCTCTCACCCACCAGTGATGCTAGCTTCTGGAATTCCCCTTGGTTGGAGGATGGTATGATATTATCCAACATTTTCACTCCCCAGCAAATCATGCAAACTGGTATTAATCGTGATGCGTTTGCATCTGATTACATTACTGATGGGAAGTTGTCTCTACCATACACCAGTAATCAAGTCATTAGAGCTGTTTGGAACAAGTATCAATCTATGAGTTTCATGCCTGCCATGACTGATGAAATACAGTGGAAAGGAAAACCACACTCTATTGCTTCTGTTTACAGATTGCTTGTCAATTCTCCTGCTACTAGTAATATACAATGGCACAGAGTGCTATGGACCAGATATTCATCTCACAGAGATAACCTAATGTTATGGAAAGTAATTAATAGTGCTCTACTTACCAAAGACAGATTAATGAGTTTTGGGATGCTTGTTGATCCCCTTTGCTTCTTCTGCAAGTTGCTTCCTGAAACGGTTAGTCACCTATTTTTTGAATGTAGCTCTCTTTTGGGAATGTGGAAGTACCTCATGTCTGTTTTGAGTATAAATCATATCCATGGTATTGCCAGTGAAGAGTGGGATCTCATTGGAAAGGCAACGAGGTGGAAGAAAAAAGAAAGATTTGTGTATTTTTTTGTGATCAAGAGATATCTTAACTTCGTATGGGATGAAAGAAATTTGAGGTGCTTTGAGAACAAGATGAGGAACAGTGATCAGCTGATGCATGCCTTTCATGCAAGCATAAAAATGGGAATAAAGGACAGTAAATTTGATTTTACATCCTTTGTCTTGAATGATTGGATATAGTGCTCCTTCTTATCTGTGTTTTTTCCTTTTTTTGTATGTTCTTGTGAGTGTTGTAATTTCTTGTTTTTTTTTTTTGTTAACTTTTCGCGATTGTGAGCATGTTCATAGTCGCTTTCTTTTCTTTATTTTAATAACATCCTGGTAGGGGACCAGTCAACCCCGCTTGCCTTTCAAAAAAAAAATTTTTAAAAATAATTTTAACTATAAAATATCAGAAAATAACTCAAATTTTGTGGAATTACAGAGATATCATAAACATGTCCAAAAATTGATGATTTTAAAATTGGGTTTTGACTTCATAATTAGATTTGAATTACACAATAAGGAATTTTAAAGCAAGTTTCAAGATTTTTAGATCTGTATATAGCGCGCATTTTTGAGTTGAACGGTAAACGTTCTTCGGTTAATTGCCGTCGATCGAGGCAACATTAGTGCTTGAGATTTTTGTCAAAGGAAGCTCGTAGTTCGAGAATAATGGGAAAAATACTCATTCAATTTATTAATAACCATGGTGGAGTCACGGTGAGGTTATAGGGTTTTAGAGTTCGTTTTTGAACAACGGGTTGAGGTGGAGATTGCGTCAAGCTCACTGCATCGGATTACACCGGAGTTGGGCTAAGCGTTGCGTTGTTGAACGAGGTGGTTTTAGTCGTGGTGGCGTGGCCTCTGATGGCCTGAGGCGGGGTGCAAGGTGATTACGCGGTGATTTGGGTTTCCAAATTATTGCTGAGATACTCGATCTCGATTTCCAGTTGAACTCGAGTTGCTGGGTGGTCATGGCGTTAGAGGGGATGGCTGTCGACTTGTCAACGTTAGTGGCGATGGTCAGAAGTGGCTCTGGGGTTGTGCACGTTGCACATGGGCGTTCGTGTATCTGATGGGTATCACGTTGGAGAAGAAGAAGGTTACTTGGGGGCGACTCGTGGAATTTGCAAATTTGCTCGAAGTAAAAGAAGATGTGGGGTGTACCCGAATACAGTTAAAGTTGAAGAAGGAATGGGTTTTATCAGGTTTGCGTTCGAGGATTTTGCGTATTGGCTCGAAGTCAGGGATGTGAGGACTCGAGTGTGTTAGATATTACATGTTTATGTATTAAAACTGCCAATATTTAAGTTTTAAATATGTTTCAAAATGAAATTCTACTCGATGTTTTACTCGAGTTATTTTAGTGTTTTGTTCAAGTTAGGTTAGACTCGAGTGATTTAGGTCTAGCTCGAGTTAGTTTTGTTCGAGTTTGAAACTTGTTTCGTTTTGAAAATCTAAATTGAAACTTAAAATGTTAAGCAAAGATTTAAAATAAGTTTTAAATCTAATTGTAAATTATGGATTCAAGCTTAATTTGAATCATAGCGGGAAATGAATAAAGTTTAAATTCAAATTTGTTTAAATAATTTTTAAAAAAAATGGGTTAAGTGTTTAAAAGTGTTTTTAAAGAATTCGGATTTAAATTGGAATTTGAAATGTAAAGAAATGTTTTAAACAAAGTTTAAATCTGATTCAAATCTAAATTTGAATCTTTGTTTTAAAATAAATCTAAGTTTTTAAATTTAAATGTTTAACAATTTTGAATGATAATTCAACCATAGATAAGAAAAAGTTTTATCTTAAAGTTAAATTAGAATTTAATGATTTGTAATTCATTTAATTATTAGGGTAATTAAATGGATAATTAATTTATTTAATAAATTAATGAAATGGATAATTACTTAAAGTAATTAAGGGTTTGAAACTTAAAGGTTTAAGATTAATTATTCTTAGAGTAATTAATTTGTAATTTAAGGAATGATTTAATTTATGATGGTGATTAAGACTTAATCAATAGTAATTAGTGATAATTAATTTACTGATTTAAGATAATTAATAAAGGTTAATTAATTTACGAAAATGACTGGGAATAATCATTAATAAATTTATTAATTTTTGAAATTAATTAAGACTAATTAATCAAAGGATTATTTATTTATTTATTTAAAGGTTAATTAATGATTTAAAATGGTTTGTAATTAATTAAGGGTTAATTAACCAGGATTAGAAATTTATTCATAAGTAATCTGATTTAAACAAATCAGATAATTAATTGATTTTACTCATGGATGTTAGGATTCTATGGAGTGCTTTGAATTGATTGATGTCCCTGATTTGTGATGATGTATGATATGTATTATTTTGTTTTGTGAACTGTGATGCAAATTATTCCGTGATGAAATTAATTATGTGTAATGTAATTTATTATCTGTGATATATACCTGTGATATGTGAATGCAAGATAAGCGTTACGATTGGTTTGTACCGCTTATCAAATATAAGCGTTATAGATTATATCGCTTATAAATATTTCTGTGTTTGAATCTGTGATGTGATGATTGTTGTCGCACTATTGTGTGTGAACCCCTGGACCACATTATACACACACAAATATGGATTTCACGAGGAAATCAGTTAAGTCACAGATATTTGAAATGATTTTAAAATTTGAATTTTAAATTCAAACGGTTTTGGAAATGATTTGGGTTTAAAGTGAAAACTTTTGAAAAGATGTTTTTTTAACAAAAAATGAAAGTTATTGTGAATAACTAAATAAAGATTTGAAATTTAACTCATTTGATTTATATTTTAGTTCAATATCTAGAATTGAATTCTATATCTGGTATTTATGATTTGAAAAGTGATTATACAAGTTGATATGGGTTTTAAACCATTTTTAAAGTATTATTATGGGAATTTGAATTAACCCCAAAGATTTTGACTTGTATAAATGAGATTGGGTTTTTCCGAAGTAAAAATGTTTGCTTTCAAAGGATAAAAGCTTTCGCATGAGTAATAAATTTCCAATTCGTAAGGAATTTTAAGTTTGAATTGAAATAGTTTTCCAAGTTATGAATGAATCTTTGGAAATAGTTTTAAAAGCTATGTATAAATCTTTGATTTAAAGACCGGATGGGTTAATTCAATTTAAAATGGAATTGCTTTGAAAGGCTATGAATGAATCTTTGGAAAGATTGATAAGCCTTGTTTTAAAGTTGGAAGGGGTCTTAAAATGAATCTTTTGTTTAAAAGATTTAAGTTTGGGAATTTGTTTAAACCATTGAAGGTTTTTAAAATGAATCTTTTTGTTAAAAAAGATTGGAAATGGTAAATTGTTTTAACCATTTGAATGAAAGGTTTTGGGTTTTAAGTTGTGACGTAACTGAGACCCCATATCCATATGTTTTTAAATCTCGCGCCCACTATTCGGTTTAGCCGGGAGAGGACCTTTATGTCATATACCCATTCCGAATATGTGATACGACGTTATGGATAGCATTTGAAGACCGGTGGTGAAGACCGGGTATTTGCGAGAACGATAGGATGACCTATCGATTGTCTCTGCACTGAGTCGCGCCGGTATAGAGATTCCCTAGTGATGGGAAGTCCGATCGAAATTGTGAATACCCGGATTTGCAAGGGCTTCTACAGAAGTGCCTTCGGTTCTGTTCGAACCCGAAACAGACTTGTATGGTCGTGTGTCTGACACTACACTTTGAGATATAAAGCCAATTTCTTTCAAATACATTTCTGTTTGGTGGCGGAGATTTATTCTCTTAGCTTAACACCCTTCTCTGAGACGTAAGAGCTCAGAGGTTATGTAGTTGAAGGTTATTAGCGATATACTCCCAATTTGGTAGTGTGGCATGCTAAGTGCTACTGTATGTTGATGATCATTTCTTGATCATTTGTGATCAAAGCATGGCTTTTGTATAAAGCGTAGCTTTACGGACGAGACTGCATCGGGACCTCACACCCCGGAAATGGTCGAAACAGGAAAGAGGCGGCAAGGTTATGAGGGTCGCGCCCTTTAGGGTGTGTCATTCCCTTCTGGTAAAGGGTGGTATCATGGTATGGAGCCCAGATACTTACTCATGTGGATACTGCAGATCTATTACTTTGTGGTTGCTTTGTGCTTTTGAGGCGCCTCAGATAAAGGTCCAAAAGGACCGGGGGATGGCATGCTCGAGTAGTAGTTACCTAGTTACAGAGGTAACCCGGCCTTGTGTTGGCAGAGATCCGGTTAGGTTCTCGGCACGTCCCGCCAGAGGCGATCCTATTGACAGTAGGAAGTTCCTTAGCCTGATCATTTGCTGGATATCCAATCAAAACAATACGTGCCCTGTACGGTTTTAGTTGTATAACCTGCCATGGAATGTGGTGGTAACCTGCTATTGAACATGGTAGCTATAGTAGGCATACGATGAAATGTCGTATGCTGGCTAGGATTTATATTATACTTTCGAAATGGTTTTCCACACTTTGCACTTATAGTAATAATATCAAAGAGAATTTTCTCGTATCAAGCATATTTGAATATCGTAAGGAGAAATCTCCTCCAATTCAGCGTTTGCATTGTGTATGTGGCGGGAGGCCATATGGTAGTTTCATTTTCAAAAGAGCATTGCGGATTTCAAACTTTAAATTCCTATGTTGTTTGTTTTAAAAGACCAAATGTTTTTGTTTGCTCATACCAGTCCCACGACTGACCTGGAATTTATTGTTCCTTTCCTAAACTCTGGGTGCCCATAATTTTTCCCACACGGGCAGTCTAGAGTTGGGTTTCTCAGATAGTCAGGTTAAGTAGATTATCTGGAGGTAGTTCAGTCTTTGGATCCCGACTATACTTGCTTATCTTTGTGCATCGTTATCGGGAGTTCGAGCTATTTCTGGATTGGCGTTTTGGAGATGGAGATTACCAGTTCTGGAGTTCTCTTTTGAAGACCATATTGGAGATTTTTATTCGCTGCTAGTGTTACCTTTTTCCTTTCCGCTGCTATTGTCTTGTACCATATCTCTGATGTATATTGATATCTATTGTATCATCTGTTGTATCATATTGTATCAGATATTGTATCAATGTTGTATATCATATGTATTATTTCATTTCTTCCGCTGTGGCGTACTTAATGTGTTATAAGCTCCGGCGAACCAGGTTCGACATTTGGATCTGCGTCATTTGAATACGAGTGTCGTATTCGGTGCCCTTTTTCGAAGGTCGATTCAGGGTCGTTACAGGAGATGTAAATCCCGAGCATCTCTTGATTTACTGCACTCATATTTATTTCTGTTGATTTAACTTACATAAGATCTTTTAGTTCCGACTCGAGTGTTTTTGTCTTTTCAAATTCGCTCGGGTTAGTCCGAGCATTTCAGGATTTGAAGATTTAGATCTGGAGGACGAAGATGAAGATTTGTATTATTATTATTATTTATATTATTGCACTACACTAATACCGTTCCGTTGCATTGTTATTGTTATGTGAAACTCTGATATGTATTATATAAATATAATCAAATGTTTTTGTAAACAGATTTATAAACTGTATATTTGATTATTATATTTCGTCCTTCCGCTGTGAGATTCTGTTTTCTTTTATTTCTTTCTTGTTTTCTTGATTTACCCCATAACAATCCGCCCTTCCGTATGGTTTGAATTGGCACGTGTGTCGATTTAAAGCGTGCGATAAGGCAGGACCTTACTGTTGTTATCAGAGCTTTGGTTTAGCGATAAACCTTAGCTTTGTGGGGTTTGACTCTTTATTAATAGGGTAGTAATACCCTATGGAGTCGCTGAGTGTATATATATGAGAGAGCGTATTTGTCAGTGTTATAAAAAGGTTTTAATATTGTGTTAATTTGTTCCGTTTTGTATTTATAAATTCTGGTTGATGCATGGGACGCTATGACATCAATAGGGATTTTTAAACACTTAATATGACAGACCGACATAATATTTGTTTTTAATATATGCGAATGAAATAAATTTTCCTATTATATTTTCTATATATAAATAAGCTTTGTAAATAAGATATATATTTGGTTGTTATATATTGGTTTTTTGGTAGTGAAAATATAATAAATAGTTGAAATAAGATTGAAAATAAAATAAATCAAATTGGAAATTTTAGAACTTAAGTTCCGGGGTTTTGGAAAATTGCTTTCAAAGGATTTTGAAATATAATAATAGTATTTTGAAATATTTTCTATTATAAATATTTCAATATGGTTTGAAAGAATTGTTTTAAAGAAATTTTGAAAGAAATAAGCTCTGTACTTCCCTTTCCGTCGCTGGAAAATAATTTCTGTAATGAGTGCGCGCATCATCGACATTCATTTTCGAGTTTCGAAGTGGGAAGGCCAATGTTGTAATTTTACTACAGATTTATTGTGATAAACAAAGGTGAATTTTTAATTTTTTTTAAATCTACTTGGATAAATAAATTGTAAGTTTATATTTATCTATTATTTTAAATGAATTAAAATTTAATCTGGTATTTAATTCTTAAGTTTCCGATTTATTAATAGTTTACATTATTGTAGTGAAATGGAATGTAACCGATTGATAATTGGAGTCTTTAATTAAAATAAGGAATTTAATGCTAAGAATAAATAGAACTAAAATGAAAGTTGAATTTGTAACTGATCAAACAAAAGATATAATTATGGAACATTTAATTTAATTAAAAGAAATGGGATAAACTTGTATTATTTTCCATTGCATTCTTAAAAAGCATATAGATATAACTTACCAAATAATAAAAGTTACAATGTTAATAAGAAATGGTAATAGATATTATACAATTAATAAATTTGAGATAATGAAAACAATTAATGAAAATTCCTTAATAAATAAGAATTTGATGTTGTAATATTATAATCTTAAGTGTAATTGAAAAGACTACTGATTGAAATAGAAGGGTAAGTATTATAATGAAAGTAAATAAATGAAATTAAGTAGTATAAATGGAAGATAATAAAGGTAAGTAAATGATTGTAAACCTAAGTAAATGAGTTAATGAAATTCTTTATTTATAAGAATTGATGTTATAAAGTTATAAATATAAGTGGTAATTAAAATGTTACTAATTAAATATAATAGAGGCAAATATCATAGGTATTGTAATATAAGATTATAAACTTAAGAACATGAAATTTAGCAGTGAATAAATGAATGTAATATAATAAAAGAAAATTTCATGTTGTGAATAGGTGAAATGAGACTTTGTTAGGAATGAATGAGTGAATATGATGAAATAAAGAAGAAACTTACATGAAAAGAATGAATATTATAGGCAATAAATGAAAAAAAAATGAAGTAATCTCTGAATGAATGAAAGAAAGGAAATCAAACAACTAAAGTATGAAATAAAATTTATTATAAGTTAATTTGATTTGTTGGTTGGAATTGTTATTGTTTGGTTTGTGGTTGTTTGGGTAAGGATACTTTAAAATTATTTGGATGTAGGAATAATCTATTTAGTTTCATCTAAGACTGTCGAGTAAATGATGCACTTAATTGTTTATTCTTTATTCTGTAAAATTTAAAGTTTCGAACCCGAACAACTATCTGTTTTGTTGATATGAAGGAATGGTTGATTTATACTGATTTTGCATGATTTTGGTTGCAATGATTGTTGTCTATATTTAAATTGGTTGAAACAACCTTAAATATTTCATTTTATATAATTATTAACCCTTTTATATTATATAAGTGAAATGAAGGTTATGGAAGCAATTGCTACTGCTTTTGGTTCCATAAAATAAGCGTAAATTATCCGACAAATAGGTACATTTTCGGATTACGGTTTATAACGCTATTTGTAACGACCCAGGATTTTTAGTAATTAAAATTTGAATATTTATTAATTTTAAAATATTAAGAAGTGAATTTATTAGTCGAATAAATTTTATTTTGAATAATTGGATTTAATTGGATAATTAAATCAATAATTTAATATGTGAAATTATGGAAATAATTGAAAATTGAGTTAAATATGATTGAAAATGATTTGTAAAATTTTATTTTATCATATTGAAGTTAGAAAGATGTTTTAGAACTTTTAAAATCGAATTAAAAGTTAATTTGTGAAAATTGAATATTTTAATATTTAATCGACTAGTAAAATTAGTCAATTTTTGAACAGTCTCAGAATTGAACGAAACCAGTTCCATTGGATCCGTAATAATTAGTTATTATCGGATTTCAAATTTCGTGTCAATCGGAGTTATCGTTTGATCGTGGCAGCTCAAAACGCATCGAATTATTTTTAATATTAATTTGGCGAGTTAAAATAGCCATTTTTCAAAAAGTCTCAGATTTCGACGAAACTAGTTTCATCGGATCCGTAATGTGATATTATTGTAAGGTTTCAAATTTCGTGTCAATTGGATTTACCGTTTGTCCGGTACAAATTAAAACGCCTAGAAAATCGTTTAAATCGGTTTAATTTAAATTGAACGTTTACTGCCATAACTCGCACAGATGTCCGAATTAGCTTCCGAAACCTATTCCATTGTGTCCGGAACGCGGGGTAAACCCCAGAAACGCTGGTTACGGCGCGTGAATCGGAGTTTGGAAATTCCGGATGAATAGTGTCGTTTTATTTCCTATAAATAGACACTTACCCCTTCATAAATTAAAAAAAAAATAAACTAAACCTAAACCCTAGCCGCCACCATGGAACCGAAGGCCAGAAATCTCCAATTTTCATTCCTTAATCTCTTCCAATCCATTCAATATTTTTGAATACTTTCTAAATGAAAAACAGAGAGCACGCAACGATCTTCAGATCCATACGGCTATGATGATTTATAGTCGACGAAATTAGCAATAAAGTGACCACGAAGTCACCGTGTTGCGCGCGACTTTCAAGGAGGAGGGGGTGGCCGAGTTACTGATGGTGGTAGCCGAAGGTTGAGCATGTTGGGGGCTTCAAAATGGAGTATCCTGATCGAGTTCTAGTTGAGCGAGGAGGTGGCGATATCTAACCCTAATTTGTATAAGTGGGTTCGGCTATACTGGTGCTTGCGTGAACGAAGAAGATGGATGGGGGGGGGGGACGCGCATGGATCTGAAGGGAGAAAGTGGATCTAACGGCTGTTAATAATTTAGGCTTAAAATTTTATAAATTTAGTTGTAAATTTGTTATATAAATCGTGTAAAACTTTATAAAATCATAACTTTTTCATACGAGGTCGAAAACGCGCGAAACCAGTTGCGTTGGAATCGTATGGACGAGCACTACGCGATGGAGTTGGATTGGAGTCGTTTGGAGTTAGTGAGAATTTCGAGTAAAATTAAACGTCCGTTTAACTTTATTCGAAATAAATCGCTAAAACGAAAATAAAATCAAGGTGAGAACTTCTCACTCAATCGAATCAGTTTCGATTTTATTTTAATAGTTAAATTTAAAATATTTGAATGCATGTTTGAATGATGATTGTTATCTATTGATTGTTAAAATAGACATTATGCGCCGTTAGTAAGCGGATGTTATTTATTAAAAACATATACCGCGAATATTTCATAAACAGTGAAATTGGTATTATATATAATAGCAATATATATATATTGGCATATGTATATATTGGAGTTATCGATTTCCCGCATTTGTATAGCGGATGAAACCCTATTGCGCCGTCTATTAAGCGGATAATATTTTAAATCCCATATACCGCGATAATTTCGTACTGGAGCGAAATTGGTATTGTGCTAATGTTTGTGGATGCAGGAAAACAGGTTGGAGGGATCCAACTGGATTCCTCAACAGTTTTTATTTGATTATGGATATTTTGATATTCGTTGCTTATCATATCGATATATGATATCGTTGTAGTCGTGATTGACTATTTGGTGTGTAGCATCATTGAACCAAATTTTGGGATTTTAAAATGATTTTAAAGTGATTTTTGAAAGTATACGTTTATAAAATATTTTTGGGAATTTATCCATTTTAAATAAATAAACGCATAATTTTAATGTTATAAAAATTATGATTTTTGAGAAATATAGTTAAAGGTTGATTTTTGAAAATATGGGTTTAATGATTTTATAAAATAGTTAAAACGGGATTTCTGAATTTATTGTGAAAAGTTTAAATATAGGATTTATAAAATTTAATTATTTTATAAATCAGAATGATGAAATTATAAAGGGGATTAAAGATGTTTTAAAAGGACAATGATATAAATTGATTTATATAAAAGATTTATAAATTGATATTTATAAATTAAAATATTGGAATTATAAAACGAGTTTTTATAAGTGTTACAATGAATTGTGAATGAATTTCATAAATGAATGAAATTTATAGAATTATAATCGGTGAAGTTAGAAATGGAATTTTATAAGCAGTAGGTTTATAAAATTTGCCAAAATTATTAAAAGAATGGTTTTGGATAAATAATTGAATCTTATAAGTTATAAGATTTATAATTATTAAGTTTAAAGGAACGATTTTGTGAAATAATCGTTTTATAAGTATTTAACTTTTAATGTGAACTTTTGGTTTATAATTGAGTTATAAATCGAATAGATTAATAAAGGAGATTTATAAAAAGGAAGTAGTGGTAAAATAAATAGAAATGGAATTTGTAAACGTTGTTTTATAAATTCGCAAATGACTTATTTTGATAAGTTAATTTTTATAACTTTTTTATGAAGTTATATTCACGTTTTAGACAGTGAATAATCCTTTCAAATAAAATGAATAAAAGGATGAAGTTTGTTAACAAAGTATATTCACGTTTTTGAATAGTGAATAATATGTTAAAGAAAAATGTTTTAGATATGATGCTTTAAATAGAATTAAAATGATCTAATGATGTTTTAAATGTGTTGAGATTCGAAACCATAGATTTCAACATTCATTGTTGAAATAGACGTTTTCGAGAGATAAAAGGAAATGGTGGACTATAACACTGTTGTTATAGTAAATGATTTCCTAAAGGAAATGCTTTGTATAGTATTGGAATTTATATATCTATTTTAATTTCGAATCCCTATACTAGTGATTTTGGGTTGTCGTAACGATGTTTTACGCAACATTCGTTTTGGCCCAAATTAATATGTTTAAGAGAATGATTTCCTTAAAGAATGAAATATATACTTAATCTCGAGTTAAGTATATTGGATATTTTCTAAGTGTTGAAAATAAATAAAATTGTGAATTACTTATGAATAAGTAAGTATGGAAATGTTTTCCAATATAAAGTGAATATCTTAAGAATTTATCTTTTTGAAGATAAATTGAAATGAATAATTGAAATCGTTATTCATAAATATTGTGAAATATAAATTCACTATGAAATTTATGAATGAAAAGGGAAGTTGTTTAAAGATAAATATTGATTTATTTTTGAAGTGTGAAATTATATATCTAGTAAAGATATTTTGGAAAATAAATAATTTGGAAAATTATTTGGAATCTGGTGATGTGTGCATATCCATTGATAGTTCAATAACCGACTATCAATATTTACCTTTGAAAGGTATTGGTTGGGATTTGCTTGAATTTGAATGCTACACTTGTTTTTAAATTATTGCGCTCGTTATTCGGATTACCCATTCCGAATAGTGATACGACGTAATGGATAACATTGATGACCGGTGTTGAAGACCGGATATTTGTGAGAGCGATAGGATGACCTATCGATTGTCTCTGCACTGAGTTGCAACGGTATAGAGACTCCCTAAGTGATGGGAAATCCGATCAGGATTGTGGATATCCGGATTGCAAGGACTTCTTTGTAAGTGCCTTCGGTTCTGTTCGAGCCCGGAACAGACTTGTATGGATTGTATGTCTGACATTACAAATTGAGATATAAAGCAGATTTCTTTCAAATATATTTCTGTTGGTGGCGGAGAATTTATTCTTTTAGCTTAACACCCTTCTCTGAGACGTACGAGCTCAGAGGTTATGTAGTTGAATGTTATCAGCGATATATTCCCAATTTGGTAATGTGACATGCTGAGTGTTGAGTGTTGCTGTAAATGATCATTGTGTTGATTATTTGTGATAGGATCATTTGTTTGATCGTCTATCCTGATGATCATTTCTATGATCATTTGTTGACCCAAAGCATGGCTTTTGTATAAAGTATGTTTTTGTGGACGTGACTTCGTCGAGCCTCACACCTCGGGAATGGTCAAAACAGGAAAGATGCGGCAAGGTTATGAGGGGTAGCGCCCTTTAGGATGTGTGCATTTCCTTCTGGAAAAGGGTGGTATCATGGTATGGATCCCAGATACTTACTCATGTTGAATACACTTTAAGATTGTGTGAATTTATTACGAGCGCTCGGTGAAAGGTCCCAAAGGACCGGGGGATGACATATTCGGTCAGTTGTTACTCAGTTAGGGGTAACCCGGCCTTGTGTTGGTAGAGATCCGGTTTGGTTCTCGGGGATGTCCATCCAGAGGCATTCTCATGTGGCAATGGGAAGTTCCTTGGCCTGATCATTCGTTCGAAATCCAAAGAAACAATACGAGACTTGTACGGTTTTAGTTGTATAACCTGCTATGGAATGTGGCGGTAACCTGCTATTGAACATAGTTAGCTATAGTAGGCATACGATAATGGTCGTATGTTGGCTAAGATTTATATTCTACTTTCGAAATATTTTCCTACACTATGCACTAGTAATAATATCAAATGTTCTTTTTAATACGTATCAAGCATCTTTGACTATCATAAGGAGAAATCTCCTCCGATTCTGCGTTTGCATTGTGTGTGTGTGCGGGAGGCTTTATGGTAGTCTCATCTTTAAAAGCATTGCGAATTGACTTAAAAAAAATATTCCTCTATTTTGTTTTCAAAGATAAATAAACTGTTTTGAGTTCCCACACCAGTCACATGACTGACTCGGAGTTTATTGTTTTCCTTCCTAAACTCTGGGTGCCCACCAATTTCCACACGGGCAGTCAAGAGTTAAGGTTTATCAGGATATTCTGGATATTCAGGAGTTGCTGGAGGCAAGATGGATGGCATGGCGTATTACTAGTATATAGTATTTCTTTTCCGCTGTTTGTTGTTGTTGTTGTACACTCTGATGATATGATGTAATGAAATGTAATAACTGATATAGTTCTTTGTTTAAAGACTCTTCATTTATTTATTATATGTTGTTCCGCTGCGAATTGTGAGATTCTGATATTGTTCTGTTGTTTTCTGTTCCGTTCTATGTTCTACTTTCTTTCTGTTCTTTCTATTTTCTTTTCCCTCTATTTTCTAGCTTTTCTCTCTTCTTCTACCTCTTTCCTTTTCTTAAACCATAACATTTCGGGTTTCCGGCCTTCGATTTCTCGGCAGTCGATAAAGTGAGTATCGATGTTGAATTTTCGAAAGTCGAAAATTTTCGTTATGTTACATTTGGTATCAGAGCATATGGTTAAGCGACAACCATGGTTCTGTTGGGTATTACTCATTAGAGATAGAGTCAGTAGTACTCTAGAATGAGTTTGAGAGTAATAATAGATATGAGAGCGTATTTGTTAGTGAAAATATAAAATTGTTTTGTATTGTGTTGACTTATCGGTTGATTGTTTATAGATTCCAGTCGATGTAGTCTAGCTAACTATCGTAGATAGGGGTCTCTAAACTCTTAAACAAGATAAACCGACACGATATTGTTTTAAATTAGGTAAATGAAATAATTTTGCCTTGATTATATTTTTTATATATAAAGGAATAATTTTTCAGAATTATTAAAGTGTATATAAGTTGATTGTTTAGTTGTTTGAATAATCTGAATAAAAGAATAATTGTATAAGCAAAAGGAATTATAAGAATTGAATTATAATTAATGTGATTTACAATTGTGAATAAACTTATATATATAAGAAGTGAAACTATATGGATATATTTATGAATATGAGTTGTAAATAAAAATGAATTTAAAGTTAAATGGAAATTTACTTTATAATTGGAATCTGAATTGATTTATAAGTAGGAATTTAAGTTATGTAAAACCAAGTAATGTTTATAAAAGGAAGTATAACTTAATAGATGTTGAATGAAGTTGATTTTGATATCAAAGTAAATTAACAAAGGTTAATGATAAATGTGAACTTGAGTTATATGAATGAAATTCAACTTTATATTGTTAAAGGAAATAGCAATTGAATTGAACTAATGAATTGAACGTAAATCAATTGAATGTGAATTAAGTTGATATGAAATAATGAATATAAGAGTTAATTCATTAAAATATAATGTTATTGAAAGTTGAATAGTTGGATGAAAATCAATTTAATTAAACCAATTGAAAGTGATAGTGTTAAACCAAATTTAATGAATATAAGCAAAGGAATTTGGTTGTAATAGATATACATTGGTTGTTATATGATTGTTAGTTTATTTTATATAATTCATTAAGATTTAATGATATTGAAAACTAAAGTAATTGAAATTCAATTGGAAGTTAAGTGAATCTTAAATGGAATTGAATTTGATTTGGAAATGAACCAACTTGAATATGAATTAGTAAATATAAATTAATTGAAAATGAATGTTAGTAAAAACATCCACTGTTAATGAATCAAATGTGATTAGATTGAAAACCTATTTCATTGAATATTAATGAGAATATGAATGAATAATTATCGGTTATGGATGATAGTTGGTTGATGTTTGCATTTATTGCTTTTATTGCATTTGCTATGTTGGCATATATAGTTATTATGTTGCTATATTTTGTATATTGATACTATTGTCTATATACATGATTCTCATGTTGTTGTTGAGTGTTTAGTAGGTGCGGATCGCATTTGCTTCGCATTTGGAGCTCGCTTTCGCGCTATATTAGCCGTATATGCTTGCTAATAAAATATAAGGTACATATCTCGGATTAAATATCGTACTTTTATACCTTTTTCCCTTCGGGATGCCTCATTACTTGATGAGATGTATATTTGTGATATATATACTGTCAATTTTTTTGGATCGAGCCGCGCAAAGGAGACTTTGGCGAATTTTTCCGAAAATTTAAGGCGTTGGAAAAAATTTGAGAAAATTGGAAAGTTTTGAAAACTTTAACTTTGATTTAGAATTGAAAGTTAAACAATAGTAGTTGTTTTTGAAAAGATAAATAAGTATGATTTGAAAACTTAGTATGTTATTATAAGAAGTTTAAACTACGAATTTTGGAAAGTTAATGGATTCTGTAACTTTTCTTGCTTGTTAATTTCAAGGACGAAATTCTTTTAAGGGGGGAAGATTGTAACGACCCAGGATTTTTAGTAATTAAAATTTGAATATTTAATTAATTTTAAAATATTAAGAAGTGAATTTATTAGTCGAATAAATTTTATTTTGAATAATTGGATTTAATTGGATAATTAAATCAATAATTTAATATGTGAAATTATGGAAATAATTGAAAATTGAGTTAAATATGATTGAAAATGATTTGTAAAATTTTATTTTATCATATTGAAGTTAGAAAGATGTTTTAGAACTTTTAAAATCGAATTAAAAGTTAATTTGTGAAAATTGAATATTTTAATATTTAATCGACTAGTAAAATTAGTCAATTTTTGAACAGTCTCAGAATTGAACGAAACCAGTTCCATTGGATCCGTAATAATTAGTTATTATCGGATTTCAAATTTCGTGTCAATCGGAGTTATCGTTTGATCGTGGCAGCTCAAAACGCATCGAATTATTTTTAATATTAATTTGGCGAGTTAAAATAGCCATTTTTCAAAAAGTCTCGGATTTCGACGAAACCAGTTTCATCGGATCCGTAATGTGATATTATTGTAAGGTTTCAAATTTCGTGTCAATTGGATTTACCGTTTGTCCGGTACAAATTAAAACGCCTAGAAAATCGTTTAAATCGGTTTAATTTAAATTGAACGTTTATTGCCATAACTCGCACAGATGTCCGAATTAGCTTCCGAAACCCGTTCCATTGTGTCCGGAACGCGGGGTAAACCCTATAAACGCTGCTTACGGCGCGTGAGTCGGAGTTCGGAAATTCCGGATGAATAGTGTCGTTTTATTTCCTATAAATAGACCCTTACCCCTTCATAAATTAAAAAATAAAATAAAATAAACTAAACCTAAACCCTAGCCGCCACCATAGAACCGAAGGCCAGAAATCTCCAATTTTCATTCCTTAATCTCTTCCAATCCATTCAATATTTTTGAATACTTTCTAAATGAAAAACGGAGAGCACGCAACGATCTTCAGATCCATACGGCTATG
Source organism: Allium cepa (assembly GCA_030765085.1). Taxonomy (NCBI): domain Eukaryota; kingdom Viridiplantae; phylum Streptophyta; class Magnoliopsida; order Asparagales; family Amaryllidaceae; genus Allium; species Allium cepa. The sequence continues at coordinate 1,015,804,019 of CM060935.1, forward strand.
ATGGTTTATAGTCGACGAAATTAGCCAGAAAGTGACCACGAAGTCACCGTGTTACGCGCGACTTTCAAGGAGGAGGGGGTGGCCGAGTTACTGATGGTGGTAGCCGAAGGTTGAGCATGTTGGGGGCTTCAAAATGGAGTATCCTGATCGAGTTCTAGTCGAGCGAGGAGGTGGCGATATCTAACCCTAATTTGTATAAGTGGGTTCGGCTATACTGGTGCTTGCGTGAACGAAGAAGATGGATGGGGGGGGATGCGCATGGATCTGAAGGGAGAAAGTGGATCTAACGGCTGTTAATAATTTAGGTTTAAAATTTTATAAATTTAGTTGTAAATTTGTTATATAAATCGTGTAAAACTTCATAAAATCATAACTTTTTCATACGAGGTCGAAAACGCGCGAAACCAGTTGCGTTGGAATCGTTTGGACGAGCACTACGTGATGGAGTTGGATTGGAGTCAGTTGGAGTTAGTGAGAATTTCGAGTAAAATTAAACGTCCGTTTAATTTTATTCGAAATAAATCGCTAAAACGAAAATAAAATCAAGGTGAGAACTTCTCACTCAATCGAATCAGTTTCGATTTTATTTTAATAGTTAAATTTAAAATATTTGAATGCATGTTTGAATGATGATTGTTATCTATTGATTGTTAAAATAGACATTATGCGCCGTTAGTAAGCGGATGTTATTTATTAAAAACATATACCGCGAATATTTCATAAACAGTGAAATTGGTATTATATATAATAGCAATATATATATATTGGCATATGTATATATTGGAGTTATCGATTTCCCGCATTTGTATAGCGGATGAGACCCTATTGCGCCGTCTATTAAGCGGATAATATTTTAAATCCCATATACCGCGATAATTTCGTATTGGAGCGAAATTGGTATTGTGCTAATGTTTGTGGATGCAGGAAAACAGGTTGGAGGGATCCTACTGGATTCCTCAACAGTTTTTATTTGATTATGGATATTTTGATATTCGTTGATTATCATATCGATATATGATATCGTTGTAGTCGTGATTGACTATTTGGTGTGTAGCATCATTGAACCAAATTTTGGGATTTTAAAATGATTTTAAAGTGATTTTTGAAAGTATACGTTTATAAAATATTTTTGGGAATTTATCCATTTTAAATAAATAAACGCATAATTTTAATGTTATAAAAATTATGATTTTTGAGAAATATAGTTAAAGGTTGATTTTTGAAAATATGGGTTTAATGATTTTATAAAATAGTTAAAACGGGATTTCTGAATTTATTGTGAAAAGTTTAAATATAGGATTTATAAAATTTAATTATTTTATAAATCAGAATGATGAAATTATAAAGGGGATTAAAGATGTTTTAAAAGGACAATGATATAAATTGATTTATATAAAAGATTTATAAATCGATATTTATAAATTAAAATATTGGAATTATAAAACGAGTTTTTATAAGTGTTAGAATGAATTGTGAATGAATTTCATAAATGAATGAAATTTATAGAATTATAATCGGTGAAGTTAGAAATGGAATTTTATAAGCAGTAGGTTTATAAAATTTGCCAAAATTATTAAAAGAATGGTTTTGGATAAATAATTGAATCTTATAAGTTATAAGATTTATAATTATGAAGTTTAAAGGAACGATTTTGTGAAATAATCGTTTATTAAGCATTTAACTTATAATGTGAACTTTTGGTTTATAATTGAGTTATAAATCGAATAGATTAATAAATGAGATTTATAAAAAGGAAGTAGTGGTAAAATAAATAGAAATGGAATTTATAAACGTTGTTTTATAAATTCGCAAACGACTTATTTTGATAAGTTAATTTTTATAACTTATTTATAAAGTTATATTCACGTTTTAGACAGTGAATAATCCTTTCAAATAAAATGAATAAAAGGATGAAGTTTGTTAACAAAGTATATTCACGTTTTTGAATAGTGAATAATATGTTAAAGAAAAATGTTTTAGATATGATGTTTTAAATAGAATTAAAACGATCTAATGATGTTTTAAATGTGTTGAGATTCGAAACCATAGATTTCAACATTCATTGTTGAAATAGACGTTTTCGAGAGATAAAAGGAAATGGTGGACTATAACACTGTTGTTATAGTGAATGATTTCCGAAAGGAAATGTTTTGTATAGTATTGGGATTTATATATCTATTTTAATTTCGAATCCCTATACTAGTGATTTTGGGTTGTCGTAACGATGTTTTACGCAACATTCGTTTTGGCCCAAATAAATATGTTTAAGAGAATGATTTCCTTAAAGAATGAAATATATACTTAATCTCGATTTAAGTATATTGGATATTTTCTAAGTGTTAAAAATAAATAAAATTGTGAATTACTTATGAATAAGTAAGTATGGAAATGTTTTCCAATATAAAGTGAATATCTTAAGAATTTATCTTTTTGAAGATAAATTGAAATGAATAATTGAAATCGTTATTCATAAATATTGTGAAATATAAATTCACTATGGAATTTATGAATGAAAAGGGAAGTTGTTTAAAGATAAATATTGATTTATTTTTGAAGTGTGAAATTATATATCTAGTAAAGATATTTTGGAAAATAAATAATTTGGAAAATTATTTGGAATCTGGTGATGTGTGCATATTCATTGATAGCTCAATAACCGACTATCAATATTTACCTTTGAAAGGTATTTGTTGGGATTTGCTTGAATTTGAATGCTACACTTGTTTTTAAATTATTGCGCTCGTTATTCGGATTACCCATTCTGAATAGTGATACGACGTAATGGATAGCATTGATGACCGGTGTTGAAGATCGGATATTTGTGAGAGCGATAGGATGACCTATCGATTGTCTCTGCACTGAGTTGCAACGGTATAGAGACTCCCTAAGTGATGGGAAATCCGATCAGGATTGTGGATATCCGGATTGCAAGGACTTCTTTGTAAGTGCCTTCGGTTCTGTTCGAGCCCGGAACAGACTTGTATGGATTGTATGTCTGACATTACAAATTGAGATATAAAGCAGATTTCTTTCAAATATATTTCTGTTGGTGGCGGAGAATTTATTCTTTTAGCTTAACACCCTTCTCTGAGACGTACGAGCTCAAAGGTTATGTAGTTGAATGTTATCAGCGATATATTCCCAATTTGGTAATGTGACATGCTGAGTGTTGCTGTAAATGATCATTGTGTTGATTATTTGTGATAGGATCATTTGTTTGATCGTCTATCCTGGTGATCATTTCTATGATCATTTGTTGACCCAAAGCATGGCTTTTGTATAAAGTATGTTTTTGTGGACGTGACTTCGTCGAGCCTCACACCTCGGGAATGGTCAAAACAGGAAAGATGCGGCAAGGTTATGAGGGGTAGCGCCCTTTAGGATGTGTGCATTTCCTTCTGGAAAAGGGTGGTATCATGGTATGGATCCCAGATACTTACTCATGTTGAAAACACTTTAAGATTGTGTGAATTTATTACGAGCGCTCGGTGAAAGGTCCCAAAGGACCGGGGGATGACATATTCGGTCAGTTGTTACTCAGTTAGGGGTAACCCGGCCTTGTGTTGGTAGAGACCCGGTTTGGTTCTCGGGGATGTCCATCCAGAGGCATTCTCATGTGGCAATGGGAAGTTCCTTGGCCTGATCATTCGTTCGAAATCCAAAGAAACAATACGAGACTTGTACGGTTTTAGTTGTATAACCTGCTATGGAATGTGGCGGTAACCTGCTATTGAACATAGTTAGCTATAGTAGGCATACGATAATGGTCATGTTGGCTATGATTTATATTCTACTTTCGAAATATTTTCCTACACTATGCACTAGTAATAATATCAAATGTTCTTTTTAATACGTATCAAGCATCTTTGACTATCATAAGGAGAAATCTCCTCCGATTCTGCGTTTGCATTGTGTGTGTGTGCGGGAGGCCTTATGGTAGTCTCATCTTTAAAATCATTGCGAATTGACTTAAAAAAATATTCCTCTATTTTGTTTTCAAAGATAAATAAACTGTTTTGAGTTCCCACACCAGTCACATGACTAACTCGGAGTTTATTGTTTTCCTTCCTAAACTCTGGGTGCCCACCAATTTCCACACGGGCAGTCAAGAGTTAAGGTTTATCAGGATATTCTGGATATTCAGGAGTTGCTGGAGACAAGATGGATGGCATGGCGTATTACTAGTATATAGTATTTCTTTTCCGCTGTTTGTTGTTGTTGTTGTACACTCTGATGATATGATGTAATGAAATGTGATGTAATGTAATAACTGATATAGTTCTTTGTTTAAAGATTATTCATTTATTTATTATATGTTGTTCCGCTGCGAATTGTGAGATTCTGATATTGTTTTGTTGTTTTCTGTTCCGTTCTATGTTCTATTTTCTTTCTGTTCTTTCTATTTTCTTTTCCCTCTATTTTCTAGCTTTTCTCTCTTCTTCTACCTCTTTCCTTTTCTTAAACCATAACATTTCGGGTTTCCGGCCTTCGATTTCTCGGCAGTCGATAAAGTGAGTATCGATGTTGAATTTTCGAAAGTCGAAAATTTTCGGGACGTTACACTATTTCATATATTTTCCCGTGTTGGGATATATTATTTTGAAAAACACATGTGATATTTGGTTACATTTGATATTATATTTTCTCCCGAGCCTCTCCGTACAAACGAGACTCTGCAAAAAAATTTCCGTAAAATTTCGGACTTAGAAATTTTTGAAAATGTTTCCAAACTGTATTACTTTAAGTATAAAAAGATATAATGGTTATAAAATGGGTATCTTTATTTAAAGTAATAAATTTGTAAATCATTTATTTATAACGTATTATTTGAATAAGACGTATTGTTTATTTAATTCGTTCTTCTCCCTTCTTTTTCCTTTTCGGTGACGAAAAGTTTTGAGTGGGGGAGATTGTAACGACCCATAAATTTTTCGATGTTTAAATTTGTTAATTTAATAATATTTTATGTGTTAATATTGAAAGAAATAAAAAATTTCTAAATTTAATAATGGAATAATAACTGAATTAAAATAAAACAATGTTAATACAAGTTAATTGTCAACAATCTTAATGAAACTCCAATTCATTGTATTTAAACATGCTATGCTTGATTATACAATCAAATATAAGTAACGTGTAAACATTTAATTATTGTACAAAAAGGATAGTAATGGTAATTAAATAAGATCAGTATTGTGTAAGGAATTGTTAATGGGTACACTGATTTATAGTGGGATGTAAAAGGTAATAAATTAATGTGTAATGGATGAAATTGGAATAAATGGATTTTTAATGAGAATTGTTGTAATAATTTTTGGAAAAAAATAAACGTACATATGTATAAAATGTATAATGGTGGCAACTATTGTTCGTTACCAGTGTATTTAATCAATAGCAATTAATAACCTAAATTATCCATTTATTAATCACTAATCATTTAATTAATCATTAATTACCAATTAATTTGTCATTTATTTCTTAATTAATTACTTGATTTGTGTAAATTAATGTAGATTAATTTGGTAATCGGAGAATGTTAATTCAATAGGATGTGACCAATGAATTTTTTTAATCTAATACTTTGTTAAGGTTGATTTTGGTAATTAAATATAAGCGTAAGTATGTAAGAACTGTAACGGTTGCTTGATAATAAGGAATTTATGAGTGAAATTAAAGGCACAGTAACACTAGTATAAGCTACATGTTTATTTCGTTTAATAATAAAATTGGGAATTCAAAATCTGATTGGAATTTGAAATACATTGTAATAAATGCAAATAAATGTTACAGTTGTGTGGAATGTAATACAATGGTTAGGAGTGTTAGAATGGATATATTAAAGTAATGAATGGGAAAAACAAGGAAACTAAGTTATATAGTAGTATTGAACTTAATAAAAGATTTGAATTAAACGAATAAATTGAAATATGTTTATTTCTTTGGTATGTGCATAAAATTTGGAAATCAAATTGCAATTAAAGGAAATTAGGTAGTACGTTATATGGAAATAAATTTAATAAATACATTAGGGAAATGTAATATAATTCACTGTTATTTATACCCATAAAATGTCTATTTATTGAATAGCCAGATTTTTAAATCAATAAACGAATTTACTAAGAATTCGATTTGTAATTAATAACATTTAATCTAGAATCAATTACAATTAGTTGACTTAAATTTTGTAGTTAGGGTATATTTGTTTTGAAATTGTTTATGTTATTTGAATTTTTTGTTGAATGAATTAATTAGACTTTTAATTTGATAATTCAAAACAAAAAATTTGTATATATATTAAAAGAATGTTTTAATTATAGATCCATGTTTTGAACACTTAAACCAAATTGCAATTTTTTTAGATCTGAAAGTTTATATACATATAATTTGCATTTGTGTTGAAACAGAAATATTGTATACACATATTGTCACTTTATCTTGAATTGAAAATATCATGAAATTTGAAAACTTTGTTGAATAAATTATTTGTTCTTACTCTAATAAATTAGAATAGAAGTTTACATATGCTTAACAATTTTTCGATGATAAATCTAAGCTTTTATTTTGATTACAACAATATTTAAATTTGTTGCCTAATATATTATCTCAAATGTCCTTATTTAAGGATCTTAAAGGTTTGTTACTATATTGCTTAATTTGTCGTGTTCCACTTTTGTTTTGTTAAAAAAATAATTCATTAAGGTAAAAAGGCTTAATTTATATGTATATATGTATTTTTGACTTCAAGTATACATAAGTTACAAATGCATTAGACAATTTAATGTGGTGTGGAAGTATGCTTTGAATTAATTAATAAGCTTTGGTTTAATCTTTATACATACATGTATGAGTGTTTTTGTGCATGTGTATACACATAAACATTTAATATTTTAATTTCAAATTGCTAAAGCATGATTTAATTATTATTATTATTATTATCGAACATTTAAAAGTGAGGTAATATTATATACATATTAATTTATTGTTTGTTGTTTATGTTTTCTAGTCATAATACAACTTGCATGATAATTAAATGTCGTATTAATGAAATTGGCTAAAGTGGGAAAGTGGAATTAATCAATATCGTCACCTTTTATCTCTTTCCCTATTAGATCCTTATGTGATTGCATCTACATTTATTCTTGTTTAGTCCTATATATTATCGCCAATTAATCGTGCTTGATATATGTTTAGCAATTTTGACACACAGTTTAAGTATGAATATATATGATGTATTCAAACTTTTCTGTATCTAGCATTTAATTAATTTAGAATCAAACTAATAAAACGTGACATATATTTTTGTCCCTCCACATTCGTTTCCTAATTATAAATAACCTACATCTTATTTCTTCTTTTACATTTTATTTCTCCTAACACCTCATATTCAAAAGCTCTTATTCTTGCAAATCCAAAAGCATTCTTTTACAAAAATGCTTTTTTTTCATTCTTCATACACTTCCTATCCTCATCTTAGTTGTTCTTCAATCTTTTCTCGAAGCCTCATCTTGAGAAAATGTATGTGTTAAAATTTGTTTATTTATATATATTTTTAATGCGTACTAATTTTTATTTTAATAATATTTCTTGTAACATGAATATCTTTTGCATATAAACTTGTTTCACACGCGATTTGTTCTGTTGGATTCAAATCTATATTCCAAACAACATGAAACTGATTTAGTTGAATTTGGAGATTGTTTAGTTTTGCGCTTCTGTTTGGATTTCTATGGGCTAAAATCAAAGGTAATGTTTTAACCCACTCACAACTTCTAAGATTTCTTATGTTTGTTAAATTTATTTTTGATGTGATTTAAAATTTATCTATGATTGTTTTGGCATATATTTAATCATCATCTCAATTAGATTGCATTTATTTAAATTAAATTGTTATTTTGTTATTTTGCATATAAACTGCCTGTTAAATTATTTATTTATTTGTTATTGCATATAAACTGCCAGTAAAACAGCTTTAATTTATTATTGAATATAAACTGCTAGTTGATACATGTGGTTTATTATTCGTTATATATATTGATGTATTGTTTGAATTGGATGATGATTTTGATGAATGGTTGTATGATTTTATGATGGATGAATGGATGTTTATTTATATCATCATAAAGTGCAAGTTATTATGCATTTTATTGCATTCGGGATTGAAATGATATATAACCGTAAAAATTTATTTTTAAATTGCGGATTGAAATGATAAATATTCGTATCACTTGACCATATGATAGAAAATTATATACAGGCACCGCGATATATATATATAAAATTATTTTTGAAATGATTTTTCTATGGTTTTGGAAAGAATACGGTTTAATAAATATTAAATTTTGATATATATATATATATATAGTAAAATTCTTGAATTTAGCTATGTATAAATTTGTTTCGAATTTTAAAATAAGCTAAATAGTGAAGTTGATTTCGTTTATATAATATAGTTAAGAATATATTCGAAATTCTATTGTATATAGAGTTTATAATAACTCAAATAAAAGTAAGGTTGAAGATAAATGTGAATATGATTTGAATTTAAGTATTCAAAAATTTTCCTCAAAAAATTTGTTTTGAAATGTAAATAAATTAAGATTTAAAAGGTATGATCTTATAACTTGATTTTTGATTAGAGGATTTAAACGAATATCAAATTTATTTAAAGAATATTATCAAGTTAATTTAATTAAAAGAATATCCTGTTATTGAAGTTTAAGAGTTTTTACCTGAATAATATTTGTTTAGTAAGAAAATATTTCAAATTTAAATAATAGGAATTGGATTTGATATATATTAAATTATCAAAGAATCCATTTTGAATAGTGGAATATTTAAAGATTGAAGTAGATGAACTATAAAGTTTTGAAATATAGAATATTTAAGCTTTGAAAAATATGGGAATTAAAGTGGTTTATCAGGAGGTTCAAATTGATATTGGGAATTTATTGTGAAATTTAAAGAAGCTTTTTATTATATAAATTAATATAGTATTTGAACCATTAAGTATTAAAAGTTATGTTTCAAAGCTATGGTTTCAAGGTATATATATATATATTTTAAAATATTATGATTTTGGGAAGGGATATTTATAAAATAAAAATGATATCATATTGATTTATGGTTTTAAAAATATAAATGATATCGTATTTATATGGTTTGAAAGAGATATTATATTTTGGTTTTAACGTATAAATTATTTTGAAATAACCGCAGTGTTATAATAACGATTGGTTGTTGAAGAGACCGGGATCGGAAGTTGTCATACTCTCTGCCAACTCCGAAAACCACTTTAACAACCGCGTAATTGGTGGAAATTCCAGAATGAAGTAGGTTGGTGGCGGCATTTCCTACAAGGTAAATACATGGACCCAACTCCCGTGAGTTGGTATAAGGTGGCTAAAATAGGAGCGATCGACGGGTTAATGAGGTAGCACCTCTAGTCGGACACTTCCTTTCGATACTATACTCTGACTTTGGATTGATGTGGCCACCTTCACTTTTGATTTCTTTGATTTGGGGGAGTTTGTTCGAGGTGGGCGATAGCTGCGCGCTACGCGTTACCACCGACCCGGAAGCGTAATTGGTATATCTACCTTGGCAATGCCTAGTTGTGCCGTGTCACCTACCATACCGAGCCTTGCACGAGTTTGGATTTCTCCCGTAGCCCGTGTGATATCCTCTGGTGGCTTCCCGATTAGGAGGGACTATGATATTGGATGGACTACTGGGACTATTAAGTGTTAAGATGGAAAATGTAAAGCCTTAACACTATTTAAAAGTATGTTTATTTTACTATAGACACTATTATAATAGCGAAATATACTACATAGTAAATAGTTTAACAGATCCTTAGGAGATGTAAATCCCGAGCATCTCTTCAGTTACTGCACTCATATTTATTTCTGTTGATTTAACTTACATAAGATATTTTAGTTCAGACTCGAGTGTTTTTTTCTTTTCAAATTCGCTCGGGTCAGTTGAGCGTTTCAGGATTTGAAGATTTAGCTCTGGAGGACGAAGATGAAGATTTGTATTATTATTATTTATATTATTGCACTACACTCATACTGTTCCGCTGCATTGTTATTGGTATGTGTAACTCTGATATGTATTATATAAATATAATCAAATGTTTTTGTAAACAGATTTATAAACTGTATATTTGATTATTATATTTTATCCTTCCGCTGTGAGATTATGTTTTCTTTTATTTATTTCTTGTTTTTCTGATTTACCCCATAACAATCCGCCCTTCCGTATAGTTTGAATTGGCACGTGTGTCGATTTAAAGCGTGCGAAAAGGCGGGACGTTACACTTGGGTTTAAATTTAAGTTCCCAAAACAATGCTTTTTAAATGGTTTAAAAACCCATATGAACATCTTTATAGCTCGTATAATCTTTTTTAAACCATAATTTTCAAATTATTGAATTCAATTTCAAATATTGAATCTCAATTCAAATCCAATTATTTGAATTTCCAAAACTTTATTAAGTTACCCAAAATAACTTTTATTTTTGAAATCCCTTTACAAAAACTTTTAATTCCAATTCCCAAAAACTAATTTCGGATTCAAAATTCAATTTTTAAAACTATTTCAAAAATCTGTGACTTAACCAATTTCCACGTGCAATCCTTATTTGTGTGTGTATAAGTGTGGTATAGGTGTTTTACACAATGGTGCAACAACATCAATCATCACAGATTACAATCGTATCAATATCAATAAGAGGTATGTTCTAATAACGCTTATCTATATACACAGATTCACAGATGAAGTAAATTTATCAATCACCAAGATTCACCATTACGATTCGATGTGGATTTCGGATAACCAACTGGAATCCGACTCCCTGTCGCATCTAATCCCAAATGTCGTTCTACGGGCCAAGGGGTATTTACACAGAAACATATCACAGATCAATACTCAGCAACTCCTATCACAAAATATCACAAAGCATCACATATGAGGAATATCAACCATCCAAACATCCAATAGAATCCAAACATCCATAAGTAAAAGTAAATTAAATAATATGATTTAAGTTAAACCATATAAATTACTTATCAATTAATTTCTAATCCTGGTTAATTAATATTAATTAATTACAAATCAATTTGATCAATTCCCATTTAGTCATTTATTAATTAAACTTTAATTTATAATCAACCCTTTGATTAATTATCCTTAATTTAATTAGTCCTTAATTAATTTCATTAATCAAATTAAGCTTAAGTTAATTACATAATTAATTAATCCTTAATTAATTATCATTTAATTAATAAAATTACAATAAGTGATTATCCCTAATCACTTATATTAAGTAATCATCTTTAAGTAATTAATCACCCTCAAATTACTTATTATAAATTAGTTAACCTTTAATTAAAATAATCACCCTTTTAAAGGAATTATATTAATTTATTGACCTTTAATTACCTTTAGTAATTAATCCCTTAAGTCATTTATCTTAAATAATCATTTTAATTATCTTTAAAAATCTTGTTAATGACTTATGGAAAACAAATCATCATTAATACATTAATTAACTCAAGATTTTTAAGTTAAATTAAATTAATAATTTGAAAACATTTTATTTTACTTATTTACTTACTAAATTACAAGAAATCAAGTTTATTTAAAGTAAGTTTTAAAATAAGGTTATGAAACATTTTAACTTAAAATAGTTTGTTTTAAAATCTTGATTAATCCCAGCTTAAACCATTTTATTCACACTTGATTTGATTAAAATAAGGGGGAATGGATTACACTGTTCAAACTTGATTTGATTAAAATCTGAATAAAATATTTTATTCATTTATTTTTAAAAACTGCAAATTTAGGTGACAGAGATGACTCGAGTAAAACCCGAGTCTTGCTTCGAGTTACGCACCTCCTTCTCAAGCTTTGAGTCATACACATTTTTTTCTCCAGTTTGGACCCGAGAACATTTCTTCTTCCACAATCTCAAACCCACCTAATTTCCTGATGCACAAACCTTTACGCGTGCATGTTTGCATGCCATCCCATCCACTTCCGATCGACCTTGCTACCGTAGATACGTCAATGACGATCCCCACACCCCAAACAACCACTCAGATCGATCAGTTTCGACTGGAGTAAAAATTGAGCTATCACATCTTCCTTGAAACCAAATGCCGACCACCAACCCTCCTCATTCTGACATCCCCAGCCACCATTAACCCCATCATTTTCACTAGAGCTTCTCCACTGGCCCACAAACCTTCCCTCCCTCCCCCCCCCCGATGCGATGCATCCCGGAGCAACGACGACAATGAAATCATCTTGCAAACACAATCGAACAGACCTCCTCCTAAAACCCTACTAGAGCTTCGCCACGCCACCATGGAAACTTTTAATTTCTCCATTTATTTTTCTGACAACCATCGATGACCGTACCACCTTCACCATTTTCCCACAACGCCCAATTTATCGTGAGTTGACGAGAATTTATGAAAACCCCTTTTTAGTTCAAACCCAAAATCCCACCATAAAACGAAACTAAAAATTATGATTCAGTTATTAAAATTCATGATTTCTGAAGTCGAACCACATAATACAAGTGAATCAAGAAAATAAAAAAATTGAAATTCAACACATTTTTTAAGTTTCACTGTAAATTCTTGTTTCAGGTTAAAAATTTACTTCTGGATCTTCTTAGAAATATTATTAAGAGCTAAATTATGATTTAACAAACACATTTTTTTTGAATCCTAGGGTCTAAAGAGGAATAGAAAAATAAGGATTTGGATTTCTTCAAATTTGTTAAAGCCTGTACTTCAAATCAGAGAAGTATACGCATATTACAGACATGCATACAGTAAATAGACATGCAAACTTGATATACATTCATTCATCATTTCTCATAACAATCACTTAACCAGAACATCAAATATATCACAGATTTCAAATTTAAATAAGTTAATTTGCTCACCTGAAGCTTTAAACGCAGAGGACTCAAGCTTGAAAATGGATGTGAAAATCTGGTAGTTGTTTTCGATCTGGATTTGTACTCTTGTATTTTTTCTCCAGGTTTGCATCGCCGATTTTCTTTGTTTTGGGTTATCATCCCCTCAGAATGAAAATGATAGAGTTAATTAAGGTTTAAATTGCTTCAAATACTAATTTTTTATTTTACTCTTGAGTTTTCTTTAATTTACCTGGGAAATGATTAATTTTGAAAACGCTGGAACTGCATTTGAATCTGTTGATTTGAATCTTGCTTACTGTTAGATCTATTGATGTTGAGACTGATCTCAGGTTTGAAGATGCTAGATGACCAGGTTTTGTTTTCAAGTTGAATCTGCATTTCAATTTCCAGGTTGAAGATGATTTCTTCTTTTTCTCTGTTCCAGGTTGAAAGCTTTGATCTTAGTATTTCCTTTCCCAGTTTTAAGTTGTTTTAGAAGAGCTTCAGGTTGAAGTTTTATCTTGTTTTCAATTCTGTAGTTTTTCTTTTCTTTGATCTCCATTCTGTTCTGCTTTGAAACTTTGCTATTCACTTTCCTCTTTCATCAGGTTTTTTTTCATTTTCCAGTTTCTGGTTTTGTTTCAGATTTTTTTTCTTTGCACTGGCTTTGATTTTGGACTGTTTTTAGAGATGAGTTGTTTTCATTGCTTTCCAGGTTTTGAGATTTGAGGAGGATTTAAAAATTTGAATTGGTAAGGTGAAAAGTTTTCTGAAATTTTTAATTTGATTATTTTATTTAAGTAATGATGACTTGTGCCATTTGTAAAAAAGAACATCATAAGCTTTAGATTTTGTAGATTACTCTACTCCATTCTTCCATGTGAATGTATGTTCATATGTGTGATTTTTACAAGACAAAATAAATTTACAAACTTTATTTTTTATCTCATATAAACTTTATAAATAAATGTATTTTTTTATTCATTTGTATATACATATATGTACAATGTTAAAAGAATTTAACCAATATTTTTATATATACATATATTATATCCTAATCTTTTTTTGAAATGCTACTTATTTTTAAAACACTTATTTTAAATTTAGATTTCAATTTTAAACTTGAAATACAAACATTTATGTCCATTTGTTATATTCACACATATCCTTAAATAATATAAATTAATTCCCAATATGTATTCAATTTTTACTCATATTTGTAATATACATATATGTAAGATTTTAAATTTAAATGACTTTTTAAAATATTCATTATTTCAATATTTTAAACTCAAAATAAAACTGGAATTTTATTCATATCAAATTTTGACTTATTTAATTGTTTAAGATTTTTCTTCAATTTATTACCAACTTAAATTTCAAAAGTTTAAATTATATTATTAATTTATATTGACACATTTTAGAATGTTACTTTTTATTTATAAGATTTTATATACAACTATATTTATTTATTTTCAAAATGTTTATAATTGAATTCCAATCCAAAATGCTATTTTATAAACACATACTTTTAACTTATTCTGGAATTTTCATATTTATTCCAAAATAAAATCCTATTTGTTCTCAAATATTTATTTTAGCATTTTCAAATCAACAATATTCATTGTCAATATATTTCTTAAATTTCAAAATTAAATTTCCTAATTATCATTCATTTGTATAACTAAATGAACATATATCTTATTAAATTTGATGAATTCAATTTTACTTTTATATTTCAAATGCAAATAAATCCTAAATAAATTCACAAGTAAATCCAAAACTAAATTTGATTACCAATTTTTTTTCAAAATTTAATCTTAATTATTAAATCAATTATCAAATTATTTTTAGCTAAAATTCGGGAACGTTACTATTTCCCCCCTTAAGAAAATTTCGTCCTCGAAATTTGCTAGGGAGATGAGAAAGATTAAATGATAGATAAAGAAACGATTGATCAGATTAGATCGAAATATTTATTCTGCATTCGGTTTACCAAATCAGAATATCAATAATATGAGAACAAAGTCATTCAGTACTATATAAGATACTCGAGTCACCAGATCTACGAAATATACATGGACATTGGTTAGTTCGAAGGGATAACTAACCATTCGTAGAATATATCTGGTCCCAAAAGAACGAACAAATGGATTCAATTCAAGTTGAAATACCCCAAGGTAAATATATATATAATTTGCCCCTCTTCAGACTTTGATATTCACAAGAAATTACAACAGAATTTCAAATTTGGTTTTAAACGAAATCATTTTATCGATTCAAATCATTTAACTTTATATTTTAGTTACCAATTTATTTCAAATAAAATTTTCAAATTTATCAAAGTTATAAACGAAAAGCTGATAGAAATTTGACGAAGAGAATATGAAATAGTGACTTATCTACACGATTCGTAGGGCCACCATCACACCGAAGCTATCCTTGCAGCTGCCACAAAGACATCAAAGCAATTGAAAAGACGAACCAAAGGAGATTGATAGAGAAAGTTATTTCCAATGTCGTAGGGTATTGACCATTTGTATTGGTATTTCCTGTCCCCTATCTCGTTCTCTTCTCGCACTCATACTCACCATCAGTGAATAGTAAGAGAATTTACTGAGGCATTCGAACGAATATCTTAGGGATATACTCATTTTAGGGCATACTTCACCCTATCTCTAATGAGTTACTTAATGTTTTATACTCCTGAGCTAAAGTTTTAACCTTCAACTCTGATACCACTGTGACAATCCTGACTCGACCTTTGAAAATCAGCACCGAATACGACACTCGTATTCAAATGCCGCATATCCAAACGTCGAATCTGGTTCGTCGAAGCTTATAACACATTAAGTACAACACAGTGGAAGAAAGTGAAATAATATATTTGATATACAACATTTGATACAATATCTGATACATTGATGGTACAATAGAATGATACAATAGAATGATACAATAGATATCAATACTATTAGAGATACAAGAAATAGCAGCGGCAAGATAATGTCTTCAATGCCAAACTCCAAGAACTCCATCTTCAAACAAAGCTAGCTCGAATCCTCATCAAGTTGCACCATGATAAGCAAGTGCAGTCGCGAATGCTGAAGTGTAGCAAAAGCGATCCACAAATCCAAAAAGGCAGGAAGCTAACGAATCTACACCTATTATTCAGATATTTGAAAAACCCAACTCTAGACTGTCCGTGTGGAAACTAGTGGGCACCCATAGTTTAGGAAAGGAACAATAAACTCCAGGTCAGTCATGGGACTGGTATGAGCAAACAAAAATAGTTTTGTCTTTTAAAATAGACAACAATAGCTTTTAAAGTTCAAATCTGAAATGCTTTTCGAAAAATGAAACAACCATAAGGCCTCCATCCACACACACAATGCAAACGCAGAGTTGGGGGAGATTTCTCCTTATGATAGTCAAATATGCTTGATACGAGAAAAATTCTTTGATATTGTTACATGTGCATAGCGTAGAAAAACCATTTCGAAAGTATAATATAAATCCTGGCCAGCATAGACATTCCGAACTATGCCTACTATAGCTACCATACAAATAATGGGGGGCCACCATAAGTAGATAGCGGGTAATACAACTAAAACCGTACAAGGTGCGTATTGGATTAATGGATTTCCAACAAATGGTCAGGCTAAGGAACTTCCTATTACCACATGG
This sequence comes from Allium cepa, assembly GCA_030765085.1. NCBI lineage: Eukaryota > Viridiplantae > Streptophyta > Magnoliopsida > Asparagales > Amaryllidaceae > Allium > Allium cepa. Next base: position 1,015,820,640 of record CM060935.1, read on the forward strand.
GAACGCCTCTGGCGGGACTTCCCGAGAACCTACCCGGCTCTCTCCTAACACAAGGCCGGCTACCCCTTCCCAGGGAATAAAACCTAAGATATTCTACCCTCGGTCCTTTGGGACCTTTGACCGAGGATCCTCTACACCAACAACATAACACGGTAATAAATGTACTACAGTGCCCACATGAGTAAGTATCTGGTGTAACAACCTGGGATTTCGCATTGATTTATAATCGTCATTAAACGATTAACGTGCTAGCTAATTGATAGTGAAAGTTTCAATTGGGTTAAAATTCTTTAATAAAAATTTGTTAAATGTTGAGTGGGCTTTAAAATGCAATCTCGGGCCATGTTTTATTTGGGGATATGAAAATTCTCTAAGTAAATACCGTTCTCCTTTATTTTATTTTCATTCGGAAAACCCTAAACCTAAAATAAACGAAGAAACGAAAATGGCGGCTTCTTCTTTGTTCCTCCTCCTCCATTTATTTTCGTATCGCAAGTTAAGTCAAACGAGAGGAGAGAGTGGCCACTTGCTAGAGTTTCGACCTCGCTTGATTTGGGTTGGCATCTGCTTCGACACGTAACTGTAGGTCTTCGATTCGTGCTGGGGGAAACAAGGTGAGTGATTTCTTCACTCACATCTTCTAATTCAACTTTGGTATTATGCTTCGACAGTTGATTTTGTTTGACGTTGATTATGAACTGTTCGTTTTTTTGGTAATTTCGTTTTGTTGTTACTAATTTCTTGTTTCTGATATTCACGGCACTGCTTTATCTTGTGACCACCACGGCTCGACTTCCATCTGACTTCGGTCACGTGGTTGTGTGAATGCGATTCCATGATTTTGTTAAGTAGCTCACTACTTCGACTTGATTGGTTATCACCAGACTTGGACTTGATTTTATCACTTGACTTTGAGTTTGGTTATGTTGCATATGGGCTTGCTGCCTGGTCATCAATGTACGAGGTCACTACCTTGTATTATGTTACTTGCAGCTGCACTATCGTTTTGTTGAAATTATTTGAAACTGTCGCATATTTGATTCTAGTTGCTATTTCAACATGAGAATAATTTTTTTTGCTGTTCATGACTATTTACTCTCATGTACGATGTTGCATGCTTTTCTGATGTGTCTTACAGGCATTTTCATTGTTTTTGTCTGTTTTGAGGTCACAAAACTTTCATGTGAGTATTTGTCTTGAAGTTGATTTGAACCTTGCCATGGGTTTCCCTTTGATTATATATGTTAATAGCCATAGTTGTTGGTTATGTTGGCAACCACTCTTATGTGCATTTTTCCTTGAGTGATATTGTGCGTGCCTGTACTCTTCTGTACATATTTGCACAATGTTTACTGCACTTAAATCTGCACTAGCCTTTGAACTGACTCTGTTGCATTGATAATACATGCATTATTAGAATGTCCTTGTAACTCGTCTGGTTTATTGAAATTCATTTTTATCAGGATACATTCACTATATTCGAATGTGAACTGTATTGAGGATACTTTTGGATGTCACTGATGTGTAATATCACTTCAGTATGGTTCACACATGGTGATCTAGTATCACTGATTTCGAGTTGTTTGGAGTAGTAATATTGAACCCTGTAACTTGACGTGTTAGGAGGCACTTCTTGTTGTCATGTTGTATTTCATATATGTGTACTGCTGCATTGATTTGAAACTGCTGCCATATCATTCCTTTGTACATTTCCTTGACCACTTCGGCTCTGACAGGGTGCTTTCACCTTCGTTCTGCTGTTCCATGCTTTTGTGATATGTTTGCTTCGATCTGTTCATAGCCTTATAGGCTATGTTCTGGTTCATTGGGCTTTGATTTTGGTGTGAACCTATTATCTACCTTGTTTGGTTTCTTCTTGACTTCGGCTTTGGCTATTATGTTGCTCTATAGCATATGCCTATATGTTGTGTGTCACTGCATTTACACATACATTTTAATTGTAATTGAGTTAATGTGCCGTTTCATGGCCATTGATGCTTGAGTCTTCATTTGAAATCTCCTTTGTCTTTGTTCGGCCATATTGATTGTATTTTGTCTGGACATTGTTGTATTGAGACTTGTACATTGATTTGTACATTAGTTGAATCCAGCTTAAATGCTGGGGTTTGACCTTGTGCTCATTTTTGAACTTTCATTGATCTTTTGTGTATGTAGTCCCTGTAGTGGCAAGGCAGTGCACGCGTGCGTGTATTGCAACCTACTAGTAGTGGCATTTTAATTGATATTTCAATTATTTGAACTGTTTCGTTTATTCAATTCAATATGTTTTGAATTGTATTTTGATTTGGTTTGATTGATTATTTTGTTGTTGTATAATTATCTATTTGATAATTAGATTACGAGTTTCTAATTATTTATTTAATAATTAGATTTTGTTGTTAATTGCCGTTTAGGTAATTTTGTTGTTTTCTAAATTATCTTCATTGATAACTCTTTTATTTATCATTGTTGATAATTTAAAATTGCCGATTTGTTGTTTAACACTATTACGTGTTATATTTACCGTTATCTGATTTCCTTACTAAGGGATTGGATAGGTCAATTTATTTTGACTATCGTCTAATTATTATTTAATTATTATTGCTCCCGTGCATTAATAACTGAGTTGAATTAGACTGACCCGTGTATTATTTTATATTGAATTTAATACTCGGGTCAGACCGAGTTATTACAGGTTGTAGATATCTTGCTTTGGATTGCTGCTTAAGCTATGAAGTGTCTTTATATCATTTTGAGTAGTTGTTGTCATAGTATAGGATGTTGTATATTCATGTATATTATTCACGATAATGTACTTGTATATGTAACTTTCAGAGTCAATAGTTGTAGTTGTATCATATGTACTGTATCACATGTATTGTAACTGACACAAGTTATTATATATATGAGACTTTTTGTTTTATCTGTGTTCTGCATTTATATTATCTGTGTTATTATTATATTTATTGTCCTAAACTATTATGAACCATCGTAGTTCGTTTTATACTGGAATTGGGTATGTCGATTAGAGTAAATAAATAAGAGATAAAAGATAAAAATATATACCACTCCTATCGAAATAACCAATACTAGTGTACGGCCTAACTACGGATGGCCGCTCCTATCCAGCCTTATTCTTCGTGATAACAGACAATATTTCCTTTAATACTCTTTGTTATTGTGAGCATAGAGGTGGGGCGTCACAGTTGGTATCAGAGCTTGGGGTTTATGGACATAATATAAAACATAACTTAGATGGAACATGTGTTACAACTAATTGTCGATGTTTTTAATTGTGCTTTGAGTCAAAACTAAAGTTTTGAAATTTTGATGAAATTTTTTAAATAGCTTTATTTAAAAATAAAATTGAAATTGTGTTTGATGATTGATTTATTTGTGTCTGTTTATCAGAGTGCGCAGCGGACACAGTGAGACTGCCTTCGCTAAGTACAGCTGATAACTTTTTTGACCTAAAAATCAAAATATGAAATTGAAATAAATTTCATTTATTGTTTACATAGATGTGTTTATTTCTGATTTCTTTGAAAATTTCGAATCCAATTTGAGGATCCGAAGCGATTGCAGTTATGTGAATTTGTTGAGATTTTTGCTGTTTTGAATTATCTTCGTTGAAGATATAGTCGAATGATTTCTTTGTACATCTTGTAGTGTACGTGCAAATTTGAGTTGCATGTTACTGCATTAAATTTTACGTTGAACCGATGTTTGGTTTTTAACGTACTTTGTTGCCGTTATTTTTATAACGGAATTTCCACACCGGCGCTACATTTTTGAAGCACGGTGTTTTGTTGACATTTTTAATGAAGGAAAATTCACTGGTATTATATTTTGATGCGAATTATTTTGATGAGATTTTGACGTATAAAAATCACTGTCGCTTTGACTTTAGTAACCGCCAAATTTTAAAGTGGATTTTCAAGCGGTATCCCGCAATGCTGATTTTGTTGTATGTTTTTACAGTATTTTGAGAAGTGCAATTTCCTTGTCGAAGTTGCTACCGATGATGCTGTTTTAATCACGTGTTTTAAAATTTTGTTTTAAAATAAAAATTCTTTCCAAATTTTTTATAGCTTACGCTTTCAAGAGAATGAGGAAGCGATTTAAACATTCAGCAAAATCGAGGACTATGAACCCTTACTTTTACTGATTCGCTTTATTCCGGACTTGTTCGTTTGAGAATGTAAATTATTACTTTATAAAATAAATGAAATTGTTTTCAGAAGTTTTGCAGTTTGTGCTTTCAAAAGAACGAGGAAGCGATTTAAACGTTTCAGCAAAATCGAGGACTATGACCCCTTTCTTTTACTGATTCGCTTAATTCCGGACTTGTTCGTTTGAGAACGTGAAATGTTATTTTTGGAATACACAATTTTGCACTTTCAAGGAAACGATGAAGTGAATTAAACGATTTAGTAAAACTCGTGGTTATAAGACATGTGCGTTTGCTATTTTGGTTAATTCCGGACTCGTTAATTGAAATCTCTGTTGTTTGATGATTTTGTGTGCTTTCAAGCCACTATGTTGGACCTTCGGGTCATATGCTGGACCTTCGGGTCAATACCAGTACTAGACCTTCGGGTCATTTGTTGGACCTTCGGGTCATTTGTTGGGCACCAAAAATATAGTACTTGGTAGGTTCGGCCATATGAGATGCACATGCGGCGTAGCTAAAACTCGCCATTTGTTGGGATCGATCCACCTTTTATGTTGATTTTCTGGTCATTTTAATTGATTTCTAGATATTTGTTGTTTCCAATTATCTGCAGGTAATTGGATATTTGTTGATATGAGTTCTGATTATCGTTTTTGATAATCGGATATTTGTTGATTCTGATTATCATTTGAGATAATTGGATATTTGTTGATATTAGTTCTTATTATCGTTTTTGATAATCGGATATTTGTTGATTCTGATTATCGTTTGAGATAATTGGATATTTGTTGATATGAGTTCTGATTATCGTTTTTGATAATCGGATATTTGTTGATTCTGATTATCGTTTTTGATAATTGGATATTTTTTGATAGAAGTTATGATTATTGTTTTTGATAATCGGATATTTGTTGATTTGAGATTTGATTATCGTTTTTGATAATCAAATATTTGTTGATTTGAGATTTGATTATCGTTTATGATAATCAAACTTTTGCTTATTTGAGATTTGATTATCATTTGTGATAACTAAATATTTGTTGATTTGAGGTTTGATTATCGTTTTTGATAATCAAATATTTGCTGATTTGAGATTTGATTATCATTTGTGATAATCAAATATTTGCTAATTTGAGATTTGATTATTGTTTGTGATAACTAAACATTTATTAATTTGAGGTTTGATTATCGTTTTTGATATTTAAATATTTGTTGATTTGAGGTTTGATTATCGTTTTTGATAATTAAATATTTGTTGATTTGAGATTTGATTATCGTTTTGATAATTAACTATTTGTTGATTTTGGGTTTGATTATCGTTTTTGATAATTAGATATTTTTGATTTGAGAATTATGATTATCGTTTTGGTGATTAGATAATTGTTGTTTTCGAATTATCTGGTTGATAACTAGATATTTGCGGTTTTGCGATTTGTGATTTGTGATTTGTGTTTCCTAATTGTCTTTGTTGATAATTAGATTTTCCTGTTTTCTAATTATCGTATCACTAATTAGATATTGTTGTTTTTTGATTTCTATATTCTAATTATCAAAGTGATAATTGAATATTGCTGATAATTGCATTTATAGTTTTGTTGTTTTCTTTTTATCTACTTGATAATTAGATTTTGTTGAGAATTTGTGAATTTCTTTTATGAAATTAAAAGATTTCTTTGGTGTTTATATTCTCGACTTTTATTTTTCTAGCTTAACTAGTTTATGTTAGAGAAATAATTGTTATTGACGACTTTAATTATGAAAATTGCGGGAACGCAATTTTTATAAGGAGGGGTGTCTGTAACCACCCGGGATTTCGTATTGATTTATAATCGTCATTAAACGATTAACGTGCTAGCTAATTGATAGTGGGAGTTTTAATTGGGTTAAAATTATTTAATAAAAATTGGTTAAATGTTGAGTGGGCTTTAAAATGCAATCTCGGGCCATGTTTTATTTGGGGCTGTGAAAATTCTCTAAGTAAATACAGTTCCCCTTTATTTTATTTTCATTCGAAAAACCCTAAACCTAAATTAAATGAAGAAATGAAAATGGCGGCCACTTCGTTGTTCCTCCTCCTCCATTTATTTTCGTATCGCAAGCTAAGTCAAACGAGAGGAGAGAGTGGCCACTTGCTAGAGTTTTGATTTCGACCTCGCTTGATTTGGGTTCGCATCTGCTTCGACACGTAACTGTCGGTCTTCGATTCATGCTGGGGGAAACAAGGTGAGTGATTTCTTCACTCACATCTTCTAATTCAATTTTGATATTATGCTTCGACAGTTGATTTTGTTTGACGTTGATTATGAACTGTTCGTTTTTTTGGTAATTTCTTTTTGATGTTGCTGATTTCTTGTTTCTGATATTCTCACTGCTTTATCTTGTGACCACCACGGCTCGACTTCCATCTGACTTCGGTCACGTGGTTGCGTGAATGTGATTCCATGATTTTGTTAAGTAGCTCACTGCTTCGGCTTGATTGGTTATCACCAGACTTGGACTTGATTTTATCACTTGACTTTGAGTTTGGTTATGTTGCATATAGGCTTGCTTCCTGGTCATCAATGTACGAGGTCACTGCCTTGTATTATGTTATTTGCAGCTGCACTATCATTTTTTGACATTATTTGAAGCTGTCGCATATTTGATTCTAATTGCTATTTCAACATGAGAATATATTTTTTTTGCTGTTCATCACTATTTAGTCTCATGTACGACGTTGCGTCCTTTTCTGATGTGTCTTACAGGCATTTTCATTGTTTTTGTCTGTTTTGAGGTCATAAAACTTTCATGTGAGTATTTGTCTTGAAGTTGATTTGAACCTTGCCGTGGGTTTCCCTTTGATTATATATGTTAATAGCCATATTTGTTGGTTGTGTTGGCAACGACTCTTATGTGCATTTTTCCTTGAGTGATGTTGTACGTGCCTGTACTCTTCTGTACATGTCTGCACAATGTTTACTGCACTTGAATTTGCACTAGCCTTTGAACCTGACTCTGTTGCATTGATAATACATGCATTATTAGCACGTCCTTGTAACTCGTCTGGTTTATTGAAATTCATTTTCATCAGGATACATTCACTATATTCGAATGTGAACTGTATTGAGGATACTTTTGGATGTCACTGATGTGTTATATCACTTCAGTTTGGTTCACACATGGTGATCTAGTATCACCGATTTCGAGTTGTTTGGAGTAGTAATATTGAACCCTGTAACTTGATGGGTTAGGAGGCACTTCTTGCTGTCATGTTGCATTTCATATATGTGTACTGCTGCATTGATTTGAAACTGTTGCCATATCATTCCTTTGTACACTTCCTTGACCACTTCGGCTGTGACAGGGTGCTTTCACCCTCGTTCTGTTGTTCCCAGCTTTTGCGACATGTTTGCTTCGATCTGTTCATAGCCTTATAGGCTATGTTCTGGTTCATTGGGGTTTGATTTTGGTGTGAACCTACTATCTACTTGGTTTGGTTTCTTCTTGACTTCGGCTTTGGCTATTATGTTGCTCTGTAGCATATGCCTATATGTTGTGTGTCACTACATTTACACATACAGTTTAATTGTAATTGAGTTAATGTGCCGTTTCATGGCCATTGATGCTTGAGTCTTCATTTGAATTCTCCTTTGTCTTTGTTCGACCATATTGATAGTATTTGGACTGGACATTGTTGCATTGAGACTTGTACATTGATTTGTACATTGAGTTGAATCCAGCATAAACGCTCATGTTTGACCTTGTGCTCTTTTATGAACTTTCATTGATCTTTTGTGTATGTAATCACTGTAGTGGCGAAGCAGTGCACGCGTGCGTGTATTGCAGCCCTACCAGGAGTGGGATTTTAATTGATATTTCAATTATTTGAACTATTTCGTTTATTCAATTCAATATGTTTTGAATTGTATTTTGATTTGGTTTGATTGATTATTTTGTTGTTGTCTAATTATCTATTTGATAATTAGATTATGAGTTTCTAATTATTTTTTTAATAATTAGATTTGTTGTTAATTGCCGTTTAGGTAATTCTGTTGTTTTCTAAATTATCTTCATTGAAAACTCTTTTATTTATCTTTGTTAATAATTTGAAATTGATGGTTTGTTGTTTAACACTTTTACGTGTTATATTTACCGTTATCCGATTTCCTTATTAAGGGATCAGATAGGTGAATTAATTTTGACTGTCGTCTAATTGTTATTTAATTATTATTGCTTCCGTGCATTAATAACTGAGTTTGAATTAGACTGACCCGTGTATTATTTTCTTTTGAATTTAATACTCAGGTCAGACCGAGTTATTACAGGTTGTAGATATCTTACTTTGGATTGCTGCTTGAGCTATGAAGTTTCTTTATATCATTTGGAGTAGTTGTCGTCATAGTATAGGATGTTGTATATTCATGTATATTATTCACGATAATGTACTTGTATATGTAACTTGCCGAATCAACAGTTGTAGTTTTATCATATGTACTGTATCACATGTATTGTAACTAACATCGGTTATTATATATGTGAGTCTTTTTGTTTATCTGTGTTCCGCATTTATATTATCTATGTTATTATTATATTTATTGCCCTAAACTATTATGAACCATCGTAGTTCGTTCAATACTAGAATTGGGTATGTCGATGGGAGTAAATAAATAAGAGATGAAAAACAAAAATATATACCACTCCTATCGAAATAACCAATACTAGTGTATGGCCCAACTACGGATGGCCGCTCCTATCCAGCCTTATTCTTCATGATAACAGACAATATTTCCTTTAATACTCTTTGTTGTTTTGAGCATAGAGGTGGAGCGTCACATCTGGGCTCCATATCATGATACCACCCTTTTCCAGAAGGAATGGTCATACCCTCGGGGAGCTACCCCTGAAACCTTGCTGCATCTTTCCTGTTTCGACCATTACCGGGTTGTGAGGCTCGATGAGGTCTCGTCCACAAAGCTACGCTTTTTCACAAAGCCATGCTTTGATCACAAATGATCGACAAACGATCATCATTATACAGTAGCACTTATCATGCCACACTACCAAATTTGCAGTATATCGCTGATAACCTTCAACTACATAACCTCTGAGCTCGTACGTCTCAGAAAAGGGTGTTAAGCTAAGAGAATAAATTCTCCGCCACCAACGGATATGTATTTGAAAAAAATCAGCTTTATGTCTCAAAGTGTAGTGTTAGACACACGACCATACAAGTCTGTTCCGAGCTCGAACGGAACCGAAGGCACTTCGTCCAATAAAGGAAGAAGCCCTTGCAATCCAAGTATTCACAATCCCGATCGGACTTCCCATCACATAGGAAATCTCTATACCGGCGCGACTAAGTGTGGAGACAGTCGACGGGTTGTCCTTTCGTTCTCGAAAATACCCGGTCTTCACCAACGGTCTTCAAATGCTATCCATAACGACGTATCATTATTCGGAATGGGTTATATGACACAAGGTCCTCTTCCGGCTAAACCGAATAATGAGCGCAATATTTAAAAACATATGGATATGGAATTTCAGTTAAGTCACAACTTGTTATCCAAAACCTTTCGTAAATGGTTTTGAAACAAATTACCATTTCAAATCTTTTTAAATAAAAAGATTAATTTCATAGAGTTTGCCAATTTTCCACAAAGGTTCATTTACGGCTTTTAAAAACAATTTCAATTCGAATTGGATTAACTAATCCAATCATTACATTAAAGATTTAGCTCATAGCTTTTCAAACCATTTCAATTCAAATCTTTTATATGAAAGATATACCATTTAAAACTTTCTTCGATTTCAAAACAAGGTTTGATAATCTTTCACATAAGTTAAAGCCGTTTAAGTATAAACTTGGGTTTAAATTTAAGTTCCCAAAACAATGCTTTTTAAATGGTTTAAAAACCCATATGAACATCTTTTTAACTCGTATAATCTTTTTTAAACCATAATTTTCAAATTGTAGAATTCAATTTCAAATATTGAATCGAAATTCAAATCCAATTATTTAAATTTCCAAAACTTTGTTAAGTTGCCCAAAATAACTTTTATTTTTGAAATCCATTTTCAAAAACTTTCAGTTCCAATTCCAAAACTATTTTCGGATTCAAAATTCAATTTTTAAAACTATTTCAAAAATCTTTGACTTAACCAATTTCCGTGTGCAATCCATATTTGTGTGTGTATAAGTGTGGTCCAAGGGTTTTACACAATGGTGCAACAACATCAATCATCACAAATTACAATTGTATCAATATCGATAAGCGGTATGCTCTAATAACGCTTATCTATATACACAGATTCGCAGATAAAGTAAATTTATCAATCACCAAGATTCATCATTACGATTCGATGTAGGTTTCGGATAGCCAACTAGAATTCGACTCCCCGTCCCATAAAATCCCAGATGCCGTTCTATGGGCCAAGGGGCATGTACACAGAATCATATCACAGATCAATACTCATCAACTCCTATCAAAAAATATCACAAAGCGTCACATGTGAGGAATATCAACCATCCAAACATCGAATAGAATCCAAACATCCATAAGAAAAGTAAATTAAATTATCTGATTTAAATTAAATCAGATAAATTACTTATGAATTAATTTCTAATCCTGGTTAATTAATATTAATTAATTACAAATCAATTTGATTAATTACTCTTTATTCATTTATTAAATAACTTTAATCTATATTTAACCCTTTGATTAATTATCCTTAGATTAATTAGTCCTTAATTAATTTCATTAATCAAATTAACCTTAAGTTAATTACATAATTAATTAATCCTTAATTAATTATCATTTAATTAATAAAATTACAATAATTGATTATCCCTAATCACTTCTACAAAGTAATTATCGTTAAGTAATTAATCACCCTCAAATTACTTATTATAAATTAGTTAACCTTTAATTAAAGTAATCACCCTTTTTAAGGAATTATATTAATTTATTGACCTTTAATTAACTTTAGTAATTAACCCCTTAAGTCATTTATCTTAAATAATCATTTTAATTATCTTTAAAAATCATGTTAATGACTTATGGAAAATAAATCATCATTAATACATTAATTAACTCAAGATTTTTAAGTTAACTTAAATTAATAATTTGAAAACATTTTATTTTACTTATTTACTAACTAAATTACAAGAAATCAAGTTTATCTGAAATAAGTTTTAAAATAAGGTTATGAAACATTTTAACTTAATATAATTTGTTTTAAAATATTGATTAATCCCAACTTAAACCAACATTTATTTCTCAAGGGGGAATGGATTACACTGTTCAAACTTGATTTGATTAAATCTGAATAAAACTTTTTTTTATTTTTAAAAACTGCAAATTTAGGTGCCAGAGATGACTAGAGTAAAACCCGAGTCTTGCTTCGAGTTATGCACCTCCTTCTCAAGCTTCGAGTCATACACATGCTATTCTCGAGTTTGGACCCGAGAGCATTCTTTCTTCCCCAATCTCAAACCCACCTCATTTACTGATGCACAAACCTTTACGCGTGCATGTTGCACGCCATCCCATCCACTTACGATCGACCATGCTATCGTAGATACGTCAATGACGATCCCTATACCCCAAACAACCACTCAGATCGATCAATTTCGACTGGAGTAAATATCGAGCTATCACGTCTTCCTTGAAACCAAATGCCGACCACAAACCCTCCTCGGTCTGACAACCCCGGCCACCATTAACCCCATCATTTTCACCAGAGCTTCTCCACTGGCCCACAAACCTTTCCCTCCAGGTGCGATGCATCTCAGAGCAACGTCGACAATGAAATCGTCTTGCAAACCCAATCGAACAGACCTCCTCCAAAATCCCTTCTAGAGCTTCGCCACGCCACCACAGCAACTTTTAATTTCTCCAGCTATTTTTCTGACAACCATCGATGCTCGTACCACCTTCACAATTTGCCCACAACGTCCAATTTATCGTGAGTTGACAAGAATTTATCAAAGCCCCTTCTCAGTTCAAACCCAATATCTCACCTTAAAACGAAACTAAAAATTCTAATTCAGTAATAAAAATTCATGATTTCTGAAGTCGAACCAAATAATGCAAGTGAATCAAGAAAAATAAAAAATTCAAATTCAACACATTTTTTTAAGTTTCACTGTAAATTCTTGTTTCAAGTTAAAAATTTACTTCCTAATCTTCTTAAAAATATTGTTAAGAGCTAAATTATGATTTAAAAAACACATTTTGTTTGAATACAAGGGTCTAAAGAGGATTAGAAAAATGAGGATTTGGATCTCTTCTAGTTTGTTAAAGCTTGTACTTTAAATCAAAGAAGTATATGCATATTACAGACATGCATATAGTAAACAGAAATGCAAACTCGATATACATTCATTCATCATTTCTCATAATAACCACTTAACCAAAACATCAAACATATCACAGATTTCAAATTTAAATAAGTTAATTTGCTCACCTGAAGCTTTAAAAGCAGAGGACTCAAGCTTGAAAATGGATGTGAAAATCTGGTAGTTGTTTTTGATCTGGATTTGGACTCTTGTTTTTATTTTCCAGGTTTGCATCCCAGATTTTCTTTGTTTTGGGTTATCATCCCCACAGAATGAAAATGATAGAGTTAATTAAGGTTTTAATTGCTTCAAATAGTAATTTTTTTATTTACTCATGAGTTTTCTTTAGTTTACCTAAGAAATGATTTATTTTGAAAAAGTTAGAACTGCATTTGAATTTGTTGATTTGAATCTTGCTTACTGTTAGATCTATTGATGTTGAGACTGATCTCAGGTTTGAAGATGTTAGCTGACCAGGTTTTGTTTTCAAGTTGAATCTGCATTTCAATTTCCAGGTTGAAGATGATTTCTTCTTTTTCTCTGTTCCAGGTTGAAAGCTTTAATCTCAGGATTTCCTTTCCCAGTTTTAAGTTGTTTTAGATGAGCTTCAGTTTGAATTTTTATCTTGTTTTCAATTCTACAGTTTTTCTTTTCTTTGATCTGCATTCTGTTTTGCTTGGAAACTTTGCTTTTCACTTTCCTCTTTCATCAGGTTTTTTCCACTTTCTAGTTTCTGGTTTTGTTTCAGATTTTTTTTCTTCGCACTGGCTGTGATTTTGGACTGTTTTTAGAGATGAGTTATTTTCATTGCTTTCCAGATTTTGAGATTTAAGGAGGATTTAAAAATTTGAATTGGGAAGGTGAAAAGTTTTCTGAAATTTTTAATTTCATTATTTTATTTAAGTAATGATGACTTGTGCCATTTGTAAAAAAGAACATCTTAAGCTTTAGATTTTGTAGATTACTCTACTCCATTCTTCCATGTGAATGTATGTTCACATGTGTGATTTTACAAGAGAAAATAAATTTATAAACTTTATTTTTTATATCATATACACTTTATACATAAATGTATTTTTTATTCATTTGCATATATATATGTATAATGTTAAAAGAATTTAACTAATATTTATATATATACATATATTATATCTTAATATTTTTTTTTAAAATGCTACTTATTTTTAAAACACTTATTTTAAATCTAGATTTCAATTTTAAACTTGAAATACAAACATTTATGTCCATTTGTTCTATTCACACATGTCCTTAAATAATATAAATTAATTCCCAATATGTATTCAATTTTTACTCATATTTGTAATATACATATATATATATATATAAGATTTTAAATTTAAATGACTTTTTAAAATATTCTTTATTTCAATATTTTAAACTCAAAATAAAACTGAAATTTTATTCATATCAAATTTTCACTTATTTAATTGTTTGAAATTTTTCTTCAATTTATTTCCAACTTAAATTTCAAAAGTTTAAAATATATTATTAATTTATATTGACAAATTTTAGAATGTTACTTTTTATTTATAAGATTTTATATACAACTATTTTTTTTTCAAAATGTTTATAATTGAATTCTAATCCAAAATGTTATTTTATAAACACATACTTTTAACTTAATCTGGAATTTTCATATTTATTCCAAAATAAAATCCAATTTGTTTTCAAAATATTTATTTTATCATTTTCAAATCAACAATATTCATTGTCAATATATTTCTTAAATTTCAAAATTAAATTTCCCAATTATAATTCATTTGTATAACTAAATGAACATATATCTTATTAAATTTGATGAATTTAATTTTATTTTTATATTTCAAATGAAAATAAATCCTAAATAAATTCACAATTAAATCCAAAATTAAATTTGATTATCAATTTTTTTCAAAATTTAATCTTAATTATTAAATCAATTATCAAATTATTTTTAGCTAAAATTTGGGAATGTTACAATTAAAGTATTTAAGCATTATCCTCGAATAAAATTGATTTGAAATTTAAATAATTTTGAGATTTTAAAAGGTATGATTTTATAACTTGATTTTGGTAGAGGACTTAAAAGAATATCAAGTCGATTTATATGAATATTATCAAGTTAATTAAATTGAAAGAATATCCTGTTATTTAAAGTTTAAAGGTTTTACTTAAATGATATTGGATTTATTAAGTAAACATTTCAAATCTAAATAATAGTAATTGAATTTGATTTATATGGAATTATAAAATTTAGTTTTGAAATATTGAATATTTAAGCTTGAAGTATACTGAATTTGAAATGGTTTATTTGGAGGTTCAAATCGGAATTTGGAATTTATTTGTGAAATTAAAGAAGCTACTTTGTTATATAAAGTAATTTAATATTTAAACCATTTAAGTAATTGAAGTTATGTTTCAAAGCTATGGGTCTCAAGATATATAGATTTAAAGGGCTATGATTTTTGGAAAGAGATATATTTTGAAACAAAAATGACATCATATTGATTTGGTTTTTAAAGCGGAAATGATATCATAATTATATGGTTTTGAAATGGAATTATATTCTGGTTTTAAAAGTATAAACTATTTTGAAAAGACCGCGGTGTTATAATAACGATTGGTTGTTAAAGAGACCGGGATCGAAAGTTATCATACTCTCTACCAACTTCGAAAACAACTTTAACAACCGTGTACGCGGTGGAGATTCCATAATGAAGTAGGATGGTGGCGACGTTCTATTAAGGTATATAAATGGACCCGACTCCCGTGAGTTGGCATAAGGTGGCTAAAACAGATGCGATTCTCGGGCCAAGGAGGTAGCCCCTCTTATCGGACACATCCCTTCGATATTATACTTTGACTTTATGATCGATTCGGCGGCCATTTTTGATTTTTGATTTGGGGGTGTGGCTCAAGGTGGGCGGTAGCTGCGGCTATGCATTACCACCAGCCCGGATAGCAATTCGTATATCTACCCTGGCATTGCCTAGTTGTGCCGTGTCACCTATCCTAGTGTGCCTTGTACGAGTTTCTATTTGTGTCGTACCTATGGAGTATCCTCTGGTAGCCTCCCGATTAGGAGGTATTACAACTGTATAGACTATTGACATTATTTTTGTTAAGGGAAATATTGGGTCACTCCTTAACGCTATTTAAAAGTAAGTTTATTTTACTATTAGTGTAACAACCCTGAATTTTGTGATTTATTTTAATTTTTTATTTTGATTATTTTATTTGAAATTTTGATTTAAATTTTTTTTATTTTATTTATTAAAACGAATAATTTATGTTATTTTAAATATAAATGTTGATTTTTATGTGAATTATAGTTTCAAACTTGTATAAATTGAATATTTTATTGAAAAGTGAATTTCTGGTCAAATTAGTCAAGCTTTGACTCTTAAATTTCAACTTTAAATATTTAAGTTCTTAAATTTTATCTTTTACTATGAAAATATATTTATTAACATGAATACTGCTTTTCGTTTCGTTGGAAACGGATTTAAATTGTGAAAGTTATGTATATTTCAATATTGAGTACAATTTGAGTTATTTAGCAATTTTGGTTATTTTAAATTATAAATATTATATTTCCCTTGTCATATTTTATTTTAATATGTGTTAATATGTTATTGTATGTATATTTTTGTCTTATAATATTTTAAAATGAAGTAAATAATTTTCCAAAGCCATTGGTAAATTTCTTGTAATTTTTATGTCCTGTTTGCTATTTTTAAACAATTTCTTTTTTCCTTTTTCTATTTTTCTCCAATTTAATTATTTATTTTATTTTGAAAATGACAAATAAATTATTTTTTTCAAATTTTCACTACATAATATTTTTAAAATGAAGTGGATATTTTTCCAAGACTAGTAGTGATTTATTTGTAATTTCTGGACACTGTTTTGTATTTTTAAGTAATTTCTGTCATTCTTTTTATATTTTCTTTAAAATTAATTAATTATTTTCTTATATTTTTACTTGGTTTCGGTTTGTAAAGTATATTTTTGAGTAATTTTGTTTTTATAAAATCAAAGAGAAAGGGAAATACCAAAGGTTTTAAAAAAGTGCAAAACATAAGTCCTTTCACCTTCAAAACTTTTCAAATGCCATAACCTTCACTTTAATTCATTTTGTTGTCCACTTCTTCAATTTTGGCCGTGTATTATATTATTTTTCACTTGAAAAACAACTCAGCACTTCTCATTCTCATGGCTTCTATAAACTTTCTTGGTAATGGCCTCCTCTCTTCTCTCTTTTCTTCTTCCTTTTTCTATTGTTTTGCTTGATTTTTTCCATGTTTCTCTTGCTTTGCTTGGCCTAACACCTCCACCATATCCTCCACCAACCACCACCACTTCCTTCCCCACATCATATAAGACCAAATCCCTTCCTCCTTTGACTAGCAAGTGCCATGACCATCCCATGATGCAAAATCCACAAAAACTATGTTAAAACTCCTTAAAAAGTGTGCCTAGCCACCTAGTCTTCATCACCATCATCTTAGATGACCTTGGCCACCTCCTATTGATCCACCACCACCTTGACACAACCCTAACCATCACCTCCTACCTCTGTCTAGACCTGTACATGAAATGGCGGAACCAAGATGGGACATAGACCGAGCCAAAAGTGACCCAAAACTCCTCTATGTTGCCTAGACCCTTCACATTCCTATGTTGTAACTCCTCCACATCTATAGCCATGATAGCCATAAATTATAGGACCCAAACCTGAGCCAAAGCCACACCATAACCTGACCAAAAACACCCCCTAGGCCGTGCAAAAGAATAGAGAAAGCAAGGCAAAAGTCGTTGCATTCATATCTCTTTTTATTCCTTTTTATTTCAAAGTTATTTCATATCTAGTTGTATTGAATTTGTGTTTGTTTGGATGTTTGTTTTGGGTTGTAACACAAGTTCTAAGCTTGAAAATACAATGTTTTGGAAACTTTATAATTGAATAAATGAACTTAGAAATGTTACAACTTCGAAATGAATATTATTTGACCTTGAATTTAAAAGGTTTAAATGAAGATTATTTTAAAAATGTTTTGATTTTTAGTAGTATGATTTCCAAATAATAACATCTCTGAAGTATTATGATTTCAACGCATCGTGGTTTCAAATAATAACAAAATTCAGGGTTGTTACACTCTCCCCCCCTCTAAACTTTTCGTCCTCGAAAAGGAATGAGGTACGGGAAAGCATAGAAAAAGATAGAGTGAAACATGATTAAGATAAGATGACAAGAAGATTGAAATTATACCTGATAACTGTTGTTAAAGGTGAGTTTGACAAGGTGGAGATGATCAAATCGAGAACACAAGCATGAAAAGATACTTTGAAATCATAATACTTCAGAGATGTTATTATTTGGAAATCATACTACTAAAAATCATAACACTTTTAAAATAATCTTCATTTAAACCATTTAAATTCAAGGTCAAATAATATTCATTTCAACGTTGTAACATTTTTAAGTTCATTTATTCAATTATAAAGTTTCCAAAACATTGTATTTTCAAGATGGTTTGAAACGATAGAACCCGTATTTTTGTTTTTAAACTGCGAATTGAAATGATACATATCCGTATCACTTGACCTAGGTTAGAAAACTATATACAGACCCGTGGTTATTTTATAAAGTGTTTTTGGATATTTTTAAGTATTTTAAATATATAAATTTATGAAATTTGATTTAAATAGATTTTGAAATGTTTTAAAATAATGAAATTATGATTCTTCTGTGAGTTAAAAATGTAATCAATGAATGGTTAAATTGGATTATTGAAATACAACTTAAGTTTGGAATTTGGAATTTTGGTTAAAAAAATGATATTTAAGTTATATAAATAAAATGGAAATTTAAATTTTTATTTGGAAAATGGTAAATATGATAAATTGATTTAAATTTGAATTTAAGTGATTTAATAAAGTATTATTGATTTTTCTATGAATTTAAGTGGTCAAATAAATGAATGCTTAAAAGTGAAATTTTAAAATGTAACTTGACTTGGAAATGTGAAATTTGAGTTTTAATTAAAGATTTAAATTAATTAAATAAATTAGAAATTTAGTTAAATTTGTGAAATGGTAATTTAGATCTGAAGTGTTAAGTTTATTTGTCAAAAAGTGAAGAAAGGAAATTATACACTTGAACTAATAAGTGGAATTATTGAAATTTGGATTTATTTATAAGAAATTGGTTTTATAAAAATCAATATGTTTAATGATATGTTAATGAACATTTTAATTGTTAAATTATGATTTTTAAAATATTTAAAGGATATAAAATGAAGTCTATTATTAGGTGAAAATACACTAAAACCTGGAATTAACTTTTAAAAGCATTCAGAAATGCTACAGTTTCTGAATTGAACTAAAATTGTGTAAAAAGAATTATTACAACATTTATGAAATGTTGTAGTTGCTGTAATTGAACTTATAGGCTAATATTGGACTCAAGTCTATTATAGCATTCTCTGGAAATGCTATAGTGGTCTGCAGTCTTTGCTGAAATCAATTTAAACCATGTTTGAAATCTGAGTTACCGCAGCTTTTCTAGAAATGCTGTCTTTGCTGTTTTAAACTAAAATTTAACTAAAAATGAGTTTTAACAGCAGTTTTTAAGTGCTGTCTTTGCTGAATTAAAATGTTTTCAAGTATAACTTATAATAGCTTTTTCTAAATGCTGCGAAAGGCTGAAATTTTTACAAATATGATTTTTGACTTAGTAAATGAGCTCAGAATGACTTGAAACTTTGAAATTTGAATTCTTGAATTGAAAGAATAATAAATCCACTTTTAAAATGATTTAAATGAATAAATTAAATTGGAAATAAATCATTTCAAAAGGGGGTTCGAATTTTAATAAATTAATGTTATCTTTGGTTTTAAAAGATACTTAAATTGGATATTTGGATTTGAATTTCAAATAATGATTTGAAAAGGAAATTTGAAAGATTGATATTTTTGATATTGAAATGATTTGGAAATGATATAATTTTATTTGATAAAGATTTGAATTTGAAATGATGTTCTATTTGAAGTAAAATATTATTTTAAAGTTATAACCACGGGTTATAATAACGATTGGTTGGCAAAGAGAACGGGATCGGATATCTGGCATACTCTCTGTCGATATCGAAACCACTTCGACAACTGTGTACGCGGTGGAGATTCCAGAACGAAGTAGGTGGTTGGCGAACGCTACTGGAATGAAGTAAGAGAACGCTGATGGATGGCCTAATTATGACTAAAATACGCAGGCTTATGGATCCTTGTTTATACAGTACTGAGCTCGAGCAATCTTCTGTTTCATTGATATGTATATTCCCTAGGTATCGCCTTTCGGTGTTGGTCTTTTTGAGCCGCACGATATATAGCGGTTACCTTGCGGAACTTGTGTTACCTTCATTGGTACTTGTTATTTGCCTTCTTGGCTTGATTTGGGATAGTCATATCCTTTATTTATTTGAGATGCCGATGATATGAGGCTTGTTTTGTTATGTTCATCTTTTGTTAGATGATTGTGTTATCTCTTTTAGAGATATTTGTTATACCTTGTAGCCTTGCAGGTTCATTATTGTTCAGTTTATCTAACTGATTTGTTTAGCTAGACCGACCCGCGTACTTTATACTCGGGTCAGACCAAGATGTTTCAGGTTAGGTGCATTTTGACTTAGCCTATTTTGCTTCCACATGGACTACTCCGCTAGCTTCTTTTTGTCATAGCTTTTTGCGCAGTCCCATTTTGTTGTAAATCTGATATTTATACTTCTGGATTTTTCTGTATATTGTGGTTTGCTATACCACTTGAGATGTATTATTTTGTATACTCTGTTGTGTATCTATATATGTGCATATGATGATCAACTATTCTGTGATGTATATTGCATTTGAGTTGTTATATTCTGTTCTGATAGATCCTCATGCCACCTATGGTTTCGTTTTAAGTATTCATTAGATATGTCGATCTGCTAGGTAGGGCAATTATCGATGTATTCAGTAGATAGTTAAAGCAAGGCTATAGATGGTCGCTCCTATCCAGCCTTATTATCCGTATTAGCAGATGGTATTATCTATTAATACTCTTTGCTAATGTGGGTATAGAGGTGGGGCGTCACATCTTAGTATCAGAGCAAGGTTCAGAACGAAATATGATAAAAACAGAGTAGAAGCACACATTACGACACATCAGAGTGTAATAAGTGATACAAATCTTTGAATCATCATGTCTCTCTATTCCTTCTACCATCAAAGGTTAGATAGAATTTGGGAATACGTCTAGGAATGCATTTTATTTCGTAGTATTCCACAATTGTACGAATGATATCTACTTTGTGATTAATCTTGTTCTTATCTTACTTTCAGCGTATGGCTGGAAGAGGCAGGGGACGACATTCGGATGCTGGGCAATCCAGTGGCTCACATCCGGATGGCGTTTATATGTCCGCTGATAAGTTTTTTGAGTTATTTAGGAGCACTCAACCTCCCGTTCCTCCTCGAGTATCTCCACCCCGCAAGTCTGCCATTGCATGTCAGTGCAGTGATTTTGCTCATCTTGGAGGAAAGCCGTTTAAAGGCTCTGAGTCCGTTATTGAAGTCCAAGCTTGGTTTCGCATGTGCGAGCGTATCTTCTCTTGTATGGATCTTTCTGACCATGATAGAGTTCTTGTAACTTCTAGCTTATTACAATAGTGTGCCCTTGATTGGTATAAGCTTCTTATAGCTGAAATTGATGAGTCTACTCTTTCTTGGACTCAGTTTCGGGAACGATTCGGACTCAAGTTCGTTCCTGAATCTGAAAAAGTTTTATTGACCCGTCGCTTCCTCGTGTTGAAGCAAGGGAAGTCTTCTGTTTCTGAGTATGTCGCATCATTCGATGCTTTATCTAAGTATGGTCTTGAATTCATTAGCACTTCTTATAAGAAGAATTTGAAGTTTGTCTCTGGTCTTAAGAAGTATCTTAAGAAGTCTTTATTGCTCCAGCTTAAGCTTTCTTTTGAAGAATTAGTTGATTCGACACGTCATCTCGAAGCTATCGAGAAAGAGTGTGATAGTAGTGAGGATGTTGAGGTTTCCAAGAACCCCAACAAGAAGCAGTTTCCATTTCAGAAATCCATGTCTTTTCTTTCTAAGAAGAAGAAGACTAGTGGTGCTAATCCTCAGTCTCAGTCTGCTGGAACACCTTCTCTTCGGAAGTGTTTCAATTGTTGTTCTCCTGATCGTATGATTCGAGCTTGTCCTAAGCCTCTCTTCTGCCGCTATTGCAAGAAGGAAGGTCATCATGTTTCCACTTGCCCTACTGTTCCTGGTGGTGCTAAGTCAGGCAAGTTTAGTGCGGCCAAGGCTTCTGAAGGCCCTTCTCAACCCAAAGGTATATCTCCGTCTATTTTGGAAGGTTTTATTTTATTTCTTAACCATAGTATACGAGTTCTTTTCAATACGGGTGCTTTACATTCTTTCGTATCGAAGAAGCTCGTCGATGATTATCTTTGGATGTTTCTTGTATGGTTACTTCGGTGAGGATTGTGAATCCTATTGGGGGATCCGCGACCCTTAGTTTGCTTTGTGATGATATTGAGACTGTTTTATGTGGCTTTTCTTTTCGTGCGAATCTGCACGTTATTTCTTATCTGGGATTATATATGATTTTGGGTATGGACTGGCTAATGAGATACGATGCCAGGATTATTTGTTCTAAGAGGATTATATATCTTCGACATCCAGATTCGCCTACTCAACTATCGCTTGTTCTTCGGGATGTGGATAATTCCGAGATGGCTTTATATTCTCTTGACTCGCGAGATGATGATGATATATCTCGTATTCCTATTGCTTGTGATTTTTCTAATGTTCTTGAGCCTGTTTCGGGTTTGCCACCCAAGAGAGCTATTGAGTTCCGCATTGATCTCATTCCAGGCGCGTAGCCAGTTAGTCGTCCTCCCATGAGGATGTCTACAAAGGAAAATGAGGAACTCAAGAAGCAGCTTTTAGAGCTTGAGTCCAAGCAGTTGATTCAGCCCAGTTTTTCTCCATGGGGATCCGTGGTCGTCTTCGTGAAGAAATCCGATGGAACTCTTAGGCTTTG
Organism: Allium cepa; assembly: GCA_030765085.1. Taxonomy (NCBI): domain Eukaryota; kingdom Viridiplantae; phylum Streptophyta; class Magnoliopsida; order Asparagales; family Amaryllidaceae; genus Allium; species Allium cepa. The sequence continues at coordinate 1,015,843,230 of CM060935.1, forward strand.
CATTGACTATCGCAAGCTTAACGAGTTAACCATCAAAAATAGGTATCCATTGCCTAGGATCAATGATATGTTCGATCTATTGAGTGGTGCTAAGGTCTTTTCTCAGCTCGACCTTGCCACAGGTTTTCATCAGTAACGAGTCGCGGAAGATAGCATACCTCTTGCAGCTTTCCGCATTCAATATGCTTCTTTCGAGTGGCTAGTTATGCCATTCGGTTTGACGAACGGTCCTGCTTTTTTTGTGGATTTAATGAATGGAGTATTCCGGGAATATCTCGACAAGTTCGTCCTTGTATTCATTGATGATATCCTTATTTATTCTAAGTCTGAAGCCGAGCATGCTAATCACTTGAGTATTTTCTTGAGTACTCTCCGACACCATCAGCTTAGAGCCAAATTTTCCAGGTGCCATTTTTGGGAGAATAAGGTTAAGTTCTTAGACCATGTTGTATCTTTTGACGGCATTTCAGTCGATCCCTCAAAGATCGAAGCCATTCAAAATTGGAAGAGTCCCGAGAATGTTCATGAGATTCGTAGTTTCCTTGGATTGGCGGGTTGTTACCGTCGGTTCATTAAGGACTTTTCCCATATTGTGCTTCCTCTCACCAGTGTTACTCGGAAAGGCGTTCGTTATATTTGGTCCGATAAGTGTGAAGTCGCCTTTTAGACATTGAAGGAACTTCTCACTAATGCTCCTATTCTTGTGGTTCCCGAGGGGAATCATGATCTTGTCGTCTACACCGATGCTTATGGAAGTGGTCTCGGTGCTGTTCTTATGCAGAAGAATCGGGTAGTTGCTTATGCTTCTAGGGAACTGCGTCCCAATGAAATTCGCTATGCCACTCATGATCTTGAGATAGCCGCCATCGTCTTCGCCTTGAAGATTTGGCGACACTATTTATTAGGCGATCGCTTCATTCTCTATACCGATCATAAATCCTTGAAGTATTTGTTTACTCAGAAGGAACTCAATATGAGGCAACAGCGTTGGCTCGAGTTTCTTGCCTCCTATGACTTTGATATCCAGTATACCCCTGGTAAGGGTGATCCTATTGCAGATGCCCTTAGTCGCAAATATTCGGCTGTTGTTTCTATGATGCTTGCCGAATGGGATGTTCTAGAGACTCTATCTTTTTGTGAAATTCATGATCGAGGTTCATCTTCTGATTCTCCTATTCTGTTATTTAGTCTGGAAGCTCAACCTATTTTATTGGATCGTATTGCCGAGGCTCAACGGCGTGATCCAGAGTTGCTGCATCTTATTCAGCTTTGTGAGTCTGGATCCTGTGATGAGGCGTTGCGGGATTTTAGCATTGATTCCCATTGGTGTCTTCGCAAGAAGAACCGTCTTTTTGTGCCTTCTGATTTTGCACATAGGCATGATATTCTTGATGACTGTCACCATTCTAAGTATACTATCCATCCTGGTGGTAGTAAGATGTATGCCGATATGCGTCGCCGTTATTATTGGTAAAGCATGAAGCGCGAAGTAGCGAGTTATGTGAGTAATTGCATAACTTGTCAGCGTATTAAGACAGAACATCAGCGTCCTCCAGGTCTTCTTCAGCCCCTAGAGATTCCATTGTGGAAATGAGATCAGATTTCTATGTATTTCATTGACGGCCTACCTCGTTCGAGATCGGGCTATTCTAGCATTTGGGTTATTGCTGATCTCCTCACTAAGTCTGCTCATTTTGTCCCAATTAAGTCTAATAGGACTGTTTCGCATTTGGCTAAGTTATATGTCAAGGAAATCATGAGACTTCACGGTGTTCCTAGTTCTATTGTGAGTGATCGTGATCCCTCATTCACGAGTCATTTTTGGCGGAATCTTCAGCAAGCTTTGGGAACAAAGCTTAATCTTAGCACAACTTATCATCCGCAGTCTGATGGACAGACTGAGCGGGTGAATCGTATCTTGGAAGATCTTCTCCGTATTTTTATTTTTGATTTTGGTGGTAGTTGGGAGGATCACCTACCTCTTGTAGAGTTCTCCTACAACAATAGTTTTCAATCTAGTATCGGTATGGCACCTTTCGAAGCCTTATACGGAAGGCCATGTCGATCACCTTCTTATTGGTTGGAATCTAGGGAGAAGCTTATTCTTGGCCCAGATTTTGTTCGTGATTCTTCCGATAAGATTGATCTTATCCGGATGAGAATGAAAGAGGCACAAAGTCGCCAAAAGTACTACGCAGACAACCATAGGAAACCTCTCGAGTTCTCGATCGGTGATCTTGTTTTTATTCGTGTTTCTCCTTTGAAAGGGGTTATGCGCTTCAGTACGACTGGGGAATTGGCTCCTCGTTATGTAGGACCATTTCCTATTACTGAACGTATTGGCCCTGTGGCTTATAGAGTTTCTCTTCCTACTCATTTATCTGGTATACATGACGTGTTCCACGTCTCGTAACTACGGAAGTGTCTTCGGGAGTTGGATTCTGTTATCGATTCTCCTGATTTGCAAGAGCTTGAAATCTCACCGGACTTATCTATTGTACATCAACCTATTCACGCACTTGACACGGAGGTGAGAAACCTTCGAAATAATGACGTACCGCTCGTTAAGGTTCAATGGTCTGTTAGTCTCAATGATTGTACTTGAGAAACCAGAGAGTTTATTCAGCGATCTTATCCGGGTTTTCTATTCTTGCTTGGCAACAATGAGTTTTTCTTTTCATCTCAAGCTTATTTCTTTTCTTTTGAATGTTGTATGTATGTAGTTGTTACAAATATCGTCTCCAAGAATTGCGAGGACGCAATTTTGTTAGGAGGGGAGATCTGTAACAACCCTCATATTAACGATTATATATTTAAATGTTGTGTTTAAATATAGTGTCGTTAGTCGGATTTTAGGTCCGAAAAACTACTTTTTGCAAACGGCATAATTGGGGCTTGATACCACCTCCATTGAGTCCAAAATGGCATTTGCGATCTTTTTGAGTATAAACTTTGTTATGTTTGGAGTAAGTTGAATTTTTGCTACTTTTTCTAGTTGGGTTTTGGGTTTGGGTTCAGCCCACTAGCTAACTAAATAACCTAACTCAGTCCCTCTTCTCTCCATTCTCTCATTCCCACTCTCCAAACTTAAGCTAAAACTGAAAATGGGGGAAAGGAAGAGGAATTAGAAATTCCAAGCCCTAGTTTCTTCTTGCAACTTGAATTCTTGCTCCAAAATCAAAGAGAAGCTATTGGTAAGCCTCCTCTTCATCTTCTTCAACTCTTCTCCTCTTCAATTTCAAAAAGTTTCCTAAACCCAATTTGGGAAATATGTGTTTTATTCTTAGATTGAAGCTTGTAGAGTTGAAGTGAAGAGTGATTATTCTCCTTCTTGTGGTAGTACTTCTCATCTTTGTTTGTGTGCAAGAAGGTGAGTTTGAACTCACATCTTTATCTATTGATATCATGGGTGATGGGTATGAATTCCTATTACTTTTTCATATGCATTTGATTTTTGATTGGATTGGTTTTATGAATATTCCAATTCTTGGGTTTCAAAGTCAAATTTTTATAAACATTCTCTTATGGATGTTTTAATCTTGTTTTCGTGATGAATCAAAGTACTTATAGGGCCGGGTAGCCGCTAGGCATGAACCCCTAGCATCCGTGCTCGTCCGATTGAAAGTTGGGAAAGTTTACTCATCATTTGGATAGGCTGAGAATAGCCCAGGTTCCAGCTCCGCCCGACCGAAAACCTGTCCGGTCGACCGAACCTGTGTCCAGAAAGTTTCAGAATCTGGTCAGCCGACCGACTTAGGAAGTCCGGTCGACCGACTTGCTCCTATTTTTCCTGTTTTGCCTACTTGTGCTCATTTTGATTGGTTTTTCAAATTTTATTGATTCAAGTTGGTTCTTAGTGGTTGTTATTGTATTTTTGGCTTTGATAACTTATTTATGACTTCATTCATAGGTTAAAATAATCCCTCTAAATCGTACTAAAAGCTCCCTTCTCCGATTCATAAATTCTATTTAAAAACACACATAATTTCACACTCCGAGCGAAGTGGGAGGAGAATTAAATGATTAGATAAGACGCGTGCAATGAACACGTGCATTCATCTTTTCAATTAGTTCCCAATCTATTCGTTTGAACGTTTTGACCTTTGGGTCTGGTTTACCGATGAAATGAGGTAAACTTTGTACTGCTTTGAGTGTGAAATTGACTAACGGATAGTAAACCATTTAGTGCGAACGAGTGGTTATGGGACTCACGATAACACTTTTCGGATTCCTTTTCGAAAGTTATGACACATTTCGCCAGTTAGTGGTGTCCAGTACTGGGCCTCCGGACCTTCACCACTACGGTTTGTTGCCTTTGCGTATGTTGCCTTCGCGTTTGTACCTTCGGGTTTGTGCCTTCAGGTTTGTTGCCCTATAGTATCACCTTTGGTGTTGGTCTTTTTGAGCCGCACGAGTGATATTTGGGTTTGGAGCTTTCGGGCTTATGGATCCTTGTTTATACAGTACTGAGCTCGTGCAATCTTTTGTTTCATTGATATGTATATTCCCTAGGTATCTCCTTTCGGTGTTGGTCATTTTGAGTCGCACGATATATAGCGGTTACCTTGCGGAACTTGTATTACCTTCATTGGTACTTGTTATTTGCCTTCTTGGCTTGATTTGGGATAGTCATATCCTCTATTTATTTGAGATGCCGATGATATGAGGCTTGTTTTGTTATGTTCATCTTTTGTTAGATGATTGTGTTATCTCTTTTAGAGTTATTAGTTATACCTTGTAGCCTTGCAGGTTCATTATTGTTCAGTTTATCTAACTGATTTGTTTAGCTAGACTGACCTGCGCATTTTATACTTGGGTCAGACCGAGATGTTTCAGATTAGGTGCATTTGGACTTAGCCTATTTTTCTTCCACATGGACTACTTCGCTAGCTTCTTTTTGTCATAGCTTTTTGTGTAGTCCTATTTTGTTGTAACTCTGATATTTATTCTTCTGGATTTGTCTGTATATTGTGGTTTTCTGTACCACTTGACATGTATTATTTTGTATACTCTTTTATGTATCTGTATATGTGTATATGATGATCAACTATTCTGTAATGTATATTGCATTTGAGTTGTTATATTCTGTTCTGATAGATCCTCATGCCACCTATGGTTTTGTTTTAGGTATTCATTGGATATGTCGATCTGCTAGGTAGGGCAATTATCGATGTATTCAATAGATAGTTAAAGCAAGGCTATAGATGGTCGCTCCTATCCAGCCTTATTCCCCGTATTAGCAGACGGTATTATCTATTAATACTCTTTGCTAATGTGGGTATAGAGGTGGGGCGTCACATATATCCTGCTATAAACCCTAGCAGCCTCTGTTTCTCATTTCTATACTTTCTATTCACCTCCTCACTTCAATGGCAGAAAAACCCTAATTTCGATTGCAATCCCAAATCAAATCCAAAGTAGAAATTTCAAACTCCATAATATATGCCAAATTTTATATCAATTCGAAGCTCTCGAAGAGTATAACTTAGATCTGCAACTCGTTTTTCGACTCAACGTACTGTTTGTCCTGAAATCAAAGGACAATTTTCAGCCGTTCATCGCTCGACGATTAACTTCGTCTGATCGGCAAATCCTTTCTAGGTTTTGTAGAGGGGACCGAGGGGAGTCGATCTGTAGTGTTCGTTCGTGGAATCAACGGCTAGATTTGCGCATCAAATTCATTTAGGGTTTAATCCTAGTGGCGGCTGCGACAAAGTAAGGGGTCGATTTGTCTTCGTGGTGGGTCCATGGAGGATGGCTGGACGAGGCAAGGCCGATGGTAGCAAACTCCGTGGCCAACGGCGGCCTGCAGTGGCGAGGAAGAGGAGGTCAAAGCGTTGGTCAAAGGGTGTTTCATGCATTCGAAAGTTGCCTGGGTTTTTGCGTGCGTGGCTAAGGTGTCTGGGGGGAAGAAGGTTAGTGATGACGTGGACTATGTAATTGTGTTCTCTTTTTTTATTATTTTAAAATTGAAATTCAAATGCATTTATCGCTATATCTTTCACATACGAACACCAATTCACGCGCAGTTTTTTTTGTTAGGATCGTATTGAACTTCTGAACATTTTGGCACTGGTTTGGTTGAATTCTGAGACTGTCAAATTTTTAGGTTGAAATTGAATTTAAATTCAATTTTAGTTCAAAAGGTGAGTGTTTTAACCCACTCACAACTTCTAAAATTTCTTATGTTTGTTAAACTAAATTTTGTTGTGATCATGCATTTATTTATGACTATTCGTATATTTTTAATCATCATCTCAATTATTGCATTTATTTAAATTAAATCGTTATTTAATTTATTTTTGAATATAATTGCCAGTTAATTTCCTGTTATATATTATCAGTCATATATTGATATTGATTGATTATTTTGGATGATGATTGTGGTGGTTGTATGATTTTATGATGGATGAATGGATGTTGTATTATATTATTATAAAATGCAAGTTATTATGCATTTTTGTTTCATTCGGGATTACGGTTTGAAATAATATATAACCGTAATTTTTATTTAAAATTGCGGATTGAAATGATAAATATCCGTATCACTTGACCATAGGGTAGAAAATTTTATACAGACACCACGGTCTATGTATATAAAAATATTTTGAAATGATTTCTATCGTTTTGTAAAGAAATATACGGGTTATATAAATATTGATTTTGATATTATATAAACATCAAATTTATTATTGATTCTAGCTATATATAAATATGCTTTGAAATATAAAATGAGACCAATAATTAAGTTTGATTATTTTATACAATATGGTTTAATGAATATTGATTTTTGAGATTTTATAAATATTATTTTATACAAAGTTGAATGCTTGAATTTAATCTATGTATAAGTTGTCAAATAAAAATTAAGTTTAATAATAGAGTTTGATTTTTATTAAAATAAATGTGAGTAAGTATTTACATTCTATTTTAACATAGAGTGTATAATGATTTAAATAACTTAAGCTTGAGAGATAAATTGGAGATTTATTTGAAATTGAAATTATTTAAGAATTAAACTCTAAATGGTTTATGTGGAATTTATTAAAAAGTGAGAAATTTAAAGGTATAAATTATTATAACTTGATTTTGGGTCTAGATGAATTAACTGATGATTCCAAGTATAAATGAATTGAAGAAATATTTAGTTATTTGAAATTTGAGTTTTGTTTAAATGAAAATGGATTTATTATGTAAAATATTTAAAAACTAAATAATAGAAGATTTGATTTTTGAATCTAAATTTTCAAATTTAGTTATGGAATTTTGGAATATTAAAGCCTTGGAATATATCGAAATTGAAACGATTTATCGAAATTGGAAAGTTGCAAAGTTATGAATTTCAAAGTATTATTTTTTAAAAAGGGTTATAGTTTCAAATGTCTGGTTTCAAAGTATATAGATTTTGGAAGTGCTATGATTTTTGGAAAAGGATATATTTTGAAATAAAAATAATATCAAAATGATTTGGGTTTTTAAAACGAAAATGATATCGTATTTATATAGTTTTGAAATGGACATTTTCTTTTGGTTTTTAAAGTATAAACTATTTTGAAAAGACCGCGGTGTTATAATAACGGTTGGTTGTTGAAGAGACTGGGATCAGAAGTTGTCATACTCTCTGCCAACTCCGAAAACCACTTTAACAACCGTGTACGCGGTGGAGATTCCAGAATGAAGTAGGATGGCGGCGGCGTTTCCTTTGAGGTAAATACGTGGACTCGACTCTCGTGAGTTGGCGTAAGGATGCTAAAACAGGAGCGATTCTCGGGCCAATGAGGTAGCACCTTTGATCGGACACATCCCTTCGATATTATACTTTGACTTTGGGATTGATTCGGTGGCCACTTTAGATTTTTTTAATTTGGGGTTGTGGCTCGAGGTGGGCGGTAGCTACGGCTATGTGTTGCCACCAGCCCAGATAGCAACTGATATATCTACCCTGGCATTGCCTAGTTGTGCCGTGTCACCTACCCTAGCACGCATTATACGATTTTATTTTGTACATACCTATGGAGTTCCCTTTGACGACGCCAAGTACAGGGGAGATTACGGTACTGTATAGACTATGGGAATATAAATGTGTTAAGGTGGAAAATGTGAAGCCTTAACGCTATTTTAAAGTAAGTTTAATTTACTATAGATATTATTATAATAGCGAAATATTACTACATAGTAAATAGTTTAACGGATCCTTAGGAGATGTGAATCCTGAACATCTCTTAAGTTACTGCACTCACGTTAGACACTGGATAGGAGATGTCAAATCCCGTGAACATCTCTGACGTTGTTCCACTCATATTTTACTGTTGATTTAACTTACATAAGATCTTTTAGTTCTGACTCGAGTGTTTTTTCCTTTCAATTCACTCGGGTCAGTCCGAACATTTCGGGAACCGAAGACTTTATTTCTAGAGGACGAAGACGAATATTTCATTATTATTATTATTATTATTATTATTATTATTATTATTATTATATATTATAGCGTTCCACTACACTGTATTCCGCTGCATTAATTATTATTCCCTGGTATGTGTACTCTGATATGTATTATATAAATATAATCAAATGTTTTGTAAAACAACTTCATGAACTGTATATTTGATTATTATATTTTATCGTTCCGCTGCAAGATTCTATTTCGTGTTTTTTCTTTCTCTGCTTTTTCTTATTTACCCCATAAAATCCGCCCTTCTGTATGGTTTAAGTCTGCCGTGTGTGGTTTATCGTCAATTTAAATCGTGCGGAATGGCAGGGCATTACAGACCCAATATTCCCCTTAACACAATAATAGTCCCAGTATTCCATCCAATATCATTGTCCCTCCTGATCGGGAAGCCACCAGAGGATACCACATGGGCTACGGGAGAAAACCAAACTCGCACAAGGCGCGATAGGGTAGGTGACACGACACAACTAGGCAATAACAGTGCAGATATACCAATTACGCTCTCGGGCCGGTGGTAACGCATAGCACGCAGCTACCGCCCATGTCACGACCCGTCTTCCATCTACCAGAAAGACGCATTAATATTTAAGAAAGAAAGGGATAGAAGAAGAAAAGATAGGAAAAGAATAAACTCAACAACATCAGATACTCACAGCGGAATGAATGAAATATAATATATCACAAAAATATTACCCAGTATCATATACATCAGAGTTAAACAACGTATACAACACATATTAGACAGTTATAAACATCTGTCTAACTATACAACTCAAAATATCACAAGATATAGACAAAACATAATCACAGCGGAACCATAATATATCTATACGCGGAAGCCTCCTGCTCCAAATCTCCTCCAAAATTCATCAAGCTAACCAGAATCCCTTGACTACTCATACATAATATGAGTACCCAAGAGTTTAATAAAACAGAAAATAATCACTCGGGTCAGACAGGGGTCTGGTGTGTGTGACAACCCGATATTTTCAACCATTCGCATCCGCACATGTCGGACTTGAATTGCTCAAAATACCGCGTTGTAAATAAAATTTGGCAAATCTCAGAATATACAGTAAATATATAGTCACAGATCACAGACACAGAGTAAATAATAATGCAGCGGAAATAAAAGAGATAGTAGTTCATGAAGCTACTATATAAAAATAAGATACATCAGAGTTAAACAAGATACAATAGAAGAGTAACAAGATACATCAGGTATAAATCAGAATACATCACTGAAATCACTGGATACGAAAAGCAAAATAGATGGCTAGATCTTCAAGGAAAGCTCCAGCTCCAAAGGAGAATCTTGAATGCTAACTCACTCAATCTGACTCGAGCGTAAAGCAAGACACAAAACACTCGAGTCAGGACATATATACTTATGAACTGTAAATCAACTCAAGCGAACAGTAACAAAAATGCATCAGTAAATTAAAGGATGCTTGGGATCGCCCATCCTTTAAGGATCCGTTAAACTATTTACTATGTAGTAATATTGCGCTATTATAATAATGTCTACAGTAAAATAAACATACTTTTAAATAGCGTTCCGGGCTACCCATATCACCCTTCACACATAATAGTCCCAGTAGTCCATCCAATATCACGCCATCTCCACTCCGGGTGACTGTCAGAGGATACCACACGGGCTACGGGAGAAAAGCAAACTCGTAGTAAAGGCTCGGTATGGTAGGTGACACGGCACACAAGGCAATGCCAGGGTAGATATATCAATTACGCACACGGGCTGGTGGTAACGCAGCAGCCACATACGCCCACCTCGGAACACACTCCCATATCAAAATCGGAGGATGGCCATCTAATCAATCACCAGTAAGAGTATAGTATCGAAGGAATGTGTCCGATCGGAGGAATGACCTCACTTGTCCCGAGATCGCTCCTGTTTTAGCCACCTTATGCCAACTCCCGGGAGTTGGGTCCACGTAATATACCTCAAGAACGTCGCCACCATCCTACTTCATTCTGGAATCTCCACCGTGTACACGGTTGTTAAAGTGGTTTTCGGAGTTGGCAGAGAGTATGACAACTTCCGATCCCGGTCTCTTTAACAACCAAACGTTATTATAACGCCGTGGTCATTTCAAAATAGGTTATACTTCAAAAAGATCAAATCATTTCGTTTCAAACTATACTTCTTTCAAAATACTTTAAACTTCGAAACCAAAACCATTTTTATTTCAAAACTATTTATTCAATCAAAATAGTTTATACTTCGAAACCAAAAACATTTCAAACATATATTCATTTCAAAATCATAATATTTTCAAAGTATAACTCTTTCGAAACCAAAAATACTTGAAGCAATTACATTTTAAACATTTCAAAATCATACATTTGAAATCATGGGATATTCATTCAATTCTTTACATTTTACATTTCATTCAATTAATCCCAAATTTTCAATTTCCAACTTAATTCAATTCAAACCATCAGTTTCAATTAAATTTCCCAATAACCATTTCAAATCACATCAATTTCAAATATAGATTTGATCCACAAATTAAACTATTCAATTTTTAAAATATTTCAAAGCTTTAATATCCCGCATTTCAAAAACTAAATTTTATAATTTCATATATCTCAAATCTAGTTTCATTATTACTTAGTTTTGAAATATCCATTTCATAAATCCACTATTATTTAAATAAACTCAATTTATAATTAAACTAAATATCCTTTCATACCAATATAAACTTCAAATATTCATTTATCAGAAGTACATATCATTCCAATTCATATTCTTTATCAAAATAAAGATCAAATCATTTCCAAACCTTATTATCAAATCATTATTTAAATTCAAATTCAAATACTCAAATTTAAATATCATTTTTAAATCAAATAAGTCATTCATTTGTTATTTCAAGTATCATTACAAAATACGTTAAAAATTCCATTCAAAAATTCATTTATCTCATTACATTTCATTCCATTTAACACATAACCAAGTAAACCTTATTTAAATTCAAATTCAAATTTAAATTCCTTAAAAATTCAAATTTAAACATTAAAATATATTCAAAACTTCTTAAATTTCACAATTAATAAATTTCCAAAAGTTAAATCATTTAACACTTTAAAATATAATTCAAACAGTGTTAAAATCTATAACATTTCAAACATTGTCAAATTATAGCAACGACAGCATTTATAAAGTGCTATCGTAGCTTATAGCTTCCAAAAAGGGTTTAGTTCAAGAATAACGACATTTATAAAATGTCGTAATAGATATTTAGTTATTTCAAACATTGTTAGATTCAAAACAATAGCATTTAAAATTGCTGTCAAAAGACTACAACATTTTGAAAATGCTATAAAATTCCAGATTTCATTTTAGCTTTTCAAAAATAATAATAAAACTCCAAAATTTTATTATAACTTAAAAATCATTTTTCTAGACTTCAAAATTTCACATTTAAAATCATTTTAACATAGGATTTAACACAACAAATTTTTTAGATCAAATATTCAATTTAAAAACTCCATTCATTTATTAAGTCAAAATTCACTGTTTATTAACATATAAATTAAATAAAACTTAAAATTTTGATTCAAATATAATTTTAAAACTTTAAATTTAATTTCCATTATTTATTTACATTTTAAAATAAAATTTAAAGTCTAAATCTCAATTACTTCAAATTTACGTACTCAAATTCACAATTTCAAGACTTAATAATTAATTTTCTTAAAACCATAAAATATATATTTTTAAATCAAAATTTCATACTTTTAAAAACACATATTTTAATAAAAATCATTTAAAAATATACCACGGGGTCTGTATATAATTTTCTAACCTAGGTCAAGTGATACGGATATATATCATTTCAATCCGCAGTTTACAAAGAAAACCCGGGTTCTATCATTTCAAACCCGCAATCCCAAGTAAAATAAAATACAATAAAAATCGCTCAGGCCTATCATTTCAGCCCATAACAATTTTTTCCTATTCTAAAGTCCGTTCGGGTATATATCATTTCAACCCATAGTGATTTTATTCTAACAGGGAACTTGCAGTGTGATCATATGCATAAACAATATAAACAATGTCAATGTCGTAATATATCAAATGTCAGGTGATAACTAACAGTTTTAACATGGTAATAACATGGCATAGCATATCATATGATCATCATTAACTTGAATAAACATTTTATATTACTATACACTTGCCATCAATTTACTATTTCATAAGTAAATATGTCAGAGTGAGAAAGACTCACCTTTTCAAGCTGAAGACCACTACGACACACAAACATGATTCCAAGGGCACGACAAGCACGACAATGGATTCAAATAAGTGGAGAGAGCCTAGATGATCATCTTGTAACAATCCAATAAACACAAACAAGACAATGCAACACATGAATATACAACACAAAACAATATTGAACAAGTTGAGATACAAAGCAACAAAGACAAGACAGCTTAACCTTGCCTTAACCACTCCACTGCTCGACCATAGAGTATCTTTTGCTTGGCCATTGATGTGTGTTTGGGTCAGGTATGGTATCATATAGGTCAGATTTAGCACACCCATGCATGGCAACATGAAGTGATGTGAAGGGGTAGTGGTGATAATATGAAGCATACATAGGTTCAAGTGCAAAATAGAGTGGTTTATGCAACATTTGGCTCGGTTATGCCAAGTTTTGGGCTCGGCCCTACATACTTCAGGTATGGTCAGATCTTAAGTGATGTCTAGAGGTGGTGTAGGTAGGTGTTGGTGGAGCTAGGGGTGTGGCCAAGTCAAGATATGAAGGAGATAGTGGGGTTTATGGCGAGGCTAGGCAATTTTTGTGTAGTTTTATGCAAAGTTGTGGTGTTTTGGTCACATGGAGGTCACGGCTTGTCTTGGTGGTCAGAGGAGAGGCTAGTGGTTGCTGTGGCTGGTGATGGTGGAGAGGATGGTGGAGATGAAGGAGTAGTGGCCTAGCAAAGCACAAGGAATATCAAGTCAAAATCAATGTAAAATAAGAAGAAAAATAAGAAAGAAGCCATAAAAAACTTACAAAATTTCCTCTCAAGAAGGAGTGGCCGTGAGTTTATGAGATGAGAAAGATTTCTCACGTGAATTTTGAAGGGAGATACATGGCTAAGCAAGAAAAAGGTACGGATAAAAGAAAGAATAGGAAAAGGCAAAAGCAAATGAAAAGACAAGGATATGAAAAGACTAGAAAATGAAAGGACTTTGCCTCTTTGTTTTCTATTTTCTTTTTAAATTTTAAATACATGTAAAATATGTATAAATACAGATAAAATACGAAAATATAGTAAATAAACAAAAATAAATAAATAAATATTGATTAAATATAATTAAATTAAGAAAATAACAAAGAAAATGTAAATTAGGCTTGAAAATTTGAAAATAAATGAAATGAACTTTGGAAAAATTGTATGCACATGAAAAATATTTATAAATAAAGATAAAAACATAAAAATAAGATGCATACGTAAAAATTAATAAATAAATTTTAGTTAAATATAATTTAAATAAAGAAAATAACAGAAAAATGGAAACCAGGCTTTAAAAATAGAAAATAAATTCAATAAGCTTTGGAAAAATTCAAACATCACTTTAAAAATATTTAAAAGGTAAGAATATATGTAACATAACATATAATACAAATTAGAATAATATATGGAAATTAAAAAGATTATTTATATAATTTAAAATAAACAATATTGTTAAATAAAACAATTTACACCCAATTTTGTAAAAAGCATAACTTTCATAATATTATTCGGATTTCAACGAAACGAAAAGCAGTGTTCTTGAAATTTTATTTACTTTCATAAAAAAAGATATAATTCAAATTTTAAAACTTTTAAAATTTAAATTTAAAAGTCAAAGTTTGACCAAATTGACCAAAATTCACATTTTCTGGAAATATTCAATTTATGCATGTTTGAAATTCTAATCCATATCAAAATCAACATTTATATTTCAAGTAACAAAATATATTCATTTTAATAAATAAAATAAAGTGTTTAAATTAGGAATTTAAATTAAAATAACTAAAATATACAATTACAATAATCAGAAAATACAGGGTTGTTACACTCTCCCCCACTCAAAACTTTTCATCCCCGAAAAGGAATGAGGTACGGGAAAGCACAGAAAAAGATAGAATGAAATAGTATTAAGAAAAGATGACAAGAAGATTAAAATTATACCTGATAACTGTTGCTATAGGTATATTTAACAATGTGGAGATGATCTTTCCAAGATCTTCCAGAATCAAGAACACAAGCACAAAAAAAAAATCTTCTAGAATCTAATTCACCCTTTCGGTTTGACCGACGGTCCGTGGATGACAAGCAGTGCTCAGATTCAAAATGAGTACCAAAAGTTATAGAAAGATTTATAAACAGACACGTATAAGCAATAGCTTTCCCATTCTGTAGCAAGATACGAGAATAAAGACAACCAGAAGATAGTTTGAAAAACAAAATAATATAATAAATTAAAAACCCTAAAAATTTCAAATTAAATTGGAAATTAATTTTACATAAGTTAAATAAATCTTAACCTTCTCCAATTTCATTATCTCATTATCCAATTATCTCAAATTAACAAATCCCCAAAATCATGTATTTGAGAAAAATATTATTATACTCAAAATGTACCAAATAAAATTTAATTCTTCTTCATTTCTAATTAAAATTAAGTTTATTTCTCTCAATATATCTTGTCACCCATGTTAAATATATTTATACTTATTATAACTTCTTTATCTTATTCTTAGTTCCTTTATCATCATTTTATATTGTAAATCTTTCCATTACCTTTTCGTTATTTACCACTGTTAATCATTTTATAATTAAAATTTAAGTGTATAACATTTATTATAACCGCTCAAATTTTATTTATAAAATCTTTTTTTTTATATTGTATATTATCCAATTACATATTCAACTTCTGAAAATTAAGGTAATTTATATTGGAATGAAATTGTGTAGTATACAAATAAAACTTTCTAATTCAATTATTTCAAGCTTGAATATTTATCCAAATCTTGAAATCATACTTAGAAATTAAAATCAATTAAATTTTCCCAAAACAAAACTGTAGCAAGACTACAGAATGGTCTCTTCACTTCGAAACTCGAAAATGAATGTCAATGATGCTGCAGTCATCACCGAAATTATTTTCCAACGACAAAGAGAAGAACACTAAATTTAAATTTAAAATTCTTTAGAAACAAATTTCTACTTGAAAATACTTTAAATAATACAACCTTTTAAAATTTTAAACATAAGGTTTGAAATCCATCGGAAATTAAATTCACAAATTCTTGATTTAAATTAATGCCAGTTCCCAAATCAATTTATAAACAACTATTTATAAATTCATTTGTAGAACAATAAATGATAAATCAAGTATTATCATTTCAAATTATCAATTTAAATCAATTTATTAAGTTCCATAAATTTACTTATATATCAAAATTTATTTCATTTCCCAAATTTTTAAAATAATATTGTGTCAGTTTGTTCTGTCAAAGTGTTTTGGAAATCTTATCGATAGCGTTGATCAGACGAATCGATCAGAAATCCAATCCAACATCAACAACTCAAATAACACAATATATAAAACAAAATATAGATTTACAAGTACAATTCAAAATGTTTGGAAGAATAGATTGGAAACAAAAGACAGGATGATAAAATACAGAGTAGGGAGGTGGATAAGCTGAAATAAATCGCGGGCAACCTTAACCGAGTCAACCGTGACTTAAATAATAAGATCGATGTGGATTTTCTGGGTAAATCTACATTCGACCTCAAGAGATAAAGTTTGGGATAATAGGAGATACTAGCATCTAAACCGATGATAAATATAAATCTCTGGCGAATCGATATTAATTGTAAAGGAGTTTCACCCCTTTTACAAGAAAATTAGAATATTAGTGAGACCGCTAATTCACTATAAAGATCATTCGAAGTGGAGTTATGGGATACTCCGAAATCAAATGAAGATGAATAGTGGGAAATAAGAATGGATTTTGGAACCGCAGGGAACGTTCCAAAATTCCAAGGAATCGAGTCAAAAGAAAGAGATTCAACTCGAATAAAAGTGATTCTGTAAATACATCTACTCTATATGCTGAGTTTTGCCTAGAGCTACCAAAGCTCTGATACCAACTGTGACAACCCGATATTTTCAACCATTCGCATCCGCACATGTCGGACTTGAATTGCTCAAAATACCGCGTTGTAAATAAAATTTGGCAAATCTCAGAATATACAGTAAATACATAGTCACAGATCACAGACACAGAGTAAATAATAATGCAGCGGAAATAAAAGAGATAGTAGTTCATGAAGCTACTATATAAAAATAAGACACATCAGAGTTAAATAAGATACAACAGAAGAGTAACAAGATACATCAGGTATAAATCAGAATAGATCACTGAAATCACTGGATACAAAAAGCAAAATAGATGGCTAGATCTTCAAGGAAAGCTCCAGCTCCAAAGGTGAATCTTGAATGCTAACTCACTCAATCTGACTCGAGCGTAAAGCAAGACACAAAACACTCGAGTCAGGACATATATACTTATGAACTGTAAATCAACTCAAGTGAACAGTAACAAAAATGCATCAGTAACTTAAAGGATGCTTGGGATCGCCCATCCTTTAAGGATCCGTTAAACTATTTACTATGTAGTAATATTGCGCTATTATAATAATGTCTACAGTAAAATAAACATACTTTTAAATAGCGTTCCGGGCTACCCATATCACCCTTCACACATAATAGTCCCAGTAGTCCATCCAATATCACGCCATCTCCACTCCGGGTGACTGTCAGAGGATACCACACGGGCTACGGGAGAAAAGCAAACTCGTAGTAAAGGCTCGGTATGGTAGGTGACACGGCACACAAGGCAATGCCAGGGTAGATATATCAATTACGCACACGGGCTGGTGGTAACGCAACAGCTACATACGCCCACCTCGGAACACACTCCCATATCAAAATCGAAGGATGGCCATCTAATCAATCACCAGTAAGAGTATAGTATCGAAGGAATGTGTCCGATCGGAGGAATGACCACACTTGGCCCGAGATCGCTTCTGTTTTAGCCACCTTATGCCAACTCACGGGAGTTGGGTCCACGTAATATACCTCAAGAACGTCGCCACATCCTACTTCATTCTGGAATCTCCACCGTGTACACGGTTGTTAAAGTGGTTTTCGGAGTTGGCAGAGAGTATGACAACTTCCGATCCCGGTCTCTTTAACAACCAAACGTTATTATAACGCCGTGGTCATTTCAAAATAGGTTATACTTCAAAAAGATCAAATCATTTCGTTTCAAACTATACTTCTTTCAAAATAGTTTATACTTCGAAACCAAAACCATTTTTATTTCAAAACTATTTATTCAATCAAAATATTTTATACTTCGAAACCAAAAACATTTCAAACATATATTCATTTCAAAATCATAATATTTTCAAAGTATAACTCTTTCGAAACCAAAAATACTTGAAACAATTACACTTTGAACATTTCAAAATCATACATTTGAAATCATGGGATATTCATTCAATTCTTTACATTTTACAATCCATTCAATTAATCCCAAATTTTCAATTTCCAACTTAATTCAATTCAAACCATCAGTTTCAATTAAATTTCCCAATAACCATTTCAAATCATATCAATTTCAAATATAGATTTGATCCACAAATTAAACTATTCAATTTTTAATATATTTCAAAGCTTTAATATCCCGCATTTCAAAAACTAAATTTTATAATTTCATATATCTCAAATCTAGTTTCGTTATTAATTAGTTTTGAAATATTCATTTCATAAATCCACTATTATTTAAATATACTCAATTTATAATTAAACTAAATATCCTTTCATACCAATATAAACTTCAAATATTCATTTATCAGAAGTACATATCATTCCAATTCATATTCTTTATCAAAAAAAAGATCAAATCATTTCCAAACCTTATTATCAAATCATTATTTAAATTCAAATTCAAATACTCAAATTTAAATATCATTTTTAAATCAAATAAGTCATTCATTTGTTATTTCAAGTATCATTACAAAATACATTAAAAATTCCATTCAAAAATTCATTTATCTCATTACATTTCATTCCATTTAACACATAACCAAGTAAACCTTATTTAAATTCAAATTCAAATTTAAATTCCTTAAAAATTCAAATTTAAACATTAAAATATATTCAAAACTTCTTAAATTTCACAATTAATAAATTTCCAAAAGTTAAATCATTTAACACTTTAAAATATAACTCAAACAGTGTTAAAATCTATAACATTTCAAACATTGTCAAATTATAGCAACGACAGCATTTATAAAGTGCTATCGTAGCTTATAGCTTCCAAAAAGGGTTTAGTTCAAGAATAACGGCATTTATAAAATGTCGTAATAGATATTTAGTTATTTCAAACATTGTTAGATTCAAAACAATAGCATTTAAAATTGCTGTCAAAAGACTACAACATTTTGAAAATGCTATAAAATTCCAGATATGAAGGAGATAGTGGAGTTTATGGCGATAGTGGTTGGTGGAGCTAGGGGTGTGGCCAAGTCAAGATATGAAGGAGATAGTGGAGTTTATGGCGAGGCTAGGCAATTTTTGTGTAGTTTTATGCAAAGTTGTGGTGTTTTGGTCACATGGAGGTCACGGCTTGTCTTGGTGGTCAGAGGAGAGGCTAGTGGTTGCTGTGGCTGGTGATGGTGGAGAGGATGGTGGAGATGAAGGAGTAGTGGCCTAGCAAAGCACAAGGAATATCAAGTCAAAATCAATGTAAAATAAGAAGAAAAATAAGAAAGAAGCCATAAAAAACTTACAAAATATCCTCTCAAGAAGGAGTGGCCGTGAGTTTATGAGATGAGAAAGATTTCTCACGTGAATTTTGAAGGGAGATACACGGCTAAGCAAGAAAAAGGTACGGCTAAAAGAAAGAATAGGAAAAGGCAAAAGCAAATGAAAAGACAAGGATATGAAAAGACTAGAAAATGAAAGGACTTTGCCTCTTTGTTTTCTATTTTCTTTTTAAATTTTAAATACATGTAAAATATGTATAAATACAGATAAAATACGAAAATATAGTGAATAAACAAAAATAAATAAATAAATATTGATTAAATATAATTAAATTAAGAAAATAACAAAGAAAATGTAAATTAGGCTTGAAAATTTGAAAATAAATGAAATGAACTTTGGAAAAATTGTATGTACATGAAAAATATTTATAAATAAAGATAAAAACATAAAAATAAGATGCATTCATAAAAATGAATAAATAAATTTTAGTTAAATATAATTTAAATAAAGAAAATAACAGAAAAATGGAAACCAGGCTTTAAAAATAGAAAATAAATTCAATAAGCTTTGGAAAAATTCAAACATCACTTTAAAAATATTTAAAAGGTAAGAATATATGTAACATAACATATAATACAAATTATAATAATATATGGAAATTAAAAAGATTATTTATACAATTTAAAATAAACAATATTGTTAAATAAAACAATTTACACCCAATTTTGTAAAAAGCATAACTTTCATAATATTATTCGGATTTCAACGAAACGAAAAGCAGTGTTCTTGAAATTTTATTTAATTTCATAACAAAAGATAAAATTCAAATTTTCAAACTTTTAAAATTTAAATTTAGAAGTCAATGTTTGACCAAATTGACCAAAATTCACATTTTCTGGAAATATTCAATTTATGCATGTTTGAAATTCTAATCCATATCAAAATCAACATTTATATTTCAAGTAACAAAATATATTCATTTTAATAAATAAAATAAAGTTTTTAAATTAGGAATTTAAATTAAAATAATTAAAATATACAATTACAATAATCAGAAAATACAGGGTTGTTACAGTGTGAGTAAACGGTTTAAAATTGCTTAACTTTAGAAAATCCTTGGAAAAGAAAAGGTATCACGTAAGGCTTCCCACACATAAACATGGAAAAGTTTTTACCTTACGCTAACGAAAACATTTGATAGGAAATCCAGTGATATTATAATAGTGTCTAAGATTTTCAAGCAAATAAGAAATTGTTACCTGATTAAATTCCATCTACTAGCTATAAAAATCCGTAATACAAATCCAAATCGTAGGGTCTCGTAGGAAGAATGGGTTTCCATCAATGGCAGGGCTACTGGGGTATCGCTCGTCACAGTACGTGGCCAGATCACCATACCGAGGATTACCCCCGATCCCTTGCAACACAAGGACGGAACCATCCCTTACTGGACAGTCCCGAACAAGACCACCCCATGGTTGGCGCGACCAACCACACGCTAAGCCGAAAAAGAAAGGGACCTCTAGACAGGGGTAAATCTCTTCCTACTTGGGCATGACCCACCTTACCTTGCTGCACCTCCCCTGTTTTAGCCATTCCCGGTTGATGAGGCTTGAGGCTGCGATTACCATTATAGGACACATCTATCTTAGAATGCTCATCGCCCACCTGACGATGTTCTGAAAGCATTCAATCCATATAAGTTCGTTACGGATTCGAACGAAACCGAAGGCATTATCTCGTTGAACTCATTTTGTAATCACCCTCAGAGTCAACGGCCATAGCCCTTGCACCCTAAATCACCATCTTGAACCTGAAAGTACTATCCCCGTTAACTCATCTTGGAATCACCCTCAGAGTTTATGTAACGACCCTGAAATTTTGAACAGTTTAAATTGAAATATTTAATTAATTTTAAATATTTGAATGATGGTTTAGTTTGAATTCTCAAAATAACTTTGAAAATGGTGATTAAATTATAGAATTTAATCTATTGAAAGTTGAATAAAAATTTGAATCCTCAATTTTAAGCTGATTAAAAATATTTCAAAGGCTTGTAAAATTTATATTGATAATACTGAAGATTGTAGGAGCTTCAGAATTTAATTTGGAAGTGAATTGTTCAGTTTTGAAATTATATCGTTTGAATCGATATTTAAAAATAGCCTTTTGAGGCACAGTCTCGGAATTCGACGAAACCAGTTCCATTGGGTCCGTAATATTGAATTATTCTCGGATTTCAAATTTCGTATTATTCGGAGTTGATATGTGAGCACACGGTGTGTAAACGCACTGAATTTTTATCGAGATTCAATTTAAATTGGTCAATAACACACCACGTTCTTCTTTAATAACACGCCCCTTTGTTTCAACCGAGTATCACGCAAGAAATCACTGAAGAAATCGTGCAAGCCTTCCTCCTTCACATTTTAAATATCCCTCTCCCTCTCCAGTAAATCAAAATAAATCAGAGAAAAAAAAATAAATGGCCGAAACCCTCCCCCCCTCTCGTTCAAAATAAAATTTGATGGCCGAGTATTTGTTTCGAAAACAAATCAAACAAAATCACGTAATTCTCCTCCACCCCCAAATTCCCAAAATCTTTGGTCTCCTCTAGATATAAATTCACAAAATTCGAATCACTCGCGATCAACATCGAGGCGCGTGAGGTTCAATGGTCGCGACGCGATTGATTGGGAGAAGTCGTGGTGACGTCGTGGGTTCTCGAGCATCGAAGGAGGCGACTGGATGGGGTTTCGAGCATTCGTTGGTGTCGATTTAGGGTTCGCATGCGTCGAATTCGGGCAGGGTCAGTAACGCGAAGGCGACGCGTACGGTGGCGTGCTCGCGAATGCAGCCAACGTTGGGGGCTCGAACGATTGCAGTGAGGTATAAATTTTTATTAATTTTTTTTTCCTGTTCCAGAGATTTATTATACAGTATAAAAAAATAGATTTTTAAATCTGTGCAAGTTATATCTCTCAGTATTTGCAGTAATAAAAATAGGAATTTTAAAAGTTGAAGAGTTTTATGAAATAAAATATAAATTTAAAATATTAGTTGAACTAGAAATAAGAAGAAAAAAATATAAACAGAACATAAATATATGTGTAAATGAGATTTTAGTCTAGTTACAAGTTTATTTTGATTTCAGAAAAATACTTACATATAGGTATTAAAAACAATTTACTAAAGGAAACTTAGTTTTAAATTTTAAATTGAAATTAGATCACTTATTAAAGGAGAAATATTAGTTTAAATAAAACTATCAGTTAATTTAACTATTAAAATGAAATCACCGATGAATCGAAATTATCAAATCAAAATTTATTATTCGATCTGTTCGAATATTAATAAATTGTGTAAATATTTATAGAAGGTATAAATCATGGAAATCGAGTCGAGATGGAAAATGGATTGCTAATGAAAGCAAAGGTGAGAACTTCTCGCTCAAAAATATATATTTAAAGTTGGATTTGCAGTTATTTATTAATTGTTGTTGGTTGTGATATTAGATATAGTAGGATATATCTATATATATAGCAATATATATATATATATATTGGCATATGTGTATATTGCAGTTGATTGATTTCCCGCATTGTATAACGGATGAGACCCTATTGCGCCGCCTATTAAGCGAATAATATTTTATAAATCCCAAATACCGCGATATTCCACCTCGAAGTGGAATGGGTATTGTGCTAATATCTGTGGGTGCAGGGAAACAGTTTGGAGGGATCCAACTGGATTCCTCACCAATATTTATTTAATTTTAGATATTGTGATATTTGATTGCTTATCATATCGATATATGATGTTTGAAAGTCGTGATTAACTATTTGATGTGTTGCATTATCGGATCCAATTTTGAAGTTTAAAAATAACGATTTTTGATTTTTAAGGAATTTCTAAAGTGATTTTTGAAAGTATACGTTTATAAAATATATTTTTTTGGAATTGATTCATCTTAAATAAATAAACGTTATAATTTTAGTATTATAGAAATTATGATTTTTGAGAAATACAGTTAAAAATTGATTTTTGAAAAATATGAGATTAATGATTTTATAAAATAGTTTAAAAGTAGGATTTCTGAATTTATTATAAAAAGCTTAAAAATAGGAATTACGAAATTAGATTATTTTATAAATCAAAATAATGAAAATATAAAGGAGTTTAAAGACGTTTTAAAAGAATAATATAAATTGATCCATATAAGAGATTTATAAATTGATATTTATAAATTAAAATATTGGAATTGTAAAACGAGCTTTTATAAGTATTAGAATGAATTGCGAATGAATTTCATAAATGAATTAAATTTATAGAATTATAAATGGTGAAGTTATAAATGGAATTTTATAAACAGTAGGTTTATAAAAATTTATAAAGTTATTTAAGGAATAGATTTGGATAAATAAATGAATCTTATAAGTTATAAGATTTATAATTATGAAGTTTAAAGGGACGATTTTGCAAACAAATAAATTATAAGCATTTAACTTATAATATGGACTTTCGGTATATAATTGAATTATAAATCGAATAGATTAATAAAGGAAATTATAAAAGGAAGTGTTATAAAATAAATAGAAATGGAATTTATAAACATTGTTTTATAAATCCGCAACGACTTATTTTGATAAGTAAATTGTTGTAACTTGTTAATGGAGTTATATTCCCGTTTTAGACAGTGAATAATCCTGTAAAACAAAATGAATAGAAATGATAAAATTGGTTAACAAGTATATTCACGTTTTTGAATAGTGAATAATATGTTAAAGAAATGTTTTGAATGTGATGTTTTAAATAGAATTAAAACGATCTAAAGATGTTTTAAATGTATTAAGATTTGAAACCATAGATTTCAACATTCATTGTTGAAATAGACGTTTTCGAGAAACAGAAGGAAATGGTGGACTATAACGCTGTTGTTATAGTAAATGATTTCCGAAAGGAAATGTTTTGTATAGTATTAGGATTTATATATCTATTTTAATTTCGAATCCCTATACTAGTGATTTTGGGTTGTCATAACGATGTTTTACGCAACATTCATTTTGGCCCAAATAAATATGTTTAAGGGAATGATTTTCTTAAAGAATGAAATATATACTTAATTTCGATTAGAGTATATTAAATATTTTCCAAGTGTAGAAAATAAAAGGACTTGTGAATTACTTATAAATAAATAAGTATGGAAATGCTTTTCCAATATTAAGTGAATATTTTGAATTTATCTTTTTGGAGATAAATTGAAAATGAATATTAGAAATCGAATGGAAATCGTATATTCATAAATATTTTGGAATGTAAATTCAATACGGAATTTATAAATGGAATTGGGAAAATGGGTTTAAAAATAAATATTGATTTATTTTTGAAGAATGGAAAATATTTATCTTGTAAAGATATTTTTGGAAAATAAATAATTTGGAAAATTATTTGGAATCTGGTGATGTTGTGCATATCCATTGATAGTTCAATAACCGACTATCGATATTTACCTTTGAATAGGTATTTGTTGTGATTTGCTTGAAATTGAATGCCACACTTATTTATTTTTTAAAATAAGCGCTCACTATTCGGGTTAACTGGGAAAGGACCTTGGGGTCGTATAACCCATTATGAATATGTGATACGTCGTTATGAATTGCATTTGAAGACCGGTGTTGAAGACCGGATATCTTCGAAAACGAAAGGGTTTCTTGTTGATTGTATCTGCACTGGCTGAACCCCGGTATAGAGATCTCCATATGTGATGGGAAATCCGGACGTGATTAGAGATTATCCGGATTGCAAGGACTTCTTTGTAAGTGCCTTCGGTTCTGTTCGATCCCGGAACAGACTTGTATGGATAGTATGTCTGACATTACAAATTGAGATATAAAGCTGATTTCTTTCAAATATATTTCTGTTGGTGGCGGAGAATTTATTATCTTAGCTTGACACCCATCTCTGAGACGTACGAGCTCAGAGGTTATATAGTTGAAGGTTGTAACAACCCGCATATTTATCGATTTTATATTTAAATATTTTATTTAAATATTTTATCGTTAGTCGGATTTTAGTCCGAAAAGCTACTTTCTGCAAACAGCCGAATTAGGACTCGAGACCACTTCCATTGAGTTCAAAATGTCGTTTGCGACCTTTTTGAGTATAAGCTTCGATATGTTTGGAGATAGTTGATTTTTGCTGCTTTTTCCCGCTTATGACTTTGGTTTGGACTGCACCCTTATTAGCTCAGCCCAACCCCCCTTCTCTTCATAACTTCTCCTCTTTGCTTAAACACTCAAGCTTTAGCAACAATGGTGGAAGAGAATGGGAAATAGAAATTCCTAAGCCCTAGCTTGCTTTGCAAATCCAACTTCTAGCTCCAAATTCAAGAGAACCCATTGGTAAGCATCTCCTTAATCTTCTCCAACTCTTTCTCCATTCAATTTCAGAAATTTCCTAAAACCTAATTTGGGAAATATTTCTCTTTTAAGCTTAGAATCAAGCTTCTTGAGTTGGGATTGAAGGTGATTGTTCTTTCCATTGCTTTCGAGCTTCTTCTTCATTGATTTGGGTTCAAAGGTGAGATTTTAATCTCACATCTTTGTCTATAGTTATCTTCGATTGTTAGGTATGAATTCCTAACGTTTATTCGTGTGCAATTGATTTTTGGTTTGGATTGATTTCGTGTATATTCCAATTTTTGGTGTTTTGGTCTAATTTATGAAAATCCTATTATGGATATTTGGACATTGATATTTGAGGCGTATCGAAGAGCCGTTTGGGCTGGGTCGTTGTTCGACGTAATTCCTTTGTCCTCGTCATTTGCTCGTTCCATCGTTTACGATATTCGTTTGGCCATTTTTGGCCTAGGTTCAGGGAATGCCCTGAACCATTCATTCAGACGTCTGAAACGTAATATTCAGACGTCTGAATATTGTTCTGGGAAGATTTCTATTCCCAGATTCAGACGTCTGAATATATGGTTTCAGACGTCTAAATTGGTTCATTTGGAACCAGAAAGGAAATAGGCTAAAAAGTGCCTATTTCAGACGTCTGGATTCAAGGTTTCAGACGTCTGAATTCTGTCTTCGGAAAATATTTATTTTCCAGATTCAGACGTCTGAATCGTTGATTTCAGACGTCTGAATCAGCACTATTTTGCCTATTTGCCTATTCGCTTGAGAATTCCAATTTAAATCGATTCGTGATGATCCTATTTGTTGTTATCATTTATTATGCCTTTGATGACTCCTTTTTAGGGATTTTTGAATATCCATTTCGATGGATTCTTTATCGGTTTCTTTGGATTTTATTCACGTCTTCGAATGTGAATTTTAGTGATTGATTGTTCCTACAATCTTCTTTGTGATTTGTCACTTTAAAAATATAAAGGTTTCAATACTAGTAGTAAATATCAAAACTCTTTCATCAAAACGATTTCAAATCTATTTTCAATAACAAAGATCTTTTCTTAAACTGTTTTCCAATCTATTAGTATATACAAACCTTTACCTCACTCGTATAAGAAATCTAATTAAACGGCTTAGTAAAACAAGTGGTATGAAACGCTTGCGTTTACTTTGTCGGTTAATTCTTGGACTTATTCGATTGAATCTCTTGTGATAATTTTCTAGTGGAGATCTACAATTTGTTCGTAAATATTTAAGTTAAGCTAGTGGTTATGGGACATGAAGCTAAGCTCGTATATTTACTAGCTTATTGTAATTGACACTTCTCTTTGATCATGACGATCATCTTTGTGGTTTAGACTAGCATTGTGCGATGTCTCTTTGTCTATGTGGAGGACTGTTCCTCATTTTATTGAGCTTCGTCTCATTTCTTACATGGGTCATACCTATTTAGGTGCGTCGATGTTTGTTTACACATGGGTCGTACCTTTCTAGGTGCGTCAATGTTTATTATGCATGGGGTGTACCTTTCTAGGTGCATCGATGTTTGTTTACTTCGTGGAGCAATCGGCTCAATAAGTCGGGGCATGGGACGTATCTTTCTAGTTGCGTCGATGTTCGTCTATGCATGGGGCGTGTCTTTCTAGGTGCGTCGATGTTCGACTTAGCATGGGGTGTATCTTTCTAGGTGCATCGATGTTAGACATTACATGGGGTGTATCTTTCTAGATGCATCGATGTTTATTTATGCATGGGATGTGTCTTTCTAGGTGCATCGATGTTTATTTATGCATGGCGCGTATCTTTCAAGGTGCGTCGATACTAGAGCATGGGGCGTATCTTTCAAGGTGCGTCGATGTTCGACTGTGCATGGAACGTGTCTTTCTAGGTGCGTCGATGTCCAGTTTGTGGGATTGGCCATCCTTTTCTTGTGATTTCTGGATTTCGTGTGTTAAATTCTGGAATTTATGCTTCACCTACCTTCATGATTTCTATTGATTTGATTTATCAATTATTGTGGCTTGGTGAATGAAATTAGGAGTATGAAATTCCTTTTGATCCTTGAGTAGATTATTGTGATATTGATTAATCTCTTGTTGATTTTCAATTACTTATATATCACAGCTTGGCATTGTGATTATTATATGTTTAGTGATATCTTTTATTCTTTATCATTTCATCTGATATTTATAGCTAGACTGATCCGTTTATTATTTTCTTATTAAATAATACTCGGGTCAGACCGAGATGTTACAGGTGCTTCTGCTTGACTTCTCCCTTGGGATTCATTACTCTGACTTTTGGCAAACTACTTAGATTAGTAGTTTATTTTGTTGTATACACTTGAGATATAGACTCATAGTTGTATTCTTTCGTATAGCACGTGTTGCTATTCTTTTGCATTATTGTGGATCTTTTTGACCACTACTCTGACATACACTTCCATGTGTTAATTATGTATTCATATCTTCTTCCGTCTTTGTGATATGAATTATCTGTGACTGATTTATTTTATGTTTATTTCTGTATTTGTTTTCGAAGATAATATAGCCACTATGTAGTAGCTTTGAGTTTGTGTCGGCATGTCGGATTTCCACTTGAAAAGAATTGCATGTTATACTATCTGACATATCGATGCTCGCACAAAGCAATTACACGGATGGTCGCTCCTCAACAGCCTTATTCTCCGTGCTAGTTGACAGCATTCACCGTAATGTTCTTGGCTAGCGTGGGTATAGAGGTGGGGCGTCACAAAGGTTATCAGCAATATATTCCCAATTTGGTAATGTGACATGCTGAGTATTGCTGTGAAATGATCATTGTGTTGATCATTTGCGATAAGATCATTTGTTTGATCGTTTATCTTTGTGATCATTTCTATGATCATTTGTTGACCCAAAGCATGGCTTTTGTATAAAGCGTGGCTTCGTGGACGTGACTTCGTCGAGCCTCACACCCCGGAATGGTCAAAACAGGAAAGATGCAGCAAGGTTATGAGGGGTAGCTCCCTTTAGGGTATGTGCATTTCCTTCTGGTAAAGGGTGGTATCATGGTATGGAGCCCAGATGCTTACTCATGTTGAAACACTTATTATTATGGTGTGATGTTGATTACGAGCGCTCGGTTAAAGGTCCCAAAGGACCGGGGGATGGCTTACTCGTGACAGTAGTTACCCAGTTAGGGGTAACCCGGCCTTGTGTTGGCAGAGATCCGGTTTGGTTCTCGGGGACGTCCTTCCAGAGGCGTTCTCATGTGGCAATGGGAAGTTCCTTGGCCTGACCATTTATTAAAAATCCAAAGAAACAATACGAGACTTGTACGGTTTTAGTTGTAGAATCTGCCATCTAATATGGTAGCTATAGTAGGCATAATATAATGGTACCTATGCTGGCTAAGATTTATATTCTACTTTCGAAATGTTTTCTACACTATGCACTAGTAATAATATCAAAATTGATTTGATTTTGCGTAGTAAGCATCTTTGACTAACATAAGAAGAAATCTCCTCCAAGTGTGCGTTTGTATTGTGTGTGTGGTGGGAGGTCTCATGGTAGTCTCATTTTTAAAAGCATTGCGAATTGACTTTAAAAATATTCCTCCATTTGATTTTAAAGAAAAATAAACTGTTTGAGTTCTCGCACCAGTCACATGACTGACTCGGAGTTTATTGTTTTCCTTCCTAAACTCTGGGTGCCCACCAATTTCCACACGGGCAGTCAAGAGTTAAGGTTTATCAGGATATTTGGAATTCAAGAGTTGCTGGAGGCAAGATGGATGGCATAGCGTAATCACTAGTATATAGTATTTCTTTTCCGCTGTTTGTTTGTTGTTGTACACTCTGATAATGAAATGTAATGTAATGTGATGAAATGTAATAACTGATATAGTTCTTTGTTTAAAGATTATTCATTTATCTATTATATGTTGTTCCGCTGCGAATTGTGAGATTCTGATATTGTTCTGTTGTTATTTCTTTTCCTTCTATTTTCTATACTTTCTCTCTTCTTCTACCTCTTTCTTTTTCTTTTCTTCTTTCTTAAACCCTCAGTGTTCGGTTTTCCAACATCCGACTGATTGGCATTCGATACAGTGGACGTATTGATGTCGATATTCGGGAGTCGAAGAATCGGGTCCTGACAATGTGGTATCAGAGCATATGGTTAAGCGACAACCATGGTTCTGTTTGGTGTTACTCATTAGAGATAGAGTCTGCAGTACTCTAGAATGAGTTTGAGTGTAATAATAGATATGAGCGCGTATTTGTTAGTGAATATAAAATTGTTTTTGAATCGGGTAAATAAGATAATTTTGCCCAAAACTATTTTTGTATAGAGAAGAAATGATTTTCTATGAATTATTATAGTTTATGGTTGCATGATAGTTAGGAAGTAATAATATTAAATTATTATCATTAGTATATGGAATTAAATAAGAAATAAAATGTATAACCAAAGATTGGAGATAAATTCATTTGACAAATGAAATTTATAAATATGAATTAAAAAAATATATAAGGAAATGAATTCATATACAATTGGGATTTGTAAAATAAATTGTAAATAAATTGAATTGGTATCAATTTAAATTGGTTATAAGATAAAATGGATTGAATTCAAGTAAACTAACTTGATAAATTCTTGGACGGATGAATTGGAATTTGAATTGGTTAAATTAAAGTTTAGTTGTGAGCTAAATTTGAAAATAAATTTGAATTTATATATAAACTCAAGTAAGTAAAAGAAATAAATTGAAATTCCCTTTGTTAGTAATTAAGTAAATTCGAGATGAATTGAATATGGAAATTGAAATTTAAAAAGAATTAGTGAATGAAACTAATTTAAAGTAATAATATGAATTAGTAAATGAAAGTTAATCGTTAGAATTCAATATTTAGAATTGAGAATTGAATTCAAATAGAATTGAAATTGTGAATTGAATTGAAATGTAAAATTGAATGAAAATGGATATGTAACTTCAATAGTGAAGTAAAAATGTATAAGAAGCATATATTGGAAATTTTGTAATGGAATTGGCAAAATGGTTTGAATGTTGGAATTGGATATTATGACTAGCAGGATATACAGGTGTATTAAAAGAAATGGAATTGAGATTTTGATTTCGGAGATAAAATTAAATTGCTCGACAAAAAGGTACGTATTTCAATTTCAGTATGTGATTTGGTGATTTTCTTCTCCAGCCACTTGGCTTTCTCTTTTCTTTTTGATTCTAAGGGGCCGTGGTGCCATTTTGTAGTCGTACCGAGCTAGCCGCGCAAAGGAGACGCTGGCGAATTTTTTTTTGAAAATTTAGGGTGTTAGAAAATTTTTGAGAAATTTTGAAAGTTTGAAATTTGAATTTGAATTTAAATTTGAATTGTTAGGAGAACAATGTTGGTTGAAACTTATAAGTGAAGTTGGAAAGCTAGTTGAATGATAATTAATCTCTAGTAAAAAGATTTAGGTTAGTAAGTTGATAAAACTATTTGGATTGTGAAAAATAGTAGACGTGATAAGGACCATTTCTTCCTAACTTGTAATTTCGGGACGAAATTCTTTTAAGGGGGGAAGATTGTAACGACCCTGAAATATTGAACAATTTAAATTGAAATATTTAATTAATTTTAAATATTTGAATGATGGTTTAGTTTGAATTCTCAATATAACTTTGAAAATGGTGATTAAATTATAGAATTTAATCTATTGAAAGTTGAATAAAAATTTGAATCCTCAATTTTAAGCAGATTAAAAATATTTCAAAGGCTTGTAAAATTTATATTGATAATACTGAAGATTATAGAAGCTTCAGAATTTAATTTGGAAGTGAATTGTTCAGTTTTGAAATTATATCGTTTGAATCGATATTTAAAAATAGCCTTTCGAGGCACAGTCTCGGAATTCGACGAAACCAGTTCCATTGGGTCCGTAATATTGAATTATTCTCGGATTTCAAATTTCATATTATTCGGAGTTGATATGTGAGCACAGGTTGTGTAAACGCATTGAATTTTTATCGAGATTCAATTTATATTTAAAATTTAAATTGGTCAACAACACACCACGTTCTTCTTTAATAACACGCCCCTTTGTTTCAGCCGAGTATCACGCAAGAAATCGCTGAATAAATTGTGCAAGCCTTCCTCCTTCACGTTTTAAATATTCCTCTCCCTCTCCAGTAAACCAAAATAAATCAGAGAAAAAAAAATTTAATGGCCGAAGCCCTCACCCCCCCTCTCGTTCAAAATAAAATTTGATGGCCGAGTATTTGTTTCGAAAACAAATCAAACAAAATCACGTAATTCTCCTCCACCCCCAAATTCCCAAAATCTTCGGTCTCCTCTGGATATAAATTCACAAAATTCGAATCACTCGCGATCAACATCGAGGCGCGCGAGGTTCAATGGTCGCGACGCGATTGATTGGGAGAAGTCGCGGTGACGTCGTGGGTTCTCGAGCATCGCAGGAGGCGACTAGATGGGGTTTCGAGCATTCGTTGGTGTCGATTTAGGGTTCGCGTGCGTCGAATTCGAGGCAGGGTCGGTAACGCGAAGGCGACGCGTACGGTGGCGTGCTCGCAAATGCAGCCAACGTTGGGGGCTCGAACTATTGCAGTGAGGTATAAATTTGTTATTAATTTTTTTTCCTGTCCAGAGATTTATTATATAGTATAAAAAAATAGATTTTTAAATCTGTGCAAGTTTTATCTTTCAGTATTTGCAGTAATAAAAATAGGAATTTTAAAAGTTGAAGATTTTTATGAAAAAAAATATAAATTTAAAATATTAGTTGAACTAGAAATAAGAAAAAAAATTATAAACAGAACATAAATATATTTGTAAATGAGATTTTAGTCTAGTTACAAGTTTATTTTGATTTTAGAAAAATACTTACATATAGGTATTAAAAACAATTTACTAAAGGAAACTTAGTTTTAAATTTTAAATTGAAATTAGATCAATTATTAAAGGAGAAATATTAGTTTAAATAAAACTATCAGTTAATTTAACTATTAAAATGAAATCACCGATGAATCGAAATTATCAAATCAAAATTTATTATTCGATCTGTTCGAATATTAATAAATTGTGTAAATATTTATACAAGGTATAAATCAAGGAAATCGAGTCGAGATGGAAAATGGATTGCTAATGAAAGCAAAGGTGAGAACTTCTCACTCAAAAACAAAATTAAAGTTGGATTTGCAGTTATTTATTGATTGTTGTTGGTTGTGATATTAGATATAGTAGGATATATCTATATATATAGCAATATATATATATATATATTGGCATATGTATATATTGCAGTTGATTGATTTCCCGCATTGTATAGCGGATGAGACCCTATTGCGCCGCCTATTAAGCGGATAATATTTTATAAATCCCATATACAGCGATATTCCACCTCGAAGTGGAATGGGTATTGTGCTAATATCTGTGGATGCAGGGAAACAGGTTGGAGGGATCCAACTGGATTCCTCACCAATATTTATTTGATTTTAGATATTGTGATATTTGATTGTTTATCATATCGATATATGTTGTTTGAAAGTCGTGATTGACTATTTGATGTGTTGCATCATCGGATCCAATTTTGAAGTTTAAAAATAACGATTTTTGATTTTTAAAGAATTTCTAAAGTGATTTTTGAAAGTATACGTTTATAAAATATATATTTTTGGAATTGATTCATCTTAAATAAATAAACGTTATAATTTTAGTATTATAAAAATTATGATTTTTGAGAAATACAGTTAAAAATTGATTTTTGAAAAATAGGAGATTAATGATTTTCTAAAATAGTTCAAAAGTAGGATTTCTGAATTTATTATAAAAAGCTTAAAAATAGGATTTACGAAATTTGATTATTTTATAAATCAAAATAATGAAAATATAAAGGAGTTTAAAGACGTTTTAAAAGAATAATATAAATTGATCCATATAAGAGATTTATAAATTGATATTTATAAATTAAAATATTGGAATTGTAAAACGAGCTTTTATAAGTATTAGAACGAATTGCGAATGAATTTCATAAATGAATTAAATTTATTGAATTATAAATGGTGAAGTTATAAATGGAATTTTATAAACAGTAGGTTTATAAAAATTTATAAAGTTATTTAAAGAATAGATTTAGATAAATAAATGAATCTTATAAGTTATAAGATTTATAATTATGAAGTTTAAAGGAACGATTTTGCAAACAAATAAATTATAAGCATTTAACTTATAATATGGACTTTCGGTATATAATTGAATATAAATCGAATAGATTAATAAAGGAAATTATAAAAGGAAGTGTTATAAAATAAATAGAAATGGAATTTATAAACATTGTTTTATAAATCCGCAACGACTTATTTTGATAAGTAAATTGTTGTAAGTTGTTAATGGAGTTATATTCCCGTTTTAGATAGTGAATAATCCTGTAAAACAAAATGAATAAAAATGATAAAATTGGTTAACAAGTATATTCACGTTTTTGAATAGTGAATAATATGTTAAAGAAATGTTTTGAATGTGATGTTTTAAATAGAATTAAAACGATCTAACGATGTTTTAAATGTATTAAGATTCGAAACCATAGATTTCAACATTCATTGTTGAAATAGACGTTTTCGAGAAATAGAAGGAAATGGTGGACTATAACGCTGTTGTTATAGTAAATGATTTCCGAAAGGAAATGTTTTGTATAGTATTGGGATTTATATATCTATTTTAATTTCGAATCCCTATACTAATGATTTTGGGTTGTCGTAACGATATTTTACGCAACATTCGTTTTGGCCCAAATAAATATGTTTAAGAGAATGATTTCCTTAAAGAATGAAATATATACTTAATTTCGATTAGAGTATATTAAATATTTTCCAAGTGTAGAAAATAAAAAGACTTGTGAATTACTTATAAATAAACAAGTATGGAAATTTTTTTCCAATATTAAGTGAATATTTTGAATTTATCTTTTTGGAGATAAATTGAAAATGAATATTAGAAATCGAATGGAAATCGTATATTCATAAATTTTTTGGAATGTAAATTCAATACGGAATTTATAAACGGAATTGGGAAAATGGGTTTAAAAATAAATATTGATTTATTTTTGAAGAATGGAAAATATTTGTCTTGTAAAGATATTTTTGGAAAATAAATAATTTGGAAAATTATTTGGAATCTGGTGATGTTGTGCATATCCATTGATAGTTCAATAACCGACTATCGATATTTACCTTTGAATAGGTATTTGTTGTGATTTGCTTGAAATTGAATGCCACACTTATTTTTTTTTTTAAAAATAAGCGCTCACTATTCGGGTTAACCGGGAAAGGACCGTGGGGTCGTATAACCCATTCCGAATATGTGATACGTCGTTATGAATTGCATTTGAAGACCGGTGTTGAAGACCGGATATCTTCGAAAACGAAAGGGTTTCTTGTTGATTGTCTCTGCACTGGCTGATCCCCGGTATAGAGATCTCCATATGTGATGGGAAATCCGGACGTGATTAGAGATTATCCGGATTGCAAGGACTTCTTTGTAAGTGCCTTCGGTTCTGCTCGATCCCGGAACAGACTTGTATGGATAGTATGTCTGACATTACAAATTGAGATATAAAGTTGATTTCTTTCAAATATATTTCTGTTGGTGGCGGAGAATTTATTCTCTTAGCTTAACACCCTTCTCTGAGACGTACGAGCTCAGAGGTTATATAGTTGAAGGTTATCAGCAATAAATTCCTAATTTGGTAATGTGACATGCTGAGTGTTGCTGTGAAATGATCATTGTGTTGATCATTTGCGATAAGATCATTTATTTGATCATTTGTCTTTGTGATCATTTCTATGATCGTTTGTTGACCCAAAGCATGGCTTTTGTATAAAGCGTGGCTTTGTGGACGTGACTTCGTCGAGCCTCACACCCCGGAATGGTCAAAACAGGAAAGATGCAGCAAGGTTATGAGGGGTAGCTCCCTTTAGGGTATGTGCATTTCCTTCTGGAAAAGGGTGGTATCATGGTATGGAGCCCAGATGCTTACTCATGTTGAAACACTTATTATTATGGTGTGATGTTGATTACGAGCGCTCGGTTAAAGGTCCCAAAGGACCGGGGGATGTCTTACTCGTGACAGTAGTTACCCAGTTAGGAGTAACCCGGCCTTGTGTTGGCAGAGATCCGGTTTGGTTCTCGGGGACGTCCTTCCAGAGGCGTTCTCATGTGGCAATGGAAAGTTCCTTGGCCTGACCATTTGTTAGAAATCCAAAGAAACAATACGAGACTTGTACGGTTTTAGTTGTAGAACCTGCCATCTAATATGGTGGCTATAGTAGGCATAATATAATGGTACCTATGCTGGCTAAGATTTATATTCTACTTTCGAAATGTTTTCTACACTATGCACTAGTAATAATATCAAAATTGATTTGATTTTGCGTAGTAAGCATCTTTGACTAACATAAGAAGAAATCTCCTCCATGTCTGCGTTTGTATTGTGTGTATGGTGGGAGGTCTTATGGTAGTCTCATTTTTAAAAGCATTGCGAATTGACTTTAAAAGTATTCCTCTATTTGATTTTAAAGAAAAATAAACTGTTTGAGTTCTCACACCAGTCACATGACTGACTCGGAGTTTATTGTTTTC
This sequence comes from Allium cepa, assembly GCA_030765085.1. Taxonomy (NCBI): domain Eukaryota; kingdom Viridiplantae; phylum Streptophyta; class Magnoliopsida; order Asparagales; family Amaryllidaceae; genus Allium; species Allium cepa. The sequence continues at coordinate 1,015,879,595 of CM060935.1, forward strand.
CTTCCTAAACTCTGGGTGCCCACCAATTTCCACACGGGCAGTCAAGAGTTAAGGTTTATCAGGATATTTGGAATTCAGGAGTTGCTGGAGGCAAGATGGATGGCATAGCATAATCACTAGTATATAGTATTTCTTTTCCGCTGTTTGTTTGTTGTAGTACACTCTGATAATGAAATGTAATGTAATGTGATGAAATGTAATAACTGATATAGTTCTTTGTTTAAAGATTATTCATTTATCTATTATATGTTGTTCCGCTGCGAATTGTGAGATTCTGATATTGTTCTGTTGTTATTTCTTTTCCTTCTATTTTCTATTCTTTCTCTCTTCTTCTACCTCTTTCTTTTTCTTTTCTTCTTTCTTAAACCCTCAGTGTTCGGTTTTCCAACATCCGACTGGTTGGCATTCGATACAGTGGACGTATTAATGTCGATATTCGGGAGTCGAAGAATCGGCTCCTGACAATGTGGTATCAGAGCATATGGTTAAGCGACAACCATGGTTCTGTTGGGTGTTACTCATGAAAGATAGAGTCAGCAGTACTCTAGAATGAGTTTGAGTGTAATAATAGATATGAGCGCGTATTTGTTAGTGAATATAAAATTGTTTTTGAATCGGGTAAATAAGATAATTTTGCCCAAAACTATTTTTGTATAGAGAAGAAATGATTTTCTATGAATTATTATAGTTTATGGTTGCATGATAGTTAGGAAGTAATAATATTAAATTATTATCATTAGTATATGGAATTAAATAAGAAATAAAATGTATAACCAAAGATTGGAGATAAATTCATTTGACAAATGAAATTTATAAATATGAATTAAAAAATTATATAAGGAAATGAATTCATATACAATTGGGATTTGTAAAATAAATTGTAAATAAATTGAATTGGTATCAATTTAAATTGGTTATAAGATAAAATGGATTGAATTCAAGTAAACTAACTTGATAAATTCTTGGACTGATGAATTGGAATTTGAATTGGTTAAATTAAAGTTTAGTTGTGAGCTAAATTTGAAAATAAATTTGAATTTGTATATAAACTCAAGTAAGTAAAAGAAATAAATTGAAATTCCCTTTGTTAGTAATTAAGTAAATTCGAGATGAATTGAATATGGAAATTGAAATTTAAAAAGAATTAGTGAATGAAACTAATTTAAAGTAATAATATGAATTAGTAAATGAAAGTTAATCTTTAGAATTCAATATTTCGAATAGAGAATTGAATTCAAATAGAATTGAAATTGTGAATTGAATTGAAATGTAAAATTGAATGAAAATGGTTATGTAACTTCAATAGTGAAGTAAAAATGCATAAGAAGCATATATTGGAAATTTTGTAATGGAATTGGCAAAATGGTTTGAATGTTGGAATTGGATATTATGACTAGCAGGATATACAGGTGTATTAAAAGAAATGGAATCGAGATTTTGATTTCGAAGATAAAATTAAATTGCTCGACAAAAAGGTACGTATTTCAATTTCAGTATGAGATTTGGTGATTTTCTTCTCCAGCCACTTGGCTTTCTCTTTTCTTTTTGATTCTGAGGGGCCGTGGTGCCATTTTGTAGTCGTACCGAGCTAGCCGCGCAAAGGAGACGCCGGCGAATTTTTTTTGAAAATTTAGGGAGTTAGAAAATTTTTGAGAAATTTTGAACCTTGAAATTTGAATTTGAATTTAAATTTGAATTGTTAGGAGAACAATGCTGGTTGAAACTTATAAGTGAAGTTGGAAAGCTAGTTGAATGATAATGAATCTCTAGTAAAAAGATTTAGGTTAGTAAGTTGATAAAACTATTTGGATTGTGAAAAATAGTAGACGTGATAAGGACCATTTCTTCCTAACTTGTAATTTCGGGATGAAATTCTTTTAAGGGGGGAAGATTGTTACGAGCCAGAAATTTTGAACAATTTAAATTGAAATATTTAATTAATTTTAAATATTTGAATGATGGTTTGGTTTGAATTCTCAATATAACTTTGAAAATGGTGATTAAATTATAGAATTTAATCTATTGAAAGTTGAATAAAAATTTGAATCCTTAATTTTAAGCTGATTAAAAATATTTCAAAGGCTTGTAAAATTTATATTGATAATACTGAAGATTATAGAAGCTTCAGAATTTAATTTGGTAGTGAATTGTTCAGTTTTGAAATTATATCGTTTGAATCGATATTTAAAAATAGCCTTCCGAGGCACAGTCTCGGAATTCGACGAAACTAGTTCCATTGGGTCCGTAATATTGAATTATTCTCGGATTTCAAATTTCGTATTATTCGGAGTTGATATGTGAGCACACGGTGTGTAAACGCATTGAATTTTTATCAAGATTCAATTTAAATTTAAAATTTAAATTAGTCAACAACACACCACGTTCTTCTTTAATAACACGCCCCTTTGTTTCAGCCGAGTATCACGCAAGAAATCACTGAAGAAATCATGTAAGCCTTCCTCCTTCACGTTTTAAATATCCCTCTCCCTCTCCAGTAAATCAAAATCACTCAGAGAAAAAAAAAATGGCGAAAGCCCTCCCCCCCCCCCCTCTCGTTCAAAATAAAATTTGATGGCCGAGTATTTGTTTCGAAAATAAATCAAACAAAATCACGTAATTCTCCTCCACCCCCAAATTCCCAAAATCTTCGGTCTCCTCTGGATATAAATTCACAAAGTTCGAATCACTCGCGATCAACATCGAGGCGCGCGAGGTTGAATGGTCGCGACGCGATTGATTGGGAGAAGTCGCGGTGACGTCGTGGGTTCTCGAGCATCGAAGAAGGCGACTGGATGGGGTTTCGAGCATTCGTTGGTGTCGATTTAGGGTTCGCGTGCGTCGAATTCGAGGCAGGGTCGGTAACGCGAAGGCGACGCGTACGGTGGCATGCTCGCGAATGCAGCCAACGTTGGGGGCTCGAACGATTGCAGTGAGGTATAAATTTGTTATTGATTTTTTTTCCTGTTCCAGAGATTTATTATACAGTATAAAAAAATAGATTTTTAAATCTGTGCAAGTTATATCTTTCAGTATTTGCAGTAATAAAAATAGGAATTTTAAAAGTTGAAGAGTTTTATGAAATAAAATATAAATTTAAAATATTAGTTGAACTAGAAATAAGAAAAAAAATTATAAACAGAACATAAATATATGTGTAAATGAGATTTTAGTCTAGTTACAAGTTTATTTTGATTTCAGAAAAATACTTACATATAGGTATTAAAAACAATTTACTAAAGAAAACTTAGTTTTAAATTTTAAATTGAAATTAGATCAATTATTAAAGGAGAAATATTAGTTTAAATAAAACTATCAGTTAATTTAACTATTAAAATGAAATCACTGATGAATCGAAATTATCAAATCAAAATTTATTATTCGATCTGTTCGAATATTAATAAATTGTGTAAATATTTATAAAAGGTGTAAATCAAGGAAATCGAGTCGATATGGAAAATGGATTGCTAATGAAAGCAAAGGTGAGAACTTCTCACTCAAAAAAAAAATTAAAGTTGGATTTGCAGTTATTTATTGATTGTTGTTGGTTGTGATATTAGATACAGTAGGATATATCTTTATATATATAGCAATATATATATATTGGCATATGTATATATTGCAGTTGATTGATTTCCCGCATTGTATAGCGGATGAGACCCTATTGCGCGCCTATTAAGCGGATAATGTTTTATAAATCCCATATACAGCGATATTCCACCTCGAAGTGGAATGGGTATTGTGCTAATATCTGTGGATGCAGGGAAACAGGTTGGAGGAATCCAACTGTATTCCTCACCAATATTTATTTGATTTTAGATATTGTGATATTTGATTGTTTATCATATCGATATATGATGTTTGAAAGTCGTGATTGACTATTTGATGCGTTGCATAATCGGATCCAATTTTGAAGTTTAAAAATAACGATTTTTGATTTTTAAGGAATTTCTAAAGTGATTTTTGAAAGTATACGTTTATAAAATATATATTTTTTGGAACTGATTCATCTTAAATAAATAAACGTTTTAATTTTAGTATTATAAAAATTATGATTTTTGAGAAATACAGTTAAAAATTGATTTTTGAAAAATATGAGATTAACGATTTTATAAAATAGTTTAAAAGTAGGATTTCTGAATTTATTATAAAAAGCTTAAAAATAGGATTTACGAAATTTGATTATTTTATAAATCGAAATAATGAAAATATAAAGGTGTTTAAAGACGTTTTAAAAGAATAATATAAATTGATCCATATAAGAGATTTATAAATTGATATTTATAAATTAAAATATTGGAATTGTAAAACCAGCTTTTATAAGTATTAGAATGAATTGCGAATGAATTTCATAAATGAATTAAATTTATAAAATTATAAATGGTGAAGTTATAAATGGAATTTTATAAACAGTAGGTTTATAAAAATTTATAAAGTTATTTAAGGAGTAGATTTGGATAAATAAATGAATCTTATAAGTTATAAGATTTATAAATATGAAGTTTAAAGGAACGATTTTGCAAACAAATAAATTATAAGCATTTAACTTATAATATGGACTTTCGGTATATAATTGAATTATAAATCGAATAGATTAATAAAGGAAATTATAAAAGGAAGTGTTACAAAATAAATAGAAATGGAATTTATAAACATGGTTTAATAAATCCGCAACGACTTATTTTGATAAGTAAATTGTTGTAACTTGTTAATGGAGTTATATTCCCGTTTTAGACAGTGAATAATCCTGTAAAACAAAATGAATAGAATTGATAAAATTGGTTAACAAGTATATTCACGTTTTTGAATAGTGAATAATATGTTAAAGAAATGTTTTGAATGTGATGTTTTAAATAGAATTAAAATGATCTAACGATGTTTTAAATGTATTAAGATTCGAAACCATAGATTTCAACATTCATTGTTGAAATAGACGTTTTCGAGAAACAGAAGGAAATGGTGGACTATAACACTGTTGTTATAGTAAATGATTTTCGAAAGGAAATGTTTTGTATAGTATTGGGATTTATATATCTATTTTAGTTTCGAATCCCTATACTAGTGATTTTGGGTTGTCGTAACGATGTTTTACGCAACATTCGTTTTGGCCCAAATAAATATGTTTAAGAGAATGATTTCCTTAAAGAATGAAATATATACTTAATTTCGATTAGAGTATATTAAATATTTTCCAAGTGTAGAAAATAAAAAGACTTGTGAATTACTTATAAATAAATAAGTATGGAAATGTTTTTCCAATATTAAGTGAATATTTTTAATTTATCTTTTTGGAGATAAATTGAAAATGAATATTAGAAATCGAATGGAAATCGTATATTCATAAATATTTTGGAATGTAAATTCAATACGGAATTTATAAATGGAATTGGGAAAATGGGTTTAAAAATAAATATTGATTTATTTTTGAAGAATGGAAAATATTTATCTTGTAAAGATATTTTTGGGAAATAAATAATTTGCAAAATTATTTGGAATCTGGTGATGTTGTGCATATCCATTGATAGTTCAATAACCGACTATCGATATTTACCTTTGAATAGGTATTTGTTGTGATTTGCTTGTAATTGAATGCCACACTTATTTTTTTTAAAAAATAAGCGCTCACTATTCGGGTTAAACGGGAAAGGACCTTGGGGTCGTATAACCCATTCCGAATATGTGATACGTCGTTATGAATTGCCTTTGAAGACCGGTGTTGAAGGCCGGATATCTTCGAAAACGAAAGGGTTTCTTGTTGATTGTCTCTGCACTGGCTGATCTCCGGTATAGAGATCTCCATATGTGATGGGAAATCCGGACGTGATTAGAGATTATCCGGATTGCAAGGACTTCTTTGTAAGTGCCTTCGGTTCTGTTCGATCCCGGAACAGACTTGTATGGATAGTATGTCTGACATTACAAATTGAGATATAAAGCCGATTTCTTTCAAATATATTTCTGTTGGTGGCGGAGAATTTATCCTCTTGGCTTAACACCCTTCTCTGAGACGTACGAGCTCAGAGGTTATATAGTTGAAGGTTATCACCAATATATTCCCAATTTGGTAATGTGACATGCTGAGTGTTGCTGTGAAATGATCATTGTGTTGATCATTTGCGATAAGATCATTTGTTTGATCGTTTATCTTTGTGATCATTTCTATGATCATTTGTTGACCCAAAGCATGGCTTCTGTATAAAGCGTGGCATTGTGGACGTGACTTCGTTGAGCCTCACACCCCGGAATGGTCAAAAGAGGAAAGATGCACTAAGGTTATGAGGGGTAGCTCCCTTTGGGGTATGTGCATTTCCTTCTGGAAAAGGGTGGTATCATGGTATGGAGCCCAGATGCTTACTCATGTTGAAACACTTATTATTATGGTGTGATGTTGATTACGAGCGCTCGGTTAAAGGTCCCAAAGGACCTGGGGATGGCATACTCGTGTCAGTAGTTACCCAGTTAGGGGTAACCCGGCCTTGTGTTGGCAGAGATCCGGTTTGGTTCTCGGAGACGTCCTTCCAGAGGCGTTCTCATGTGGCAATGGGAAGTTCCTTGGCCTGACCATTTGTTCGAAATCCAAAGAAACAATACGAGACTTGTACGGTTTTAGTTGTAGAACCTGCCATCTAATATGGTAGCTATAGTAGGCATAATATAATGGTACCTATGCTGGCTAAGATTTATATTCTACTTTCGAAATGTTTTCTACACTATGCACTAGTAATAATATCAAAATTGATTTGATTTTGCGTAGTAAGCATCTTTAACTAACATAAGAAGAAATCTCCTCCAAGTCTGCATTTGTATTGTGTGTGTGGTGGGAGGTCTTATGGTAGTCTCATTTTTAAAAGCATTGCGAATTGACTTTAAAAATATTCCTCTATTTGATTTTAAAGAAAAATAAACTGTTTGAGTTCTCACACCAGTCACATGACTGACTCGGAGTTTATTGTTTTCCTTCCTAAACTCTGGGTGCCCACCAATTTCCACACGGGCAGTCAAGAGTTAAGGTTTATCAGGATATTTGGAATTCAGGAGTTGCTAGAGGCAAGATGGATGACATAGCGTAATCACTAGTATATAGTATTTCTTTTCCGCTGTTTGTTTGTTGTTGTACACTCTGATAATGAAATGTAATGTAATGTGATGAAATGTAATAACTGATATAGTTCTTTGTTTAAAGATTATTCATTTATCTATTATATGTTGTTCCGCTGCGAATTGTGAGATTCTGATATTGTTCTGTTGTTATTTCTTTTCGTTCTATTTTCTATTCTTTCTCTCTTCTTCTACCTCTTTCCTTTTCTTTTCTTCTTTCTTAAACCCTCAGTGTTCGGTTTTCCAGCATCCAACTGATTGGCATTCGATACAGTGGACGTATTGATGTCAATATTCGGGAGTCGAAGAATCGGGTCCTGGCAGTTTATAACGATGAATAGTTCTTACACCTTGAGTCTTCACTTGAACTCCACTTGGATTCACAACCTAACGTATAATTTGGATCGATGTGGTGTTCGGATATCCAAATATGGAAACCCGATCCCGGTCTCACTGAAATCCAAACGCCATTTTAATGTCCAAGTTGTTTAAGGGTTTAGACAATTAACTTATATTCAGAATAATAAAACAGATAGATGTATCGCATTATCACAATAGATAATTCATATCAACCAATTATCTCACAAAGCAGCACTATCACTTATCAGAGATCTCACACCCAAATCATCCAATATCAATCATCGAATATCAATCAATCATCCATAAAAAGGTTTGATTAACTCTTAATCAATTGGATTACCTTAATCCTTCTTCATTGATTATTTACAAATTAATTTATTAATCATCTCTTAATGATCTTCCTTAATTAATCTCCCCTGATTAATTATTCTTTAATTACATTCAAGTAATTAGCCTTTAATTCTTTAATTAATTCCACAAATTAATTATCCTTAACAATATACAGTAATTAACCTTTAATTACTATCATTAATTACAATAATTAATGATCCTTCATTTACTTCCATTAATTAATTAACTATAATTAATTGCATTAATCCATAATTAATTACAATTAATTAATCATACTTTAATTAATCACTTTTATTAATCAACCCTAATTAATTTCATTAATTATATTAATTAATGATCCTTATTAATTAATTAACCCTTTAATTAGTTAAATAATTAATTTGTAATTAACCATCTCAATAATTAGTCTTAATTAATCATAAACAGTAATTAACAACTTGTAATTAGTTATCTTAATTAATTAACTTCTAAATTAATTATATTAACCCTTTGATTAATTATACTAATTAATTAATCTTTAATTTCTTCATTAAGTAATTATTGATCAATTAAATTAATTAATCATTCTTAATTAATTACTTTATTAATTAATTACATTTTTAATTAATCACATTTAGTAATAAATCTTAAATTAATCACATTCATTAATTAATTAATCACATTAATTAATTAATCAAATTAACTAAGTAATTAACCCTTAATTACTTCCATTAAGTAATTATCCTCTAATTACTTTCATTAGTTAATTATTCTCTTAATTAATTACCTTAACAAGTAATTAATCCCATCATTAATTAACCTTAATTCTTTAATTAATCAATTACTCTTTAATCAATCATCTTTAAATTAATTATATTAATTAATCTTTTAATTAATAACATCAATTGATTAACCCTTAATCACTTCACTCAATTACTTCCACAAGTAATTTACTCTTTCTAATTACTTTAAGTAATTATCCATTAATTACTTAATTAAGTAATTTTACTCAATTAATTATAAAGTGATTATTTTAAATTAATTAGGCTAATTAATAAATCTAAAATTGATTACATTAATTAATTAACTAATTAATTATCACTTAATTTCTTAATTAATTCATTAACTATCCACTAATTACTTTATTAAGTAATTATTCTTAATTACAAATAGTAATTAAGCTTAAATTTATTATATTAATTAATTATTCTTAATTAATCTCTACTTAACTAACTAAGAATAAACTTGCATTTATATTAAATATTTACTCAAATCATTTACCTCATTAAAACCAATTTAAAAATCAATTTGAAATATGATTTTACTTTTAAAATAAAACAATTCAAACACTTAGTTTTAATATACTCCAAATCTTTGAAAACCCTATTCAATCATATTTAATTGAATTAAACAAATATTAATCTTTGAAAACTCAATTATCATATTCCTTAATCTTATTTATTTAAAAATATAAATTTGAAAACTTGGTTTTTAAAACATTATTTAAAATTGAAAACACTTCCTTTAAATTAGAATTAAAATTTAATTAAGTTAATTACTTTCAAAAGCAATTATCTTAAACCTTTTAAATTTGAAAATAAATTCAATTAGCACTTTTTGATAGTTTGATTAATATTTACTTCAACGAACAAGTTTTAACTTTGAAAATTTATTTTCTTTTGTAAAATCTTAAGCTTTGATTAGCATATGAAAATCGCCTCGGGTCAAACCTGAGTCAAACACTATAAAAAACACGAGTTAGCCTCGGGTCAAACACCAACGCAATAGCTTCAAGACTAACCCTACACTAGCATGCATCAAAACCCGAGCAACTCCTTCTTCCCAAAACAAAACCTTCACATGTACCAAACCGTACACGGTGCACGTGCACCGGCCATTCTGGCCAACGACGAACGGCGCGACGATCCCTTACAACCCAACGAACCCATGCGAACACGAATACGAACCCAGATCGCACTAAAATCCAATGCAACAAAATCGAGCTAAAACTCGACACTCCTGACTCCACCATGGCCAGATATCATCACCATTCCGACGCCTTAGACCTCGAGATCGCCGACCATCATCACCGAAGATTCATCATACCCTCCAGCTCGTATTCCCACCAACGCGAACCACTCCGATCCCCAATTGCCGTCACCATTGCTCTACGAACCACCTTGCTCATAAACGTCTACCGAACCCTAATACCCCTAATTCCGACCACCTCGTCGCATGATAAATCAAGCGACTATTTTTCCACTTATCCCCGATCCACCCTCCTCCTCCAGACCAAAGCCCGTGGCCAAACACCAATGTAACGACCCAGAATTTTTGTTAATTTTAATTTTAATATTTAATTAATTTTAAATATTAATAAGTGAAATTTATAAGTCGAATAAATTTAATTTCGAATTATTGGATTTAATTGGATAATTAAATCGATAATTTAATATGTTAAATTATGGAAATAATTGAAAATTGAGTTGAATATGATTGAAAATGATTTGTAAAATTTTATTTTATCATATTGAAGTTAGAAAGATATTTTAGAACTTTTAAAATCGAATTAAAAGTTAATTTGTGAAAATTGAATATTTTAATATTTAAATCGACTAGTGAAAATAGTCAATTTTTGAACAGTCTCAGAATTGAACGAAACCAGTTCCATTGGATCCATAATAGTTAGTTATTACCGGATCTCAAATTTCGTAGCAATCGGAGTTGCCGTTTGATCGTGGCAGCTCGAAACGCATCGAATTATTTTTAATATTAATTTGGCGAGTTAAAATAGCCATTTTTCAAAAAGTCTCGGATTTCGATGAAACCAGTTTCATCGGATCCGTAATGTGATATTATTGTAAGGTTTCAAATTTCATGTCAATTGGATTTACCGTTTGTCCGGTACAAATTAAAACGCCTAGAAAATCGTTTAAATCGGTTTAATTTAAATCGATCGTTTGTTGCTATATCTCGCACAGATGATCGAATTATCTTCCAAAACCTGTTCCATTGTGTCCGGAACGCGGGGTAAACCCTAGAAACGCTGGTTACGGCGCGTGAATCGGAGTTCGGAAAATCCGGGATGAATAGTGTTTCGTCGGTTTCCTATAAATAGACCAACACCCTTCATAAAAAAAAAAAATAAACCTAAATCTAAACCCTAGCCGCCACTTTGTGATTCAAAGGCCAGAATTTACTTTCACTTCTCCTCTTAATCTCTCTCAATCCCTAAAGAATTAGAAGATGTTTTCAACTACAAAGTTGTACATCTAGAAGAGAGCTTTCAATCCATACGGTTACTTCGTCTAATCGTCAACCAGAGGGGGGGCTATGGGGGGCCGATGGCTGTAGCTTGCGCACGCATTTCAATGAAAAGGGGGTGGCCGAGCTTGCTATGGTGGCAGGCGTGGGTAGAGGGGGAGATGAGCTTCGTGTTGCAAGTTGCTGATAAAATTTTCATCGAGTATTGACGGAGCAAATCGAAACCCTAATTGGAGCAAGTGGGTTCGGCCTTACTTCGTGATTCCTGGAGTTTAGCGCACGTGAGGGAGATGAAGTTAGGAGCGTTGGATCTGGAAATGCACGGCTTAGATTGAGTGAAGGTTAAAAAAATATAAATAATAGTTGTAAATTAGTTAATATAAATACGTGTAAACTTGTAAAATGCATATCTTTTTCATACGAGGTCGAAAACGCGCGAAATCAGTTGCGTTGGAATCATATGGACGAGCACTACGCTATGGAATTGGATTGGAGTCGTTTGGAGTTAGTGAGAATTTTGGGTAAAATTAAACGTCCGTTTAATTTTATTCGAAATAAATCGCTAAAACGAAATTGAAATCAAGGTGAGAACTTCTCACTCAATCGAATCAGTTTCGATTTTATTTTAAATAGTTAGATTTAAAATATTTGAATGCATGTTTGAATGATGATTGTTATCTATTGATTGTTAAAATAGACATTATACACCGTTAGTAAGCGGATGTTATTTATTAAAACCATATACCGCGAATATTTCATAAACAGCGAAATTGGTATTATATATATTAGCAATATATATATATTGGCATATGTATATATTGGAGTTATTGATTTCCCGCGTTTTTTAGCGGATGAGGCCCTATTGCGCCGTCTATTAAGCGGATAATATTTTAAATCCCATATACCGCGATAATTTCGTACTGGAGCGAAATTGGTATTGTGCTAATGTTTGTGGATGCAGGAAAACAGGTTGGAGGGATCCAACTGGATTCCTCAACAGTATTTATTTGATTATGGATATTTTGATATTCGTTGATTATCATATCGATATATGATATCGTTGTGGTCGTGATTGACTATTTGGTATGTAGCATCATTGGACCAAATTTTGGAATTTTAAAAGGATTTCAAAGTGATTTTTAAAAATATGGGGTTAATGATTTTATAAAATAGTTATAATCGGGATTTTTGAATTATTATAAAAAGTTTAAAAATAGGATTTATAAAATTTGATTATTTTATAAATCAAGAGAATGGTGAAATTATAAAGGAGATTAAAGATGTTTTAAAATAATAGTATAAATTGATTTTTATAAAGGATTTATAAATTGATATTTATAAATTAAAACATTTGAATTATAAAACGAGTTTTTATAAGTGTTTGAATGAAGTGCATAAGTGAATGGAATTGATAAAATTATAAATGGTGAGGTTGTAAATGAAATTTATAAATAGTAAGATTTATAAATTTCGTGAAGTTATTAAAGAATGGTTTGGGATAAATAATTGAATCTTATAAGTTATAAGATTTATAACTATGAAGTTCAAAGGAACGATTTTTGTAAACGAATAAATTATAAGTATTTAACTTATAATATGAACTTTTAGTTTATAATTGAGTCATAAACTGGAATAGGTTAATAAAGGAATTTATAAAAGGAAGTTGTTATAAAATAAATAGAAAAGGAATTTATAAACGTTGTTTTATAAATTCGCAAACGACTTATTTTGATAAGTAAATTGTTGAAAACTTATTAATGGAGTTATATTCACGTTTTGACTGTGAATAATCCTTTGAAATAAAATGAATAAAAGGATGAAATTTGTTAACGTAGTATATTCACGTTTTTGAATAGTGAATAATATGTTAAAGAAATTGTTTTGAATGAGATGTTTAAATTGAATTAAAACGATCTAACGATGTTTTAAGATATGTTAAGATTCGAAACCATAGATTTCAACATTCATTATTGAAATAGACGTTTTCGAGAAATAAAAGGAAATGATGAACTATAACACTGTTGTTATAGTAAATGATTTCCGAAAGGAAATGTTTTGTGTAGTATTGGGATTTATATACCTATCTTAAATTCAAATCCCTATATTAGTGATTTTGGGTTATCGTAACGATGTTTTACGTAACATTCGTTTTGGCCCAAATAAATATGTTTAAGAGAATGATTTCCTTAAAGAATGAAATATATACTTAATCTCGATTTAAGTATATTGAATATTTTCCAAGTGTTGAAAATAAAAGATTTGTGAATTACTTATTAAATAAGTATGGAAATGTTTTCCAATATAAAGTGAATATTTTGAGAATTTATCTTTTTGAAGATAAATTGAAATGGATAATTGAAATCGTATATGCATGGATATTGTGAAATGTAAATTCACTATGGAACTTATAAAAAGAAAGTGGAATTTGTTTAAAAATAAATATTGATTTATTTTTGAAGTGTGAGAATTATATATCTTGTAAAGATATTTTTGAGAAATAAATAATTTGAAAAATTATTTGGAATCTGGTGATGTTGTGCATATCCATTGATAGTACAATAACCAACTATCAATATTTCCCTTTGAATGGGTATTTGTTGTGATTTGTTGAATTTGAATGCCACACTTATTTTTGAATAAGCGCTCACTATTCGGGTTAACCGGGAAAGGACCATGGGGTCGTATAACCCATTCCGAATATGTGATACGTCGTTATGAATTGCATTTGATGACCGGTGTTGAAGACCGGGTATTTGCGAAAGCGATAGGATGACCTATCGATTGTCTCTGCACTGGGTAGCTCCTGGTATAGAGATTCCCTAAGTGATGGGGAATTCGATCGGGATTGTGGATACCCGGATTGCAAGGGCTTCGTGAGAACTGCCTTCGGTTTTGTTCGAGCCCGGAACAGACTTGTATGGATGGTATGTCTGACATTACAAATTGAGATATAAAGCCGATTTCATTCAAATATATTTCTGTTGGTGGCGGAGAATTTATTCTTTTAGCTTAACACCCTTCTCTGAGACGTACGAGCTTAGAGGTTATGTAGTTGAAGGTTATCAGCGATATATTTCCAATTTGGTAATGTGACATGCTGAGTGTTGCTGTAAATGATCATTGTGTTGATTATTTGTGATAGGATCATTTATTTGATCGTCTATCCTGGTGATCATTTCTATGATCATTTGTTGACCCAAAGCATGGCTTTTGTATAAAGTATGTTTTTGTGGACGTGACTTCGTAGAGCCTCACACCCCGTGAATGGTCAAAAATGGAAGATGCGGCAAGGTTATGAGGGGTAGCGCCCTTTAGGATATGTGCATTTCCTTCTGGAAAAGGGTGGTATCATGGTATGGAGCCCAGATACTTACTCATGTTGAAAACACTTTATGATTGTGTGAATTGATTGCAAGCGCTCGGTTGAAAGGTCCCAAAGGACCGGGGGATGGCATATTCGGTCAGTTGTTACTCTGTTAGGGGTAACCCGGCCTTGTGTTGGTAGAGATCCGGTTTGGTTCTCGGGGATGTCCATCCGGAGGCATTCTCATGTGGCAATGGGAAGTTCCTTAGCCTGATCATTCGTTGGAAATCCAAAGAAACAATACGAGACTTGTACGGTTTGAGTTGTAGAACCTGCTTCCTCAGGAAGTAGCTATAGTAGGCATAATATAATGGTACCTATGCTGGCTAAGATTTATATTCTACTTTCGGAATATCTTCTATACCATGCACTAATAATAATATCAAAAATTGATTTGATTTTAATACGTATCAAGCATCTTTGACTAACATAAGAAGAAATCTCCTCCAACTCTGCGTTTGCATTGTGTGTGTGGCGGGAGGTCTTATGGTAGTCCCATTTTTAAAAGCATTGCGAATTGACTTTAAAAATATTCCTCTATTTTGATTTTAAAGAAAAATAAACTGTTTTGAGTTCTCACACCAGTCACATGACTGACTCGGAGTTTATTTTTTTCCTTCCTAAACTCTGGGTGCCCACCAATTTCCACACGGGCAGTCAAGAGTTAGGTTTATCAGGATATTCTGGATATTCTGGAGTTGCTGGAGGCCAGCTGGATGGCATGGCGTAATTACTAGTATATAGCATTTCTTTTTCCGCTGCACTGTTTGATGTTGTTGTTGTACACTCTGATGTAATGTAATGAAATGTATAAAATGTAATAACTGATATAGTTCTTTGTTTAAAGATTATTCATTTACTATTATATGTTGTTCCGCTGCGAATTGTGAGATCCTGATGTTGTTCTGCTGTTTTCTTTCTGTTATATTTTCCATTTTCTTCTCTACTTTCTATCTTCTCCTCTCTTCTTCTATTTTTTTTTCTTTTTCTTAAACATTGATAATTCGTATTTCTGTTCGTCTTGAGTTAATCTATGGAGATTAGTGTATATTCAAGGAGTACGGACTTACGGGTCATCACAGGTGGTATCAGAGCATATGGTTAAGCGACAACCATGGTTCTGTTGGGTATTACTCATTAGAGATAGAGTCAGTAGTACTCTAGAATGAGTTTGAGTGTAATAATAGCTATGAGAGCGTATTTGTTAGTCAATATAAAATTGTTTTATATTGTGATGATTGGTTTATTGAGTGGCATATAAACTTTCGTCTGCACGGTCTGGACAACTATGCCGAAGGGGTTTATAAACACTTGAATAGAACAATTCGACATAATATTGTTTTAAATTGGGTAAATGAAATAATTTTACCTTGATTATATTTTATATATAAACAAATAATTTTTCAGAATTACTAAAGTGTATATAAATTGATTGTTTAGATGTTTGAATAATCTAAGTAAAAGAATAATTGTATAAGTAAAAAGAATTATAAGAATTGGATTATAATTAAAGTAATTTACAATTGTGAAATAAACTTATATATATAAGAAGTGGAACTATACGAATATTTTATAAATATGAGTTGTGAATAAAAATGAATTTAAAGTTAAATGGAAATTTACTTTAGAATTGAAATCTGAATTGATTTATAAGTGGGAACTTAAGTTATGTAAATAAAATTCAACTTTAGAAATTGAATTGAATGGATGGATTAAATGTTAATCAATTGAATGTGAATTAAGTTGATATGAAATAATGAATGTAAGTGTTAATCCATTAAAATCTAATGTTATTGGAAAGTTGAATAGTTGAATAAAAAATCAATTAATTAAACCAATTGAAAGAAAAGGAATTTGGTTGCAATTAATATACATTGGTTGTTATATGGTTGTTAGATGATTGTATATAATTCATTAAGTGTTAATGAAATTGAAAGTTAAATTAATTGAAATTCAATTGGAAGTTAAATGAATCTTGAATAGAATTGAATTTGATTTGGAAGTGAAACAACTTGAATATGAATTAGTGAACATAAACTAATTGAAAATGAATGTTAGTAAGAACATCCACTGTAATGAATAAAATGTGATTAAATTGAAAACAATTTCATTGAATATTAATAAGAATATGAATGAATATATATTGGTTATGAATGCTTGTTGGATGCTAGTTGGTTGATGTTTGCTTTTGTTTCAATTGCTATGTTGACATATATAGTTATTATGTTGCTATATGTTGTGTATTGATACTATTTTCATATATGCATGATTCTCATGTTGTTTGTTGAGTGATTAGTAGGTGCGGATCGCGTTTGCTTCGCATTGGGAGCTCGCTTTCGCGCTATATTAGCCGTATATGCTCGCTAATAAAATATAAGGTACATATCTCGGATTAAATATCGTACTTTTATACTTTTTTCCCTGCGGGATGCCTCATCACTTGATGAGATTTATATTTGTGATATATATACTGTCATTTTTTTTTCGGATCGAGCCGCGCAAAGGAGACTATGGCGAATTTTTCCGGAAATTTAAGGCGTTAGAAAAATTTGAGAAAATTGGAAAGTTTTGAAAATTTTAACTTTGATTGGAATTGAAAGTTAAATAATAGTAGTTGATTTTGAAAAGATAACTAAGTATGATTTGAAAACTTAGTAAAGTATTATAAAAAATTTAACTATGGATTTTGGGAAAGTTAATAGGTTCTGTAACTTTTCTTACTTGTTAATTTCGAGGACGAAATTCTTTTAAGGGGGGAAGATTGTAACGACCCAGAATTTTTATTAATTTTAATTTTAATATTTAATTAATTTTAAATATTAATAAGTGAAATTTATAAGTCGAATAAATTTTATTTCGAATTATTGGATTTAATTGGATAATTAAATCGATAATTTAATATGTTAAATTATGGAAATAATTGAAAATTGAGTTGAATATGATTGAAAACGATTTGTAAAATTTTATTTTATCATATTGAAGTTAGAAAAATATTTTAGAACTTTTAAAATCGAATTAAAAGTTAATTTGTGAAAATTGAATATTTTAATATTTAAATCGACTAGTGAAAATAGTCAATTTTTGAACAGTCTCAGAATTGAACGAAACCAGTTCCATTGGATCTGTAATAGTTAGTTATTACCGGATTTCAAATTTCGTAGCAATCGGAGTTGTCGTTTGATCGTGGCAGCTCGAAACGCATCGAATTATTTTTAATATTAATTTGGCGAGTTAAAATAGTCATTTTTCAAAAAGTCTCAGATTTCGACGAACCAGTTTCATCGGATCCGTAATGTGATATTATTGTAAGGTTTCAAATTTCGTGTCAATTGGATTTACCATTTGTCCGGTACAAATTAAAACGCCTAGAAAATCGTTTAAATCGGTTTAATTTAAATCGATCGTTTGTTGCCATATCTCGCACAGATGATCGAATTAGCTTCCAAAACTTGTTCCATTGTGTCCAGAACGCGGGGTAAACCCTAGAAACGCTGGTTACGGTGCGTGAATCGGAGTTCGGAAAATCCGGGATGAATAGTGTTTCGTCGGTTTCCTATAAATAGACCAACACCCTTCATAAAAAAAATAAAAAAAAATAAACCTAAATCTAAACCCTAGCTGCCACTTTGTGATTCAAAGGCCAGAATTTACTTTCACTTCTCCTCTTAATCTCCCTCAATCCCTGAAGAATTAGAAGATGTTTTCAACTACAAAGTTGTACATCTAGAAGAGAGCTTTCAATCCATACGGTTACTTCGTCAAATCGTCAACCAGAGGGGGAGCTATGGGGGGCCGATGGCTGTAGCTTGCGCACGCATTTCAATGAAAAGGGGGTGGCCGAGCTTGCTATGGTGGCAGGCGTGGGTAGAGGGGGAGATAGCTTCGTGTTGCAAGTTGCTGATCAAATTTTCATCGAGTATTGGCGGAGCAAATCGAAACCCTAATTGGAGCAAGTGGGTTCGGCCTTGCTTCGTGATTCCTGGAGTTTAGCGCGCGTGAGGGAGATGAAATTTGGAGCGTTGGATCTGGAAATGCACGGCTTAGATTGAGTGAAGGTTAAAAAAATATAAATAATAGTTGTAAATTAGTTAATATAAATACGTGTAAACTTGTAAAATGCATATCTTTTTCATACGATGTCGAAAACGCGCGAAACCAGTTGCGTTGGAATCGTATAGACGAGCACTACGCTATGGAATTGGATTGGAGTCGTTTGGAGTTAGTGAGAATTTTGGGTAAAATTAAACGTCCGTTTAATTTTATTCGAAATAAATCGCTAAAACGAAATTGAAATCAAGGTGAGAACTTCTCACTCAATCGAATCAGTTTCGATTTTATTTTAAATAGTTAGATTTAAAATATTTGAATGCATGTTTGAATGATGATTGTTATCTATTGATTGTTAAAATAGACATTATACGCCGTTAGTAAGCGGATGTTATTTATTAAAAACATATACCGCGAATATTTCATAAACAGTGAAATTGGTATTATATATAATAGCAATATATATATATTGGCATATGTATATATTGGAGTTATTGATTTCCCGCATTTTTTAGCGGATGAGTCCCTATTGCGCTGTCTATTAAGCGGATAATATTTTAAATCCCATATACCGCGATAATTTCATACTGGAGCGAAATTGGTATTGTGCTAATGTTTGTGGATGCAGGAAAACAGGTTGGAGGGATCCAACTGGATTCCTCAACAGTATTTATTTGATTATGGATATTTTGATATTCGTTGATTATCATATCGATATATGACATCGTTGTGGTCGTGATTGACTATTTGGTATGTAGCATCATTGGACCAAATTTTGGAATTTTAAAACGATTTCAAAGTGATTTTTGAAAATATGGGGTTAATGATTTTATAAAATAGTTAAAATCGGGATTTTTGAATTATTATAAAAAGTTTAAAAATAGGATTTATAAAATTTGATTATTTTATAAATCAAGAGAATGGTGAAATTATAAAGGAGATTAAAGATGTTTTAAAATAATAGTATAAATTGATTTTTATAAAGGATTTATAAATTGATATTTATAAATTAAAACATTTGAATTATAAAACGAGTTTTTATAAGTGTTTGAATGAAGTGCATAAGTGAATGGAATTGATAAAATTATAAATGGTGAGGTTGTAAATGAAATTTATAAATAGTAAGATTTATAAATTTCGTGAAGTTATTAAAGAATGGTTTTGGATAAATAATTGAATCTTATAAGTTATAAGATTTATAACTATGAAGTTCAAAGGAACGATTTTTGTAAACGAATAAATTATAAGGATTTAACTTATAATATGAACTTTTAGTTTATAATTGAGTCATAAACTGGAATAGGTTAATAAAGGAATTTATAAAAGGAAGTTGTTATAAAATAAATAGAAAAGGAATTTATAAACGTTGTTTTATAAATTCGCAAACGACTTATTTTGATAAGTAAATTGTTGAAAACTTATTAATGGAGTTATATTCACGTTTTGACTGTGAATAATCCTTTGAAATAAAATGAACAAAAGGATGAAATTTGTTAACGTAGTATATTCACGTTTTTGAATAGTGAATAATATGTTAAAGAAATTGTTTTGAATGAGATGTTTAAATTGAATTAAAACGATCTAACGATGTTTTAAGATATGTTAAGATTCGAAACCATAGATTTCAACATTCATTGTTGAAATAGACGTTTTCGAGAAATAAAAGGAAATGATGGACTATAACACTGTTGCTGTAGTAAATGATTTCCGAAAGGAAATGTTTTGTGTAGTATTGGGATTTATATACCTATCTTAAATTCAAATCCCTATACTAGTGATTTTGGGTTATCGTAACGATGTTTTACGTAACATTTGTTTTGGCCCAAATAAATATGTTTAAGAGAATGATTTCCTTAAAGAATGAAATATATACTTAATCTCGATTTAAGTATATTGAATATTTTCCAAGTGTTGAAAATAAAAGATTTGTGAATTACTTATTAAATAAGTATGGAAATGTTTTCCAATATAAAGTGAATATTTTGAGAATTTATCTTTTTGAAGATAAATTGAAATGGATAATTGAAATCGTATATGCATGGATATTGTGAAATGTAAATTCACTATGGAATTTATAAAAAGAAAGTGGAATTTGTTTAAAAATAAATATTGATTTATTTTTGAAGTGTGAGAATTATATATCTTGTAAAGATATTTTTGAGAAATAAATAATTTGGAAAATTATTTGGAATCTGGTGATGTTGCGCATATCCATTGATAGTACAATAACCGACTATCAATATTTCCCTTTGAATGGGTATTTGTTGTGATTTGTTGAATTTGAATGCCACACTTATTTTTGAATAAGCGCTCACTATTCGGTTTAACCGGGAAAGGACCATAGGGTCGTATAACCCATTCCGAATATGTGATACGTCGTTATGAATTGCATTTGATGACCGGTGTTGAAGACCGGGTATTTGCGAAAGCGATAGGATGACCTATCGATTGTCTCTGCACTGGGTAGCTCCTGGTATAGAGATTCCCTAAGTGATGGGAAACTCGATCGGGATTGTGGATACCCGGATTGCAAGGGCTTCGTGAGAAGTGCCTTCAGTTTTGTTCGAACCCGGAACAGACTTGTATGGATGGTATGTCTGACATTACAAATTGAGATATAAAGCCGATTTCATTCAAATATATTTCTGTTGGTGGCGGAGAATTTATTCTTTTAGCTTAACACCCTTCTCTGAGACGTATGAGCTTAGAGGTTATGTAGTTGAAGGTTATCAGCGATATATTCCCAATTTGGTAATGTGACATGCTGAGTGTTGCTGTAAATGATCATTGTGTTGATTATTTGTGATAGGATCATTTATTTGATCGTCTATCCTGGTGATCATTGCTATGATCATTTGTTGACCCAAAGCATGGCTTTTGTATAAAGTATGTTTTTGTGGACGTGACTTCGTAGAGCCTCACACCCCGTGAATGGTCAAAACAGGAAAGATGCGGCAAGGTTATGAGGGGTAGCGCCCTTTAGGATATGTACATTTCCTTCTGGAAAAGGGTGGTATCATGGTATGGAGCCCAGATACTTACTCATGTTGAAAACACTTTATGATTGTGTGAATTGATTGCGAGTGCTCGGTTGAAAGGTCCCAAAGGACCGGGGGATGGCATATTCGGTCAGTTGTTACTCAGTTAGGGGTAACCCGGCCTTGTGTTGGTAGAGATCCGGTTTGGTTCTCGGGGATGTCCATCCGGAGGCATTCTCATGTGGCAATGGGAAGTTCCTTGGCCTGATCATTCGTTGGAAATCCAAAGAAACAATACGAGACTTGTACGGTTTTATTTGTAGAACCTGCTTCCTCAGGAAGTAGCTATAGTAGGCATAATATAATGGTACCTATGCTGGCTAAGATTTATATTCTACTTTCGAAATATCTTCTACACCATGCACTAATAATAATATCAAAAATTGATTTGATTTTAATACGTATCAAGCATCTTTGACTAACATAAGAAGAAATCTCCTCCAAGACTGCGTTTGCATTGTGTGTGTGGCGGGAGGTCTTATGCTAGTCTCATTTTTAAAAGCATTGCGAATTGACTTTAAAAATATTCCTCTATTTTGATTTTAAAGAAAAATAAACTGTTTTGAGTTCTCACACCAGTCACATGACTTACTCGGAGTTTATTGTTTTCCTTCCTAAACTCTGGGTGCCCACCAATTTCCACATGGACAGTCAAGAGTTAGGTTTATCAGGATATTCTGGAGTTGCTGGAGGCAAGCTGGATGGCATGGCGTAATTACTAGTATATAGCATTTCTTTTTCCGCTGCACTGTTTGATGTTGTTGTTGTACACTCTGATGTAATGTAATGAAATGTATAAAATGTAATAAGTGATACAGTTCTTTGTTTAAAGATTATTCATTTACTATTATATGTTGTTCCGCTGCGAATTGTGAGATTCTGATGTTGTTCTGCTGTTTTCTTTCTGTTCTATTTTCCATTTTCTTCTCTACTTTCTATCTTCTCCTCTCTTCTTCTATTTTTTTTCTTTTTCTTAAACATTGATAATTCGTATTTATGTTCATCTTGAGTTAATCTATGGAGATTAGTGTATATTCAAGGAGTACGGACTTGCGAGTCATCACAACCACTTCGTTCGTCGGAATTTAGCGAAAGTACCAATTCCGTTCAATTCAAAATTTCCAACCAACTATCGAATTAAAAATCATGAAATTAGTGTTAAAATTCGTGATTTCCCATAACGAATTTATTTATGCAATCCAAACTTAAAATTGTGTTTATTTATCTTTGACTCAAATGTATATATTACTGTTATTTTCAAAAAATCGAGATAATATTAATTATAAATTACTTGGATATTTTTATAGTGGTATTACACCAATTCAATCATATTTCATTTTCCAATCAAGGCTATGTTGATATTTTGAATTATTTGAGTGATTCAAACCTGTAAACAATAGAACATACTTATACATACAAATACAGTCACCATACATGCATATCATCTTTATATACATACATGCAATCATCTTCACAACACATTTGCAACTAAACTACTATATAAATCATCACAAGTATCTATGTTTAATAACAGGTTCAAATCGGTTTTTGTTTTAAAAAGATTTATTCACTTTTTTGAAAAGGCAGAGAGCAGGTTCTAAATTTTTATCTAGACAGTGCTTTGATTTTCTTGTTGTTGAAATCCTTTGCATGCCCATAAATCTGTGATTTAAGATGCTGAAACTGATGTTGATCTTCCCTTGATTTCTTCTTTTGATTTATTTTGCTTTTCAGTTTTCAGGTTGAAAAAGAATACAGGCTATGTTTGATTCTTTTTGCAAATGAATTTCAGGTTGAAGAATGTTATAGGTTTTGGTTTTGATTTCTTATGGAAGTGGATTTACAGATTTGTTTTGAATAAGTTTTACAGGTTGATATTTTCTTATTTTAGAATGAAGATAGAAAAGAAAGTAGAAGGGAAGGAAAGCATGTTTATTTATATAAGCTGAATTTTTTTTATATTAAAACAAAAGAAAATTAAAGTTAAAATGACATTTGTTAAATAATTTTAACACTTGTCTTTTGCGATAGTTTATTTACTAACACATGTCACTAATACCTCTTAATGCTTTAACATGTTTTATTTAAGAGATTTTATTATTTATTTATTAAAACGCTAATAAAGTCTTTTGTACTTATTTTAAATGTTAAATGAAAGCTTTTAAATTTTAAGTAAATATACAAGTGTGAAATTTTGTAAACATTTGTTTACAAATAGCTTATATTTTAAAATCAAATAAATGTATTATATGTTTTCCTTTAAATTGTGAAATATGAATTTGTATTTGTATTTATATAAATGTGAATCTAGTAATTTATTTATTTATTACTTATGTTTAAGAACTATTCTAATTTAAGAGATATTTAAAAAAAATTATTTATAACTTTATATATATATATAACCATTTTAAATTTAAGCACTTTTAAAAGAAAACAAAATAAAACTTTGATTAAATCTTATTTAAATTATCACACTTTAAAAATAAATAATTATCTTATATTTTGAAAATATAGAACTAATCTTAAATTGACTTTTGAAAAATATTGAACTTAAAGCAAAGCTTCAAAAAACAATATATATTATAATTTGAAAACATATTTCTCTTATTAAATTTTAACCAAAACTTCCTATTATAATGTATATACGTATACATACATACATATATATATTATCAATAGATTATATTAAATTTCAAAACAACTTCAAATTATAACATATACATACATATATATTACAATTTGAAAATACATCTTTTATTTAAAAGAAAAGATTTTCTATTCACAATATATATACCAAAAATATATATATTATAAATAGAATATAATTTTATTAGCTTTGAAAGATAATTCTTATCCATTATAAATTGTTAAAAAGAAATTGATCAATTTTGCCAGATTAGATATTTATTAACCTTTTAAAAGATTAAATTTACCAATTTAAATTAAAATTATAAAGGAAAATTATCAAATCAATTTAATTATTAATACAGATTAATAAATTGATATTGCCTAAAATTCCGGGTCGTCACATTCCTCCCCCCTTAAAAGAATTTCTTTCCCAAAATTTAAAAGCAAAGATAATTTAATAACCCAACAAAGATTTTAATCTCAAACAGCAAAGCATACCTATCATCTAGTTACTAACAACCATAGCAATCAATCAAGCAAACAAACCAAACTAATTATCCTGACACAAATCAGGATAGATGTAACGACCCGTTAAATTTATGATATTTAATAAATTGAATTAATATAATTTCAAATTTGTTGAGGAATAAATGTAGAGATTGGGTATAGTAGTTGAAATTTAGTGTAAAATTATAAATTTTATGACGATAAATGTGGATAATGCAAATTGTCACAACTTGATTTAAAGTAATTTTGAAGAAACAAATAAATGTTGAATTTGTGAATGTTAGTATAAATATTAACTTAAATGGTGTTCATTAATACAAAGATGTAATTAGTGTAGATAGTAATAATTTATGCCTGTAGTGAAAGGAAAAGAAAACTAATAGAAACATAAAATTTATTTTATGTAAACAAAAGTATAGTTTTGAACAAACTTATGAAAATTGATAGAAACAGTGTTTGTAATCAGTTTGGTTATTTTATATTTGAAAGATAGAGATGTGTAAATACGTTAATGAATTTATAATGGGAAGGAATGGTAGAATGAAATGAATATATATAATAATAAGCAATTGATTCAATTAAGGGAATTAAATTATAATAAATGGTCAATTAATAAATTTAACGTTCTGTGAGAAATCATAATAATTGTGTAAAATCAGTACAAGTTGGAAATGCATAAACCTTAATAAACATTCTAACTTAATAGATTTATGCAAATGTGGGAATTAGTTATAAGCGTGTAATTATGGGTATGATAACAATTAGTATAAAATACCTATATATTGGAAACACATTTGTAAAGCATAATTAATTGAGTTGGTGAATTGGGAATGAATTCAAAGTATATGAACATTTATGTTATATAAATAAGAATTAATGCAGTAGCTAAATTTGTGAAATCTAAATCTATGGAACAAAGGGTGTAAGATCTTTAATGATGGAAATTAACGTTACAGGTAGTGTAAATTCCTTTTTTAATAAGACTATGGGTTATAGTAAAGATTTTTAAATCAAGATTTAGCTACGTGAATAAAAAGAATGAAGGTAATTGAGTTATTGCAATTAAGAAAATTTAAACGTTTATTAATACGTTAAGTAAAACTTAAGTTGGGATTTAAAATATTTGTGTATATTAATTTCATGCATTTGGCTATAATGGATTTAATAATAAAAATGAAACAGTGAAATCAAATGGATATAAAGATTTCAATTATACCTTGAAATTCATATTCACCATAAAAGGTTAATTGGAACCAAAGTAGTTAATATAGGAATCAAGCCTTATTTATCAATTTGGATTTATTGCAATTGTTAATTCCATAAAATAAAGTTAAAGCTAATTCAAATTTAGTTGGACCATTGTTGATATAACTTTAGAAAGCAAGATTTTATTTATAATTTGAATATTAAATCCAACAAAGGGTATTTACTACAAATAAAATAGAATTAAACGTAAAATATTACGTTATTGAATTTAAAATGGAATTTGTAAACAATTGAGTGAATTTAATAAATTTATCAAACTTATAATGTTGAATTCATTAAGATTGGAATTAATAATAGTTAAGAAAAATGAGGGAATAATAATTTGAAATCATAGCAATAGATATTAATGTAAGGTTACCTTAAATAAGTTAAGGCAAATCAATGGAAGGTACCTTTATAATACGATGATTGTGTGTAAAGGAAATGGGAATAAAAGTTTATTAATAATTTGGAATTTAATGTATGGTAAAAAGTTTATTTGCAATCAAATGAGTTGGAATGGAAATCAAATCTATTTATCTAATTGGATTTAAGTGAGAGTATAAGAGTATATGATTTAATAATTGGGTTTTTGCGAATAAAATTTACAATTCCCAATTAATAAGAAAACGCAGAAATTAACACTGCAAAATTGATATACTTATAAATTTTAATTCACATCCAAGCTTGGAAAACCATTTGGGATTGTTTGAATTATATAAGTCACAAAATTTGGCCAATATTAGAAGTTGAAACATAAAAATTGGATTTATAATTTATTTTAATTTATTTAATAAAGATTAAAAATAACCATTTTTTCCACGGACTCGGATTTCGACGAAACCAGTTTCATCGGATCCGTATCGGTGAATTATTATAGGGTTTCAAGTTTCGGATCAATCGGACCTGTCGTTTGATCGTACGGACGCGAAACGCCTTGAAATCAATTTAATTAAAATCAATTTGAAATCAATTTGGAAATTTTGTTTTCAGCATAACTTCTTCATACGATCGAATTTGGACGTGAAACTTTTTCCAACGCGTTCAGAATATTTTAAAATACCTATTTCGATATATGGGTTTACCCAATTTAGTTCCGGGGTCAGAACGGGCTTTTTGGGCCATAGTTTGTTCCGAACGTTAATTTATCCGGTCCATCTACTCTACCTCTAACCCCTCTATATATGCGATCATAAACCCTAGCTTCACCCTATTGTCTATTTGCTGTACGTTCATTTTCTTCAACCTTCTTTCTTCCTCAATGGATACATCTCAGATCCAATTCCAGATCTATCCACAGTTCAAAATCAAAAGTCAAAACTCAAAAATTTCAGAAAATTCCGGAAAAAATATATGTGGTAGTTTTCATCGATACGAATCTACGGGTGATCTCATTTTTTGCAATTGATGCTCAGATCAACGACAAATCGCGGTCAAACCTCCAATTTTCGAAATCCATATGGTCAAATTTGGGCGTTTTTGATTCGGGAAGAGATTGGCGAAATCACTTTCTGGGTTTTGAAGAGGTCGGCACCTGGAGTTGTTTGGTTGTGGTCGCATCGTCCATTGTTGGCTGTGGCAATCGAATTTTGCAAATTAGGGTTCGAAAACCCTAATTAGGGGGCGGCGGCGGCGTCAGCTATAGGGGGCCGCATGGTGGCCATTGGTAGAGGGAAGGACGACTTGGACGATGGCGTGAGTGGTGACGGCCGTAATGGCCTAGGGCGGCCGCGAAGTTTGGTCAAAGGGCGACGAAGATGAGTTCGGCTGGGAAGGGAACGTGCGTGATTCACTGTGCTACCTGGGAAGAAAATGTGAGGTGACGTGGCAGGTTGATTGTGTTCCATTTTCCTTTTTATTTTATAATTTATTCAATCACAATTTTGGTTATAACTTTTGCATACGATATCCGTTTTACAAACGGTTTTTTTTTGTTAGGATCGTATTAAAATTCCGGACTTGATGACGCAGGTTTGGATGAATTCTGAGACGGTCGAATTTTTGGGTTTAAATCGAATTTAAATTCAATTTAAATTCAAAAGGTGAGTGTTTTAACCCACTCACAACTTCTAAAAGTTTTTATGTTTGTTAAATTCATTTTAGATATGAGTAGAAATTTAGTATGACTGTTTGGCATGTTTTATTCATCATATCTGTTAAATCGCATTTATTTAATATAACTGTTCATTTAATTTTATTACTGCATATAGATTTACAGTTATAGTTATTTATTTGCATATAAACTGTTAGTTTAATAGTGTTAAATTTATTTTTGAATATAACTGCCAGTTATTACAGGTCATATATTCTCGGATATATATTGATATTGATTTAGTATTGGTTGATGGTTGCGATTGGATGATGGATGTTGTTGATGAATGAATGTTTATTGCATATCATTAAATTGCAAATTATCATGCATATTTCATTTCTTTCGGGATTGTGGTTTGAAATGATATATAACCGCAAATTTTTATTTTTAAATTGCGGATTGAAATGATAAATATCCGTATCACTTGACCATAGGATAGAAAACTATATACAGGCACCGCGGTCTATATATAAATATTTTAAAGTGATTTCTATGGTTTGGATGGGATACGGTTTATGAAAATTTTAAGTTTTGATATTTTATAAATATTATTCTTCTACATATATACATATGAAGTTAAAATTTTAAATTTAAGCTGTGTATAAACCTGTTGAATAAAATGAATTTTTTTTGAGAAAATGGAATTTGGTGATTTATTTTATATGTTTAAGTTTGGAAATTTTAAGGTATGATATTTATAAATAGATTTTCCAAGATTTACTTAATTAGAATATTTTAGTAAAATTTAAATTTAAGAAAATAGTTAATTTCTAGAAATTGGAGTTTTATTTATAGATTTTATGTAAATATTCAAAACTAAATAATAGAACATTTAATTTGTTGAAAGAATAAATTCCAACTTTAGTTTTGAAATATTAATACTCCAAATGGATATATATATATATATATATATATATATAAATAGAAATTGAAGTGGTTTTGGAACTTGAAAGTGATATTTAAATTTGGTTTAGACTTTAAATAAAGAAGTATATTTGTAAAGCCCTGGAAATAATTTCTTTACAAAGTAACCTTAAAAGTAAACCATTTATTTTATATACTGTTGAATATCCAAACCATTCAAGTTTTAG
The DNA here is from genome assembly GCA_030765085.1 of Allium cepa. Taxonomy (NCBI): domain Eukaryota; kingdom Viridiplantae; phylum Streptophyta; class Magnoliopsida; order Asparagales; family Amaryllidaceae; genus Allium; species Allium cepa. Next base: position 1,015,908,656 of record CM060935.1, read on the forward strand.
AAGTATGGTTTTAAAAGTATGAATTCCGAAATATTATGTTTGAAAATATAATTCAAATGTTTGGTTTCCAGATATTTATATTTTAAACCAGTATGATTTTGGAAAAAGAGTTATATTTGAGATAAAATGATATCATATGATTTTGGGTTTTAAAATGATATCATATTCATAGTTTTTGAAATGGAAATTTTTATTCTGGTTTTTAAGTATAAACTATTTTTAAATGACCGCGGTGTTATAAAAACGATGGGTTGGCAAAGAGACCGGGATCGGATATGGACATACTCTCTGTCGATACCGAAAACCACTTTGACTAACCGTGTACGCGGTGGAGATTCCAGAATGAAGTAGGATGGTGGCGACGTTTCCTGTAAGGTAAATACGTGGACCCAACTCCCATGAGTTGGCATAAGGTGGCTAAAACAGGAGCAATCGACGGGTTAATGAGGTCATTCCTCTGATCGGACACTCCTCTTCGATATTATACTTTGACTTTGGATTGATTTCAGTGGCCACTTCTATTTTTGATTTTGGGGAGTTTGTTCGAGGTGGGCGGTAGCTGCGGCTACGCGTTACCATCGACCCGGAAGCGTAATTGGTATATCTACCCTGGCATTGCCTAGTTGTGCCGTGTCACCTACCCTAGCGCGCCTTATACGATTTTAGCTTTGTACCATACCTATGGAGTGCCCTCTGACGACGCCCAGTACGGGGGAGATTACGGTACTGTGTAGACTATGGGAATATATTCTGTGTTAAGGGCTATATGGGTAACCCCTTAACGCTATTTAAAAGTAAGTTTATTTTACAATTAGACACTAGTATAATAGCGCAATATACTACATAGTAAATAGTTTAACGGATCCTTAGGAGATGTAAATCCCGAGCATCTCTTGAGTTACTGCACTCATATTTATTTCTGTTAATTTAACTCACATAAGATCTTTTAGTTCTGACTCGAGTGTTTTGTCTTTTCAATTCGCTCGGGTCAGTCCGAGCGTTTCAGGATTTGAAGTTTAGCTCTGGAGGACGAAGACGAAGATTTTAATATTACTACCTACTATTTTATTCCACTACACTGTATTCCGCTGCATTGATATTGTTGGTATGTGAACTCTGATATTTAATTGTATAAAGAAGAATCAAATGTTTTGTAAACAGTTTTATAAACTGTATATTTTATTATTATATTTTATCCTTCCGCTGTGAGATTCTATTTGTTTATTTCTTCTCTGTTTTTCTTATTTACCCCATAACAATCCGCCCTTCCGTATGGTTTGAACTGGCACGTGTGTCTGTTTAAATCGTACGAAAAGGCGGGATGTTACAGTTGGTATCCGAGCTTTGGTTTAGCGATAAACCTTGGCTTTGTGGGGTTTGACTCTTTGTTAATAGAGTAGTAATACCCTATGGGAGTCACTGAGCGTATATATATATATATATATATATGTATGAGAGAGCGTACTTGTTAGTGTTATAAAAGATTTTTATATTGTGTTAATCTGTTCCGCTTTGTATTTATAAATTCTGGTTGATGCATGGGACGCTATGTCATCAATAGGGATTTCTAAACACTTAATAGGACAGACCGACATAATATTTGTTTTAATATAGGTGAATGAAAGAATTTTGCCTATTATATTTTCTATATATAAAAATATTTTTATAAAGATATATATATATATATTTGGTTGCTATAGATTGGGTGTTAGAAAATAAAAATATCTATAATAATTGAAGCTAAGTTGAAATTATGATAAATCAAATTGGAGATTTTAGAACTTAAGTCCGGGATTTTTCCAAATATGTTTTCAAAGAATTTATGAAAAATAATGGTTCGGTTTATAAGTATTTTCTTATATAAATATTTCGTATAAATTGGAAGAATTGTTTTAAGAAGATTTTGGAAAAGAATTAAATTCTGTACTTTCCTCTCTGTCGCTGGAAAATAAATTCGGTGATGACGGCCGCGTCATCGACTTTCATTTTCGAGTTTCGAAGGGGAAAGGCCACTGTAGTAAATTCTACTGCAGATTTATTATGAAATTTTCTAAAAAAATTTTCTTTTATTGCTCTAACTATAATTAGAGATATTGAGTTGTAAGAACTTATTTATCTATTATTTGAAAATAAATTGAAATTTAACCCGGTACTTAATTCTAAATTTTTCCGTTAATTAATTGTTTAAAATTTGTTAGTGAAATAAAAGTTAAGTAATAAATGAATTGAAACCTCTAATTGAAATAAGAGAATAATTGCAAAGCTATAAAGATGAATTTGCATACATATGAGACAAAGAGTAATATGGATAAACATTAAATTTAATTAAAAGAATGGAGATTAAACTTGTATAAGTTCAATTGCAATTTCCTTAACATAAATAACTTACCCAAATATTTAAAGTTGAAAGAAAATTTGAAATAAAAAGGTGTATAAATCTCTTTATTAAAATGGAAGAAAATATAGAAAAGGGAGTTTGATAATTTATATCCTATGTTTAAATGTTAAATAAAAAACTTCCACTTATAAGAATGAATGTTAGCAGATTAAGAATTTAAGGGAAATCTTACAAATGAAGAGTAAGGAAAGGAAGATATTCAAAATATTTGTTGTTATTAATGAGAATTATTTTATAAACTTAAGTAATAAAAAGGAAATACAAATATAATAAATTTGGTGATAATTGGAAAATAAAACTTGTAAGAACAAAGAAATCCCTCATAAATGAAGGGAAGAAAATCAAACCACTGAAGTATGAAATAAATGTATAATAAGCTATTTTGGTGTTGATTTGAATTGTTTGGTTGATATATGGTTGTTGGGTAAGGAATTTTGAAGTTGTTGGATGGAGAAATAATCTATCTTTGTTCCATCTAAGAATGTTGAGTAAAGGATGCACTTGATAGTTATTTTACATTTCGTACAATTTCGGAATTTGAACCTAACAACTAATTGTTTGTTTGATTGAATGATTTTGTTTGCGGTGTGTGCTGTTTGTTAAAATGTATGGTTATTGCATTTGATTGGATATGAATGATTGAATCCACTAGAATAGTTCATTTTAAAATAAATATTTAACCTTTTAGGCTTATAAGAAAATACAGGTTATGGAAGCAACTGCTACTGCTTTTGGTTCCGTAATAATAAGCGTATTGCCCGACAAATAGGCACGTTTCCGGATTTCGTATAAAGCGCTATTTTATATATTTTCCCGTGTTGGGATATTATTTGGATAATATGTGTAATATATTTGTATATTTGGATATTATATTTTCTCCAGAGTCCCTCCGTAGAAAGGAGATTTTGCCAAAATTTTCAGGAAATTTTGGACTTAGAATTTTGTGAAAGTATTTTTCCAACTTTAATAATTCAAGTATTAAAGGATATAATGATTATAAAACAAGTATATTTCATTAAAGGAAATTAATCCAGTAAAATATTGTTTATAAGTTAATATTTGAAATAAGATGCACTGTAAATCTTCCTCCTCCCTTCTTTTTCCTTTTCGGGGACGAAAAGTTTTGAGTGGGGGAGATTGTAACGACCCGTTAAATTTATGATATTTAATAAATTGAATTAATATAATTTCAAATTTGTTGAGGAATAAATGTAGAGATTGGGTATAGTAGTTGAAATTTAGTGTAAAATTATAAATTTTATGACGATAAATGTGGATAATGCAAATTGTCACAACTTGATTTAAAGTAATTTTGAAGAAACAAATAAATGTTGAATTTGTGAATGTTAGTATAAATATTAACTTAAATGGTGTTCATTAATACAAAGATGTAATTAGTGTAGATAGTAATAATTTATGCCTGTAGTGAAAGGAAAAGAAAACTAATAGAAACATAAAATTTATTTTATGTAAACAAAAGTATAGTTTTGAACAAACTTATGAAAATTGATAGAAACAGTGTTTGTAATCAGTTTAGTTATTTTATATTTGAAAGATAGAGATGTGTAAATACGTTAATGAATTTATAATGGGAAGGAATGGTAGAATGAAATGAATATATATAATAATAAGCAATTGATTCAATTAAGGGAATTAAATTATAATAAATGGTCAATTAATAAATTTAACGTTCTGTGAGAAATCATAATAATTGTGTAAAATCAGTACAAGTTGGAAATGCATAAACCTTAATAAACATTCTAACTTAATAGATTTATGCAAATGTGGGAATTAGTTATAAGCGCGTAATTATGGGTATGATAACAATTAGTATAAAATACCTATATATTGGAAACACGTTTGTAAAGCATAATTAATTGAGTTGGTGAATTGGGAATGAATTCAAAGTATATGAACATTTATGTTATATAAATAAGAATTAATGCAGTAGCTAAATTTGTGAAATCTAAATCTATGGAACAAAGGGTGTAAGATCTTTAATGATGGAAATTAACGTTACAGGTAGTGTAAATTCCTTTTTTAATAAGACTATGGGTTATAGTAAAGATTTTTAAATCAAGATTTAGCTACGTGAATAAAAAGAATGAAGGTAACTGAGTTATTGCAATTAAGAAAATTTAAACGTTTATTAATACGTTAAGTAAAACTTAAGTTGGGATTTAAAATATTTGTGTATATTAATTTCATGCATTTGGCTATAATGGATTTAATAATAAAAATGAAACAGTGAAATCAAATGGATATAAAGATTTCAATTATACCTTGAAATTCATATTCACCATAAAAGGTTAATTGGAACCAAAGTAGTTAATATAGGAATCAAGCCTTATTTATCAATTTGGATTTATTGCAATAGTTAATTCCATAAAATAAAGTTAAAGCTAATTCAAATTTAGTTGGACCATTGTTGATATAATTTTAGAAAGCAAGATTTTATTTATAATTTGAATATTAAATCCAACAAAGGGTATTTACTACAAATAAAATAGAATTAAACGTAAAATATTACGTTATTGAATTTAAAATGGAATTTGTAAACAATTGAGTGAATTTAATAAATTTATCAAACTTATAATGTTGAATTCATTAAGATTGGAATTAATAATAGTTAAGAAAAATGAGGGAATAATAATTTGAAATCATAGCAATAGATATTAATGTAAGGTTACCTTAAATAAGTTAAGGCAAATCAATGGAAGATACCTTTATAATACGATGATTGTGTGTAAAGGAAATGGGAATAAAAGTTTATTAATAATTTGGAATTTAATGTATGGTAAAAAGTTTATTTGCAATCAAATGAGTTGGAATGGAAATCAAATCTATTTATCTAATTGGATTTAAGTGAGAGTATAAGAGTATATGATTTAATAATTGGGTTTTTGCGAATAAAATTTATAATTCCCAATTAATAAGAAAACGCAGAAATTAACACTGCAAAATTAATATACTTATAAATTTTAATTCACATCCAAGCTTGGAAAACCATTTGGGATTGTTTGAATTATATAAGTCGCAAAATTTGGCCAATATTAGAAGTTGAAACATAACAATTGGATTTATAATTTATTTTAATTTATTTAATAAAGATTAAAAATAGCCATTTTTGCCACGGACTCGGATTTCGACGAAACCAGTTTTATCGGATCCGTATCGGTGAATTATTAAAGGGTTTCAAGTTTCGGATCAATCGGACCTGTCGTTTGATCGTACGGACGCGAAACGCCTTGAAATCAATTTAATTAAAATCAATTTGAAATCAATTTGGAAATTTTGTTTTCAGCATAACTTCTTCATACGATCGAATTTGGACGTGAAACTTTTTCCAACGCGTTCAGAATATTTTAAAATACCTATTTCGATATATGGGTTTACCCAATTTAGTTCCGGGGTCAGAACGGGCTTTTTGGGCCATAGTTTGTTCCGAACGTTAATTTATCCGGTCCATCTACTCTACCTCTAACCCCTCTATATATGCGATCATAAACCCTAACTTCACCCTATTGTCTATTTGCTGTACGTTCATTTTCTTCAACCTTCTTTCTTCCTCAATGGATACATCTCAGATCCAATTCCAGATCTATCCACAGTTCAAAATCAAAAGTCAAAACTCAAAAATTTCAGAAAATTCCAGAAAAAATATATGTGGTAGTTTTCATCGATACGAATCTACGGGTGATCTCAGTTTTTGCAATTGATGCTCAGATCAACGACAAATCGCGGTCAAACCTTCAATTTTCGAAATCCATACGGTCAAATTTGGGCGTTTTTGATTCGGGAAGAGATTGGCGAAATCACTTTCTGGGTTTTAAAGAGGTCGGCACCTGGAGTTGTTTGGTTGTGGTCGCATCGTCCATTGTTGGCTGTGGCAATCGAATTTTACAAATTAGGGTTTGAAAACCCTAATTAGGGGGCGGCGGCGGCGTCAGCTATAGGGGGCCGCATGGTGGCCATTGGTAGAGGGAAGGACGACTTGGACGATGGCGTGAGTGGTGACGGCCGTAATGGCCTAGGGCGGCCGCGAAGTTTGGTCAAAGGGCGACGAAGATGGGTTCGGCTGGGAAGGGAACGTGCGTGATTCACTGTGCTACCTGGGAAGAAAATGTGAGGTGACGTGGCAGGTTGATTGTGTTCCATTTTCCTTTTTATTTTATAATTTATTCAATCACAATTTTGGTTATAACTTTTGCATACGATATCCATTTTACAAACGGTTTTTTTTTGTTAGGATCGTATTAAAATTCCGGACTTGATGACGCAGGTTTGGACGAATTCTGAGACGGGCGAATTTTTGGGTTTAAATCGAATTTAAATTCGATTTAAATTCAAAAGGTGAGTGTTTTAACCCACTCACAACTTCTAAAAGTTTTTATGTTTGTTAAATTCATTTTAGATATGAGTAGAAATTTAGTATGACTGTTTGGCATGTTTTATTCATCATATCTGTTAAATCGCATTTATTTAATATAACTGTTCATTTAATTTTATTACTGCATATAGATTTACAGTTATAGTTATTTATTTGCATATAAACTGTTAGTTTAATAGTGTTAAATTTATTTTTGAATATAACTGCCAGTTATTACAGGTCATATATTCTCGGATATATATTGATATTGATTTAGTATTGGTTGATGGTTGCGATTGGATGATGGATGTTGTTGATGAATGAATGTTTATTGCATATCATTAAATTGCAAATTATCATGCATATTTCATTTCTTTCGGGATTGTGGTTTGAAATGATATATAACCGCAAATTTTTATTTTTAAATTGCGGATTGAAATGATAAATATCCGTATCACCTGACCATAGGATAGAAAACTATATACAGGCACCGCGGTCTATATATAAATATTTTAAAGTGATTTCTATGGTTTGGATGGGATACGGTTTATGAAAATTTTAAGTTTTGATATTTTATAAATATTATTCTTCTACATATATACATATGAAGTTAAAATTTTAAATTTAAGCTGTGTATAAACCTCTTGAATAAAATGAATTTTTTTTGAGAAAATGGTTATTTTATATGCTTAAGTTTGGAAATTTTAAGGTATGATATTTATAAATAGATTTTCCAAGATTTACTTAATTAGAATATTTTAGTAAAATTTAAATTTAAGAAAATAGTTAATTTCTAGAAATTGGAGTTTTATTTATAGATTTTATGTAAATATTCAAAACTAAATAATAGAACATTTAATTTGTTGAAAGAATAAATTCCAACTTTAGTTTTGAAATATTAATACTCCAAATGGATATATATATATATAAATAGAAATTGAAGTGGTTTTGGAACTTGAAAGTGATATTTAAATTTGGTTTAGACTTTAAATAAAGAAGTATATTTGTAAAGCCCTGGAAATAATTTCTTTACAAAGTAACCTTAAAAGTAAACCATTTATTTTATATACTGTTGAATATCCAAACCATTCAAGTTTTAGAAGTATGGTTTTAAAAGTATGAATTCCGAAATATTATGTTTGAAAATATAATTCAAATGTTTGGTTTCCAGATATTTATATTTTAAACCAGTATGATTTTGGAAAAAGAGTTATATTTGAGATAAAATGATATCATATGATTTTGGGTTTTAAAATGATATCATATTCATAGTTTTTGAAATGGAAATTTTTATTCTGGTTTTTAAGTATAAACTATTTTTAAATGACCGCGTTGTTATAATAACGATGGGTTGGCAAAGAGACCGGGATCGGATATGGACATACTCTCTGTCGATACCGAAAACCACTTTGACTAACCGTGTACGTGATGGAGATTCCAGAATGAAGTAGGATGGTGGCGATGTTTCCTGTAAGGTAAATACGTGGACCCAACTCCCATGAGTTGGCATAAGGTGGCTAAAACAGGAGCGATCGACGGGTTAATGAGGTCATTCCTCTGATCGGACACTCCTCTTCGATATTATACTTTGACTTTGAATTGATTTCAGTGGCCACTTCTATTTTTGATTTTGGAGGAGTTTGTTCGAGGTGGGCGGTAGCTGCGGCTACGCGTTACCATCGACCCGGAAGCGTAATTGGTATATCTACCCTGGCATTGCCTAGTTGTGCCGTGTCACCTACCCTAGCGCGCCTTATACGATTTTAGCTTTGTACCATACCTATGGAGTGCCCTCTGACGACGCCCAGTACGGGGGAGATTACGGTACTGTATAGACTATGGGAATATATTCTGTGTTAAGGGCTATATGGGTAACCCCTTAACGCTATTTAAAAGTAAGTTTATTTTACAATTAGACACTAGTATAATAGCGCAATATACTACATAGTAAATAGTTTAACGGATCCTTAGGAGATGTAAATCCCGAGCATCTCTTGAGTTACTGCACTCATATTTATTTCTGTTAATTTAACTCACATAAGATCTTTTAGTTCTGACTCGAGTGTTTTGTCTTTTCAATTCGCTCGGGTCAGTCCGAGCGTTTCAGGATTTGAAGTTTAGCTCTGGAGGACGAAGACGAAGATTTTAATATTACTACCTACTATTTTATTCCACTACACTGTATTCCGCTGCATTGATATTGTTGGCATGTGAACTCTGATATTTAATTGTATAAAGAAGAATCAAATGTTCTGTAAACAGTTTTATAAACTGTATATTTTATTATTATATTTTATCCTTCCGATGTGAGATTCTATTTGTTTATTTCTTCTCTGTTTTTCTTATTTACCCCATAACAATCCGCCCTTCCGTATGGTTTGAACTGGCACGTGTGTCTGTTTAAATCGTACGAAAAGGCGGGATGTTACAATAGATCTTCTAATACTATCTAGAGTTTCCCAAGTATAAATCACTGGGAGACTCGCTCTACGAAAGCTAAACTAACTACACCACTATAATCCAGAGCTCCTCTCTTCTCTAGATCCACTAATCTGAACAAAACATCAGACTATAGTCAAGTCTAGCACAACTTCCAAAATCCAACTGAACTGCAGGTTCTACAATCAACGATGAATCATACGCGTACTCCCTCAGAGATACGTGAAATACAATGAATCCCAGCTATCCAAACTGGCACTCAATCTTATAGGCAAAAGAACTTATCTTATCAAAACACAGATAAGGAATCAAAGATACCTTAGAGCTAGCCTTCCAATCTTATCCAATTACTGATCTCTTAACCATAGAAATCTTAACAACATGAAGTCTCCAACTTCGAATTCCAAACTCTTTATCTCATATCTGCATAACTCAACAGATAATCCTGGGCTGCCAATCTTCTTGATCAGCTCAACTTATGCTGATGTTTCTAGAAACAACTAGACCAAAACAAACCAGTTTCTGGATCCTATTCAACAAAATGGTCTCCCAAGATCCGCCGAAATCCAGAACACAAGCTCTACTTCCCAAGCAATAGCAAACCGAACTTACTTCCTTCCTCGCACAGCTGCTACATCGCTTTCGCTGCACAACTCTAATTCTTAAATAGATGAGAATACAGCTGATGAACATGAGTACAAATTTATCCAATATATCCGGAAACTTTGTTCATCAAATTCATAAAATCTTAGTGACTCATCTGACTCGGTCACACATCCTTATAACAGAATCCAACCCAAAAACTAGATCTGACCAATCCAAATTCCAAAAATTCCTGAGCATCTACACCAACTCTTCCTTTTACAAAAACCATCCTACTACCAGGGTAACTACCAGTATCGCTTCTGGAACCAAATCAATATGGAACTCAACTCCAGATGCAGGAAAACTTCTGATTACTTCAGTAGCTCCTACTTCCACATGAGAACCCTCAATCTCAACAAAAGATTGCCCAAGATGAACTTCCCAAATTAATCGCAAGTCACTTTTGCGATCCAACCTAGTTAGGATTCCAAAGAAACTGTCCTCTCTCTACCAACTAGAGCAGTCTTAAGCTTTTCCAAACAACATTAACCCTTTAAGAAAGCATTCACCATCTGCTCGGACTGCGGAAAGAAGAACCACAAGGATTCCTGAGCCATCGGAGAAACAGGCCGCACCGCTGCTTCCAAACTCTACCTCCAGGACACTACTATGCCAGATGTCCTTCTTATTGGCACACAAACACCTTCGAGCTGAAACCGCTACCACAGCTAACCAAAGACTTCTGATCCAAAGTCCCCTCGAACCCCAAAATCATCAGCTAACTTCTCGCATGACTCCACGAGATGGACAGACATCCCAAAAGAAACTCGGCTCCAAACCAAGCATCAAAATCTCGCTCTCCTTAAGAGATGACAAATGAGATCATGCCGAAGAGAAGCAACTCATAGACCTTAGTCTCATATTCCAAAACAGCCAACCTCCTTGCTAGAGATCCAGATAACTTCTACATAGACGAGTCTTCCCTACGGCAGGTAAAGACTGCTCCTTAACCACTTCTAAAACTACTTCAATAGAAAAATCTTCGGAAATACCCATGGATACTACATCTCACCTCACAGTTGTCAAGATAGCATCACTTGCTTCTGCACTTTCGACAGATCCAAACTTTATAAAATCCGCTCACTCGAGCGTAATCAAACTTATACTTCAAAGATGGACTTCGAATCTTTAAAAGATTTCCTTCGAAAATCTGAGAAATTCTTACTCCAAGCTACAAAGCTCACTCGAGACGGTATTGGGTCTACAGTCTCGACAGATACACATCCAATCTCAAACATATGGACCTCTTCCATTAGTGGTAGTCGTGTTACACACACACCACTGCTCCATCTACCTCTAAAATTTATGTTGGAAAACCCGAACAGGTAACCCAGCAAATCAGGTAGATATAGATATATAAATATATATAAAAATTACAAGTACGCTCTCTCAAGAAAGACTCCACTCAAGATCCTAGGTATTCACTCAACCTAATGCTCTGATACCAGCTGTCACGACCTGTCTTCAATCTAACAGAAAGATGCATCATGATTTAAGAAAGAAAGGGATAGAAGAAGAAAAGATAGGAAAAGAAGAAACTCAACAACATCAGATACTCACAGTGGAACGAATGAAATATAATATATCACAAAAATATTACATAATATCATATAAATCAGAGTTACACAACCTATACAACACATATTAGACAGTTATAAATATGTGTCTAACTATACAACTCAAGATATCACAAGATACAGACAAAACATAATCACAGTGGAACCATAATATATCTATACGCGGAAGCCTCCTGCTCCAAATCTCCTCCAGAATTCGTCAAGCTAACCTGAATCCCTTGACTACTCATACATAATATGAGTACCCAAGAGTTTAATAAAACAGAAAATAAACACTCGGGTCAGACAGGGGTCTGGTGTGAGTAAACGGTTTAAAATTGCTTAACTTTAGAAAATCCTTTGAAAAGAAAAGGTATCACGTAAGACTTCCCACACATAAACATGGAAAAGTTTTTACCTTACGCTAACCAAAACATTTAATAGGAAATCAAGTGAAATTACAATAGTGTCTAGGGTTTTCAAGTAAATAAGAAATAGCCGAAATTGTTACATGATTAAATTCCAGTACTAGCCACAAAAGTGGGTAATACAAATCAAAACCGTAGGGTCTCGTAGGAAGAATGGGTTTTGATCAATGCACCGCCCGTCACAGTACGTGGCCTAAATCACCGTACCGAGGATTACTCCCAATCCCCTGCAACACAAGGCCGGAACCATCCCTTACTGGACAGTCCCGAACAAGACCACCGCGTGGTTGGCGCGACCAACCACACACTAAGCAGAAATAGAAAGGGACCTCTAGACAGGGGTAAATCTCGTTCTACTTGGGAATGACCCTCCTAACCTTGCTGCACCTCCCATGTTTTAGCCATTCCCGGTTGATGAGGCTTGAGACTGCGATTACCTTTATAGGACACATCTATCTTAGAGTGCTCATCGCCTATGTGACGATGTTCTGAAAGCATTCAATCCATACAAGTTCGTTCCGGGTTCGAATGAAATCGAAAGCACTATCTCATTGCACTCATTTTGGAATCACCCTCAGAGTCAACGACCATAGCCCTTGCACCCTAAATCACCATCTCGAACCTGAAAGTACTATCCCCGTTAACTCATCTTGGAATCACCCTCAGAGTTTATAACGACGAATAGTTCTTACACCTTGAGTCTTCACTTGAACTCCACTTGGATTCACAACCTAACGTATAATTTGGATCGATGTGGTTTTCGGATATCCAAATATGGAAACCCGATCCCGGTCTCACTGAAATCCAAACGCCATTTTAATGTCCAAGTTGTTTAAGGGTTTAGACAATTAACTTATATTCAGAATAATAAAACAGATAGATGAATCGCATTATCACAATAGATAATTCATATCAACCAATTATCTCACAAAGCAGCACATATCACTTATCAGAGATATCACAACCAAATCATCCAATATCAATCATGCAATATCAACCAATCATCCATAAGTAGGTTTGATTAACTCTTAATCAATTGGATTACCTTAATCCTTCTTTATTGATGATTTACAAATTAATTTATTAATCATCTCTTAATGATCTTCCTTAATTAATCTCCCTTGATTAATTATTCTTTAATTACATTCAAGTAATTAGCCTTTAATTCTTTAATTAATTCCATAAATTAATTATCCTTAACCATATACAGTAATTAACCTTTAATTACTATCATTAATTACAATAATTAATGATCCTTCATTTACTTCCATTAATTAATTAACTATAATTAATTGCATTAATCCTTAATTAATTACAATTAATTAATCATACTTTAATTAATCACTTTTATTAATCAACCCTGATTAATTTCATTAATTACATTAATTAATGATCCTTATTAATTAATTAACCCTTTAATTAATTAAATAACTATTTTATAATTAACCATCTCATTAATTAGTCTTAATTAATCATAAACAGTAATTAACAACTTGTAATTACTTATCTTAATTAATTAACTTCTAAATTAATTATATTAACCCTTGGATTTAATTAATCTTTAATTTCTTCATTAAGTAATTATTAATCAATTAAATTAATCAATAATCCTTAATTCATTACTTTACTAATTAATTACATTTTAATTAATTACATTTAGTAATAAATCTTAAATTAATCACATTAATTAATTAATCAATCAAATTAACTAAGTAATTAACCCTTAATTACTTCCATTAAGTAATTATCCTCTAATTACTTTCATTAGTTAATTATTCTCTTAATTAATTACCTTAAAAAGTAATTAATCCCATCATTAATTAACCTTAATTCTTTAATTAATTAATTACTCTTTAATTAATTGCCTTCAAATTAATTATATTTAATTAATCTTTTGATTAGTAAAATCAAGTGATTAGCCCTTAATCGCTTCACTCAATTACTTCCATAAGTAATTTACTCTTTCTAATTACTTTAAGTAATTATCCATTAATTACTTCATTAAGTAATTTTACTCAATTAATTATAAAGTGATTATCTTAAATTAATTAGGCTAATTAATAAATCTAAAATTAATTACATTAATTAATTAACTAATTAACCATTACTTAATTTCTTAATTAATTCATTAACTATCCACTAATTACTTTATTAAGTAATTATTCTTAATTACAAATTGTAATTAACCTTAAATTTATTTTATTAATTAATTATTCTTAATTAATCTCTACTTAACTAATTAAGAATAAACTTGCATTTATATTAAATATTTACTCAAATCATTTACCTCATTAAAACCAATTTAAAAATCAATTTGAAATATGATTTTACTTTTAAAATAAAACAATTCAAACACTTAATTTTAATATACTCAAATCTTTGAAAACCCTATTCAATCATATTTAATTGAATTAAACAAATATTAATCTTCGAAAACTCAATTATCATATTCTTTTATCTTATTTATTTAAAATATAAATTTGAAAACTTAGTTTTTAAAACATTATTTAAAATTGAAAACACTTCCTTTAAATTAGAATTCAAAATTTAATTAAGTTAATTACTTTCAAAAGCACTTATCTTAAACCTTTTAAATTTGAAATTAAATTCAATTAACACTTTTTGATAGTTTGATTAATATTTACTTCAAAGAACAAGTTTTAACTTTGAAAATTTATTTCCTTTTGTAAAAACTTAAGCTTTGATTAGTATATGTAAATCGTCCCGGGTTAAACCTGAAACGAACACTACAAAAACACGAGTTATCCTCGGGTCAAACACCAACACAAACGCTTCGAGACTAACCCTACACTAGAACGCACCAAAATCCGAGGTACTCGTTCTTCCTAAAACAAAACCTTCACCTGTCCCAAACCGTGCACCATGCACGTGCACCGGCCACTCTGGCCAACGACGAACGGCGCGACAATCCCTAACAACCCCACGAACCCATGCGAACACGAATACAAACCAGATCGTACTAAAATCCAACGCAATAAAATCGAGCTAAAACTCGACACTGCTGACTCCACAATGGCCAGATATCCTTACCATTCCGACGCCTCAGACCTAGAGATCGCCGACCATCATTACCGAAGCTTCATCATACTCTCCAGCTCGTATTCCCACGAACGTGAACCACTCCGATCCCCAATGGCCATCACCATTGCTCAGCGAACCACCTTGCTCATAAACGTCTACTGAACCCTAATACCGCTAATTCCGACCACCATGTCGCATGATAAATCAAGCGACTATTTTTCCACTGATCCCTGATCCACCCTCCTCCTCCAGACCAAAGCACATGGCCAACCACCACTTCGTTCGCAGGAATTTGGCGAAAGTACCAATTCTATTCAATTCAAAATTTCCAACCAACTATCGAATTAAAAATCATGAAATTAGTGTTGAAATTCGTGATTTCCCATCACGAATTCATTCATGCAATCCAAATTTAAAATTGAGTTTATTGATTTTTGACTCAAATGTATATATTACTGCTGTAACATCCCGCCTTTTTGCATGATTTAAATCGAAACACATGCCAATTCAAACCATACGCAAGGGCAGATTGTTATGGCGTAAATAAGAGAAAAAAGAAGGAAAAAAACAAAACCGATTTTCACAGCGGAAGGATAAAATATAATAATCAAATATACAATTCATGAAGCTGTTTTACAAAAACATTTGATTATATTTACATAATACATATCAGAGTTACACATACCAATAACAATGCAACAGAACAGTATGAGTGTAGTGCAATAGAATAAATAATAATAATACGAATCTTCGTCTTCGTCCTCCAAAGTTAAATCTTCAAATCCTGAAATGTTAGGACTGACCCGAGCGAATTGAAAAGACAAAACACTCGAGTCAGAACTAAAAGATCTTATGTGAGTTAAATTAACAGAAATAAATATGAAAGCAGTAACTCAAAAGATTCTCGGGATTCACATCTCTTAAGGATCTGTTAAACTATTTACTATGTAGTATATTTCCCTATTATAATAGTGTCTAATTGTAAAATAAACATACTTTTTCTTTCCATTAAGGGGTTACCTATATAGCCCTTAACACGTGTCCCAGTAGTCCATCCAATATCATAGTCTCTCCTGATCGGGAAGCCACCAAAGGATACCACACGGGCTACGGGAGAAATCCAAACTCGTACAAGGCTCGGTATGGTAGGTGACACGGCACAACTAGGCAATGCCAGGGTAGATATACCAATTGCTATCCGGGCTGGTGGTAACGCGTAGCTGCTACTACCGCCCACCTCGAACTACACCCCAAATCAAAAATAAAAGTGGCCATCGAATAAAATCCAAAAGTCCGAGTATAATATCGAAGGAGTGCGTTCGATCAGAGAAATGACCTCATTGGCCCTAGAATCGCTCCTGTTTTAGCCACCTTATGCCAACTCACGGGAGTCGGGTCCATATATTTACCTCATAGGAAACTCCGCCGCCAACCTACTTCATTCTGGAATCTCCACCGCGCACACGGTTGTTAAAGTGGTTTCGGATTTGGCAGAGAGTATGACAACTTCCGATCCCGGTCTCTTCAACAACCAAACGTTATTATAACACCGCGGTCTTTAAAAATAGTTTATACTTTAAAACTAGAATATAATTATCCATTTCAAAATCCATAAATACGATATCATTTCCATTTCCAAAACAATTCATTCTGATATTATTTTTATAAAACCCAAATCAATGATATCATTTTTTTCAAATATATTTCTTTTCCACAATCATATTGCTTTAAAATTTATAATAATTGGAAACCAACCATTTGGATTATAACTTTCAACCATAATACTTCGAAAATTCATAGTTTTGAAACCATAACTTCTAAAACTTGGATGGTTTGGATATTCAAACGGTATATAGAATAAAATAGTTTGCATTTAAAGTTTCTTTATAAAATAAAATAATTTCCGCGACTTATAACTTATTTTATTTAAAGTCAAAATCCATAGATTTAAAAATCGCTTTCAGTTTCAATAACCACTTCAGTTTCAATATATTTCTAACTTTGAATATTGAACAATTAGAACTATGGTTGGAAATTTCTATTCAACGATTTAAAGTCCAATTATTTAGTTTGAAATAATTGCATAATAAGCCCGTAATCATTTAAGTAAAACTCCAATTACTTAAAAAAGAAATTTCCTTCAATTTATTTATACTAGAAATATTTATTTAATTCACCTTGAATAAAATTCAGTTATAAATATCATACCCTTTTTAAAATTTCAAGTTAATAAATTTTACATCAACTTATGAAGTTAAATTCTTAATTAAGCTCAATTCCAAATAAATTTTCCAATTTAACTCCCAATCTTAATTGATTTAAATCATTTAAAAATTATATATATTTTCAGTATCTTAACATGTACTTAACCATATAAAATAATCAAACTTTATTATTCAACTTATTTATTTTATTTAACAAATCCATACATAGCTTAAAATTCAAAACTTTAACTATAGATGTATATATAAAATAAGATGTTATAAAACATCAAAATTTATATTTATTAACCGTACCCTATCCACACCATAGAAAAATCATTTCAAAATAATTTTATATATCTTCCGCGGTGCCTGTATATAATTTTCTATTCTATGGTCAAGTGATACAGATATTTATCATTTCAATCCGCAATTTAAAAATAAAAATTACGGTTATATATCATTTCAAACCGCAATCCCGAATGAAATGAAAATGCATAATAACTTGCAGTTTATACAATATAAAATATAGCAACCATTCATCCAAATATAAATCATCAACCATTTATTACAATCATCATCCAATTTAAACAAACATCAATATATAACATATAAAATATAACAGGTAATAAATAACAGGTATTAACTAACAGTTTATATTCAATAATGAATGTAATAACTGTTTAACTAATAGTTCATATGCAAATAAATAAATTTAACTGTCAAATTATATGCAAAAATAAAATTAATTAACAATAAAATTAAATGGATGCGATTTAACCGAGGTGATGAATAAAACATGCCAAACAGTCATAAATAAATTTCTACTCATATCTTAAGTCAATTTAACAGACATAGGAAATTTTAGAATTTGTGAGTGGGTTAAAACACTCACCTTTTGAATTTAAATCCAATTTAAACCCGAAAATTGGACAGTCTCCAAATTTGGCCAGACCAGCATCAACAGATCCGGAACTCCAATACGATCCTAACAAAAAAATCGCGCGTAAATTGGATATCTTATGCGCGAGATATAGCGACAAATGCGATTGAATTCAATTAAAATAAAATAAAATAAAAGAACACATTACCACTTCAATCCTCGTCATCCCATCCTTTATCTCATGCTACAGTACAATGCGTTCATCTTCCTACACGCGCCTCGTCCAGATTTGAACCCATACGCACGCAACTTTGACCGTCAATCTCTCACAACTCCGGCTACCTGACTTCACGCGACTACCACCATTCTCCTCGTCTAGGCGAGGCGCACCCATCAGCGCCACCCACATCACCTCCGGTTGCCATATGCGCCGCGCCGCCAGCCTATGCCAAAACCCTAAATCGAAAACCCCCCTCAATCTAACCGTCAAATCGACACAACAATCATATAGATGAGACCCCCATGGCTTCCTCTCCAAAACCCAGAAACCGTTTCTCGATCTGACGAAATTTATTGCGGCGATGATGAACGGCCGAAACTAAACTCTCAATTTCTGGTCAAACCACAACCTGAATCGAAAAACGAATTACACCGTTGAATTTTGCTCGTCGAGAGAAATAACATATATTTTTTTGAGATTTTTCCGAGGACTTTGAATTTTTAGCTTTTGATTTGATTTGGCAATTGTGTTTGGATCTAAGATTTGCATCCATCGAGGAAGAGAAAGAGTTGAGGAAATGAACGCACAAACAAATGAGAATAGATGGAGGCTAGGGTTTATAACTGGGTTTATACAGGTAGGTTAGAAATAGAGTAGATGGATCGGGTTAATAGATATACGTGTTACCTCTAACGTGGCCCAAAAAGCCCGTTCTGACCCCGAAACGAAATTGGGTAAACCCATATATCCAAATAGGTGTTTTGAAATATTCTGAACACGATGGAAAAAGTTTCACGTCCAAATTCCATCATACAAAGAAGTTATGCTGAAAACAATATTTCCAAATTGATTACAAATTGATTTCAATTATATCGATTTCGAGACGTTTCGCGTTCGTACGATCAAACGACAAGTCCGATCACTACGAAACTTGAAACTCGACAATAATTCACTGTTACGGATTCGATAAAACTTTTTTCGTCGAAATCTGAGTCAGTGACCAAAATGGCTATTTTTATATTAATTAATAAATTAAGAATTAGTAAATAAATCCAATTTTTATATTTCAGTTTTAGAATTGGAAATTTTTGTCACTTAATAATTCTCAAACACTTAAAATGATTCAACAAATTTTTAAATGTCAATTTATTAAAGATTAAATCAATATAAATCTTCGATTTCATAAAATTCAAAATTATAGATAAATTTTCAAAATTTCCTTTTAATTGAATTAAACTATATTTATTCCATTCATTAATTTAAAATATAAGGGTTTACCATTGGATTTAAAATTATCACATAAATATTTCCAGTTTTCAACTTAATTTTTAAATTAACGTAATAATTACATATTTGATTTTTATTCATTTGCAATAAATCCACCTATTATAAATTTAATAAATTAACTCACGATAAAAATTCAAATTCTACAATTCATAAATTTAATCACCTTGATTTACTTATAAATTTATACTTCCTTAAACAAATTCTCATCTCAAATTTTAAATGTAAATTATTTCACCAATTTTAGCATTTATTCCAGTTTAAACTAACCTCTTTATTATAAATTGAATCCAATTTATTTTAAATAAGTTCCCAATGGATTATATTCAATTTCAACATTTTACTTACACTTAAGTTTAGATTATAATTGATTTATAACGTATTACTTCCCTAGTTATTACTTTACATCTTCCCGTATTTATTTCACAATAAATCATAATTATTAAAGCAATGCTTATAATAAATACGACCCTATAATTACTCACATTTAAATGAACGTTATTTCATTTCATTAGCGTAACATTCATTTATTTTATTATCACTTATTACAATTTCTAATTCCATTAACAAATAAGCAGGTAATTTATAATATATGTTACAAATTTTGAATTAATCATTATTCATTATTGCTGAATTTAATTTAGCATTACTTACCTTGCATTAACATTGTTACTTAAAATCCCTATCCAATTGCAATTAATATTCTAATGAATACATTTACTCTTTCCGTTGTGTTATTAATTATCAACAAAGAAACGTTTATTAATTTCAACAACATTGTAATTACTAATTACCTACATTGATTGTACACGTTTTCCATTATTATCATTCATTAGAATTCTATTGAACTTTCCATTTTTTTTTGGTAATAACTTATATACTATACTTTTTCATATAAATGGACAAGGTTCCAATAAATAGGATTTATTCAATTCACTCCCTTTAAATTAGGTCCATTACAATCAATGTAATGTTTCATCAAATACCAATTGACCCAATTATTTCATTTATACTAAGTCATATCATCTAAAGTAATTTATCAAATTTAAATGTTCATTCAAGTTTATAGATTATTACTTGCGTTAACAAAATTCCTTAATCTATTCCAATTACTGTTAACAATGTTTTAATACATTAAATCAATTTAATATTTTCCTTTAATTTCTCATATTCAATTTATATACAGGTAAAAATCTTTTCGCTACTTAAACTCATTTGAATTAAATTCGAATTTCTATAAATAGGTTTTAATTACCATTGCTATAGTTTAATTTAGCGTTCATTCCAATATTAATTTATAAAGTTTTTTTTTCTTTTTTTTTCATCATTTGTACTAAATTAAACTACAAAAGTTTTATTTTATTAACAAATTTAATTGTCGAAATTTACGGGTCCTTACTGTAACGCTTCATTTTTTCGTTGCCGAAAAAAACGAATAGTTATGGGTTTTAAAAAGAAAAGAAAAGAAAGAAGAAGAGAAAAAGATAGAAATTAGGGAGGAGAGAAGAAGATAGGAAATTTTTTTAGAAAACAGAGAATTAGAAAAACAGAAGATAGAAAATTTTAAAAATAGAACGGACAGAAAATAGAATATAGAGGAAAAAGAAAAACAGAAGAAAATAGGACGGAATAGAAAGGAAACAACAGAACAACAACAGAATCTCACAATTCGCAGCGGAACAACATATAATAATAAATGAATAATCTTTAAACAAAGAACTATATCAGTTATTACATTTCATTTCATTTCATTACATCATATCATCAGAGTGTACAACAACGTACAACATAAACAGTGCAGCGGAAAAAGAAATACTATATAAACTAGTAATACGCCATGCCATCCAGCTTGCCTCCAGCAACTCCAGAATATCCAGAATATCCTGATAAACCTAACTCTTAACTGCCCGTGTGGAAATTTGTGGGCACCCAGAGTTTAGGAAGGAAAACAATAAACTCCGAGTCAGTCATGTGACTGGTGTGAGAACTCAAAACAGTTTATTTACTTTAAAAATCAAAATCGAAGAATATTTTTAGATCAATTCGCAATGCTTTTAAAAAGTGAGACTACCATAAGGCCTCCCGCACACACACACAATGCAAACGCAGAATCGGAGGAGATTTCTCCTTATGATAGTCAAAGATGCTTGATACGCATTTAAAATAACATTTGATATTATTACTAGTGCATAATGTATAACAAATCCTTTCGAAAGTAGAATATAAATCTTAGCCAACATACGACCATTATCGTATGCCTACTATAGCTAACTATGTTCAATAGCAGGTTACCGCCACATTCCATAGCAGGTTATACAACTAAAACCGTACAAGTCACGTATTGTTTCTTTGGATTTCCAACGAATGATCAGGCCAAGGAACTTCCCATTGCCACTGAGAATGCCTCTGGAAAGACATCCCCGAGAACCAAACCGGATCTCTGCCAACACAAGGCCGGGTTACCCCTAACTGGGTAACTACTGACACGAGCACGCCATTCCCCGGTCCTTTAGGACCTTTTCAACCGAGCGCTCGATATCCAACATCACACCATAATAAATAGAGTGTTTTCAACATGAGTAAGTATCTGGGCTCCATACCATGATACCACCCCTTTCCAGAAGGAAATGCACATACCCTAAGGGGAGCTACAGCAACCCCTAATAACCTTGCCGCATCTTTCCTGTTTTGACCATTTCCGGGATGTGAGGCTCGACGAAGTCACGTCCACAAAAACACACTTTGTACAAAAAGCCGTGCTTTGGGTCAACAAATGATCAACACAATGATCACTAAGATAGACGATCAAATAAATGATCCTATCACAAATAATCAACACAATGATCATTTCAGCATCACTCAGCATGTCACATTACCAAAATGGGATATATCGCTGATAACTTCAACTATATAACCTTTGAGCTCGTACGTCTCAAAGAAGGGTGTTAAGCAAAGAATAAATTCTCCGCCACCAACAGAAATATATTTGAAAGAAATCGGCTTTATATCTCAAATTGTAATGTCAGGCATACAATCCATACAAGTCTGTTCCGGGATCGAACAGAACCGAAGGCACTTACAAAGAAGTCCTTGCAAATCCGGATATTCACAATCCCGATCGGATTTCCCATCACTTATGGAATCTCTATACCAGGTGCGACCCAGTGCAGAGACAATCGATAGGTCATCCTATCACTCTTGCAAATACCGGTCTTCAACACCGATCTTCAAATGCAATTCACAACGACGTATCACATATTCGGAGTGGGTTATACGACCCCATGGTCCTTTCCCGGTTAACCCGAATAGTGAGCGCTTATTCAAAAATAAGTGTGCATTCAAATTCAATCAATTCACATCAAATACCCATTCAAAGGGAAATACTGATAGTCGGCTATTGAACTATCAATGGATATGCATACATCACCAGATTCCAAATAATTTTCCAAATTATTTATTTTCCAAAATATCTTTACAAGATATATATATATAATTTCAACACTTCAAAAATAAATCAATATTTATTTTTAACAAGTTCCACTTTCACATATAAATTCCATAATGAATTTATATTTCAAAATATCATGCATATACAATTTCAACTATCCATTTCAATTTATCTTCAAAAAGATAAATTCTCAAAATATTCACTTTATATCGGAAAACAATTCTATACTTATTTATTTATAAGTAATTCACAAATCTCTTTTATTTTCAACACTTAGAAAATATTCAATATACTTAAATCGAATTAAGTATATATTTCATTATATTAAGAAAATCCTTTCTTAAACATACCTACTTGGGCTAAAACGAATGTTACGTAAAACATCGTTACGACAACCCAAAATCACTAGTATAGGGATTCGAAATTTAAAATAGATATATAAATCCCAATACTATTCAAAACATTTCCTTTCGGAAATCATTTACTATAACAACAGTGTTATAGTCCACTATTTCCTTTTATTTCTCGAAAACGTCTATTTCAACAATCAATGTTGAAATCTATGGTTTCGAATCTCAACACATTTTAAAACATCGTTAGATCGTTTTAATTCAATTTAAACATCTCATTCAAAACAATTTCTTTAACATATCATTCACTATTCAAAAACGTGAATATACTTCTTTAACAAATTCCATCCTTTTATTCATTTTAATTCAAAGAATTATTCACTGTCTAAAAACGTGAATATAACTCTATTTCTAAGTTATAACAATTAACTTATCAAAATAAGTCGTTTGTGAATTTATAAAACAACATTTATAAATTCCATTTCGATTTATTTAAAAAAAAAAAAAACTTCCTTTTTATAAATTCCTTTATTAACATATTCCAGTTTATAACTAAATTATAAACTAAACGTTCATATTATAAGTTAACTACTTATAAACGATTATTTCACAAAATCGTTCCTTAGAATTTCATAATTATAAATCTTATAACTTATAAGATTCATTTATTTATCCAAAACTATTATTTTAACAACATAATAAATTTTATAAACTTACTGCTTATAAAATTCCATTTATGACTTCTCCGTATAAAATTCTATAAATTTCATTCTATTTATGAAATTCATTCACAATTTATTCTAACACTTATAAAAGCTCGTTTTATAATTCCTACGTTCTAATTTATAAATTATCAATTTATAAATCTTTAATATAAATCAATTTATATTTTTCTTTTACAACGTCTTTAAATTCATTTATAATTTCATCATTCTGATTTACAAAATAATCAAATTTTATAAATCCTATATTTAAACTTTTATCATATATTCAAAAATCCAATCTAAATTATTTTATAAAATCATTAGTTCATATTTCTCAAAAATCGACTTTTAATCGTATTTCTAAAAATCAGCTTTTTAACTATATTTCACAAAAACCATAATTTTTATGACTTTAAAAATTATAACGTTTATTTATTTATAATGGATCAATTCCAGAAATAAAGTATATTTTCAAAAATCATTTTAAAGATCATTTAAAAATCCCAAAATTTGGGTCCAATGATGCTACACATCAGATAGTCAATCACCACTACAACGATATCATATATCAATATGATAATCAATCAAATATCAAAATATCTGAAATAAAATAAATACTGTTGAGGAATCCAGTTGGATCCCTCCAACCTGTTTCCTGCATCCAAAAACATTAGCACAATACCAATTTCGCTCCAGTACGAAATTATCGCGGTATATGTTCTTAATAAATATTATCCGCTTAATAACGGCGTAATAGGGTCTCATCCGCTAAACAAAAAAATGCGGGAAATCAACAACTGCAATATATACATATGCCAATATATATATATTGATATTATATATATAATACCAATTTCACTGTTTATGAAATATTCGCGGTATATGTTTTTAATAAATAACATCCGCTTACTAACGGCGCATAATGTCTATTTTAACAATCAATAATTTACAGTCATCATTCAAACATGCATTCAAATATTTTAAATCTAACTATTTAAAATAAAATCGAAATCTATTCGATTGAGTGAGAAATTCTCACCTTGGTTTTAATTTCCGTTTTAGCTTTTATTTCGAATAAAATTAAACGCGCGTTTAATTTTACCCGAAATTCTCACTAACTCCAAACGACTCCAAACCAACTTCATCGCGTAGTGCTCGTCCATACGATTCCAACGCAACTGAGTTTGCATTTTTTCGACCTCGTATGAAAAAGATACGAATTTTACAAGATACACGATTTTTATATTAACAATTACAACATAAATATATATTTATAAACCCACATCAAACATTAGCCATAGGATCCCACACCACTCCATCTGCACCGCACATATCATCTTCCCCAAACTCACGCGTATTGCCTCCAGGAGATCAAAGCACGGCCGAACCCAACTCTTACAAACTAGGGTTAATTTTTTCTCCACCCACACTCACTTGCAACACGATCAAACACCATAGCTTCGAAGCCACAAACCTAAGCTACCCACGCCCAGAAGCTCATAGAGCTCGGCCACCTCTTTTCTCGTGCGCACGGTGATGAACGTGGCACGCACGCGACCCCATAACTCCCTCCACACGACACCAAACACGATCTCCACCGTTGAACTTGTAGAGCACACTAGCCTCTACGTTTTCCTAGTTGACAACTTCACGAATTGTTGAGTGGATTGAAAGATATTTGGAGAAAAGTGAGGGTGATTTTCGGCCATTGACTTGATACTGGCGGCTACAAATTGAAATTAGGGTTTAGATATAATTTTTTTATAAAATTATGAAGATGGGGGGTGTATTTATAAGGAACGAGCGACACTATTCATCCCGGATTTTCCGAACTCCGATTTAGACGCCGTAACCAGCGTACCTAGGGTTTATCCCGCGTTCCGGACACAATGGAACAGGTTTCGGAAGCTAATTCGGAAGTATGTGCGAGTTATGGCTGAAAACGTTCAATTTAAATTAAACCGATTTAAATCGATTTCTAGGCGTTTTAATTTGTACCGGACAAACGGTAAATCCAATTGACTTGAAATTTGAAACCTTACAATAATATCACATTACGGATCCGATGAAACTGGTTTCGTCGAAATCCGAGACTTTTTGAAAAATGGCTATTTTGACTCGCCAAATTTAAATTAAAAACGATTCGATGCGTTTCGAGCTGCCACGCTCAAACGATAACTCCGATTGACACGAAAATTGAAATCCGGTAATAACTAACTATTACGGATCCAATGAAACTGGTTTCGTTCAATTCTGAGACTGTTCAAAAATTGACTATTTTACAGTCGATTATTAAATATTAAAATATTCAATTTTCACAAATTAACTTTTAATTCGATTTTAAAAGTTCTAAAATATCGTTCTAACTTCAATATGATAAAATAAATTTTTACAAATTATTTACAATCATTTTTAACTCAATTTTCAATTATTTCCATAATTTAACATATTTAATTATCGATTAAATTATTCAATTAAATCCAATAATTCAAATTAAAATTTATTTGACTTAAAAATTCACTTATAAATATTTAAAATTAATTAAATATTTAAATTTAAATTATTAAAAATTCTGGGTCGTTACAATCTTTCCCCCTTAAAAGAATTTCGTCCTCGAAATTACAAGTAAGAAAAGTTACAGAATCTATTAATTTTCCAAAATTTAAAGTTAAACTGCTTATAAAACTTTACTAAGTTTTCAAATCATACTTAGTTATGTTTTCAAAAAAAATCTATATCATTTAACTTTCAACTCTAAAACAAAGTTAAAGTTTTCCAAAATTTTCCCAATTTTCTCAAAATTTTTCTAACGCCTTAAATTTCCGGAAAAATTCGCCATGTCTCCTTTGCGCGGCTCGATCCGAAAAAAAAATGACAGTATATATATCACAAATATACATCTCATCAAGTAATGAGGCATCTCGAAGGGAAAAAAGTGTAAAAGTACGATATTTAATCCGAGATATGTACCTTATATTTTATTAGCAAGCATATACGGCTAATATAGCGCTAAAGCGAACTCCAAATGCGAAGCAAACGCGATCCGCACCTACTAAACTCAACAAACAACATGAGAATCATGTATATAAAGCATAGTATCGATATACAACATATATCAACATAACTACTACATAATATAGCAAATGCAACTAAAGCAACAAATGCAACCATCAACCAATTACCATTCAACAAATTCATAACCAATATACTCATTCATATTTTCATTAATATTTAATGAAATGGTTTTCAATTTAAATCACATTTGATTCATTAATGTTGGAATTTACTAACATTCATTTCAATTCTAATTAGTTTCAATTAGTTAACATTCACTAATTAAATCCAATTCACATTCAATTCTATTCAAATTTATTTACTTCTAATTTGAATTCAATTTACTTTAGCTTTCCATTTCATTAACTACTTAATGAACTTATATAAAATCATATAACAATCATATAACAACCAATTTATATTAATTACAACCAAATTTCTTTTGCTTATATTCATTTTCATTCAATTTTATTCAACTTCTAATAGAATTTGATTTTAATGAATTAACACTTTCATTAATTATTCCTTATCAACTTAATTTTACATTTAATTAATTAACATTCAATTCATTCAATTTCTAAAGTTGAATTTCATTCACATAACTTAAGTTCATATTTCTTTTAATCTACTTGATTTATTTACTTCGATACCAAAATCAATTCCATTCAACAACACTTAAGTTATATTCCATTTAACTTTAAATTCACTTCTTATTTACAACTCATATTCATAAATATATTCATATAGTTTCACTTCTTATATATATAAGTTTATTCACAATTGTAAATCACTTTAATTATAACTCAATTCTTATAATTCATTTGCTTATACAATTATTCTTTTATTTAGATTATTCAAACAACCTAACAATCAACTTATATATACACTTTAATAATTTTGAAAAATTATTCCTTTATATATAAAAATATAATCGAGGCAAAATTATTTCATTTACCCAATTTTAAAATCAATATTATGTCGAATTGTTCTATTCAAGTGTTTAGAAACCCCTTCGGCAAAGTTGTACATACCGTGCTGAGGAAGGTTCATATGCCACTCAATAAACCAATCATCACAATATAAAACAATTTCATATCACTAACAATTACGCACTCGTATCTATTATTACACTCAAACTCATTCTAGAGTACTGCTGACTCTATCTCTAACGAGTAATACCCAACAGAACCATGGTTGTCGCTTAACCATAAGCTCTGATACCAAATGTAACGCTTCATTTTTTCGTTGCCGAAAAAAACGAATAGTTATGGGTTTTAAAAAGAAAAGAAAAGAAAGAAGAAGAGAAAAAGATAGAAATTAGGGAGGAGAGAAGAAGATAGGAAATTTTTTTAGAAAACAGAGAATTAGAAAAACAGAAGATAGAAAATTTTAAAAATAGAACGGACAGAAAATAGAATATAGAGGAAAAAGAAAAACAGAAGAAAATAGGACGGAATAGAAAGGAAACAACAGAACAACAACAGAATCTCACAATTCGCAGCGGAACAACATATAATAATAAATGAATAATCTTTAAACAAAGAACTATATCAGTTATTACATTTCATTTCATTTCATTACATCATATCATCAGAGTGTACAACAACGTACAACATAAACAGTGCAGCGGAAAAAGAAATACTATATAAACTAGTAATACGCCATGCCATCCAGCTTGCCTCCAGCAACTCCAGAATATCCAGAATATCCTGATAAACCTAACTCTTAACTGCCCGTGTGGAAATTTGTGGGCACCCAGAGTTTAGGAAGGAAAACAATAAACTCCGAGTCAGTCATGTGACTGGTGTGAGAACTCAAAACAGTTTATTTACTTTAAAAATCAAAATCGAAGAATATTTTTAGATCAATTCGCAATGCTTTTAAAAAGTGAGACTACCATAAGGCCTCCCGCACACACACACAATGCAAACGCAGAATCGGAGGAGATTTCTCCTTATGATAGTCAAAGATGCTTGATACGCATTTAAAATAACATTTGATATTATTACTAGTGCATAATGTATAACAAATCCTTTCGAAAGTAGAATATAAATCTTAGCCAACATACGACCATTATCGTATGCCTACTATAGCTAACTATGTTCAATAGCAGGTTACCGCCACATTCCATAGCAGGTTATACAACTAAAACCGTACAAGTCACGTATTGTTTCTTTGGATTTCCAACGAATGATCAGGCCAAGGAACTTCCCATTGCCACTGAGAATGCCTCTGGAAAGACATCCCCGAGAACCAAACCGGATCTCTGCCAACACAAGGCCGGGTTACCCCTAACTGGGTAACTACTGACACGAGCACGCCATTCCCCGGTCCTTTAGGACCTTTTCAACCGAGCGCTCGATATCCAACATCACACCATAATAAATAGAGTGTTTTCAACATGAGTAAGTATCTGGGCTCCATACCATGATACCACCCCTTTCCAGAAGGAAATGCACATACCCTAAGGGGAGCTACAGCAACCCCTAATAACCTTGCCGCATCTTTCCTGTTTTGACCATTTCCGGGATGTGAGGCTCGACGAAGTCACGTCCACAAAAACACACTTTGTACAAAAAGCCGTGCTTTGGGTCAACAAATGATCAACACAATGATCACTAAGATAGACGATCAAATAAATGATCCTATCACAAATAATCAACACAATGATCATTTCAGCATCACTCAGCATGTCACATTACCAAAATGGGATATATCGCTGATAACTTCAACTATATAACCTTTGAGCTCGTACGTCTCAAAGAAGGGTGTTAAGCAAAGAATAAATTCTCCGCCACCAACAGAAATATATTTGAAAGAAATCGGCTTTATATCTCAAATTGTAATGTCAGGCATACAATCCATACAAGTCTGTTCCGGGATCGAACAGAACCGAAGGCACTTACAAAGAAGTCCTTGCAAATCCGGATATTCACAATCCCGATCGGATTTCCCATCACTTATGGAATCTCTATACCAGGTGCGACCCAGT
This sequence comes from Allium cepa, assembly GCA_030765085.1. Lineage (NCBI taxonomy): Eukaryota > Viridiplantae > Streptophyta > Magnoliopsida > Asparagales > Amaryllidaceae > Allium > Allium cepa. Next base: position 1,015,938,669 of record CM060935.1, read on the forward strand.
GCAGAGACAATCGATAGGTCATCCTATCACTCTTGCAAATACCGGTCTTCAACACCGATCTTCAAATGCAATTCACAACGACGTATCACATATTCGGAGTGGGTTATACGACCCCATTGTCCTTTCCCGGTTAACCCGAATAGTGAGCGCTTATTCAAAAATAAGTGTGCATTCAAATTCAATCAATTCACATCAAATACCCATTCAAAGGGAAATACTGATAGTCGGCTATTGAACTATCAATGGATATGCATACATCACCAGATTCCAAATAATTTTCCAAATTATTTATTTTCCAAAATATCTTTACAAGATATATATATATAATTTCAACACTTCAAAAATAAATCAATATTTATTTTTAACAAGTTCCACTTTCACATATAAATTCCATAATGAATTTATATTTCAAAATATCATGCATATACAATTTCAACTATCCATTTCAATTTATCTTCAAAAAGATAAATTCTCAAAATATTCACTTTATATCGGAAAACAATTCTATACTTATTTATTTATAAGTAATTCACAAATCTCTTTTATTTTCAACACTTAGAAAATATTCAATATACTTAAATCGAATTAAGTATATATTTCATTATATTAAGAAAATCCTTTCTTAAACATACCTACTTGGGCTAAAACGAATGTTACGTAAAACATCGTTACGACAACCCAAAATCACTAGTATAGGGATTCGAAATTTAAAATAGATATATAAATCCCAATACTATTCAAAACACTTCCTTTCGGAAATCATTTACTATAACAACAGTGTTATAGTCCACTATTTCCTTTTATTTCTCGAAAACGTCTATTTCAACAATCAATGTTGAAATCTATGGTTTCGAATCTCAACACATTTTAAAACATCGTTAGATCGTTTTAATTCAATTTAAACATCTCATTCAAAACAATTTCTTTAACATATCATTCACTATTCAAAAACGTGAATATACTTCTTTAACAAATTCCATCCTTTTATTCATTTTAATTCAAAGAATTATTCACTATCTAAAAACGTGAATATAACTCTATTTCTAAGTTATAACAATTAACTTATCAAAATAAGTCGTTTGTGAATTTATAAAACAACGTTTATAAATTCCATTTCGATTTATTTAAAAAAAAAAACTTCCTTTTTATAAATTCCTTTATTAACATATTCCAGTTTATAACTAAATTATAAACTAAACGTTCATATTATAAGTTAACTACTTATAAACGATTATTTCACAAAATCGTTCCTTAGAATTTCATAATTATAAATCTTATAACTTATAAGATTCATTTATTTATCCAAAACTATTATTTTAACAACATAATAAATTTTATAAACTTACTGCTTATAAAATTCCATTTATGACTTCTCCGTATAAAATTCTATAAATTTCATTCTATTTATGAAATTCATTCACAATTTATTCTAACACTTATAAAAGCTCGTTTTATAATTCCTACGTTCTAATTTATAAATTATCAATTTATAAATCTTTAATATAAATCAATTTATATTTTTCTTTTACAACGTCTTTAAATTCATTTATAATTTCATCATTCTGATTTACAAAATAATCAAATTTTATAAATCCTATATTTAAACTTTTATCATATATTCAAAAATCCAATCTAAATTATTTTATAAAATCATTAGTTCATATTTCTCAAAAATCGACTTTTAATCGTATTTCTAAAAATCAGCTTTTTAACTATATTTCACAAAAACCATAATTTTTATGACTTTAAAAATTATAACGTTTATTTACTTTTAATGGATCAATTCCAGAAATAAAGTATATTTTCAAAAATCATTTTAAAGATCATTTAAAAATCCCAAAATTTGGGTCCAATGATGCTACACATCAGATAGTCAATCACCACTACAACGATATCATATATCAATATGATAATCAATCAAATATCAAAATATCTGAAATAAAATAAATACTGTTGAGGAATCCAGTTGGATCCCTCCAACCTGTTTCCTGCATCCAAAAACATTAGCACAATACCAATTTCGCTCCAGTACGAAATTATCGCGGTATATGTTCTTAATAAATATTATCCGCTTAATAACGGCGTAATAGGGTCTCATCCGCTAAACAAAAAAATGCGGGAAATCAACAACTGCAATATATACATATGCCAATATATATATATTGATATTATATATATAATACCAATTTCACTGTTTATGAAATATTCGCGGTATATGTTTTTAATAAATAACATCCGCTTACTAACGGCGCATAATGTCTATTTTAACAATCAATAATTTACAGTCATCATTCAAACATGCATTCAAATATTTTAAATCTAACTATTTAAAATAAAATCGAAATCTATTCGATTGAGTGAGAAATTCTCACCTTGGTTTTAATTTCCGTTTTAGCTTTTATTTCGAATAAAATTAAACGCGCGTTTAATTTTACCCGAAATTCTCACTAACTCCAAACGACTCCAAACCAACTCCATCGCGTAGTGCTCGTCCATACGATTCCAACGCAACTGAGTTTGCATTTTTTCGACCTCGTATGAAAAAGATACGAATTTTACAAGATACACGATTTTTATATTAACAATTACAACATAAATATATATTTATAAACCCACATCAAACATTAGCCATAGGATCCCACACCACTCCATCTGCACCGCACATATCATCTTCCCCAAACTCACGCGTATTGCCTCCAGGAGATCAAAGCACGGCCGAACCCAACTCTTACAAACTAGGGTTAATTTTTTCTCCACCCACACTCACTTGCAACACGATCAAACACCATAGCTTCGAAGCCACAAACCTAAGCTACCCACGCCCAGAAGCTCATAGAGCTCGTCCACCTCTTTTCTCGTGCGCACGGTGATGAACGTGGCACGCACGCGACCCCATAACTCCCTCCACACGACACCAAACACGATCTCCACCGTTGAACTTGTAGAGCACACTAGCCTCTACGTTTTCCTAGTTGACAACTTCACGAATTGTTGAGTGGATTGAAAGATATTTGGAGAAAAGTGAGGGTGATTTTCGGCCATTGACTTGATACTGGCGGCTACAAATTGAAATTAGGGTTTAGATATAATTTTTTTATAAAATTATGAAGATGGGGGGTGTATTTATAAGGAACGAGCGACACTATTCATCCCGGATTTTCCGAACTCCGATTTAGACGCCGTAACCAGCGTACCTAGGGTTTATCCCGCGTTCCGGACACAATGGAACAGGTTTCGGAAGCTAATTCGGAAGTATGTGCGAGTTATGGCTGAAAACGTTCAATTTAAATTAAACCGATTTAAATCGATTTCTAGGCGTTTTAATTTGTACCGGACAAACGGTAAATCCAATTGACTTGAAATTTGAAACCTTACAATAATATCACATTACGGATCCGATGAAACTGGTTTCGTCGAAATCCGAGACTTTTTGAAAAATGGCTATTTTGACTCGCCAAATTTAAATTAAAAACGATTCGATGCGTTTCGAGCTGCCACGCTCAAACGATAACTCCGATTGACACGAAAATTGAAATCCGGTAATAACTAACTATTACGGATCCAATGAAACTGGTTTCGTTCAATTCTGAGACTGTTCAAAAATTGACTATTTTACAGTCGATTATTAAATATTAAAATATTCAATTTTCACAAATTAACTTTTAATTCGATTTTAAAAGTTCTAAAATATCGTTCTAACTTCAATATGATAAAATAAATTTTTACAAATTATTTACAATCATTTTTAACTCAATTTTCAATTATTTCCATAATTTAACATATTTAATTATCGATTAAATTATTCAATTAAATCCAATAATTCAAATTAAAATTTATTTGACTTAAAAATTCACTTATAAATATTTAAAATTAATTAAATATTTAAATTTAAATTATTAAAAATTCTGGGTCGTTACACTTACACTCTCCCCCACTCAAAACTTTTCGTCCCCGAAAAGGAGAAAAGTAGGAAAGAGAAGAATTAAATAAACAATACATCTTATTCAAAATATTAACTTATAAACAATAATTTACAAAATTATTACTTTAAATACAATATACCCATTTTATAATCATTATATCTTTTTATACTTAAATAAATAAAGTTTGGAAAAACATTTTCAAAAAATTTCTAAGTCCAAAATTTACGAAAATATTCGACGGAGTCTCCTTTGTACGGAGAGCTCGCGAGAAAATATAATATCAAAATATAACAATATCCAACATATAATTTTTCAAACTAATATATCCCTACACGGGAAAATATATAAAATAGCGCTATAAACCGTAATCCGAAACGTACCTATTTGTCGGGTAATTTACGCTTAATTTATGGAACCAAAAGCAGTAGCAATTGCTTCCATAACCTGCATTTCACTTATAAAATCCAAAGGGTTAACTATTTATATAAAGTGAAATATTTAAGTGGTTTCAATAACTAACAACAAATCAATACAACTGTAACAACCCGCATATTTATCGAGTTTGTATTTAAATATTTTATTTAAATATTAACTCGTTAATCGAATTTTGGTCCGAAAAGCTACTTTTTGCAAACGGTCAGATTAGGACTCGAGACCACTTCCATTGAGTTCGAAATGCCGTTTACAACTTTTTTAAGTATAAACATCGATAGGTTTGGAGTTAGTGAAATTTCACTAACTTTTCCCGCTTTGGACTTTGGGTTAGTTTAGCCTATTAAGCCCAAGTTCCAACCCTCTTCTCCTCACTCTTCATAAATTTCCTAACTAATCAAGCTTTGGCATTAATGGTGGAGGGAATGGGAAATTAAAATTCCAAAACTCAAATTCAATTGCAATCCATCTTTCTACTCCAAATTCAAGAAGAAGACATTGGATTCAAGCTTCTTGTGCTTAGATAGAAGAAGGATTGATTCTTGCTTGCTTAAAACTTCATTTTCATTGATATTTGGTGCAAAGGTGAGATTTTTATCTCACAAATCTAGTCTATAACTATATTGGACTGTTGGGAATGATTCCCTATCACTTTTGCATGCACATTTGCCTTTGGTTTGGATTGGATTGGCGAAAAACTCCAATTTTTAGCATTTTTGGAATTTCCTGCACTTAACTTGTTCTGGCCACTTGACTCGTTCGGTGATAGGTCGCAAGGTCACTGGGTCGTGGGTCGCAGGGCTTTAGGTCGTTCTGGAAGAATTGGCACTTCGGAAGTAGGTCGCTCACGAGTTAAGTCGTTAGGTCGCTCACGAGTTAAGTCGTTAGGTCGCTCGCGAGTTAGTACCATAGGTCGTAGGGCTTTAGGTCATTCTGGAAGTATTGGCACTTCGGAGTTAGGTCGCTCGCGAGTTAAGCCTTAAGTCGTAGGTCGCTCACGAGTTAGGCCTTAAGCCGTAGGTCGCTCGCGAGTTAAGCTTTAAGTCTTAGGTCGTTCCCAACCTATAATCTCTAGGAAAACGTTAAGTCGCTCGCCCTGGTTTATCTCGTAGGTCGTCTCCGACCTAAGCTCCTGATAAGTCATTCGAGTTAGGTCGTTGGACCATTTACCTTAGGTCGCTCGTCCACTAAGTCGGCCTGGTTTATCTCGTAGGTTGTCTCCGACCTAAGCTCCTGATAAGTCGTTCGAGTTAGGTCGTTGGACCATTTACCTTAGGTCGCCGACTCTGTTAAGTCGTAGGTCGTTAGACCTTAGGTCGTTCGCCTTCCTTAAGTCGCTCGACCCCTCCACACTTGGTCGCTCGGCTTGCTTGAGTCGTAGGTCGTTGGACCTTAAGTCGCTTGCCTCCCTTAACTCCAGTTAGGTCGCTCGGCCATTGTGTTAGGTCGCGTGAACCCTTAGGTCGTTAGACCTCATTTTGCTTTAGGTCGTAGGCCGCTTGTCTTCACTTAGGTCGTACCGTTTTGGACGGGGCGCTGCCCCGCACCCCGCCGGGGGCGCTGCCCCCTGGACCCCCGCGACCTGACCAGGCAGGTCGAACCCCGTAAGCGGTGGGGTGCGAGGGCGGTGGCGTTGCCCCCGCACCCCCACCTTGGGGGGTTGCTACCCCCCTGGACTCCCCCTCCGTAGGGGATCTTATCTGAAAAACATTGAGCTGATTTCCTTGGATTTTATTCACATCTCCTTATGCGATTTTTGTGACTGATTGTTTCTACACTTACTTATGTGTTTTGTCACTTTATAATATAAAGGTTTCAATACTAGTAGTAAGTATCAAAACTCTTTTAACAAACAATTTCAACTCTATTTTTAATAACAAAGCTCTTTTCTTAAACCGTTTTCCAATCTATTAGTATATACAAACCTTTACCTCACTCGGATGAGAAATCTAATTAAACGACTTAGTAAAACAAGTGGTATGAAACGCTTGCGTTCACTTCGTCGGTTAATTCTTGGACTTGTTCGATTGAACCTCTTGTGACAATTTTATTAGTGAAGATTTACAGTTTGTTCGTAAATATTTAAGTTAAGCAAGTGGTTATGGGACATGAAGCTAAACTTCTATATTTACTAGCTTAGTGTAATTGACACTTCTCGTTGATCATGATGATCATTCTGATGATTTAGACTAGCAACTGTGCGATGTCTCTTGTTGCGAGGTTAGACTAGACACCACTTGTGTGATTCCACTCACACATACCTTTTTGCTTTTTGGTTAGTCTGGACCTTAATCTGTGTGATTCCATTCACACATGTGGGGTAGCTCCCCTTGGTCTTCGGACCGTCATATGATAGGCCTCTTTCTCTTTTCTATGAGACTTCTTGCATTGATTTCTAGAATTTATGTCATTGACTTGTTATGAGTACAAGTTTGGGGTATGATGCCCTTTCCGAATCTTTGAGAAGATTCTTTTGATATTCATTATCTCTTATTGATTGATCTTCTGTTGATCATTATTTACATAGTTATGGTGGTATATCATTATGGATATTTTATGTTTATGCCATATCTTTTATGTTATATCATGTCATCTGATATTTATAGCTAGACTGACCCGTTTATTATTTTCTTAAATAATACTCGGGTCAGACCGAGATGTTACAGGTGCTTCTGCTTGACTTCTTCTCAGGGATTCATCACTCTGAATTTTGGCTAACTGTTTAGATTAATAGTTTTTGTTGTATACACTTGAGATATAGACTCATAGTTGTATTCTTTTGTATAGCACGTGTTGCTATTCATTTGTATTATCGTGGATCTTATGGACCACTACTCTAATGTACACTTTCATGTGTTAGTTATATATTCATATCTTCTTCCGCCTTTGTGATATGGATATCTGTGACTGATTTGTGTTATGATTATTTCTATGTTTGTTTACGAAGATTATTTATAGCCACCGTGTGATAAGCAATTACATGGATGGTCGCTCCTCAACAGCCTTATTCTCCATGCTAGTTGACAACACTACACTGTAGTGTTCTTGGCTAGTGTGGGTATAGAGGTGGGGCGTCACAACAACAACCATCAATTTCAACAGACAACATACACAACGAATACAAAACAACCATTCAACCAAAAAAACAAATAGTTGTTCAGGTTCAAAAACTTTTATATTGTACGGAATGAAGAATAAACTACTAGCGCATCATTTATTCAACAGTCTTAGATAAAACTAAATAGATTATTCATTCACCCCAAATCCAATTTTAAAGTATCCTTACCCAAACAACCATCACTCAACAACAACAATCCAACCAACAATCAACCTAACTTATTATTAATTTCATTTCATACCTTTGTCGTTTGATTTTCTTTTTATTTATAAAGTGATTTATCTTTTTAATTTACTTTTACTCATTAAATGTTTGCTTCATTTATTTTTACTTAATTTCATTTATTACAGTATTCATCTTTCTGTTTATTAAATAAATTAACTTTAACATTTACTTAAGTTTATAATCATCTATTTATGATACTTACCTTTAATTATATTCAAATATAGTAAAATTCCAATTGTAACTTAAGTTTACAACAATCACAACATCAAATCCTTGTTTATTAAAGAATTTCATTAATGACTTTCATTACCTCGAGTTTATTTACTTGTATAATATCTATTACATTTTCTTATTAACATTTTCAACTTTTTATATCTTTTGGTAAGTTACATATATGTTATTTAAGGGTGTAATTGAAAGTTATACAAGTTTCTCTTTTCTTTTAATTAATTCATTGTTCAATAAATTTTTACCTTTTGTCTTATAAGTTACTATTTCAACTTCCGCTTTATTTCCTTTATAACTTAGCATTAAATCTCTTGCCTAAATTAGAGGTTTCAATTATTAATTACTTACCTTTCATTTCACTCCAATAATTGAACAATTAATTAATGAAAATTTAAGAATTTAATACCGGGTTAAAATTTTCAATTCATTTTAAAACAATAGATAAATATATTCTTACAACTTATATATCTCTAATTATATTTAAAACAATTCAAAATTTATATATAGTTTTTTTCAAAAATGAATTTACAGTAGAACTACTACAGTGGCCTTTCCCCTTCGAAACGCGAAAGTGAAGGTCGACAATGCGGCCGCCATCACCGAAATTATTTTCCAGCGACTGAGAGGAAAGTACAAAACTTTTTCTCCAAAATCTCTTAAAAACAATTCTTTCGAATTATATTAAATATTTTTATCAGAAAATACTTATAAACAATATTATTATATTCCAAAATTTATACGAAAGAAATTTCAAAACCCCGGAACTTAAGTTCTAAATTTCCGAATTTCATTTATTTTATTTTTCAATCTTATTTCTATTATTATTTATACACTTTATTACCTAACAACCAATCTATTGCAGCCAAAATTAGATATCATTTGAAATTTTTTATTTTATACATAGAAAATATAATAGGCAAAATTATTTCATTCACCTATATTAAAACAAATATTATGTCGGTCTGTCCTATTAAGTGTTTAGAAATCCCTATTGATGTCACAGCGTCCCATGCATCAACCAGAATTTATAAATATGAAACGGAACAAATTAACACAATATCAAAACCTTTTTATAACACTAACAAATACGCTCTCTCATATATATACCCTCAGTGACTCCCATAGGGTATTACTACCCTATTAATAAAGAGTTAAACCCCACAAAGCTAAGGTTTATCGCTAAACCAAAGCTCTGATACCAGATGTAACATCTCGGCTTTTCGCACAATTTAAATCGACACACATGCCAATTCAAACCATAGGCAAGGGCGGATTGTTATGGGGTAAATAAGAAAAACAAGAAGGAAAAAAACAAAACCGAATCTCATAACGGAAGGATAAAATATAATAATCAAATATACAATTCATGAAGCTGTTTTACAAAAACATTTGATTATATTTACATAATACATATCATAGTTACACATACCAATAACAATGCAGCGAAACAGTATGAGTGTAGTGCAATAGAATAAATAATAATAATACGAATCTTCGTCTTCGTCCTCCAAAGCTAAATCTTCAAACTCTGAAACGCTCGGACTGACCCGAGCGAATTGAAAAGACAAAACACTTGAGTCAGAAATAAAAGATCTTATGTGAGTTAAATTAACAGAAATAAATATGAGTGTAGTAACTCAAAAGATGCTCGGGATTCGCATCTCTTAAGGATCCGTTAAATTATTTACTACGTCGTATATTTTGCTATTATAATAGTGTCTAATTATAAAATAAACTTACTTTTTTCATAGCATTAAGGGGTTAGCCCTTAACACGTAATAGTCCCAGTAGTCCATCCAATATCGTAGTCCCTCCTGATCGGGAAGCCACCAGAGGGTACCACACGGGCTACGGGAGAAATCCAAACTCGTACAAGGCCCGGTATGGTAGGTGACACGACACAACTAAGCAATGCCATGGTAGATATACCAATTGCTATCCGGGCTGGTGCTAACGCGTAGCTGCTACTACCGCCCACCTCGAACAACACCGTAAATCAAAAATAAAAGTGGCCATCGAATCAAATCCAAAAGTCAGTGTATAATATCGATGGAGTGCGTTCGATTAGAGGAATGACCTCATTGGCCCGAGAATTGCTCCTGTTTTAGCCACCTTATGCCAACTCACGGGAGTCGGGTCCACGTATTTACCTCATAGGAAATGCCGTCACCAACCTACTTCATTCTGGAATCTCCACCGCGTACACAGTTGTTAAAGTGGTTTTCGGAGTTGGTAGAGAGTATGACAACTTCCGATCCCGGCCTCTTCAACAACCAAACGTTATTATAACACCGCGGTCTTTAAAAATAGTTTATACTTTAAAACCAGAATATAATTATCCATTTCAAAATCCATAAATACGATATCATTTCCATTTCCAAATCAATTCATTTTGATATTATTTTTATAAAACCCAAATCAATGATATCATTTTTTTTCAAATATATTTCTTTTCCATAATCATATTGCTTTAAAATTTATAATAATTGGAAACCAACCATTTGGATTATCACTTTCAACCCTAATACTTCGAAAATTCATAGTTTTAAAACCATAACTTTTAAAACTTGGATGGTTCGGATATTCAAACGGTATATAGAATAAAATAGTTTGCATTTAAAGTTTCTTTATAAAATAAAATAATTTTCGTGACTTACAATTTATTTTATTTAATATTAAGTCAAAATCCATAGATTTAAAATCGCTTTCAGTTTCAATATATTTCTAACTTTGAATATTGAACAATTGGAACTATGGTTGGAAATTTCTATTCAACGATTTAAAGTCCTATTATTTAGTTTGAAATAATTGCATAATAAACCCGTAATCATTTAAGTAAAACTCAAATTACTTAAAAGAGAAATTTCCTTAAATTTATTTATACTAAAAATATTTATTTAATTCACCTTGAATAAAATTCAATTATAAATATCATACCCTTTTTAAAATTTCAAGTTAATAAATTTTACATCAACTTATGAAGTTAAATTCTTAATTAAGCTCAATTCCAAATAAATTTTCCAATTTAACTCCCAATCTTAATTGATTTAAATCATTTAAAAATTCTATATATTTTCAATATCTTAACATGTACTTAACCATATAAAATAATCAAACTTCATTATTCAACTTATTTATTTTATTTAACAAAACCATACATAGCTTAAAATTCAATACTTTAACTGTAGATGTATATATAAAATAAGATTTTATAAAACATCAAAATTTATATTTATTAACCGTATCCTATCCAAACCATAGAAAAATCATTTCAAAATAATTTTATATATATACCACGGTGCTTGTATATAATTTTCCATCCTATGGTCAAGTGATACAGATATTTATCATTTCAATCCGCAATTTAAAAATAAAAATTACGGTTATATATCATTTCAAACCGCAACCCGGATGAAATGAAAATGCATAATAACTTGCAGTTTATACGATATAAAATATAACATCCATTCATCCAAATATAAATCATCAACCATTTATTACAATCATCATCCAATTTAAACAAACATCAATATATAGCGTATAAAATATAACAGGTAATAAATAACAGGTATTAACTAACAGTTTATATTCAATAATAAATTTAATAACTGTTTAACTAATAGTTCATATGCAAATAAATAAATTTAACTGTCAAATTATATGAAAAAATAAAATTAATTAACAGTTAAATTAAATAGATGCGATTTAATAGAGGTGATGAATAAAACATGCCAAACAGTCATAAATAAATTTCTACTCATATCTTAAGTCAATTTAACAGACATAGGAAATTTTAGAAGTTGTGAGTGGGTTAAAACACTCACCTTTTGAATTTAAATCGAATTTAAATCCGATTTAAACCTAAAAATTGGACAGTCTCCAAATTTGTCCAAACCTACGTCAACAGATCCAGAATTCCAATACGATCATAACAAAAAAAATCGCGCGTAAACGGAATATCGTATGCGCGAGATATAGCGATAAATACGATCGAATTCAGTTAAAATAAAATAAAATAAAAGAACACATTACCACTTCAATCCACGTCGTCCCATCCTTTATCTCACGCTACAGTACAACGCGTTCATCTACCCAAACGCACTTCGTCCAGATTTGGACCCATACGCATGCAACTTTGACCGTCAATCTCTCACAACTCCGGCCACCTGATTTCACGCGACCACCACCATTCTCCTCGTCTAGGCGAGGCACACCCATCAGTGCCACCCACATCACCTCCGGTTGCAATATGCGCCGCGCCGTCAACCTATGCCGAAACCCTAAATTGAAAACACCCCTAAATCTAACCGTCAAATCGACACAACAATCATATAGATGAGATCCCTTTGGCTTCCTCTCCAAAACCCAAAAACCGTTTCCCGATCCGATGTAATTTATCGCGGCGATGATGAATGACCGAAAATGAATGCCTAATTTCTGGTCAAATCACAACCCAAATCAAAAAACAAATTACACCATTGAATTTCTCTCGTCGAGAGCATCAACATATATTTTATTGAGATTTTTCCGAGGACTTTGAATTTTTAGCTTTTGATTTGATTTTGCAATTGTGTTTGGATCTAAGGTTTGCATCCATTGAGGAAGAGAAAGAGTTGAGGAAATGAACGCACAAACAAATGAGAATTGATGGAGGCTAGGATTTATAACTAGGTTTATATAGGTAGGTTAGAAATATAGTGGATGGATCGGGTTAATAGATATACGTGTTACCTCTGACGTGGCCCAAAAAGCACGTTCTGACCCCGGAACGAAATTGGGTAACCCATATATCCAAATAGGTGTTTTAGAATATTCTAAATGCGATGGAAAAAGTTTCATGTCCAAATTCCATCGTACGAAGAAGTTATGCTGAAAACAATATTTCCAAATTGATTTCAAATTGATTTCAATTATATCGATTTCGAGGCGTTTCGCGTTCGTACGATCAAACGACAAGTCCAATCGCTACGAAACTTGAATCCGATAAAACTAGTTTCGTCGAAATCCGAGTCCGTGACCAAAATGGCTATTTTTATATTAATTAATAAATTAAGAGTTAGTAAATAAATCCAATATTTATAATTTAGTTTTAGAATTGGAAATTTTTATCGCTTAATAATTCTCAAACATTTAAAATGATTCACTAAATTTTTAAATGTCAATTTATTAAAGATTAAATCAATATAAATCTTCGTTTTCATAAAATTCAAAATTATAGATAAATTTTCAAAATTTCCTTTTAATTGTATTAAACTATATTTATTCCATTCATTAATTTCAAATATAAGGATTTACCATTGGATTTAAAATCATCACATAAATATTTCCAGTTCTCAACTTAATTTTTAAATTAACGTAATAATTACATATTTGATTTTTATTCATTTACAATAAATCCACCTATTATAAATTTAATTAATTAACTCACGATAAAAATTCAAATTCTATAATTCATAAATTTTATCAACTTGATTTATTACTTATAATTTATACTTCCTTAACAAATTCTAATCTCAAATTTTAAATGTAAATTATTTCACCAATTTTAGCATTTATTCCAGCTTATTAAACTAACCTCTTTATTGTAAATTGAATCCAATTTATTTTAAATAAGTTTCCAATGGATTATATTCAATTTCAACCTTTTACTTACACTTAAGTTTAGGTTATAATTAATTTATAATGTATTACTTTTCTAGCTATTACTTTACATCTTTCCGTATTTATTTCACAATAAATCATAATTATTAAAGTAACGCTTATAATAAATACGACCCTATAATTACTCACATTTAAACGAACGTTATTTCATTTCATTAGTGTAACATTCATTTATTTTATTATCACTTATTACAATTTCTAATTCCATTAACAAATAAGCAGGTAATTTATAATATATGTTACAAATTTTGAATTAATCATTATTTCATTTTTATTGACTTTAATTTAGCATTACTTACCTTGCATTAACATTATTACTTAAAATCCCTATCCAATTGCAATTAATATTCTAATGAATACATTTACTCATTCCGTTATGTTATTAATTATCAACAAAGAAACGTTTATTAATTTCAACCACATTGTAATTGCTAATTACCTACATTGATTGTATACGTTTTCCATTATTATCATTCATTAAAATTCTATTCAACTTTCCATTTTTTTGTAATAACTCATGTACTATACTTTTTAATATAAATAAACAAGGTTCCAATAAATAGGATTTATTCAGTTCACTCCCTTTAAATTAAGTGTATTACAATCAATGTAATATTTCACCAAATACCAATTGACCCAATTATTTCATTTATACTAAGTCATATCATCTAAAGTAATTTATCAAATTTAGATATTCATTCAAGTTTATAGACTATTACTTGCGTTAACAAAATTCCTTAATCTATTCTAATTACTGTTTAACAATGTTTTAATACATTAAATCAATTTAATATTTTCCTTTAATTTCTCATATTCAATTTATATGCAGGTAAAAATCTTTTCACTAATTAAACTCATTTGAATTAAATTCGAATTTCTATAAATAGGTTTTAATTACCATTGCTATAGTTTAATTTAGCGTTCATTCCAATATTAATTTATAAAGTTTTTTTTTCTTTTTTTCATCATTTCTACTAAATTAAACTACAAAAGTCTTATTTAATTAACAAATTTAATTGTCGAAATTTACTGGTCGTTACAACTGTTGTTTTCAAAAATTCGAGATAAATATTAATTATAAATTACTGGGACATTTTTTATAATGGTATTACACCAATTCAATCATCTATTATCTGCCAATCAAGGCTATGTCTGATTTTTTGAAAGTGAATTTCAAGTTGAAGAATGTTACAAGTTTTTGTTTTGATTTCTTATGGAAGTGGATTTACAGATTTATTTTGAATAATTTTTACAGGTTGAGGTTTTCTTATTTTAGAATGAAGATAGAAAAGAAAGTAGAAGAGAAGGAAAGCATGTTTATTCATATAAGCTGAATTTTTTTATATAAAAACAAAAGAAAATTAAATTTAAAATGACACTTGTTAAAAAAAATTAACACTTGTCTTTTGCAATAGTTTATTTACTAACACATGTCGCTAATACATCTTAATGCATTAACATTTGTTATTTAAGAGATTTTATTATTTATTTATTAAATGCTAATAAAGTCTTTTATACTTATTTTAATTGTTAAATGAAAGATTTTAAATTTTAAGTAAATATACGAGTGTGAAAGTTTGTAAACATTTGTTTATAAAGAGTTTTTATTTTAAAATCAAATAAATGTATTATATGTTTTCCTTTAAATTGTGAAATATGAATTTGTATTTATATTTATATAAATGTGAATCTAGTAATTTATTTATTTATTACTTATGTTTACAAACTATTCTAATTCAAGAGATATTTTAAAAAAATTATTTATAACTTTATATATATACATTTATAACCATTTTAAATTTAAGAACTTTTAAAAGAAAACAAAATAAAACTTTGATTAAATCTTATTTAAATTATTACACTTTAAAAATAAATAATTATCTTATATTTTGAAAATATAGAACGAATCTTAAATTAACTTTTGAAAAATATTGAATTTAAAGCAAAGATTCAAATCACAATATATATTATAATTTGAAAACATATTTCTCTTATTAAATTTTAACCAAAGCTTCCTATTATAATGTATATACATATATACATAGATATATATATTATCGATAGATTATATTAAATTTCAAAACAACTTCAAATTAAAATGTATACATACATATATATTACAATTTGAAAATACATCTTTTATTTAAAAGAAAAGATTTTCTATTCACAATATATATACCAAATATATATATATATATATATTATAAATAGAATATAATTTTATTATCTTTGAAAGATAATTCTTATCCATTTTAAATTGTTAAAAAGATATTGATCAATTTTGCCAGATTAGATATTTATTAACCTTTTAAAAGATTAAATTTACCAATTTAAATTAAAATTATACAAGAAAATTATCAAATCAATTTAATTATTAATGCAGATTATTAAATTGATATTGCCTAAAATTCCGGGTCGTCACAGCCCACCTCGAGCTACACCCCCAAATCAAAAAAATCAAAAGTGGCCACCGAATCAATCCAAAAGTCAGAGTATAATATCGAAGGGATGTGTCCGATCAAAGGTGCTACCTCATTAGCCTGTCAATCGCTCCTGTTTTAGCCACCTTATGCCAACTCATGGGAGTCGGGTCCACGTATTTACCTTAAAGGAAATGCCGCCACCATCCTACTTCGTTCTGGAATCTCCAACGCGTACACGGTTGTTAAAGCGGCTTTCGGAGTTGGCAGAGAGTATGACAACTTCCGATCTCGGTCTCTTCAACAACCAAACGTTATTATAACACCGCGGAAATTTCAAAATAATTTATACTTCAAAACAAGAATATAATATCCATTTCGAAAACATACTAATACGATATCATTTCCATGTCAAAACCAAACCAATATGATATCATTTTTCTTAAAATTATAGTATTTCAAAGTTATAAAATTTCGAAACCACAGACTTAAATATATAACACTTCCAAAACGTAATACTTTGAAATTAATAACTTTGAAACATAACTTCTCCCCATAAATGGATTAAATATTAAAATATTTTATAAAACAAACTAGCTTCTTAAATTTCACAAATCTATTCCAAAACAACCCCAATTTCTAAATTTTAAATTTAATTTATTTCAAAGCTTAAATATACAATATTTCAAAACCAAATTTTATAGTTCTTATATGTACCAAATTCACTTTTACTATTATTTAGTTTGAAATATTTGTTTACTAAATCCAATATCCTTTAAATGAAATTTCAAATTTTAATAGCTGAATATTCCTTAATTTATTCACTTAAATCACCTTAAACCCGAATTATGTAATAAACCACAATCCTTTAAAATCTCGATTTTAATAAGTTCCAAATGGATTCTTATAAATTATAATTCTTAATTAAATAAATCTCAAATCAATTTCAAAACTATCATCTCAACCTTAATTTATAAAAACCAATATAAACTGTATATTAAATATAATTTAAGTAAATACTTATCCATATTATATTTTAATAAAATCAACCTTGTTATTGAACTTATTTTATACTTTAAAATTTTTTGTACATAGCTTAAAACGAAGAATTTAACTATATATAAAATAACATTTACAAATATCCAAATCAATATCTCATAAAATTATATATTTCTTTACCAAACCATAGAAATCATTTCAAAACATTTTAATATATATACCACAGTGTCTGTATATAATTTTCTACCCAATGGTCAAGTGATACGGATATTTATCATTTCAATCCGCAATTAAAAATAAAAATTACGGTTATATTATTTCAAACCGTAATCCCGAATGAAATAAAAATAAATTCTTAACGAACTGGCAGATTATAATGATATAAGTTAAACATCCATTCATCCATCATCCAAATCTCACATCCATCACAATCATCATCCAAAACAATCAATCAACATCAATATATGTAACGACCCGTTAAATTTGATGATATTAAATGAGTTAATTTAATATGATTTCTAATCTAATTTAGAATGAAATAAAAGTCTTAAGATTTTATTTAAGTAAATGTAGGAATTAGATATAGTAACTGTAATTAAAGGTTAACAATTTAAATGTTATATGGCAATAAATTTAAATAACGTAAATTGTCGTTTGTGGTTATAAGTTATAATTTGTTGATTAAATTGGTTTGTGAAATTTATACTAGAAAATATAAATCGGAAATAGTATTAATGAAACAATAACTGAATTGAATTGCAGCTATATAAATGAAAGTAAATTTTATTTAGTGGATGTCAACATTGAATAAATTTATTTAAAATAAAAAAAAGATTTAAATGCATGTTTAGATAGAATATATAATTGATGGATTAAGTGGTAAGTAATTAGAATTTAATTCTATAAAATTTGGAACTGAATGTATGTAAGTAATTTTGTAGGAATAAGTTAATATACAATTTATTTGCGCATACCCGATTTAATTAACAGAAAGGACAAGAACTTGTTTTTCCTAGGTATTTATAGATTGATAAACTATAACTAAATAGAAAGTTTGGTAGTAAATAGGATATAAGAAGACAAAGGCAACTAATAAATTAATAAATGAATTCATAATAATAAGTAGTAATTAATGCGTAAATATATTTGGCATTTGGGATAATTACCAAATTTTACCCATTCATCTAATTTATTTAATTGAATCTAAATTTATGGCAACATTTTTGTTATTGATGGTTGTAAGTGAATTTGAATGTAAAAGGGTAACAATTATTTAGGTTAACCATTTTGAGTATATTAAGTTAAGAATGGAAATCGATTGAAATAAATCTAAAGTAATTATTTTGTTTGTTAATGTGTTCTAGTTAATAAAGGGGAGTTTATTAGAAATGAAACATGCACTAATGACATGTATTATAATTCAAATGTTATTTATACCCATAAAAGTGTCTGTTTACTGAATAGAAAGATTTTAAATCAATAAGCGAATTTATTGAGGTTCCAATTTATAATATTTAACATTTAATGTAGACTCAATTACAATTTATTGACTTAAATCGTGCAGTTAGCGTAGATTTGTTTTGTAATTGGAGTAGTTAATTCTATAAGATGAAGTTAATGCTAATTCTATTTATAATTGGACCATTTGTTGATATAGATTATAGAAAGCAAGATTTATAATTTAATTAAAGTATCAAAATTCAACGTTTGTATTTATTGCAAATAAAGTGGAATTAAACGTTTAAATATTACGTTATTGAAATTAAAATGGAATTTGTGGATAATAAGGTGAAATCATGAACCAATGTTAGTGGCATCCTTATTTTGGTAAAAGTTGAGAATATAAAAGTTGAAATCTAATAAATGGGTGAGAATTTAATTTATAATTCCTAAATATAAGGAAGTGTAGAAATTAACACTGCAATTGATAGACTTATCAACTTTTAATTCACATCTAAACTTGTTAAATCATTGAAATTGATTAAGAAATATATAAGCGGTAAAATTTGGTCAATTTTAGAATTTTAATATAAAATTGGATTTTTATGATTTATTTTAATTTATTTAATTAATATAAAAATAGCCATTTTGGCCACGGACTCGGATTTCAACGAAACCAGTTTCATCGGATCCGTATCGGTGAATTTTTGTAGTGTTTCAAGTTTCGTATCGATCGGACCTGTCGTTTGATCGTACGGACGCGAAACGCCTTGAAATCAATTTAAATCAATTTGAAATCAATTTGGAAATTTTGTTTTCAGCATAACTTCTTCATACTATCGAATTTGGACGTGAAACTATCTCCATTGCGTTCAGAATATTTTAAAATACATATTTGGATATATGGGTTTAATAAATTTCGTTCCGGGGTTAGAACGGGCTTTTTGGGCTATAGTTTGTTCCGTACGTTCATCTATCTGGTCTATCTACTCCAATCCAACCTTACTTATAAATAGACGATTATAAACCCTAGTCTCCATCTTCTATCATTTGTCTATACGTTCATTTTCTTCATCTCTTTCTCTTCCTCAATGGTTGCAAAACCTAGATCTATCTACAGTTCAAAATCAAAAGTGAAAATTCAAACTCTCCAGAAAAATTCCAAAATAATATATGTTGAAGCTCTCAACTAGCGTAATTCGCTAGTGGTTTTCGTTTTTCAATTCGAGTTTTCATGTGTCCAGAATTTAATGGTTTATCCACGGCCGTTCATCATCGCCGCGACAAAATTCGTCGGATGGCAAGCCCTTTCTGGGTATTGTAGAGTGGACCGAGGGGGATGCATCTATGCAGTTTATCTGGTGAATCGACGGTTGGATTAGCTTGGAGAATTGAATTAGGGTTTCGGCACCCTTGGATGAGGTGACGGCGGGTGTCACCATGGGGGACCGGAGGGGGTGCGGTCGATAGAGGAGTGGAAGGCGACTTCAGGGGTGGTGCTCGGCGAGGCAACGGCGACCTGTGGCGTTGGCAGGAGTTGGTCAAAGTTTTGGTCAAGTGGGTTCATGCGTTCGAGATGTTCTCGGCTCCTGTTGTTGCGTGCTGTGTGAGGAAGGAACGTGGGGGAAGTTGTGGTGACGTGGCAAAAGCTAGGGGTGAGTGTGTTCTTTGTTTTCTTAATTTTATTTTGATTTTTTTTTTCGTTTAACTCGAATAACTTCATCATACGATATCCGTTTCACGCGAGATTTTTTTTGTTAGGTTCGTTTTTAAATTCCGGATCTGTTGACGTTAGTTTGGACAGATTTGGAGACCATCGAATTTTTGGGTTTAAATTGGATTTGAATTCAATTTAAAACCCAAAGGTGAGTGTTTTAACCCACTCACAACGTCTAAAAGTTTTTATGTTTGCTAAATTCATTTTAGATATGAGTAGAAATTTATTTATGACTGTTGGCATGTTTTATTCAGCATATCTATTAAATCGCATTTATTAAATTAACTGTTAATTTCTTTTATGTATTGCATATAAATTGGCAGTTAGAATTTATTTGTGTGCATATAAACTGCTAGTTAAATAGTTATAAATTTAATTGAATATGAAATGTTAATTAATAACTGCCAATTATTTCCTGTTATATTGTATATGCCATATATTGATGTTTGTTTAAACTGATGATGTTTGAGGTAATTTGGTTGATGATTGATGAGGATGAATGGATGTTTTGTTTCATATCATTAAACTACCAGTTATAATGCATTTTTCATTTCATTCAGGATTGTGGTTTGAAATGATATACAACCGCAAATTTTATTTTTAAATAACGGATTGAAATGATAAATATCAGTATCACTTGACCATAGGATAGAAAATTTTATATACAGGCACCGTGGTCTATATATAAATTATTTTAAAGTGATTTCTATGGTTTGGATGGGATACGGTTTATAAAAATTTGATTTTTGATATTTTATAAAATATTATTCTTCGATATGTATACATATGAAGTTAAAATTTGAAAATTAAGTTGTGTATAAACCTGTTGAATAAAAATGAAAAATTGAGAAAATGGAATTTGGAAATTTATCTTATACGTTAAAGTTTGGAATTTTAAGGTATGATATTTATAACTGGATTTTCGAAGATGAATTAAAAATGAAAATTCTAGTATAAAGTAAATTTGAGAAAATATTTAATTGCTAGAAATTGGAGTTTTATTTATGGAATTTATATGAATATTCAAGACTAAATAATAAAATATTAATCATTGAAAGAAGAAAATCCAACTTTAGTTTTGAAATATTAATACTCCAAATGGATATATATATATATATATATATATATATAGAAATTGAAGGGGTTTTTGGAACTTGAAGTGATATTTAAATTATGGTTTAAACTTTAAATAAAGAAATATATTTGTAAAGCCATGGAATTTATTTTTCGTTACAAAGTAACCTTAAAGTTAAGCCATTTAATTTATATACCGTTGAATATCCAAACCATTCAAGTTTTAGAAGTTATGGTTTTAAATTTTTTAATTTTTGAAATATTATGCTTTGAAAGTATAATTCAAATGTTTAGTTTCCAGATATTATAGATTTTAAAGCAGTATGATTTTTGGAAAAGAATTATATTTGGATAAAATGATATCACATTGTTTTGGGTTTTAAAATGATATCGTATTCATAGTTTTTGAAATGGAAATTTTTATTCTGGTTTTTTTTTGTATAAACTATTTTTAAATGACCGCGGTGTTATAATAACGATGGGTTGGCAAAGAGACCGGGATCGGATATGGACATACTCTCTGTCGATACCGAAAACCACTTTGACTAACGTGTACGCGGTGGAGATTTCAGAATGAAGTAGGTTGGTGGCGACGTTTCCTGTAAGGTAAATACGTGGACCCAACTCCCGTGAGTTGGCATAAGTTGGCTAAAACAGGAGCGATCGACGGGTTAATGAGGTCATTCCTCTGATCGGACACTCCTCTTCGATATTATACTTTGACTTTGGATTAATTCAGTGGCCACTTTTACTTTGATTTTGGGGGAGTTTTTCCGAGGTGGGCGGCAGCTGCGCGCTGCGCGTTTCCATCGGCCCGGAAGCGTAATTGGTATATCTACCCTGGTATTGCCTAGTTGTGCCGTATCACCTACCATACCGAGCCTTGTACGAGTTTGGATTTCCCCCGTAGCCCGTGTGGTATCCTCTGGTGGCTTCCCGATCAGGAGGGACTATGATATTGGATGGACTACTGGGACTATTACGTGTTAAGGTGGAAAATGTAAAGCCTTAATGCTATTTAAAAGTATGTTTATTTTACTATAGACACTATTATAATAGCGCAATATACTACATAGTAAATAGTTTAACGGATCCTTAGGAGATGTAAATCCCGAGCATCTCTTGAGTTACTACTCATATTTATTTCTGTTAATTTAACTCACATAAGATCTTTTAGTTCTGACTCGAGTGTTTTTGTCTTTTCAAATTCGCTCGGGTCAGTCCGAGTGTTTCAGGATTTGAAGTTTTAGCTCTGGAGGACGAAGACGAAGATTTGTAGTATTACTATTATTATTTATACTAGTGCACTACGCACTGTTCCACTGCATTGGTATTTATTGGTATGTGAACTCTGATATTAAATTATGTAAAGAAGAATCAAAGTTTTGTAAACAGTTTTATAAACTATATATTTTATTATTATATTTTATCCTTCCGCTGTGAGATTCTATTTTGTTTTATTTCTTCTCTGTTTTTCTTATTTACCCCATAACAATCCGCCCTTCCGTATGGTTGAAATGGCATGTGTGTCTGTTTAGGTCGTGCGAAAAGGCGGGTCGTTAGTTGGTATCAGAGCCAGGTTTAGCGATAAACCTTAGCTTTGTGGGGTTTGACTCTTTGTTAATAGGGTAGTAATACCCTATGGGAGTCGCTGAGTATATATATATGAGAGAGCGTATTTGTTAGTGTTATAAAAAGATTTTGATATTGTGCTAATCTGTTCCGTTTTGTATTTATAAATTCTGGCTGGTGCATGGGACGCTATGACATCAATAGAGATTTCTAAACACTTAATAGGACAGACCGACATAATATCTGTTTTAATATAGGTAAATAACTTTGCCTATTATATTTTCTATATATAAAATAAAATTTTCAAATGATATCTATATTTGGTTGCAATAGATTGGTTGTTAGGAATAAAATTTATAAATAATAGGTAAATAAGATTGAAATTAGAATCAATGAAATTTGGAAATTTTAGAACTTAAGTCTGGGATTTTTGAAAATTTGCTTTCAAAGGATTTATGAAATATAATAATTTTGTTTATAAGGATTTTCTTATATAAATATTTAGTATAATTTGGAAGAATGGTTTTAAAGAAGATTTTGGAGAAAATAAGTTTTGTACTTTCCTCTCTGTCGTTGGAAAATAATTTCGGTGATGGCGGCCGCATCATCGACTTTCATTTTCGAGTTTCGAAGGGGAAATGCCACTGTAGTAAATTCTACTGCAGATTTATTTTGGAAATTATCTAAAATTTTATTTGTTCTAAATATAATTGAGATATAAAAGTTGTAAGAAATTATTTATCTATTATTTTTTTATTTGAAATTTGACCCGGTATTTAATTCTTAAATTTTCCATTACTTAATGGTTTAAATTATTTATTGAAATAAAGGGTAAGTAATTAATAATTGAAAATCTCTAAATTAGGCAAGAAATTAATGCAAAGTTATAAAGGGAAATTTGGAATTTTTAACATATGAGAAAAAAACTAATATTGTTGAACATTAAATTTAATTAAAAGAAGAGATAAAATTTGTATAAGTTCTTTTGCATTTTCTTTAACATATATAACTTACCAAATATGAAAAGTTGAAATGTTAAATAATAGATTTGAATATAATATTATACAAGTAGAAAATTTTGGGAAAATGAATTATTCAATGAATTGCTATTATAAATAAGAATTTAATGGTTATAAACTTAAGTATGATATAAATGCTACTAGTTTAATATAATGGAAAGTAGGGAACATAAATAAAAACGAATAACTGTAAGTAATAAGTAAAAATAAAGGAAACAACCACTGATGAGTAAATAAAATTAAAAGTTGTTAGAAATAAATGTAGATTATAAAAAGATAATTTATGTGGTATATGAATGAAAATAAATAAAAGATAAACTGTTATATGAGTGAAAAGATCAAACAGCTAATGTATGAAATAAAAATTTATAATGGGTTAATTGATTTGTTGTTTGAATTGTTATTGTTTGATTTATGGTTGGTTGGGTAAGGAAATTTGAAGTTGTTAGATGAATAAATAATCTATTTTGTCCCATCTAAGAATGTTGAGTAAATGATGCAATTGATAGTTATTTTTCATTCCGTACCATTTCAAGTTTTGAACCCGAACAACTATTTGCTTGTTTGATTGAATGGTTGTTTTGTTTTGTTGTTTATGCCGTTGGTTGAAATTGATGATTGTTGTATGTTTGTTGTTAGTAGTTGAAAGCATGTAAATATTTCACTATATATAAATTGTTAATCTTTTGGATTTTTATAAGAGAAATGCAGGTTTGGAAGCAACTGCTACTGCTTTTGGTTCCATAATAATAAGCGTAAATTGCCCAACAAATAGGTACGCTTCGGATTACGGTTTATAGCGCTATTTTGTATATTTTTCCCGGGTTGGGATATAATAAGTTTGAATATTATATATGATATTTGTTATACTAAATATTATATCTTCTCCCGAACCTCTCCGTACAAAGGAGACTCTGCCAAAATTTTCCGTAAATTTTGGACTTAGAATTATGTTGAAAATGTTTCCAAACTCTAATTATTTAAGTATAAAAGGATATAATGATTATAAACGGGTATATTTCATTTAAGAAAATTAATTTAGTAAATTATTGTTTATAAGTTAATATTTGAAATAAGATGTACTGTTTATTATTTCCTTCCTTCCCTTTCCCTTTTTCCTTTTCGGGGACGAAAAGTTTTGAGTGGGGAAGAGTGTAACGACCCGTTAAATTTGATGATATTAAATGAGTTAATTTAATATGATTTCTAATCTAATTTAGAATGAAATAAAAGTCTTAAGATTTTATTTGAGTAAATGTAGGAATTAGATATAGTAACTGTAATTAAAGGTTAACAATTTAAATGTTATATGGCAATAAATTTAAATAACGTAAATTGTCGTTTGTGGTTATAAGTTATAATTTGTTGATTAAATTGGTTTGTGAAATTTATACTGGAAAATATAAATCGGAAATAGTATAAATGAAATAATAACTGAATTGAATTGCAGCTATATAAATGAAAGTAAATTTTATTTAGTGGATGTCAACATTGAATAAATTTATTTAAAATAAAAAAAAAGATTTAAATGCATGTTTAGATAGAATATATAATTGATGGATTAAGTGGTAAGTAATTAGAATTTAATTCTATAAAATTTGGAACTGAATGTATGTAAATAATTTTGTAGGAATAAGTTAATAGACAATTTATTTGCGCATACCCGATTTAATTAACAGAAAGGACAAGAACTTGTTTTGCCTAGGTATTTATAGATTGATAAACTATAACTAAATAGAAAGTTTGGTAGTAAATAGGATATAAGAAGACAAAGGCAACTAATAAATTAATAAATGAATTCATAATAATAAGTAGTAATTAATGCGTAAATATATTTGGAATTTGGGATAATTACCAAATTTTACCCATTCATCTAATTTATTTAATTGAATCTAAATCTATGGCAACATTTTTGTTATTGATGGTTGTAAGTGAATTTGAATGTAAAAGGGTAACAATTATTTAGGTTAACCATTTTGAGTATATTAAGTTAAGAATGGAAATCGATTGAAATAAATCTAAAGTAATTATTTTGTTTGTTAATGTGTTCTAGTTAATAAAGGGGAGTTTATAAGAAATGAAACATGCACTAATGACATGTATTATAATTCAAATGTTATTTATACCCATAAAAGTGTCTGTTTACTGAATAGAAAGATTTTAAATCAATAAGCGAATTTATTGAGGTTCCAATTTATAATATTTAACATTTAATGTAGACTCAATTACAATTTATTGACTTAAATCGTGCAGTTAGCGTAGATTTGTTTTGTAATTGGAGTAGTTAATTCTATAAGATGAAGTTAATGCTAATTCTATTTATAATTGGACCATTTGTTGATATAGATTATAGAAAGCAAGATTTATAATTTAATTAAAGTATCAAAATTCAACGTTTGTATTTATTGCAAATAAAGTGGAATTAAACGTTTAAATATTACGTTATTGAAATTAAAATGGAATTTGTGGATAATAAGGTGAAATCTTGAACCAATGTTAGCGGCATCCTTATTTTGGTAAAAGTTGAGAATATAAAAGTTGAAATCTAATAAATGGGTTTTGAGAATTTAATTTATAATTCCTAAATATAAGGAAGTGTAGAAATTAACACTGCAATTGATAGACTTATCAACTTTTAATTCACATCTAAACTTGTTAAATCATTGAAATTGATTAAGAAATATATAAGCGGTAAAATTTGGCCAATTTTAGAATTTTAATATAAAATTGGATTTTTATGATTTATTTTAATTTATTTAATTAATATAAAAATAGCCATTTTGGCCACGGGCTCGGATTTCGACGAAACCAGTTTCATCGGATCCGTATCGGTGAATTTTTGTAGTGTTTCAAGTTTCGTATCGATCGGACCTGTCGTTTGATCGTACGGACGCGAAACGCCTTGAAATCAATTTAAATCAATTTGAAATCAATTTGAAATCAATTTGGAAATTTTGTTTTCAGCATAACTTCTTCATACGATCGAATTTGGATGTGAAACTTTCTCCATTGCGTTCAGAATATTTTAAAATACATATTTGGATATATGGGTTTAATAAATTTCGTTCCGGGGTTAGAACGGGCTTTTTGGGCCATAGTTTGTTCCGTACGTTCATCTATCTGGTCTATCTACTCCAATCCAACCCTACTTATAAATAGACGATTATAAACCCTAGCCTCCATCTTCTATCATTTTTCTATACGTTCATTTTCTTCTTCTCTTTCTCTTCCTCAATGGTTGCAAAACCTAGATCTATCTACAGTTCAAAAACAAAAGTGAAAATTCAAACTCTCCAGAAAAATTCCAAAATAATATATGTTGAAGCTCTCAACTAGCGTAATTCGCTAGTGGTTTTCGTTTTCTGATTCGAGTTTTCCTGTGTCCAGAATTTAATGGTTTATCCACGGCCGTTCATCATCGCCGCGACAAAATTCATCGGATGGCGAAGCCCTTTCTGGGTATTGTAGAGTGGACCAAGGGGGATGCATCTATGCAGTTTATCTGGTGAATCGACGGTTGGATTAGCTTGGAGAATTGAATTAGGGTTTTGGCACCCTTGGATGAGGCGGCGGCGGGTGTCACCATGGGGGACCGGAGGGGGTGCGGTCGACAGAGGAGTGGAAGGCGACTTCAGGGGTGGTGCTCGGCGAGGCAACGGCGGCCTGTGGCATTGGCAGGAGTTGGTCAAAGTTTTGGTCAAGTGGGTTCATGCGTTCGAGATGTTCTCGGCTCCTTTTGTTGCGTGCTGTGTGAGGAAGGAACGTGGGGGAAGTTGTGGTGACGTGGCAAAAGCTAGGGGTGAGTGTGTTCTTTGTTTTCTTAATTTTATTTTGATTTTTTTTCCGTTTAACTCGAATAACTTCATCATACGATATCCGTTTCACGCGAGATTTTTTTTGTTAGGTTCGTTTTTAAATTCCGGATCTGTTGACGTTGGTTTGGACAGATTTGGATACCGTCGAATTTTTGGGTTTAAATTGGATTTGAATTCAATTTAAAACCCAATGGTTAGTGTTTTAACCCACACACAACGTCTAAAAGTTTTTATGTTTGTTAAATTCATTTTAGATATGAGTAGAAATTTATTTATGACAGTTGGCATGTTTTATTTAGCATATCTGTTAAATCGCATTTATTAAATTAACTGTTAATTTCTTTTATGTATTGCATATAAATTGGCAGTTAGAATTTATTTATGTGCATATAAACTGCTAGTTAAACAGTTATAAATTTAATTGAATACGAAATGTTAATTAATAACTGCCAATTATTTCCTGTTATATTGTATATGCCATATATTGATGTTTGTTTAAACTGATGATGTTTGAGATAATTTGGTTGATGGATGAATGGATGTTTTGTTTCATATCATTAAACTACAAATTATCATGCATTTTTCATTTCATTCGGGATTGTGGTTTGAAATGATATACAACCGCAAATTTTATTTTTAAATTGCGGATTAAAATGATAAATATCCGTATCACTTGACCATAGGATAGAAAATTTTATATACAGGCACCGTGGTCTATATTTAAATTATTTTGAAGTGATTTCTATGGTTTGGATGGGATACGGTTTATAAAAATTTGATTTTTGATATTTTGTAAAATATTATTCTTCGATATATATACATATGAAGTTAAAATTTGAAAATTAAGTTGTGTATAAACCTGTTGAATAAAAATGAAAAATTGAGAAAATGGAATTTGGAAATTTATCTTATATGTTAAAGTTTGGAATTTTAAGGTATGATATTTATAACTGGATTTTCCAAGATGAATTAAAAATGAAAATTCTAGTATAAAGTAAATTTGAGAAAATATTTAATTTCTAGAAATTGGATTTTTATTTATCGAATTTATATGAATATTCAAGACTAAATAATGAAATATTAATTGTTGAAAGAAGAAAATCCAACTTTAGTTTTGAAATATTAACACTCCAAATGGATATATATATATATATATATATATATATATATATATATATATATATATATATATATATAGAAATTGAAGGGGTTTTTGGAACTTGAAGTGATATTTAAATTATGGTTTAAACTTCAAATAAAGAAATATATTTGTAAAGCCATGGTATTTATTTTTCGTTACAAAGTAACCTTAAAGTTAAGCCATTTAATTTATATACCGTTGAATATCCAAACGATTCAAGTTTTAGAAGTTATGGTTTTAAAATTTTGAATTTTCGAAATATTATGCTTTGAAAGTATAATTCAAATGTTTGGTTTCCAGATATTATAGATTTTATAGCAGTATGATTTTTGGAAAAGAATTATATTTGGATAAAATGATATCATATTGTTTTGGGTTTTAAAATGATATTGTATTCATAGTTTTTGAAATGGAAATTTTTATTCTGGTTTCTTTTTGTATAAACTATTTTTAAATGATCGCGGTGTTATAATAACGATGGGTTGGCAAAGAGACCGGGATCGGATATGGACATACTCTCTGTCGATTCCGAAAAACACTTTGACTAACCGTGTACGCGGTGGATATTCAAGAATGAAGTAGGTTGGTGGCGACGTTTCTTGTAAGGTAAATACGTGGACGCAACTCCCGTGAGTTGGCATAAGGTGGCTAAAACAGGAGCGATCGACGGGTTAATGAGGTCATTCCTCTGATCGGACACTCCTCTTCGATATTATACTTTGACTTTGGATTGATTCAGTGGCCACTTTTACTTTGATTTTGGGGGAGTTTGTCCAAGGTGGGCGGCAGCTGCGCGCTGCGCGTTTCCGTCGGCCCGGAAGCGTAATTGGTATATCTACCCTGGCATTGCCTAGTTGTGCTGTGTCACCTACCATACCGAGCCTTGTACGAGTTTGTATTTCTCCCATAGCCCGTGTGGTATCCTCTGGTGGCTTCCCGATCAGGAGGGACTATGATTTTGGATGGACTACTGGGACTATTACGTGTTAAGGTGGAAAATGTAAAGCCTTAGTGCTATTTAAAAGTATGTTTATTTTACTATAGACACTATTATAGTAGCACAATATACTACATAGTAAATAGTTTAACGGATCCTTAGGAGATGTAAATCCCGAGCATCTCTTGAGTTACTACTCATATTTATTTGTGACGCCCCACCTCTATACCCACGCTAGCCAAGAACACTCCGGAGTAGTGCTGTCAACTAGCATGGAGAATAAGGCTGTTGAGGAGCGACCATCCATGTAATTGCTTATCACACGGTGGCTATAAATAATCTTCGGAAACGAACATAGAAATAATCATATCACAAATCAGTCACAGATATCCATATCACAAAGGCGGAAGAAGATATGAATATATAACTAACACATGAAAGTGTACATCAGAGTAGTGGTCAGTAAGATCCACGATAATACAAAAGAATAGCAACACGTGCTATACAAAAGAATACAACTATGAGTCTATATCTCAAGTGTATACAACAAAAACTGCTAATCTAAACAGTTAGCCAAAAGTCAGAGTGATGAATCCCTGGGAAGAAGTCAAGCAGAAGCACCTGTAACATCTTGGTCTGACCCGAGTATTATTTAAGAAAATAATAAACGGATCAGTCTAGCTATAAATATCAGATGACATGATATAACATAAAAGATATGGCATAAACATAAACATCCATAACGACATACCACTATAAGTATGTAAATAATGATCAACAGAAGATCAATCAATAAGAGATAATCAATATCACAAGAATCTTCTCAAAGATTCGAAGAGGGCATCATACCCTAAACTTGTACTCATAACAAGTCAATGACATAAATTCCAGAAATCAACACGAGAAATCCAGAAATCATAAAAAGGGAAAGAGGCCTATCACATGACGGTCCGAAGACCAAGGGGAGCTACCCCGCATGTGTGAATGGAATCACACAGATTGAGGTCAAGACTAACCAAAAAGCAGAAAGGTATGTGTGAATGGAATCACACAAGTGGTGTCTAGTCTAACCTTGCAATGAAAGAGACATCGCGCAATTGCTAGTCTAATTCATAAAGCGATCATCAAGATCAACGAGAAGTGTCAATTACACTAAGCTAGTAAATATAGAAGTTTAGCTTCATGTCCCATAACCACTTGCTTAACTTAAATATTTACGAACAAACTGTAAATCTTCACTAATAAAATTGTCACAAGAGGTTCAATCGAACAAGTCCAAGAATTAACCGACGAAGTGAACGCAAGCGTTTCATACCTCTTGTTTTACTAAGTCGTTTAATTAGATTTCTCATCCGAGTGAGGTAAAGGCTTGTATATACTAATTGATTGGAAAACGGTTTAAGAAAAGAGCTTTGTTATTAAAAATAGAGTTGAAATTGTTTGTTAAAAGAGTTTTGATATTTACTACTAGTATTGAAACCTTTATATTATAAACTGACAAAACACATAAGCAAGTGTAGAAACAATCAGTCACAAAGATCGCATACGGAGATGCGAATAAAATCCAAGGAAATCAGCTCAGTATTTTTTTTCAAATAAGATCCCCTACGGAGGGGGGGTCCAGGGGGGGTGGCAACCCCCCAAGGTGGGGGTGCGGGGGCAAGGCCGAGCGACTTAAAGGAAGGATAGGATCGAGCGACTTAAAGGGTTTCGACCTAAAGAGTCACGACCTAAAGGAGTAAGCGACCCTAAGGAAACTCGCGACCTAATCATGGCCGAGCTAAGGTGAGGTGCGACTCAACCAGGTAAGCGACCTAAGGGAGACGAGCGACCTAAGGAACTCACGACCTAACAATAGCACAGGTCAAGCGACCTAAGGAACTCACGACCTAACAATAGCACAGGTCAAGCGACCTAAGGGTTATAGGCCCAACGACCTAATGGGTTATAGGTCCAACGACCTAGCGGGTTAGAAGGTCATGCGACCTAAAAATGGAAGGCAAGGCCGAGCGACTTAAAGAACTAAGGCCACACGAGTTAAGGCCTAACGGCCTGACGACCTACGACCTAAAGGCCCATGACTTACGACCTAAGGAGCCAGAAACGAGCGACCTAAGGCTATATAGGGGATTTAAGGCCAGAAACGACCTAAGTGTTTGCGACCTAACGACCTAAAAGCCCGCGACCTACGACCTAAGAGCCATACGACCTACGACCTAATTCCGAGTGCCGAGCGACCTAACGTTGTAGGCCATTTTAAGGTCGGAAACGAGCTATTTTGAGGCCGAGACTTTTCCACGCGAACGACCTAGCATAGGCAGAACGACCTAAGTGCAGAATTTCACCAAAAACACTAAAAATTGGAGTTTTTCGCCAATTCGATTCAAACCAAATGCAAATGTGCATGCAAAAGTGATAGGGAATCATTCCCAACAGTCCAATATAGTTATAGACTAGAATTGTGAGATAAAATCTCACCTTTGCACTAAAGTTTATGAAGATGAAGCTTGAAAGCAAGGAGAAGCAATCCAAAGCTTGAATCCAATATCTTCTACTTGAATTTGGAGTTGAATGTTGGATTCGCAATTGAATTTGTGCTTGGAGTTTTAATTTCCCATTCCCTCCACCATTAATGCCAAAGCTTGATTAGTTAGGAAATTTATGAAGAGTGAGGAGAAGAGGGTTGGAACTTGGGCTTAATAGGCTAAACTAACCCAAAGTCCAAAGCGGGAAAAGTTAGTGAAATTTCACTAACTCCAAACCTATCGATGTTTATACTTAAAAAGTTGTAAACGACATTTCGAACTCAATGGAAGTGGTCTCGAGTCCTAATTTGGCCGTTTGCAAAAAGTAGCTTTTCGGACCAAAATCCGATTAACGAGTTAATATTTAAATAAAATATTTAAATACAAACTCGATAAATATGCGGGTTGTTACATTATTTCTGTTAATTTAACTCACATAAGATCTTTTAGTACTGACTCGAGTGTTTTTGTCTTTTCAAATTCACTCGGGTCAGTCCGAGCGTTTCAGGATTTGAAGTTTTAGCTCTGGAGGACGAAGACGAAGATTTGTAGTATTACTATTATTATTTATACTAGTGCAGTACACACTGTTCCGCTGCATTGGTATTTATTGGTATGTGAACTCTGATATTAAATTATGTAGAGAAGAATCAAAAGTTTTGTAAACAGTTTTATAAACTGTATATTTTATTATTATATTTTATCCTTCCGCTGTGAGATTCTATTTTGTTTTATTTCTTCTCTGTTTTTCTTATTTACCCCATAACAATCCGCCTTTCCGTATGGTTGAAATGGCATGTATGTCTGTTTAGATCGTGCGAAAAGGCGGGTCGTTACAATATATAAACAATAATATATAACAGGTATTTAACAGGAAGTTATATTCAATAATAGATTAAATAACGATTAAATTTTAAGTAAATATAGTTAATTGAGATGATGATTAAAAATGTACGAAACAGTCAAAATTAAATTCAAAATCAGAACATAAATTAAACTTAACAAACATAAGAAATTTTAGAAGTTGTGAGTGGGTTAAAACACTCACCTTTTGAATTTATATTGAATTTAAATCCAATTCAAACCAAAAATTTGAACAGTCTTCGAATTCGTCCAAACCAGCGCCATAATGTATGGAATTCCAATAAGATCCTAACAAAAAAAATCATACGTAAATCAGATATCGTATGCGAAAGTTATTAACATTAGAACACAGTACGATTTAAAAAAATAAAAATAAAATAATAATAAGCGCGTACAGGTCACCTTCCTCACCAAGCAGACCTTAGCGTAACCATAAGCACATGCTGCAGGAACAAACGCACGAGCACAAAAAATTGAGCCGCCATGCACGGCCATGCTTCCACGCCGTCGTCGCCCCTAGCAGCCACCTAGGCACATCACCGCGACCCTCCCCACGACCATCATGAAAACTACCACGCCACCGAATGCACACAGCCGTCACCCCCTATCATGAACCCTAATCCAATTTTCTATGCCGATCCAACCGTCAAAACGACGAACTACCTATGCCGATGCACTCCCCTCGAGAATCTCTTCGACCTAGTGACCTTGATTCGTCGATCAGGCAAAGATGGTTTCGACGCAATGGATGGCCGAAAACAGATCATCAAATTCCGGCCACTTCGTGACCCAGATCAGAAAACGAATGCCATTTTTGACTTGCGCTCTCCGAGAGCTTTCCGACGATATAAAATATGATATGGTTGGCTTTGGATTTTATTTGGAATTGGGAATTTTTGTTTTGTCTAATATTGAGGAGGAGGAACATCTGAATTGTACATACAGACAAATGAGAAATAGAAAGGCTAGTGTTTATAATAGGGTATTTATAGGTAGGGTTGAAATAGAATAGATGGACACGATTGAATATACGCGTTGAACGATGAAATGGCCCGGAAAGCCCGTTCTGACTCCGGAACAAAATTGGGTCAACCCATAGTTCAAAATAGATGTTTTAAAATATTTTAAATGCAATGGAATAGGTTTCATGTCCAAATTCCATAGTATAAAGAAGTTATGCAA
Organism: Allium cepa; assembly: GCA_030765085.1. Classification (NCBI taxonomy): domain Eukaryota; kingdom Viridiplantae; phylum Streptophyta; class Magnoliopsida; order Asparagales; family Amaryllidaceae; genus Allium; species Allium cepa. The sequence goes on from CM060935.1 coordinate 1,015,972,961, forward strand.
AAATCAAATTATTTCAAATTGATTTCAATTGATTTAATTTCATTAGTTTCAAGGCGTTTCAAGCCCATACGATCAAACGACAAGCCCGATCGCTACGAAACTTGAAATCCTACAATAATTCATTGTTACGGATCCGATGGAACTAGTTTCATCAAAATCCGAGTTAGTGGCCAAAATGGCTATTTTTACATTAAATAAATAAATTAATAATTAATTAGTTAAATCAAATTTTCAATTTCAATCCTATAATCGACAATTCTTATCATTTTTAATTTCTTAAACATTTACACAAATTTAAACAAATTTAACTATCGATTTAAAATTGATTAATTCCTCAATTTCATTAAAGTCAAAAATTATAAATTTAATTTCTAATAATTCTATTTAATTTACTTTTCATTCTGTTATTCAATTTATTATTATCAAACGGATGAAATTAACATTGGATTCAAAATCCATTACATCAATATCCTCACATTTTATCTAAATTCCCATTTATGTAATATTTAAATATTTAGTTTCATTAAATTGCAATTAATTCTATTATCATAAATTAAATTCCAATATATTGATAAAACTTTATTTCCATTCCTTTTATTCAACCAATTGTCATATTATTAAAAAAATTGACATTATCTCCAATTATTTCCTTAATTTATACTAATATTACTTTTACTTTAGATTTATTACAATTTAATACCATTTTTAATTTCACATACTAAATAAATGGTTAACTTACAACACTTGTTACCATTTACGTTTATTCTCACCTATAAGCTATTAATAACAAACAAATGTTGCAATTGATCTAGATCTAATTCAATAAATTAAATGAATGGGTAATAATTGCTAATTATCACTATAGCCAAATTTACTCACCTTCATACTTTAATTATGAACTCACAATTACTATATTTACTTATCTAGCATCGATTCAATCAAATTGCCATTTATTACATATTATTTCATTAATTAATATAACTTTTCAATTTATTTCCCCATTCACTAACTTAAATCAATTATAACCTTAGAATTGTTTCAATTAATAGGTATTGCACTAAATTAGTTATCATTCAACTTGCATAAACCTTATTACGTTAATTTACATTCAGTTACTATTAATCAATATATTATTCCATTGGTTGATTCAATACTCTTATTCATACTTTTATAAGTTCTCATTTCCAAACAATATTATAATTACTTGCAGGATATTGATTTTATTCAATTACTATTTTTTATTATTAATTCACTAATTAATTCACTATTTTCTTTGTTTTCTTATATTCGATATATTACCAAATATTCCTATTTAAAATCAATTATAACCCTGCAGTTGTTGCAATCAATTAAGGTTGCACTGAATTAATAATTTATTTATTAACTTGCATTAGCATTCTTACATTTCATTCCCGTTATTAATCCATTATTACCAAATATATAAAATTAACATTATTGCCTTAAATTGCAATTTGATTACCAATTTCATTTAACACTCTAAATAAATAAATAACATATATTAGCTGTCATCTATTTACTTTTCTTACATTTAAAAGTTTATTACTTACCATTAACACTGTATTATTTCATTAATTCAATAATTTACACTCGTTTTAGTCATATTCCCATTATAACTAAGTCATAACATTTAAATTATTTTATTTAATTGGAATTTCATTCAAATTCATTAATTATTAACTTTAATTAACCTTGTTATGTTTCCTCTTCGTTATTTTCATTATTATATCACAACTTTTATTAATAATTCACAATTTATTTATTTTCATCAATATTAAGTTCCAAAAATATTATTAAATTAACAATTTTAACTATTGAAAATTTACAGTTGTTACACAAACAGTCATAAATAAATTTTCTAATCACATCAAAAATTTATTTAACACACATAAGAAATTTTAGAAGTTGTGAGTGGGTTAAAACACTCACCTTTTGAATTTAAATCCAATTTAAACCCAAAATTCAAACAGTCTCAGAATCCATTCAAACCAGTGCCAAAATGTCTGGAATTTTGATACGTTCCTAACAAAAGAAACCGCTTGTAAATCGGACATCGTATGTAAAAGTTGTGCTAGTTAGAACAAGTTGAAATTGAAATTAGAGAGGAAAGAAACAAAAAAAAAAACAAAAAAATATACCAAGCAACACGTCAGCACCTTCATCATCTAACCCTAGCCTCTTATTCCAGTACGCACGAAAGCCGCCATCACGCTCGAGCAAACCACCGTTGCTGTAACGACCCGATATTTTCAACCATTCGCATCCATTATAAGTGTATAGGTAGACACTCATGCCGGAATTGAATTGCTCAAAATACCGCGTTGTAAATAAAAATTTGGCAAATCTCAGAATATACAGTAAATAAAAATCACAGATCACAGACATAGAGTAATAATAATACAGAGGAAGTAAAAGAAATAGTAGTTCATGAAGCTACTATATAAAAATATCAGAGTTACATAAAATACAATAGAAGAAATAAAGTACAAAGAAAGTCTCAATACATAGAAGTCTACTAATACAAGAGCTGAAAGGAACAACAGACTGCGAAAGATAAAACTTGACAAGTAGATAATCTCCAGCGATTTCAATCTCCACAAAGTGGAAATCCAAATCTGTGAATAACTCAGGCTGACCCGAGCGTAAATAAAAATACAAACACTCGAGTTAGGACATACATATTTATACAATGTAAACCAACTCAAGTGAACTGTAGTAAAGGTACAAGTAACTTAGAAGATGCTTGGGACCGCCCATCCTCTAAGCATCTGTTAAACTATTTACTATGTAGTAATATACGCTATATACAGTAGTGTCTAATCAGTAAAGTATAATCATATAGAAAATAGCGTTAAGGGGATGGTGAACCTTAACGCGGTCGGATCTTTAAAACCAAAATCGTAGTGGGCTCGATATAAGGATATGACAAGGCACGCGAGGCAATGCAAGGGTGGATACACCGTTTGCACTCCCGGACCGGTGGTGACGGCAAGCCAGCACCTTCCGCCCACCTCGAGACATACCCCCGAATCAAAGTGGCGCCACCATATCGAATCACAAAAGTAATAGAATGGCTTCCGATGGAGCATGCTCGATGAAAGGGTGCGACCCTTTGTGCAGCCCGGCATAGCTCCTGTTTTAGTCATATATGCCAACTCACGGGAGTTAGGTCCACGTAATATACCTCAAGAACGTCGCCACCATCCTACTTCGTTCTGGAATCTCCACCGCGTACATAGTTGTTAAAGTGGTTTTCGGTATTGGCTAGCTATAAGATAATATCCGATCCCGGTCTCTTTAACAACCAATCGTTATTATAACCCATGGTTATAACTTTAAAACAATATTTTCATACTTCAAAATAAAATATCATTTCAATCCAAATCTTTATCAAAAGAAAGATTAAATCATTTCTAAACCATTTCAATATATCGACATACCATATCTTTGAAATTCAAATATTTATCAAAATAAATATCAAGTGATTTCAAATCATTTTTAATAAATAAATATCATATCTTTCAAACTTCATTTTTGAATCATTTTAATTTCAAAATATCATAACTTTCAAAACTTCAAAAATATCATATCTTTCAAAAACTTCATTTCAAAACATTTCAATATATCATATCTTAAACATCTTTAAATTAAAAGATAACATTCATTTATTATCATCTCAAATCACCTTTTAGATAATTTATATTACATCAATTTAATTCAATTAAAATCATTTTAAAGGTGTAATTATACTTTCAAATCAAGTATTCAAATTTCAAAGTTTCGAGTCATTCTGAGCTCATTTACTAAGTCAAAAATCATATTTATTAAAATTTCAGTCTTTCGTATCATTTAGAAAATGCAATTATAATTTATACTTGAAAACATTTTAATTCAGTAAAGACAGCACTTAAAAACTGCTGTTAAAACTCAGTTTCAGTTAAATTTTAGTTTAAAACAGCAAAGACAGCATTTCCAAAAATGTTGCGGTAGCTCAGATTTCAAAACAAGGTTTAAATTTGATTTCAGCAAAGACTACAGACCACTATAGCATTTCTAGAGAATGCTACAATAGATCCGAGTCCAATATTAGCCTATAAGTTCAATTACAGCAACTACAACATTTCAGAAATGTTGTGATAGCTCTTCTTTACACAATTTTAGTTCAATTCACAAAATATAGCATTTATGAATGCTATTAAAAGTTAATTCCAGGTTTTAGTGTATTTCCAGCCAATAATAAACTTCAATTTAAAACCAATAAACATTTTTAAAATCATATTTTAACATTTAAAATGTTCACTAACATATCATTTAACATATTATTTTTATACAATAAATTTCTTATGCTTACATCCAATATTCAACAATTTACTAAATAAATTCAAGTGTAAAAGTTTTCAATTTCTTCATATTTTAGATAAGCAACTTAACACTTATATTTCCTCCAGTTCTCAAATAAACTATTTTTTTTATTTAATTAACTTAACCCTTTAACTAAAAACCAATTTTACATTTCCAAGTCAAGTTATACTTCTAAAAGATCACTTTTAAACATTCATTTATTTAACCACTTAATATTCATAGAAAAATCAATAATACTTTAATAAATCACTTAAATTCAAATTTAATCAAACTATTACCAATTTCCAATAAAATTAAATTTCCATTTTATTCATATAACTTAAATATCGTTTTTAACCAAAATTCCAAATTTCCAAACTTAAGTTATATTCAATAATCCAATTTAATCATTCATTAATTACATTTTTAACTCATACAAAAATCATAATTTCTTTATTTTAAACACTTAAAAACCTATTTAAATCAAAGTTCATAAATTTATATTTTAAAATACTTAAAATATCCTAAATACTTTATAAAATAACCACGGGTCTGTATATAGTTTTCTAACCTAGGTCAAGTGATACGGATATGTATCATTTCAATCCGTAGTTTAAAAAGAAAAATCCGGGTTCTATCATTTCAAACACGCAATCCCAAGTTAAATAAAATAAATAAAAACCGTTCAGGCCTATCACTTCAGACCATAACGATTTTTCCCTATTCTATAGTCCGTTCGGGTATGTATTATTCAACCCATAGTGATTCTAATCTACAGGGAACTTTCATTGTGATAAACAGATATAAATGAACAATAATAACATATATATAATAACAGGTGATATGACATGAAATTTAACAAGTTTAACATCATATATAATTAATCACAGGCAGTTATACATCATTTGATTTTCTACACATTCAATTGTTGTTGTTTCACAACTACATAAGTATAAACGTCGTGTGAGTTTTACTCACCTTTTTAGCTGGAGATCGCAATACAAATGACATAAACGGATTCCAAAAGGCAAGATGACACAACAATAGATCCAAGTGGGAAGAGAACCAAGCTCAATGATCTTGTCACAACCCATAAACAAAACCAAACATAAACATAGATTCAATACCAGATTGAATTGAAATAACTTTGGAATAAAAAGCAATATGAACACACGATCTTTTGCCTTGCTTTCTATTATTGTTTTGCATGGCCTAGGGGTGTATTTGGCACAGGTTTAGACATAGCATGGCTTAGGTATGAACACAAGAATGCACGGGTACAAGGCATTGAAGGTGGAGGGGTTACAACTTGAGAATGTTAAGGATTTAAGGCAAAATAACATGTTTTTGGTCAACAAAAGGGCTCGGCCTTGGAGTGGTTTGGCTTGGCCATTCAAGTTCAAATCTGGAATGATGTTGGAGTGGTGTGTGGTGATCTGGTCAGAGGTGGCGGCGGCGGCTAGAGGTGGTGGTGGTGGTGGAAAATGAAGTGGTGAAGCAACAAGGCTCAAACTAGCATGTTTTCAAGGCATAGGTTGGATTTTGAGGGGTTTTATCACCATGGTTGGCTCGGATATGGTCATGACCGAGAGTATAGGTGGTGGTGATGGCAAGGAATAGACATAGAGAGTGGTGGCCATGGCAATAGTGAGAAGGCCATGCAAATAGAAGAAAGAAACAAGACAAAAATATGAAAAAAAATGGAAGAAAAAGTGCAAAAAGAGGAGGCCATTACCCATTTTTTCTCCTAGCCGTGAATGAATGAGAAGTGAAATTTTTTTTTAGTGAATGAAGACTGGAATACATGGCCAAAACAAGTAATATACAGCCAAATGAAGTAAAGGCTAATAAATAAATAAAAACTGCCAAAGAGTAAATGAGGAAACGGAAAAAGAAACGGCTTAGGAGGTGAAACGACTTACGTTTCAAAAGCTTTTAAAACCTTTGGTATTTCCTTAATTTATTTATATAAGTTTACATTACTAAAAATAATAATGATTCTAGTCACAAATTAGAAAATATAACAAAATATAAGATATATATAAATATTTATTAATGATATAAGGTTAAAATAAGAAAATAGCACAAGATTGCAAACTAGTCTAAAATAAACAGAATGAACTTTGGAAAATTTATATGGACTTGTAAAAATATTTATAGAAAATAAAAAAACATAAGTAAAAATGCATTCACAAATACATATATAAATTTTAATTTAAATATAATTTAAATAAAGAAAATAGCAGAAAAATGCAAACTAGGCTTTAAAATTTGGAAATAAATTCAATAAGCTTTGGAAAAATTCGAACATCACTTTAAAAATATTTAAAAGACAAAATATACTTAAAACAACATATTAACACATAAAAAAAAATTATTTTTAAAGAAAATAGAAAAAGATTTAAAGAAATTGCTTAAAAATCCAAATAGTGTTCAAAAATTACAAATAAATCACCATTGACTTTGGAAAATTGTTTACTTCATTTTAAAATTATTATAATACAAAAATATACCTACAATAACGTAAATATACAAATTAGGATAAGATATATCAAGTAAAATATCATTTATATAAATTAAAACAAAGAATATTGTTAAATAACTTAATATACACACAATATTGAAAACATTATAACTTTCACAATTTAAATCCGTTTTCAACGAAACGAAAAGCATTATTCCAGTTATTTCATCTATTTTCATATAAAAAAATTTAAGATTTTAAATAATTTAAATTTGAAGTTTAAAAGTCAAAGTTTGACCAGTTTGACCAGAAATTCACTTTACAGTATAATATTCAAATTATACTTATTTGAACTATAAATCACTTAAAAATCTACATTTATATTTAAAATAACATAACTTATTCATTTTAATAAATAAAATAAAATTCTTACATCAAAATTTCAAATAAAATAATCAAAATAAACAATTAAAATAAATCACAAAATACAGGATTGTTACACTCTCCCCCACTCAAAACATTTCGTCCCCGAAAAGGAATGAGGTACGGGAAAGCAAAGAAAAAGATAGAGTGAAATAAGAATAGGACAAGATGACTAGGAGAATGAAATTATACGTGGTGACTATTGTTATAGGTAAGTTTAACAAGGTGGAGATTATCAAAGATTATAGAAAGATTTTCTAAACAGAATGATTACAGAAGGATGCCTATACCAGTCTGTAGCAAGATATGGATAATGAGGACAAATAAAAGATAGTTTGAAAAACAAAATAAGGAAATAAATTTGAAAGCATGGAAATTTCAACTTAATTTTTTTTTCCTTTTTTTCATAAGTTAAATAAATCTTTAACTATCTCAAATTTCATTATCTTATTATCCAATCATCTTAAAGTAACAATTTTTAAAACCATGGGTTTGAAAAACAATCATTTATTACACTCACAATGTACTTAATAAATTTTATTCTTCTTTATTCCTAATTAAAATTAAATTTATTCCGCTCAACATATTTATCACTTATGTTAAATATACTTACACTTATTATAACTGCTTTCTTTTATTCTTAGTTCTTTTAACATTATTTTATATTGTAAATCATTCAGTTACCCATTTATTCTATTTACCTCTGTTAATCTCTTTCTTTTTCAACTAAAATTTAAGTGTATAACGTTTATTATAACCAATCAAATTTTATTTATAAAATCTTTTTATATTGTATATTATCCAATTACATTATTAACTTCTGAAATTAAGGTAAGTTATATTGGAATGCAATTGAGTATTATACAAATAAAACTTTCCAATTCAATATCTCAAGTTTGAATTATTTATCCAAAATTTCTGATTTTCTTTTTATAATTGAAATTATTCTTTAAAAATAAAATTTAAGAATTATATTTCCGATTTCTTCAAACCATTTAGAGATAAATAAATGTATGTACATAACTTATCAAATCAAATTTAAATCATATGTCTATATATATTATAAATCAAGTCATATTTTAGAAATTCAAATCAAATTGATTTCCAAAACAAAGCTGTAGCAAGACTACAGAGCGATCTCTTCACTTCGAAACTCAAAAATGAATGTCGATGATGCTGCACTCATCACCGAAACTAGTTCCCAGCGACAAAGAGAAGAGCACTAATTTTAAACTTTAAAATCATTTGGAAACATAATCTTATTCGAAAATACTTTAAATAATATACTTTAAAACTTTAAACACAAAGTTTGAAACCATCAGAAATTAAATTCTCAAATTTCTTATTTTAAATCATTTCAGTTTCCAAATAAATTTATAAACAACTATCTACAAATTCATTTATAGAACAATAAATGATAAATCATTTCAAATAATCAATTTTAAATCAATTTATTAAGTTCCATAAATTTACTTATATATCAAAATTTATTTCATTAACCAAATTTTAAAATAATATTGTGTTAGTTTGTTCTGTCAAAGTGTTTTGGAAATCTTATCAATAGCGTGATCAGAAGAATAGATCAGAAACTCAAATCAACATCAACAACTTAAACAACGCAATATATAAACAAAACATAGATTTACAAGTAAAATTCAAAATATTTGAAGAGAGGTTGGAAACAAAAGAAAAGATGATTAAATAACAAAATAGGGTGGTGGATAAGCTTAAATAAATCATGGGCAACCTTAACAGACTCAACCGTGACTTAAATAGTAAGATCGATGTGGATTTTCTAGGGTAAATCAACATTCGATCTCAATAGATAAAGTTTGGAATAACAAAAGGTATTAGCATCTAAACCAAGGATATATATAAATCTCTGGTGAATCGATACTAATTGTAAAGGGGTTTTCCCCCTTTTTCAATTCAATTTGAAATTGGCGAGACCGCCGACTCACAAAAAGATCATTCGAAGCGGAGTTATTGGATACTCCAGAATCAAAAGAAGATGAATAGTGAAGGACATGAATGGATTTTGGAACCGCAGGGAATGTTCCAAAATTCAAAGGAATCGAGTCAAAAACGAAGAAATTCAAACTCGAATGAAAGTGATTCCGTAAATACATTCGCTCCATATTCTGAGTTTTCCTAGAGCTACCAAAGCTCTGATACCAACTGTAACGACCCGATATTTTCAACCATTCGCATCCATTATAAGTGTACAGGTAGACACTCATGCCGGAATTGAATTGCTCAAAATACCGCGTTGTAAATAAAAATTTGGCAAATCTCTGAATATACAGTAAATAAAAATCACAGATCACAGACACAGAGTAATAATAATGCAGCGGAAGTAAAAGAAATTGTAGTTCATGAAGCTACTATATAAAAATATCAGAGTTGCATAAAATACAAAGAAGAAATAAAGTACAAAGGAAGTCTCACTACATAGAAGTCTACTAATACAAGAGCTGGAAGGAACAACAGACTGCAAAAGATAAAACTTGACAAGTAGATAATCTCCAGCGATTTCAGTCTCCAGAAAGTGGAAATCCAAATCTGTGAATAACTCAGGCTGACCCGAGCGTAAATAAAAATACAAACACTCGAGTCAGGACATACATATTTATACAATGTAAACCAACTCAAGTGAACTGTAGTAAAGGTACAAGTAACTTAGAAGATGCTTGGGACCGCCCATCCTCTAAGGATCCATTAAACTATTTACTATGTAGTAATATACGCTATATACAGTAGTGTCGAATCAGTAAAGTATAATCATATAGAAAATAGCGTTAAGGGGATGGTGGACCTTAACGCGGTCGGATCTTTAAAACCAAAATCGTAGTGGGCTCGATATAGGGATATGAAAAGGCACGCGAGGCAATGCCAGGGTGGATACACCGTCTGTACTCCCGGACCGGTGGTGACGGCAAGCCAGCAGCTTCCGCCCACCTCGAGACATACCCCCGAATCAACGTGGCGCCACCATATCGAATCACAAAAGTAATAAAATGGTTTCCGATGGAGCATGCTCGATGAAAGGGTGCGACCCTTTGTGTAGCCCGGTATAACTCCTGTTTTAGTCATATATGCCAACTCACGGGAGTTGGGTCCACGTAATATACCACAAGAACGTCCTCACCATACTACTTCATTCTGGAATCTCCACCGCGTACATAGTTGTTAAAGTAGTTTTCGGTATTGGCCGGCTATAAGACAATATCCGATCCCGGTCTCTTTAACAACCAATCGTTATTATAACCCGTGGTTATAACTTTAAAACAATATTTTCATACTTCAAAATAAAATATCCTTTCAATACACATCTTTATCAAAAGAAAGATTAAATCTTTTCTAAACCATTTCAATATATCGACATACCATATCTTTCAAATTCAAATATTTATCAAAATAAATATCAAGTCATTTCAAATCATTTTTAATACATAAATATCATATCTTTCAAACTTCATTTTTGAATCATTTTATTTTCAAAATATCGTAACTTTCAAAACTTCAAAAATATCATATCTTTCAATAACTTCATTTCAAAACATTTCAATATATCATATCTTAAACATCTTTAAATTAAAAGATAACATTCATTTGTTATCATCTCAAATCACCTTTTAGATAATTTATATTCCATCAATTTAATTCAATTAAAATCATTTTAAAGGTCTAATTATTATACTTTCGAATCAAGTATTCAAATTTCAAAGTTTCAAGTCATTCTGAGCTCATTTACTAAGTCAAAAATCATATTTATTAAAATTTCAGTCTTTCGTAGCATTTAGAAAAAGCTGTTATAAGTTATACTTAAAAATATTTTAATTCAGCAAAGACATCACTTAAAAACTGCTGTTAAAACTCAGTTTTAGTTAAATTTTAGTTTAAAACAGCAAAGACAGCATTTCCAGAAATGCTGCGGTAGCTCTGATTTCAAAACTAGGTTTAAGTTTGATTTCAGCAAAGACTGCAGACCACTATAGCATTTCCAGAGAATGCTCCAATAGACCTGAGTCCAATATTAGCCTATAAGTTCAATTACAGCAACTACAGCATTTCAAAAATGCTGTAATAGCTCTTTTTTACACAATTTTGGTTCAATTCAGAAACTATAGCATTTCAGAAATGCTGTAATAGCTCTTTTTTACACAATTTTAGTTCAACTCAGAAACTATAGCATTTCTGAATGCTATTAAAAGTTAATTCCAGGTTTTAGTGTATTTCCAACCAATAATAAACTTCAATTTAAAACCAATAAACATTTTCAAAATCATATTTTAACATTTAAAATGTTCATTAACATATCATTTAACATATTATTTTTATACAATAAATTTCTTATACTTACATCCAATTTTCAACTATTTACTAAATAAATTCAAGTGTAAAAGTTTCCAATTTCTTCATATTTTAGATAAGCAACTTAACACTTATATTTCCTCTATTTCTCAAATAAACTAATTTTTATTTTATTTAATTAACTTAAACCTTTAACTAAAAACCAATTTTACATTTCCAATTCAAGTTATACTTTTAAAAGATCACTTTTAAACATTCATTTATTTAACCACTTAATATTCATAGAAAAATAAATAATACTTTAATAAATCACTTAAATTCAAATTTAATAAAATTATCATATTTACCAATTTCCAATAAAATTAAATTTTCATTTTATTCATGTAACTTAAATATCGTTTTTAACCAAAATTCCAAAATTCCAAACTTAAGTTATATTCAATAATCCAATTTAACCATTCATTAATTACATTTTTAACTCGTAGAAAAATCATAATTTCTTTATTTTAAACATTTAAAAACCTATTTAAATCAAATTTCATAAATTTATATATTAAAATACTTAAAAATATCCTAAATACTTTATAAAATAACCACAGGTCTGTATATAGTTTTCTAACCTAGGTAAAGTGATACGGATATGTATCATTTCAATCCGCAGTTTAAAAAGAAAAATCCGGGTTCTATCATTTCAAACCCGCAATCCCAAGTTACATAAAATAAATAAAAACCTTTCAGGCCTATCGTTTCAGCCATAACGATTTTTCCCTATTCTAAAGTCCGTTCGGGTATGTATCATTCAACCCATAGTGATTTCTAATCTACAGGGAACTTGCACTGTGATAAACAGATATAAATGAACAATAACAGCATATATATAATAACGGATGATATGACCTGAAAGTTAACAGGTTTAACATCATATATAATTAATCACTGGCAGTTATACATCATATGATTTTCTACACATTCAATTGTTGTTGTTTCACAACTGCATAAGTATAAACGTCGTGTGAGTTTTACTCACCTTTTTAGCTGGAGATCGCAATACAAACGACGTAAACGGATTCCAAAAGGCAAGATGACACAACAATAGATCTAAGTGGGTAGAGAATCAAGCTCAATGATCTCGTCACAACCAATAAACAAAACCAAACATAAACATAGATTCAATACCAGATTGAATTGAAATAACTTTGGATTAAAAAGCAATATGAACACACGATCTTTTGTATTGCTTTCTATTATTGTTTTGCATGGCCTAGGGGTGTATTTGGCTCAGGTTCAGACATAACATGGCTCAGGTATGAACACAAGAATGCACATCTACAAGGCATTGAAGATGGAGGGGTTACAACTTGAGAATGTTAAGGGTTTAAGGCAAAATAACATGTTTTTGGTCAACAAAAGGGCTCGGCCTTGGAGTGGTTTGGCTTGGCCATTCAAGTTCAGATCTAGAATGATGTTGGAATGGTGTGCGGTGATCAAGTCAGAGGTGGTGGTGGCGGCTAGAGGTGGTGGTGGTGGTGGAAAATGAAGTGGTGAAGCAACAAGGCTCAAACTAGCATGTTTTCAAGGCATAGGTTGGATTTTGAGCGGTTTTGTCATCATGGTTGGCTCGGATATGGTCATGACCTGGAGTGTAGGTGGTGATGATGGCAGGGAATAGACGTAGAGAGTGGTGGCTATGGAAATAGTGAGGAGGCCATGCAAATAGAAGAAAGAAACAAGACAAAAGTATGAAAAAAAATGGAAGAAAAAGTGCGAAAAGAGGAGGCCATTACCCATTTTTTCTCCTAGCCGTGAATGAATGAGGATTGGAATTTTTTTTAGTGAATGAAGACTGGAATACACGGCCAAACAAAGTAATATACAGCCAAAAGAAGTAAATGCTAATAAATAAATAAAAACTGCAAAAGAGTAAATGAGGAAACAGAAAAAGAAACGACTTAGGAGGCGAAACAACTTACGTTTCAAAAGATTTTAAAACCTTTGGTATTTCCATAATTTATTTATAAAAGTTTACATTATTGAAAATAATAATGATTTCAGTCAAAAATTCGAGAAAAAAAAATATAAGATATATATATATATATATATATATGTATATATATATATATATATGTATATATATATAAATATTTATTAATGATATAAGGTTAAAATAAGAAAATAGCACAAGATTGCGAACTAGTCTAATATAAACAGAATGAACTTTGGAAAATTTATATGGACTTGTAAAAATATTTATAACAAAGAAAACAAAATAAAAGTAAAAATGCATTCACAAATAAATATATAAATTTTAATTTAAATATAATTTAAATAAAGAAAATAGCAGAAACATGGAAACTAGGCTTTAAAATTTGGAAATAAATTCAATAAGCTTTGGAAAAATTCAAACACCACTTTAAAAATATTTAAAAGACAAAATATACTTAAAATAACATATTAATACGTAAAAAAAATTATTTTTAAAGAAAATAGAAAAAGATTTAAAGAAATTGCTTAAAAATCCAAATAGTGCCCAGAAATTACAAATAAATCACCTATGACTTTGGAAAATTGTTTACTTCATTTTAAAATTATTATAATAAAAAAATATACATACAATAACATAAATATACAAATTAGGATAAGATATATCAAGTAAAATATCATTTATATAAATTAAAACAAAGAATATTGTTAAATAACTTAATATACACACAATATTGAAAACAATATAACTTTCACAATTTAAATCCGTTTTCAACGAAACGAAAAGCAGTATTCAAGTTATTTCATCTATTTTCATAAGAAAAAATTTAATATTTTAAATAATTTAAATTTGAAGTTTAAAAGTCAAAGTTTGACCAGTTTGACCAGAAATTCACTTTACAATAAAATATTCAAATTTTACTAATTTGAACTATAAATCACTTAAAAATCAACATTTATATTTAAAATAACATAACTTATTCATTTTAATAAATAAAGTAAAATTCTTAAATCAAAATTTCAAATAAAATAATCAAAATAAACAATTAAAATAAATCACAAAATACAGGGTTGTTACAGTTGCCAGGAACTCCACCCTCTCGATCCGACACGGTCCCTAGCTCCGCCATGCTACACCGATGGCCGCCACTGCTGCCGCGACGTGGCCAAACTCCCCCAGACTGACGCGATTTTCCGACCACAAAGCCGCCAATTTTGGTCGATTCGTTGCACTCCATCTCCGACGAGTCATATGGGTCGACTCAGCACAACCTCCTCTTCCCCGCGCCATTCCCCGATTGCCATATCGTCGATGATCTACCGTCGAATCCACACCCATACATACGAACCGCCAAGATGAAAACAATGATTTCTAGCCATACCGAAACCCAAATCAAAAACGAATCATATATTTGAATTGCGCTCATCGAGGGCTTCAAATCCATATATAATTTGATATATATTGAGGAATTTGAATTTTGAACTAGAAATTTCTGATTTGCAATTGACTGTGAAATTTAGAGTTTGACTGCCAATGAGAAAGATGAGCAATTGGAATTGTACGTACAAAAAAATGAACATAAGAAATAGGCTAGGGTTTATAACCAGATATATATAGGCTGAACAAAATAGAATTGAATGGGCTTAAATAGGTTTGGAATTTTGAACGATAATGACCCGAAAAGACCATTCTGACTCCGGAGCGAAAACGGATCAACCCATATGTCGAAACTAATGTTTTTAAATATTTTAAACGCAATGTAGTAGGTTTCAAGTCCAAATTCCATCGTATGAAGAAGTTATGCTAAAATCAAGTTATTTCAAGTTGATCTCAATTGATTTCAATTAAATTGATTTCTAGGCGTTTCGAGTCTGTACGATCAAACGACAAGCCTGAATCGCTATGAAACTTGAAATCATATAATAATTCACCGTTACATATCCGATGAACCTGGTTTCGTCGAAATCCGAGTCAGTGGCCAAAATGGCAATTATCTGGTTAATTAAATAAATTAATAATTGATTAATTAAATCAAGTTTCCAATTTCCACTCTATAATTAACAAGTTTCATCATTTATAAATTTCCTAATCATTTACACTAATTTAAAAAAATTTAGATGTCAATTTAGAGTTGATTAATTTATTAATTTCAGTGTTTGCCTTAATTTCATTTAATTTCATTTGATTGCAATTAATCCATTTATTAAGTTTAAATTCCAATAAATTAATAAATCTTGATATCCATTATTTTCATTCAACCAATTATCATATTATGAATAGAATTAACATTATTTCCAGTTATTTCCTTAATTTGCACTAACATAACATTGAATTGAGATTCATTGCAATTATTAAAAGTTTTTATTTAATGGACTAAATAAATGATTAACTTATAATAATTGTTATCATTAACTCTCAATCACATTTTTATAAGTTGATCATTTCCAAACCAATGTTATAATTTCTTTTGATTTTTCTTATATTCGATTTATAGCCTAGTATAACATTTACATTAATTCCTTTAATTGTAACTTCATTCAAATAGTTAATATTTAACTTAGATTAGCATTATTACATCTCATTTAAGTTATTATTTCATTAATGAGTCATAGATTTCTGTTTTTCCAATATTAGATAACAAACATTTAATAAAATTAACAATTAAGTTATCGAAAATCTTACGGGTCAATGCACATTTGATCTGCCAAGCAAACAGAGAAATATAGATTATAAAAATTAGCAAAGAATGATGCATTAACATATAATTAACTAGTACTTTTAAAATAGCAACCACGATTGATTTGTATATTGTATGCTAATTTGTACGCAGTAAAGTTTATCCATGTTTTAGGAAAACCTTAATAATTAAAAACAATATGTTATGAAAAGAAACATATGGGTCCTGAACATTTGAATAAAAATAGTTCATATAATCTTAACTATGACGGATGCATTAACATATATAATTAGATAAATGCATATTCATTAAACATATTACTTATAAAATATTATAGATTAACATAACCAGCAGGTTGCATTCACATATATATTTCCAATAAATACATATTCCTAAAACATGGATAAACTTTACTGCGTACAAATTAGCATACAATATACAAATCAATCGTGGTTGCTATTTTAAAAGTACTAGTTAATTATATGTTAATGCATCATTCTTTGCTAAGAAAGTAATACAGTTTATGTGTTTCGAATATGAATATGCTTACTTATTAATTGGAACATCTAAGTTATTATCTTCTACTGTACATCCAGACAGACTGTTCTGCCATGTACAAATCTATTATATTATCTATTTTATCTATTATAACATATGTAACAGAGAATATCAGATTCTTTTATATTCGGCATTCTTATTGATTTTTATTTCGAACCATGCTTTCTCCTTAATTTGAGCAAAAAAAATTCACTCCTTTAATAATTATTTTTAATTTTAAATCTTAAATTAATTTTATTCCAATATTATAACCATATACTTTTTTACCTCCAATTTCATTTATTCCATATGTACATCTTCCATATTCACTTTACCTTTCTACTTTCATTTTCTTATCTAGCCTATCAAAAAATAATAATTAATAAAATAAAAATCTTAATTCCTAATATTATGATCTCCTAAGCTTTTTTTGCCTCTAATGTTTGCTAGATAGTTTTTTCCTTAGTTGTTCATGTTTTCATCATTGGCACGAGTTATGTAACTGTGTCTTCTCTCATTTATGATATGTATCATGGGTATGGGCATGTAACATTTTCGTTTCTATATATCGGTAAGATGTGTAAAAATTAAGGTTTACTTCATAAAAAATAATTTGTAACAATGTTTAGTCTCCAATAAATGGTCATTCGAATAGAACTAAAACTAGAAAAAGGCAAATTATGTTTATACACGAAAAATCACTTAACATACACCATAATTTTTATATGAAATTTTACTACCAAATTATCCTTTCTTTGTACGTTGCTAAGGGCAGCGCATTTTTCTTTTCCTAATTTCATTGTTGAATACTTTCAAAATTTACATTATACTTTTTTTAACATCGGATTTTTTAAGGAGCTACCAAATACATCATTTTTGACTTTTTTTGCATGACAAACGACTATCGACAAACACCATTTCCACGACGATCAACTATCAAACAACAATATTTCGGTGGTTGATGGCCGTGGAAAATAATGTTGGTCAGTGGTTGTTCGCCGTACAAAACAGCTTTACATGGTAATTGATTGTCATATGAAATGACTTTGGTATTGGAAAGCACACAAGTTTTATTGCATTTATAATTTTTTCCATGGTATTAGAAAGAGGAAAACTGGATATGTAACAGACCTGCTATTTTCAACCATTCGCATCCGTACATGCCGGACTTGAATTGCTCAAAATATCAGATTGTTAATTTAAATTTGGCAAAATTCAACATATGCAGTAAAATAAATCAACTACAGAATCACAGATACAGAGTAGTATAGTAATACGCAGCGGAATAAATAAATAGTAGTTCATGAAACTACTATATAAACATGAGAGTTAGAAATAAAAATACAACAGAATATCTCAGATGCGGTGAAGTCTCTAGCACGAGCAGATGACTTCTCTAAACCAATCAACTGGAAGGGCTGAAAGCGGAATCGATAGTTGGATCCCCAAACGAAGCTCCAAACTCTGAAGGTGGGTCTCAAAAGATGTATCACTCAGTCTGACCTAAGCGTAAAGCAAAACACAAACACTCGAGTCAGGATTAAAATTCTTATATCGATAAATTCAACTCAAGTGAAATATCAACTGAAATACAAGTGACTCAAAGGATGTTTGGGATAACCATCCCATATGGATTTGCAGAACTATCTACAAGGTAGAAATATACACTATAACACCGTGGTCATTCAATTTTATTTATACCTCAAAATCGAAACATCATTTCCCTTTCAAATATATCTATTTTCCAAGATAGTATATATATATATATATATTAAATAATTTATAAAGTAAAGTATTTGAAATTTCCTCAACTACACAAATTAGTTCTAATCAACTCAAGTTCCAAATTCCCATTTATTCAAAGCTCAATTCATTAATTCAATTTAGCTCACAATAACCACTTAAACTTTCGTTATATTCAAAGCTTTAATATTCAATATTTTAAAGTTAAATCTAACAGTTTCATATAGATCTTGATTTAGCTTCATCACTATTATTTGTCAGGAAATATCCACTTAACAACATTAATATCATTTAAATAGCCTAAGATTTCATTTTACAGAATATTTCCTTAAATTTATTTAAACTTAAAATATCCATTTAATATCTTTTACCAAAACCAAGTTATAAAATCATATCTTAAATCCCGAATTCAATAGTTTCAAATCGATTTAATTGAATATAATTCTTAATTAAATACCATTTCCAATTAATTCAACTTTATCTTCTCAACTTTAGCTTATTCAAAATTTTACCAAATCTATTTTGAAATATAAATTTAAACGAGTCCTTAAACGTATTCTATGTATTAAATCAATCTCAATTAGATTAAATATTATTATTAGGTCTATACATAAAATTTTCATTTTTATACATATAATATTCTAAGAATCAGCCTTTATTAAAACTATATTTTTCTTTCCAAAATCATAGAAATTATTTTCAAAACATTTATATATATATATATATATATATATATACATATGGACCAACGGTGTCTGTATATAATTTCCTACGCTATGGTCAAGGGATACAGATATTTATCATTTCAATCCGAAATTTAAATATAAGGGTAGATATCACTTCGACCAGCAATTCCAAATTCAATTTAATTGAAAATCTGGGTTTATCATTTCAACCCATAACGAAATTCTCCTATCCTAAAGTCCGTTCGGGTATGTATCATTTCAACCCATAGTGAATTCTAAACTACAGGGAACTTGCAGAGTGATAACAGATAATACAATAAAATAACAGGCATATATCATCAATAAAAATATAATATAAACAACATGATATGGTGTCATATCCCACAGGTGAACAATTTCATATAACAACATATATAGCAATGTAAATAACTGACAGCAGCATATTTCAATTTTCGTTTCAATTGAAATCAAATTTAACAAATAAAAGAATGTTAATCATGAGTGATTGTTCACCTTTCGAGGCTAGAGAGATTTGAAATGGGTTACGAATCCACGAACGATTTTCCAAAACGAACAAGATTGGCACGAATCACAGATAAGCTGATAAATAGGAATAGACAAATTCAAATCAAAACGGGATCGATGAAGAAGATACATTACATATATAATTTCCAGAAAAATCAATTTAAAACGTATATTTTCAAATCGATATTTAATTCAAACACAAATAAATTATATATATATATATATATATATATATATATATATATATTTCAAACATCGTTGTTTTAAATTGAACACGTATACTAAAATCAACATATTTTATATCAATATAATTTATACGCTGAAAAATCATCATAACACTTGTATGACTAGACCCAAAATCTCTGAAATGTATAATATAACTACCTATTTCTACAACTATGCATTTTAACAACCAAAACCTGAGATATAAATAAACACCGTACACTAGATTTTTAACAAATTAGCATATATATAACGATTTAAAACAATAATTTAATAAACAAAAATATATAACATCATCCCTATAACATAATGTATAGGAAACTGCACTGTAGCTATTTATATTATAATAAAAATTAAAACGAACTAGTTAAATAGATATTTATTTAAAAATATAACTTATACAAAGTTTTATACATAAACAACAGATTTTATAAAAGAAACCAATGTATATAATCTGTCCCTTTATCTATATAAACAAGACTAATAGATCATGTAATTGAATAATACATACATGTCATTTATGTAAATCGAAAAGTTATATACATATATCACTTAAACTTATAAACCACTGTTATATACATACCTTGTAAAATTACAATTATTGTTAAACAAAAGGGAAACTTTTAGACACAGTTTTATAAAATAGACTCAACAACTATCATATACAAACCATATAACAACGTATTTATGTACGAATAACTGCAGAAAAGAGAAAAAAAACATACTTTATATATATATATACACTAGAATCGAGATGAAAATTACACATTTAAATTTTTAGTTTTACAACATTAATCACTAATGCTTTTACAATACTCAGCTGCCATACTAATATATGTTATATTCGAACAGGAATAAAAATCTAATTATATTTTCAAAATATATATATTACTAATCTTTTATAATAACAAATAAGATATAAGACTAACGTATTTATACGTCTCTAAAAAGCATGGCTTAAAATTCACATAAGCATTAAACATAAAAAAATATGTAGATATAATTTTATGCTAAAATATCAATTGAATGGAGACTGTTATAATGTTAAAGGTTTTATTCATACATATTGAAGTCTATATCAGTAAGATTTACCTTCAAGTTCAAATAAAACAGTTAAGATATAATAGGTATATTTGTTTCAAAGTTAACCAAAGCTGTAACACAGTTTAACCCTATATAATATGTAAAATAAACCTTATAAAATACTACACGTACAACACTTGACTGGTACATACATATATATAACGTATAATATATAACCAACATGCTAAACTTGTAAACACAGCAAAGTATATAATTAATATACCTTATGTAAAACATAGAAGTGCTGATGCTTCAACGCTCGAGAGGGGAGATGCAAAGCATGGGAAAAAAATATAAAAATATAAAATAAAAAGAAGAAAATGGAGGCCATACCTTCAGAGCTCACGCACGCAAGAAGAAATGAAGGAAATGTTGAGATGCAATTGAAAACTATTTGTGTACGAGGCTTATATTTATCAGGGTTGCGTTGATTGAGGTGAGAGAATATAGGCAAGAAATAAATTTAAATCAATCATACACGATTGCATTGATTGAGTTGAGAGAATATAGGCAAGAAATAAATTTAAATCAATTTTACACGATTGCGTTGATTGAGGTGAGAGAATATGGGCAAGAAATAAATTTAAATCAATTATACACGATTGGGTTGATTGAGGTGAGAGAATATATGCAAGAAATAAATTTAAATCAATTATACACGATTGCGTTGATTGAGGTGAGAGAATATAGGCAAGAAATAAATTTGAATCAATTATACACGATTGCGTTGATTGTGTATAAGGATATGTAATATATTCCTATCAATTTATACCCGAGAGGTAAGGAAGTTTCCGTACGTATTGGATTGCTGATAAGTTAGTAAATCCAATGCAAAAGTGGCAAGCAAATATGCGTTGTTTTGAACGGTAAGTAAATAAAAGAGTTTTTATACCATATTAAAACAATTGAATCAAAAAGAACGTGTAAAGGTATACACGTGAACTTCAAGCAATCTTGAAAACAATTTTAAACGTCTAAAGAGAAATAAATTTGCTTGAAACGGCTACGCGAATTTGGAGATTTTATTCCTATTATAAAAACGAAGAAAAAGGGAAGCGTAGAAATTTAAACGTAACCTATCAAAGCTAGATTTAAAAGAAATTGAACGGCTAGGGAAATCATTTCTTTCCCACTTGGAATGCAAGGCTACAGATAAATTTGCTTATTTAGTTAAGGTAATAAATTTTTATTAAGAATGCGAAATATAGATGCATTAATCAAATCAACCATACGCCCACATTAAAATAAAAGTAACGCATTTAAATTTATATGTTTTCTTATTTATTCACTACTTATATTTAGTAAAATATATGTTTAAAGAGTATTTCATTAATTACGTACTATTTATATGCTAACTAAATAAATCAAACGGATGCGAACGTACAATTTAAAACGTTTATTTTATAAAGCTTATCTATACACTATAAATTTTAAAATTTATTACTTAATTCAAAATACGATTTTTTTACATCCATCTGATTAATTCATCATTTACCAAGAAATGATGTATATGAGTAAAAATATTAATTACTCAATTTAAAAAGTATATAATCTAACATAAAAATAACAAAGCAGAAAATAAGATCGACGGAGCTATAGAAGTCCAAATTTGGAAAAATGAAAAATGACGTCTCAGTCAGAAGATGATTTAGAATTTTTCTATGTAAAAATATTCAGGTTTGAAAAATATTTTATTATAAACAATTATTAATTGACTTTAATTTAATAGAATTACGCAATGAAATAAACTTTCATTAAATCAGGTGAAAATTTACCATCTTCTATATTTAAATATATGTATTCCAAATATAAATTTTTAATTTCAAATATATTATTTAAAATTTCTCCAAAATTCAATTAAATACATTAATAAAACCATTTTAAATTTTACGGGTCGTTACACTCTCCCCCACTCAAAACTTTTCGTCCCCGAAAAGGAAGGAGGTAGGAGAATAGAAACAACCAGAAACAAAGATAGATTGAAAGATAAGGATTAACAATTAATTTAAAACTATATAAATTTTATTTGAAATATTTATTTGAAAACTTCATTTGCAATTCAATTTTCTATAATACTATAATATTTTTCAAACCCATTTGTAAAATTTCTTGCTTCTTTTATAAATATCGTTTATATGTTTAAATAACACCTTTATAAATATATGGAAACTATTTGAAACAATTATTTACATCATCATTTATATTTACAAGGAAGTTATTTGAAAACATTAAATCCCTAATTCATATATTTATTAATTTATCTTAAGATACTTTCAACCTTATAGATAAATTAATAATCATTTTCTTTAAATATGTTTTATTTTAATTAATAATTTCAAAAATATTTAAAACATTAAAATTTTATATTAAACATTGTAGCATATAAATAAACAATATTTAAAAAGGATATTGTAACAACCCGCATATTTATCTATTTTATATTTAAATATTCTTATTTAAATATTTTATCGTTAATCGGATTATAGTTCGAAAAGCTACTTTTTGCATACGATCAAATTAGGACTTGAAACCATTTCTATTGAGTTCAAAATGACGTTTACAATATTTTTGAGTATAAGCTTTGATATGTTTGGAGTTAGTGAAATTTTGCCACTTTTACACTTTGGGTCTTTGGGTTGGTTTAGCCATTATAACTCAAGCTCAAACCCCCCTTCTCTTCATAACTTCATTTCATTTCCTAACACTCAAGCTTCATCAAAAATGGAGGAGGAATGGGAAAATAAAACTCCAAACTCAAATTCTCTTGCAAATCCTTCATTCAACTCCAAATTCAAAGAGAAGACATTGGATTCAAGCTTCTTGTGTTGAGATTGAAGTGGGATTGGTTCTTGCTTGCTTTAAGCTTCGTCTTCATTGATTTTTGTTGCAAAGGTGAGATTTTTATCTCACATTCTTGTCTATAACAATCTTGGATTGTTGGGAATGAATTCCCATCACTTTAGCATGTACATTTGCATTTGGTTTGGATTGGACTGGCGAAAAACTCTAATTTTTAGTGTTCTAGGGTGAATTACTGGGCTTAGGTCGCACTGCCTCGAACCCTCGGCCTGCATATTTTCGTTCGCCTTTAGATCGTTCGGAATTAGGTCGCTAGGTCGTTAGGGCGTAGGTCGCTCGGCCATACTTACCTCGTTAGGTCGCTCGGCATTTAGTTGTTAGGTCGTTCGCCACCTAGGTCGTAGGTCGCTCGACCATTCTCGCATCACTAGGTCGTTACCCTTAGCTCGTTGCACCTTAATCCCGTTAGGTCGCATGACCATAATTCAATTAGGTCACATGACCTTGTTATAGTTAGGTCGCTCGGCCTTGTTAAGCTCTTAGGTCGCATGGCCTTTATATCGTTATGTCGCGCGTTGTTAGGTTGTTAGGCCTTGTTTAAGACCTTAGGTCGCACGTCTCTGCTAACTCGTGAACCCACTTAGGTCGCGACACTTTAGGTCGCTTGACCCGATGCCATCTTAGGTCGCTTGGCCTTTATATCGATAGGTCGCGAGTCACTAGGTCGCCCGGCCTGTATAAGTCGCACCATGCTACTGCAGTTAACTTGCATGACCCTATTTTACTTAGGTCGTTGGACCTTATTTCCTTTAGGTCGTATTTCCCTTAGGTCACTTGGCATGCTACACTTAGGTCGTTCGACCTATTTTACTTAAGTCGTTGCACTTTAACTCGGCCACGTTAGGTCGCATGGGAACTTTCACTTTGATGCATTTTGAGCCAATTTCTTTGGATTTAATTCATGTCTTCGAATGTGAGTTTTTGTGATTGATTGTTTCTACAATCATTTTTGGTGGTTTGTCACTTTAAAAATATAAAGGTTTCAATACTAGTAGTAAATATCAAAACTCTTTCCTCAAAGCAATTTCAACTCTATTTTATTTGCAAAGCTCTTTTCTAAAACCGTTTTCTAATCTATTAGTATATACAAACCTTTCCTTCACTCGTACAAGAAAGTGAATTAAATGACTTAGTAAAACAAGTGGTACGAAACGCTTGCGTTTGCTTCGTCGGTTAACTCTTGGACTTGTTCGATTGAACCTCTTGTGACAATTTTCTAGTGAAGATCTACAATTTGTTCGTAAATATCTAAGTTAAGCAAGTGGTTATGGGACATGAAGCTAAACTTTTATATTCACTAGCTTATTGTAATTCACACTTCTTGATGATCGATGATGATCATTTTTGTGATTTAGACTAGCAATTGTGCGATGTCTCTTTGTCTACGAGGGAGACTAAACCCCGTTTCTGTAGAGCTTCACCTCAATTTGGTGGGGTCGCGACCCATGGTCTTCAGACTGTTTGTGGAGCTTCAGCTCAAAATTTATGGCTAGCTACCATGAGATAGCTACTCATTTTATGATACACGTGTTGGTGAGTTTTCATACTCCCGTTTGTGATAGGTCTCCCCCTTTTTGTGATTTCTGGATTTCTTGCATATATTTCTAGAATTTTGTGTTTCACCCATTTTAGTGATTTTCATTGATAAGCTTTATCAATATTTGTGCATTGGTGAATTTGTGTGTCATTGTCTCTTTTGTGCATGCAACTTTATGGAGTTTGACATTTCTTTGGGTCTTTGAGAAGATTCTTGTGATAACGATTAATCACTTTTTGATTTTCATTTACATGATTTTCATAGTATGTCATTATGGTTATTATATGCTTATACCATTTCTCTTATTCTATATCATCTCCTCTGATATTTATAGCTAGACTGATCCGTTTATTATTTTCTTATTAAATAATACTCGGGTCAAACCGAGATGTTACATGTGCTTCTGTTTGACTTCTCATCCAGGATCATCACCTTGACTTTTGGCTAACTACTTAGATTAGTAGTTTTTGTTGTATACACTTTTGGCTAACTACTTAGATTAGTAGTTTTTGTTGTATACACTTGAGATATAGACTCATGGTTGTATCCATATTCTTTTGTATAGCACTTGTAGCTATTTCTTTCGTGATAGTGTGGATCCTGTATGACCACTACTCTGATGTACACTTTCATGTGTTATATTCATATCTTTTTTTGCCTTAGTGATATGGATATCGGTGACTGATTTATGTTATGTATGTTTCTATGTTTGTTTTCGAAGAATACTATAGCCACCGTGTAGTAGTTTTGGGTTTCCAAAACAATTACATGGATGGTCGCTCCTCAACAGCCTTATTCTCCGTGCTAGTTGATAACACTACACCGTAGTGTCCTTGGCTAGCGTGGGTATAGAGGTGGGGCGTCACAGCTTGGTATCAGAGCCAAACTTCGGAACAATGTAGAATTCTTTAACAAGGATCATTATCCTAAGTCTTTCTTGGGAGTCGTGCTTTAGGATTTTTATTCGGGTCTTCGTACCGTTCTATCCTATTTTCCTTTATGATTCCTTGCTTCACATATCAAGAATGTTTGAAATTCATTTGGTGAATAATCTTTTTCTTCTTTCTTTCAAAGGAAGAGAAATGGCTAGACTAGGCCGTCCCAGCGCCGGTCAATCTAGTGTTACTACCCAAGATGGAGTTTTTATGACTGCTCAACAGCTTCTTGATTTGGTAAAGAATGCTCAGACAACTGGTTCTAATTCGGAACCTACTCATCCTAAGTCTGGATTTGCACGTTTGTGCAGCGATTATACCAACTTGGGTGGGAAACCATTCAAGGGCTCTGAAACTATTATTGAAGTCCAGGCTTGGTTAAGATCATGCGATCGAATCTTTTCTCGCATGAATCTTGTTGATCTTCACCGAGTTCAGGTGGCTTCTAGTATGCTCCAAGAAAGAGCATTAGACTGGTACAAACTTCTTATTTCTAAAATTATTGAAGCGGATCTTACTTGGAAGAAATATCGAGAGCGCTTCGAATTGAAATTTGTGCCAGAAGATGAGAAGGTGACTTTGGCTCGCCATTTTATTGACCTTGTTCAAGGTGAATCATCTGTGACAGAGTATGTCGCATCTTTCGAATCTCTTTCTAAATATGGTGTTGAATATATTAACACTCCATTGAAGAAGAACTAGATTTTATGGCTTGAACAAGAGTCTGAAGAAGCCATTACTTCTAAAATTAGCAGTTTCTTTTGATCAACCGATTGATATCGCTCTTCGTCTTGAAGAGGCGGATAAGGAAAGCGATGTTGAAGTTGTGGGTGCCAAACCAAACTTCAACAACAACAAGAAAAGGCCTAACAAATTCAAAGTTCCTTATCCCAATAAGAAAGGGAAGCAAGCAACTCCTTTGGCAAAGAATTCTTCCTTTGGTCGTGGGGAATGCTATAATTGTGGTTCGAAGAACCATTACGCGAACAAGTGTCCAAAGTCCCTCTCTTGTCACTACTGCAAAATTCTCGGCCATGCTATATCTTCATGCCCCAAGCTTCAAGGCAAGAAGGAGGGAAAGTTGAATGTGGCTCAAGCCCCTGGAAACACATCTCGTAATCAAGGTATGTCTCATTCTATCCTTGATGGCATTATTACATTTCGTGATCAACCTATTCGAGTTCTTTTTGATACGGGTGCATCCCATTCTTTTATTTTAAAGGAACTTGTTGATACTTTTTCTTTAAGTGTTGTTGCTTTGATGACTTCTTTGAGAATTACGAATCCAGTTGGTGGATCCGCAACTCTTAGTTTGCTTTGTAAAATGTCGAGATTGTTTTGTGTGATTTTTCTTTTCGAGCCGATTTGCATGTCATGCGTTACTTAGGCTTTGGAATGATTTTGGGAATGGATTGGCTTAACCATTATGAAGCTCATATCCTATGTCCTAAGCGGACTATTCATCTTCGACATCCTCAGTCTGTTAAGCAGATTTCTATTATTCTCAAAGATTCGGATTCCACTTTGTCTGCATCTTTATATTCTTTAAATACTCGTGATGTTGATAATGATGATGAGGAAGATTTCATTTCTCTTATTCACGTTGTTCGTGAATTTCCGACATATTTGAGCCCGTTTTAGGTCTACCACCTAAGCGAGCAATTGAGTTCAAAATTAATCTTACCCTTGGAGCTCAACCTATTACTCGTCCTCCTTATCGTTTGTCCAATAAAGAAAATTAGGAGATGCGCAAACAATTATCCAATTTGGAAACGAAGCAATTTATTCTCTCTAGTTTCTCGCCTTGGGGAGTTTCGGCAATTTTTGTGAAGAAATCCGATGGTACATAGGCTTTGCGTTGACTACCGCAAGCTTAATGATCTTACCGTCAAAAATAAATATCCATTACCTCGGATAGATGATCTTTTCGATCAACTTAGTGGTGCTAAAGTCTTTTCACAATTTGACTTGGCTACCGGATTTTATCAGCTTCGTATTGCAGAGGATAGCATTCCTTTGACATCGTTTCATACTCGTTATGGATCTTATGAATGGCTTGTCATGCCATTTGGTCTAACGAATGCCCCGGCTTATTTCGTTGACCTTATGAATCGAGTTTTCAAAGATTTCCTCAATCGATTTGTTCTCATCTTTATTGATGATATTCTTGTGTATTCGAATACCGAAGAAGAACACGAAAAGCATCTTCGAATTGTGTTGGAAACTCTTTGGAGTAATCAATTAAAAGCAAAGTTTTCTAAATGCCATTTTTGGCGACCTAGTGTGAAGTTTCTCGGTCATATTATTTCCGAATCCGGAATATCCATGGATCCTTCAAAAATTTAAGCGATTCAAAATTGGAAGAGACCGGAGAGCGTAACGGAAATTCGTAGTTTCCTTGGATTGGCGGGTTATTACCGTCGCTTTATTAAAGACTTTTCTAAAATTGTCGTGCCTTTTACTGGCTTAACAAAGAAAGGTGTTAATTACGTTTGGTCGGACAAATGTGAAGCTTCTTTTCAGAAACTGAAAGAACTCCTTTCCGATGCTCCTATTCTTGTTATTCCTGAAGGGAATCAAGATTTTCTTATTTATACCGACGCAAGTCGTGTTGGTTTGGGTGGCATTCTTATGCAAAAGGAATGTGTTATTGCTTATGCTTCTAGGCAATTGAAGCCAGCTGAGACTAGATATGCCACTCATGATTTAGAACTCGCGGCTATCGTTTTCGCCCTCTGAATTTGGCATCATTATCTTTTGGGAGAAAAATGTGTTCTCTACACCGATCATAAGTCTTTGAAATATCTGTTTTCTCAAAATGAACTTAATTTGCGTCAACAGTGTTGGCTCGAATTTCTTGCATCTTATGACCTTGATATTCTTTATACTTCCGGAAAGGGAAATCGTGTTGCCGATACACTTAGTCGCAAGCAACAAGCGGTTGTTTCCATGATGATATCCGAATGGAATGATCTCGAAATTTTATCCACTTGTGAGATTCGAGATCGTGTTTCCGATTTACGTTCATCTCTTATTTTGTGTAGCCTTGAGGCTCATCCTTCTCTTTTAGACCGCATTCTTGAAGCTCAAAGGCTAGATCCCGAATTGGCCCTTCGTTGCCAAAGATTGAGGGATAAAATTGATACTGAAGATTTGAAAGACTTTGATATTGATTCTCGTGGCGACATTCGAAAATTTGGTAGACTTATCGTGCCAAATATTAGTGATCTTCGTAAAGAAATTTTAGAAGATTCTCATCGTTCTAAATTTACCATTCATCCCGGTAGTAGTAAAATGTACGCAGATGTGAAGCGACTTTATTATTGGGAGGGAATGAAATCTGATATTGCTAACTTTGTTAAGTGTTGCATGACTTGCCAACTTGTCAAGGCCAAACATCAAAGGCCTGGTGGGTTATTGCAACCATTAGAAATTCCAATTTGGAAGTGGGATCAAATTTCTATGGATTTTATTGATGGCATACCCCGTTCTCGTTCGGGTCATGATAGCTTATGGGTTATAGTTAATAGACTTACTAAATCAGCCCATTTTATTCCCGTTCGGTCTAATCAAACCGTTCCTCTCTTGGCCAAACTATTTATTAAAGAAATTGTTAAATTGCATGGAGTTCCTACTTCTATTGTTAGCGATCGTGATCCATTGTTTACTAGTGGATTTTGGAAGAGTCTTCAAAAAGCTTTGGGATCGAAGCTTAATTTTAGTACCGCTTATCATCCCCAGTCCGTTGGACAAACTGAGCGCGTAAATCAAACTCTGAAGATCTTCTACGTGCTTGTGTTCTTGATTTTGGTGGAAGTTGGGAAGATCATATTTCTCTTGTTGAATTTTCCTATAATAATAGCTTCCAATCTGGTATTGGTATGGCACCATTTGAGGCACTCTACGGTAGGCCATGCTGATCTCCTTCTTGTTGGCTTCAGGCCGGTGAGAAGCTGGTTTTAGGTCCAGACTTTATTCGAGATTCCACAGAAAAGATTGAACTTATTCGTCATAGGATGAAAGATTCCCAGAGTAGACAGAAATCCTATGCCGATAGTCGGAGAAGGAAGTTAGAATTTTCTGTGAGAGATTCTGTTTTTATTCGTGTTTCACCTATGAAGGGTGTTGTACATTTCAGCCGATCGGGAAAGTTAGAACCTAGATACATTGGTCCATTTCCTATCACCGAACGCATTGGTTCTATGGCTTATCGCCTTGTTTTACCGGCTCAATTTTCTACTATGCATAACGTGTTTCACCTTTCTCAATTACGGAAATGCCTTCGGGATTCTGATTCCGTTCTTGAGTCCGGTGTTGTGGAAGAAATTAAAGTTTCGCCAAACTTAACTTATGAGCAGCATCCTATTTGTATTATTGCTTCGGAGGTCAAACGACTTCGAAATAAAGATGTCCCGCTTGTGAAAGCTCAATGGTCCTCAAATCCTAAGGATTGCACTTGGGAATCTAGAGAATTCATCGAGCGAACACATCCGGAGTTACCATCTCATGCTCTTTGAGGTGAACTTCTTATTTCAAATTTCTTTTGTGTTTATATGCTTTTATGGATTGTTAATTTTTATTTCCATCTTATATATTGCAAGGACGCAATTTCTTTAAGGAGGGGAGTCTGTAAAAACCCGCATATTTATCGATTTTATATTTAAATATTCTTATTTAAATATTTTATCGTTAATCGGATTATAGTTCGAAAAGCTACTTTTTGCATACGATCAAATTAGGACTCGAAATCACTTCCATTGAGTTCAAAATGACGTTTGCAATCTTTTTGAGTATAAGCTTCGATATGTTTGGAGTTAGAGAAATTTTGCCACTTTTACACTTTGGGTCTTTGGGTTGGTTTAGCCATTATAACTCAAGCTCAAACCCCCCTTCTCTTCATAACTACATTTCATTTCCTAACACTCAAGCTTCATAAAAAATGGAGGAGAGAATGGGAAATTAAAACTCCAAACTCAAATTCTCTTGCAAATCCTTCATTCAACTCCAAATTCAGAGAGAAGACATTAGATTCAAGCTTCTTGTGTCGAGATTGAAGTGGGATTGGTTCTTGCTTGCTTTAAGCTTCATCTTCATTGATTTTGGTGAAAAGGTGAGATTTTTATCTCACATTCTTGTCTATAACTATCTTGGATTGTTGAGAATGAATTCCCATCACTTTAGCATGTACATTTGCATTTGGTTTGGATTGGATTGGCGAAAAACTCTAATTTTTAGTGTTCTAGGGTGAATTACTGGGCTTAGGTCGCACTGCCTCGAACCCTCGGCCTTCATATTTTTGTTCGCCTTTAGATCGTTCGGAATTAGGTCGCTAGGTCGTTAGGACGTAGGTCGCTCGGCCATACTTACCTCGTTAGGTCGCTCGGCATTTAGTTGTTAGGTCGTTCGCCACCTAGGTCGTAGGTCGCTCGGCCATGTTCGCATCATTAGGTCGTTACCCTTAGCTCGTTGCACCTTAATCCCGTTAGGTCGCATGACCATAATTCAATTAAGTCGCATGACCTTGTTATAGTTAGGTCGCTCGGACTTGTTAAGCTCTTAGGTCGCATGGCCTTTATATCGTTATGTCGCGAGTCGTTTGGTCATTAGGCCTTGTTTAAGACCTTTGGTCCCACGTCTCTGCTAGCTCGCGAGCCCACTTAGGTCGTTAGGTCGCGTCACTTTAGGTCGCTTGACCCGATGCCATCTTAGGCTGTAACGCCCCACCTCTATACTCACGCTAGCAAAGAGTATTAATAGATAATACCGTCTGCTAACACGGAGAATAAGGCTGTTTAGGAGCGACCATCTATAGCCTTGCTTTAATTATCTATTGAATACATCGACATTTGCCTTACCAAGCAGATCGACATGTCCAATGAATACTTAAAACAAAACCATAGGTGGCTAGAGGATCTATCAAAACAGAATATAACAACTCAAATGCAATATACATCACAGAACAGTAAACCATCATGTACACATATACTGATACATAGCAGAGTATACAAAATAATACATGTCAAGTGGTATAGCAAACCACAATATACAGACGAGTTCACAAGAATAAATATATCAGAGTTAGAAATAAAGGACTACACAAAAAGCTATGACAAAAAGAAACTAGCGAAGTAGTCCGTGCGGAAGCAAAAGAGGCTAAGTCCAAAAGCACCTAACTTGAAAAATCTCGGTCTGACCCGAGTATAAAATACACGGGTCAGTCTAGCTAAACAAATCAGTTAGATAAACTGAACAACAATAAACCTGCAAGGTTACAAGGTATAACAAATATCTCTAAGGGAGATAACACAATCATCTAACAAAAGATGAATCATATGATAACAAGCCTCATATCATCGGCAACATATAGAAACCAAGGATAAGAATATCCCAAAGCAAGCCAAAGGCAATAACAAATACCTATAAGGTATACAAGTTCCACAAGGTAATCGCGACATATCGTGCGGTTCAAAAAGACCAACACCGAAGGGCGATACCTAGGGAATATACATATGAATGAAACATCAGAAAATTGCTCGAGCTCAGTACTGTACAAACAAGGATCCATGAGCTCGAAGACTCCAAACCCAATATCACTCGAGCGTTGACGAATGACCAACTCCGAAAGCGATACAATGGGGCAACAAACCCAAAGGCGACAAACCCAAGTATCTCTCGAGCGTCGACGATGGACCAACTCCAAAAGCGATACTAAAGGGGAAACCCACCCGAAGGTAACAAACCCAATATCACCCATGCGACTCATACAGACCAACATCGTAAGCGATACTATAGGGCGACAAACCGTAGTGGTGAAGGTCGAAGACCCAGTACTGGACACCACTAACTGGCGGAATGTGTCACAACTCTCGAAAAGGAATCCGAAAAGTGTTAACGTATGTCCCATAACCACTCGTTCGCACTAAACGGTTTACTATCCGTCAGTCACTTTCACACTCAAAGCAGTACAAAGTTTACCTCATGTCATCGATAAAACGAACCCGAAGGTCAAAACGATCAATCGAATAGGTCGGGGATTAATCGGAAAGACAAATCATGGATTCATGGTCCGTGTTTTACCTAACCATTTAATCACCCTTCCACTCCGCTCGAAGTGCAAAATGGTGTATGTGCGTTTTAAATAGAATTTAAGAATTGGAGAAGGAAACTTTTAATACGATTTAGAGAGATTATTTATGAAAACCCGTGAATGAAGTCAAAAATAAGTTATCAAAGCAAAAGATGCAATGACAACCACTAAAAAGCAACTTGAATCAATAAAATTTGGAAAACAAATCAAAATATGCAAAAAATAGGCAAAACAACAAAATAGGAGCAGGTCGGTCAACCGGTTGCAGGGCTCGGTCGGCTGGCCAGATGCAGGAAATAAAATATGGCTCGGGGTAGCAGGTCGGTCGACCGGCTACAGGGCTCGGTAGGCCGAATTGCATATTTCTGCAGTTTCTGCCCTTTTTCTAATGAAATGCCAATTCTTCCAAAACGCGATCGTTCGAGCAATGGACCTAAGGAGCTTTAGCCAATACATACCCCAGCTCCATTAGCTCTCCGATTCGCTACCAAAAACATATTCAAACATCAAAGTTAGGATCTTTAGAGAATTGAACCCAAACACTAAAAATTTGGATATTCACCAATTCAATCCAAACCAAAAGCAAGTGCATATGAACAAGGTGTTAGGAATTCATACCTAACATCCATGAAATCAAGAGAAGTAGATGTGAGTTCAAAACTCACCATTAACCCAAAACAAAGAAGATGAAGCTCAATAACAAGGAGAAGACCAACCAAACACTACTTCAACTCAACAAGCTTCAATCTAAGAATAAAACACATATTTTCCAATTTTAGGTTTAGGAAATTTCTGACATTGAGGAGAGAAGGAGATAGAGAAGATGAAGAGGAGCTTACTAATGGCTTCTCTATGATTTTGGAGCAAGAAATCAAGTTTGCAAAGAGGAAACTAGGGATTGCAATTTCTATTTCCCTTTCCCTTCCACCATTTTCAGTTTTTCTTAAGTAAAAGAAATGAAATGAGGGTGAATGGATGAAGAGTTAATGAGCTAGGGGGGTTAAGTGGAGATTGGGGCTGAACCAAAACTCAAGCCCAAGTAGAAAAAGAGTCAAAACTCAACTTACTCCAAACATATCAAATCTTATACTCAAAAAGATCGCAAACGACGTTTTGAACTCAATGGAAGTGGTCATGAGACCCTATTTTACCGTTTGCAGAAAGTAACTTTTCGGACCATAATCCGACAAACGACGTTATATTTAAATAAAATATTTAAATATACGACCGATAAATATGCAGGTTGTTATAGACTCCCCTCCTTAAAGAAATTGCATCCTCGTAATTCTTAAGAAGAAAATAAAGAGTAACAACCCAAAAAAACATATTAACAAATAAGGACAACAGAATAAGAAGTTCACCATAAAGTGCACGAAAGGATAAGCCCTAACTTATTTGCTCAGAGAATTCTAAGGATTTATAAGTTCAAAATAGTTCGGAACACCGACGTGGTGCAATAATACGTCAAATGAACCAAATCTCAACAAAATGAAGTACAACAAAACGTCCGATGAACTTGGTAAAAAGATCATTCCATACGGACATCAACAAGAAACAATCACTTGTTGCTTACAACAAAATGCATTGGCAACACGATCCCCCTTTCGGGAGTAAAAGAAATAGAGTATCGGAAAAGGCTTCTTTTAAATAACCTACTTTTCCGAAAAGCTAATACTTTCAAAATCACAATTATCTTCATAAAATCATATTTCCGGAAAAATTTCTTATTTCAAGTCAATTCACCGTGTCTGATTGTCTCATCAAAGTGTTTAGGAGATTCCTATCGATAACGTTGATCAAGCGCATCGACCAGAATTCTTAAAGCACTTAATGGGCAGTACAATCACAAAACAATCTTCTATATGATAAACATATTTCTAAAAACTTTTGAAAATTCTCTTTGTTTGTTTTAAGAACAAAATCCCATTTATACTTATAAATAAATCTTATGAAAAAGATTTGCAAAAATTTTAAATTGCTAACTTCCAACCAAAATCAATAAATACAAAAATGGAATCATCTAGATATTCATAGAATACTCGATTCATAAATGGATGAAATGAGTTGGACAAACTGAATGACACAATAAATCATTCATAAGAATCACAATGAGTGAGGAATGCGGTAAATGGAGTGCTAACTTCCGCAACTCGCAACCAAATCAAAACCGGTGGCAAGGTCGAGCTGAAAAGACCTTAACACTACTCAAAAGATTTGCTTAGGTGGTAATCCTAAGAAAAGCTCAAAAATACCAGAAAATTCTCAAACTACAAGAACGAGGGAAACAACACTTTCCTCATCATGAGGGCTTAAAGAAATAAAATGATGCCATCAAATGGGAAATCGAATAAAAGAAAAGTAGAAACCTACCAAAATAGATGGAGACATACCTTATCCCCGAGAAGGGCCTCCAAAAGCACCTGTTACATTTATCTTTCCCGACTAAGAATTATTCCAAGCAATAGGACAAGTGGAAAGACGATGGCCTTCCTTCTTGCAGTAGCGGCAGAAGAGAGGCTTAGGACAAGCTCGAATCATATGATCAGGAGAATCACAATTGAAACACTTCCGAATGGAAGGTGTTCCAGCAGGTTGAGACTGAGAATCAGATTCAACTAGCTTTTTCTTCTTGGAAGGGAAAATTTCCCGCTCATCCAATGGAGACTGCTTTTTGTTGGGGTTCTTGCGAACCTCAACACCATCACCACTATCACATTCCTTCTCGACGGTTTCAAGATGAAGTGCAGAATCTACCAACTCCTCAAAGGAAAGCTTAAGATGGAGCAACAAAGACTTCTTAAGATATTTCTTAAGACCAGAGACAAACTTCAGATTCTTCTTATATGAAGTGCTAATGAATTCAAGACCATACTTAGATAAAGCCTCGAATGATGCAACATACTCAGAAACAGAAGACTTCCCTTGCTTCAACTCAAGGAAGCGACGGGTCAATAAAACTTTTTGGATTCAGGAACGAACTTGAGTTCGAATCGTCCCCGAAACTGAGTCCAAGAAAGAGTAGACTCATCGATTTCGGCTACAAGAAGCTCATACCAATCAAGGGCACGCTCTTGTAATAAGCTAGAAGTTACAATAACTCTATCATGGTCAGAAAGATCCATGCGAGAGAAAACACGCTCGCACATGCGAAGCCAAGCTTGGACTTCAAGAACGGATTCAGAGCCCTTAAACGGCTTTCCTCCAAGATGAGAAAAATCACTACACAGACGTGAAAAGGCAGATTTGCGAGGCGGAGATACACGAGTAGGAGCTGGAGGCTGAGTGCTCCTAAATAACTCCATAAACTGATCAGCTGACATATAAACGCAGTCCGGATGTGAGCCACTGGATTGCCCAACACCCGAGCGTCGTCCCCTGCCTCTTCCAGCCATACGCTGAAAGTAAGATAAGAACAAGATAAATCACAAGGTAGGTACTTCAATACGGAATACTACGGAAACACATGCATTCCTAGACGTATTCCCCAAATTCTATCCAACCTTTGATGGTAGAAGGAATAGAAAGGCACGATGATTCGAAGACTTGTATCACTCATTACACTCTGATGTATCGTATTATGTGTCTCTATTCTGTGTTTATCATATTTTGTCCTGAACTCAGCGCTCTGATACCACGCTGTAACGCCCCACCTCTATACCCACGCTAGCAAAGAGTACTAATAGATAATACCGTCTGCTAACACGGAGAATAAGGCTGTTTAGGAGCGACCATCTATAGCCTTGCTTTAATTATCTATTGAATACATCGACATTTGCCTTACCAAGCAGATCGACATGTCCAATGAATACTTAAAACAAAACCATAGGTGGCTAGAGGATCTATCAGAACAGAATATAACAACTCAAATGTAATATACATCACAGAACAGTAAACCATCATGTACACATATACTGATACATAGCAGAGTATACAAAATAATACATGTCAAGTGGTATAGCAAACCACAATATACAGACGAGTTCACAAGAATAAATATATCAAAGTTACAAATAAAGGACTACACAAAAAGCTATGACAAAAAGAAACTAGCGAAGTAGTCCATGCGGAAGAAAAAGAGGCTAAGTCCAAAAGCACCTAACCTGAAACATCTCGGTCTGACCCGAGTATAAAATACACGGGTCAGTCTAGCTAAACAAATCAGTTAGATAAACTGAACAACAATAAACCTGCAAGGTTACAAGGTATAACAAATATCTCTAAGGGAGATAACACAATCATCTAACAAAAGATGAATCATATGATAACAAGCCTCATATCATCGGCAACATATAGAA
The DNA here is from genome assembly GCA_030765085.1 of Allium cepa. Taxonomy (NCBI): domain Eukaryota; kingdom Viridiplantae; phylum Streptophyta; class Magnoliopsida; order Asparagales; family Amaryllidaceae; genus Allium; species Allium cepa. The sequence continues at coordinate 1,016,010,688 of CM060935.1, forward strand.
ACCATGGATAAGAATATCCCAAAGCAAGCCAAAGGCAATAACAAATACCTATAAGGTATACAAGTTCCACAAGGTAATCGCGACATATCGTGCGGTTCAAAAAGACCAACACCGAAGGGCGATACCTAGGGAATATACATATGAATGAAACATCAGAAAATTGCTCGATCTCAGTACTGTACAAACAATGATCCTTGAGCCCGAAGACTCCAAACCCAATATCACTCGAGCGGTGACGAATGACCAACTCCGAAAGCGATACAATGGGGCAACAAACCCGAAGGCGACAAACCCAAGTATCTCTCGAGCGGTGATGATGGACCAACTCCAAAAGCGATACTAAAGGGGAAACCCACCCGAAGGCAACAAACCCAATATCACCCATGCGACTCATAAAGACCAACATCGTAAGCGATACTATAGGGCGACAAACCGTAGTGGTGAAGGTCGAAGACCCAGTACTGGACACCACTAACTGGCGTAATGTGTCACAACTCTCGAAAAGGAATCCAAAAAGTGTTAACGTGTGTCCTATAACCACTCGTTCGCACTAAACGGTTTACTATCCGTCAGTCACTTTCACACTCAAAGAAGGACAAAGTTTACCTCATGTCATCGATAAACCGAACCCGAAGGTCAAAACGATCAATCAAATAGGTCGGGGATTAATCGGAAAGACAAACCATGGATTCATGGTCCGTGTTTTACCTAACCATTTAATCACCCTTCCACTCCGCTCGAAGTGCAAAATGATGTATGTGCGTTTTAAATAGAATTTAAGAATTGGAGATGGAAACTTTTAATACGATTTAGAGAGATTATTTATGAAAACCCGTGAATGAAGTCAAAAATAAGTTATCAAAGCAAAAGATGCAATGACAACCACTAAAAAGCAACTTGAATAAATAAAATTTGGAAAACAAATCAAAATATGCAAAAAATAGGCAAAACAGCAAAATAGGAGCAGGTCGGTCGACCGGTTGCAGGGCTCGGTCGGCTGGCCAGATGTAGGAAATAAAATATGGCTCGGGGTAGCAGGTCGGTCGACCGGCTACAGGGCTCGATCGGCCGAACTGCATATTTCTGCAGTTTCTGCCCTTTTTCTAATGAAATGCCAATTCTTCCAAAACGCGATCGTTCGAGCAATGGACCTAAGGAGCTTTAGCCAATAGATACCCCAGCTCCATTAGCTCTCCGATTCGCAACCAAAAACATATTCAAACATCAAAGTTAGGATCTTTAGAGAATTGAACCCAAACACTAAAAATTTGGATATTCACCGATTCAATCCAAACCAAAAGCAAGTGCATATGAACAAGGTGTTAGGAATTCATACCCAACATCCATGAAATCAAGTGTTAACTCCACCTTGACCATGACTCACCGATCTAGTGCATCAAGAGGTTCCGACCTAACAGTTAGAAGCATGCCGACTTAAAGCTCAACAGGTGGTGCCGACCTAAGGCTCAATAGGGGGTGCCGACCTAAGGCCTAAGGGTTATGCCGACTTAACACTTCAACGAGGCTACCGACTCAACATAAATACCGACCCAACAGCCTTAGCTCATTGCCGACCTAAAATGAATGGCGACTCAATGGTTACCGACTTAATGACTCAGAAGGGACAGCGACTCAAGGGAGACCGACTTAAGATTCAAAGGGTTACCGACCTAGTAGGATTGAGAGGCATACCGACTTGAGAAATACCGAGTTAAGGCTAAAACAGTTGCCGACCTAACGTGGGTACTGGCCTAAGACTCAGAAGATACCGACTCAGTGACTTGACCGAGTTACCGATCTAATGCCCTACCAAGCTGGCGACCTAGAATAGTTGCCGACCCAAGTCACAACCGATCCAGCTCCCCAGTTATCTCGTTCACGATCCAGGACTTATCATTTGGACCGTGACTTGCGACTTACCAAGTTAACTCGTCCACGACCTAATATAAGCCCGATGCCATGTTACTGAGAAGAGGTGGTGTTGACTCGGAGGCGACCTTAGACCGGTCACGACTCACCTTAAGTCGGCTGCGGCTTAACTTGAGTCGGCCACGGTTTAGGACTTGGCAAAAATTTCAGAATCAGAACTCTCTATAAATAGGCAACCACCTCCAACATTCAAAGGACTTTTGGCACATTCTCTTCATACACCGTTACCTTGCTGCATTGAGAACTTCATCAACACTTAGAGCTTTCAAGATTAGAGGAATACATCAAAGAACTTCACGAAGAAACCACACATCTTCAACATGAATTTAAAGACTTTAATCGACATTGAAGCTTAAGACTTGTTCCAAATCACTTGTAGCTTGAAGTATATTGTACTTGAGAAGAATTGTATCAGCTTGTAACGAGATTATTAATAAAAGTACTTAGAGTGGACGTAGGCTATACCCTTAAGCCGAACCACTATAAAATTGTTGTTGTTTACTGCTTTTCTGCTATTACTTGCTTGTAATTCTTTCCCGATCTATCGGGTGGTGCTTTCACAACTACACTTCACACACCGGGGTGTTAGCGTTCACATTTTAGCGTTAACATTTTTGGTGCTTTCACTGAGAACTGAACTCAGGAAAACTATCATCATTGCTTCAAAGAGATTTATAGAAAGAATTTCCTTAAAAACCAGAAGTCTATCTGAGATTATGGCTCCTGGAAGGAAAAGTAGATCTGTCAGATCTGGAAACATTCAAGAGGGAACCTCCGCTTCCCCTGTACCTAATCAACCCACTCCGTCAGTTGGAGTTACGAAAGCGGAGTTGGATGCTGTGATTCTAGGGCTAAACCAGCAGATAAACGCCCAAAATGCGCAATTAGAGGCTCAGAGTGCCCAAAATGCTCTAATTCTGAATAAGATTGAATGATTTGCTCGGGGCAAACAATCAACCGGCTGGTAATGAAAGGAATTATGCTGGAAACATTCATAATGCTAACGAAAGGAATGCTCCTGAAAGGGCTGCTAGTCCCTTTGAGCAAACGCTTCCTGAGGTTGGTGGATCTGGAACTCGACATGATGAGGAATATCTTTCTGGAATGGTCCGGCAAATCATGAGAGAAAGTATGCAAAGGGTTGAAGATGAGAAAGAATGGGGTTTCGCCCCAAGTAAAACTCCGTTTACTGAAAAAATCTTAAAGGCGGAATTTCCAAGGAAGTTTGTCCCTCCGACTATTCCAGCTTACAAAGGGACAAGTGATCCGAATGAATTCTTGTATAAATATGATTGGCACATGACAGGTGCTAGAGCCTCTGACGAAATAAAGTGTCGATATTTCCCCGTATACCTAGAAGGTGTGGCTCTACTATGGTTCACCAAGTTGCCAGTCCGATCTATCGATCAGTTTTCAGACTTGACCAGAAAATTCAAGGAGCAGTTTAGACTATATGCTTCGAAGGCCAAGGACATCATGTCACTGTCGAGTTTAGAGCAGAATCCTGGTGAGTCTATCAGATCTTTCTTGAACCGCTTTAATATAGCGCTGGCTGAGGTGGACAATGCTGAACCACGAATGATATTGACTTATCTGATGAGGGCTATTGATAAGTCAAGCGAATTTGGGAAATGGTTAAATATGAAGGAGCCAACCTCTCTCGAAAAGTTCTACAAAAAAGCAGATGAATTCATTCGCTTGGAAAGCCGTCCTTTACCAGTAAAGACAGTGTTGGGGAAAGCAGAAGACAACACTGTCGCTCCACGCAAGAATGAATCGGTGGGGCAGAAAAGGGAGAATAATAATGGGAAGAAACAGGGTAATCTGAAGAAGCCCCGATCCTTCAAGCCATCAGAATATACTCCATTATCACATACGCCGGAGCACATCTACCTTGCCACTAAAGATTCCGTCGATTTCCCTAAACCTATCCCTTTGAGAACCGGGAAAAAAGCCATACAGAGTGGGAAATTCTGCCGCTTCCACAATCAACCCGGTCATGAGACTGATGAATGCCGCCAGTTGAAAAATCTGATTGAAGAGTTGCTAAGAGAAAACAAACTGCAGCAATTTGTGAAGAAGAATAGCAACAATCCTGCATCGTCAAGTCAGGGGCAACAGATTCCTGTTCATCAGCCTAGGACAGGTGAGAAAGCTACGGGACATGAATCTGGAAGGCCCGTTATCAATGTCATTACAGGAGGGCCTCACCCAGCTGGCAAGAGCTGGGGTGAGATGGAGAGATATTCCAGGGCTTTGAAATATGCTCCAGCCGAAGAAGACGTCTTTGTTTTAGAAGACACTACGCCCCTGAAACAACAGAAAACTTTCAGCGATGATATTGTTTTCAGAGCCAGAGATTCCACAGGTATAGAAGCTCCTACCCTAGATCCCTTGGTCATCTCGGATGGTATTGGACCGGCCATTGTCAGAAGAGTCCTCATTGACTGCGGAGCATCATGTAATATCCTCTTCAAGAAGACATTTGACCAGATGAAAATCCCTATGATCGATGTACAAGCCTCACCACAGAAGATCGCTGGCTTCACTGGGGAGCCAAAGCAACCAATTGGGACCATCGATCTGCTTGTAGAACTTGGGGAAGAAGAAAGGAAAGTGGTCCGCAAGCAAACATTTGTGATTGTCGATGAGTTTTCTGCTTATAATGCTTTTCTTGGCCGTCCAACACTCGCAGCATTCAAAGCTATCCTAGCCCCGTGGTGCCTCACTATTAAATTCCCTACTGACAATGGAGTAGGAGTTATAAAAGGGGATCAAAATGCTGCGCGAGAGTGCTATTTGACAGAACTGCGAGAGTCAAGAAAAAGAGAATGGGAAAGGATGCGGCAACCCCAGTCCGCATCAAGGAACCAGCCTTGTAGCAATTACGGGGCGGACCTTGCACTGGCGAGCACAGCGGGGCACGGAAAGAAATGGATCCCAGAAAAGCCAGTGCAGGGGAGAATAGAGTGGTACCGGTGGAAACGACAGTTCCAGTACCTGTTGACCCGAAGGACCCAAATAAGGTGTTGAATGTGGGTTCACAGCTTAATGTGTCAATTCAGAGTATCTTGATATCTTTCCTGAAAGCAAATCTGGATGTCTTTGCTTGGACTCATGCCGATATGTGTGGAATATCTCCAGAAGTTGCAGTACACGCTCTGAATATTGACCCAAAGTTTACGCCAGTTAAACAGAAAAGAAGAACCCAAGGTCCAGAAAGGTCAGCAGCATTAAAAGAAGAAGTTGATCGACTCATGGAAAACAACTTCATCAAAGAATCTACATATCCGAATTGGGTTTCAAATCCTGTGCTGGTCAAGAAAGCTAATGGAAAGTGGAGAGTGTGCATCGATTTTTCTGATCTAAACAAGGCTTGCCCCAAAGATTGCTTTCCTTTGCCCAGGATCGACCAACTGGTAGATGGAACAGCGGGGCATGAGTTGTTGTCTTTCATGGATGCCTACTCCGGATACAACCAGATCATGATGCATGAACCTGATCAGGAGGACACGAGCTTTATCACCGATGTTGGTCTTTATTGCTACAGAGTTATGCCCTTCGGATTGAAAAATGCAGGGGCAACCTACCAAAGACTTGTTAATGCTATGTTCAAACCGCAATTGGGCAAAACTATGGAAGTCTACGTCGACGACATGTTAGTGAAGTCTAAGAAAGCAGCGGATCACATTGAACACTTAGCAGAAATGTTCGCAGTCCTCCGGAAATACAGAATGAAACTTAACCCTCTGAAATGTACATTTGGGGTCGAGTCCGGAAAGTTCTTAGGTTTCATCGTTAGTGCTAGGGGCATTGAGGCTAGTCCAGCTCAAATTACTGCCTTGAAAGAAGTTAAAGCTTCTAGAACGAAGAAAGAATTGCAGAGTCTCAACGGAAAGGTCGCCGCCCTGAGTCGGTTCATTTCCAAAGCCACTGATAAATGCATCCCATTCTTTGACGCCCTGAAGAAAGGAAAGAAGAATTTTGAATGGACTTCCGAATGCCAAAAAGCCTTCGATGAGTTGATCCGTCATATGGAAACGCCTCCAATACTTTCTAGGCCAGGCAATGGTGAGGATCTTCTTATATACTTGGTAGTATCATCTCATGCTCTAAGTGCAGCGCTGATACGGGAAGACAAAAGGATTCAACATCCGGTTTACTATATCAGCAAAAGACTCACTGGGGCAGAGCTGAATTACTCCAAGTTGGAAAAACTCGCCTATTGCCTACTAGTTGCATCAAGGAAACTGAGGCAATATTTCCAAGCTCATCCTATCAGAGTACTCACTGATCAACCTCTAAAGCAAGTCCTATTTCGCCCTGAAACTTTGGGTCGCCTTCTAAAATGGAACATTGAACTCGGTCAATATGACATCACTTATCACCCCCAAAAAGCAATCAACGGACAAGCTTTAGCTGATTTCATTGCAGAATTCACAGAGAAGGATAATGGTGAGGATGAAGCGATCAATGATTCCCCAATCCAGTGGAAGATGTATGTTGATGGCGCAAGAAATGACTACTGTTCTGGAGCCGGAGTGGTACTTGAAACTCCTGAAGGTCGATCATTATGTTATGCACTAAGATTGGAATTTCCTTCAACAAACAATGAAGCAGAATATGAAGCTCTTATTGCAGGTCTGAAAATCGCTAAAGAGCTAAACATTCGAGCATTACAGATCTTCAGTGATTCTCAGCTTATTGTATGCCAAGTCAAGAAGGAATTTCAAACAAAAGGTGGAAACTTGCCTTCCTACTTGTCAAAGGCTTGGGAACTCCTATGTGAACTCGATCACTATTCAATAAGCCACATTCCTCGGGAAGAGAATATGAAGGCAGATTCCCTCGCAAAGTATTCAAGTTCTGGTGAAGCTCAACTATTGGGATTGGTCCCTGTAGAAGTCCTTTCAGCACCAAGTATAGACGAGATGGATATAGACTGGATTATGAATGTATCTCAAGAACAAGAGTCATGGATGACTCCAATACTGGACTACCTACTCAGAGGTTCTCTGCCAGAAAATTCGATAGAAAGACGAAAGCTACTAAGGAAAGCCTCTCGCTATGTAATTCAGGATGGCCGATTGTACAGACAGGGATTCTCAATGCCATTGCTTCGATGTGTATCTCGGGAAGAGTCCAAAACAATCCTAGCTGAGGTGCATGAAGGAGAATGTGGTGATCATTCAGGTGGTCAAACATTAGCAAAGAAAGTTCTCCGATACGGATATTTTTGTCCAGAAATTAATCGAGATGCTGCAGATTACTCCCGAAAATGTGACAGATGCCAAAGATTTGCCAAAATTCCTAGAGCACCTTCTACCGAACTCACACAGATGGTCAGTCCATGGCCGTTTGCGATTTGGGGAATGGATCTCATTGGGCCGCTACCAACTGCCAAATCAGGGATTAAATATGCTATTGTTGCAGTTGATTACTTTACTAAATGGGCTGAAGCTGAACCATTGGCTACTATCACTTCTAAGAAAATGATAAGCTTTGTGACCAAGAATATCATTTGCAGATACGGTGTGCCTCAGAAAATAATCACAGACAATGGTACTCAGTTTGAAAGCGAGGAATTCCAGGATTTTTGCAAACGATTCAAAATCCATAAAAGCTTTTCGGCAGTAGCTCATCCGCAGGCAAACGGGCAAGTGGAAGCAGTGAACAAGATCATCAAATCAACCATCAAAAAGCAACTCGAAAGAGCAAAAGGTGGTTGGGTCGATAAACTACCACTTGCACTATGGGCATACAGAACTACTCACAAAACTGCGACTGGGCATACTCCTTTTTCGTTAGCATACGGATCGGAAGCAATGATCCCGGTTGAAGCAGAGGTCCCTTCACACAGAAGAATCCATTTCAATCAAGCAGAAAATGAAAAGCTACAACTTGAAGCGCTAGATCTCCTTGATGAAAAAAGAGACGAAGCTAATCTCAGAGTTACAGCTCATCAGCAAAGGATAGCCAGACATTTCAATTCCAAAGTTCGTCAATGCAGCTTTGAAATTGGAGATCTAGTCCTGAAAAGAATTATGACCGCGACAGGTGTGTTTGGGCCCAATTGGGAAGGACCATATGTGATAGGTCAGAAGCTTCTTGACGGCACATTCAAACTCACTACTGCTGAAGGAGTTCAAATTCCAAGGGCATGGAACAGCAATCACTTGCGTCCATATTTTACTTGAAAATTTTGTTGAAATAATGTAAAAGAGTTGTGGATGTATGATTCTTGTAATTGAGAGCAATTGTAAAACTAATGCAAGTGAATAATGAATGAATATAAAGTGGATGTAGGCCCAAATTTCTGGCCGAACCACTATAAATCTTGTGTTCTTTATTATTATTACATGTTTGCTTTATTTTCGATATAAAAGTACATAAAATGTATTGCTGAAATGTCGATTTAAATTTTTGCAGACAATGGAAATAAAACTTGCGCATAATAAGACCGAGTGATTCTCACCATCATTCAACAAGCAAATTTCAAGTCATAAAGGCCCCGAATTCAAATCCTAGATAGGAAATACTTCAATTGAACGGCTTATGATTTCGATAGAAACGAGCCCTTGCTAATAAATTGAGATTGTTTGAACGAACAAACATCCAATTAGGAAGCTAGTGCCCGTTCTCACGAACTTGCCTGACAATGAAGTACGCTTCCTTGGATTAAACAAGCTACTTGCGAGAAAAGGGGAATGAAAACTTGAAAAGAAAAAAAAAAGGATCGCTGAAAAGGCATAAGCAAGAAGACAAGAATACAACCAAAAACCATCATTGGCGGCACAAGTCCTCTTCGGAGGCACGGCTCTTCGGAGGATAAAGACCTCTAATGGGTCATACGCCACAAAAAAGAAAGTTCTCTACTCAACAAAAAAGATTAGAGGAGTCATGACCCTCCAACCATGAGAGAGTAACTTCCAGGCGATGAAAACCCTCTCTAAGGCACATTTCACCAGGAGTTGAAGTGTTATGACCGCTCTTCGGAATTACACTTCACCAGAGTTGAAATGCAAACAAAATAAAAGCCCTCTTCGGAGGCCCATTTCACCAGGAGTTGAAGTGTTATGACCGCTCTTCGGAATTACACTTCACCAGAGTTGAAATGCAAACAAAATAAAAGCCCTCTTCGGAGGCCCATTTCACCAGGAGTTGAAGTGTCGTAACCGCTCTTCGGAATTTCACTTCACCAAAGTTGAAATGCAAAACAAGATAAAGACCTTCCTGGAAGCCCACGTTTCACCAAGATTGAAATAAAACTTCCAAGTGCTGAAACGTGAAAAAGCTTTCTTCGAAGGCACAACTCTTTGGAGGTACACGTTTCACCAAGATTGAAATAAAACTTCCAAGTGTTGAAACGTGAGAAATCCCTCCTCAGAGGTACAACCCCCTCCCGGGGACACAATTAAAAAGAAAGACCTCTTCAGAAGCCCACGTTTCACCGAAATTGAAATAAAACTTCCAAGTGCTGAAACGTGAAAAGGCTTTCTTCAAAGGCACAACTCTTTGGAGGAACACGTTTCACCAAGATTGAAATAAAACTTCCAAGTGTTGAAACGTAAAAAAAAAAAAAGAAAAAAAGAAAAATCCTCATCAAGAGCGTACTTTAACTTTCAAAGGAAGAGCGATTTATCTATTCTAAAAAAAAAGAGAGAAGAAGGGGGAAGAAAGTTAAAGTACATTCAGAGGTCCGCTTTGCCACATAGAAGAATTCACTTGGCAAAATATATACATACGCAAAAGGAAAGAGTGATTTCTTCGAAGGACAAAGCGTAAAAACTTATATAAAGGAAGTTGCACTCTACGAAAATTCTCTTCGAGAATGAAGTAATTATTCTTTAGAAAACGAGAGTGCAAGTCCCCTCAAAGTATACGATATTGCAGTAAGCTCATGGTATAGGGGCAACATGGTATAGTTACATACAAAGCGGTATAACTATGTCGGTAAAGTACGCTCAAACAACATACCACAAGCTCACCGCAACATCGTATAAATAAACTTGTGCAAAAATGAATAATAAATGCATTCTCAAATTCAAACAAAAGTCTGTACAAATAAAGAATTATTTTATTCAATTGCAGATATTGCAGATATAGGTTTCAAAATAAAAAGCAGGGGCCGATGCCTGCACAACATCCGACCATTACACAAAAAAGGAATCAAAAAGCTCAACTCTTCATTTCTTCTTGCCGCCTTTAGACCCTTTACCCGGCCGAGTGGTTAGCTTTTCAGGTCTTTCAGGTTGGTCTGAAGGCATAAGGGAAGAAGGGGAGGGAGGTGCAACTGGTGCAATTTCCGGTTCCTCTTCTGTGGTGATAATTTTCTTCCCCCTCCTCTTCGATGTCCCATGCTTCTTCCTCTTCTTCGAAGAAGACTCACTCCCCGGAGTAACGAGAGCGGACAAAACTACGTCGTCAGAAGGAGTCCGCTCCGGAGAGATCTCGCCTCCTTCGAGTCTCTCATCTTTTTGCTCCTGCGAAGCAATAGGGTCATCCAAACTATGAAGAGCCTCAATTTTCTCCTCTTGTGACCCAGGTTGTGAAGCAGAAGGAGGAGTCACCTGAAGAGATGGAGGAGGAATAACCAGAGAAGGCGAAGTCTGCACGACACTTGTTGTTTCAACTGCAGAAGAAGAAAATTTGAAAATGTTAGTATCTTCCCGAAAGAAGGGAGATATGGGTTCATCGAGATTCAAGAGGTAATCAAGAAGCTCATCAAATTTTTGAGGAATGAGCAGGTAATCCACCTGAATCGGACCAATGTCGAAATTACCTGAAGATATTGGCTTCGTCAGTTCAATCTCATAATTCTGAGCCCCAATGTCCTCCAAAGCCTCTTCATCAGTAGGGGTAATTACCCCGGTTTTTGTAGGAGGCGGCGAATGAGCACTAGAGCCTGTAATGTCCACCTCGGGAGAAACTAGAGGACGTTCAGAGGTAGTAGGCGGTACTTCTTTTTCAGAACGCTCCTCTTCCGCCATCCCGGCCCGCACTCTGGCAAGCTGCTCCTTTCCCTTGGCAAGAGCGGCACGGGCCTCATCATCAAGATAATGCTCTTCAAGGGCTGACTCAGCATATCCAGCACCTTTACCACCGAGCATATCAAGTGCTGCCTCCCAAACTTCAGCCAGTGTGATTTCATACTTGGGGCCTAGAAAGGCAAGGCTGCCACGTCCCAAAATGCTGTGCAGATAAAAATCGAATAATGTGGAGCTAATGTCAGCTTTGGTTGCTTGATGAGCCTCTTCGGCCGCAAGTTTACCAGTAACAGCCTCGTCGCGCTCCTTTTCGGCCATAGCAAGTCGAGTTTTTAACAACTCTATCTCCAAGCTTTGAGAGCCGGTCTGTTCTCGCAGTTGTACAGTTTCAGCACGATATTCTTCTATGACCTTTTCCTTGTGTGCAAGCTTATCTTCGACTGCTCTTTGACTGGCATGCGCATCTCGTACTTGTTGCTGAAGCATGCTCTCCTTTTGTGAATGGAAAGTAGATGAAGTAGCTAATTCTTCCTTAAGTTTTTCTACTTCCGCTTCCATCTTTTCATTATAGGAAGCAATACTTCTCATTTCAGCGTCATGTTGTTCGAGATTCTTCTGCCACTCAGCCTTATCATTCTCCATTGTTAGCATGGCCTCGAGATTGGCTCGGTTAACCCTCTGAAGTTCGTCGACGAGTTTTTGCCAGTTTGACATTCTTTCGATATCGGTCCTGACAGCATCAAGATTTCGCAGCATAGCCGGTTTGTCGAGGGGAACCAAGTCGAGATCAAATCGAACCCCTCTCTGGCACCACTGAGGAAATCGACTTTGAAGAGTGGGAGGACCTTGCCCGACTTGGTATGCGGGCCGGTTGATGATTGCTTGAATGTCGGAGCGAGCGGGAGCAGGAGATTGAGCAGGGACATGTTCAGAAGCTGAAGGAGTTGTTTCTTCAGTAAGTCTAGCCCGCTTGCTAGAAGAATCTTCTATGTGACTCTTTCCTCTCTCATCATGAGCTTTTCTCTTTTGGGTGTCATCATCTCTGTGGGGAAGATCATGTCTTTCTTGTTCCCTTCGGCGACGTTCTTCATATGCTCGTCTCTCGTCGGCTTTCCTGATGGCCCTCTCTTCATCCGACTCTCTGTAAGAAGGAAGGTAACGCCTGTAATCATACTGGCTACGCCTCCCGTAGCGCTGGAAATCATCATAGTACGAGCCGCTGCGCCCCATAGGAGAATCTGGAATTAAAATAATAAGCTTTAGAAATCTTTAAAGTACAAGAAGATAAGTGCATAGAAGTGATGAGAAATTCTAAGTGTGTGTGATGTGCAAACTACGCGCATTAATCTACGAACCACTCTTTATTTGGGGAGTGGTTGTGGGTGTAATAGTTAACGTCAACTCTTGAGTCGACGACGACTGTTGCAAAATAGAAGTAGCTTCAACTACTGAAGAAGAAATCCCGGCAGTAGTAGGGTCATCTTTGAAGATCTCTTGTGAAGTAGCGAAGAGGTCGCTCAATCCTTCGAAGGTATCGTCCCTGCTTTGCTTGACAGGACTGGATTTCTTAGCCTTTTCACCAGATTCTTGTGAATGGTGAGAGGACCCCTGAGGCTCTTCTTCCTCGATAATCGGGGCAAGTTTATCAGATGGCCCCGCAACATCAACAGAAGTGGAGCACTTCACCAGCGAAGATTCAGGAGTCTTTATCGGAGAATCGGGGACTTCCGTTGGAACTTCATGAGCATGCATAGAGCGAGAAGTGTGTAGAAGCCCATGTTGATGTAAAAATTCATCCCTCAACAGAAATTTTATGCTCCTCTCTTCTGTGGCCACGGCACTCAACCTCTCAAAAACTTGCTTATGAATTGGGTCTCTAGAAGGGAGAGGAAGTGCTGAAAGGAACAAAGAATGAAATTAGCAACTGAAAGTTCGGATCTCGAAAAAGTTTCAAAACGGAAAAAATAGAAACACTAATCTTACTTCCTACTCTCCAGATGGCATAAAACCCTGGGGGACAGCGGGCAAAGAAAAACTGGTTCAAAAATCCATGAACACTTTCAGTAAGATCGGAAATGAGCTTGCGGTTTCTGGCACTTCTCACAATAATGAGGGAAGGATGATCTTTACTCTTTGCAAACGAGCACAGATAACGAATTTCTTCAAAACTCGGTAGGCGATCAAGAGTTCTTCTAAACAAAACACATAACCCCGTCAAGATGGCATAGCCATTGGGATGAAGTTGAAACGGAGAGATTGTCAACCGAAGGAGAAGAGTTCGAAGGAAGTCGTTAAAAGGAGGAATCGCCCCACTTAAGCACATTTGGCGATTGACTGCAACAAAACCATAGGGAGGATTGTCAGCAGTATCACTTGGCCCAGGGAGAAGAACATCACTTTCAGCAAAGCCAAATTGAGTGCGCAGCTGGATAAACGCTCTCGAAGTTAGAATAGTCGAGGTTCTCTCCGGAGGATTCTCTATGGGAACAGCTATCGGAAAAGTTTCTTCCTCTTGAGTTACCACTTCTTCTTCTCGGTGGGAAGTCATTCTACATAAACAACTGGATATTCAAACATGAAGGTGCACGTTTCCTAAAGTGTGTGAAGTGTTGTGTAAAATCAATCAAGCAGTGAACAAATATAACTGGAATGAAAACTAGCAAGCATTTGTTAGTTATGAAATTCAGGGACTATTGTTTTAAGCCTAAATATGCAAGTAAGATGTTGATGCAGATAAATCAGTTCAGATTATTGATACTTTGCATTAATGTTTAACTTTAATTGATTGATTCACAAACATTTCATGCAATATAATTAAGTTGCTTGTCTTGTCTTGACTAATCTGTCATCTGACATGGGCAGTCAATGGCAGTATTTTCGCCTTGGTTTTCTTTGTTTGTTATTTTCAGCAGGTTAGCAGCTTATAAGTTAATACGATCTGTGAAATAATACAATGAGATTCAAGAAAATTTAAAGTTGGGGCAGTTCAAAATTTAGGCAACTTAGTTTGGCAGTTCAAGTTAGAAACTCAAAGTGGATCTATGCTCTCAAAAAGTCAGCATGCCCAAAGCTTAAGTGTTAACTCGGCAGCGGTTTAAGAGCCAACTCGGTCACGGTTTAAGGGCTTAGCTCGGCCACGACTTAGGGATTAACTTGGCTGCGGTTCAAGGTTAAATCAGTAGAAGGTTAAATCGGCAGATTTCCCCAAGGATTAACTCGGCCACAGTTTTAAGGCTTAGATCGGCAGAAGGTTAGGTCGGTAGATCTCCCTCAAGTGCTAGCACGGCCACGATTTAAGGATTGGGTCAGCCAAAAGCCAAGCCCCCTAAAATCACCAGGTCGTATCTGAATCAATACCTCGCCCCGCTCAACCCGTTAACCCAATAACCATTCCATCAGCAGCCGCCTTCATTCACATAATCCAATAACCCAATAAAACAATTTGAAATTGTCACAGATCTGATGTCCTGCCATCAAAGACCGTCGAGCCTGAGGCGATAAACCCCTTCATTGTATCAACAATCATCTCAAGCAACCTAAACTTCACCAATTACGAAAACAATGGTATTCTTGATGGAGCATCACACAAAGAGGCGATTCGTGTTTGAGCGACAGGATTCATGAATCGACAAGTAATCTACGATCGAAAGAGAAATAGAATCACTTACGCAATGGATGGTAGAGATTATCGGTGATTAGTTGGAAGGAAATTGCTTCTAGGAATTTGAGAATACTTTAATGGCGGAATCAGGCAAGAGAGTAAGTGACGAAGAAAGAAGAAGAAAGTTAACTTATACCCTGCAGTGGAAAAATTGGAGCAACACACACGGTCTAACTGTTAGGTCGCATACGACCTACCGACCTAAGAGGGGACGGGTTAAGGGCTATCGAAGCACACGACCTAACATTTAGGCGTATACTTCGAGGGGTAAATGTTAACTCCGCCTTGACCATGACTCACCGATCTAGTGCATCAAGAGGTTCCGACCTAACAGTTAGAAGCATGCCGACTTAAAGCTCAACAGGTGGTGCCGACCTAAGGCTCAACAGGGGGTGCCGACCTAAGGCCTAAGGGTTATGCCGACTTAACACTTCAACGAGGCTACCGACTCAACATAAATACCGACCCAACAGCCTTAGCTCATTGCCGACCTAAAATGAATGGCGACTCAATGGTTACCGACTTAATGACTCAGAAGGGACAGCGACTCAAGGGAGACCGACTTAAGATTCAAAGGGTTACCGACCTAGTAGGATTGAGAGGCATACCGACTTGAGAAATACCGAGTTAAGGCTAAAACAGTTGCCGACCTAACGTGGGTACTGGCCTAAGACTCAGAAGATACCGACTCAGTGACTTGACCGAGTTACCGATCTAATGCCCTACCAAGCTGGCGACCTAGAATAGTTGCCGACCCAAGTCACAACCGATCCAGCTCCCCAGTTATCTCGTTCACGATCCAGGACTTATCATTTGGACCGTGACTTGCGACTTACCAAGTTAACTCGTCCACGACCTAATATAAGCCCGATGCCATGTTACTGAGAAGAGGTGGTGTTGACTCGGAGGCGACCTTAGACCGGTCACGACTCACCTTAAGTCGGCTGCGGCTTAACTTGAGTCGGCCACGGTTTAGGACTTGGCAAAAATTTCAGAATCAGAACTCTCTATAAATAGGCAACCACCTCCAACATTCAAAGGACTTTTGGCACATTCTCTTCATACACCGTTACCTTGCTGCATTGAGAACTTCATCAACACTTAGAGCTTTCAAGATTAGAGGAATACATCAAAGAACTTCACGAAGAAACCACACATCTTCAACATGAATTTAAAGACTTTAATCGACATTGAAGCTTAAGACTTGTTCCAAATCACTTGTAGCTTGAAGTATATTGTACTTGAGAAGAATTGTATCAGCTTGTAACGAGATTATTAATAAAAGTACTTAGAGTGGACGTAGGCTATACCCTTAAGCCGAACCACTATAAAATTGTTGTTGTTTACTGCTTTTCTGCTATTACTTGCTTGTAATTCTTTCTCGATCTATCGGGTGGTGCTTTCACAACTACACTTCACACACCGGGGTGTTAGCGTTCACATTTTAGCGTTAACATCAAGAGAAGTAGACGTGAGTTCAAAACTCACCTTTAACCCAAAACAAAGAAGATGAAGCTCAATAACAAGGAGAAGACCAACCAAACACTACTTCAACTCAACAAGCTTCAATCTAAGAATAAAACACATATTTCCCAATTTTAGGTTTAGGAAATTTCTGACATTGAAGAGAGAAGGAGATAGAGGAGATGAAGAGGAGCTTACCAATGGCTTCTCTATGATTTTGGAGGAAGAAATCAAGTTTGCAAAGAGGAAACTAGGGCTTGCAATTTCTATTTCCCTTTCCCTTCCACCATTTTCAGTTTCTCTTAAGTAAAAGAAATGAAATGAGGGTGAAGGGATGAAGAGTTAATGAGCTAGGGGGGTTAAGTGGAGAATGGGGCTGAACCCAAACTCAAGCCCAAGTAGAAAAAGAGTCAAAACTCAACTTACTCCAAACATATCAAAGCTTATACTCAAAAAGATCGCAAACGACGTTTTGAACTCAATGGAAGTGGTCATGAGACCCAATTTTACCGTTTGCAAAAAGTGACTTTTCGGACCATAATCCGACAAATGACTTTTATTTAAATAAAATATTTAAATATACGACCGATAAATATGCGAGTTGTTACAGATCGCTTGTCCTTTATATCGATAGGTCGCGAGCCACTAGGTTGCTCGGCCTGTATAAGTCGCACCATGCTACTGCAGTTAACTCGCATGACCCTATTTTACTTAGGTCGTTGGACCTTATTTCCTTTAGGTCGTACTTCCCTTACGTCACTCGGCATGCTACCCTTAGGGCGTTCGACCTATTTTACTTTAAGTCGTTGCACTTTAACTCGGCCACGTTAGGTCGCATGGGAACTTTCACTTTGATGCATTTTGAGCTGATTTCTTTGGATTTAATTCACGTCTTCGAATGTGAGTTTTTGTGAATGATTGTTTCTACGATCATTTTTGGTGGTTTGTCACTTTAAAAATATAAAGATTTCAATACTAGTAGTAAATATCAAAACTCTTTCATCAAAGCAATTTCAACTTTATTTTATTTACAAAGCTCTTTTCTAAAACCGTTTTCTAATCTATTAGTATATACAAACCTTTCCTTCACTCGTACGAGCAATTGAATTAAACGACTTAGTAAAACAAGTGGTATGAAACGCTTGCGTTTGCTTCGTCGGTTAACTCTTGGACTTGTTCAATTGAACCTCTTGTCACAATTTTCTAGTGAAGATCTACAATTTGTTCGTAAATATCAAAGTTAAGCAAGTGGTTATGGAACATGAAGCTAAACTTTTATATTCAATAGCTCATTGTAATTGACACTTCTTGATGATCGATGATGATCATTTTTGTGATTTAGACTAGCAATTGTGCGATGTCTCTTTGTCTACGTGGGAGACTAAACCCCGTTTCTGTGGAGCTTCAGCTCAATTTGGTAGGGTCACGATCCATGGTCTTCGGATCGTTTGTGGAGCTTCGGCTCAATATTTATGGCTAGCTACCATGAGATAGCGTCTCATTTTGTGATACACGTGTTGGTCAGTTTTCATACTCCCATTTGTTATAGGCTTCCCCCTTTTTTTGATTTCTGGATTTCTTGCATAGATTTCTAGAATTTTGTGTTTCACCAATTTTAGTGATTTTCATTGATAAGCTTTACCAATATTTGTGCATTGGTGAGTTTGTGTGTCATTGACTCTTTTGTGCATGCAACTTTATGGAGTTTGACATGTCTATGGATCTTTGAGAAGATTCTTGTGATATTGATTAATCACTTTTTGATGTTCATTTACATGCTTTTCATAGTATGTCATTATGGTTATTATATGCTTATACCATTTATCTTATTCTATATCATCTCCTCTGATATTTATAGCTAGACTGATCCGTTTATTATTTTCTTATTAAATAATACTCGGGTCAGACCGAGATGTTACAGGCGCTTCTGCGTGACTTCTCATCCACGATCATTACCTTGACTTTTGGCTAACTACTTAGATTAGTAGTTTTTGTTGTATACACTTGAGATATAGACACATGGTTGTATCCATATTCTTTTGTATAGCACTTGTAGCTATTTCTTTCGTGATAGTGTGGATCTTGTATGACCACTACTCTGATGTACACTTTCATGTGTTATATTCATATCTTTTTCTGCCTTAGTGATATGGATATCTGTGACTGATTTATGTTATGTATGTTTCTATGTTTGTTTCCGAAGAAAACTATAGCCACCGTGTAGTAGTTTTGGGTTTCCAAAACAATTACATAGATGGTCGCTCCTCAACAGCCTTATTCTCCGTGCTAGTTGACAACACTACACCGTAGTGTCCTTGGCTAGCGTGGGTATAGAGGTGGGGCGTCACCGATATCGTCAACCAGGAAAAGAAGGTAGATTCAGAAAACAGAATATGGGTGAATAAATAAACCGAGCAGATAAGGTAGATTCAAAAGAATAGTATCAGGCATGAATAACTAATTCAAACCATAAAAATTTGAATCCCAAATACTAATGAAAAATTTCTTTGTTGGAAATACTTTTATAATAAATACCTTTGTAATAAAATACTTTTAAAATAAAATAATTTTATAATAAAATAATTTTATATTTCGATGTTTCAACAAGTTTATCTTTGTTCTTGCAGACTCCGACCATGCGTTGATCAGGCGTAAAGCTAGAATTCTTCAAGTACTTAGTAGACCTGTTTCAAAACCCAGTGAAAATAATGAAAAACTTTTAAAAACAGATATGGAAAGTACAATCCAAAAAACACCTGGATCGCAGGATACATAACAGTGGTTACGCCTGGATCCCCCAGGAAACATCCATATCCTTTAAGCATTCACCGCCTTGCGAATTACGCCATGATAAACAAAACTCTTGGACCGTAGGATACAAAACAATGGTTACGCTTGGATCCTCCAGGAAACATCCATACCCTTTAAGCAATCTCTGCCTTGCGGATTACCCCACAACAACAAAACCGGTAGATCGTAGGATACGTAACAATGGTTACGCCTGGATCCCCCATGAAACATCCATATCCTATAAGCAATCTTTGCCTTGCGGATTACGCTACCCAAAAAAAAGACGTGGGTTACGCCACGGTAGGACACTCGAGTATCATATCCGAAAACCAAAATCAGAGAGAATAATATCGATAGAATGAATCCACAATGTGGCCACAAAGCGGATATCAAGCAGAAGGAACCTTCCTCATGATTACTTCGAAAATATATATCATGTAGTACCTTTTCAAATCACTTCCAATCATCATACTTATATAAAGTCCATTATATATAAGATTTCATTTTCAAATCGAATACTTTCCAAAATCAATAGTACATCAAATCACCAGTATATAGATTTCGATTATAAGAGATTTCACTTTTCAAATTGAGTACCTTTCCAAATAAATAGTTTTGAACCAACTTCATACTTATACAAATCAATCTTTATATTAGTTCGATAACTCCCAAATCAAGTATTTAGTAAAATAAGGTTCTCAATTTCAATTTGTTTCAATATCAGTTCAGTCTCAAAATCATATATGATTTCACCAAATTTTCTTCCAAATTAAATATCTAAATTTCAAAGTTCCCAAAATAACAGGTTTATAAAATAATCCCAATTTCCACATTAACATAATTCAACTCAAACAAATTCATTTCCAAAATCACCATATAATTACTGGTTTTAATTCCAATCTAATTTCAAAACCAAATATCTTTCTCAAAATAATTTGCACTCAAAATGGTTTCCAAATTTATAACTATCCCTTTAAAACCTTTAAACTATTTATTTCCATATGAAAAATCCAATTTTCCTTTTGCAAGTTATTTATTTAACAAAAGTTTCAAATTTACTTAAGTCATACTCTTCATACTTTAAACATACAAAACTAAACTTATATTCTTTATCAAATATTTTATACTCTTCGAAATTTCTTAGTTTTAAAATTTTAAACCTTGATTTGGAAGTTCTCGAACCTTCAAAATAGTCCGAGAAATAAAATTTCAAATCCAAGAGTTGGAAATCAGCAACAAATCAGTAAATCAATTTTTATAAATAGTGTTATACTAAATCAAATCGAAAACTCGAGGATTGAACACCGACATACTTTATTTTATTTCAAATATATATACATATATCTTTCGAATATCAAATCATACTTCGGAATTTGAAATAAAAATTAATTTCACAAAATCACTCGCATAGTAAAGCTACCAAAGTGGCCTCTCTCCCACTCTGAATCTCGAAAACCAATGTCGATGATGCGTGCACTAATCATCAAAATTATTTCCCAGCGACAAAAGTGAGTTCTGGACTTCTATTTTCTTGAAACTTCTTTAAAAATCTCTTCGAAATCATTGGAATTCATTCGAATTCATTTGAAACATTTCTTATTCGAAAAATATCATTTAAATTGTATTTTATATATATGTATCCAAAGTCTTAAAAGCAATTTCAAAACATCAGAATTCAATCTCATGAATTTCAAATTAAAACCCTTCAGTTATAAATTATTTTTATGTAAATCCATTTCTTATATAATCTTCAAAATTTCAAATCCTTTCGAAACTTTTATATATAGAATAACATTTCTTATTCGTTTTATATGTAGGTATATAATCCTTATCGAAAACATTTTCTCCTTTATATATAAAATAAAATCATAGTTATCCAAATAAACAAATTCGGTATATAAACAATTTTAAAATACAAACAAAACCCGATTTTCAAAGGATGATTCAAGAATGGGTTTCAAAAAAAAGATAGAGATTTAAATTAGAGAAACTCTAATCAATAAAATCCTGATTTGAAGATAGGCTCGATCGAAGATGAGATAATTAAATTACAAAATAGAAGATGGATATACTTCTATAAATCGCGGGCTAAAATATCAATTAAATGGAGACTGTTAAATGTTAAAGGTTTTATTCATACATATTGAAGTCAATATCAGTAAGATTTACCTTCAAGTTCAAATAAAACAATTAAGATATAATAGGTATATTTGTTTCAAAGTTAACCAAAGGTGTAACACAGATTAACCCTATAAAATATATAAAATAAACCTAATAAAATACTACACGTACAACACTTGACTGGTACATACATATATATAACGTATAATATATAACCAACATGAGAAACTTGTAAGCACAACAAAATATATAAATAATATACCTTATGTAAAAAATAGAAGTGCTGATGCTTCAACGCTCGAGAGGGGAGAAGCAAAGCATGGAAAAAAATATATAAAAATATAAAATAAAAAGAAGAAAAATGGAGACCATACCTTTAGAGCTCACGCACGCAAGAAGAAATGAAAGAAAAGTTGAGATGCAATTGAAAACTATTTGTGTACGTGGCTTATATTTATCAGGGCCGTGTTGATTGTGGTGTGAGAATATAGGTAAGAAATAAATTTAAATCAATTATACACGATTCCATTGATTGAGGTGAGAGAATATAGGCAAGAAATAAATTTAAATCAATTATACACGATTGTGTTGACTGATGTGAGAGAATATGGGCAAGAAATAAATTTAAATCAATTATACATGATTGCGTTGATTGAGGTGAGAGAATATAGGCAAGAAATAAATTTAAATCAATTATACGTGATTGCGTTGATTGAGGTGAGAGAATATAGGTAAGAAATAAATTTAAATCAATTATACACGATTGCGTTGATTGTGTATAAGGCTATGGAATATATTCCTATCAATTTATACCCGAGAGGCAAGGAAGTTTCCATACGTATTGGATTGCTATAAGTTAGTAAATCCAATGCAAAAGTGTCAAGCAAATATTTGTTGTTTTGAACGGTATGTAAATAAAAGATTTTTTATACCAAATTAAAATCATTGAATCAACAAGAACGTGTAAAAGTTTACATGTGAACTTCAAGCAATCTTGAAACGGATTTTAAACGTCTAAAGAGAAATAAATTTGCTTGAAACGGCTACGTGAATTTGGAGATTTTATCCCTATTATAAAAATGAAGAAAAAGGGAAGTGTAGAAATTTACACGTAACCTGTCAAACCTAGATTTAAAAGAAATTGAACGGCTAGGGAAATCATTTCCTTCCCACTTGGAATGCAAGGCTATAGATAAAAATTTTTATTTAGTTAAGGTAATAAATTTTTATTAAGAATGCGCACTATAGATACATTAATCAAATCAACCATTCACACACATTAAAATAAAGGTAACGCATTTAAATTTAAACGTTTTCTTATTTATTCACTATTTATATTTAGTAAAATATATGTTTAAAGAGTATTTCATTAGTTAGGTACTATTTATATGTTATTTAAATAAATCAAACGGATACGAACGTACAATTTAAAACATTCATTTTATAAAGCTTATCTGTACATTATAAATTTTAAAATTTATTACTTAATTAAAACTACGATTTGTTTACATCCATCAAATTCATTCATCATTTACCAAGAACTGATGTATATGAGTAAAAATATTAATTACTCAATTTAAAAAGTATATAATTTAACATAAAAAAACAAAAGCGGAAAATAAGACCGACGGAGCTATAGAAGTCCAAATGTTGAAAAATGAAAAATGACGTCTCAGTCAGAAGATGATTTAGAATTTTTCTACGTAAAAATATTCAGGTTTGGAAAATATTTTATTATCAACAATTATTAATTGACTTGAATTTAATAGAATTTCGCAATGAAATAAACTTTCATTAAATCAGACGAAAATTTACCATCTTCTAAATTTAAATATACGTATTCCAAATATAAATTTCTAAATTCAAATTTATTATTTAAAATTTCTCCAAAATTCAATTAAATACGTTAATAAAACCATTTAAAATTTTACTGATCATTACAGGATACCTGAAATATCAATTTAGACAACTTTCGCAATTAACTAAAGTACGCAATTTTTTTTAATATTCTAAAAAATTAAAATTGGAATTCATTTTGTTGAAATTAATTTAAAATATGAAGAAATAACAATATATATTGTCATACATTAAAGTTCACTTTATTGAGTTTATATTTAATTTAGTGCTAGGAGTTTATAGTTTTGTATAAATGAGTTTCATGTTTTAAAGATTGAAGATGGTAAAGATGAAAATAAGGATAATAATGAAAAAGTGGCGATGTATGTGAAGTAATTTTCGATATATACTAGTTCATTATTTTTTTGGTGTATGTTAAAATATTATTGATGTATGAATATAATTATCCCTAGAAAAAAATAATTTTAAAGGTATCACTCTTCCGATAATTTACTGCAATCAACTTTCTTCGGTTGAAAGTAATTAGTTACACGTCGGAGTAATGAAATTGGAAGAGTTTTCATTCAACTACACATGATTTTAAACCATTTTAGCATTTATTTTTGTATTAGTTCTTTGCCAGTTCCATTTATTTTCTCCATATTTGTACCTATCAAATTGTGTTGTAGCATTTGTATTATTCTTCTATGTCTCAATTCATTTCATTTTCAGTTCTCAAGTACATATATTAGTTTTCATATTTCAATTTAATGTAATTTTAACTTTCATTTGTATGTTGATTGCTTTAGGTGCATTTTGTATTGACAACCTTCTATTTTTAATTTGTGACATATAAACTATTAGGCAACCTTGCTTACCTTGAAGTGTGATACGTATGAGGTTGGTATATATGAGGATATGCTCCAAAAATAGAGAATATATGCTTAATTTTGTTTGACCTTATATGCTTGATTTTTTGAATAAAAGGAATATTTTCTATCTATACTGTTATACAAAAACTTCCATTTTTTTTAGATAATTGTTAAATTGAGGAGGGTAAAAAAGTATCTATTTTATTTTGTAATAAGTTCAACTTTTGACTGTTTCTATTTGTTTTCCACATCCATTCTCAATTCAAATCACGCCTTTCTTAATTCAGATAATTATTTTAACTTCTCTCTTTAAACATATTAATATCTTAATTAACCATCCATTTCCATTTTTTTCTTCATACTTCTTCCTAATTGGTTGCCACATTCTCTGAAATTTCAACTTTAAAATTGTCATTTTATAACTATAAATTCAGATGGAAATGGAACATTTTAGTTTAAGGTATACTTCAAAGTTTATAATTTAAAATAATATTTTCATATTGCATTCTTTATTGATATTACTTTGATAAATTTTGACATTTTTAATTGATATAAAATCTAACATTTTTAACAAATAATTTTTGACATTTATTTCTGGTACTACTATGCACTTTTTTGCAATAGAGAAAGTTTTCAATTAACTTCATACTACCTTTGATTTAACAATTTAATAGTTTATTATTTCACGTTTAGCATTATATAACAATTAATTCTTTTATAATAATTAGATGAAGAAACCGACTATTATGTGCAAATGTATTTCAGAAACTATGTTTTGTATCAAACTAGCTGAATCGCAACATGGTCTCCATAGTAGTTTTGTAAAATTATCCAGTTCGATTTTAAAACCACTATGACCTATCATTACAGAGATCGGATTGCTACTACAAAATTGACTAAACAAGTACTTAAACATAATCATCAAAGCTAATATCTTAATAGTTATTCCGCAATGTTAATGTTGATTTTTCTGTAATTTTATTATAATTGCCTAAGAAATAGACAAGATCATGAGTATAATTAACAAATTATTGAATGAAATAGTTGATTATAAAAGGGATTATAATCTGATTAGATTTAACGAAAATTAAGTTCATCATAGGAAACAAAGAAAATACTTTGAAATACAATTTCTTATTCTCATATACTCACAAGGTCGGAGTACAAAAAGGGTACTTAAGCATAGCAACAACAATTACTAGTAGCGTCGTTGCCTGGAGATAAATTAACACATTTCCCACCCCTAAAATGAAATCCGATACAAGACTGATTGCAGTCTGGAAAGTTCTTGCACGGTCCTTGAGGAATCAAGCGTACGCCATCCACAACATACCTGGCATCAACACAAACTGTGTAAAGAAGAAAGGGATTAGTTTGATTCAAATATAATTGGTCATTAATTGTAATAGTTATGTATCCAACTAAAAGTAGGAGAAACATAAGACATAAGAGCTAAATTTTCTTTCAATTAAGATTTAAGACATAAGACATAAGAACTAAAAGTAGGGATTAGTTTGATTCAAATTCACCTGTGTTGAGAACAAATGACATAAGAGCTAAGGAAGCTAGAAAGTAGATGAAAAATGGTTTAGCAGCCATTGATTGTGAATATTTTTCTTTTCTCTATTGATTGGAGTGCTTAAACTGAATGGATTTCATCCTTTATATAACATTTGATATATCAAGCAAATAGAGAAATATTGATTATAAATTCATGCATGGAGTAAAGAAATCACTCTACCAGGTAATCTAATTGAGATTTTAGGAATATGTATTTACTGGAAATATATATGTGAATGCATCCTGCTGGTTAAGTTAATCCACAATATTTTATAAGTAATATGTTTAATGAATTTGCATATATCTAATTATATATATGTTAATGCATCCTTCCCAGTTAAGATTATATGCACTATTTTTGTTCAAATGTTCAGGACCCATATGTTTCTTTTCATAACATATCGTGTTTATATCAAGATTTCCTAAAACATGGATAAACTTTACTGCGTACAAATCACTATGCAATATACAAATCAATCGTGGCGGCTATTTTAAAAGTACTAGTTAATTTAAGTTAATGCATCATTACTAGCTAAGAAAGTAATACAGTTTACGTGTTCCAAATATAAATATGCTTACTTATTAATTGGAACATCTAAGTTATTATCTTCTAATGTATATCAATGCAAACCCCTCTGCTATGTACAAATCTATTATATTATGTATTTTATCTATTATATTATATGTAACAGAGAATATCAGATTCTTTTATATTGTGCATTCTTATTGATTTGTATTTCGAACCCTGCTCTCTCCATAATTTGAGCAAAAAAAAAATTCACTCCTTTAATAATTATTTTCAATTTTAAACCTTAAATTAATATTATGACAATGTCATAACCATATACTCTTTCACCTCCAATTTCATTTATTCGATATGTACATCTTGAATATTCACTTTACCTTTCTACTTTCATTTTCTTATCTAGCCTATCAAAAAAATAATTATTAACAAAATAAAAATCTTAATTCTTAATATTATGATCTCCTAAGCTTCTTTTGCCTCCGATGTTTGCTACACAGTTTTCTCCTTAGTTATTTATGTTTTCAGCATTGGCAGGATTTATGTAACCGTCTCTTCTCTCATTTGTGACATGTATCATGGGTATGGGCATGTAACACTTTAATTTGTTATATATCAATAAGGTGTGTAAAAATTAAGGTTAACTTTGTAAAAAATAATTTGTAATAATGTGTAGTCTCTAATAGATGGTCATTCGAATAGAACTGAAACTAGAAAAAGGCAAATTCTGTTTGTACACGGAAAATTACTTAACATCGACCACTATTTTTATATGAAATTTTGTTACCAAATTATCCTTCTTAGTATGTTCCTAAGGGCAGCGCATTTTTCGTTTTCTAATTCCATTGTTAAATTCTTATAAATTTATACTATACATTTTCAATATCGAATTTTTTAAGGAGCTACCAAGTACATCATTTTCGACTTTTTTTACATGACGAACAACTATCGACCAACACCAATTCACAACGATCAACTATAAAACAACAATAATTCGGTGGTTGATGGCTATGGAAAATAGTGTTGGTCGGTGGTTGTTCGCCGTACAAAATAACTTTACACGGTGATTGATTGTCATATAAAATGACTTTGGTATTAGAAAGCACACAAATTTTGTTGTGTTCATAATTTTTTCCATGGTATTAGAAAGTGGAAAACTGGATACCTAAAATATTAATTTAGACAATTTTAACAATTAACTAAACTACATAATTTTTTTAATATTCTAAAAAATTAATTTGGAATTGATTTTGTTGAAATTAATTAAAAAAAATGAAGAAATAACAAAATATACTGTAAAACATTAAAGTTCACTTTATTGAACTTAAAATTAATTTTATGCTAGGAGTTTATAGTTTTGTGTAAATGTGTTTCATGTTTTAAAGATTGAAGATGGTAAAGATGATAATAAGGATAATATTGTAAAAGAGGCGGTGTATGTAAAGTAATCTTTGATATATACTAGTTCATTATTTTTTGGTGTATGTTAAAATATTATTGATGTATGAATAGAATTAGCCCTAGAAAGTAATAAATTTAAAGGTGTCTCTCTTTCAAAAATTTACTGCAATCAATTTTCTTTGGTTGAAGATAATTAGTTACATGTCAAAGTAATATAATTAGATGAGATTTTCATTCAACTACACATGATTTTAATCCATTTTAGCATTTATTACATTTTTTATTAGTTCATTACCAGTTCCATTTATTTTCTCCATATTTGTACCTATTAAATTGTGTTGCAGCATTTGCATAATTCTTCCATGTTTTAATTCATTTCATTTTCAGTTCTCAAGTACGTATATTAGTTTTCATATTTCAATTTAACGTAATTTTAACTTTCTATTTGTATGTTGATTTATTTAGGTACATTTTTGTATTGAAAACCTTTTATTTTAATTTGTGAAGTATAAACTATTAGGCAACCTTGCTTACCTTGAAGTGTGATTTGTACGAGGTTGGTATAAATGAGGATATGCTCCAAAAATAGAGAATATATGCTTAATTTTGTTTGACTTTATATGCTTGATTTTTTTTTATAAAAGCAATATTTTCTATCTATTCTGTTTTATAAAAACTTCCATTTTTTGGATTATTGTTAAATCGAGGAGGGTAGAAAAGTATCTATTTTATTATGTACGAAGTTCAATTTTTGACTGTTTCTATTTGTTTTCCATATCCATTCTTAGCTCAAATCAATCTTTATATTAGTTCGATAACTCCCAAATCAAGTATTTAGTAAAATAAGGCTATCAATTTTAATTCATTTCTATATCAGTGATCAGTCTCAAAATCATATATGATTTCACCAATTTTCTTCCAAATTAAATATCTAAATTTCAAAGTTCACAAAATTATAGGTTTATAAAATAATCCCAATTTCCACATTAACATAATTCAACTCAAACAAATTCATTTCCAAAATCACCATATAATTACTGGTGTTAATTCCAGTCTAATTTCAAAACTAAATTTTTTTTCAAAATAATTTGTACTCAAAATGGTTTCCAAATTTATAACTATCCCTTTAAAACCTTTAAACTATTTATTTCCATATGAAAAATCCAATTTTCCTTTTGCAAGTTATTTATTTAACAAAAGTTTCAAATTTACTTAAGTCATACTCTTCATACTTTAAACATACAAAACTAAACTTATATTCTTTATCAAATATTTTATACTCTTCGAAATTTCTTAGTTTTAAAATTTTAAACCTTGATTTGGAAGTTCTTGAACCTTCAAAATAGTCGGAGAAATAAAATTTCAAATCCAAGAGTTGGAAATCAACAACAAATCAGTAAATCAATTTTTATAAATAGTGTTATACAAAATCAAATCGAAAACTCGAGGATTGAACACCGGCATACTTTATTTTATTTCAAATATATATACATATATCTTTCGAATATCAAATCATACTTCGCAATTTGAAATAAAATTTGGTTTCACAAAATCACTCGCATAATAAAGCTAATAAAGTGCCCTCTCTCCCACTCTGAAACTCGAAAACCAATGTCGATGATGCATGCACTCATCACCGAAATTATTTCCCAGCGACAAAAGTGAGTTCCGGACTTCTATTTTCTTGAAACTTCTTTAAAAATCTCTTCGAAATCATTGGGATTCATTCGAATTCATTTGAAACATTTCTTATTCGAAAAATATCTTTTAAATTGTATTATATATATATATATATTTCCAAAATCTTAAAACCAATTTCAAAACATCAGAATTCAATCTCTCGAATTTCAAATTAAAACCCTTCAGTTATAAATTATTTTTATATAAATCCATTTCTTATATAATCATCAAAATTTCAAATCCTTTCGAAACTTTTATATATAGAATAACATTTCTTATTCGTTTTATATGTAGGTATATAATCCTTATCGAAAACATTTTCTCCTTTATATATAAAATAAAATCATAGTTACCCAAATAAAAAATTTCGGTATATAAAGAATTTTAAAATACAATCAAAACCCGATTTTCAAAGGATGATTCAAGAATGGGTTTCAAAACAAAGACAGGGATTTAAATTAGAGGAACTCTAATCAATAAAATCCTGATTTGAAGATAGACTCGTACGAAGATGAGATAATTAAATTACAAAATAGAAGATGGATATACTTCTATAAATCCCGGGCTAAAATATCAATTAAATAGAGACTGTTAAATGTTAAAGGTTTTATTCATACATATTGAAGTCTATATCAGTAAGATTTACCTTCAAGTTCAAATAAAACAATTAAGATATAATAGGTATATTTGTTTCAAACTTAACCAAAGCTGTAACACAGATTAACCCTATAAAATATATAATATAAACCTTATGAAATGCTACACATACAACACTTGACTGGTACATACATATATATAACGTATAGTATATAACCATCATGCGAAACTTGTAAGCACAATAAATTATATAACTAATACACCTTATGTAAAAAATAGAAGTGATGATGCTTCAACGCTTGAGAGGGGAGAAGCAAAGCATGGAAAAAAATATAAAATAAAAAGAAGAAAATGGATACCATACCTTCAGAGCTCACGCACGCAAGAAGAAATGAAGGAAAAGTTGAGATGCAATTGAAAACTATTTGTGTACGAGGCTTATATTTATCAGGGCTACATTGATTGAGGTGAGATAATATAGGTAAGAAATAAATTTAAATCAATTATACACGATTGCATTGATTGAGGTGATAGAATATTGGCAAGAAATAAATTTAAATCAATTGCACACGATTGCATTGATGATGTGAGAGAATATAGGCAAGAAATATTAAATCAATTATACACGATTGCGTTGATTGAGGTGAGAGAATATATGCAAGAAATAAATTTAAATCAATTATACACGATTGCGTTGATTGAGGTGAGAGAATATAGGCAAGAAAAAAATTTAAATCAATTATACACGATTGAGTTGATTGTGTATAAGGCTATGGAATATATTCCTATCAATTTATACCCGAGAGGCAAGGAAGTTTCCGTACGTATCAGATTGCTGATAAGTTAGTAAATCCAATGCAAAAGTGTCAAGCAAATATTTTTTGTTTTGAACGGTAAGTAAATAAAAGAGTTTTTATACCAAATTAAAACCATTGAATCAAAAAGAACGTGTAAAAGTTTACATGTGAACTTCAAGCAATCTTGAAATGGATTTTAAACATCTAAAGAGAAATAAATTTGCTTGAAACGGCTACGCGAATTTAGAGATTTTATTCCTATTATAAAAATGAAGAAAAAGGGAAGCTTTGAAATTTACACGTAACCTATCAAACCTAGATTTAAAAGAAATTGAACGGCTCGGGAAATCATTTCCTTCCCACTTAGAATGCAAGGCTACAGATAAATTTATTTATTAGTTAAGGTAATAAATTTTTATTAAGAATGCGCACTATAGACACATTAATCAAATCCACCATACGCCCATATTAAAATAAAAGTAACGCATTTAAATTTAAACGTTTTCTTATTTATTCACTATTTATATTTAGTAAAATATATGTTTAAAGAGTATTTCATTAGTTAGGCACTATTTATACGTTAACTAAATAAATAAAACAGATACGAACGTACAATTTTAAACGTTCATTTTGTAAAGCTTATCTATACACTATAAATTTTAAAATTTATTACTTAATTAAAACTACGATTTGTTTACATCCATCTGATTCATTCATTATTTACTAAGAACTTATGTATATGAGTAAAAATATTAATTACTCAATTTAAAAAGTATATAATCTAACATAAAAAAACAAAAGTGGAAAATAAGCTCGACGGAGCTATAGAAGTCCAAATGTGGAAAAATGAAAAATGACGTCTCGGTCAGAAGATGATTTAGAATTTTTCAATGTAAAAATATTTAGGTTTGGAAAATATTTTATTATCAACAATTATTATTTGACTTGAATTTAATAGAATTTCGCAATGAAATAAACTTTCATTAAATCAGATGAAAATTTACCATCTTCTATATTTAAATATACATATTCGAAATATAAATTTTTAATCTCAAATTTATTATTTAAAATTTCTCCAAAATTCAATTAAATACGTTAATAAAACCATTTAAAATTTTACTGGTCGTTACAGGATACCTAAAATATCAATTTAGACATCTTTCGCAATTAACTAAAGTACGTAATTTTTTTTAATAGTCTAAAAAAATTAAAATTGGAATTCATTTTGTTGAAATTAATATAAAAAAATGAAGAAATAACAATATATATTGTCAAACATTAAAGTTCTCTCTATTGAATTTATATTTAATTTAGTGCTAGGAGTTTATAGTTTTGTATAAATGAGTTTCATGTTTTAAAGATTGATGATGGTAAAGACGAAAATAAGGATAATATTGTAAAAGTGGCGATGTATGTGAAGTAATTTTTGATATATACTAGTTCATTATTTTTTTGGTGTATGTTAAAATATGCGAAGACCCAAATTTTTTTTTGAGATTAAAATAATTTTGAAATGAATTTTTTTTAAATAAAATTAGTTAACAGAGAATAATTGAAGAATAAAATGATTTGAAATTAAATTTTCAAGTTAATAGTAATGAGGAGTAAAATAACTGAAGTATGAATTAATTTTTAAATTCACATATCTCATGAATATCACACACACACACACACACACACACACACACACACACACATATATATATATATATGTGTAGTCAGAAGAAAAATGTGAGAGTGATAAAATAACACCTCTTGATAATTAAAAATGCATAAAAACCAGCTAAGTAATATTTATGAGTATAAATGCATTTTTGAAATAAATCAAGAGAGAAGCAAATGGTAAATTAAGTTAATAAAAATAAAACTTATAGAAAGCAACATGAGAATTAGCTCGGGTATGATAAGGTGCATTGTGAAATTAAGTCACATAAAAATAATATGCAGATAAAAATCATGCAAATAACATGCATCCAGAAAAGAGAAAAGCAAAACTGTTTTACCAGAAATAGAAACCAAAAGAAAATGGCATGATTAGCCATAAGCATATACACATGATTCTTTAAATTATATGGGGATAGAATGGGCTTTTCCTCTATTAAAACCCTAACTAAATGATTTAAATCAAGGGGGATGCAACAGTTTGTTCCTGGGGAAGAAAATAGAAAAGGAAAAAAAAAGAACTCACACAGTTTTCAAGTTCAAACATTCTCGGGGAAGAAGAGAAAGGTGAGTGATAATCATTAAAGAGACTTAAGGCGTTAAGACCCAAGTTAAGGGCAGCCAAATTATTTTATATAAAATCATATTATGTTTTTCTGTTTAGCTTTATTTTCTGAATAAATACATGTTGATCATGGATGGTATTTTTGGTTGAACTTCTGGTTGATGTTTTGATTTGTTATAATGGTTTCAATTTTTGCTTTAGGATATAAATACTCAAACATATATTTATTTCATAGAAATGGATTTTATAATCCAGTTTTATACGAAGAATGAACTGAATGTTTTACTAAGAAATAGGATATTAAAGGGAAATGAAGTAGGCAGTGTGAATAATGAGATTCATGCTCATGCCTAGCTCATATTAGAAATGATATGAACAATGCAATACTATAAACATGTGCTGACTTGTTCAGATCATGAGCCAATATGTTTTTATGGGATTCTCTCAAAAAATCCTATCCTATTTTCACAGTTAAATAAATATAGTATCTCTTAAGGTTTCATCAGATTTATGCAAGCAGTGGGAGAATTTTCAGTAATAAATATACAAGCAGTTTTTATAAAATAAGATTAAGCAAGAAAAACTTTGGATAAGCAATTTTGTATGAATGCTTTGCATAGCTAGAAGTAAATCCTTGAGTGAGTTATTGAATTTTGGATTTATGTAATGAAAGAAATAACACAAGCACCTCTGGAGTTAAAAAGAAAATTACTTAGAAATTAAATGAGCATGGTCTCTAGATTACAAAGTAATTTTGGGGAGGTGCCTTGACCTATTCATCATCAGTTGGATGATGGGTATGTACATGACTTGTTCAAGTCCTGAAGGCCTCTGTGCAAAGGTTAACAGAATTGAGTCCTTTGCAATACACACTTTGTGTTCAAAGGCAAGAGTTTAGATCATATAAAAATATTAAATGGGATTGAGAAGTTATGCTATGGATTTTAGGAACTTAAACCATTAGCAGCTTGTACATGTACAACTAAATGGATTGGATGGATGAATGCTTGGGTGTATGTTTTTTAGATAAATTTAAATGCACATATACTCAGGTTTAATATGAAATTGAATAGTGGCAAATATATAAGCTCTATGCACGGTCTTAAGAATTTATAAGTTGTTTTTATATTGATTTCACTCATACCAGAAATTTATTTCTAACCCTATTTTTTGCTTCGTAGTATTTGGGGTGTCTCATTTTTATTGAGGCAGCTCTAAATGTTGCTGCAGGAAAGGAAGCATGAGAAACTTGCTTGCATGGATATTTGAAGATTTACTTGAATTTTAAATTCTTAAGGAATATGGCAAAAATATTGTAATAAATAAGTTAGTCAAAACTCTATCATGTTTTAAGTATTACCAAAACTAATATTTGCTTGTTTTCTGTGTAAAGAATATGTAAAAACTTAAGTATCTTGTGTGTGTTTGTGAATCTCAGATTTAAGCATCTGGTCTGGATAGTCTTTGGGTAAATTATAATGCAGAAAATTGTGCCAAGTAATTTGATATGTGGACACACTTTCTTTGACAATGCTTGATGAATTTTTGAATGTAAAGTTGAAATAGTTTTAGACAAGCATGTGGTAAATCTGTTAAGTGTTGAGTGGAACCTGGTCTGGGCTAACCAGTAAAGCTTGATCATTACTTGTAATTAATATAAGTACATGTCAAGTTTAAAAACAATGCCTATAATTCTTAATCTGGGCATTTGATTTACAGTAGGAGTTTGTGTTGCTTTGTGTAGTAAGTTCATATGTATTTCTGTTGCCTGTAGACTTCACTACAACTATACTCAATAAACCTTATTATCTAGATACATGGCCCAAGTCTGATTGCATTTGGTCATGATAAATCCGAGGCAGTTTAAGCAATACGTAGTTTTACCTAGATATTAGGCATGTCAATAAACCCACTATTTAATTGATCATAATTTGTTTTATAACTTGAGAATTTGTCAGTAAACTTCATTTTATGCCCATCTGAAAGTTTTGCAACAGTCTGATTTTGATACTGCTTTAATCAT
The DNA here is from genome assembly GCA_030765085.1 of Allium cepa. Taxonomy (NCBI): domain Eukaryota; kingdom Viridiplantae; phylum Streptophyta; class Magnoliopsida; order Asparagales; family Amaryllidaceae; genus Allium; species Allium cepa. The sequence continues at coordinate 1,016,045,156 of CM060935.1, forward strand.
ATTATTTTCAAGTATATGCTGATCTTCATTGATATGATAAATTGAGTTAGCATTCTGTATAAATGCATTGTTTCCACCGCTTGGCCTTTAAACTGATTTATCATCTTGATATTTATCAGACCATTGCATACTTTATAAAATATGACATGAGCAATTTCCTCAACATAAAGATTGCTTGAGTTTATAAGTAGAACCCCCCCCCCCCCGGGCTAAACAAATAGGCATTAGTTAATTTAACAACCTATATCAATCAAAAATATTTAGTACTCAATTTCTAAACTCTAAAAAAAATCATATGTAGGGGATGTAAATCCAGAAATCAATTCATCTGAGCTACAGAACAAGCTGGTAAAATTAGACAAGAAAATGATATGAATCATTTTTGAATTAATTTTAAACCAAGCTGGTGTTAAAAAAAAATAGATAAAATGGCTATATGACACAAAAATCTCTAAATTGTGAGAAATATTGTGTGATTGAATTTCTTTGCTATTTTAATTACTCTGATAAGCAAAGAATCATTTATATATCTTCACATATATAAATGACATGATTAAATTTATGTACTGATATTTTTATATTGGTAAAATTCTAGATCTTGGGTGAATGAATTAAAAGAAGTCATCACTTATAAAAAAAACTCACTAAAAATTACTAAAACAAATGCTAAAAGAAGTAGGCCACTTCAGTTGGTATCAGAGCTATGTTGTCAAAACATAGCATAAATATATTATCCAATCTTCTTGTATGGATAAAATTATAAAAAAAAAGGAAAGAGGGAAATATAAAATATACATACAATAATGATAGAAATAAATATTCACAGTAGAAATAAAATTGCAGAGAATAATTAAGATTGAAATATGACTAACTAGCTATGCAATTGCGTAGTGAATCATGGTAGGAAGACCACCAAGCACTGGAGCATGACCCTCAAAAACAGCACCATTAGTTAACTTGCAAGATTTGGTGAGAGCATTTAGGGAAGGAGCAATGCAGAGGGAAGAAAATCCTCACGAGGAATTGGCTAACTATTGAAGACATTTTCAAATTTAGGCGGCAAGGACTTTGAAGGCATTGAGGGAGTTATGGGTGTGCAGACATGGTTGAGAACTTTGGAAAGAATATTTGCAGATATGCAAATTAATGACCAAAGGAAGAGGCAGATAGCTTCAAGAAGGCTCAAAGGAGCAACACTAGATTGGTGGGAGGTGATCATCACAGGAAGGCCATAAAATGAGATAACATGGGATCAATTCAAGGAGATTCTTGAGGAAAGATTTGTCCCAACAACTGCTAAGGCAACATTGCTTAAGGAATTCATAAGGCTAAGGCAAGGACCAATGAGTGTGACTGAGTACATTCAGAAGTTTGAGAGCTTGTCAAAGTATGGAACTATGCTTATAGGAAATGAAGAATCAAAGAATTCAAGATTTATTCAAGGACTCAATGCTAGTTTGAGTAGAGCAATGTTACCATTCAAAGACAGGACATTTGATCAAGTCATAGATCTTACTCTTTCTTTTGAACAACATGATAATGCCAGAGAAAAGTTTAGGAACACGAGGGCCAATAGTCAAAAGAAAGGGAAAAATAGGACACATCCTTATGATAAAAAGAATGCAGACAAGAAGGTTGAAGGAGCAACTAGTGGGGAAGTTAAGAAGAAGATTACTTGTTATAACCGTGGCAAAGAAGGACACATGAGTTATAGGTGTCAAGCAGCCAAGAAGGCACCATTTAGCTGCTATAACTGTGGGAAAGAAGGTCATATTAAAAGAAACTGCCCAGAGTTTAAGAAAGGAGCAAAGGTAGGAGCATTGGAAACAAAGGCAAAGGCAAATGCAGCAGGAAGCTTTGGACAATTGGAAGGTATACTTCTAATTAAAAATTACACAATCACAATTATATATGACACTGGAGCCACACATTGTTTAATCTCACAAGACATAGTGGATAAATTAGCTCTTACATGCAATACAGTTGAAAAACCCTTGTTTATTCAAAGTCCCCTAGGTAGTTCTTGTCTGCTAGGATTAAAATGTTTGGGAGTAGAGTTAAACATAAGAGGAAATGTGTTTAAATCTGATTTGTTTGTATTAAAATATCGGGGGATAGGAATTATTCTATGAGTAGATTGGTTGAGTAAATTCAAAGCAATTTTGAATTTAGAAAATTTCACTATTGCTTTAAAAACATAAAATAGTAAAAATATTTTAGTCATGAGTGAAATAGCTAAACAAGTTGCCTTAATCAAATATGGAGCATGGCTGAAAAGGAATTAATTTTCGAAGACATAAAAGTGATAAATGAATATCCAAATATTTTTGGAGAAGTTATAGGAGTTCCAGAAAATAGACCAGTTGAGTTTCAAATAAGATTAATTCCTGGATCAAGTCCTATCATCAAGAAGCCTACCAGAATGGGTCCAAAAGAATTAATAGAATTAAAGCAACAGTTGGAAGAGTTGGAGCAGAAGGGTTTCGTAAGGCCTAGCATTCAAACTTGGGTTCTCCAGTGGTGTTTGTGAAAAAGCATGATGGTACACTAAGAATGTGTATTGATTACAGAGAACTAAATAAAGTTACCATCAAGAACAAATACCCACTCCCCAGAATTGATGATTTATTTGATCAATTAAATGGAGCAAAGGTCTTTTCAAGGCTAGACTTAGCCTCTGGGTTCCATTAGATGGAGGTAGAAGAGGAAAGCATTAAGTACACTGCCTTCAATACAAGGTATGGATTATATGAATTTTTGGTGATGCCTTTTGGATTGACAAATGCACCATCATATTTTGTAGATTTATTTAATAGAACATTTAGAGATTTTCTAGACAAATTTGTAGTTATCTTTATTGATGATATATTAGTGCACTCAAAATCAGAAGAGGAGCATGCAAGGCATTTGCATCTGATTTTGTCAAGGCTAAGAGCACACAATTTAAAAGCAAAATTCACTAAGTGCACATTTTGGCAGGATGAAGTAAAGTTTTTGGGACATATTATATCTCAACAAGGCATTAGAGTAGATCCAAACTGTCACGACCCGACTTTCCACTCCCAGAAAATCGCATCATGAATTAAGAAAGAAAGGGATAGAAAAGAGAAAGAAAGAAGAGAAATAAGAAACAACACAAGAATCTCAACAGTGGAACGAATAAATTAGATTAATAACATAAGTATAACATAGTATACATCAAATATCAGAGTTACACAGACATATACAACACATACTAGACAGTTATAAACACCTGTCTAGTTATTACAACTCAATCACAATACAGAAACACTCAGAGATACCAACACAGCGGAACTATTTAACTATACGTAGAAGCCTCCTGCTCTATATGCTCCTCCACAATTTGTCAAAGCTAACCTGAATTTCCTTGGCTACTCGTAAAAATTTGAGTACCCAAGAGTTAAAGAAAACCAGAAATAACTCCGTGTCAGACATGGGTCTGGTGTGAGTAACAGGTTAAAGTTGCTTAATTTTCAAAACCTTTTGAAAGAAAGGTATCACGTAAGACTTCCCACACATAAACATGGAAAAGTTTTTACCTTACGCTAACCAAAACATTTGATAGGAAATCTGATGATATTATAATAGTGTCTAGGGTTTTCAAGTCAATAAGAAATAGCCGAAATTGTTGCATTCATTAAATTCCAGCTACTAGCCACAAAAGTGGGTAATACAATCAAAACCGTTGGCACTTATTGGATTTTGGATTCCATACAATGGCAGGGCTACTGGGGTACCGCCCGTCACAGTACGTGGCCTAGATCACCGTACCGAGGATTACTCCCAATCCCCTGCAACACAAAGCCGGACCCATTCCTTACTGAACAGTTCCGAATAAGACAACCCCGACGATTGTCATGATCAACCGTCCACATAGCCGAAATATAAAGGGACCTCTAGACAGGGGTAAATCTTACTCTCCAGTGGGTACGACCCACGAAGCTTTGCTGCACCTCCCCTGTTTTAGCCATTCCCGGTTGATGAGGCTTGAGGCTACGATTACCTTTATAGGACATATCACTTAGAATGCTCATCGTCCAACTGACGATGTTCTGAAAGCATTCAATCCATATAAGTTCGTTCCGGGTTCGAACGAAACCGAAGGCATTATCTTATTACTCTCATTTTGGAATCACCCTCAGAGTTAACGACAATAACCCTTGCACTCTGGATCACCATCTCGAATCTATAAGCACTATTCCGTCAAACTCATTACGGAATCACCCATAGAGTTATACGTATAGCCCTTACACCTCGAGTCTTCACTCACTCCACTTGGATTAACGACCTAACGTTTAATTGGAATCGATGTGGTTTTTGGATGTCCAAATATGGAAACCCGATCCCGGTCTCATCAAAAACCAAAGCGTGTCTTTTAGGTCCAAGTTGTTTTAAGTTTAAAACAATTCAATTTATTATCTAAATCTACACAGATAGATTATTCACAACACAACAGACAATCAATCTTATCATTATAAACAGATAATTCATATCAAAATCAGATAATCCATATTATCATCCAGAAGCAACCAATGCATCCATATCACATACACTACTCATCTCATAACTGAGATTACAAACCATACTAGGCAACCAATACCATTCATCAAACATAAACAATGTTCTAATGATCACACTTCCTATAATTAATTTAAAATGAATTAAATTAATTACACAATCCCTAATTAATTTAAAATGAATTAAATTAATTACTTCATCACCAAAATTCTACTTAACTTATCCATCCATTGATTTCAAATCAAATTATAAATCATCATCTCAATATTTCAATTAATATTGATTAACTATCTCTAATTACAATAAGTAATTAGCTTATAAGTTAATCACACAAGTTAATTACTTAAACCCTTTGCAAATAATGTACTTGTAATTACTCAATTAATTTATTAACTAAAATTAATTACATTAAATATTTATTTATTATTAATTGTACCTTAATTAATCAATTTCAAATTACATCATTAATTAATTAATTAATGATTTCTATCTACAATTAATAAATCTCTAAATATAAATTAATTACATAAGTAATTAATCTAAAATTAATCCACATATAAATTAATCACCCACGATTAATAACCATTCATTAATTAACTACTTTAATTACTCATCCCATAATTAATTATTCTTAATTAATTATCTAAATTAATCCCCTTGATTAATTTCAAAGTAATTTAAATCCAATATACTTCTATATCAAATATCTTTAATTACATCCTGTAATTATTAATTAATTACTTCCTTAAGTAATTGCAAATTCATAGATTACATAAAGTAATTATTAAACCATCAACAAATGTTTAAATTAATTTAACTTAATTAATCTAAACTAATCACATTCATCAAATTAATTACACTAAGTAATTAATCCATTAATAGCTTTCATAAGTAATTAAACAATTGATTATTATTAATTAATTAATCTAATTAATTATCAAAAATTAATCACATTAATTAATTGTTAAAATAATCTTAAGTTAATGACTTCATTAACATTTCTTAATTACTTAATTAAGAATTAACTTAAATAAATCATTATTAATTATCGATTAAATAATATTTAATTATTATTTAATTAATCTTTAGTTATTAATTAATTAAGTGTTAATTAAAATCTAAATTATCTGTAATCACTTGATTAAATAAATCTTAATCATAAATTAAAATTTAATTAATCATCCTTAAATATAGATTAAACCTTAATTAATTAATCTCAAATCTAATTAACTGAAAAATCATTAATTACTTAATTAAACATCCACATAATTAATTAATTAAATAATTAATTTTCATCTTAATTACCTTAATAATTAAATGAATCCAATCATTTAATTTTCATCTATCTTTTAGATAAACATTCCTTATTTAATTAAACATTTAAAAACAAAATGTTTTTAAATTTACTTTAAAATCTTCATTTTAAACTTAAAACTCAAATTTATCTTAAATAAGATTTTAAAACAATTCAAAACTTAATCTTATATGTTTAAAAGAAACATATACTTTATTAATAAGTTTAAAAAGGATTTAAATTTCAATTCAATTAAAATTCAAATCAATTTTAAAAAAATTACTTTAAAATTTCAAAATTGTAATACAACTTCCAAACTCATTAAGTCATTTTAGTTTAACTTTTTAAAATTCTTCCTACAATCTACACCCTTAATTCAAATGCAAATCATTTATTCATTTAAAAGTAATTTAAATTTAAACCTTTATTTAAAAAAAAACTTAAGTTTAAATTTAAATTCCAGATTTAAAATACTCAGATTTGAATTCACTTTGAATTTCTAATTTAAATATTTAACCTTTCAATTCAAATACATAACATATATGCATTTACACTTGTGAGTTTGAAAATCAAATTTTAATTTAAAAACATAAATGAATTTAAATCTCTAACAAACAAATTTGATTTCATATCCAAATTTCAGATTTTAAAAACTCAGAATAAATTTCCACCTGAAATTTAAACCTTACCTTTACATTTAAAACAGAAAACAGTTTCTATTTTTATTTAAAAACCAAACTTTGAAATTTTCTGAATTTAAATTATTTCAAAGAAACCAGAATTCAAACTTATTTGAATTCATATTTGAATTCAGTTTTAAAATCCTAAGTTAAAACTTTAGTTTGCATTTATTTAAAACTTTATAAACTGGAAACAGGTTTCCTGTTTCCCCTTTTTTTTATTTTATTTTAAACCAAACTTAAATTTCTTAATTCAAATTATTGCAAAATCAGAATTCAAACTATTTGAATTCATCTTTAGATTCAGGTCTCAAACTTGGTTCAAATTTTAAGTTTGCATTTCAAATCTCCACTTCAATATTATAAAACCTGGAAAAAACAGTTTCCCTGGTTTGTTTAAAAACTGCAACACCACTCACTCGAGCAACCCCATTTTACTTCGGGTCAGTAACCCACTTACTTCGAGTCACTCACTAATTTCCCCGAAAAAATCCCGAGCAACTAAACCTACACCCAAAAATAATATCACCACACCTGCACACTCCTTCCTGTGCACCACTTACCCATCTCAGGCCACCTCTGACCATCATCTCTGGCCATCCCTCATCGACCACAATCCCTACATCACACTTCAACACTCCAAAATCCACAATTCAACTTGAATTTAAATTCAAGTTTTCACCCAAAACCTAGAAAATAACCCCATTTCAATGCCTGACCTGTCATCACCAATATCTCCTCTTCCCGACCATCATCAACTTCCCTACTCCAGTGACTACTCCATCAACCCATCATCTATCAATACCCAAAGTATCTCTGAACTCGATTCATTCAAGAAGCCACAGCACCCAATTTTTCCTAAACCCAGTAAACTAGGGTAATATACATTAAATCCCAAATACAAACCCAAATTAGAATTTTAATCCACTTAGTAATTTTCCTACAAATCTTGGATAGTCACACCATCTTCAGAAGTAAATTCAATCCAAACAAATGCCAATATCCACAGTGTTTGTCAAATATGTATAATACTGTAATTTTAAAACTGTTCTTTGTTTACAGTATTATAAATAGTAATTTTTGATTTAAAATTCATGCACTCACTTGATGTTTTGAGTTCTACTCCTAAAACATTGTTTTGAAATGTTTTATATATTTACTTATAAAATTTTCTATGCTCTGTTACTTATTCCAGTAAGTTAAATTTAAATTTTACCTTAATAAAATCCTAAAATCTAAACTATAAAACTAGCCTACCATGTTATTTAAATTCTCAAATTTAACACAGACAAATTTAAGATATATGAATTTAATTATTAACTTGAACTAGAAACAAAATAGGACATAGCAATTTAAGCATGCATATATCAAGCAGTAAGTATTGAACACATGAACATTTATTTATTTTAGCATGCAATGAACTATAACCTTAAGTTTTAAAAAGAAAAGTTACTCACCTATATTTGCAAAATGCATAGCACTGTCCAAATTTTTAAATGAAGTGTTGATGCTAGCTTGATGATTTCAGATGCAGTTTCCCCAGGTTCTACATAGGTAGCCTATTTCCAGGCTTAAGAAAAATGCAGGTCTCCAACTTGATTGTAGTTTCAGATCCAGATTGTCTTGAAAACATGAATGCAGACCTTCTTGCTTAAAATTGAAATGCAGGCTTCAACTTGATGTAATTTGCATGTTCCAGAGTTTTGAAAAAATGAATTAATGCAGGTCTTTTCCCTTTCCAGATTCAATTGCATGTTTGTATTTTTGAAAAGAGGAGTTGCAGGGAATGATTTTTAAGAAGAGTGAATAATGCAAATATACTTGAGTTTTGAAGTATTGCGAATTTGATTATGGATGTGGAAGAATGAAATCTCGTGTATGCAGATTTTTGATTATGGAAATGAAAAATGAAATTTGGTCTTTCTTTTGATTAAGGAATGTAAAAAAAATAAATATGAATGAAGAAGTAGGTTTATATAAAGGAAATTTCAGATTTAATGAATTAAAAGAAAAATTAAAATAAAATTGACACTTGTCCTAAGCTATCAACACATGTTTAACTATGCTTTGATAAACTTACACATGTCTCTTTTAAATGATTTGTTATCTTAATTAAATGTTAAAGAAAAATTAAGTTTAATGAATGTTTAAACTTAGTTAATTATTTAATTCTTAGACTTAGTTATGTATTTAAATAAATTTCTAAAGAATAAGCAAAGTATTAAAATAAATAAAACAACATACAAATTAATCTTTTGAAAAAGAAACGTTTAAACAATTTTACACAAGAGTTTGTAACTTATTGAATACATGTTCACATTGTATTTTAAATTTCAAATTAAGTTTACAAATCAAAATTATCCATTAATAATTTAAAAAGAATTACACAAACGTTTACGTAACATATTTTAATATACAAACTTAAAATAAAAATGAATTTTAAACTAATTAAAGCATTTATCTCATATTTAAAATCATATAGTATTTTATTAAATACTTTTGAAAAACTTAAATTAAAAACAAATCAATATTTCCATTTTTAAAACATTAAAATTATATTATACAAATTTAATTAAAAACAATCTTGTCTATTTAAAATATATACAAATACATATACATTATTAAATAGAAAACAATTTATTAACTCATTAAAAATAATTTCACAAATTAAATATTTAAATAAAGAAGATTATAGAATCAAATCAAATTTATTAATCAAAATTATCAATTCAATATAAATTTAAACATAGATTATTAAATTTATATTGTCCAAAATTCTGGGATATTACAATCCTTCCCCCTTAAAAGAATTTCGTCCCCGAAATTTAAAACAAAGGTAATTTAATAATTTATTTACCGATTTTATTTTAAAACACAGCATATTTTAATCATATGCCAACAACCAAAGCAACCAATTCACACAATCAGAACAAATCTAATTATCCAAAAGAATTTTGGATAAAACTTTACGAGTTTCCCCGGTATATATGTATCCCGGGATACTCGCTCTTTAGAATCCAATCAACCAATACTACTAAACTATAGAGCTCCTAATAACAATTCTAAACAGATTATCAGACTACAATGAGTCTGACTCAATAAACAAACCATCCTAAACTGCTGGTTCTACAATGTAACAACCCGCATATTTATCGATTTTATATTTAAATATTTTATTTAAATATTCTATCGTTAGTCGGATTTTAGTCCGAAAAGCTACTTTTTGCATACGGTCGAATTAGGACTCGGGACCACTCCCATTGAGTTTAAAATGCCGTTTGCGACCTTTTTGAGTATAAGCTTCGATATGTTTGGAGAAAGTTGATTTTTGCTACTTTTCACTTTGGGTTTGGTTTTGGGCTCAGCCCTATGTTTAACTTATGCTCAAATCTGAGCCACTCTTCCCCACTCACCCTCATTCTCTTCTCTTTTCAGTTCTAAGGCAATAATGGTGGGAGAGATTGGAAACTAAAACTCCAAAACCCTAGTTTTCTTTTGCAAATCAAATTCCTAGCTCCAAATTCAAGAGAACCCATTGGTAAGCATTCTCTTATTCTTCTCCAACTTATTCTCTTACCAATTTCAGAAATTCCTAAACCTAATTTTGGGAATGTTCTTGTTTTGAGCATAGATTCAAGCTCATTTGGGTTGTGTTGAAGAGAGGTTGATTATCCATTTGCTTTCAAGCTTTTTCTTGTTTGATTTTGTAAAAAGGTAAGATTTTTATCTTACATCTATACTTATATTTATCTTCGATTATTAGGTATGAATTCCTAACACTAATTCGTGTGCAATTGCTTTTGGTTTGGATTGATTTGGTGAATATTCCATTTTTGGTGTTTTGGGTTCAATCCTTTAAAAATCATAACTTTGATGTTTGAACATGTGTTTGGTGATGCATCGAGGAGCATATAGGGCCGGGTAGTTGATTGGCATAATCCCTTAGTGCCGTTGCTCGAGAGAATGCAATTTGGCGGAGGTTGGATCTCAATTGGATGGACTGGGAGGGAACTAGCAACAGGTCCGGTCGACCGAGCACTGCAGCCGGCCGACCGACCTGCTGCCAAGTGCATAAGCACTCCCCTGTTTAAAGGTTCGGTCGACCGAGTACAGTGTTCGGCCGACCGACCTGTTTCCCGAGGAACTTTGAGAACAGGGTCCGGTCGACCGAGCTCTGTAGCCGGCTGATCGACGTGCTGCATTTTTGCCTATTTCGCCTAGTTGTTTGAATTTCCAACTTTAATCGATTCGTGTTGTTTCCTATGTGTTGTTATCATTTGTTATGACTTTGATGACTCCTTTTTAGGGAATTTTCAATATCCATTTTGATGGATTCTTTATCGGTTTCGTTGGATTTTTATTCACATCTTCGTATGTGAATTTTAGTGATTGATTGTTCCTACAATCTTCTTTGTGTTTTATCACTTTAAAAATATAAAGGTTTTCTATACTAGTAGTAAATATCAAAACTCTTTCCTCAAACGATTTCAATACTATTTTAATACCAAATTTGTTTATAAAACCGTTTTCCAATCTATTAGTATATATAAACCTTTACCTCACTCGTATGAGAAATCTAATTAAACGACTTAGTAAAACAAGTGGTATGAAACGCTTGCGTTCACTTTGTCGGTTAATTCTTGGACTTGTTCGATTGAATCCCTTGTGACAATTTTCTAGTGAAGATTTACAGTTTGTTCGTAAATATTTAAGTTAAGCAAGTGGTTATGGGACATGAAGCTAAACTTTTATACTTACTAGCTTAGTGTAATTGACACTTCTCGATGATCATGACGATCATTTTTGTGATTTAGACTAACAATGTGCGATGTCTCTTTGTCTGCGAGGGAGACTAAACCCCGTTTTGTGGAGTTTCGACTCAAATTGGTGGGGTAGCAACCCACGGTCTTCGGACCATTCGTGTGTTAAATTAATGGCTAGCTACCATGAGATAGCTTCTCGTTCATGTGTTACGGCTGTTGTTGAGTTTTCATGCTCCCGTTCGTGTGATAGACCTCCCCCCTATTTTGTGTGATTTCTGGGTTTCGTGCGTCGAATTCTGGAATTTTCTTCTTCACCAATTTTAGTGATTTCCATTGATATGATTTATCAATTTTTGTGCATATGTGAATTCGTGTGTCATTGACCGGATTTCTTGAGATGATTTCTAGAATTTATGCTTCACCAATTTTAGTGATTTCCATTGATATGATTTATCAATTTTTATGTATTGGTGAATTCGTGTGTCATTAACTTGTTGTGAATACAAGTTTTGGGTATGATACCCTTTTTGGATCTTTGAGAAGATTCTCTGATAGTGATTAATCGTTTGTTGATTATCATTTACATACTTATAGTAGTATGCCATTATGGATATTATATGTCTATGCCATATCTTTCGTTCCATATCATGTTATCTGATATTTATAGCTAGACTGATCCGTTTATTATTTTCTTATAAATAATACTCGGATCAGACCGAGATGTTGTAGGTGCTTCGACTTGATTTCTCTCCAGGGATCCATTGCTCTGACCTTTTGCTTACTACTTAGATTAGTAGTTTTTGTTGTGCACTCTTGAGATATTGACCTATTGATGTATTCTTTTGTATAGCACATGTTGCTATTATTTTGTGTTATTGTGGATCTTTCTAACCACTACTCTGATGTACACTTTTATGTGTAATATTCATATCTTATTCCGCCTTTGTGATATGAATTGTCTGTGACTGATTTATGTTATGTTTATTTCTATATTTGTTTCCGAAGATATCATAGCCACTGTGTAGTAGCTTTGAGTTTGTGTCGTCATGTCGGATTTCCACTTGAAAAGATTTGCATGTTATACTATCTGACATATCGATGCTCGCACAAAGCAATTACAAGGATGGTCGCTCCTCAACAGCCTTATTCTCCGTGCTAGTTGACAGCATTCACCGTAATGTTCTTCGCTAGCGTGGGTATAGAGGTGGGGCATCACATCTTGGTATCAGAGCCAAACTTTGGAACAATATGGAATATTATAACAAGGATCATCGTCCTAAGTCTTTCTTAGGAGTCGTGCTTTAGGATTTTATTCGGATCTACGTACCGTTCTATCCTATTTTCTTTTATGATTCCTTGTTTTGTCTATCAAGATTGCTTGATATTCATTAGTGAATAATCTTCTTCTTGCTCTTCTTTCTTTCTAAGGAAGAGGAATGTCTAGACCAGGTCGTCCCAGAGCTGGACCATCTAGTGTTCCACCCCAAGATGGAGTTTTTATGACTGCTCAACAGCTTCTTGATTTAGTGACGAATGCTCAAGCAGCTGGAGCTAACCCGGAACCTACTCACCCAAAGTTGGGATTTGCATGCTTGTGTAGCGATTACACTAATTTGGGTGGGGAGCCATTCAAAGGTTCCGAAACTATTATTAAAGTACAGGCTTGGCTAAGGTCATGCGATCAAATCTTTTCTCGCATGAATCTTATTGACCTTCACCGAGTTCAGGTGGCCTCTAGTATGCTCCGAGAAAGAGCATTGGACTGGTACGAGCTTCTTATTTCTGAGATTAATGAAGCGAATCTCACCTGGGAGCAATTCGGAGAATGCTTCGAGTTGAACATTGTACCAGAAGCAGAGAAAGTGACATTGGCTCGACGATTTATAGACCTTGTTCAAGGTGAGTCCTCCGTGACTGATTACGTCGCCTCCTTCGAGTCGCTTTCCAAATATGGGGTTAAATACATCAACACCCCTTTAAAGAAGAACCAGAGGTTCGTCTATGGCTTAAACAAAAATCTCAAGAAGCCATTACTTCTAAAATTAGAAGTTTCTTCGACCAACTCGTTGATATCGCTCTTCGTCTTGAAGAGGCGGATAGGGAGAATGATGTTGAAGTGGTGGGTTCCAAACCAAGCTTCAACAACAACAAGAAGAGGCCAAACAAATTCAAAGGCCCTTATCCCAATAAGAAAGGGAGGCAAGCAACTCCTGCTGAAAAGACCTTTTCCTCTACTCAGGGGAAATGCTATAATTGTGGTTCGAAAGACGATTTTGCGAACAAGTGTTCGAAGCCTCGTACTTGTCGCTATTGCAAAAGCCCGGACCATTTTATGCATGCATGTCCCAAACTTCAAAATAGGAGGGATGGAAAGCTTAATGTTGCTCAAGCCCCTGGCAACACATCTCGTGGCCAAGGTATTTCTCATTCTATTCTGGATGGAATTATTTTATTTCGTGATCGTCCTATTCGAGTTCTTTTTGATACGGGTGCGTCCCATTCTTTTATATCAAAAGAACTTGTTGATACCTTTTCTTTGGATGTTTTGTGTTTAATGACTTCTTTGAGAATTGCGAATCCGGTTGGTGGATCCGCAACAATCAGTTTATTGTGTAAAGATGTCGAGATTATTTTGTGTGATTTTTCTTTCCGAGCCGATTTGCATGTCATGCGTTATTTAGGCTTTGGAATGATTTTGGGAATGGATTGGCTTAACTGTTATGAAGCTCATATCCTATGTCCTGAGCGGACTATTCATCTTCGACATCCTCAATCTGTTAATCAGGTTTCTGTTATTCTTAAAGATTCAGATTCTTCTTTTGTTGCATCCTTATATTCTTTAAATCCTCGTGATGACGATGATGATGATGAGGGTGATATTATTTCTCTTATTCATGTCGTTCATGAATTTTCCGACATATTCGAGCCCGTTTTAGGATTACCACCTAAGCGAGCAATTGAGCTCAGAATTAATCTTATTCCTGGAGCTCAACCTATCACTCGTCCTCCGTATCGTATGTACAATAAAGAAAACGAGGAGATGCGTAAACAATTATCCGAATTGGAGACGAAGCAATTTATTCGCTCTAGTTCCTCGCCTTGGGGAGCTTCAACTATTTTTGTGAAGAAATCCGATGGAACACTTAGGATTTTCGTTGACTACCGCAAGCTTAATGATCTTACTATCAAAAATAAATATCCTTTACCTCGGATTGATGACCTATTTGATCAACTTAGTGGTGCTAGAGTCTTTTCGCAATTAGACTTAGCTACTGGATTTCATCAGCTTCGTATTGCAGAGGATAGTATTCCTTTGACCTCGTTCCGTACTCGTTATGGATCTTATCAATGGCTTGTTATGCCATTTGGTCTAACGAATGCTCCGGCTTATTTCGTTGACCTTATGAATAGAGTTTTCAAAGACTTTCTCGACCGGTTTGTTCTCATCTTTATCGATGATATTCTTGTGTATTCTAAAACCGAGGAGGAGCATGAAAAACATCTTCGGATTGTGTTGGAAACTCTTAGGAGTAATCAATTAAAGGAAAAAATTTCTAAGTGCCACTTTTGGCAATCTCGTGTGAAGTTTCTCAGTCGTATTATTTCCGAATCCGGAATTTCCGTGGATCCTTCAAAGATTGAAGCAATTCAAGATTGGAAGAGACCGGAGAGTGTGACAGAGATTCGTAGTTTTCTCGGATTGGCGGGCTATTACCGTCGTTTTATCAAAGACTTTTCTAAGATTGTCGTGCCTCTCACTAGCTTAACGAAGAAAGGTGTTAAATACATTTGGTCGGACAAATGTGAAGCTTCTTTTCAGAGATTAAAAGAACTTCTTTCTGATGCTCCTATTCTTGTTATTCCCGAGGGGAATCAGGATTTCGTTGTTTATACCGATGCTAGTCGCGTTGGTTTGGGTGCCGTTCTTATGCAAAGAGAACGTGTTATTGCTTATGCTTCTAGGCAATTGAAGCCTGCCGAGACTAGATATGCCACTCATGATTTAGAACTCGCGTCTATTGTTTTTGCTCTTCGGATTTGGCGTCATTATCTTTTTCGAGAGAAATTTGTTCTTTATACCGATCATAAATCCTTGAAGTATTTATTGTCTCAAAAGGAACTTAATTTGCATCAACAGCGTTGGCTCAAATTTCTTGCACCATATGATCTTGATATTCTTTATACTCCCGGTAAGGGTAATCGTGTCGCCGATGCTCTTAGCCGTAAACAACAAGCTGTTGTTTCTATGATGATATCCGAATGGAATGATCTCGTGATATTATCCTCTTGTGAGATTCGAGACCGTGTCTCCGATTTATGTTCATCACTTGTGTTATGTAGCCTTGAGGCTCATCCTTCTCTTTTAGACCGCATTCTTGAAGCTCAAAGGCTAGATCCCGAAATGGCTCTTCTTGGCCAAAATATTAGGGATAAAATTGATATTGAAGGATTGAAAGAATTTGATATCGATTCTCGTGGCGACATTCGAAGATTTGGTAGACTTATCGTGCCAAATATTAGTGATCTTCGTAAAGATATTTTAGAAGATTCACATCGTTCTAAATTTACCATTCATCCCGGTAGTAGTAAAATGTACGCGGATATGAAGCGACTATATTATTGGGAGGGAATGAAATTCGATATTGCTAACTTTGTTAAGTGTTGCATGACTTGCCAACTCGTTAAGGCCGAACATCAAAGGCCCGGTGGGTTATTGCAACCTTTAGAAATTCCAATTTGGAAGTGGGACCAAATTTCCATGGATTTTATAGATGGCCTTCCCCGTTCTCGTTCGGGTCATGATAGCTTATGGGTGATCGTTGATAGACTTACTAAATCCGCCCATTTTATTCCCGTTCGGTCTAACCGAACCGTTCCTCTTTTGGCCAAGCTCTTTATCAAAGAGATTGTTAAATTGCATGGAGTCCCTACTTCTATTGTTAGTGATCGTGATCCATTGTTTACTAGTGGATTTTGGAAGAGTCTTCAAAAATTTTTGGGAACGAAGCTTAATTTTAGCACCGCTTATCATCCTCAGTCCGATGGACAAACCGAGCGTGTGAATCAAACTCTTGAAGATCTTCTTCGTGCTTGTGTTCTTGATTTTGGTGGAAGTTGGGAAGATTATATTTCACTTGTTGAATTTTACTATAATAATAGCTTCCAATCTAGTATTGGTATGGCACCTTTCGAAGCACTCTATGGAAGGCCGTACCGATCTCCTTCTTGTTGGCTTGAGGCCGGTGAGAAGCTTGTTTTAGGTCCAGATTTTATTCGTGATTCCACAGAAAAGATTGAACTTATTCGACATAGGATGAAAGAAGCCCAGAGTAGACAAAAATCCTATGCCGATAACTGAAGAAGGAAGTTAGAATTTTCTGTGGGAGATCTTGTGTTCATTCGTGTATCACCTATGAAAGGTGTTGTACGTTTCAGTCGATCGGAAAAATTAGCTCCTCGATATATTGGGCCATTTCCTATCACTGAACGTATTGGTTCCATGGCTTATCGCCTATCATTACCGGCTCAGTTTTCTGCTATGCATGACGTGTTTCACGTTTCTCAACTTCGGAAATGTCTTCGAGATTTCGATTCTATTCTTGAGCCCGGTCTTGTGGAAGAGATTGAAGTTTCGCCAAATTTAACTTATGAGCAACATCCTATTCGTATCATTGCTTCGGAGGTCAAACGACTTCGAAATAAAGATGTTCCGCTTGTTAAAGTTCAATGGTCTTCAAAACCTTAGGATTGTTCTTGGGAATCTAAAGAGTCAATCGAGCGAACACATCCAGACTTGCTTTCTCGTGCTCTTTGAGGTAAACCTTTTATTTCAAATTTCTTTTGTGTTGAATATGCTTTTATGGTTGTTACTATATATATCTTCTTCTTAAATATTGCGAGGACGCAATTTCTTTAAGGAGGGGAGTCTGTAACAACCCGCATATTTATCGATTTTATATTTAAATATTTTATTTAAATATTCTATCGTTAGTCGGATTTTAGTCCGAAAAGCTACTTTTTGCATACGGTCAAATTAGGACTCGGGACCACTCCCATTGAGTTTAAAATGCCGTTTGCGACCTTTTTGAGTATAAGCTTCGATATGTTTGGAGAAAGTTGATTTTTGCTACTTTTCACTTTGGGTTTGGTTTTGGGCTCAGCCCTATGTTTAACTTATGCTCAAATCTGAGCCACTCTTCCCCACTCACCCTCATTCTCTTCTCTTTTTAGTTCTAAGGCAATAATGGTGGGAGAGATTGGAAATTAAAACTACAAAACCCTAGTTTTCTTTTGCAAATCAAATTCCTAGCTCCAAATTCAAGAGAACCCATTGGTAAGCATTCTTTTCTTCTTCTCCAACTTATTCTCTTACCAATTTCAGAAATTCCTAAACCTAACTTTGGGAATGTTCTTGTTTTGAGCATAGATTCAAGCTCATTTGGGTTGTGTTGAAGAGAGGTTGATTCTCCATTTGCTTTCAAGCTTCTTCTTGTTTGATTTTGTAAAATGGTGAGATTTTTATCTCACATCTATGCTTATATTTATCTTCAATTGTTAGGTATGAATTCCTAACACTAATTCGTGTGCAATTGCTTTTGGTTAGGATTGATTTGGTGAATATTTCAATTTTTGGTGTTTTGGGTTCAATCCTTTAAAAATCATAACTTTGATGTTTGAACATGTGTTTGGTGATGCATCGAGGAGCATATAGGGCCGGGTAGTTGATTGGCATAATCCCTTAGTGTCGTTGCTCGAGAGAATGCAATTTGGCGGAAGTTGGACCTCAATTGGATGGACTGGGAGGGGACTGGCAACAGGTCCGGTCCACCGAGCACTGCAGCCCGCCGACCGACCTGCTGCCAAGTGCACAAGCACTCCCCTGTTTAAAGGTTCGGTCGACCGAGTACAGTGTTCGGCCGACCGACCTGTTTCCCGAGGAACTTTGAGAACAGGGTCCGGTCGACCGAGCTCTGTAGCCGGCCGACCGACCTGCTGCATTTTTGCCTATTTCGCCTAGTTGTTTGAATTTCCAACTTTAATCGATTCGTGTTGTTTCCTATGTGTTGTTATCATTTGTTATGACTTTGATGACTCCTTTTTAGGGATTTTTGAATATCCATTTTGATGGATTCTTTATCGGTTTCGTTGGATTTTTATTCACATCTCCGTATGTGAATTTTAGTGATTGATTGTTCCTACAATCTTCTTTGTGTTTTGTCACTTTAAAAATATAAAGGTTTTCTATACTAGTAGTAAATATCAAAACTCTTTCCTCAAACGATTTCAGTATTATTTTAATACCAAATTCGTTTATAAAATCGTTTTCCAATCTATTAGTATATATAAACCTTTACCTCCCTCGTATGAGAAATCTAATTAAACGACTTAGTAAAACAAGTGGTATGAAACGCTTGCGTTCACTTTGTCGGTTAATTCTTGGACTTGTTCGATTGAATCCCTTGTGACAATTTTCTGGTGAAGATTTACAGTTTGTTCGTAAATATTTAAGTTAAGCAAGTGGTTATGGGACATGAAGCTAAACTTTTATACTTACTAGCTTAGTGTAATTGACACTTCTCAATGATCATGACGATCATTTTTGTGATTTAGACTAGCAATGTGCGATGTCTCTTTGTCTGCGAGGGAGACTAAACCCCGTTTTGTGGAGTTTCGACTCAAATTGGTGGGGTAGCAACCCACGGTCTTCGGACCATTCGTGTGTCAGGTATTCGGACCATTCGTGTGTCAAATTAATGGCTAGCTACCATGAGATAACTTCTCGTTCATGTGTTACAGCTGTTGGTGAGTTTTCATGCTCCCGTTCGTGTGATAGGCCTCCCCCCTATTTTGTGTAATTTCTGGGTTTCGTGTGTCGAATTCTGGAATTTTCTTCTTCACCAATTTTAGTGATTTCCATTGATATGATTTATCAATTTTTGTGCATAGGTGAATTCGTGTGTCATTGACCGGATTTCTTGAGATGATTTCTAGAATTTATGCTTCACCACTTTTAGTGATTTCCATTGATATGATTTATCAATTTTTGTGTATTGGTGGTGTGTCATTAACTTGTTGTGAATACAAGTTTTGGGTATGATACCCTTTTTGGATCTTTGAGAAGATTCTCTGATAGTGATTAATCGTTTGTTGATTATCATTTACATACTTATAGTAGTATGCCATTATGGATATTATATGTCTATGCCATATCTTTCGTTCCATATCATGTTATCTGATATTTCTAGCTAGACTGATCCGTTTATTATTTTCTTATAAATAATACTCGGGTCAGACCGAGATGTTGCAGGTGCTTCGACTTAACTTCTCTCCAGGGATCCATTGCTCTGACCTTTTGCTTACTACTTAGATTAGTAGTTTTTGTTGTATACTCTTGAGATATTGACCCATTGATGTATTCTTTTGTATAGCACATGTTGCTATTATTTTGTGTTATTGTGGATCTTTCTGACCACTACTCTGATGTACACTTTTATGTGTAATATTCATATCATATTCCGCCTTTGTGATATGAATTGTCTGTGACTGATTTATGTTATGTTTATTTCTATATTTGTTTCCGAAGATATCATAGCCACTGTGTAGTAGCTTTGAGTTTGTGTCGGCATGTCGGAATTCCACTTGAAAAGATTTACATGTTATACTATCTGACATATCGATGCTCGCACAAAGCAATTACACGGATGGTCGCTCCTCAACAGCCTTATTCTCCGTGCTAGTAGACAACATTCACCATAATGTTCTTGGCTAGCGTGGGTATAGAGGTGGGGCGTCACATACAACCAGAAATATCAAACACATACTCCCTCAGAGATACGCGATACACCCTGAATCCCAGTTATCCAAGCTGGCAATTCAACTCTGGAAAAACCAAACACTGATCTTACCAAACACAGAAGAAACCAAAACACTACGGAGCTAACTTCCTAAACTTATAGCTCCCTGGATCAGAGAAAACTTAACCAAATTCAAATCTCCAATTCCAGAATCCAAATCTCTCTCTCTTATCCATAAAAACTCTTCGGAAGATCCTGTGCTACCAACATCACTCCTGATCAGCTCAACTCTATGCTGATTCCAAAAGAAACAGGCTGAATCAAAAACAATCCAATGATCTCCTCAAGATCACTCAAAACCAAGAACACAAACCCCTGCTTCTCAACAATAGAAGACAGAACAAACTTCTTCTCCGGAACAGAAACAACCCCAAACTGCTTCCGCTGCACAACTTTGATCCGAAACAGAAGAAAATGCTGACGAACAGCACAAGCACAGACTAAAACAACCCAGCACAGAAATATGGTTCCACAGATCAATAAGAAAACTCAGATGTTTCTCCGAAACCTGAGTTACTTCACCAACTTCTATCTCAAGGAACCATCCATCTACTAACTGAACCACCAGTACCAATCCTGGAAAGAAAACTCGATCCCCAGATGCAGACAAACTCTGACTTCCTGGAAGAAAATCCGGACAATCTCCAACAAACATAAGAGAACATACTATCGCAAGTCACTTTTGCGATCAACTCAGTCTAAATCCAAAGAAAACTGCTCTCTCTCAACCAAACAGAACAGCTTATGCTGGCCTAGCCAACTTACCAGAGAAAAGACCCACTCTGCTGCTTCTGAATTCCACTTCAGAAAAACTACTCAGCCAGAAGACTCCCTACCAATTCAGAATACTCAACTAAACTCAGCCACGTCACTGGGCAGACTCACTTCTGACTCTTGTTCCAAAGAAACATCTTCGGAAATATCCATAGTCACTGCATCTAATCACGCAGCTACTACTTCCTAAGGTATTAAGATACCTTTACTTGTTTGCTTCTGTCCTACCGACAGATCCAAACTCAATTCCGCACTTTAAAGATGAACTCCGGACCTTTATAGGTTACCTTCAGAGATCAATGAAGTCCTTCATCACAACAGAACTCACTCGAGATGGTATTAGGTCTACAGTCTCGACAAATACACTTCCAACCTTATCCATCAAACTCCAACCAATGGTAGTCGTGTTACACACTTCTACCTCATCTACCTTTATAACTTATATTGGAAAAACCTGAACAGGTAACCCAACAAATAGGTAGAACCAATTATATATATATATATATATATTGAAAATACAAATACGCTCTCTCAAGATAGACACCACTACAGAGCCTAGGTATTCACTCAACCTAACGCTCTGATACTAACAGTCATGACCCGACTTTCCACTCCCAGAAAATTGCATCACGAATTAAGAAAGAAAGGGATAGAAAAGAGAAAGAAAGAAGAGAAAGAAGAAACAACACAAGAATCTCAACAGCAGAACGAATAAATTATATTAATAACATAAGTATAACATAGTATACATCAAATATCATAGTTACACAGACATATAAAACACATACTAGATAGTTATAAACACCTGTCTAGTTATTACAACTCAATCACAATACAGAAACACTCAGAGATACCAACACAGCGGAACTATTTAACTATACGTAGAAGCCTCCTGCTCCATATGCTCCTCCATAATTCGTCAAAGCTAACCTGAATTCCCTTGGCTACTCATAAAAATTTGAGTACCCAAGAGTTAAAGAAAAACAGAAATAACTCCGGGTCAGACATGGGTCTGGTGTGAGTAACAGGTTAAAGTTGCTTAATTTTCAAAACCTTTTGAAAGAAAGGTATCACGTAAGACTTCCCACACATAAACATGGAAAAGTTTTTACCTTACGCTAACCAAAACATTTGATAGGAAATCTGATGCTATTATAATAGTGTCTAGGGTTTTCAAGTAAATAAGAAATAGCCAAAATTGTTACATTCATTAAATTCCAGCTACTAGCCACAAAAGTGGGTAATACAATCAAAACCGTTGGCACTTATTGGATTTTGGATTCCATACAATGGCAGGGCTACTGGGGTACCGCCCGTCACAGTACGTGGCATAGATAACCGTACCGAGGATTACTCCCAATCCCCTGCAACACAAAGCCGGACCCATTCCTTACTGAACAGTTCCGAATAAGACAACCCCGACGATTGTCATGATCAACCGTCCACACAGCCGAAATATAAAGGGACCTCTAGACAGGGGTAAATCTTACTCTCCAGTGGGTGCGACCCACGAAGCTTTGCTGCACCTCCCCTGTTTTAGCCATTCCCGGTTGATGAGGCTTGAGGCTACGATTACCTTTATAGGACATATCACTTAGAATGCTCATCGTCCACCTGACGATGTTCTGAAAGCATTCAATCCATACAAGTTCGTTCCGGGTTCGAACGAAACCGAAGGCATTATCTCATTACACTCATTTTGGAATCACCCTCAGAGTTAACGACAATAACCCTTGCACTCTGGATCACTATCTCGAATCTATAAGCACTATTCCGTCAAACTCATTACGGAATCACCCACAGAGTTATACTGACGTATAGCCCTTACACCTCGAGTCTTCACTCGCTCCACTTGGATTAACGACCTAACGTTTAATTGGAATCGATGTGGTTTTCGGATGTCCAAATATGGAAACCCGATCCCGGTCTCATCGAAAACCAAATCGTGTCTTTTAGGTCCAAGTTGTTTAAGTTTAAAACAATTCAATTTATTATCTAAATCTACACGGATAGATAATTCACAACACAACAGATAATCAATCTTATCATTATCAACATATAATTCATATCAAAATCAGATAATCCATATTATCATCCAAAAGCAACCAATGCATCCATATCACATACACTACTCATCTCATAACTGAGATTACAAACCATACTAGGCAACCAATACCATTCATCAAACATAAACAATGATCTAATGATCACACTTCCTATAATTAATTTAAAATGAATTAAATTAATTACTCAATCTCTAATTAATTTAAAATGAATTAAATTAATTACTTCATCACCAAAATTCTGCTTAACTTATCCATCCATTGATTTCAAATCAAATTATAAATCATCATCTCAATATTTCAATTAATATTGATTAACTATCTCTAATTACAATAAGTAATTAGCTTATAAGTTAATCACACAAGTTAATTTCTTAAACCCTTTGCAAATAATTGACTTGTAATTACTAAATTAATTGATTAACTAAAATTAATTACATTAAATATTTATTTATTATTAATTATACCTTAATTAATCTATTTCAAATTACATCATTAATTAATTAATTAATGATTTCTATCTACAATTAATAAATCTCTAAATATACATTAATTACATAAGTAATTAATCTGAAATTAATCCACATATAAATTAATCACCCATGATTAATAACCATTCAGTAATTAACTACTTTAATTACTCATCCCATAATTAATTATTCTTAATTAATTATCTAAATTAATCCCCTTGATTAATTTCAAAGTAATTTAAATCCAATATACTTCTATATCAAATATCTTTAATTACATCCTGTAATTATTAATTAATTACTTCCTTAAGTAATTGCAAATTCATAGATTACATAAAGTAATTATCAAACATTCAACAAATGTTTAAATTAATTTAACTTAATTAATCTAAACTAATCACATTCATCAAATTAATTACACTAAGTAATTAATCCATTAATTGCTTTTATAAGTAATTAAACAATTGATTATTATTAATTAATTAATCTAATTAATTATCAAAAATTAATCACATTAATTAATTGTTAAAATAATCTTAAGTTAATGACTTCATTAACATTTCTTAATTACTTAATTAAGAATTAACTTAAATAAATCATTATTAATTATCAATTAAATAATATTAAATAATTATTTAATTAATCTTTAGTTATTAATTAATTAAGTGTTAATTAAAATCTAAATTATCTCTAATCACTTGACTAAATAAATCTTAATCATAAATTAAAATTTAATTAATCATCCTTAATTATAGATTAATTAACCTTAATTAATTAATCTCAAATCTAATTAACTTAAAAATCATTAATTACTTAATTAAACATCCACATAATTAATTAATTAATTAATTAATTTTCATCTTAATACCTTAATAATTAAATGAATCCAATCATTTAATTTTCATCTATCTTTTAGATAAACATTCCTTATTTAATTAAACATTTAAAAACAAAAATTTTTAAATTTACTTTAAAATCTTCATTTTAAACTTAAAACTCAAATTTATCTTAAATAAGATTTTAAAACAATTCAAAACTTAATCTTATATGTTTAAAAGAAACATCTACTTTATTAATAAGTTTAAAAAGGATTTAAATTTCAATTCAATTTAAATTCAAATCAATTTAAAAAAATTACTTTAAAATTTCAAAATTGTAATACAACTTCCAAACTCATTTTAGTTTAACTTTTTAAAATTCTTCCTACAATCTACACCCTTAATTCAAATGCAAATCATTTATTCATTTAAAAGTAATTTAAATTTAAACCTTTATTTTAAAAAAAAACTGAAGTTTAAATTTAAATTCCAGATTTAAAAAAACTCAGATTTGAATTCATTTTGAATTTCTAATTTAAATATTTAACCTTTCAATTCAAATACATAACATATATGCATTTACAATTGTGAGTTTGGAAATCAAATTTTAATTTAAAAACATAAATGAATTTAAATCTCTGACAAACAAATTTGATTTCATATCCATATTTCAGATTTTAAAAACTCAGAATAAATTTCCACCTGAAATTTAAACCTTACCTTTACATTTAAAACAGAAAACAGTTTCTATTTTTATTTAAAAACCAAACTTTGAAATTTTCGGATTTTAAATTATTTCAAAGAAACCAGAATTCAAACTTATTTGAATTCATATTTGAATTCAGTTTTAAAATCCTAAGTTAAAACTTTAGTTTGCATTTATTTCAAACTTTATAAACTGGAAACAGGTTTCCTGTTTCCCTTTTTTTTATTTTATTTTAAACCAAACTTAAATTTCTTAATTCAAATTATTGCAAAATCAGAATTCAAACTATTTGAATTCATCTTTAGATTCAGGTCTCAAACTTGGTTCAAATTTTAAGTTTGCATTTCAAATCTCCACTTCAATATTATAAAACCTGGAAAAAAAGTTTCCCTGGTTTGTTTAAAAACTGCAACACCAGTCACTTGAGCAACCCCATTTTACTTCGGGTCAGTAACCCACTTACTTCGAGTCACTCACTAATTTCCCCGAAAAAATCCCGAGCAACTAAACCCTGCACCCAAAAATAATATCACCACACCTGCACACTCCTTCCTCTGCACCACTTACCCATCTCAGGCCTCCTCTAACCATCATCTCTGGCCATCCCTCATCGACCACAATCCCCACATCACACTTCAACAATCCAAAATCCAAAATTCAACTTGAATTTAAATTCAACTTGAATTTAAATTCAAGTTTTCACCCAAAACCTGGAACATAACCCCATTTCACTGCTTGACCTGTCATCACCAATATCTCCTCTTCCCGACCATCATCAACTTCCCTACTCCAGTGACTACACCATCAACCCATCATCTATCAATACCCAAAGTATCTCTGAACTCGATTCATTCAAGGAGCCACAACACCCAATTTTTCCTAAACCCAGTAAACTAGGGTTCTATACTTTAAATCCCAAATACAAACCCAAATTAGAATTTTAATCCACTTAGTAATTTTCCTACAAATCTTGGATAGTTACACCATCTTCAGAAGCAAATTCAATCCAAACAAATGCCAATATCCACAGTGTTTGTCAAATATGTATAATACTGTAATTTTAAAACTGTTCTTTGTTTACAGTATTATAAATAGTAATTTTTGATTTAAAATTCATGCATTCACTTGATGCTTTGAGTTCTACTCCTAAAACATTGTTTTGAAATGTTTTATATATTTACTTATAAAATTTTCTATGCTCTGTTACTTATTTCAGTAAGTTAAATTTAAATTTTACCTTAATAAATCCTAAAATCTAAACTATAAAACTAGCCTACCATCTTATTTAAATTCTCAAATTTAACACAGACAAATTTAAGATAGAAGAATTTAATTATTAACTTGAACTAGAAACAAAATAGGACATAGCAATTTAAGCATGCATATATCAAACAGTAAATATTGAACACATGAACATTTATTTATTTTAGCATGCAATAAACTATAACCTTAAGTTTTAGAAAGAAAAGTTACTCACCTATATTTGCAAAATGCAGAGCACTGTCTAAATTTTTAAATGAAGTGTTGATGCTAGCTTGATGATTTCAGATGCAGTTTCCCCAGGTTCTACATGCAGGTAGCCTATTTCCAGGCTTTAGAAAAATGCAGGTCTGCAACTTGATTGTAGTTTCAGATCCAGATTGTCTTGAAAACATGAATGCAGACCTTCATGCTTAAAATTGAAATGCAGGCTTCAACTTGATGTAATTTGCATGTTCCAGAGTTTTGAAAAAAAGAATTAATGCAGGTGTTTTCCCTTTCCAGATTCAATTACATGTTTGTATTTTTGAAAAGATGAGTTGCAGGGAATGATTTTTAAGAAGAGTGAATAATGCAAATATACTTGAGTTTTGAAGTATTGCAAATTTGATTATGGATGTGGAAGAATTAAATCTGGTGTATGCAGATTTTTGATTATGGAAATGAAAAATGAAATTTGGTCTTTCTTTTGATTAAGGAATGTGAAAAAAATAAATATGAATGAAGAAGTAGGTTTATACAAAGGAAATTTCAGATTTAATGAATTAAAAGAAAAATTAAAATAAAATTGACACTTGTCCTAAGCTATCAACAAATGTTTAAATATGCTTTGATAAACTTACACATGTCTCTTTTAAATGATTTGTTATCTTCATTAAATGTTAAAGAAAAATTAAGTTTAATGAATATTTAAACTTAATTAATTATTTAATTCTTAGACTTAGTTATGTATTTAAATAAATTTCTAAAGAATAAGCAAAGTATTAAAATAAATAAAAACAACATACAAATTAATCTTTTGAAAAAGAAACTTTTAAACAATTTTACACAAGAGTTTGTAACTTATTGAATACATGTTCACATTGTATTTTAAATTTCAAATTAAGTTTACAAATCAAAATTATCCATTAATAATTTAAAAAGAATTACACAAACGTTTATGTAACATATTTTAATATACAAACTTAAAATAAAAATGAATTTTAAACTAATTAAAGCATTTATCTCATATTTAAAATCATATAGTATTTTATTAAATACTTTTGAAAAACTTAAATTAAAAACAAATCAAAATTTCCATTTTTAAAACATTAAAATTATGCTATACAAATTTAATTAAAAACAATCTTGTCTATTTAAAACATATACAAATACATATACATTATTAAATAGAAAACAATTTATTAACTCATTAAAAATAATTTCACAAATTAAATACTTAAATAAAGAAGATTATAGAATCAAATCAAATTTATTAATCAAAATTATCAATTCAATATAAATTTAAACACAGATTATTAAATTTATATTGTCCAAAATTCCGGGATATTACACAAACAAGGTCATGGCAGTTCAATCTTGGAGCAGACCCAAATCAGTGACTGAGGTGAGATCATTTTTGGGAATGGCAGGCTATTATAGGAGATTTATAAAAGACTTTGCAAGAATAGCTATCCCACTGACCAAGTTAACTAGAAAGGAGCAACCATATGTGTGGACAAAGAAGTGTGAACAAGCATTTGCATCCCTGAAGAAAGCATTGATGGAAGCTCCAGTTTTACAAGTACCAGAAGGAAATGAAGGATTAGTATTTTACACAGATGCTAGTGGATCTGGACTAGGGCAGTGCTCATGCAACATGGTAGAGTCATAGCATATGCATCAAGGCAACTCAAGCCAAATGAAACAAGGTATGCCTCACATGACTTAGAACTAGCTGCTGTAGTATATGCATTGAAGCTATGGAGACAATACTTACTAGGTGCTAAGTTTGAATTGTTTACAGACCACAAGTCACTTAAATACTTGTTTTCCCAAAAAGACTTGAACATGAGGCAACATAGGTGGGTAGAATTCCTAGCTACCTATGATCTTGATATATTGTATACCCCTGGAAAGGCTAATAAAGTGGCAGATGCATTAAGTAGACATCGAGCAAAATTGGCAAGCTTAGTGATGACTGAGTTCAAAGATTTGACGATTCTCAATGAAGTGGAAGTAAAAGAAGAAATTGGTATATCAAATAAGACACACAGTGAGATGATTGAATATGGTAAATTAAGCCTCATTTCTTTGAGGTCAACTATGGTTGATAAAATAGGACAAATGTAGAATCAAGATACAAATTTGAAGGAGAAGAAGGACATGATATCACAAGGCATGACAGCGGAAAATTATGAAGTAGATGATAAAGGATACTTAAGGAAAAAGGGGAAACTCTGTATACCAAATGTAGAGGAACTGAAGCAAGAAGTTATGGATGAACATCACAAGGCAAAATACACTATACATCTAGGAGGTACAAAAATGTACCATGATCTCAAGAGAAATTACTGGTGGCCAGGGATGAAAGGAGCAGTGGCAAAATATGTGGCAAATTGCCTGATATGCCAACAAGTAAAGGCAGATTACCAAAGACCCTCAGGCCTACTGCAACCTTTGAAAGTGCCTACTTGGAAGTGGGAGAGCATTTCAATGTATTTTGTGGATGGTCTGCCAAGAACAAGAAGGGGCAAAGATAGTATTTGGGTAGTGGTTGATAGGCTTAAAAAACAGTACACTTCATCCCAATAAATTCAAACAGAAATGCCTATAAACTAGCTCAATTATTTGTGAAAGAGATAGTGAGATTGCATGGCATCCCCAAGACTATCATTAGTGATAGAGATACTTTGTTTACTTCAAGATTTGGGAGTAGCTTTCAAGAAGCCATGGGGACAGAACTAAGCCTAAGCACAGCCTACCATCCCCAAACAGATGGGCAAACTGAGATTGTTAATAAGGTTTTAGAAGATTTGCTTAGAGCATGCATACTTGATTTTGGAGGTAACTGGGAGGATCATATTTATTTAGCTGAATTTTCTTATAATAATAGCTACCAGTCCACCATAGGTATGGCTCCATTTGAGGCTTTGTATGGAAAGCCTTGCTTATCTCCTACATGTTGGATGGAGGCTGGTGAAAGAGTGTTGCTTGGACCAGAGAATGTAAAAGAAACTTCTGCAGGAATTGAATTAGTGTGGCAAAAAATGAGGGCAGCTCAAGAGAGACAGAAAGCATATGTAGATAAAAGGAGGAGGCCAGTGGAATTTGAGGTGGGAGACTATGTTTTTCTCAAAGTCTCACCAATGAGAAAAATATTGAGATTTGGCAAAGCATGGAAACTATCACCAAGATATATAGGACCATATGAAATTATTGAAAGAATAGGGACTTTGGCTTATAGACTGAAGTTGCCAGAGGAATTGAGCAACATACGTGATGTATTTCATGCATCTCAGTTGAGAAAATGGGTACATAATAAGGAGACCATTCTTGAGTCTCCCACACATGTTGAAATTCAAGAAAACTTGGTTTATAAAAAGGAACCAGTGGGCATAGTGGCTAGAGAAGAAAAGAAATTAAGAAACAAGGCAATTAAATTGGTTAAAATTCAGTGGAGTCTAGATGGAAATGATTGTACATGGGAGGCTGAAGATAGGATGAAGGATAAATACCCTAATCTATTTTCTTCATAAAGATATGCCTGAAATCATAATAGTTTTAACTATTATTTATATGTTTGATTAGCTCTAGATGCATAAGTTTTCGAATTGTTAAAATGAAATTGAGCTTTTGTACAGTAAAGAGAATACAAATACATAATTATGGGACACAATTCCTTTTAGGAGGAGGGTATGTGAAGACCCAATTTTTTTGAGATTAAAATAATTTTGAAATGAAAAAAATAAATAAATAAAATTATTTAACAGAGAATAATTGAAGAATAAAATGAATTGAAAATAAATTTTCAAGTTAATAATAATGAGGAGTAAAATAACTGAAGTACGAATTAATTTTTAAATTCACATATCTCATGAATATCACATATATATATGTAGTCAGAAAAAAATGTGAGAGTGATAAAATAACTCCTCTTGGTAATTAAAAATGCATAAAAACTAGCTAAGTAATATTTATGTGTATAAATGCATTTTTGAAATAAATCAAGAGAGAAGCAAATGGTAAATTAAGTTAGTAAAAATAAAACTTATAGAAAGCAACATGAGAATTAGCTCGGGTATGATAAGGTGCATTGTGAAATTAAGTCACATAAAAATAATGTGCAGATAAAAATCATGCAAATAGCATGCATCCAGAAAAGAGAAAAGCAAAACTGTTTTACCAGAAATAGAAACCAAAAGAAAATGGCATGATTAGCCATAAGCATATACACATGATTCTTTAAATTATATGGGGATAGAATGGGCTTTTACTCTATTAAAACCCTAACTAAATGATTTAAATCAAGGGGGAAGCAACAGTTTGTTCCTGGGGAAGAAAATAGAAAAGGAAAAAAAAAAGAACTCACACTGTTTTCAAGTTCAAACATTCTCGGGGAAGAAGAGAAAGTTTAGTGATAATCATTAAAGAGACTTAAGGCATTAAGACCCAAGTTAAGGGCCGCCAACTTATTTTATATAAAATCATATTATGTTTTTCTGTTTAGCTTTATTTTCTGAATAAATACATGTTGATCATGGATGGTATTTTTGGTTGAACTTCTGGTTGATGTTTTGATCTGTTTTGATTTGTTATAGTGGTTTCAATTTTTGCTTTAGGATATAAATAATCAAACATATATTTATTTCATAGAAATGGATTTTATAATCCAGTTTTATATGAAGAATGAACTGAATGTTTTACTGAAAAATAGGATATTAAAGGGAAATGAAGTAGGCAGTGTGAATAATGAGTGCTCATGCCTAGCTCATATTAGAAATGATATGAAAAATGCAATACTATAAACATGTGCTGACTTGTTCAGATCATGAGCAAATATGTTTTTATGTGATTCTCTCAAAAAACCCTATCCTATGTTCATAGTAAAATAAATATAGTATTTCTTATGGTTTCATCAGATTTATGCAAGCAATGGGAGAATTTCTAGTAATAAATATACAAGCAGTTTTTATAAAATAAGATTAAGCAAGAAAGACTTTAGATGAGCAATTTTGTATGAATGCTTTGCATGGTTAGATGTAAATACTTGAGTGAGTTTAATGAATTTTTGATTTATGTAATGAAAGAAATAACACAAGCACCTCTGGAGTTAAAAAGAAAATTCCTTAGAAATTAAATGAGCATGGACTCTAAATTACAAAGTAATTTAGGAGAGGTGCATTGATCTATTCATCATCCGGTGGATGATGGGTATGTGCATGAGTTGTTCAAGTCCTGAAGGCCTCTGTGCAAAGGTTAACAGAATTGATTCCTTTGCAATGCACACTTTGGGTTCAAAGGCAAGAGTTTAGACCATATAAAAATATAAAATGGGATTGAGAAGTTATGCTATGGATTTTAGGAAGTTAAACCCATAGGAGCTTGTACATGTACAACTGAATGGATTGGATGGATGAATGCTTGGGTGTATGTTTGTTAGATAAATTTAAATGCACATATACTCAGGTTTAATATGAAATTGAATAGTGACAAATACATAAGTTCTATGCACAGTCTTAAGAATTTATAAGTTGTTTTAATATTGATTTCACTCATACCAGAAATTTATTTCTGACCCTATTTGTTGCTTTGTAACATTTGGGGTGTCTCATTTTTATTGAGGCAGCTCTAAATGTTGCTGTAGGAATTGAAGCATGAGAAACTTGCTTGCATGGATATTTGAAGATTTACTTGAATTTTAAATGCTTAAGGAATATGGCAAAAATATTGTAATAAATAAGTTAGTCTAAACTCTATCATGTTTTAAGTATTACCAAAACTAATATTTGCTTGTTTTCTGTGTAAAGAATATGTAAAAACTTAAGTATCTTGTGTGTGTTTGTGAATCTCAGATTTAAGCATCTGATCTGGATAGTCTTTGGGTAAATTATAATATAGAAAATTGTGCCATGTAATTTGATATGTGGACACACTTTCTTTGACAATGCTTGATGAATTTTTGATTGTAAAGTTGAAATAGGTTTAGACAAGCATGTGGTAAATCTGTTAAGTGTTGAGTGGAACCTGGTCTGGGCTAACCAGTAAAGCTTGATCATGACTTGTAATTAATATAAGTACATGTCAAGTTTAAAAACAATGCCTATAATTCTTAATCTGGGCATTTGGTTTACAGTAGGAATTTGTGTTGCTTTGTGTAGTAAGTTCATATGTATTTCTGGTGCCTGTAGACTTCACTGCAACTATACTCAATAAACCTTATTATCTAGATACATGGCCCAAGTCTGATTGCATTTGGTCATGATAAATCTGAGGCAGTTTAAGCAACATGTAGTTTTACCTAGATACTAAGCATGTCAATAAACCCACTGTTTAATTGATCATAATCGTTTGTTTTATAACTTGAGAATTTGTCAGTAACCTTCATTATATGTCCATCTGAAAGTTATGCAACAGTCTTATTTTGATACCGCTTTAATCCTATTATTTTCAATATATGTTGATCTTCATTGATATGATAAATTGAGTTAGCATTCTGTTCTAATGCATTGTTTCCACTGCTTGGCCTTTAAACTGATTTATCATCTTGACATTTATCAGACCATTGCATAGTTTATAAAATATGACATGAGCAATTTCCTTAACATAAAGATTGCTTGAGTTAATAAGTAGAACCCCCCCCCCCCCCCCGGGCTAAACAAATATGCATTAGTTAATTTAACAACCTATATCAATCAAAAATCTTTAGTACTCAATTTCTAAACTCTAAAAAAAAAAATCATATATAGGGGATGTAAATCCAGAAATCAATTCATCTGAGCTACAGAACAAGCTAGTAAAATTAGAGAAGAAAATGATATGAATCATTTTTGAATTAATTTTAAACCAAGCTTGAGTTCAAACAAAATGGATAAAATGGCTATATGACACAAAAATCTCTGAATTGTGAGAAATATTGTGTGATTGAATTTCTTTGCTATTTTAATTACTTTGATAAGCAAAGAATCATTTATATATCTTCACATATACAAATGACATGATTAAATTTATGTACTGATATTTTTATATTGGTAAAATTCTGTATCTTGGGTGAAAGAATTAAAAGAAGTGATCACTTATAAAAAAAACTCACTAAAAATCACTAAAACAAATGCTAAGAGAAGTAGGTCACTTCATAATATTATTGAAGTATGAATATAATTAACTTTCAATAATTTACTGCAATCAACTTTCTTCGGTTGAAGGTAATTAGTTACACGTCGGAGTAATGAAATTGGAAGATTTTTCATTCAACTACACATGATTTTAATCGATTTTTGCATTTATTTTTGTATTAGTTCTTTGCCAGTTCCATTTATTTTCTCCATATTTGTACCTATTAAATTGTGTTGTAGCATTTGTATTATTCTTCTATGTCTCAATTCATTTCATTTTCAGTTCTCAAGTACATATATTAGTTTTCATATTTCAATTTAATGTAATTTTAACTTTCATTTGTATGTTGATTGCTTTGGGCGCATTTTGTATTGACAACCTTCTATTTTAATTTGTGACGTAAAAACTATTAGGCAACCTTGCTTACCTTGAAGTGTGATATGTATGAGGTTGGTATATATGAGGATATGCTC
The DNA here is from genome assembly GCA_030765085.1 of Allium cepa. NCBI lineage: Eukaryota > Viridiplantae > Streptophyta > Magnoliopsida > Asparagales > Amaryllidaceae > Allium > Allium cepa. Next base: position 1,016,079,165 of record CM060935.1, read on the forward strand.
CAAAAATAGAGAATATATGATTAACTTTGTTTCACCTTATATGCTTGATTTTTTAATAAAAGGAATATTTTCTATCTATACTGTTATATAAAAACTTCCATTTTTTTAGATAATTGTTAAATTGAGGAGGGTAAAAAAATATCTATTTTATTTTGTAATAAGTTCAACTTTTGACTTTTCTATTTGTTTTCGACATCCATTCTCAATTCAAATCACGCCTTTCTTATGTCAGATACTTATTTTAACTTCTCTCCTTAAACATATTAATATCTTAATTAACCATCTATTTCCATTTTTTTCTTCATACTTCTTCCTATTTGGTTGCCACATTCTCTGACATTTCAACTTTAAAATTATCATTTTATAACTATAAATTCAGATGGAAATGGAACATTTTAGTTTAAGGTATACTTCAAAGTTTATAATTTAAAACAATATTTTCATATTGCATTCGTTACTGATATTACTTTGATAAATTTTGACATTTTTAATTGATATAAAATCTGACATTTTTAACAAATAATTTTTGACATTTATTTCTGGTATTACTATGCACTTTTTTGCAACAGAGAAAGTTTTCAATTAACTTCATACTACCTTTGATTTAACAATTTAATAGTTTATTATTTCACGTTTAGCATTATATAACAATTAATTCTTTTATAATTGTTAGATGAAGAAACCGACTATTATGTGCAAATGTATTTCAAAAACTATGTTTTGTATCAAACTAGCTGAATCGCAACATGGTCTCCATAGTACTTTTGTAAAATAATCCAGTTCGATTTTTAAAACCACTATGACCTATCATTAGAAAGATCGGATTGCTACTACAAAATTGACTAAACAAGTACTTAAGCATAATCATCAAAGCTAATATCTGAACAGTTATTCCACAATGTTAATGTTGATTTTTCTGTAAATTTTATTATAATTGCCTAAGAAATAGACAAGATCATGAGTATAATTAACAAATTATTGAATGAAATAGTTGATTACAAAAGGGATTATAATTTGATTAGATTTAACGAAAATTAAGTTCATCATAAGAAACAAAGAAAATACTTTGAAATACAATTTATTATTCTCATAAACTCACTAGGTCGGAGTACAAAAAGGGTACTTAAGCATAGCAACAACAATTACTAGTAGCGTCATTGCCTGGAGATAAATTAACACATTTCCCACCCCTAAATTGAAATCTGATACAAGACTGATTGCAGTCGGGAAAGTTCTTGCACGGTCCTTGAGGAATCAAGCGTACATCATCCACAACATACCTGGCATCAACACAAACTGTGTAAAGAAAAAAGGGATTAGTTTGATTCAAATATAATGGTCATTAATTGTAATAGTTATGTATCTAACTAAAAGTAGGAAAAACATATAAGCTGTATTGGAAATTCACCTATGTTGAGAACAAATGACATAAGAGCTAAGGCAGCTAGAAAGTAGATGAAAAATGGTTTAGCGGCCATTGATTGTGAATATTTTTCTTTTCTCTGTTGATTGGAGTGCTTAAACTGAATGGATTTCATCCTTTATATAACATTTGATCTGTCGAGCAAATAGAGAAATATTGATTATAAATTCATGCATGGAGTAAAGAAATCACTCTACCAGGTAATCTAATTAAGATTTTAGGAATATGTATTTACTGGAAATATATATGTGAATGCATCCTGCTGGTTAAGTTAATCCACAATATTTTATAAGTAATATGTTTAATGAATATGCATATATCTAATTATATATATATATATATATATATGTTAATGCATCCTTCCTAGTTAAGATTATATGCACTATTTTTGTTCAAATGTTCAGGACCGATATGTTTCTTTTCATAACATATTGTGTTTATATCAAGATTTCCTAAAACATGGATAAACTTTACTGCGTACAAATCACTATGCAATATACAAATCAATCGTGGTGGCTATTTTAAAAGTACTAGTTAATTATATGTTAATGCATCATTACTAGCTAAGAAAGTAATACAGTTTATGTGTTCCGAATATAAATATGCTTACTTATTAATTGGAACATCTAAGTTATTATCTTCCACTGTATATCAATGCAAACTGCTCTGCTATGTACAAATCTATTATATTATGTATTTTATCTATTATATTATATGTAACAGAGAATATCAGATTCTTTTATATTCTGCATTCTTATTGATTTATATTTCGAACCCTGCTCTCTCCTTAATTTGAGCAAAAAAAAAAATTCACTCCTTTAATAATTATTTTCAATTTTAAACCTTAAATTAATTTTATTACAATGTTATAACCATATACTCTTTCACCTCCAATTTCATTTATTCGATACGTACATCTTGAATATTCACTTTACCTTTCTACTTTCATTTTCTTATCTAGCCTATCAAAAAAAAAATTATTAACAAAATAAAAATCTTAATTCTTAATATTACGATATCCTAAGCTTTTTTTTCCTCTGATGTTTGCTACACAGTTTTCTTCTTAGTTGTTTATGTTTTAAGCATTGGCAGGAGTTATGTAACTGTCTCTTCTCTCATTTGTGATATGTATCATGGGTATGGGCATGTAACATTTTAATTTGTTATATATCAATAAGGTGTGTAAAAATTAAGGTTAACTTTGTAACGATCGGTATTTCCAACCATTCGCATCCATTATAAGTGTATAGGTAGACATTCATGTCGGAATTGAATTGCTCAAAATATTGCGTTGTAAATAAAAATTTGGCAAATCTCAGAATATACAGTAAATAATTATCACAGAATCACAGACACAGAGTAATAATAGTGCAGCGGAAGTAAAAGAAATAGTAGTTCATGAAGCTACTATGTAAATATATCAGAGTTAAATAAAATACAACAGAGGAAAATAAAGTACAACATAAGTCTCAAGATAACAACAAAGTACAAGCTGAATAGAACAACAGAACTGGAATAGATAAGACTAGATAAGCAGATAATCTCCAGCGATTCCAATCTCCAGAAGTGGAATCCAAATCTGTGAATAACTCAGGCCGACCCGAGCGTAAATGAAAATACAAATACTCGAGTCAGGACATACATACTTATACAATGAAAACCAACTCAAGTGAACTGTAGTAAAGGTACAAGTAACTTAGAAGATGCTTGGGACCGCCCATCCTCTAAGGATCCGTTAAACTATTTACTATGTAGTATATTGCGCTATATACAGCAGTGTCTAATCAGTAAAGTATAATCATATAGAAAATAGCGTTAAGGGGATGGTGAACCTTAACGCGGTCAGATATTTAAACCAAAATCGTAGTGGGCTCGATATAAGGAACATATGACAAGGCACGCGAGGCAACGCCAGGGTGGATACACCGTTTGCACTCCCGCACCAGTGGTGACGGCAAGCCAGCAGCATCCGCCCACCTCGAGCAATACCCCGAATCAAAGTGGTGCCACCATATCGAATCACAAAAGTAATAAAATGGTTTCCAAAGAAGCATGCTCGATGAAAGGGTGCGACCCTTTGTGTAGCCCGGTATAGCTTCTGTTTTTGTCATAATTAAGCCATCCATCAGTGTTCTCTTACTTCATTCCAGTAGCATTTGCCAACCAACCTACTTCGTTCTACAATCTCCACCGCGTACACAGTTGTCAAAGTGGTTTTCGGTATCGACAGAGAGTATGCCAGATATCCGATCCCGGTCTCTTTGACAACCAATCGTTATTATAACCCGTGGTTATAACTTTAAAACAATATTTTATACTTCAAAATCAAATATCCTTTTCAATCCAAATCTTTATCAAAATAAAGATTAAATCATTTCCAAAACCATTTCAATATATCAACATACCATATCTTTCAAATTCAAATATTTACCAAAATAAATATCAAGTCATTTCTAACCATTTCAATATATTAAATTATCATATCCTTTCAAAAATTCCTTTCAAATCATTTTAATATCAAAATATCATATCTTTCAAAACTTATTTTTAAATCATTTTAATATCGAAATAGCGTATCTTTCAAAATTTCATTTCAAAACATTTTCAACATCAAAATATCATATCTTTCAAAACTTCATTTCCAAAACATTTTTAATATCAAAGTATCATATCTTTCAAAAACTTCATTCCAAAACATTTTTAATATCAAAATATCATATCTTTCAAAACTTCATTTCAAAACATTTAATATAGATCAAAATATTATATCTTTCCAAAGCTTCAGTTTCAAATCATCATATAAGTTCAAATCCAAATATTCAACTTCAAATACCTTTTAAATTCAAAGATATCATTCATTTATTGTCATTCCAAATCACCTTCTATATAGCTTATATTTTAATCAAAATAATTCATTTAAACCATTTAAAATTTAAGTTTATATACTTTCAAATCAAGTATTCAATTTCCAAAGTTTAAACCATTATGAGTTCATTTACTAAGTTAAAACCATAAACATTGAAAATTTCAACCTTTTACAGCATTCAGAAAAAGATGCTGAAAGTTATATTTGAAAACATTTCAATTTAAACCATTTAAACATTATAAAAATCATATTTTAACATTCAAAGATGTTCATTAAAATACTATTTTAATTAATGATTTTTATAAAGCAACATTTTATAATTAAATCAAATTTCACAAATCCACTTAATAAATTCAAGTGTAAACTTTCCTATTTTTACATTTAACACTTTATTACCATTTACATTTTTGAAATTATCATTTCAAAAATTAAACTAAATTCCCAATTTATTTAATTAACTTAAAACTTTAAGCAAAACCAAATTCCACATTTCCAAATCAAGTTGTATTTAAAAATTTCACTTTTAAGCATTCATTTACTTGACCATTTTAATTCATAGAAAAAACAATAATACTTTATTAAATCATTCAAATTTAAATCAAATTATCATATTTACCATTTTTAAAATAAGAATAAATTTCCGTTTTATTTATATAACTTAAATATAATTTTTAACCAAAATTCCAAATTTCCAAACTTAAGTTATATTTCAATAATCCAATCTAACCATTCATTAATTACATTTTTAACTCGTAGAAAAATCATAATTTCTTTATTTTAAAACATTTCAAAATCTATTTAAATCAAATTTCATAAATTTATATTTTTAAAATACTTAAAAATATCCAAAAACACTTTATAAAATAACCACGGGTCTGTATATAGTTTTTTAACCTAGGTCAAGTGATATGGATATGTATCATTTCAATCCGCAGTTTAAAAAGAAAAATCCGGGGTTTTATCATTTCAAACCCACAGTCCCAAGTAAAATGAATGGTTTTGGAAACTGCTCAGGCCTATCATTTCATCCCATAACGTTTTTCCCCTATTCTAAAGTCCGTTCGGGTATGTATCATTTCAACCCATAATGATTCTAGTCTACAGGGAACTTGCAATGGTGATGACTGATATAAATGACAGAATAGCATGAAATAACAATAACATATGATATAACAAGTGTAATAACAGGTGAAAACATCATATGATAATAATATAGCAAATATAGCATGATGATAAACAGTTACAGATTCAAATGGTGTCAGTTTATCAGTTATATAAGTACGTATTAGTCTGGTGAGATTTACTCACTCTTTTTGTGTTGGAGATATCAACTCAAATGACACAAAGGATTCCAGAAGACAATAGCACGATTTTTGATTTGAGTGGAGAGCAAATCGAAGCTATAGAACTTGTGTTATAACCCAAAACAAATAAAATAAAATTATAATTTAATGCAACATTGAATAGGAATAACTTTGAATTGAAAAGCAATATGAATACACAACTTTTTACCTTACTTTCTACACTTGCTGGCACGGCTTAGGGATTGTTTTGGCTCACGTTTGGACATACTTTGGTTAAGGTCTGGGTCCTATAAGGCATGGCTACAAGGTATTGAAGTGGTGGAGGAGTTACTACGCATGAATATGAAGAGGTTTATGCAAACTAGTGGTTTTTGGTTCATTTTGGGCTTGGCTACATGGATATGTGGCTCGGCTATGGCATGTTTCAGATATGGAAAGAGGATGAAGGTGATGGTTAGGGGTGTGTGAAGGTGGTGGTGGAGCAATAGGAGGTGGCCAAGGTTGTAACGACCCGCTATTTTGGACCATTCAAATTCGACAATAAAACCGTACATGTCCGACTTGAATAATTCAAAATACCGAATTGTTAATAAAAATTTGGCAAAACTTAAAATATACAGTAAATAAATCAATCATAGATCACTTACACAGAGTAATACAATGCAGCGGAATAGATAAAGAATAGTAGTTTATGAAGCTACTATATACATTGGAGATAGAAATAAATACAATTGAATATCTTAGATATAGTGAAGTCTCCAGTATGCGCAGATGACTTCTCTGAACAAATCAACAGGATGACTGAAAGGATAGATAGCTGGATCTTCAAGCAAGGCTCCAACTTCGAAGGTGAGTCTCAAATGCTGTATCACTCAGTCTGACCCGAGCGTAAAGCAAAACACAAAACACTCGAGTCAGGATTAACATTCTTATATCTATAAATCTAACTCAAGTGAAATATCAACTGAAATATAATTAACTCAAAGAATGTTTGGAATAACCATCCTCTAAGGGTCCATGGAACTATCTACAGGGTAGAAATATACACTATAACACCGTGGTTCTTTCATCTTAATTTATACTTCAAAACCAAAACATCATTTTCACTCCAAATATCTCTATATTTCCCAAATAGTGTTTATATATATTAAATAATTTATACAGTAAAGTATTTTCAATTCCCTCAACTTAACAAATCGTTTCAACATTAACCCAACCTTCCCATTCAAATTAAATTCAAATCCCAATTTATCAATCTCAAATTCAAATTTGAAATCACAAAATACCCCCTTTATATTCCAATATATTTCAAACTTTAAGTATTCAACGTTTCAAACTAATTTTTATTCAATTTAGCTTCTAAATAATAAATTCAAATTTAGTTCAACCTAAATTTATATTTTAATTCAGTTTAGTTTCTAAATAACAAATTCAACTATATTTATTTCAAATACAGATCTAAATCTCGAAATCGCCATTTAAATTCCAATATAGCTCAAAGCTTTAATATTTACAAGTTCAATTCAAGTCGATTTAATTAAATAAATCCTTATTTAAATACCATTTTTAATAAACCCAAATGTACCTCCCAATCCTATTTTTTCAATTTATTACGAGAAAGATCTATTTGAAATATAGATTTCCGTAGATACTCAACTATATTATATGTATTAAATCAATCTAATTTAAATCAAATATTACGACTAAATCTATATATAAAATTTCCATTTATATAATATTTTAAGAATCAAAATTTATTAAACCGTATATTTCTTTCCAAAATTATAGAAATAATTTCAAAATATTTATATGGACCAACGGTGTCTGTATATATATTTCCTACCATATAGTCAAGTGCTACGGATATTTATCATTTCAATCCGTACACTAAATATATTCGGGTGGATATCATTTCAACCCGAAATCCAAAATTTTAAATTAAATCAAAAATCGCTTGGGTCTATCATTTCAACCCGTAACGAAATTATCCTATTCTAAAGTCCGTTCGGGTATGTATCTTTTCAACCCATAGTGATTTCTATACTAATAGGGAACTTGCAGAGTGATAACAGATATGAAAATAATAATAAAAACAAGCATATATCATCAAAATAAATATAAACAATAAGATATGGTATCATATCCCATAAGTGAACAGTTACCGATAAAAGCATATATAACAATTTAAATCTAACAGCAGCATATTTCAATTGTCATTTCAATTGAAATTAAATTTAATAAATAAAAGAACGTTAATCGTGAGTGATTGCTCACCTTTCGAGGCTAGAGATATATGATGATGAAATAAGCTACGAAATCCAAAGCAACGCTGGATGGACAAGATTTGATGCAGAAAATAGGCACGACGGACAAGGCTGATAATGGGAAATCGATGAGAATGAATCGAATCAATTTTGATATTACAGAAAAAAATATAAATTATTATGATATTAATTCTCCCAAAACCAATTTTCAAATTAAAAATGTATATTTAAAATCTATATATACCTATATGTAATTTAAACATAATTCGTCCAAAAAAAAACCATTGTATTATATTTTATAGTCAATAATTATTATAAAAACAATATAACCACTTATTGTAATATATATTACTTAAAAAAAAAACCCATGAAAGCAACCTATATATGTTCATAATAAAAATGTATATATAGAAATTCCAAATGCATAGCCTATATTCGGTTATATATATATATATATATTACGTAAGTCTGAAACAAACACCTAAACGCATATATATGTCTCGAGATTTATAAACAACAAAATACTTATAATGACATATGCACTCATATACTTATATAGACTGTGAACAAGTATACATACTATGCCGTATAAAATCCAACACTAAAAAAAGTAAACTCACACTGAAAACATTTTAGTCAATTATTAAATATATATATTAACTAGCGTATAAAACTAACGTATCCTGTAACTTTATAATATATAAGCTATATCAGATATGAAACTATCATTATATCAGATATATAAATAGTTAAACATTTTATACAAAACTATCATAACTTTATTAAATTAAACATACATTACACACTTACACAAATAGACCGTAAACTGTAAAACTTCACCCATTTTAAAGTGGTAACAATACGCTTGCTAAAAATATAACCCACATAGCTCGTACTTCCCTATAAAACTATATAAATATTTGTAAGCTAACCATTAATATAGTCTAATTCACAATATGCATACCTTTATAACTTTAAATCAAATGTGTATATATATACTTATAACCAGTTATTCACAAAATACATAGCTTTAAACATATCATATATTTAAATACATATACAATCGACTGATAAGATGAGTATGCTTTACGTTTTATATATGTACTAACTTTTTATATAATATTTATATATACACTTATCAAATTTTATAACATGCGAACAAAATTTTATATTATATAGAATCTGAAAACTGCAAACATTTCATACTTGGAACCATACTATATTTATAAGATGTATATATGATATCTTAAATCAAAAAAAAAAAACTTACTTTGCTATAATACATACAATATTACTGCATAGATATACATTACTGACATATATTAAACTATATATTAACTAATATATAACCTTCAAACTTTTAAAATTGAATACCAATGTGACACATAAAGTATAAAACAATCAAGTTATCAAATCTCTATACATAGTATAATATCATACACACTATGAACGAAAAAAAAAAGAAAAAAAAAAGAATACTGTTATGAACTCATATATATAATACCATATGATACATAACTAACATGAATTTAAAATCATGTAGGACAGATCACATATTCCAAATACAGACTTATAGAAAATATACAATAACACATATATATTATAAATATATGCTAACCTATTACTCAAAGATAACGTGTGGCATGATTGTTGATGGTGAAGGCTCTGAGGATGGCTGAGCATGCAGGCGATGACAACACGTGTAGAGAGATATGTGCATGAGAGGAGGAGAGAAAAACGCGGAGGGAGAGGGATGAGTTGGATGTGGTGGGTGACGAAGCGATGGGAGGTGGAAGCACGGTAAAAGAAGGGAGAAAATAGGTGGATCTGTAGAAAGAAAAATGGAAGAAGGAGGAGGAAGAAAACTTAAAATGAGGAATGAGATTGGAAGTGACAGCAGTTTGCAATATGAAAGAAACGAAGTCAAACAAGGTTATAAAGGCAAAATAAATAAAGAAAAGAACCGTTGCATACGAAACGTATACAATAAATATGAATTGATTTGAATAGTAATGGTCAAATTCAGCTGAAAAGATTAAAGCGAATAAATACGGAGCATTGGTTATGGTAAAGTAACGCACAAAATTAGGGGAATAACAAAGGAAAGGACTGGTCAAAATAAATGAATGTAAACGTGCAACGAATATAAAAATCTATATAATTGAACCGATGGAAACGAAGGAAGCAAATAAAAGAAAGGGAACGAAGGAAAAAAAATGAGCTGTGTCCCGAGCATAAATAAAGGTGGTAACGTATGAGAGGAATGAGAAAAACAAACGGGCACAATTTGAAATCAATGCAATAAAACGGCCAAAAGCTGATTTTTAGGAAAATTATTAAAGAAATATTCCTTGGGCTGCGCGTTTGAGATCCGAAAAGGCATGGAAATCAAAAAGTTATAATTTAGATTGGAATGAAAACGTACAGGAAATAATAAAGGAAAAAAAAATAAATGCGAAATAATCATATAGCATTTATTACGTTTCAAACTTTTGACATGGCATGGGATGGAAACAGCTGTACGCTAATTGAGAAGCTATTAAAGCAATTTATTATTAGTGGCATGTTATACGTTTTTATATTTATTTATTTCCTAGATCTCAATTCATATCTGATTATACTATGCAGATTTATCTTTATTATTAAACGTTCAAAAAGAATAAAACGTATACAAATTTTCTTGATTTTCGAAACAAAATTAACGGCTAAAAGATGATGAAGGGACAAAATATAAGAAAGGGAAAGAGATGAATGCGTACAATTATTTATAAGAAAAGAGAGAGAAAAGAAAAACCCACAATTAAAAATGAATGAATGAACGCTGAAAGTCAGTCAGGAATATAGAAGGTACAATATGAAATAATGGTAATCACAACTACTTTTTTTAATGCAGACCTTAAATCAACCCTTAAAACATATACTTCATATATGTAGTTAAATATAGTATATACTTCTCTTCTTCTTTGGTTCATATGATATATGAAACCCTTAACTATCGTATTTATAGCTGACGACATATGTATAGATATACTAAATATGCACTAAAATAAACTGGAAATGGTGACACAAAAACCCAAAATCAAATATATATATATATATTTAACATGACTAGAAATCAAACTTCAGTAAAACTATATACTAGTATCAAGACTAACATATATATATAGCTATTATAACACATATAAATTAAATAAAACTTGGTATAAATACGCTTTACTATATATACACTTCAAATAGACCATCATACATATACAGTGGTTTTCCAAAATAACTATATATGGAACGTACTCAACATACTTAAAATTTACACACCTTGCTGAAAAGCAAAAGGAGACCGTAAATTTATTACCCACGCTATTGATATTTATACCCAATAGAAATGAACTATGCTACCAAATTTACATCAAACTTAACTTATATTATAGTATAAATAATAGTTTATAAAGTTTTTGTACTAGATCTTATAGGTATAACCACAACCAAACTTTAAAATATATGTACACAGCTCGTACTACAAATCATTAATATACATAACATATTTTCTTTTCTTTTTCAAAATTTTATTATTAATAATTTCTCAAAATCCAATTCAATACGTTAAATACCAATTAAAAATTGCTAAAATTTTATGGGTCGTTACAAAGGTCATCTAAGGTGATGGTGATAAAGACTAGGTGGCTAGACATGCTTTTAAGGAGTTTTGTGCAACTTTTGAGGTGTTTGTCTTCATTTACAGACCATGGCCTGATCTGGTCAGAGGAGGAGAGAGGGATTTAAAGCCATGGAATGGGAGGAGAAAGGTGGAGGTATTAGGCCAAGCAAAGCAAAAGAAGCAAGTCAAAAATCAAGCAAAACAATAGAAAAAGGAAGAAGAAAATGAGAGAAGAGAGGAGGCCATTACCAAGGAAGTTTGAAGAAGCCATGAGAATAAGAAGTGCTGAATAGTTTTTCATATGAAAAGTAATATAATATACGGCTAGAAAACTGAAAATGAGCAGCTAAAATGAATAAATGAGATGGTTATGGCATTTGAAACGTTTTTGGACAATGAAACGTTTAGAAATGAAACGCCTTAAACATTTCACATTTCCGTTTTCTAAAGATCAAATAAAAACAAAAGTAAATCAGCAAATACTTGTAAAAACCGAAACCAAGTGAAATAATATGAAAATAAATAATAAAATTTAAAGAAAATAGAAAAAAACTAAAAGGAATTGCTTAAAAATTCAAAACAGGGTCTAGAAATTACATATAAATCACTACTGGTCTTGGAAAAAATATCCACTTCATTTTAAAAATATTATGAAGTGAAAATTTGAAATAAAATAATTTATTTATCATTTCCAAAATAAATAAATAATTAAATTGGAGAAAAATAGAAAAGGGGAAAAAAGAAATTGTTCAAAAATACCAAGCAGGACATAAAAATTACAAGAAATTTACCAATGGCTTTGGAAAATTATTTACTTCATTTGAAAAATATTATAAGGCAAAGATATGCATATAATAACATATTAAGATATATTAAAATAAAATATGACAAGGAAAATATGATTTTTATAATTTAAAATAACCAAAATTGCTAAATAACTCAAATTGTACTCAATATTGAAATATACATATCTTTCACAATTTAAATCCTTTTCCAACGAAACAAAAAGCAGTGTTCTTAAAATTTTATGCACTTTCATAATAAAAGATAAAATTCAAATTTTCAAACTTTTAAAATTTTAAATTAAAAGTCAAAGTTTGACTATTTTGACCAAAAATTCACTTTTTGGAAAATATTCTTTTTAGTCATGCTTTGGAATGATAATTCATATCAAAACTAAAGTTTATATTTAAAATAACAAAATTAATCAATCAAAATAAATAAAATAAGTTTTTAAATCAAAATTCAATTAAAATAATTAAAATATACAATTAAAAATAATCACAAAATACAGGGTTGTTACAAACTTCGTAAAAAATAATTTGTAATAATGTTTAGTCTCCAATAGATGGTCATTCGAATAGAACTGAAACTAGAAAAAGGCAAATTCTGTTTGTACATAGAAAATTACTTAACATCGACCACTATTTTTATATGAAATTTCGTTACCAAATTATCCTTCTTAGTATGTTCCTAAGGGCAGCGCATTTTTCGTTTTCTAATTCCATTGTTAAATTCTTATAAAATTTACACTATACATTTTTAATATCGAATTTTTTAAGGAGCTACCAAATACATCATTTTCGACTTTTTTTGCATGACGAACAACTATCGACCAACACCATTTCACAACGATCAACTATAAAACAACAATAATTCGGTGGTTGATGGCTATGGAAAATAGTGTTGGTCGGTGGTTGTTCGCCGTACAAAACAACTTTACACGGTGATCGATTGTTATATGAAATGACTCTGGTATTAGAAAGCACACAAATTTTGTTGTATTTAAATTTTTTTCCATGGCATTAGAAAGTGGAAAACTGGATACCTAAAATATCAATTTAGACAATTTTCATAATTAACTAAACTATGTAATTTTTTTAATATTCTAAAAAATTAAAATTGGAATTGATTTTGTTGAATTAATTAAAAAATGAAGAAATAACAATATATATTGTAAAACATTAAAGTTCACTTTATTGAACTTAAAATTAATTTTGTGCTAGGAGTTTATAGTTTTGTGTAAATGTGTTTCATGTTTTAAAGATTGAAGATGGTAAAGGTGATAATAAGGATAATATTGTAAAAGAGGCGGTGTATGTAAAGTAATCTTTGATATATACTAGTTCATTATTTTTTGGTGTATGTTAAACTATTATTGATGTATGAATAGAATTAGCCCTAGAAAATAATAATTTTAAAGGTATCTCTCTTTCAAAAATTTACTGCAATCAATTTTCTTTGGTTGAAGGTAATTAGTTACATGTCAAAGTAATAAAATTAGAAGAGATTTTCATTCAGCTACACACGATTTTAATCCATTTTATCATTTATTACATTTTGTATTAGTTCATTACCAGTTCCATTTATTTTCTCCATATTTGTACCTATTAATTTGTGTTGTAGCATTTGCATAATTCTTCCATGTTTTAATTCATTTCATTTTTAGTTCTCAAGTACATATATTAGTTTTCATATTTCAATTTAACGTAATTTTAACTTTCTATTTGTAAGTTGATTTATTTAGGTATATTTTTGTATTGACAACCTTCTATTTTAATTTGTGAAGTATAAACTATTAGGCAACCTTGCTTACCTTGAAGTGTGATTTATATGAGGTTGGTATAAATGAGGATATGCTCCAAAAATAGAGAATATATGCTTAATTTTGTTTGACTTTATATGCTTGATTTTTTTGTAAAAGGAATATTTTCTATCTATTCTGTTTTATAAAAACTTCCATTTTTTGGATTATTGTTAAATCGAGGAGGGTAGAAAAGTATCTATTTTATTATGTACGAAGTTCTATTTTTGGCTGTTTCTATTTGTTTTCCATATCCATTTTTAGCTCAAATCACGTCTTTCTTAATTCAAATACTTATTTTACCTTCTCTTTTTAAACATATTAATATCTCAATTAACCACCCATTTCCCTTTTTTATTCGTACTTCTTCCTTTTTGGTTGCCACATTCTCTGACATTTCAACCTTAAAATTGTCATTTTATAACTATAAATTCAGATGGACATGGAACATTTTAGTTTAAGGTATACTTGATAGTTTATAATTTAAAATATTGTTTTCATACTGTATTCGTTATTGATATTAATTTGATAAGTTTTGACATTTCTAATTGATATAAAATCTGACATTTTTAACAAACAAATTTTGACATTTATTACTGGTATCACTATGCACTTTTTTGCAATAGCTAAAGTTTTCAGTTGTACTACCTTTGATTGAATAATTTAATAGTTTATTATTCACATTTATCAATATATAACAATTAATTCTTTTATAATTGTTAGATGAAGAAACTGACTTTTATGTGAAAAATGTATTTTAGAAACTCTGTTTTGTATCAAACTAGCTGAATTGCAACGTGGTCTCCATGGTATCTTTTTTATTAATATATTTTCCATCAATATTAATAACTCTTATGCTTAATTATCCATAATTTTGGGATAAAGGATGTATGATCCAAAGATCATACGATTGATTGTTTACATGATGCATTAAATTCTATAGATTAGCGCATTAAATAATGCATGTCATTGCATATTATCTTCTACCCACATTTTGCCTTTGTTTTCCTCTTTTATAATTCTTTATAATTTTCTTTACTTCCTTTCTTCTAAAAAAAATAAAAATAATGAAACGGTTTTCGAAAATGCACATTTTTGAACTCACAAACAATCAACAAATAACAACAATAAGAATGTTTAAGTGCTTACATCTATCCTAAAATCCTAGAGGTTAGTTCTTAATTTACTATTTCCAAACACATATGTCTTGATTAAAGTTTTCAAACATGGCTACTTAGATTAGTCTCTAACTAGTTATGAAGTCGACTTCTGCCATTAGGTAATCATTATTAATGTTATTCCACTTCATGATTGATAGTGGCTAAGGATCGTATAATATGAAATATTTACTTAACTATTTACTTGTGTGGAATATGAATATAAAAGTAAAAGTAAATGACACCAGAGATTTTTATGCTGGCTCGAACTTCTCGTTTTATGTCTAGTCCCAGACTCTTTCTGTATTTAGTCAATACTCTCACTTAACTCGGAGAAACATGTATTACACCGTCTGAGCAACTGAACAAGACTTCAACTGCCTAGACAGGTGAATAGGACTTTAACCGAATAAGGATATTACAATAAGACTTCAACTATAAACATCATAAAAGTATTCGACTGAGTATGCTCTTAAATAACACTGTAAGTCAATAACGTACACCCTTCTTATAACCTTCTCCTTTGTGAAATATCGTGTAGTTTATGAAGAAAGAAGATAATTTTGATCATAAGAAAATTTTCTTGAATGATCGTGTGATCAAAAATGTAAAGTAGTTTGTAGTTGAATGCTTGAGAGTTCAATAGTAAAGATAGAAAGAGTTGGAAATTGAACTGATTGTGAAAACAATAAAATAATTTTCATTATATAGAGTTTAATAGCTGTATACATTCGTGAAAAGAAACGGTGAAAAGTTAGGAATGCAACTCTTGGTTTTAAAGATGTAACCCTTCATGAAGAAGAGGTACCTTTTCAGAAAACTAGTCGTTATATAGATTCAGCCAGCTGAATAAAATTTGGCAGCCAACTGAATCCACGATTTTTCAAATCACCCAAAAATTGTTCAATTTAGAACATTTTCAGCTGGCTGTATATTTTCAGTCAATCGGCTGAATATTCATTAATAAATATGTGTAAGTGCACAGATTCGGTCGGCTGATCTAAGTAGTTCAACCGGCTGAATTGTATGTTTGTTGTGTTGATGTTGAAATTTTAATTTTTTAAAAATTGTGTGTGTGTATATAAAATAGAAGAGATTTTAACAACTTTATACCTCTAGAAATAGACATTATGACTGATAACACTTTCTAGCATCAATTTGGTCTTCATTTTAATATAATTATCTCTTTGTAAAGTTGATATTATTTTCTTCAAAAATGGTTTGTATATAGAACATATACTTAAATAATTGTCACTATCAAAACATCAAAATATATGGTTCTAACATTCTTTCCATTTTTGATGATGACAACTATATAAATTCAATTTTAAACCGAGCGATTCTCCCTTAACTTTATACTCCTTCGATTGATATGGCACATGGCCTTACTTTATTCTCCCCCTTTGTCATCGACAAAAGGAAAATTGACATCAATTGGAGAAATAACAAATTACGGGATGCAGTATCACATAACATACAATTATTACAAAAATTACAAACATAACATAATAGAAATAGAATGATCAAGTTATTACAAATGTTACAGCACAAATTGTCTTTAAAGAGTAAGAACATAGAACATAGATAGAAATCATAAAAATCTGATAATAATAAAGCATACCATGATATAGAGAATGATCAAAACTCTTGGCTTTCAAAGTTACCTCCTTCGTCTTCATCTACCTCTTCAGTAGTTGTCCAAGTGAAAGGAACCAGAGTTCAGTAACTCATGTTGATTAAGCAGGACAGATAGAAGATGTAAACGAAGAGCAAGAAAGGTTATCCTAAATCTTGTTCAAGAAGCCGTTGATGGAATTGAGCCTTTTGTTAGTTTTTGAAACATTGTGCTCAATTTTGGTCAAACGATGATCAAGCCTACTTTGGTTTTGGGATAAGGTAACAAAAGCTTGTTTGGAAGAGGCATCCACATTGATTTCTTCAATTTCATTAATATCTTATTGGGTTTGTGGTCCTTGGGAAGAGGAAGCAATGTCGGTATAATGGGGTTGTGCAATACCTATGTAACACCCGATATTTTCAACCATTCGCATCCGCATATGTCGGACTTGAATTGCTCAAAATACTGCGTTGTAAATAAAATTTTGCAAATCTCAGAATATATAGTAAATAAATAATCACAGATCACAGACACAGAGTAATAAAAATGCAGCGGAAGTAAAAGAAATAGTAGTTCATGAAGCTACTATGTAAATATATCATAGTTAAATAAGATACAACAGAATTCTCAATATGATAACCAAGTACAAGCTGAATACAACACTGGAATCAATGGATAACTGGAAATGAAATAGATAAAACTAGACAAGCAGATAATCTCTAGCAATTCCAATCTCCATAAAGTGGAATCCAAATCTGTGAATACTCAGGCTGACCCGAGCGTAAATAAAAATACAAACACTCGAGTCAGGACATACATACTTATACAATGTAAACCAACTCAAGGGAACTGTAGTAAAGGCATAAGTAACTTAAAGGATGCTTGAGACCGCCCATCCTCTAAAGATCCACTAAACTATTTACTATGTATAAATATTGCGCTATTATAAATAGTGTCTAACAGTAAATTGAACTTACTTTAAAATAGCATCAAAGGGTTATCCATATAGCGCCAGACACGTAATAGTCCCAGTAATCCATCCAATATCCGCATATCTCCTGATCGGGAGACTACGTGAAGATATGCATGGGCTACGGGAGAAAACCAAACTCGTAGTAAAGGCTCGATATGGTAGGTGACACGACACAACGAGGCAATGCCAGGGTAGATATACCAATTATGCACATGGGCTGGTGGTAGCGTAGCAGCCACTACGCCCATCCCGAAACACGTTCCCAAATCCGGAGGAGTGCACCCAATGAATTACAAAAGTAATAAAATGGCATCGAAGAAATGCGTCCGATCGAAGGTATGACCTCACTTGGCCCTAGATCGCTCTTGTTTTAGCCACCTTATGCCAACTCACGGGATTTAGGTACATGTAACATAACTCAAGAACGACGCCACCTCCACCGCATACACGGTTGTCAAAGTGGTTTTTAGTATCGACAGAGAGTATGTCCATATCTGATCCCGGTCTCTTGCCAACCAATTGTTATTATAACCCATGGTTATAGCTTTTAAAACTAATAATTTATACTTCAAAATATAATATCCTTTCAAATCCAAATTTTTATCAAATAAAGATTAAATCATTTCCAAATCATTTCAATATATCAAAATATTATATCGTTCAAAACTTCATTATCAAATCATCATTTGAATTTCAAATCCAAATATTAAATTCAAATACCCTTTTATACTCAAAATATCATTCACCTATTATCATTTCAAGTCACCTTTCAAATAGTTTATATTCCATCAAATTAATTCATTTAAACCAATTAAAAGTGAAGTTATAATAATTTCAACTCAAGTATTCAATTTCCAAAATTTCAAACCATTCTGAGCTCATTTACTTAGTTAAAAACCATAAACATTGAAAATTTCAAACTTTCACAGCATTTAGGAAAAACTGTAATTAGTTATAGTTGAATTTTTTTAATTCAGTAACGACAGCATTTAAAATCTGCTGTTAAGTTTTAGTTGAAATTCAGTTTAAAACAGCAAAGATAGCAATTTTAGAAATGCTATAATAGCTCAGGTTTCAAGTTTAAGGTTTTTATTAATTTCAACAAAGACAACAGACCACTACAACATTTACAGAACTGCTTTAATAGGCCTTTATTAAGTTTTTGCCTTTTAAATTTACTATAGCAACTACAGTTAGTAGCCTCTTTTATTTAGTTTTAGTTCATTTACAGAAACCATATCATTTCTTAATGCCATAAAAAAGTATTTTCCAGATTTTACTGTATTTCCAGCAAATAAAAAACTTCAATTTAAACCCTGTAAACATGATAAAAATCATATTTTATCATTTAAAAATGTACATTTAAAAATGCTCTTTTAACTTATGATTTTTATAAAGTACATTTCGTAATTAAATCAAATATCAATAATTTACTTAATAAATTAGGAGTAAATTTTCTAGCCTTCACATTTTTAATAAATAAACTTAACACTTATATTTTATTACCATTTTTACAAATAAAACTTAATTTCCATTTTTATTTATTTATATAACTTAAATTTTCTTTTTAAACCAAAACTCCAAATTTCCAGACTCAATTACATTTCAATAATTCAACTTAACTATTTATTTATTTAACATTTTCCACTTGTGGAAAAAACATAAATCCTTTATTTCAAACACTTTAAAGTCTATTTCAATCAAATTATCATAAATTTACATTTTAAACCACTTAAAATTTTATTTATAGAGCTTAAATGTCATTTTAAAAGCCAAAGTCCAAATTTCCAGATTTAAGTTATATTTCAAAAATTCAATTTAATCATTTAATTATTCAACATTTTAAACTTATAGAAAAAAATAAAAATTTCTTTATTTAAACGTTAAAAATCCAATTTAAATCAAATTTTCATAAATTTACACTTTTAGCAATACTTAAAAATTCAAAGTACTTTATAACAACCATGAGCCTGTGTATAGTTTTCTAACCAAGGTCAAGTGATATAGATATATATCATTTCAATCTGCAATTTACAAAGAAAATCCGAGTTTTATCATTGTAAACCCGCAGTCCTAAGTAAAATAAAATAAATAAAAACCGTTCAGGCCTATCATTTCAGCCCAAAACTATTTTTCCCTATTCTAAAGTCTGTTTGGGTATGTATCATTTCAACGCATAGTGATTTCTAAACTAACAGGGAACTGGCAGTGATGAACAGATATAAATGAACAGTTTAACAACAAATATCAGTAACATTGGACATGACAGATAAAATAACAAGTTTAACATCATATAATTTATAATCACAGACAAGTACAACATAATATAACATTCTACACATTCAATTGTTGTCAATTCACATTTGCATAAGTATAAATGTCAGATGAGATTACTCACATTTTTATGCTGGAGTTAGCACGTCAAATGACACAAATGGATTTCTTGAAGGCACGATGACACAACGATAGATTCAAGTGGATGAGAACTAAGCTGATGACCTTGTCACAACCCAAAAACAAAACCAAATAAAATATAAATTCAATACAACATTGAATTGACACTAGTACAAAATACGCATGTTGCTTCGCCCCAATTACATCGGTTGTTACCATAACGGATGTAGAAGTATTTGCATCGATTATGTTTTAACAACCGATGCATTTGGTATGTGGAAAGCAGTAGATAGTACAAAAATACAATTTTAATCGGTTATCGTCAACAACCGAAGAAAATACACCGATGCAAATAGTGTTAGTTGCATCAGTTTTATTTACAACCGATGCAACTACCTTTTTTTGCATTAATTTTTTGTTTGCCGCCCTCTTATTTTCATTTCCCGCTTCCCGTCTTTCCTTAAGCCCAAATTACAAATCACAACCCCTAATCCACAAAACACCCAAATTCTCAACTTCTATTCTTTCAAATCGAAAAACCACAGTTAAAAATAAATTCGCACCCATTTTTTCAACAACCACAATTGAATTAAGCGGCGAGTTTGAGTGGAATCGAGTTCGACTTGGGGTTCGAATTGAGTGGATTTAGGCTAAGGAGGGTGATTCGAAGTCCAGTTCAAATCAAAATTATTCGATGCTTAAGTGTACACAAGTTGTTTCTTATGATGTCGTGGCTATGGATTTCGTAGTGGAGTGGTGGAATTGTGGAAGCGATGTGGATTTGAAGTTGTTGGTGGTTTTGGGTTTCGGTGGTGGTCGTGGTTCGTGATGGTTGCGGACAAAGTCTGGGTGCGAGGTCGTTGGGTGTGGTGAGGTCGGAGTTTAGCTCGATTGTAGAGGTCAGGGTTGAGGAAATGGAAATAGTAACGTGTTCGATTGTGGAGGTGCTCGTTTGTGTTCGAGTAGTTGAAGGTAGGGAGTTCGAAGTGATTTGAGGGGTTCGCACGGTGGTTTGTAATGAAGCGCGGTGCTCTGAAGTGATGGAGAATGTAGAGATGACTAGAGAAGTGATTGATTGGGCAGAGGAAGATTGTAGGGGGTTATTGTGTGGTGCTGCAGGGAATTAGTAGCGGATGGAAGCAAGATGGCCGTGGCGGCATGATGAAGTGTTGTTTGGATATGGTGGATGGTAGTAGTGCAGTGACTAGTTTGTTTGGTGATATGGAAGAACAGTGCAGAGGTATGGTCGTTGCAATGGAGCAGTGAAGAGAATGTTTGGCAAGGAAGATGTATGGGTTGTATGGTTTGATGAGTTGATAAATCCAGACAATTTTGTTGTTGGGCATTACGGCAGTTTCAGGTGGAATGGTGGGTTGTTGTGATATGGTCAAGCAGTAAGGTGGTTGACAATATTTGTATGTAATGAATGTAATGGGGGAGCAAGTGTTGCTGGATGTAGGGGAATGATCTGAATATGTTATATGGAGTGGTTATGATGACTGGTAGATTACAGTTGTAGGCAATTGCTGATGACTAAAGTTATTTGGAGTAGTTTCACAGTTGATTGATTGACAACTATTCATGGGTAGTGGTTAGTATTCCAGTAGTAGAGTAGAGTGTTGAAATGAAGACAGTGAGGGTGTCTGAAGTTTGCATAGATATGAAGTTAAGTAGTGTGCACAAGCTGTGGGAAGTTGTAATGACCCGTTAAATTAATAATATTAAATGCATTGAATTAATATAATTTCTAATCTAATTTAGAATAAATGTAGAAATTTTGTATAGTAGTTGTAATTTAGTGCAACAATAAAATTTTATGACAATAGATTTGGATAATGTAGATTGTCACAATTTGATTTAAAGTTAAATATAAGAAACTAATATAAGGGTTGAATTAGTGAATATCAATAAAAAGGTTAAGTAGAATGGAATTCATTTAATATAAAATAAATAGTGGAAGACTTACATTGGATTGTAAAATGGATAGTAACTAAATAAAAGGTGACCGCTGAATAAATCAATGCAATAAGTGTTGATAATGAGATTTAATGAATGTTGTCAATAATAAATGGACTTAAGATAGTAATAAAATTTGTTTTGCCTATGTAAATTTTATGTATTGATAAGCTATAATTAAATTTGAAATTTGGTAGTAAATAGGGGATAAGTTGACTAAGGCAATTAGTAATTTAATAAATGAATGAATGCATAGTAAGTAAGTGGAAATGTATGCATAAAAATATTTTCATATATGGGATAATTACAAAAGTTTACCCATTTATCTAATGTATATAATTGAATCTAAATTTAGGGCAACATTTTGTTATTGATGGTATAAGTGAATTTGAATAAAAGGGTAAAAATTATGTAGATTTAACATGTATTGAGTATATAGCTAAGAAGGGCATTCGATGTAAATGAATCTAAATTTATGTGTCTAGTCAATAAAGGAGAACTTTAAGGGAATAAATATAAATGAATGTATTTGGGGAATGGAGTTCTTTTATATGTTGAATAGTATAACGTTGTTATTAAGAATGAACGTTACTTTAGTAATTATTAATATGGTAACGGAAGAGTGTATAAATTTTATAGTAACGTAAAAACGTATTGTAAGATAATAATTAAGTGTAGACTTATAAAATATATTTATGACAATAAATTGTGTAAGTTAACAATATTACAATTCAATTGAATACAGTAATTTATGCAAACAAAAGATGAACATTTGGAAGTATTACTATAGTGATATATATATAAGAAACGGTAACTTTGTAGTTGGGAAATAATTGATTTATTTGTGAGTTGTAATCAAATAGAGTCAAATTTATTAGAATTTATTGCAATTTAGGGGTTAAATTGCAGTAACCTTTGAAGATTTATTCACTAAAATAATTGACGATGGAAATTATATGAAAATTTGCTTTTAGTTAATTTAAAATATCCAGAGGGCTAGGAATGTCACAAATCTACTAGTTTAGAAATTTACAATAAAAAGTGGTAAGTAATTTTTCTAAATATTTAGATAGTAGGAAGATGTAGATTTAGATGGAATTTATTATTTAACTATTTCATAAAGTTGAGATCTAAGTTTAGAATTGAGATTTTTAATGTATAGATATTGAGCCAATGTTAGTTTCATTAAATTGACATCAATAACCTTGAATAATAGAAAGAAAGTGAATTTAATAAATTTAATCAAACTTATAATGTTGAATTTATTAAAATTGAATTATGTATTGAAATTAATAAGTGTAATAGTGGAAATTGTTGCGATTGGATATTAAGTTGGAAATAAATAAAATAAAGGCAAGTATTGAATTCATCAATGAAAATAAGTATTATCCGATACAAGCCCTGTATTTGTAAACTTTTGTAAGGTGTTAATGAATTATGAAAATTTAGAAATAGATTCAATTGTATGTTAGATAATCAATTGCAATAATTTAAGGATATGTTAATATAAATTGGGCAAAAGGGTGTTTGGACTAGGGAATAATATTAATCGGTTTTAGAAACCTTAAATATAAAATGGGAAGTAGACAAGATTTAACGTTACAACCATTTACACAAAATCCAGGATGTGTGTAGAAGTATTTATGGAATAAAACGTAAACAATTGTTGGATAAAAAGAGTAGGAATCAACATTTATTTATTTAATTGGATATAACTACGATAGTATGATTTATTGCATATAAATGAAATCTAATATGTAGAACATTTCCTAAAAAGGAAGAATAGATAAAATTTATGATAAATCTATATACTATATAAGATTTATTGATTTAAAGACAAAAGGGGCAAGATGTATAAAGTAGATTAAGTGCAACCTTCAGTAAATAAATTTTGATGGAATAAGAACATTTGGGTAATTTATTTCCAATTAAATCAATTCACGTTTCAAAATTTAATGCTACTTTATTACATATATGTTTATGCCTAAATTTAAACTTATGTTTAGATCCAATCCGATCCATCTATTATATTTCAGCCTTGTCTATATGTAACCTGTCATAAACCCTAGCCCCATTTTATTTTCCCTTTCGTTGTACGTTCATTTCTTCATCTCCTTCTCCTCCTCAAATGAATGCAACCTAGATCTACCCCAATCCAAATTTCAGTGAAAATGCAAACACTTCAGAAAAATTCCACAAAAATATATGTTAATGTTCTCGAGGCACGTAATCTATTGATGCAATTCGTTTTCTGTTTTGAACATTCGTTTGACCAGAATTAATTCAAACAGTCCGTGACCATTCATCATCGTCGTCGCAAACTTCGTCGGATCGTCAAACCTTTTCTGGGTTTTGTAGAGTGGACGATGGGGATCGCATCTATATGGTTTTTGTGTCGATTCAACGGTTAGATCGTCGTAGAGCTTCGATTAGGGTTTCTGGAAGGGGGCCGCGTGCGTTTCTAGGAATAGAAGGAGTGACGTGGCACATATATTTGTAAGTGATGAATGTGTGTCGTTTTATTTATTTTCAATTTTGAATTCAATCATCATTTTTCGCCATAACTTTCTCATACGAAGTCGGATTCACACGAAATTTCTTTTGTTAGGATCCTAATTTAATTCCGGATTTGATGACGCTAGTTTGGACGAATTCCGAGAAGGGCGAATTTTTGGGTTTAAATCGAATTTAAATTCGATTTAAATTCCAAAGGTGAGTGTTTAAACCCACTCACAACTACTAGAAGCTTTTATGTTTGTTAAGTTAACATTAGAAATGAATAGAAATTTATTTATGAGTATTTGGCATGTTTATTTCACTCATATTTGTTGAATTGCATTTATTAAATTTAACTGTTAATTTAATTTATTTATTGTGTATTAATTGATTGTTAGAATTTATTTGTTTGCCTATAAACTGCTAGTTAACAGTTATATAGATTATTACTGAATATAAACTGTTAGATTAATAGTTGTTAAATTTAATCTGAATAAAATTGCCAGTTATTACCTGTTATATATTATCAAATATAAATTGTTATTGATTGATATTGCTTGATGATTGTGATTGGATGATGGGTGATGTTGATAGATGTTTTATTGTATATCATTTAATTGCAAATTATCATGCATATTTCCTTTCATTCGGGATTGTGGTTTGAAATGATATACAACCGTAAAATTTTATATCTTTTAAATTGCGGATTGAAATGATAAATATCCGTATCACTTGAACATAGGATAGAAAATTATATACAGGCACCGCGGTCTATATATAACTATTTTAATGTGATTTCTATGGTTTGGATGGAATACGGTTTATAATAATCTTAAATTTTATATTGTATAAATATTTTTCTTCCATATACATATATACATATGAAGTTGAAAACTTTGAAATTAAAAGGTGTATAAATCTCTTTATTAAAAATGAATTTTTTTTTTAAGAAAATGGAGTTTGATAATTTATATCATATGTTTAAATGTTAAGTTTGGAAATTTTAAGATATGATATATATAATTGGATTTTCCCAAGATAAATTGAAATGAATATTCTAGTATAATTTGAATTGAAAAAAATATATATTTTATTACTAGAAATTGGAGTTTTTATTTATTTATGGATTTTATGTGAATATTCAAGACTAATTAATAGAACATTTGATTTGTTGAAAGAATAAAATCCAACTTTAGTTTGAAATATTAATACTCCAAATGGATATACGTATATATATATAAATTGAAGTGGTTTTGGAACTTGAGAGAGATAATTCAAATTTTGGGTTAGACTTTAATAAAGAAATGTATTTGTAAAGCCATGAGAACTATTTTCTTTACAAAGTAACATTTAAGTTAAACCTTTTAATTCATATACCGTTGAATATCCAAACCATTCAAGTTTTAAAAGTTATGGTTTTAAATTATGAATTTTGAAATATTATGCTTTGAAAGGATATTTGGCTTTCAGACGTTATAAATTTTAAAGCATTTGGATTTTTGAAAAGGTTTATATTTGGGATAAAGGATATCATATTGTTTTGGGTTTTAAAATGATATCGTATTCGTAATTTTAAAATGGAAATGTTTATTCTGGTTTTAAAGTATGAGCTATTTTTAAATGACCGCGGTGTTATAATAACGATGGGTTGGCAAAGATACCGGGATCGGATATGGACATACTCTCTGTCGATACCGAAAACCACTTTGACTAACCGTGTACGCGGTGGAGATTCCAGAATGAAGTAGGTGGTGGCGACGTTTCCTGTAAGGTAAATACGTGGACCCGACTCCCGTGAGTTGGCATAAGGTGGCTAAAACAGGAGAGATTCTCAGGCCAATGAGGTCATTTGTCAGATTGGACCCTCCTCTTCGATATTATACTTTGACTTGGATTGATTCAGTGGCCACTTCTATATTTTGATTTTGGGGAGTTAGTCCGAGGTGGGCGGTAACTGCGGCTACGCGTTTCCACCAGCCTGGATAGCAATTGGTATATCTACCCTGGCATTGCCTAGTTGTGCCGTGTCACCTACCATACCGATCCTTTACTACGAGTTTCTATTTGTGTCGTACCTATGGAGTATCCTCTGGTAGCCTCCCGATCAGGAGGTATTACGGTACTGTATAGACTATTGGCATTTTACGTGTTAAGGTGGAAAATGTAAAGCCTTAACGCTATTTAAAAGTAAGTTTATTTTATAAATAGACACTATTATAATAGCGCAATATACTACATAGTAAATAGTTTAATGGATCCTTAGGAGATGTAAATCCCGAACATCTCTTGAGTTACTGTACTCATATTTATTTCTGTTAATTTAACTCACATATGATCTTTTAGTCTGACTCGATTGTTTTTGTCTTTTCAAATTTGCTCGGGTCAGTCCGAGCGTTTCAAGATCGAAGACTTTAGCTTTGAAGGAAGAAGACGAAGGAGTCGTATTATTATTATCTATAGTATTGCACCACACTCATACTGTTCCGCTGCATTGATTGTATTGGTATGTGTAACTCTGATATTCATTGTATAAGTAAAATAAATATTTTGTAAACAGTTATCACGAACTGTATATTGATTATTATATTTTATCCTTCCGCTGTGAGATTCTATTTTGTTTTATTTCTTCTCTGTTTTTTTCTTATTTACCCCATAACAATCCGCCCTTGCGTATGCTTTGAATTGGCACGTATGTCGGTTTAAAGTGTGCGAAAAGGCGGGATGTTACAGTTGGTATCAGAGCTTTGGTTTAGCGATAAACCTTGGCTTTGTGGGGTTCGACTCTTTGTTAATAGGGTAGTAATACCCTATGGGAGTCGCTGAGTGTATATATATATGAGAGAGCGTATTTGTTAGTATTAATAAAGGATTTTGATATTGTGTTAATCCGTTCCGCTTTGTATTTATAAATTCTGGTTGATGCATGGGACGCTATGTCATCAATAGGGATTTCTAAACACTTAATAGGACAGACCGACATAATATTTGTTTTTAACATAGGTGAATGAAATAACTTTGCCTATTATATTTTCTATATATAAAAATATTTTTATAAAGATATATTCTGGTTGCTATAGTTGGGTGTTAGGTAATAAAAATATTTGTAATGAATTAAAGCTAAGTTGAATTTTAATAAATCAAATTGGAGATTTTAGAACTTAAGTCCGAGATTTTTGAAATCTTCTTTCAAAGGATTTATGAAATATAATGATTTGGTTTATAAATATTTTCTGATATAAATATTTAGTATAATTCGAAAGAATTGGTTTAAAGAGGATTTTGAAGAAAATAAGTTTGTACTTTCCTCTCTGTCGCTGGAAAATAATTTCGGTGATGACGGCCGCATCATCGACTTTCATTTTCGAGTTTCGAAGGGAAATGCCACTGTAGTAAACTCTACTGCAGATTTGTTTTGAAATTATTCAAAATTTTAATTGTTTAAAGGTAATTAGAGATATAAAAGTTGTAAGAAATTAATTATCTATTATTTAAAGTAATTTTGGAATTTGACCCGGTATTAATTCTTGAATTTCCATTAATTAGTTGTAAAAAAAAAATTAAGGTTAGTGAAATAAAGGTTAAGTAATCAATGAATTAAAAGGGTTGAGATTAAACTTGTATAAGTTCTTTTGCTTTTTCTTTAACATAAATAACTTGCCAAGTATAAAAAGTTGAAATGTAAATTAAGAGTGGAATAGAATATTATGCAAGTAGAATTTTTGGAAATAATGAAGTATTCAATAAATTACTGTTATAAATAAGAATTTAATGGTATTAACTTAAGTGATGATTGGAATTTTACTAAAATTAAAGGTTGTATTATTAATAGGTGATTTTAACCTTAAGAAAGTAAAAAATGAAATTCCTTAATTTATAAAGTTTGATTGTAGGGTTATTAACTTAAGTACGCCTTAATTTCCCCCTATTCTAATATAATGGAAAGTAGGAAAAATATAAATGACTGCAATCCATAGTTAATGAATGAGTAAAATCTTTCAATTATAGAAATGCAAGTTATAAGGTTAATAAATTAAGTGTAAGTAGAGGGTTACCGTAATTAAATATAATGGAAACTTCAACATTAAATAAATGAATGAGATTAAAGGTAAGTCGAAATTGTAATTTATAAAACAAATATATATTAATTAAAGGAATGGAGAAGAAACTTGTAAATTTTCACTTACATTCTTAAAACATACATAACTTACCATATAATAAAAAGTTGCAATGTTAGTAGGAAAATGTAAGGGGAAATCTTACAAGTGAAGAGTAAGGTAATAAAGGTATTCTATTAATTTGCTATTATTAATGAGAATTAATTGTATAGACTTAAGTTAAATTGGAAATTTTACTATAAGTAAAGGTAAGTAGTATAAATAGATGATAGAAACTTTAGTAAATAAATTGGAATACAAATATAATGAATTTTGTGATAAATGGAAAATGAAAATTTGTAAGAAATAAAGAAATCACTCCATAAATGAAAGAAAGAAAATCAAACCATTGAAGCATGAGATAAATGTATAATAAATAAATTTGGGTGTTGGTTTGAATTGTGTTGTTTGATTTATGTTGTTGGGTAAGAAATTTGAAGTGGTTAAATGAATAAGTATCTATCTTTGTTCCATCTAAGACTGTTGAGTAAAGGATGCACTTGATAGTTAATTTCATTTCATACAAATTTCAAGTTTGAACCCAAACAACTATTTTTTTGATGGATTAAATGGTTGCTTTGTTTGTGTATGTATGTTGTTTGTAAGGTTGATGGTTGTTGAATTGTTTGGTTGATTAATGATTGAATCCACTTGAATAGTTCACTTTAAAATAAATATTTAACCTTTTAGATTATATAAGTGAATACAGGTGATGGAAGCAACTGCTACTGCTTTTGGTTCCAAAATAATAAGCGTATATTGCCCGACAAATAGGTACGTTTGTGGATTACGTTTAAAGCGCTATTTTTCCCGTGTTGGGATATAATATTTTGATAATATATGTAATATATTTGTATATTTCGATATTATATTTTCTCCCGAGCCTCACCGTACAAAGGAGACTCTGCCAAAAATTTTCGTAAATTTTGGACTTAGAATTTTGTTGAATATTTTCCAAACTTTAATGATTTAAGTATAAAAGGTTGTAATGATTATAAACGGGTATATTTCATTAAAGGAAATTAATCCAGTAAATTATTGTTTATAAGTTAATATTTGAGATAAGATGTACTGTTTATTCTTCCTTCTCCCTTCTTTTTACTTTTCGGGGACGAAAAGTTTTGAGTGGGGGAGATTGTAATGACCCGTTAAATTAATAATATTAAATGAATTGAATTAATATAATTTCTAATCTAATTTAGAATAAATGTAGAAATTTGGTATAGTAGTTGTAATTTAGTGTAACAATAAAATTTTATGACAATAGATTTGGATAATGTAGATTGTCACAATTTGATTTAAAGTTAAATATAAGAAACTGATATAAGGGTTGAATTAGTGAATATCAATAAAAAGATTAAGTAGAATGGAATTCATTTAATATAAAATAAATAGTGGAAGACTTACATTGGATTGTAAAATGTATAGTAACTAAATAAAAGGTGACCGCTGAATAAATCAATGCAATAAGTGTTGATAAGGAGATTTAATGAATGTTGTCAATAATAAATGGACTTAAGATAGTAATAAAATTTGTATTGCCTATGTAAATTTTATGTATTGATAAGCTATAATTAAATTTGAAATTTGGTAGTAAATAGGGGATAAGTTGACTAAGGCAATTAGTAATTTAATAAATGAATGCATAGTAAGTAAGTGGAAATGTATGCATAAAAATATTTTCATATATGGGATAATTACAAAAGTTTACCCATTTATCTAATGTATATAATTGAATCTAAATTTAGGGCAACATTTTGTTATTGATGGTATAAGTGAATTTGAATAAAAGGGTAAAAATTATGTAGATATAACATGTATTGAGTATATAGCTAAGAAGGGCATTCGATGTAAATGAATCTAAATTTATGTGTCTAGTCAATAAAGGAGAACTTTAAGGGAATAAATATAAATGAATGTATTTGGGGAATGGAGTCCTTTTATATGTTGAATAGTATAACGTTGTTATTAAGAATGAACGTTACTTTAGTAATTATTAATATGGTAACGGAAGAGTGTATAAATTTTATAGTAACGTAAAAACGTATTGTAAGATAATAATTAAGTGTAGACTTATAAAATATATTTATGACAACAAATTGTGTAAGTTAACAATATTACAATTCAATTGAATACAGTAATTTATGCAAACAAAAGTTGAACATTTGGAAGTATTACTGTAGTGATATATATATAAGAAACGGTAACTTTGTAGTTGGGAAATAATTGACTTATTTGTGAGTTGTAATCAAATAGAGTCAAATTTATTAGAATTTATTGCAATTTAGGGGATAAATTGTAGTAACCTTTGAAGATTTATTCACTAAAATAATTGACGATGGAAATTATATGAAAATTTGCTTTTAGTTAATTTAAAATATCCAGAGGGCTAGGAATGACACAAATCTACTAGTTTAGAAATTTACAATAAAAAGTGGTAAGTAATTTTTCTAAATATTTAGATAGTAGGAAGATGTAGATTTTAGATGGAATTTATTATTTAACTATTTCATAAAGTTGAGATCTAAGTTTAGAATTGAGATTTTTAATGTATAGATATTGAGCCAATGTTAGTTTCATTAAATTGACATCAGTAACCTTGAATAATAGAAAGAAAGTGAATTTAATAAATTTAATCAAACTTATAATGTTGAATTTATTAAAATTGAATTATGTATTGAAATTAATAAGTGTAATAGTGGAAATTGTTGCGATTGGATATTAAGTTGGAAATAAATAAAATAAAGGCAAGTATTGAATTCATCAATGAAAATAAGTTTTATCCGATACAAGCCCTGTATTTGTAAACTTTTGTAAGGTGTTAATGAATTATGAAAATTTAGAAATAGATTCGGTTGTATGTTAGATAATCAATTGCAATAATTTAAGGATATGTTAATATAAATTGGGCAAAAGGGTGTTTGGACTAGGGAATAATATTAATCGGTTTTAGAAACCTTAAATATAAAATGGAAAGTAGACAAGATTTAACGTTACAACCATTTACACAAAATCCAGGATGTGTGTAGAAGTATTTATGGAATAAAACGTAAACAATTGTTGGATAAAAAGAGTAGGAATCAACATTTATTTATTTAATTGGATATAACTACGATAGTATAATTTATTGCATATAAATGAAATCTAATATATAGAACATTTCCTAAAAAGGAAGAATAGATAAAATTTATGATAAATCAATATATTATATAAGATTTATTGATTTAAAGACAAAAGGGGCAAGATGTATAAAGTAGATTAAGTGCAACCTTCAGTAAATAAAATTTGATGGAATAAGAACATTTGGGTAATTTATTTCCAATTAAATCAATTCACGTTTCAAAATTTAATGCTACTTTATTACATATATGGTTATGCCTAAATTTAAACTTATGTTTAGATCCAATCTGATCCATCTATTATTTTTCAGCCTTGTCTATATATAACCTGTTATAAACCCTAGCCCCATTTTATTTTCCCCTTCGCTGTACGTTCATTTCTTCATCTCCTTCTCCTCCTCAAATGAATGCAACCTAGATCTACCCCAATCCAAATTTCAGTGAAAATGCAAACACTTCAGAAAAATTCCACAAAAATATATGTTAATGTTCTCGAGGCACGTAATCTACTGGTGCAATTCGTTTTCTGTTTTGAACATTCGTTTGACCAGAATTAATTCAAACAGTCCGTGACCATTCATCATCGTCGTCGCAAACTTCGTCGGATCGTCAAACCTTTTCTGGGTTTTGTAGAGTGGACGATGGGGATCGCATCTATATGGTTTTTGTGTCGATTCAACGGTTAGATCGTCGTAGATCTTCGGTTAGGGTTTCTGGAAGGGGGCCGCGTGCATTTCTGGGAATAGAAGGAGTGACGTGGCACATATATTTGTAAGTGATGAATGTGTGTCATTTTATTTATTTCCAATTTTGAATTCAATCATCATTTTTCGCCATAACTTTCTCATACGAAGTCGGATTCACACGAAATTTCTTTTGTTAGGACCGTATTTAATTCCGGATTTGATGACGCTGGTTTGGACGAATTCCGAGAAGGGTGAATTTTTGCGTTTAAATCGAATTTAAATTCTATTTAAATTCCAAAGGTGAGTGTTTAAACCCACTCACAACTACTAGAAGCTTTTATGTTTGTTAAGTTAACTTTAGAAATGAATAGAAATTTATTTATGAGTATTTGGCATGTTTATTTCACTCATATTTGTTGAATTGCATTTATTAAATTTAACTGTTAATTTAATTTATTTATTGCGTATTAATTGATAGTTAGAATTTATTTGTTTGCCTATAAACTGCTAGTTAACAGTTATATAGATTATTACTGAATATAAACTGTTAGATTAATAATTGTTAAATTTAATCTGAATAAAATTGCCAGTTATTACCTGTTATATATTATCAAATATAAATTGTTATTGATTGATATTGCTTGACGATTGTGATTGGATGATGGGTGATGTTGATGGATGTTTTATTGTATATCATTAAATTGCAAATTATCATGCATATTTCCTTTCATCCGGGATTGTGGTTTGAAATGATATACAACCGCAAAATTTTATATCTTTTAAATTACGGATTGAAATGATAAATATCCGTATCACTTGACCATAGGATAGAAAATTATATACAGGCATCGCGGTCTATATATAACTATTTTAATGTGATTTCTATGGTTTGGATGGAATACGGTTTATAATAATCTTAAATTTTATATTGTATAAATATTTTTCTTCCATATATATATATATATACACACATATGAAGTTGAAAATTTTGAAATTAAAAGGTGTATAAATCTCTTTATTAAAAATGGAATTTTTTTTTTAAGAAAATGGAGTTTGATAATTTATATCATATGTTTAAATGTTAAGTTTGGAAATTTTAAGATATGATATTTATAATTGGATTTTCCCAAGATAAATTGAAATGAATATTCTAGTATAATTTGAATTGAAAAAATATATATTTTATTACTAGAAATTGGAGTTTTTATTTATTTATGGATTTTATGTGAATATTCAAGACTAATTAATAGAACATTCGATTTGTTGAAAGAATAAAATCCAACTTTAGTTTGAAATATTAATACTCCAAATGGATATACGTATATATATATATATATATATATATATATATATATATAAATTGAACTGGTTTTGGAACTTGAGAGAGATAATACAAATTTTGGGTTAGACTTTAATAAAGAAATGTATTTGTAAAGCCATGAGAACTATTTTCTTTACAAAGTAACATTTAAGTTAAACCTTTTAATTCATATACCGTTGAATATCCAAACCATTCAAGTTTTAAAAGTTATGGTTTTAAATTATGAATTTCGAAATATTATGCTTTGAAAGGATATTTGGCTTTTAGACGTTATAAATTTTAAAGCATTTGGATTTTTGAAAAGGTTTATATTTGGGATAAAGGATATCATATTGTTTTGGGTTTTAAAATGATATCGTATTCATAATTTTAAAATGGAAATGTTTATTCTGGTTTTAAAGTATGAGCTATTTTTAAATGACCGCGGTGTTATAATAACGATGGGTTGGCAAAGAGACCGGGATCGGATATGGACATACTCTCTATCGATATCGAAAACCACTTTGACTAACCGTGTACGCGGTGGAGATTCCAGAATGAAGTAGGTGGTGGCGACGTTTCCTGTAAGGTAAATACGTGGTCCCGACTCCCGTGAGTTGGCATAAGGTGGCTAAAACAGGAGCGATTCTCAGGCCAATGAGGTCATTCCTCTGATCGGACCCTCCTCTTCGATATTATACTTTGACTTGGATTGATTCAGTGGCCATTTCTATATTTTGATTTTGGGGAGTTAGTCCGAGGTGGGCGGTAACTGCGGCTACGCGTTTCCACCAGCCTGGATAGCAATTAGTATATCTACCCTGACATTGCCTAGTTGTGCCGTGTCACCTACCATACCGAGCCTTTACTACAAGTTTCTATTTGTGTCGTACCTATGGAGTATCCTCATGTAGCCTCCCGATCAGGAGGTACTACGGTACTGTATAGACTATTGGCATTTTACGTGTTAAGGTGGAAAATGTAAAGCCTTAACGCTATTTAAAAGTAAGTTTATTTTATAAATAGACATTATTATAATAGCGCAATATACTACATAGTAAATAGTTTAACGGATCCTTAGGAGATGTAAATCCCGAACATCTCTTGAGTTACTGTACTCATATTTATTTCTGTTAATTTAACTCACATAAGATCTTTTAGTCTGACTCGAGTGTTTTTGTCTTTTCAAATTCGCTCGGGTCAGTCCGAGCGTTTCAGGATCGAAGACTTTAGCTTTGAAGGACGAAGACGAAGGAGTCGTATTATTATTATCTATAGTATTGCACCACACTCATACTGTTCCGCTGCATTGATTGTATTGGTATGTGTAACTCTGATATTCATTGTATAAGTAAAATAAATATTTTGTAAACAGTTATCACGAACTGTATATTGATTATTATATTTTATCTTTCCGCTATGAGATTCTATTTTGTTTTATTTCTTCTCTGTTTTTTTCTTATTTACCCCATAACAATCCGCCGTTGCGTATGCTTTGAATTGGCACGTGTGTCGGTTTAAAGTGTGCGAAAAGGCGGGATGTTACAGAAGTGAAGTTGGAGTTTGTGGAAATGTTGTGGGAAGGAGGTTGGAAGTAAATGTTGGTGATTCCAGAACGAAGTAGGATGGTGGCAGCATTTCTTTTGAGGTAAATACGTGGACCCGACTCCCGTGTGTTGGCATAAGGTGGCTAAAACAGGAGCGATTTTCGGGCCAATGAGGTAGCACCTTTGATCGGACACATCCCTTTGATATTATACTTTGACTTTTGGATTGATTCGGTGGCCACTTTTGATTTTTTTTATTTGGGGGTGTGGCTCGAGGTGGGCGGTAGCTGCGGCTATGCGTTACCAACAGCCCTGATAGCAATTGATATATCTACCCTGGCATT
The DNA here is from genome assembly GCA_030765085.1 of Allium cepa. Lineage (NCBI taxonomy): Eukaryota > Viridiplantae > Streptophyta > Magnoliopsida > Asparagales > Amaryllidaceae > Allium > Allium cepa. The sequence goes on from CM060935.1 coordinate 1,016,115,002, forward strand.
GCCTAGTTGTGCCGTGTCACCTACCCTAGCACGCATTATACGATTTTATTTTGTACCATACCTATGGAGTACCCTTTGACGACGCCCAGTATAGGGGAGATTATGGTATTGTATATAGACTATGGGAATATAAATGTGCTAAGGTGGAAAATGTAAAGCCTTAACGCTATTTAAAAGTATGTTTATTTTACTATAGACATTATTATAATAGTGAAATATTACTACATAGTAAATAGTTTAACGGATCCTTAGGAGATGTGAGTCCTGAACATCTCTTAAGTTACTACACTCACGTTAGACACTGGATAGGAGATGTCAAATCCTGTAAACATCTCTGACGCTGTTCCACTCATATTTTACTGTTGATTTAACTTACATAAGATCTTTTAGTTCTGACTCGAGTGTTTTGTATTTTCAATTCGCTCGGGTCAGTCCGAACATTTCAGAAATCGAAGACTTTATTTCTGGAGGACGAAGACGAATATTTCATTACTACTACTATTATTATATATTATAGTGTTCCACTACACTATATTCCGCTGCATTAATTATTATTCCCTGGTATGTGTACTCTGATATGTATTATATAAATATAATCAAATGTTTTGTAAAACAGCTTCATGAACTGTATATTTGATTATTATACTTTATCGTTCCGCTGCAAGATTCTATTTCGTTTTTTTTCTTTCTCTGCTTTTTCTTATTTACCCCATAACAATCCGCCATTCTGTATGGTTTAGGTCTGTCGTTTGTGGTTTAGCGTCGATTTAAATCTTGTGAAAAGGCGGGCGTTACAGACCCAATATTCCCCTTAACACAATAATAGTCCCAGTAGTCCATCCAATATCATTGTCCCTACTGATCGGGAAGCCACCAGATACCACACGGGTTATGGGAGAAAACCAAACTCGTACAAGGCGCGATATGATAGGTGACACGGCACAACTAGGCAATACTAGTGCAGATATAACAATTACGCTTTCGGGCCGGTGGTAACGCGTAGCACGCAGCTACCGCCCATGTCATGACCCGTTTTACATCTACCGGAAAGACGCATCATGATTTAAGAAAGAATGGGATAGAAGAAGAAAAGATAGGAAAAGACCAACCACACACTAAGCCGAAGTAGAAAGGGAACTCTAAACAGGGGTAAATCTTGTCCTACTTGGGAACGACCCACCTAACCTTGTTGCACCTCCCCTATTTTAGCCATTCCCGGTTGATGAGGCTTGAGGCTGCGATTACCTTCGTAGGACACATCTATCTTAGAATGCTCATCGCCCACCTGACGATGTTCTGAAAGCATTCAATCCATACAAGTTCGTTCCAGGTTCGAACGAAACCGAAGGCATTATCTCGTTGCACTCATTTTGGAATCACCCTCAGAGTCAATGACCATAGCCCTTGCACCCTAAATCACCATCTCGAACCAGAAAGTAATATCCCCGTTAACTCATCTTGGAATCACCCTTAGTGTTTATAACGATGAATAGTTCTTACGCCTCGAGTCTTCACTTGAACTCCACTTGGATTCACGACCTAACGTTTAATTTGGATCGATATGGTTTTCGGATATCCAAATATGGAAACCCGAACCCGGTCTCACTGAAATCCAAACGCCATTTTAATGTCCAAGTTGTTTAAGGGTTTAAACAATTAACTTATATTCAGAATAATAAAATAGATAGATGTATCGCATTATCGCAATAGATAATTCATATCAACCAATTATCTCACAAAGCAGCACATATCACTTATCAGAGATATCACACCCAAATCATCCAATATCAATCATCCAATATTAATCAATCATCCATAAGCAGGTTTGATTAACTCTTAATCAATTAGATTACCTTAATCCTTCTTCAATTATTATTTACAAATTAATTTATTAATCATCTCTTAATGATCTTCCTTTGTTAATCTCCCTTGATTAATTATTCTTTAATTACATTCAAGTAATTAGCCTTTAATTGTTTAATTAATTCCACAAATTAATTATCCTTAACCAGATACAATAATTAACCTTTAATTACTTTCATTAATTACAATAATTAATGATCCTTCATTTACTTCCATTAATTAATTAACTATAATTAATTGCATTAATCCATAATTAATTACAATTAATTAATCATACTTTAATTAATCACTTTTATTAATCAACCCTGATTAATTTCATTAATTATATTAATTAATGATCCTTATTAATTAATTAACCATTTAATTAATTAAATAATTAATTAATTTGTAATTAACCATCTCATTAATTAGTCTTAATTAATCATAAACAGTAACTAACAACTTGTAATTACTTATCTTAATTAATTAACTTCTAAATTAATTATATTAACCCTTCGATTAATTATACTAATTAATTAATCTTTAATTTCTTCATTAAGTAATTATTAATCATTAAATTAATTAATAATCCTTAATTAATTACTTTATTAATTAATTACATTTTTAATTAATTACATTTAGTAATAAATCTTAAATTAATCACATTCATTAAATAATTAATCACATTAATTAATTAATCAAATTAACTAATTAATTAACCCTTAATTACTTCCATTAAGTAATTATCCTCTAATTACTTTCATTAGTTAATTATTCTCTTAATTAAATACCTTAACAAGTAATTAATCCCATCACTAATAAACCTTAATTCTTTAATTAATTAAGTTCTCTTTAATTAATTATCTTCAAATTAATTATATTAATTAATCTTTTAATTAATAACATCAAGTGATTAACCCTTAATCATTTCACTAAATTACTTTCATAAGCAATTTACTCTTTCTAATTACTTTAAGTAATTATCCATTAATTACTTAATTAAGTAATTTTACTCAATTAATTATAAAGTGATTATCTTAAATTAATTAGGCTAATTAATAAATCTAAAATTAATTGCATTAATTAATTAACTAATTAATCATTACTTAATTTCTTAATTAATTCATTAATTATCCACTAATTACTTTATTAAGTAATTATTCTTAATTACCAATAGTAATTAAGCTTAAATTTTTTATTAATCAATTATTCTTAATTAATCTCTACTTAACTAATTAAGAATAAACTGGCATTTATATTAAATATTTACTCGAATCATTTACCTCATTAAAACCAATTTAAAAATCAATTTGAAATATGATTTTACTTTTAGAATAAAACAATTCAAACACTTAATTTTAATATACTCCAAATCTTTGAAAACCTTATTCAATCATATTTAATTGAATTAAACAAATATTAATCTTTGAAAACTCAGTTACCATATTCTTTAATCTTATTTATTTAAAAATATAAATTTGAAAACTTAGTTTTTAAAACATTATTTAAAATTGAAAACACTTCCTTTAAATTAGAATTAAAATTTAATTAAGTTAATTACTTTCAAAAGCAATTATCTTAAAACTTTTAAATTTGAAAATAAATTCAATTAACACTTTTTGATAGTTTGATCAATATTTACTTTAAAGAACAAGTTTTAACTTTGAAAATTTATTTCCTTTTGTAAAAACTTAAGCTTTGATTGGCATATGAAAATCGTCTCGGGTCAAACCCGAGTCGAACACTATAAAAAACATGAGTTAGCCTCGGGTCAAACACTAACACAATAGCTTCGAGACTAACCCTACACTAGCATGCACCAAAACCCGAGCAACTCCTTCTGCCCAAAACAAAGCCTTCACCTGTCCCAAACCGTACACGGTGCACGTGCACCGGCCACTCTGGCCAACGACGAACGGCGCGACGATCCCTTACAACCCCACGAACCCATGCAAACACGAATATGAACCCAGATCGCACTAAAATACAACGCAACAAAATCGAGCTAAAACTCGACACTGTTGACTCCACCATGGCCAGATATCATCACCATTCCGATGCCTCAGACCTCGAGATCGCCGACCATCATCACCGAAGCTTCATCATACCCTCCAGCTCGTATTCCCACCAACGTGAACCACTCCGATCCACAATGGCCATCACCATTACTCTGCGAACCACCTTGCTCATAAACGTCTACCGGACCCTAATACCCCTAATTCCGACCACCTCGTCGCATGGTAAATCAAGCGATAATTTTTCCACCGATCCCCGATCCACCCTCCTCCTCCAGACCCAAGCCCGTGGCCAAACACCACTTCGTTCGTCGGAATTGGGCGAAAGTACCAATTCCGTTCAATTCAAAATTTCCAACCAACTATCGAATTAAAAATCATGAAATTAGTGTTAAAATTCATGATTTCCCATCACAAATTCATTCATGCAATCCAAACTTAAAATTGAGTTTATTGATTTTTGACTCAAATGTATATATTACTGTTATTTTCAAAAAATCGAGATCAATATTAATTATAAATTATTGGGATATTTTTGATAATGGTATTACACCAATTCAATCATATTTCATTTTCTAATCAAGACAATGTTGATATTTTGAATTAATTGAGTGATTCAAACCTGTAAACAATAGAGCATACTTATACATATAAATACAGTCACCATACATGCATATCATCTTTATATACATACATGCAATCATCTTCACAACACATTTGCAAATAAACTACTGTATAAATCATCACAAATATCTATGTTTAATAACAGGTTCCGGCCTTGTCTTCAACCTTACGCTAACCAAAACATTTAATAGGAAATCAAGTGAAATTACAAAAGTGTCTAGGGTTTTCAAGTAAATAAGAAATAACCGAAATTGTTACATGATTAAATTCCAGTACTAGCCACAAAAGTGGGTAATACAAATCAAAACCATAGGGTCTCGTAGGAAGAATGGGTTTCCATCAATGGTAGGGCTACTGGGGTACTGCCCGTCACAGTAAGTGGCCTAAATCACCGTACCGAGGATTACTCCCAATCCCCTGCAACACAAGGCCGGAACCCTCCCGTACTGGACAGTCCCGAACAAGACCATCCCGTGGTTGGCGCGACCAACCACACACTAAGACGAAATAGAAAGGGACCTCTAGACAGGGGTAAATCTCGTCCTACTTGGGCATAACCTACCTAACCTTGCTGCACCTCCCCTATTTTAGCCATTCCCGGTTGATGAGGCTTGAGGCTGCGATTACCTTTATAGGACACATCTATCTTAGAATGCTCCTCGCCCACCTGACGATGTTCTGAAAGCATTCAATCCATACAAGTTCGTTCCGGGTTCGAATGAAACCGAAGGCACTATCTCGTTGCACTCATTTTGGAATCACCCTCAGAGTCAACGACCATAGCCCTTGCACCCTAAATCACTATCTCGAACCTGAAAGTACTATCCCCGTTAACTAATCTTAGAATCACCCTCAGAGTTTATAACGATGAACAGTTCTTACACCTCGAGTCTTCACTAGAACTCCACTTGGATTCATGACTTAACGTTTAATTTGGATCGATGTGGTTTTCAGATATCCAAATATGGAAACCCGATCCCGGTCTCACCGAAATCTAAACGCCATTTAATTGTCCAAGTTGTCTAAGAGTTTAAACAATTAACTTATATTCAGAATAATATAACAGATTGATGAATCGCATTATCACAATAGATACAACCAATTATCTCACAAAGCAGCACATATCACTTATCGGAGATATCACACCCAAATCATCCAACATTAATCAACCAATCATCTATAAGCAGGTTTGATTAACTCTTAGTCAATTGGATTACCTTAATCCTTCTTCATTGATTTTTTACAAATTAATTTATAATCATCTCTTAATGATCTTCCTTAATTAATCTCCCTTGATTAATTATTGTTTAATTACATTCAAGTAATTAGCCTTTAATTCTTTAATTAATTCCACTAATTAATTATCCTTAACCATATACAGTAATTAACCTTTAATTACTATCATTAATTACAATAATTAATGATCCTTCATTTACTTCCATTAATTAATTAACTATAATTAATTGCATTAATCCTTAATTAATTACAATTAATTAATCATACTTTAATTAATCACTTTTATTAATCAACCCTGATCAATTTCATTAATTACATTAATTAATGATCCTTATTAATTAATTAACCCTTTAATTAATTAAATAACTAATTCATAATTAACCATCTCATTATTTAGTCTTAATTAATCATAAATAGTAATTAACAACTTGTAATTACTTATCTTAATTAATTAACTTCTAAATTAATTATATTAAACCTTTGATTAATTATACTAATTAATTAACCTTTAATTTCTTCATTAAGTCATTATTAATTAATTAAATTAATTAATAATCCTTAATTAATTACTTTATTAATTAATTACATTTTAATTAATTACATTTAGTAATAAATCTTAAATTAATCACATTAATTAATTAATTAATCACATTAATTAATTAATCAAATTAACTAAGTAATTAACCCTTAGTTACTTCCATTAAGTAATTATCCTCTAATTACTTTCATTAGTTAATTATTCTCTTAATTAATTACCGTAACAAGTAATTAATCCCATCATTAATTAACCTCAATTCTTTAATTAATTAATTACTCTTTAATTAATTATCTTCAAATTAATTATATTAATTAATCTTTTAACTAATAACATCAAGTGATTAACCCTTAATCACTTCGCTCAATTACTTCCATAAGTAATTTACTCTTTTTAATTACTTTAAGTAATTATCCATTAATTACTTCATTAAGTAATTTTACTCAATTAATTATAAAGTGATTATCTTAAATTAATTAGGCTAATTAATAAATCTAAAATTAATTACATTAATCAATTAACTAATTAATCATTACTTAATTTCTTAATTAATTCATTAACTATCCACTAATTACTTTATTAAGTAATTATTCTTAATTACAAATAGTAATTAAGCTTAAATTTGTTTTATTAATTAATTATTCTTAATTAATCTCTACTTAACTAATTAGGAATAAACTTGCATTTATATTAAATATTTACTCAAATCATTTACCTCATTAAAACCAATTTAAAGATCAATTTGAAATATGATTTTACTTTTAAAATAAAACAATTCAAACACTTAATTTTAATATACTCCAAATCTTTGAAAACCCTATTCAATCATATTTAATTGAATTAAACAAATATTAATCTTTGAAAACTCAATTATCATATTCTTTAATCTTATTTATTTAAAACATAAATTTGAAAACTTAGTTTTTAAAACATTATTTAAAATTGAAAACACTTCCTTTAAATTAGAATTCAAAATTTAATTAAGTTAATTACTTTCAAAAGCAATTATCTTAAAACTTTTAAATTTGAAAATAAATTCAATTAACACTTTTTGATAGTTTGATCAATATTTACTTTAAAGAACAAGTTTTAACTTTGAAAATTTATTTCCTTTTGTAAAAACTTAACCTTTGGTTGGCATATGAAAATCGTCTCGGGTCAAACCCGAGTCGAACACTATAAAAAACATGAGTTAGCCTCGGGTCAAACACTAACACAATAGCTTCGAGACTAACCCTACACTAACATGCACCAAAACCCGAGCAACTCCTTCTGCCCAAAACAAAGCCTTCACATGTCCCAAACCGTACACGGTGCACGTGCACCGGCCACTCTGGCCAACGACGAACGGCGCGACGATCCCTTACAACCCCACAAACCCATGCAAACACGAATATGAACCCAGATCGCACTAAAATCCAACGCAACAAAATCGAGCTAAAACTCGACACTGCTGACTCCACCATGGCCAGATATCATCACCATTCTGATGCCTCATACCTCGAGATCGCCGACCATCATCACCGAAGCTTCATCATACCCTCCAGCTTGTATTCCCACCAACGTGAACCACTCCAATCCCCAATGGCCATCACCATTGCTCTGCGAACCACCTTGCTCATAAACGTCTACCGAACCCTAATACCCCTAATTCCGACCACCTCGTCGCATGGTAAATCAAGCGACAATTTTTCCACCGATCCCCGATCCACCCTCCTCCTCCAGACCAAAGCCCGTGGCCAAACACCACTTCGTTCGTCGGAATTTGGCGAAAGTACCAATTCCGTTCAATTCAAAATTTCCAACCAACTATCGAATTAAAAATCATGAAATTAATGTTAAAATTCATGATTTCCCATCACAAATTCATTCATGCAATCCAAACTTAAAATTGAGTTTATTGATTTTTGACTCAAATGTATATATTACTGTTATTTTCAAAAAATCGAGATCAATATTAATTATAAATTACTGGGATATTTTCGATAATGGTATTACACCAATTCAATCATATTTCATTTGCTAATCAAGACAATGTTGATATTTTGAATTAATTGAGTGATTCAAACCTGTAAACAATAGAGCATACTTATACATATAAATACAGTCACCATACATGCATATCATCTTTATATACATACATGCAATCATCTTCACAACACATTTGCAAATAAACTACTGTATAAATCATCACAAATATCTATGTTTAATAATAGGTTCCGGCCTTGTCTTCAACCTTACGCTAACCAAACAATTTAATAGGAAATCAAGTGAAATTACGATAGTGTCTAGGGTTTTCAAGTAAATAAGAAATAGCCGAAATTGTTACATGATTAAATTCCAGTACTAGCCACAAAAGTGGGTAATAAAAATCAAAACCGTAGGGTCTCGTAGGAAGAATGGGTTTCCATCAATGGTAGGGCTACTGGGGTACTGCCCGTCACAGTACGTGGCCTAAATCACCGTACCGAGGATTACTCCCAATCCCCTGCAACACAAGGCCGGAACCCTCCCGTACTGGACTGTCCCGAACAAGACCACCCCGTGGTTGGCGCGACCAACCACACACTAAGCCGAAATAGAAAGGGACCTCTAGACAGGGGTAAATCTCGTCCTACTTGGGCATGACCTACCTAACTTTGCTGCACCTCCCCTATTTTAGCCATTCCCGGTTAATGAGGCTTGAGGTTGCGATTACGTTTATAAGACACATCTATATTAGAATGCTCATCGCCCACCTGACGATGTTCTGAAAGCATTCAATCCATACAAGTTCGTTCCGGGTTTGAATGAAACCGAAGGCACTATCTCGTTGCACTCATTTTGGAATCACCCTCAGAGTCAACGGCCATAGCCCTTGCACCCTAAATCACTATCTCGAACCTGAAAGTACTATCCCCGTTAACTCATCTTAGAATCACCCTCAGAGTTTATAAGGATGAACAGTTCTTACACCTCAAGTCTTCACTAGAACTCCACTTGGATTCATCACTTAACGTTTAATTTGGATCGATGTGATTTTCAGATATCCAAATATGGAAACCCGATCCCGGTCTCACCGAAATCTAAACGCCATTTTAATGTCCAAGTTGTTTAAGAGTTTAAACAATTAACTTATATTCAGAATAATATAACAGATTGATGAATCGCATTATCACAATAGATACAACCAATTATCTCACAAAGCAGCACATATCACTTATCGGAGATATCACACCCAAATCATCCAACATCAATCATCCAATATCAACCAATCATCTATAAGCAGGTTTGATTAACTCTTAATCAATTGGATTACCTTAATCCTTCTTCATTGATTATTTACAAATTAATTTATTAATCATCTCTTAATGATCTTCCTTAATTAATCTCCCTTGATTAATTATTGTTTAATTACATTCAAGTAATTAGCCTTTAATTCTTTAATTAATTCCACAAATTAATTATCCTTAACCATATACAGTAATTAACCTTTAATTACTATAATTAATTACAATAATTAATGATCCTTCATTTACTTCCATTAATTAATTAACTATAATTAATTGCATTAATCCTTAATTAATTATAATTAATTAATCATACTTTAATTAATCACTTTTATTAATCAACCCTGATTAATTTCATTAATTACATTAATTAATGATCCTTATTAATTAATTAACCCTTTAATTAATTAAATAACTAATTCATAATTAACCATCTCATTAATTAGTCTTAATTAATCATAAATAGTAATTAACAACTTTAATTACTTATCTTAATTAATTAACTTCTAAATTAATTATATTAAACCTTTGATTAATTATGCTAATTAATTAACCTTTAATTTCTTCATTAAGTCATTATTAATTAATTAAATTAATTAATAATCCTTAATTAATTACTTTATTAATTAATTACATTTTAATTAATTACATTTAGTAATAAATCTTAAATTAATCACATTCATTAATTAATTAATCACAATAATTAATTAATCAAATTAACTAAGTAATTAACCCTTAGTTACTTCCATTAAGTAATTATCCTCTAATTACTTTCATTAGTTAATTATTCTCTTAATTAATTACCGTAACAAGTAATTAATCCCATCATTAATTAACCTTAATTCTTTAATTAATTAATTAATCTTTAATTAATTATCTTCAAATTAATTATATTAATTAATCTTTTAACTAATAACATCAAGTGATTAACCCTTAATCACTTCACTCGATTACTTCCATAAGTAATTTACTCTTTTTAATTACTTTAAGTAATTATCCATTAATTACTTCATTAAGTAATTTTACTCAATTAATTATAAAGTGATTATCTTAAATTAATTAGGCTAATTAATAAATCTAAAATTAATTACATTAATCAATTAACTAATTAATCATTACTTAATTTCTTAGTTAATTCATTAACTATCCACTAATTACTTTATTAAGTAATTATTCTTAATTACAAATAGTAATTAAGCTTAAATTTGTTTTATTAATTAATTATTCTTAATTAATCTCTACTTAACTAATTAGGAATAAACTTGCATTTATATTAAATATTTACTCAAATCATTTACCTCATTAAAACCAATTTAAAGATCAATTTGAAATATGATTTTACTTTTAAAATAAAACAATTCAAACACTTAATTTTAATATACTCCAAATCTTTGAAAACCCTATTCAATCATATTTAATTGAATTAAACAAATATTAATCCTTGAAAACTCAATTATCATATTCTTTAATCTTATTTATTTAAAATATAAATTTGGAAACTTAGTTTTTAAAACATTATTTAAAATTGAAAACACTTCCTTTAAATTAGAATTCAAAATTTAATTAAGTTAATTACTTTCAAAAGCAATTATCTTAAAACTTTTAAGTTTGAAAATAAATTCAATTAATACTTTTTGATAGTTTGATTAATATTTACTTCAAAGAACAAGTTTTAACTTTGAAAATTTATTTCCTTTTGTAAAAACTTAAGCTTTGATTAGCATATGAAAATCGTCTCGGGTCAAACCCGAATCGAACACAATAAAAACACGAGTTTGCCTCTGGTCAAACACCAACACAAATGCTTCGAGACTAACCCTACACTAGCACGCACCAAAATCCGAGCAACTCCTTCTTCCCAAAACAGAACCTTCACCTGTCCCAAACCGTGCACGGTGCACGTGCACCGGCCACTCTGGCCAACGACGAACGGCGCGACGATCGCTAACAACCCCGTGAACCCATGCGAACACGAATACAAACCAGATCACATTAAAATCCAACGCAACAAAATCGAGCTAAAACTCGACACTACTCACTCCACCATGGCCAGATATCGTCACCATTTCGACGCCTCACACTTCAAGATCGCTGACCATCATTACCGAAGCTTCATCATACCCTCCAGCTCGTATTCCCACTAACCCGAACCACTCCGATCCCCAATGGCCATCACCATTGCTCTACGAACCACCTTGCTCATAAACGTCTACTGAACCCTAATAGCCCTAATTCTGACCACCACGTCGCATGATAAATCAAGCAACTATTTTTCCGCTGATCCCCGATCCACCCTCCTCTCCAGACCAAAGCCCATGGCCAAACACCACTTCGTTCGCCGGAATTCGGCGAAGGTACCAATTCCGTTCAATTCAAAATTTCCAACCAACTATTGAATTAAAAATCATGAAATTAGTGTTAAAATTCGTGATTTCCCATCATGAATTCATTCATGCAATCCAAACTTAAAATTGAGTTTATTGATTTTTGACTCAAATGTATATATTACTGTTATTTTCAAAAATTCGAGATAAATATTAATTATAAATTACTGGGATATTTTTTATAATGGTATTACACCAATTCAATCATCTTTCATCTGCCAATCAAGACTATGTTGATATTTCGAATTAATTGAGTGATTCAAACCTGTAAACAACAGAGCATACTTATACATATAAATACAGCCACCATACATGCATATCATCTTTATATACATACATGCAATCATCTTCACAACATATTTGCAACTAAACTACTGTATAAATCATCACAAATATCTATGTTTAATAACAGGTTCAAATCCTTTGCTCACCTTTTTGAAAAGGGAGAGTGCAGGTTCTAAATTTTTTTCTGGAAAGTGCTTTGATTTTCTTGTTGTTGAAATCCTTTGCATGCCCATAAAACTGTGATTTAAGATGCTGAAACTGATGTTAATCTTCCTTTGATTTCTTCTTTTGATTTCTTTTGCTTTTCAGTTTTCAGGTTGAAAAAGAATACAAGCTATGTTTGATTTTTTTTTGAAAATGAATTTCAGGTTGAAGAATGTTATAGGTTTTTGTTTTGATTTCTTACGGAAGTGGATTTACAGATTTGTTTTGAATAAGTTTTACAGCTTGAGGTTTTCCTATTTTAGAATGAAGATAGAAAAGAAAGTAGAAGAGAAGGAAAGCATGTTTATTTATATAAGCTGAATTTTTTTTATATAAAAACAAAAGAAAATTAAAGTTAAAATGACACTTATTAAAAACTTTTAACACTTGTCTTTTGCAATAGTTTATTTACTAACACATGTCACTAATACCTCTTAATGCATTAACATTTGTTATTTAAGAAATTTTATTATTTATTTACTAAATGCTAATAAAGTCTTTTATACTTATTTTAAATGTTAAATGAAAGATTTTAAATTTTAAGCAAAATATACAAGTGTGAAATTTTGTAAACATTTGTTTATAAATAGCTTTTATTTTAAAATCAAATAAATGTATTATATGTTTTCCTTTAAATTGTGAAATATGAATTTGTATTTATATTTATATAAATGTGAATCTAGTAATCTATTTATTTATTACTTATGTTTACAAACTATTCTAATTCAAGAGATATTGAAAAAAAATTATTTATAACTTCATATATATATATATATAACCATTTTAAATTTAAGCACTTTTAAAAGAAAACAAAATAAAACTTTGATTAAATCTTATTTAAATTATCATACTTTAAAAATAAATAATTATCTTATATTTTGAAAATATATAACTAATCTTAAATGAACTTTTGTAAAATATTGAATTTAAAGCAAAGCTTCAAATCACAATATATACTATAATTTGAAAACATATTTCTCTTATTAAATTTTAACCAAAGCTTCCTATTATAATGTATATACATATATACATATACATATACATATATATATATATATATATTATCGATAGATTATATTAAATTTCAAAACAACTTCAAATTAAAATGTATACATACATATATATTACAATTTGAAAATACATCTTTTATTTAAAAGAAAAGAATTTCTATTCACAATATATATACCAAAAATATATATATTATAAATAGAATATAATTTTATTAGCTTTGAAAGATAATTCTTATCCATTTTAAATTGTTAAAAAGATATTGATCAATTTTGCCAGATTAGATATTTATTAACCTTTTAAAAGATTAATTTTACCAATTTAAACTAAAATTATAAAGGAAAATTATCAAATCAATTTAATTATTAATACCGATTATTAAATTGATATTGCCTAAAATTCCGGATCGTCATAACCCACCTCGAGCCACACCTCCAAATAAAAAAAATCAAAAGTGGCCATCGAATCAATCCAAAAGTCAGAGTATAATATCGAAGGGTGTGTCCGATCAAAGGTGCTACCTCATTAGCCCGCCAATCGCTCCTATTTTAGCCACCTTATGCCAACTCATGGGAGTCGGGTCCATGTATTTACCTCAAAAGAAACGCCGCCAATATCCTACTTCATTCTGGAATCTCCACCGCGTAGACGGTTGTTAAAGTGGCTTTCAGAGTTGGCGGAGAGTATGACAACTTCCGATCTCGGTCTCTTTAACAACCAAACATTATTATAACACCGCGGTCATTTCAAAATAATTTATACTTTAAAACCAGAATATAATATCCATTTCGAAACCATACTAATACGATATCATTTCCATTTCAAAACCAAACCAATATGATATCATTTTTTCTTATAATTATAGTATTTTAAAGTTATAAAATTTCAAAACCACAAACTTAAAAATATAACACTTCCAAAACGTAATACTTTGAAATTAATAACTTTGAAACATAACTTCCCCCCTTAAATGGATTAAATATTAAAATATTTTATAAAACAAACTAGCTTCTTAAATTTCACAAATCTTTTCCAAAACAACCCAAATTTCTAAATTTTAAATTTAATATATTTCTAAGCTTAAATATACAATATTTCAAAACCAAATTTTATAATTCATATATATACCAAATTCACTTTTACTATTATTTAGTTTGAAATATTTATTTACTAAATCCAATATCCTTTAAATGAAACTTCAAATTTCAATAGCTGAATATTCCTCAATTTATTCACTTAAATCACCTTAAACCCGAATTATGTTATAAAACCATATTCCTTTAAAATCTCAATTTCAATAAATTCCAAATGGATTCTTATTATATATAATTCTTAATTAAATAAATCTCAAATCAGTTTCAAAACTATCTTCTCAACCTTAATTTATATAAACCAATATAAACTGTATATTAAAATATAATTTAAGTAAATACTTATCCATATTATATTTTAATAAAATCAACCTTTTTATTGAACTTATTTTATTCTTTAAAAAAATTTGTACATAGCTTAAAACGAAGAATTTAACTATATATAAAATAACATTTACAAATATCCAAATCAATATCTCATAAAATTATATATTTCTTTACAAAACCATAGAAATCATTTCAAAACATTTTAATATATATGTCACGATGTCTGTATATAATTTTCTACCCTATGGTCAAGTGATACAGATATTTATCATTTTAATCCGCAATTAAAAATAAAAATTACGGTTATATTATTTCAAACCGTAATCCCGAATGAAATAAAAATAATTTCTTAACGAACTGGCAGATTATAATGATATAAATTAAACATCCATTCATCCATCATCCAAATCACAGATCCATCACAATCATCATCCAAAACAATCAATCAACATCAATATATAAACGATAATATATAACAGGTATTTAACATGCAGTTATATTCAATAACAGATTAAATAACGATTAAATTTTAAATAAATGCAGTTAACTGAGATGTTGATTAAAAACGTACGAAACAGTCAAAATTAAATTCAAAATCAAAACATAAATTATATTTAACAAACATAAGAAATTTTAGAAGTTGTGAGTGGGTTAAAACACTCACCTTTTGAATTTATATTGAATTTAAATCCAATTTAAACCAAAAATTTAAATAGTCTTCGAATTCGTCCAAACCAACGCCATAATGTATGGAATTCAAATAAGATCCTAACAAAAAAAAATCGTGCGTAAATCGGATATCATATGCGAAAGTTATTAACATTAGAACACAGTACGATTTAAAAAAAAAGATAATAATAAGCGCGTACAGGTCACCTTCCTCACCAAGCATACCTTAGCGTAACCAGAAGCACACGCTACAGGAATGAACGCACGTGCACAAAAAATTGACCCGCCGTGCACGGCCACGCTTCCACGCCGTCGTCACCCCTAGCAGCCACCTAGGCACATAATCGCGACCCTCCCCACGACCATCACGACAACCACCCCGCCACCGAACGTACATAGCCGTCACCCCCTATCATGAGCCCTAATCCAAATTTCTATGCCGATCCAACCGTCAAAATGAAGAACTACCTATCCCGATGCACTCCCCTCGAGAATCTCTGTGACGCCCCACCTCTATACCCACGCTAGCCAATAACACTACGGTGTAGTGCTGTCAACTAGCGCGGAGAATAAGGTTGTTGAGGAGCGACCATCCATGTAATTTCTTATCACACGGTGGCTATAAAATAATCTTCGGAAACAAATATAGAAGTAAGCATAACATGCGAATCAATCACAGATATCCATATCACAAAGGCGGAAAGAGATATGAATATATATCACATAAAAGTGTACATCAGAGTAGTGGTCTAAGAAGATCCACGATAATACAAAAGAATAGCAACGCGTGCTATACAAAAGAATACAACTATGAGTCTATATCTCAAGTGTAAACAACAAAAGCTGCTAATCTAAACAAGTAGCCAAAAGTCTGAGTAGTGAATCACTGGGGGAGGAGTCAAGCAGTAGCACCTGTAACATCTCGGTCTGACCCGAGTATTATTTATAAGAAAATAATAAACGGATCAGTCTAGCTATAAATATCAGATGACATGATATAAAATAAAAGATATGGCATAAACATAAAATATCCATACTGACATACTACTATAAGTATGCAAATAATGGTCAACAGGAGATCAACCGATAAGAGATAAATCAATATCACAAGAATCTTCTCAAAGATCCAAAGAGGGCATCATACCCTAAACTTGTACTCATGACAAGTCAAAGAGATAAATTCGAGAAATCAACACAAGAAATCCAGAAATCATAAAAAGGGAAAGAGGCCTATCACATGACGGTCCGAAGACCAAGGGGAGCTACCCTGCATGTGTGAATGGAATCACACAGATTGAGGTCAAGACTAACCAAAAAGCAGAAAGGTATGTGTGAATGGAATCACACAAGTGGTGTCTAGTCTAACCTTGCAATGAAAGAGACATCGCGCAATTGCTAGTCTAATTCATAAAGCGATCATCAAGATCAACGAGAAGTGTCAATTACACTAAGCTAGTAAATATAGAAGTTTAGCTTCATGTCCCATAACCACTTGCTTAACTTAAATATTTACGAACAAACTGTAAATCTTCACTAATAAAATTGTCACAAGAGGTTCAATCGAACAAGTCCAAGAATTAACCGATGAAGTGAACGCAAGCGTTTCATACCACTTGTTTTACTAAGTCGTTTAATTAGATTTCTCATCCGAGTGAGGTAAAGGCTTGTATATACTAATAGATTGGAAAACGGTTTAAGAAAAGAGCTTTGTTATTAAAAATAGAGTTGAAATCATTTTGTTAAAAGAGTTTTGATATTTACTACTAGTTTTGAAACCTTTATATTTTAAAGTGACAAATCACAGAAGCGATTGTAGAAACAATCAATCACAAAGGTCACATTCGAAGATGTGATAAAAATCCAAGGAAATCAGCTCAGCAAGTTCTGTTGAATATTTTTCAGATAGGATCCCCTACGGAGGGGGGGTCCAGGGGGGGTGGCAACCCCCCAAGGTGGGGGTGCGGGGGCAACGCCACCGCTTACGGGGTTCGACCTGCCCGGTCAGGTCGCGGGGGTCCAGGGGGCAGCGCCCCGTTCAAAACGGTACGACCTAGTGAAGACAAAATGTGGTCTAACGACCTAACGACTCAAGGGTCTAACGACCTAAAAGTATTCGCGACTTAACGGGTTATAGGCCTAACTCGTGAGCGACCTACGAGATAGGCAAGTGGAACGACCTAAAGATGAATGGGTCGAACGACCTAACGTGAGCACAGGTAAAGCGACCTATCGGTCCAACGACCTAAGGGGAAAAGGCAACCTAGGTCTAACGACCTAACTGCTCGCGACCTAAGGGTCTAAAGGCCACGCGACCTAGAGGGAAAACAAGGTTAAGCGACCTAAGTGGGTTTGCGACCTAACGATATAAACGGTTGAGCGACCCAACGGTGCAACGACCTAAGGCCAAACGACTTAAGGGTTCCAGTGGAGAGCGACCTAAAGGAGACGCGACCTAAAAGAGGCGCGACCTAAGGGAGACGCGACCTAAATTAGGCGCGACCTAAAGGAGACGCGACCTAAAAGAGACGCGACCTAAAAGAGGCGCGACCTAAACATATAAAGGTCATGCGACCTAGCGACCTAAGGTCATACGACCTAGCGACCTAAGGTCCATACGACCTACGACCTAAGGTCATACGACCTAACTCCGAAGACGTTAGAAATGGCCAGAACGACCTACGACCTAAGGTCCATACGACCTACGACCTAAGGTCATACGACCTAACTCCGAAGACGTTAGAAATGGCCAGAACGACCTACGACCTAAGGTCCATACGACCTACAACCTAATGAGATAACTCCGAGCGACCTAAAGGTATAGGCCATTTTAAGGTCGGAAACGACCTAACTCCAGTGCGACTTTTCACACAGAACGACCTAACAAAGGCAGAACGACCTAGGGGCAGTTTTTCACCAAAAACACTAAAAAGTGGAGTTTTTCGCCAATCCAATCCAAACCAAATGCAAATGTGCGTGCAAACATGATAGGGAATCATTCCCAACAGTCCAAGATAGATATAAACTAGATTTGTGAGATAAAAATCTCACCTTTGCACTAAAGTTCATGAAGATGAAGCTTGAAAGCAAGGAGAAGCAATCCAAAGCTTGAATCCAATATCTTCTACTTGAATTTGGAGTTGAATGTTGGATTTGCAATTGAATTTGTGCTTGGAGTTTTAATTTCCCATTCTTTTCACCATTAATGCCCAAGCTTGAGTTAGTTAGGAAATTTATGAAGAGTGAGGAGAAGGGGGTTGGAACTTGGGCTTAATAGGCTAAACTAACCCAAAGTCCAAAGCGGGAAAAGTTAGTGAAATTTCACTAACTCCAAACCTATCGATGTTTATACTTAAAAAAATTGTAAACGACATTTCAAACTCAATGGAAGTGGTCTCGAGTCCTAATTTGACCGTTTGCAAAAAGTAGCTTTTCGGACCAAAATCCGATTAACGAGTTAATATTTAAATAAAATATTTAAATACAAACTCGATAAATATGCGGGTTGTTACAATCTCTTCGACCTAATGACCTTGATTCGTCGATCGGGCACAGATGATTTCGACGCAATGGATGGCCGAAAATAGATCATCAAATTCCAGCCGCTTCGTGACCCAGATCAGAAAACGAATGCCATTTTTGACTTGCGCTCTTCAAGAGCTTTCCGACGATATAAAATATGATATGGTTTGAAGAGTTTGAAATTTTGGCTTTGGATTTGATTTGGAATTGGAATTGGGAATTTTTATTTTGTCTGACATTGAGGAGAACATCTGAATTGTACATATAGACAAATGAGAAATAGAAAGGCTAGGGTTTATAACAGGGTATTTATAGGTAGGGTTGAAATAGAATAGATGGACACGATTGAATATACGCATTGAACGATGAAATGGCCCGAAAAGCCCGTTCTGACTCCAGAACAAAATTAGGTCAACCCATATATCAAAATAGATGTTTTAAAATATTTTAAATGAAATGGAATAGGTTTCATGTCCAAATTCCATAGTACGAAGAAGTTATGCAAAAATCAAGTTATTTCAAATTGATTTCAATTGTTTTTAATTTCATTGATTTCAAGGCGTTTCAAGCCCATACGATCAAACGACAAGCCCGATCGCTACGAAACATGAAATCCTACAATAATTCATCGTTACGGATCCGATGGAATTAGTTTCATCAAAATTCGAGTTAGTGGCCAAAATAGCTATTTTTACATTAATTAAATAAATTAATATAATAATAGCTAAATCAAATTTTCAGTTTCAATCCTATAATCGACAATTCTTATCATTTTTAATTTCTTAAATATTTACACAAATTTAAACAAATTTAACTGTCGATTTAAAATTGATTAATTCCTCAATTTCATTAAAATCAAAAATTATAAATTTAATTTCTAATAATTCTATTTAATTTACTTTTCATTCTATTATTCAATTTATTATTATCAAACAGATGAAATTAACATTGGATTCAAAATCCATTACATCAATATCCTCACATTTTATCTAAATTCCCATTTATGTAATATTTAAATATTTAATTTCATTGAATTGCAATTAATTCTATTATCATAAATTAAATTCCAATATATTGATAAAACATTATTTCCATTCCTTTTATTCAACCAATTGTCATATTATAAAATTTTTTTGACATTATCTCCAATTATTTCCTTAATTTATACTAACATTACTTTTACTTTAGATTTATTGCAATTTATTACCAGTTTTAATTTCACATGCTAAATAAATGGTTAACTTACAATACTTGTTACCATTTATGTTTATTCTCACCTATAAGATATTAATAACAAACAAATGTTGCAATTGATTTAGATCTAATTTAATAAATTAAATGAATGGGTAACAATTACTGATTATCATTATAGCCAAATTTACTCACCTTTATACTTTAATTATGAACTCACAATTATTATATTTACTTATCTAGCATCGATTCAATCAAATTGTCATTTATTACATATTATTTCATTAATTAATATAACTTTTCAATTTATTTCCCTATTCACTAACTTAAATCAATTATAACCTTATAATTGTTTCAATTAATATGTATTGCACTAAATTAGTTATTATTCAACTTGCATAAACCTTATTACGTTAATTTACATTCAGTTACTATTAATCAATATATTATTCCATTGGTTGATTCTATACTCTTACTCTTATTTATACTTTTATAAGTTCTCATTTCCAAACAATATTATAATTACTAGCAGGATATTGATTTTATTCAATTACTATTTATTATTATTAATTCATTAATTAATTCACTATTTTCATTGTTTTCTTATATTCAATTTATTACCAAATATTCCTATTTACAATCAATTATAACCCTGTAGTTGTTTCAATCAATTAAGGTTGCACTGAATTAATAATTTATTTATTAACTTGGATTAACATTCTTACATTTCATTCCCGTTATTAATCCATTATTACCAAATAGATAAAATTAACATTATTGCCTTAAATTGAAATTTGATTACCAATTTCATTTAACACTCTAAATAAATAAATAACATATATTAGTGTCACCTATTCACTTTTCTTACATTTAAAAGTTTATTACTTACCATTGTCACTGTATTATTTCATTAATTCAATAATTTACACTCGTTTTAGTCATATTCCCATTATAACTAAGTCATAAAATTTAAATTATTTTATTTTATCTAATTGGAATTTCATTCAAATTCATTAATTATTAACTTTAATTAACCCTTTTATGTTTCCTCTTCGTTATTTTTATTAATATATCACAACTTTTATTAATAATTCATAATTTCTTTATTTTCATCAATATTAAGTTCCAAAAATATTATTAAATTAACAATAAAATTTACAGTCATTGCACAAACAGTCATAAACAAATTTCTAATCACATCAAAAATTTATTTAACACACATAAGAAATTTTAGAAGTTGTGAGTGGGTTAAAACACTCACCTTTTGAATCTAAATTGAATTTAAATCCAATTTAAACCCAAAATTCAAACAGTCTCAGAATCCATCAAAACTAGTGCCAAAATGATTGGAATTTCGATACGATCTGAACAAAAGAAACCGCGCGTAAATCGGACATCGTATGTAAAAGTAGTGCTAGTTAGAACAAGTTGAAATTGAAACTAGAGAGGAAAAAATCAAAAAAACAAAAACAAAAAGAATATACCAAGCAACATGTCAGCACCTTCATCTTCTAACCCTAGCCTCTCATTCCAGTACGCACGAAAGCCGCCATCGCGCTCGAGCAAACCACCGTTGCCAGGAACTCCACCCTCTCGATCCAACATGGTCCCTAGCTCCGCCATGCTACGCCGCCCCACTGGTGGCTACCACGACTGCCGCGACGTGGCCAAACGCCTCCAGGCTGACGCGATTTTCTGGCCACAAAGCCGCCAATGGTCGATTCGTTGCACTCCATCTCCGACGAGTCGTATGGGTCGAATCAGCACAACCTCATCTTCCCCGCGCCATTCCCCGATCGCCATATCGTCGAAGATCTACCGTCGAATCCAGACCCATACATACGAATGACCAAGATGAAAACAATGATTTCTAGCCATATCGAAACCCAAATCGAAAAACGAATCATATATTTGACTTGCGCTCATCGAGGGCTTCAAATCCATATATAATTCGATATATATTGTAACAACCCGCATATTTATCGATTATATATTTAAATATTTTATTTAAATATTTCACCATTCGTCGGATTTTAGTCCGAAAACCTACTTTTTGCATACGGTCGAATTAGGACTCGAGACCACCTCCATTGAGTTCAAAATACCGTTTGCGACCTTTTTGAGTATAAGCTTCGATATATTTGGAGAAAGTTGATTTTTGCCACTTTTTACTTAGGGCTTTGGTTTGGGCCGAGCCCATTAACCCCACTTAACTCAGTTCCAACCCTATCCTCTTCATTCACTTCTCTTCTATTTTCCTAATACTCAAGCTTTTATTTTAATGGAGGGTGGAAGAGGAAATTAAAACTCCAAGCCCTAACTTCCTTTGCAAATCCAAGCTTTAGCTCCAAACTCAAGAGGAACCCATTGGTAAGCTTCTCTTCTTCTTCTCCAACTCTTTCTCCATTCAATTTCAGAAATTTCCTAAACCTAACTTAGGGAATGTTCTTCTTTTAAGCTTAGGTTCAAGCTTCTAGAGTTGGTTTTGAAGTGTGGTTGGTCTTCCATTGATTCAAGCTTCTCATTCATTTGATTTGGGTTCAAAGGTGAGATTTTTATCTCACATCTATGTTTATATCCATCTTTGTGGTTAGGTATGAATTCGTAGAATTGTGCATATTCATTTGCTTTTGATTTGGATCGAATGGGTGAATATTCCAATTTTTGTGAAAATCCTTTTATGGATGTTTGATTACGATATTTGGGGTGTATCGAAGATCCTATAAGGCCGGGCTGTCATTTGACGTAAATCCTTAGTCGTCGTTGCTCGCTCGATCACTCCCGACATCATTTAGGCCATATGGCCTAGGCAAATTGTTGCCCTTACCAGGTTTTCAGAACTCTGGAGACCAATGCCAGACGTTTGATTTTGCAACCTGGAGAAAAATAAAATACGGCGGAAGAATAAATAAGGCAGTGGCTAATTTCAGACATCTGAATTATTGTCTCAGACGTCTGGAATAAGGTTAGACGTCTGATTTGTGTTTTCAGACGTCTGGTTGGTTTTCTGGAATATTTCCAAAAACCAAAACCAGACGTCTGGACTTTCCTCCAGACGTCTAAATGTTTTTCAAACGTCTGATTTTAGGTTTCAGACGTCTGGATGGTTTTCTGGGAAATTTCCAGAAACCAAATCCA
Source organism: Allium cepa (assembly GCA_030765085.1). Lineage (NCBI taxonomy): Eukaryota > Viridiplantae > Streptophyta > Magnoliopsida > Asparagales > Amaryllidaceae > Allium > Allium cepa. The sequence continues at coordinate 1,016,138,339 of CM060935.1, forward strand.
GACGTCTGGAAATCCCTAGTTTTGCCTATTTGCCAACTTTTGAGTATATTTCCAACTTTAATCGATTCGTGTTGATTCCCTTTTTGTTGTTATCATTTGTTATTGACTTTGATGACATTTTCTTCGTGATTTTTGGGAATATCCATTTCTATGGATTTGGTATCGATTTCTTTGGATTTTATTCACGTCTTCGAATGTGAGTTTTAGTGATTGATTGTTCTACAATCATTTTTGTGATTTGTCACTTTAAAAATATAAAGCTTTCAATACTAGTAGTAAATATCAAAACTCTTTCAACAAAACGATTTCAACTCTATTTTCAATAACAAAGCTCGTTTCTTAAACCGTTTTCCAATCTATTAGTATATACAAACCTTTACCTCACTCGTATGAGAAATCTAATTAAACGGCTTAGTAAAACAAGTGGTATGAAACGCTTGCGTTTACTTGTTCGGTTAATTCTTGGACTTGTTCGATTGAATCTCTTGTGACAATTTTCTAGTGGAAACTTACAATTTGTTCGTAAATATTTAAGTTAAGCTAGTGGTTATGGGACATGATGCTAAACTCATATATTTACTAGCTTAGTGTAATTGACACTTCTTGGTGATCATGACGATCATCTTTGTGATTTAGACTAGCAATGTGCGATGTCTCTTTGTCTGCGAGGGAGACTAAACCCCGTTTTGTGGAGTTTCGACTCAATTTGGTGGGGTAGCAACCCATGGTCTTCGGGCCGTTTGTGGAGCTTCGGCTCAATTTGTGATGGTTAGCAACCATGGAATTAGCATTCCGTTTGTGATACACGTGTTGGTGGGCTTTATGCTCCCGTTTGTGATAGGCCTCCCCCCTTTTGTGATTTCTGGATTTCTTGAGATGATTTCTAGGATTTGTGTTTCACCAATTTTTTTGATTTCCATTGATAAGTTTTATCAATATTTGTGCATTGGTGAATTTGTGTGTCATTGACTTTTGTGATTGACATTGATATTATTGTCAATATTTGTGCATTGGTGAATTTGTGTGTCATTGACTTTTGTGATTGACGTTGATATTATCGTCAATATTTGTGGTTTGGTGAACGAAATAAGGAGTATGACATTTCTTTGATTCTTGTGTAGATTTGGTGATATTAATTAATCTCTTGTTGGTTTTCAATTACTTATTAATCACAGCTTGGCATTGTGATTATTATACGTTTATTTCATATCTCCTATTCTATATCATTTCTTCTGATATTTATAGCTAGACTGATCCGTTTATTATTTTCTTCTTAAATAATACTCGGGTCAGACCGAGATGTTACAGGTGCTTCTGCTTGACTTCTCATCCTGGATCATTACTCTGACTTTTGGCAAACTACTTAGATTACTAGTTTATTTTGTTGTATACACTTGAGATATAGACTCATAGTCGTATTCCTTTGTATAGCACGTGTTGCTATTCTTTTGTATTATCGTGGATCTTTTGACCACTACTCTGATATACACTTTTATGTGTAATATTCATATCCATTTCCGCCTTTGTGATATGAATTGTCTGTGACTGATTTATGTTATGTTTATTTCTATATTTGTTTCCGAAGATATTATAGCCACTGTGTAGTAGTTTTGAGTTTGTGTCGGCATGTCGGATTTTTATTTGAAAAGAATTGCATGTTATACTATCTGACATATCGATGCTCGCACAAAGCAATTACATGGATGGTCGCTCCTCAACAGCCTTATTCTCCGTGCTAGTTGACAGCATTCACAGTAGTGTTCTTGGCTAGCGTGGGTATAAAGGTGGGGCGTCACATATATTGAGGAATTTGAAGTAGAAATTTTTGATTTGCAATTGATTGTGAAATTTAGAGTTTGACTGCCAATGAGAAAGATGAGCAATTGGAATTTTACGTACAAAAAAAATGAACATAAGAAATAGGCTAGGGTTTATAACCTGATATATATAGGCTGAACAAAATAGAATTGAATGGGCTCAAATGGGTTTGGAAATTTGAACGATAATGACCCGAAATGACCGTTCTGACTCCGGAATGAAAATGGATCAACCCATATATCGAAATAGATGTTTTTAAATATTTTAAACGCAATGTAATAGGTTTCAAGTCCAAATTCCATCGTATGAAGAAGTTATGCTAAAATCAAGTTATTTCAAATTGATTTCAATTGATTTCAATTAAACTGATTTCTTGGCGTTTCGAGTCCATACGATCAAACGACAAGCCCGAATCGCTATGAAACTTGAAATTCTACAATAATTCACCATTACGGATCCAATGAACCTGGTTTCGTCGAAATCCTAGTCAGAGGCCAAAATGGCAATTTTCTGGTTAATTAAATAAATTAATAATTGATTAATTAAATCAAGTTTCCAATTTCCACTCTATAATTAACAAGTTTCATCATTTATAAATTTCCTAATCATTCACACTAATTTAACAAAATTTAGATGTAAATTTAGAGTTGATTAATTTATCAATTTCAGTGTTTGCCTTAATTTCATTAAATTTCGTTTGATTGCAATTAATCCATTTATTAAGTTTAAATTCCAATAAATTAATAAATCTTAATATCCATTATTTTCATTCAACCAATTATCATATTATGAATAGAATTAACATTATTTCCAATTATTTCCTTAATTTGCACTAACATAACATTGAATTGAGATTCATTGCAATTGATTACAAATTTTGATTTAATGGACTAAATAAATGATTAACTTATAATAATTATTATCATTAACTCTCAATCACATTTTTATAAGTTGATCATTTCCAAACCAATGTTATAATTTCTTTTGATTTTTCTTATATTCGATTTATAGCCTAGTATAACATTTACATTAATTCCGTTAATTGTAACTTCATTCAAATAGTTAATATTTAACTTAGATTAGCATTATTACATCTCATTTAAGTTATTATTGCATTAATGAGTCATAGAATTCTTTTTTTCCAATATTAGATAACAAACATTTAACAAAATTAACAATTAAATTATCGAAAATCTTACGGGTCATTGCACATTTGATCTGCCGAGCAAACAGAGAAATATAGATTATAAATTCATGCATGTATTGGAGTAAATAAATCACTCTACCAAGTAATCTAATGGAGATTTTAGGAATATGTATTTATTGGAAATATATATGTGAATACAACCTGCTAGTTATATTAATCTATAAGATTTTATAAGTAATATGTTTAATGAATATGCATTTATCTAATTATATATGTTAATGCATCCTTCCTAGTTAAGATTATATGCACTATTTTTATTCAAATGTTTAGGACCCATATGTTTCTTTCCATAACATATTGTGTTTAATTATTAAAATTTTCCTAAAACATGGATAAACTTTACTGCATACAAATCAGCATACAATATACAAATCAATCGTGGTAGCTATTTTAAAAGTACTAGTTAATTATATGTTAATGCTTCATTCTTTGCTAAGAAAGTAATACAGTTTATGTGTTTCAAATACGAATATGCTTACTTATTAATTGGAACATCTAATTTATTATCTTCAACTGTACATCAATACAGACCGCTCTGCCATGTACAAATCTATTATATCATCTATTTTATCTATTATAACATATGTAACAGAGAATATCAGATTCTTTTATATTCGTCATTCTTATTGATTTTTATTTCGAACCATGCTTTCTCCTTAATTTGAGCAAAAAAATTCACTCCTTTAATAATTATTTTTAATTTTAAACCTTAAATTAATTTTATTACAATATTATAACCATATACTTTTTTACCTCCAATTTCATTTATTCCATATGTACATATTCCATATTCACTTTACCTTTCCACTTTCATTTTCTTATCTATCCTATCAAAAAATAATAATTAATAAAATAAAAATCTTAATTCCTAATATTATGATCTCATAAGCTTTTTTTGCCTCTAATGTTTGCTAGACAGTTTTTTCCTTAGTTGTTCATGTTTTCAGCATTGGCACGAGTTATGTAACTATGTCTTCTCTCATTTATGATATGTATCATGGGTATGGGCATGTAACATTTTCGTATGCTATATATCGGTAAGAAGTGTAAATATTAAGGTTAACTTCATAAAAAATAATTTGTAACAATGTTTAGTCTCCAATAAATGGTCATTTGAATAGAACTGAAACTAGAAAAAGGCAAATTATGTTTATACACGAAAAATCACTTAACACACACCACAATTTTTATACGAAATTTTACTACCAAATTATCCTTCTTAGTATGTTGCTAAGCGCAACGCATTTTTCTTTTTCTAATTTCATTGTTAAATACTTTTAAAATTTACATTATACTTTTTTTAATATCGGATTTTTTAAGGAGCTACCAAATACATCATTTTCGACTTTTTTTGCATGACAAATGACTATCGACAAACACCATTTCCACGGCGATCAACTATCAAACTACAATAGTTCGGTGGTTGATGGCCGTGGAAAATAATGTTGGTCAGTGGTTGTTCGTCGTACAAAACAGCTTTACACGGTAATTGATTGTCATATGAAATAACTTTGGTATTGGAAAGCACACAAATTTTATTGCGTTTATAATTTTTTCCATGGTATTAGAAAGAGGAAAACTGGATATGTAACGGACCTGATATTTTCAACCATTCACATCCGCACATGCCGAACTTGAATTGCTCAAACTATCAGATTGTTAATTTAAATTTGGCAAAATTCAGCATATGCAGTAAAATAAATCAATTACAGAATCACATATACAGAGTAGTACAATAATACGCAGCGGAATAAATAAATAGTAGTTCATGAAGCAACTATATAAACATCAGAGTTAGAAATAAAAATACAACAGAATATCTTAGATGCGGTAAAGTCTCTAGCACGAGCAGATGACTTCTTTAAAACGATCAACTGGAAGGGCTGAAAGCGGAATCGATATTTGGGTCCCCAAACCAAACTCCGAAGGTGAGAATCTCAAAAGCTGTATCACTCAGTCTGACCTGAGCGTAAAGAAAAACACAAACACTTGAGTCAGGATTAAAATTCTTATATCAATATATCCAACTCCAGTGAAATATCAACTGAAATACAAGTAACTCAAAGGATGTTTGGGATAACCATCCCATATGGATTTGCAGAACTATCTACAAGGTAGAAATATACACTATAACACGGTGGTCATTCAATTTTATTTATACTTCAAAATCAAAACATCATTTCCCTTTCAAATATATCTATTTTCCAAGATAGTGTGTGTGTGTGTATATTAAATAATTTATAAAGTAAAGTATTTGAAATTTCCTCAGCTACACAAATTAGTTCTAATCAACTCAAGTTTCAAATTCCCATTTATTCAAAGCTCAGTTCATTAATTCAATTCATCTCACAATAACCATTTAAACTTTCGTTATATTTAAAGCTTTAATATTCAATGTTTTAAAGTTAAATCTAACAGTTTCATATAGATCTTGATTTAGCTTCATCATTATTATTTAGTCAGGAAATGTCCACTTAACAAGTTTAATATCATTTAAATAGCCTTAGATTTCATTTTACAGAATATTTCCTTAAATTTATTTAAACTTAAAATATCCATTTAATCCCTTTTACCAAAACCAAGTTATAAAATCATATCTTAAATCCCAAATTCAATAGTTTCAAATCGATTTAATTGAATATAATTCTTAATTAAATACCATTTCCGATTAATTCAACTTTATCTTCTCAACTTTAGCTTATTCAAAATTTTACCAAATCTATTTTGAAATATAAATTTAACTAATCCTTAAACGTATTATATGAATTAAATCAATCTCAATTAGATTAAATATTATTATTAGGTCTATACATAAAATTTTCATTTTTATACATATAATATTCTAAGAATCAGCCTTTATTAAAACTATATTTTTCTTTCCAAAACCATAAAAATTATTTTCAAAACATTTATATATATATGGACCAACGGTGTCTGTATATAATTTCCTACGCTATGGTCAAGGGATACAAATATTTATCATTTCAATCCGAAATTTAAATATACGGGTAGATATCACTTCGACCCGCAATACCAAATTCAATTTAATTGAAAATCTGGGTTTATCATTTCAACCCATAACGAAATTCTCCTATCCTAAAGTCCGTTCGGGTATGTATCATTTCAAACCATAGTGAATTCTAAACTACAGGGAACTTGTAGAGTGATAACAGATAATACAATAAAATAACATGCATATATCATCAATAAAAATATAATATAAACAACAGGATATGGTGTCATATTTCACAGGTGAACAATTTCAGATAACAACATATATAGCAATGTAAATAACTGACAGCAGCATATTTCAATTTTCATTTCAATTGAAATCAAATTTAATAAATAAAAGAACGTTAATCGTGAGTGATTGCTCACCTTTTTGAGGCTAAAGAGATTTGAAATGGGTTACGAATCCAAAAACGATTTTCCAAAACGAACAAGATTGACACGAATCACGGATAAGCTGATAAATAGGAATAGACGAATTCAAATCTAAACGGGATCGATGAAGAAGATACATTGCATATATAATTTTCATAAAAATGAATTTAAAACGTATATTTTCAAATCAATATTTAATTCAAACACAAATAAAATTATATATATATATATATATATATATATATATATTTCAAACATCATTGTTTTAAATTGAACACGTATACTAAAATCAACATATATTTTATACGCTGAAAAATCATCATAACACTTGTACGACTAGACCCAAAATCTCTGAAATGTATAATATAACAACCTATCTCTACAACTATGCATTTTAACAACCAAAACCTGAGATATAAATAAACACCGTACACTAGATTTTTAACAAATTAACATATATAACGATTTAAAACAATAATTTAATAAACAAATATATATAACATCATCCCTATAACATAATGTATCAGAAACTGTACTGTAGCTATTTATATTATAATAAAAATTAAAACGAACTAGTTAAATAGATATTTATTTAAAAATATAACTTATACATTGTTTTATACATAAACAACAGATTTTATAAAATAAACCAATGTATACAATCTGTCCCTTTGTCCATATAAACAAGACTAATAGATCATGCAATTGAATAATACATACATGTCATTTATGTAAATTGAAAAGTTATATACATACTACTTAAACTTATAAACCACTGTTATATACATACCTTGTAAAATTACAATTATTGTTAAACAAAATGGAAACTTTTAAACACAACTTTATAAAATAGACTCAACAACTATCATATACAAACCATATAACAATGTATTTATATACGAATAACTACAGAAAAGAGAAAAAAAACAAAACATACTTTATATATACACACTAGAATCGAGATGAAAATTATACATTTAAATTTTTAGTTTTACAACATTAATCACTAATGCTTTTACAACACTCAGCTGCGATACTAATATATGTTACATTCGAACAGGAATAAAAATCTAATTATATTTTCAAAATATGTATATTAAAATTCACAAAAGCATTAAACATTAAAAAAAAGTGCAGATATAGTTTCATGCTAAAATATCAATTAAATGGAGACTGTTATAATGTTAAACGTTTTATTCATACATATTGAAGTCTATATCAGTAAGATTTACCTTCAAGTTCAAATAAAACAATTAAGATATAATAGGTATATTTGTTTCAAGGTTAACCAAAGCTGTAACACAGTTGAACCCTATATAATATACAAAATAAACCTTATAAAATACTACACGTACAACACTTGACTGGTACATACATACATACATACATACATATAACGTATAATATATAACCAACATGCGAAACTTGTAAGCACAGCAAAGTACATAACGAATATACCTTATGTAAAACATAGAAGAGCTGATGCTTCAACGCTCGAGAGGGGAGAATCAAAGCATGGAAAAAAAATACAAAATTATAAAATAAAAAGAAGAAAATGGAGGGCATACCTTCAGATCTCACGCATGCAAGACGAAATAAAGGAAATGTTGAGATGCAATTGAAAACTATTTGTATACGAGGCTTATATTTATCAGGGGGTGCGTTGATTGAGGTGAGAGAATATAGGCAAAAAATAAATTTAAATCAATTATACACGATTGCATTGTTTCAGGTGAGAGAATGTAGGCAAGAAATAAATTTAAATCAATTTTACACGATTGCGTTGATTGAGGTGAGAGAATATAGGCAAGAAATAAATTTAAATAAATTATACACTATTGTGTTGATTGAGGCGAGAGAATATAGGCAAGAAATAAATTTAAATCAATTATACACGATTGTGTTGATTGAGGTGAGAGAATATAGGCAAGAAATAAATTTAAATCAATTATACACGATTGCATTGATTGTGTATAAGGCTATGTAATATATTCCTATCAATTTATACCCAGAGGCAAGGAAGTTTCCGTACATATTGGATTGCTGATAAGTTAGTAAATCCAATGTAAAAGTGGCAAGCATATATGCGTTGTTTTGAACGGTAAGTAAATAAAAGAGTTTTTATACCAAATTAAAACCATTAATAAAAAAGAACGTGTAAAGGTATACACGTGAACTTCAAGCAATCTTGAAACGAATTTTAAACGTCTAAAGAGAAATAAATTTGCTTGAAACGGCTACGCGAATTTGGAGATTTTATTCCTATTATAAAAATGAAGAAAAAGGGTAACGTAGAAATTTACACTTAACCTATCAAAGCTAGATTTAAAAAAAATTGAACGGCTAGGGAAATCATTTCTTTCCCACTTGGAATGCAAGGCTATGGATAAATTTGTTTATTTAGTTAAGGTAATAAATTTTTATTAAGAATGCGCAATATAGATGCATTAACCAAATCAACCATATGCCCACATTAAAATAAAAGTAACGCATTTAAATTTATACGTTTTCTTATTTATTCACTACTTATATTTAGTAAAATATATGTTTAAAGAGTATTTCATTAATTACGTACTATTTATATGCTAACTAGATAAATCAAATGGATATGAACGTACAATTTAAAACGTTCATTTTGTAAAGCTTATCTATACACTATAAATTTTGAAATTTATTACTTAATTCAAAATATGATTTGTTTACATCCATCTGATTAATTCATCATTTACCAAGAACTGATGTATATGAGTAAAAATATTAATTACTCAATTTAAAAAGTATATAACCTAACATAAAAATAACAAAAGCAGAAAATAAGATCGACGGAGCTATAGAAGACCAAATTTGGAAAAATGAAAATTGGCGTCTCAGTCAGAAGATGATTTAGAATTTTTCTACGTAAAAATATTCAGGTTTGGAAAATATTTTATTATCAACAATTATTAATTGACTTGAATTTAATAGAATTTTGCAATGAAATAAACTCTCATTAAATCAGATGAAAATTTACCATCTTCTATATTTAAATATACGTGTTCCAAATATAAATTTTTTCAAATTTATTATTTAAAATTTCTTCAAAATTCAATTAAATACGTTAATAAAACCATTTAAAATTTTATGGGTCGTTAAACTCTCCCTCATTCAAAACTTTTCGTCCCCGAAAAGGAAGGAGGTAGGAGAATAGAAACAACCAGAAACAAAGATAGATTGAAAGATAAGGATTAACAATTAATTTAAAACTATGTAAATTTTATTTGAAATATTTATTTGAAAACTTCATTTGCAATTCAATTTTCTATAATACTATAATATTTTTCATACCCATTTGTAAAATTTCTTGCTTCTTTTATAAATACCGTTTATATGTTTAAATAACACCTTTATAAATATATGAAAACTATTTGAAACAATTATTTACATCATCACTTATATTTACAAGGAAGTTATTTGAAAACATTAAATCCCTAATTCATATATTTATTAATTTATCTTAAGATACTTTCAACATTATAGATAAATTAATAATCATTTTCTTTAAATATGTTTTATTTTAATTAATAACTTCAAAAATATTTATAACATTAAAATTTTATATTAAACAATGTAGCATATAAATAAACAATATTTAAAAAGGATATAGTCAACAAGGAAAAGAAGGTAGATTCGAAAAACAGAATATGGGTGAATAAATAAACTGAGCAGATAAGGTAGATTCAAAAGAATAGTATCAGGCATGAATAACTAATTCAAACCATAAAAATTGGAATCCCAAATATTAATGCAAATTTTTTTTGTCGGAAATACTTATATAATAAAATACCTTTGTAATAAAATACTTTTAAAATAAAATACTTTTATAATAAAATAATTTTATAACTCGATGTTTCAACAAGTTTATCTTTGTTCTTGTAGACTCTGGCCATGCGTTGATCAGGCGCAAAGCTAGAATTCTTCAAGTACTTTGTAGACCTGTTTCAACACCCAGTGAAAATACTGAAAAACTTTTAAAAACAGATATGAAAATTACAATCCAAAATACACCTGGATCGCAGGATACATAACAATGGTTATGCCTGGATCCCCTAGAAAACATCCATATCCTTTAAGCATTCACCGCCTTGCGAATTACGCCATGATAAACAAAACTCGTGGACCGTAGGATACATAACAATGGTTATGCTTGGATCCTCTAGGAAACATCCATACCCTTTAAGCAATCTCTGCCTTGCGGATTACGCCACAACAACAAAACCGGTAGACCGTAGGATACATAACAATGGTTACGCCTGGATCCCCCAGGAAATATCCATATCCCTTAAGCAATCTTTGCCTTGTGGATTACGCTACCCAAAAAATGACCGTGGGCTACGCCACGGTAGGACACTCGAGTATCATATCCGAAAAACCAAAATCAGAGAGAATAATATCGATAGAATGAATCCACAATGTGGCCACAAAGCGGATATCAAGCAAAAGGCACTTTTCGTATCATTACTTCGAAAATATATATCATGTAGTACCTTTTCAAATCACTTCCAAATATCATACTTATATAAAGTCCATTATATATAAGATTTCATTTTCAAATCGAATACTTTCCAAAATCAATAGTATATCAAATCACCATTATATAGATTTCGATTATAAGAGATTTCACTTTTCAAATTGAGCACCTTTCCAAATCAATAGTTTTGAATCAACTTCATACTTATACAAATCAATCTTTATATTAGTTCGATAACTCCCAAATCAAGTATTTAGTAAAATAAGGTTCTCAATTTCAATTCGTTTCAATATCAGTTCAGTCTCAAAATCATATATGATTTCACCAAATTTTCATCCAAATTAAATATCTAAATTTCAAAGTTCCCAAAATAATAGGTTTAGAAAATAATCCCAATTTCCAAATTAACATAATTCAACTCACACAAATTCATTTCCAAAATCACCATATAATTACTGGTTTTAATTCGAATCTAATTTCAAAACCAAATATCTTTCTCAAAATAATTTGTACTCAAAATGGTTTCCAAATTTATAACTATCCCTTTAAAACCTTTAAACTATTTATTTCCATATGAAAAATCCAATTTTCCTTTTGCAAGTTATTTATTTAACAAATGTTTCAAATTTACTTAAGTCGTACTCTTCATACTTTAAACATAGAAAACTAAACTTATATTCTTTATCAAATATTTTATACTCTTCGAAATTTCTTAGTTTTAAAATTTTAAACCTTGATTTGGAAGTTCTCGAACCTTCAAAATAGTCGGAGAAATAAAATTTCAAATCCAAGAGTTAGAAATCAGCAACAAATCAGTAAATCAATTTTTATAAATAGTGTTATACTAAATCAAATCGAAAACTCGAGGATTGAACACTGGCATACTTTATTTTATTTCAAATATATATACATATATCTTTCGAATATCAAATCATACTTCGGAATTTGAAATAAAAATTAATTTCAAAAAATCACTCGCATAGTAAAGCTACTAAAGTGGCCTCTCTCCCACTCTGAAACTCGAAAACCAATGTCGATGATGCGTGCACTCATCATCGAAATTAGTTTCCAACGACAAAAGTGAGTTCTGGACTTCTATTTTCTTGAAACTTCTTTAAAAATCTCTTCGAAATCATTGGAATTCATTCGAATTCATTTGAAACATTTCTTATTCGAAAAATATCTTTTAAGTTGTATTATATATATATATATCCAAAATATTAAAACCAATTTCAAAACATCAAAATTCAATCTCTTGAATTTCAAATTAAAACCCTTCAGTTATAAATTATTTTTATATAAATCCATTTCTTACATAATCTTCTAAATTTCAAATCGTTTCGAAACTTTTATATATAGAATAACATTTCTTATTCGTTTTATATGTAGGTATATAATCCTTATCGAAAACATTTACTCCTTTATATATAAAATAAAATCATAGTTATCCAAATAAAAATTTTCGGTATATAAACAATTTTAAAATACAAACAAAACTCGATTTTCAAAGGATGATTCAAGAATGGGTTTCAAAAAAAAGATAGAGATTTAAATTAGAGGAACTCTAATCAATGAAATCATGATTTCAAGATAGGCTCGATCGAAGGTTAGATAATTAAATTACAAAATAGAAGATGGATATACTTCTATAAATCGCGGGCTAAAATATCAAGTAAATAGAGACTGTTAAATGTTAAAGGTTTTATTCATACATATTGAAGTCTATATCAGTAAGATTTACCTTCAAGTTCAAATAAAACAATTAAGATACAATAGGTATATTTGTTTCAAAGTTAACCAAAGCTGTAACACAGATTAACCCTATAAAATATATAAAATAAACCTTATAAAATACTACACGTACAACACTTGACTGGTACATACATATATATAACGTATAATATATAACCCACATGCGAAACTTGTAAGCACAACAAAGTATATAACTAATATACCTTATGTAAAAATAGAAGTGCTGATGCTTCAACACTCGAGAGGGGAGAAGCAAAGCATGGAAAAAAATATATAAAAATATAAAATAAAAAGAAGAAATATGGAGACCATACATTCAGAGCTCACGCACGCAAGAAGAAATGAAGGAAAAGTTGAGATGCAATTGAAAACTATTTGTGTACGAGTCTTATATTTATCAGGGCCGCGTTGATTGTGTTGTGAGAATATAGGTAAGAAATAAATTTAAATCAATTATACACGATTGCATTGATTGAGGTGAGAGAATATAGGCAAGAAATAAATTTAAATTAATTATACACGATTGCGTTGACTGATGTTAGAGAATATAGGCAAGAAATAAATTTAAATCAATTATACACGATTGCGCTGATTGAGGTGAGAGAATATAGGCAAGAAATAAATTTAAATCAATTATACGCGATTGCGTTGATTGACGTGAGAGAATATAGGCAAGAAATAAATTTAAATCAATTATACACGATTGCATTGATTATGTATAAGGCTATGGAATATATTCCTATCAATTTATATCCGAGAGGCAAGAAAGTTTCCGTACGTATTGGATTGCTGATAAGTTAGTAAATACAATGCAAAAGTGTCAAGCAAATATTTGTCATTTTGAACGGTAAGTAAATAAAAGAGTTTTTATACCAAATTAAAACCATTGAATCAAAAAGAACGTGTAAAAGTTTACATGTGAACTTCAAGCTATCTTGAAACGGATTTTAAACGTCTAAAGAGAAATAAATTTGCTTGAAACGGCTACGCGAATTTGGAGATTTAATTCCTATTATAAAAATGAATAAAAAGGGAAGTGTAGAAATTTACACGTAACCTATCAAACCTAGATTTAAAAGAAATTGAACGGCTAGGGAAATCATTTCCTTCCCACTTGGAATGCAAGGCTACAGATAATTTTTTTTAATTTAGTTAAGCTAATAAATTTTTATTAAGAATGCACACTATAGATACATTAATCAAATCAACCATACGCCCACATTAAAATAAAGGTAACGCATTTAAATTTATATGTAGCAACCCGACTTCCTATCTCCAGGAAATCGCATCACCAGTGAAGAAAGAAAGGGATAGAAGAAGAAAAGAAAGAGAAAGAAGAAATAGAACAACATCAGAGAACTCACAGTGGAACGAATAAAATATAATATATCAAATAAAATATTACATAGCATCAAATTACATCAGAGTTACACAACTTTACAACACATATTAGACAGTTATAAACATCTGTCTAATTCATACAACTCAAGTACAACAGAAGAAACAGATACCAAACACACAGCGGAACCGATATATATAACTACACGTCGAAGCCTCCTGCTCCATATCTCCTCCAAAATTCATCAAGAAAACCTGAATCACTTGACTACTCATACATAATATGAGTACCCAAGAGTTTAATAAAACAGAAAATAAACACTCAGGTCAGACAGGGGTCTGGTGTGAGTAAACGGTTAAAATTGCTTAACTTTAGAAAACCTTTGAAAAGAAAAGGTATCACGTAAGACTTCCCACACATAAACATGGAAAAGTTTTTACCTTACGCTAACCAAAATATTTTATAGGAAATCCAGTGATATTATAATAGTGTCTAGGGTTTTCAAGTAAATATGAAATAGCTGAAATTGTTACATTTATTAAATTCCAGCTACATAGGTATACAAACAAAACCGTAGGGTCTCGTAGGGAAAATAGGTTTCCATCAATGGCAGGGCTACTGGGGTACCGCCCGTCGTAGGATGTGGCCTAGATCACCGTTGTAACAACCCGCATATTTATCGAGTTTACATTTAAATATTTTTATTTAAATATTAAATCGTTAATCGGATTTTGGTCCGAAAAACTACTTTTTGCAAACGGTCAAATTAGGACTCGAGACCACTTCCATTGAGTTCGAAATGTCGTTTACAACTTTTTAAGTATAAACATCGATAGGTTTGGAGTTAGTGAAATTTCACTAACTTTTCCCGCTTTGGACTTTGGGTTAGTTTAGCCTATTAAGCCCAAGTTCCAACCCTCTTCTCCTCACTCTTCATAAATTTCCTAACTAACTCAAGCTTTAGCATTAATGGTGAAGAGAATGGGAAATTAAAACTCCAAGCTCAAATTCAATTGCAACTCCATCATTCAACTCCAAATTCAAGTAGAAGATATTGGATTCAAGCTTTGGATTGCTTCTCCTTGCTTTTAAGCTTCATCTTCATAAATTTTAGTGCAAAGGTGAGATTTTTATCTCACAATTCTAGTCTATAACTATATTGGACTGTTGGGAATGATTCCCCATCACTTTAGCATGTGCATTTGCATTTGGTTTGGATTGGATTGGCGAAAAACTCCAATTTTTAGCGTTTTTGACAAAAAACTGCAGTTAGGTCGCACTGCCTCGGAGTTAGGTCGTTCTGGCCTTAAGTCGTTTCTGGCCATCGCTAAGTCGTCCACGAGTTAAGCCTAAGTCGTAAGTCGCGCGCGTTGAAAAGTCACCGCCTTTGTATTTCTGTTCGCCTGTGTTGAGTCGTTCACGAGTTAGAGTGCTAAGTCGGCTGCGAGTTAAGAGTTAAGTCGTTCGTGTGTTATCTCGTAAGTCGTCTCCGACCTAAGCTCCAGTAAGTCGTTCGCGTGTTATCTCGTAAGTCGTCTCCGACCTATGCTCCACTAGGTCGTAGGTCGTATCCGACCTAAGCCTCTCTAAGTCGCGAATTGTTAAGTCGGCTGTCCTTAAGTCGTTCGACCCCACTAAGTCGTAGGTCGCCTCCGACCTTACCCTTAGGTCGTATGACCTGTTTGTTAAGTCGGCTGTCCTTAAGTCGTTCGACCCCACTAAGTCGTAGGTCGCCTCCGACCTTACCCTTAGGTCGTATGACCTGTCATCCACTAGGTCGCGCCACTTAGGTCGTATCCCTTAGGCCGCGAACTCTTTAGGTCGTTAGACCTCATTTTGCTTTAGGTCGTAAGCCGCTTGTCTTCACTTAGGTCGTACCGTGACGGGGCGCTGCCCCGCACCCCGCCGGGGGCGCTGCCCCGCACCCCGCCGGGGCGCTGCCCCCTGGACCCCCGCGACCTGACCGGGCAGGTCGAACCCCGTATAACTCTGCGTAGGCGATCTTATCTGAAGAACATTCAACCGAACTTCCTGAGCTGATTTCCTTGGATTTTATTCGCATCTCCGTATGCGATCTTTGTGACTGATTGTTTCTACACTTACTTATGTGTTTTGTCACTTTATAATATAAAGGTTTCAATACTAGTAGTAAATATCAAAACTCTTTTAACAAACAATTTCAACTCTATTTTGAATAACAAAGCTCTTTTCTTAAACCGTTTTCCAATCTATTAGTATATACAAGCCTTTACCTCACTCGGATGAGAAATCTAATTAAACGACTTAGTAAAACAAGTGGTATGAAACGCTTGCGTTCACTTCGTCGGTTAATTCTTGGACTTGTTCGATTGAACCTCTTATGACAATTTTATTAGTGAAGATTTACAGTTTGTTCGTAAATATTGAAGTTAAGCAAGTGGTTATGGGACATGAAGCTAAACTTCTATATTTACTAGCTTAGTGTAATTGACACTTCTCGTTGATCTTGATGATCGCTCTATGAATTAGACT
Organism: Allium cepa; assembly: GCA_030765085.1. Lineage (NCBI taxonomy): Eukaryota > Viridiplantae > Streptophyta > Magnoliopsida > Asparagales > Amaryllidaceae > Allium > Allium cepa. The sequence goes on from CM060935.1 coordinate 1,016,154,857, forward strand.
AGCAATTGCGCGATGTCTCTTTCATTGCAAGGTTAGACTAGACACCACTTGTGTGATTCCATTCACACATACCTTTCTGCTTTTTGGTTAGTCTTGACCTCATTCTGTGTGATTCCACTCACACATGTGGGGTAGCTCCCCATGGTCTTCGGACCGTCATGTGATAGGCCTCTTCCCCTTTTTTTATGATTTCTGGATTTCTCGTGTTGATTTCTGGAATTTATGTCATTGACTTGTTATGAGTACAAGTTTAGGGTATGATGCCCCCTTCGAATCTTTGAGAAGATTCTTGTGATATTGATTATCTCTTATTGATTGATCTTCTGTTGATCATTATTTACATACTTATAGTGGTATGTCGTTATGGATGTTTATGTTTATGCCATATCTTTTATGTTATATCATGTCATCTGATATTTATAGCTAGACTGATCCGTTTATTATTTTCTTAAATAATACTCGGATCAGACCGAGATGTTACAGGTGCTTCTGCTTGACTTCTTCCCAGGGATTCATCACTCTGACTTTTGGCTAACTGTTTAGATTAGCAGTTTTTGTTGTATACACTTGAGATATAGACTCATAGTTGTATTCTTTTGTATAGCACGTGTTGCTATTCTTTTGTATTATCGTGGATCTTATTGACCACTACTCTGATGTACACTTTCATGTGTTAGTTATATATTCATATCTTCTTCCGCCTTTGTGATATGGATATCTGTGATATGATTATTTCTATGTTTGTTTCCGAAGATTATTTATAGCCACCGTGTGATAAGCAATTACATGGATGGTCGCTCCTCAACAGCCTTATTCTCCGTGCTAGTTGACAGCACTTCTACGGAGTGTTCTTGGCTAGCGTGGGTATAGAGGTGGGGCGTCACAGCTGTACCGAGGAGCCACCCTAACTCCCCTGCAACACAAGGCCGGGACCATTCCTTACTGAACAGTCCCGAACAAGACAACTCCGGCAGTTGTCCGGATCAACCGCCCCACATAGCCGAATAAAAAAGGACTTCTATACAAGAGTAAATCTTGCTCTCAAGTGGGAGCTACCCACGAAGCCTTGCCGCACCTCCCCTGTTTTAGTCATTCCCGGTTGATGAGGCTTGAGGCTGCGATTACCTTTATAGAACATATTTATCTCAGAATGCTCACCGTCCGCCTGACGATGTGCTTAAAGCATTCAATCCATACAAGTCCGTTTCGGGTTCGAACGAAACCGAAGGCACTATCTCGTTGCACTCATTTTGGAATCACCCTCAGAGTAAACGACCATAGCCCTTGCACTCTAATCTCCATCTCGAATCTTTAAGTACTATTCCGTCAAACTCATTACGGAATCACCCACAGAGTTATACTGACGTATAGCCCTTACACCTCGAGTCTTCACTTGCTCCACTTGGATTAATGACCTAACGTTTAATTGTAGTCGATGTGGTTTTCGGATATCCAAATATGGAAACCCGATCCCGGTCTCATCGAAACCAAATGCCATTTTAATGTCCAAGTTGTACTTAAGGGATTTAAATAGTTTAACTTATTCAGGATGATATAAACAGATGGATGAATAACATTATCACAATAGATAATTCATATCAACATTCATCTCATAAAGCAGCATATCACATATATCATAGACATCCAAATCATCCAGTATCAACCAAACACCCAATATCAATCATCCAATATCATTCAACGTCCAATATCAATCACTCAGTATCAACCATTCAATATTAATCAATCACCCATAGCAGAATTGATTAACTCTTAATCAGTTTAATTAACCTCTAATTAACTTATTTACTATCCTTTAATTACTTGGATTTTCTTAATCCTGCTTCATTGGTTTATTACCAATCTAATACATTAATCATCTCTAAATGATCTTCTTTAATTAACCTTCCTTGATTAATTATCTTTAATTACTTTCAAGTAATTATCCTTAACCATAGTCAGTAATTAACCTTTAATTACTATCATTAATTACAATAATTAATGATCCTTTATTAATTAATTAACTATAATTAATTACATTAATACTTAATTAATTACAATTAATTAATCACACTTAAATTAATTACTTAAATTAATTACTTACATTAATTATATTAATTAATAATTTTTATTAATTAATAATCCTTTAATTAAATAAATAATTAACTTGTAATTAATCATCTTATTAATCATAAACAGTAATTAATTATTTGTAATTACTTATCTTAATTAATTAACTTCTTAATTAATTATTTCTAAATTAATTAAATAATCCTTGATTAATTAATCCAATTAATTAATCTTTAATTACTTCATTAAGTAATTATTAATCTATTTAAATTAATAAATAAATCCTAAATTAATTACTTCATTAATTAATTTCAATTTTAATTAATTACACTTAGTAATTAACCTTTATTTAATCCCATTCATTAATTAATTAATCACATTAATTAATTATCTAAAATAATTAAGTAATTAACTCTTAATTACTTACATAAGTAATTATCTATAATTATTTCTATTAATAAATCTTAATTAATCTCTTAATTAATTACTTAACAAATAATTAATTACATTATTAAATAATTCTTAATTAATTAATTAATTAATTAATTAATCCATAATTAATTAACTTTAAACAATTATATTAAACAATTCTTTAATTGATAATATTAAGTGATTCCATTAATCACTTTCATTAATTACTACCATGAGTAACTTCCCTAAGTTATTAAATTTCTAATCACATTCAAAAATTAACCATTTATTACTTCATTAAGTAATCACACTTAATTAATCCATAATTAAGTTATAATTTTAAAATTAAATAAACAATTAACTAATTATTTAAAATTAATTAAACAATTAATTAATTAATTACTTATATTTAAAAATCCTTAATTAATTAAGAATTCATTAATCTTAATTAACAAATCATATTTATTAAGTACTCTCAAGTTCATATCAAAATATTTTAATGTTATTTATCTTTATAAATAAGTTATTTGAAATAAATCAAATTTTAACAACTTAATCAACTTATCCTATTGGGTTTTCAAAATCATAATGATAATCTTATTTGAAAATAGGAAATATGGAACTAATTTCAAAATTAAGAATACTTTAAAACATCTATATTAATCTTATTTATTTCAAATGTAAATTTGAAAATTTTAGTTTTAAATCATTTCTTAAAATTTAAACTTAAACTTTGATTTAATATTTAAATTCAAAACATTCCCTCTAAATTGAATTTCACAATTTAAATAAGATAATTCTTCCAAAAACCATCATGTTAACAATTTAAATTTTAAACATAAATTAAATTTCCAATTTTAAATGTTTGATTAATATTTACTTCCTAGAACAAACTTAACTTTTATAAATTTGCTTCCTCTTATAAAAACTTAAGCATTGATTTCAGTATTCAAACAGCAAGTTCAGTTTGCAATCCTAATATCTGCTTATAGTATTAAACAGATAAGCATACAAACTAAAAAACAAAATCGCGTCGAACCCCAAACTTTACGAGCTTTTCCCGAAGCAAAACCCACATCCTACCATTTCGAGACGATACACGAAAAACACGAGTTCCCTCCTGAGAAAGCCTCGTCTTCCCCAACTCTCGTACCAGCTCATAGTTTCCCCGTGCACACTACTGTGCTCGTGCACCTAGCACACCACCTCCGGCCAACGACGGTCATCGCGACCCTCTACCACAATCACACGGTCGCGTGTGTGCTCGAAAACATTCCCAGATACTAAGATAATTGATCGAATCGAAATTCGACTCAATTGTCGAAAATACAGAAGAACCCATTACTACAAAACCACCCACGGCCATCCACCTGACGCCGTCCAACTACTACTGTTGTCACCATCGAGACATCACGACTCCAGCTTCCTTCTCCCCAAAAGCGAGCGCCTCCGGTCCCACCTTCATGTCGCAAAAGCTCATGACATCTAAGCCCAGCCGAAACAAAATAAAAACCCTACTCGTACAAATTCCCAAAGATTCAACCAATATAAAAATTCTTTTGTATTTTTCCTAACATCCACATCCTACAAACAAGCTTCAATCCAAGTTTCACACCAAATCACAGTATGGATAATCGGTAATTCACTAAAATCCAATTTACGAATAAACCCCGAATTCTCCCTACTTACACAACTAAAAATCATGATACAAGTATTAAAAATCATGAATTTCCATTGCTATTCCAGTCATACAATCAAAATTTAAGTTTAAGTCCATAATTTTTTTAGCCCAAATTGATTTTCTGTTGTAAATTTAAAATTCTGAGAAACTCATTTATTTTTAAATCCTATGATTATTTTTAGATGATAAGTTATGTGATTACAAATAGTTTTCATTTACAAATCAATATCAAGTTTGCATCCAAAATCAAGTTACTGATTTTTGAAGTATCTTGAACTGTTTTAGTAAACACAGTATCTATTTTGAATTTATACAGGCAATTCAACATTTAAATTCAACATGCATTCAAATGTAAAACGAATTTTCATATAACATAATATAGATTAACACATGCATCAACATTCAATCATAAGTTGAACCAAAACTATTTTTAAAAAAAAAATATTTACTCACCTGTTAAATTAAAGAGGCAGAGCACAGCACAGAGCAAGTTTTAACTTCCAGGCTTGAACTTTAGTTTAGTAAATGCATTTGTTGATGAAGTGAATTCCTTTGCATGCTTATGAATTGAAGTTGTACTTCATGCAGGTTGGATATTTACTTCAATTCCAGGTTGATGATGCATGTTGATTTGCATACTGCAGATTTTTAATTGTTGCAGATTTCTAATTTTTCTATGCAGAATGAAGTTGTAGATCTGCTTTGTAATCTGCAGATCGAATTGTGGTTGCAGGATGTTTTGCAGATTTCAGGTTTTGATTTGTGGTTTTACTTTTAATTTTAGGTTGCCATTTATTTGAGTTTAGAAAAGAAACAAGTTTTCTTCTAAAACATTTATTAAAATTTAGAAACAATATGTTGCCACTTGGTCATTTAAATTTACATTTGTCCTTCAATCCACTTAATTACTTTACATGTGTGGTTAGAGTGAATATTATGCTTACACATGTTCTCTTAGTATTTTAATAGATTTTTATTAAATTTAAATGTTAACATAAACTATCATGTTTAATTTATTTTATTAATGAGTACTTACATATGTGATTATAAATTTACTTTTTAAAGAAAATGTTCTAAGACTAATTATAATATAAATATGTTTTCTTATACATGTTATTTTAAATCTTAAACATTCATTTTTAATATAAATATTTTAAAAGAAAACAAAACAAAGCTTGTTTAAATTCCTTTGAAACTATTCTCATTTTAAATACTTTAAAAGAAAGACAAAACCAAACTTTGTTTAAAACCCCTTTAAACTATCCTATTAAAAATAAATAACAATCTTATATTTTGAAAACAATTAAATTAGTCTTTAGATTAATTTTTAAGAAAAGCTTTAAATTATAATTTCATACATATTCAAATTATCAAAGGATTAAGTTAAATTTCCAAAATAGTATCAAATCATAACATATATATATATATATTAAAATTTGAAAATTTAATCTTATTTAAACAAAACATATTTCTATCCATAATATATCAATTATATATATTATAAACAGAATAAAATTTCATTAGCTTTTGAAAAACAGTTCTTAACAAATTTTTAAATTGTTAAAAGATATTGATTATACTTACCAAATTAAATATTTGTTATCCTTAAAAATATTAATTTCACCATTTTAAATTAAAATTATAAAGATAATTTATCAAATCAATTAAATTATTATACAGATTATTAAATCGATATTGCCCAAAATCCCGGGTCGTTACTATCCTCCCCCCTTAAGAGAATTTCGTCCCTGAAATTTAAAAGCAAAGGTAGTTTAATAATCCAACAAAGATTTTTAATTTTAATTAGCAAAGCATTCCTAACATGTAGTAACTAACAACCAAAGCAATCAATCATATAAACAAACTTAACTAATTATCCTGACATACGTCAGAATAAAACTCTAATACTATCTCGAGTTTCCCAAGTAAAAATAACCGGGAGACTCGCTCTATAGAAGCTAACAAACTAACTACGCTACCAAAATTCAAAGCTCCTCTCTTCCCTAGATCCACCAATCTGAACAGAATATCAGATTACTCTCAAATCCAGCTCAACATCCAACTCCAACTGAACTACAGATTCAACAACCAATAATGAATCATACACATACTCCCTCAGAGATACGTGAAATAAAATGAATTCCAGCTATCCGAACTGGCAAATCAATCTCATAGACAACAAATCTTATCTTATCAGAACACAGATAAGAAATCTCAAATGCCTTAGCACTAACCAACCAATCTTACTCAATTTCTGCTCTCTTAACCAGAGAAATTCCCACAATGAAGTCTCCAACTTCGAATTCCAAAACTCCTTATCTCATATCTGTATAACTCGACAGACAATCCAGGGCTGCCAATCTCTCCCTGATCAGCTCAACCTATGCTGATACTTCTAGAAACCACTAGACCAAAGCAAACTAGCTTCTGGATCCTATTCAACAGAAAAGTCTTTATAATCCATCGAAATCCAGAATACAAACACTATTACTCAAGAAACAGCAAACAGAACTTGTTTCCTTCTTTGCACAGCTGCTACCTCGCTTCCACTGCACAACTCTGATTCTGAAACAGATGAGAATACTGTTGATGAACACAAGTACAAACTTATCCACTAAATCCAAGAAACTTTGTTCATCAAATCCATAAAATCTGAGTGACTCCTTTGACTTGGTCACACAACTTTACTACAGAATCCAACTCAAAAACAAGATCTAACCAAATCCACATTCCAAAAATAAATTCTTGAGCTGCTACACCAACTCTACTTCTCCAAGGACCATCCTATAACCGGCTAGCTACCAAAATCACTTCTGGAACCAAAACAATATGGATCTCAATTCCAGATGCAGACAAACTACTGCTTACTCTAGCAGCTCCTACTTCCTCATGAGAATCCTCAGTTTCAAACAAAAGAATGCTCAAGAAAATTCCAAACCAATCGCAAGTCACTTTTGCGATCCAACCTAATTCAAATTCCAAAGAAACTGTCCTCTCTTTACCAATTAGAACAGCTTTTAACTTTTCCAAACAAGGTTAACCCTTCAAGAAAACTTTCACCATCTGCTTGGACTGCTAATAGAAGAATCACCAAGATTCCCAAACCATCGGAAAAAACAACCAACACTGTAGCTTCCAAACTCTACTTGATGATACTGTAAAGTTAAAAGACCTCCTTGTCAGCACACCAAACAGTCTGAGCTGAAACTACTACAGAGCTAATCAAAGACTTCTAATCCAAATGCTTCTCGAAAACAAAAACCATCAACAACCCACACAAAAGACCTTTGAGATGGCAGATAACCCAAAAGAAACTCGGGCTCCAAACCAAGGATCAACACTTCACACTCCTTAAGGAATGACAATGAGACTATGCCGAAACAAAACAACTCATAGACCTTAGTCCCATATTACAGAACAGCCAACTCCATTCTGAAGATCCAGATAACTTCTATATAAAATAGTCTTCCCTGAGGCAGGTAAAGACTGCTCCTCAATCACCTCTAAAACTGCTTCAAGAGAAAACACCTTCAGAAAATATCTATGGATTCTGCATCTCATCACGCAGTTACCAAGATATCATCAATTACTACTGTACTACCATCAAATCCAAACTCAAGAATAATTCGCTCACCTGAGCGAAACCCAAACTTACATTTCAAAGATAAACTCCGAATTTCTAAAAGATTTCCTTCGGATATCAGAGAAATCCTTACGCCAAACTATAAAACTCACTCGAGACGGCATTAGGTCTACAGTCTCGACAAGCACATCCAACCTCAACATATGGACCTCTTCCATCAGTGGTAGTCGTGTTACAAACACACACCACTACTCCATCTACCTCTAAAACTTATGTTGGAAAATCCGAGCAGATAACCCAACAGATCAGGTAGATAAAAATATATATATATATATATAGTTATATATAAAAATTACAAGTACGCTCTCTCAAGAAAGACACCACTATAGAGCCTAGGTATTCACTCAACCTAACGCTCCCTAAAGAAAGACACACTTCGGAGCTTAGGTATTCGCTCATCCTAATGCTATGATACCAAATGTAGAGACCCAACTTCCTATCTCCAGGAAATCGCATAACTAGTGAAGGAAGAAAGGGATAGAAGAAGAAAAGAAAGAGAAAGAAGAAACAGAACAACATTAGAGAACACACAGCGGAACAAATAAAATAAAATATATCAAATAAAATATTACATAGTATCAAATTACATCAGAGTTACACAACTTTACAACACATATTAGACAGTTATAAACATCTGTCTAATTCATACAACTCAAGTACAACAGAAGAAACAGATACCAAACACACAGCGGAACCAATATATATAACTACACGTCGAAGCCTCCTGCTCCATATCTCCTCCAAAATTCGTCAAGCAAACCTGAATCACTAGACTACTCATACATATTATGAGCACCCAAGAGTTTAATAAAACGGAAAATAAACACTCGGGTCAGATATGGGTCTGGTGTGAGTAAACGGTTAAAATTGCTTAACTTTAGAAAACCTTTGAAAAGAAAAGGTATCACGTAAGACTTCCCACACATAAACATGGAAAAAATTTTACCTTACGCTAACCAAAACATTTTATAGGAAATCTAATGATATTATAATAGTGTCTAGGGTTTTCAATTAAATATGAAATAGCCGAAATTGTTACATTTATTAAATTCCAGCTACATAGGTATACAAACAAAACCGTAGGGTCTTGTAGGGAAAATGGGTTTCCATCAATGGCAGGGCTACTGGGGTACCGTCCGTCACAGTACGTGGCCTAGATCACCGTACCGAGGAGCCACCTTAACTCCCCTGCAACACAAGGCCGGGACCATATCATATTGAACAGTCCCGAACAAGACAACTCTGGCAGTTGTCCGGATCAACCGCCCCACACAGCCGAATAAAAAGGGACCTCTAGACAGGAGTAAATCTTGCTCTCAAGTGGGAGCTACCCACGAAGCCTTGCTGCACCTCCCCTGTTTTAGCCATTCCCGGTTGATGAGGCTTGAGGCTGCGATTACCTTTATAGAACATATTTATCTCAGAATGCTCACCGTCCGCCTGACGATGTGCTGAAAGCATTCAATCCATACAAATTCGTTCCGGGTTCGAACGAAACCGAAGGCACTATCTTGTTGCACTCATTTTGGAATCACCCTCAGAGTCAACGACCATAGACCTTGCACTCTAATCTCCATCTCGAATCTATAAGTACTATTCCGTCAAACTCATTACGGAATCACCCACAGAGTTATACTGACGTATAGCCCTTACACCTCGAGTCTTCACTTGCTCCACTTGGATTAACGACCTAACGTTTAATTGGAATCGATGTGTTTTTCGGATATCCAAATATGGAAACCCGATCCCGGTCTCATCGAAACCAAACGCCATTTTAATGTCCAAGTTGTACTTAAGGGATTTAAACAGTTTAACTTATTCAGGATGATATAAACAGATAGATGAATAACATTATCACAATAGATAATTCATATCAACATTCATCTCATAAAGCAGCATATCACATATCTCATAGACATCCAAATCATACAGTATCAACCAAACACCCAATATCAATCATCCAATATCATTCAACGTCCAATATCAATCACTCAATATCAACCAGTCAATATTAATCAATCACCCATAGCAGAATTGATTAACTCTTAATCAATTTAATTAACCTCTAATTAACTTATTTACTATCCTTTAATTACTTGGATTTTCTTAATCCTGCTTCATTGGTTTATTACCAATCTAATACATTAATCATCTCTAAATGATCTTCTTTAATTAACCTTCCTTGATTAATTATCTTTAATTACTTTCAAGTAATTATCCTTAACCATAGTCAGTAATTAACCTTTAATTACTATCATTAATTACGATAATTAATGATCCTTTATTAATTAATTAACAATAATTAATTACATTAATACTTAATTAATTACAATTAATTGATCACACTTAAATTAATTACTTAAATTAATTACTTACATTAATTATATTAATTAATAATTTTTATTAATTAATAATCCTTTAATTAATTAAATAATTAACTTGTAATTAATCATCTTATTAATCATAAACAATAATTAATTATTTGTAATTACTTATCTTAATTAATTAACTTCTTAATTAATTATTTCCAAATTAATTATATTAATCCTTGATTAATTTAGTCCAATTAATTAGCCTTTAATTACTTCATTAAGTAATTATTAATCAATTTAGATTAATAAATAAATCCTAAATTAATTACTTTATTAATTAATTTCAATTTTAATTAATTACACTTAGTAATTAACCTTTATTTAATCTCATTCATTAATTAATTAATCACATTAATTAATTATCTAAAATAATTAAGTAATTAACTCTTAATTAGTTACATAAGTAATTATCTCTAATTATTTCTATTAATAAATCTTAATTAATCTCTTAATTAATTACTTAACAAATAATTAATTACGTTATTAAATAATTCTTAATTAATTAATTAATTAATCCATAATTAATTAACTTTAAACAATTATATTAATCAATTCTTTAATTGATAATATTAAGTGATTCCATTAATCACTTTCATTAATTACTACCATGAGTAACTTCCCTAATTACTTCCCTAAGTAATTAACATTCTAATCACATTCAAAAATTAACCATTTATTACTTCATTAAGTAATCACACTTAATTAATCCATAATTAAGTTATAATTTTAAAATTAAATAAACAATTAACTAATTATTTAAAATTAATTAAACAATTAATTAATTAATTAATTATATTTAAAAATCCTTAATTAATTAAGAATTCATTAATCTTAATTAACAAATCATATTTATTAAGTACTCTCAAGTTCATATCAAAATAATTTAATGTTATTTATCTTTATAAATAAGTTATTTGAAATAAATCAAATTTTAACAACTTAATCAACTTATCCTATTTGGTTTTCAAAATCATAATGATAATCTTATTTGAAAATAGTAAATATGGAACTAATTTCAAAATTAAGAATACTTTAAAACATCTATATTAATCTTATTTATTTCAAATGTAAATTTGAAAATTTCAGTTTTAAATCATTACTTAAAATTTAAACTTAAATATTGATTTAATATTTAAATTCAAAACATTCCCTCTAAATTGAATTTCACAATTTAAATAAGATAATTCTTCCAAAAACCATCATCTTAACAATTTAAATTTTAAACATAAATTAAATTTCCACTTTTAAATGTTTGATTAATATTTACTTCCTAGAACAAACTTAACTTTTATAAATTTGCTTCCTCTTATAAAAACTTAAGCATTGATTTCATTATTCAAACAGCAAGTTCAGTTTGCAATCCTAATATCCGCTTACAGAATTAAACAGATAAGCATACAAACTAAAAAAAACTCGCGTCGAACCCCAGACTTTACGAGCCTTTCCCGAAGCAAAACCCACCTGCTACCACTTCGAGACGATACACGAAAAACACGAGTTCCCTCCTGAGAAAGCCTGGTCTTCTCCAACTCTCGTACCAGCTCAAAGTTTCCCCATGCACACTACTGTGCTCGTGCACCTAGCACGCCACCTTCGGCCAACGACGGTCATCACGACCCTCTACCACCATCACACGGTCGCGTGTGTGCTCGAAAACATTCCCAGATACTTAAATAATTAATCGAATCGAAATTCGACTCAATTGTCGAAAATACAGAAGAACCCATTACTACAAAACCACCTACGGCCATCCACCTGACGCCGTCCAACTCCTACCGTTCTCACCATCGAGACATCACAACTCCAGCTTCCTTCTCCCCAAAAGCGAGCGCCTCCGGTCCCACCTTCATGTCGCAAAGCTCTCGACATCTAAGCCCGGCCGAAACAAAATAAAACCCTACTCGTACAAATTCCCAAAGATTTAACCAATATAAAAATTCTTTTGTATTTTTCCTAACATCCACATCCTACAAACAAGCTTCAATCCAAGTTTCACAGCAAATCACAGTATGGATAATCGGTAATTCACTAAAACCAATTTACGAATAAACCCCGAATTCTCCCTATTTACACAACTAAAAATCATGATATTAGTATTAAAAATCATGAACTTCCATTGCTATTCCAATCATACAATCAAAATTAAGTTTAAGTCCATAATTTTTTTAGCCCAAATTGATTTTCTACTGTAAATTTAAAATTCTGAGAAACTCATTTATTTTTAAATCCTATGATTATTTTTAGATGATAAGTTATGTGATTACAAATAGTTTTCATTTACAAATCAATATCAAGTTTGCGTCCAAAGTCAAGTTACTGATTTTTGAAGTATCTTGAACTATTTTAGTAAACACAGTATCTATTTTGAATTTATACAGGCAATTCAACATTTAAATTCAACATGCATTCAAATGTAAAACGAATTTTCATATAACGTAATATAGATTAATACATGCATCAACATTCAATCATAAGTTGAACCAAAACTGTTTTTAATAAAAGCATTTACTCACCTGTTAAATTAAAGAGGCAGAGCACAGCACAGAGCAAGTTTTAACTTCCAGGCTTGAACTTTAGTTTAGTAAATGCATTTGTTGATGAAGTGAATTCCTTTCCATGCTTATGAATTGAAGTTGTACTTCATGCAGGTTGGATATTTACTTCAATTGCAGGTTGATGATGCATGTTGATTTGCATACTGCAGATTTTTAATTGTTGCAGATTTCTAATTTTTCTATCTAGAATGAAGTTGTAGATCTGCTTTGTAATCTGCAGATCGAATTGTTGTTGCAGGATGTTTTGCAGATTTCAGGTTTTGATTTGTGGTTTTACTTTTAATTTTAGGTTGCCATTTATTTGAGTTTAGAAAAGAAACAAGTTTTCTTCTAAAACATTTATAAAAATTTAGAAACAATATGTTGCCACTTGGTCATTTAAATTTACATTTGTCCTTCAATCCACTTAATTACTTTACATGTGTGGTTAGAGTGAATATTATGCTTACACATGTTCTCTTAGTATTTTAATAGATTTTTATTAAATTTAAATGTTAACATAAACTATCATGTTTAATTTATTTTATTAATGAGTACTTACATATGTGATTATAAATTTACTTTTTAAAGAAAATATTCTAAGACTAATTATAATATAAATATGTTTTCTTATACATGTTATTTTAAATCTTAAACATTCATTTTTAATATAAATATTTTAAAAGAAAACAAAACAAAGCTTGTTTAAATTCCTTTGAAACTATTCTCATTTTAAATACTTTAAAAGAAAGACAAAACAAAATTTTGTTTAAAACCCTTTAAACTGTCCTATTAAAAATAAATAACAAACTTATATTTTGAAAACAATTAAATTAGTCTTTAGATTAATTTTTAAGAAAAGCTTTAAATTATAATTTCATACATATTTAAATTATCAATGGATTAAGTTAAATTTCCAAAATAATATCAAATTATAACATATACATATATATATATATATATTACAATTTGAAAATTTAATCTTATTTAAACAAAACATATTTCTATCCATAATATATCAATTATATATATTATAAACAGAATAAAATTTCATTAGCTTTTGAAAAACAATTCTTAACAAATTCTTAAATTGTTAAACGATATTGATTATACTTACCAAATTAAATATTTGTTATCCTTAAAAAGATTAATTTCACCAATTTAAATTAAAATTATAAAGATAATTTATCAAATTAGTTAAATTAGTATACAGATTATTAAATCGATATTGCCCAAAATCCCGGGTCGTTACATTATACGTTTTCTTATTTATTCACTACTTATATTTAGTAAAATATATGTTTAAAGAGTATTTCATTAGTAAGGTAATATTTATATGTTATTTAAATAAATCAAACGGATACGAACGTACAATTTAAAACGTTCATTTTATAAAGCTTATCTGTACATTATAAATTTTAAAATTTATTACTTAATTAAAACTACGATTTATTTACATCCATCTGATTCATTCATCATTTACCAAGAACTGATGTATATGAGTAAAAATATTAATTACTCAATTTAAAAAGTATATAACCTAACATAAAAAAACAAAAGCGGAAAATAAGACCGACGGAGCTATAGAAGTCCAAATGTTGAAAAATGAAAAATGACGTCTCAGTCAGAAGACGATTTAGAATTTTTCTATGTAAAAATATTCAGGTTTGGAAAATATTTTATTATCAACAATTATTAACTGACTTGAATTTAATAGAATTTCGCAATGAAATAAACTTTCATTATATCAGATGAAAATTTACCATCTTCTAAATTTAAATATACGTATTCCAAATATAAATTTTTAAATTCAAATTTATTATTTAAAATTTCTCCAAAATTCAATTAAATACGTTTGTAAAACCATTTAAAATTTTGCTGGTCATTACAGGATACCTAAAATATCAATTTAGACAACTTTCGCAATTAACTAAAGTACGTAATTTTTTTTAATATTCTAAAAAGTTAAAATTGGTATTCATTTTGTTGAAATTAATTTAAAAAAATGAAGAAATAACAATATATATTGTCATACATTAAAGTTCACTTTATTGACTTTATATTTAATTTAGTGCTAGGAGTTTATAGTTTTGTATAATTGAGTTTCATGTTTTAAAGATTGAAGATGGTAAAGATGAAAATAAGGATAATATTGTAAAAGTGGCGATGTATGTGAAGTAATTTTTGATATATACTAGTTCATTATTTTTTTGGTGTATGTTAAAATATTATTGATGTATGAATATAATTATCCCTAGAAAAAAATAATTTTAAAGGTATCACTCTTCCGATATTTTGCTGCAATCAACGTTCTTCCGTTGAAAGTAAATAGTTACACGTCGGAGTAATGAAATTGGAAGAGTTTTCATTCAAATAAACATGATTTAAAACCATTTTAGCATTTATTTTTCTATTAGTTCTTTGCTAGTTCCATTTATTTTCTCCATATTTGTACCGATTAAATTGTGTTGTAGCATTTGTATTATTCTTCTATGTCTCAATTCATTTCATTTTCAGTTCTCAAGTACATATATTAGTTTTCATATTTCAATTTAATGTAATTTTAACTTTCATTTGTATGTTGATTGCTTTAGGCGCATTTTGTATTGACAACCTTCTATTTTTAATTTGTGACGTATAAACTATTAGGCAACCTTGCTTACCTTGAAGTGTGATATGTATGAGGTTGGTACATATGAGGACCCCAAAAACAGAGAATATATGCTTAATTTCGTTTGACCTTATATGCTTGATTTTTTAATAAAAGGAATATTTTCTATCTATACTGTTATACAAAAACTTCCATTTTTTTAGATAATTGTTAAATTGAGGAGGGTAAAAAAGTATCTATTTTATTTTGTAATAAGTTCAACTTTTGACTGTTTCTATTTGTTTTCCACATCCATTCTCAATTCAAATCACGCCTTTCTTAATTTAGATACTTATTTTAACTTCTCTCTTTAAACATATTAATATCTTAATTAACCATCCATTTCCATTTTTTTCTTCATACTTCTTCCTATTTGGTTGCCACATTCTCTGAAATTTCAACTTTAAAATTGTCATTTTATAACTATAAATTCAGATGGAAATGGAATATTTTAGTTTAAGGTATACTTCAAAGTTTATAATTTAAAATAATATTTTCATATTGCATTCGTTATTGATATTACTTCGATAAATTTTGACATTTTTAATTGATATAAAATCTGACATTTTTAACAAATAATTTTTGACATTTATTTCTGGTATTACTATGCACTTTTTTGCAACAGAGAAAGTTTTCAATTAACTTCATACTACCTTTGATTTAACAATTTAATAGTTTATTATTTCACGTTTAGCATTATATAACAATTAATTCTTTTATAATTGTTAGATGAAGAAACCGACTATTATGTGCAAATGTATTTCAGAAACTATGTTTTGTATCAAACTAGCTGAATCGCAACATGGTCTCCATAGTTGTTTTGTAAAATTATCCAGTTCGATTTTTAAAACCACTATGACCTATCATTACAAAGATCGGATTGCTACTACAAAATTGACTAAACAAGTACTTAAACATAATCATCAAAGCTAATATCTGAACAGTTATTCCGCAATGTTAATGTTGATTTTTCTGTAAATTTTATTATAATTGCCTAAGAAATAGACAAGATCATGAGTATAATTAACAAATTATTGAATGAAATAGTTGATTATAAAAGGGATTATAATCTGATTAGATTTAACGAAAATTAAGTTCATCATAAGAAACAAAGAAAATACTTTGAAATACAATTTATTATTCTCATATACTCACTAGGTCGGAGAACAAAAAGGGTACTTAAGCATAGCAACAACAATTACTAGTAGCGTCGTTGCCTGGAGATAAATTAACACATTTCCCACCCCTAAAATGAAATCCGATACAAGACTGATTGCAGTCTGGAAAGTTCTTGCACGGTCCTTGAGGAATCAAGCGTACGCCATCCACAACATACCTGGCATCAACACAAACTGTGTAAAGATGAAAGGGATTAGTTTGATTCAAATATAATGGTCATTAATTGCAATAGTTATGTATCTAACTAGAAGTAGGAGAAATATAAGACATAAGAGCTAAATTTTCTTTCAATTAAGATTTAAGACATAAGACATAAGAACTAAAAGTAGGGATTAGTTTGATTCAAATTCACCTGTGTTGAGAAAAAATGACATAAGAGCTAAGGCAGCTAGAAAGTAGATGAAAAATGGTTTAGCAGCCATTGATTGTGAATATTTTTCTTTTCTCTATTGATTGGAGTGCTCAAACTGAATGGATTTCATCCTTTATATAACATTTGATATGTCGAGCAAATAGAGAAATATTGTTTATAAATTCATGCATGGAGTAAAGAAATCACTCTAACAGGTAATCTAATTGAGATTTTAGGAATATGTATTTACTGGAAATATATGTGTGAATGCATCCTGCTGGTTAAGTTAATCCACAATATTTTATAAGTAATATGTTTAATGAATATGCATATATCTAATTATATATATGTTAATGCATCCTTCCCAGTTAAGATTATATGCACTATTTTTGTTCAAATGTTCAGGACCCATATGTTTCTTTTCATAACATATTGTGTTTATATCAAGATTTCCTAAAACATGGATAAACTTTACTACGTACAAATCACTATGCAATATACAAATCAATCGTGGTGGCTATTTTAAAAGTACTAGTTAATTATATGTTAATGCATCATTACTAGCTAAGAAAGTAATACAGTTTATGTGTTCCGAATATAAATATGCTTACTTATTAATTGGAACATCTAAGTTATTACCTTCTAATGTATATCAATGCAAACCCCTCTGCTATGTACAAATCTATTATATTATGTATTTTATCTATTATATTATATGTAACAGAGAATATCAGATTCTTTTATAATCTGCATTCTTATTGATTTGTATTTCGAATCCTGCTCTCTCCTTAATTTGAGCAAAAAAAAAAAATTCACCCCTTTAATAATTATTTTCAATTTTGAACCTTAAATTAATATTATGACAATGTCATAACCATATACTCTTTCACCTCCAATTTCATTTATTCGATATGTACATCTTGAATATTCACTTTACCTTTCTACTTTCATTTTCTTATCTAGCCTATCAAAAAAATAATTATTAACAAAATAAAAATCTTAATTCCTAAGATTATGATCTCCTAAGCTTCTTTTTCCTCTGATGTTTGCTACACAGTTTTCTTCTTAGTTGTTTATGTTTTCAGCATTGGCAGGATTTATGTAACTGTCACTTCTCTCATTTGTGACATGTATCATGGGTATGGGCATGTAACATTTTAATTTGTTATATATCAATAAGGTGTGTAAAAATTAAGGTTAACTTCGTAAAAAATAATTTGTAATAATGCTTAGTCTCTAATAGATGGTCATTCGAATAGAACTGAAACTAGAAAAAGGAAAATTCTGTTTGTGCACGGAAAATTACTTAACATCGACCACTATTTTTATATGAAATTTTGTTACCAAATTATCCTTCTTAGTATGTTCCTAAGGGCAGCGCATTTTTCGTTTTCTAATTCCATTGTTAAATTCTTATAAAATTTACACTATACATTTTTAATATCGAATTTTTTAAGGAGCTACCAAGTACATCATTTTTGACTTTTTTTGCATGACGAACAACTATCGACCAACACCATTTCACAATGATCGACTATAAAACAACAATAATTCGGTGGTTGATGGCTATGGAAAATAGTGTTGGTCGGTGGTTGTTCGCCGTACAAAACAACTTTACAGGGTGAT
This sequence comes from Allium cepa, assembly GCA_030765085.1. Lineage (NCBI taxonomy): Eukaryota > Viridiplantae > Streptophyta > Magnoliopsida > Asparagales > Amaryllidaceae > Allium > Allium cepa. The sequence goes on from CM060935.1 coordinate 1,016,173,372, forward strand.
TGATTGTCATATGAAATGACTCTGGTATTAGAAAGCACACAAATTTTGTTGTGTTTATAATTTTTTCCATGGTATTAGAAAGTGGAAAACTGGATACCTAAAATATTAATTTAGACAATTTTCACAATTAACTAAACTACATAATTTTTTTAATATTCTAGAAAATTAATTTGGAATTTATTTTGTTGAAATTAATTAAAAAAATGAAGAAATAACAATATATATTGTAAAACATTAAAGTTCGCTTTATTGAACTTAAAATTAATTTTGTGCTAGGAGTTTATAGTTTTGTGTAAATGTGTTTCATGTTTTAAAGATTGAAGATGGTCAAGATGATAATAAGGATAATATTGTAAAAGAGGCGGTGTATGTAAAGTAATCTTTGATATATACTAGTTCATTATTTTTTGGTGTATGTTAAAATATTATTGATGTATGAATAGAATTAGCCTTAGAAAAAAATAATTTTAAAGGTATCTCTCTTTCAAAAATTTACTGCAATCAATTTTCTTTGGTTGAAGGTAATTAGTTACATGTCAGAGTAATATAATTGGATGAGATTTTCATTCAACTACACATGATTTTAATCCATTTTAGCATTTATTACATTTTATATTAGTTCATTACCAGTTCCATTTATTTTCTCCATATTTGTGCCTATTAAATTGTGTTGTACAATTTGCCTAATTCTTTCATGTTTTAATTCATTTCATTTTTAGTTCTCAAGTACGTATATTAGTTTTCATATTTCAATTTAACGTAATTTTAACTTTCTATTTGTATGTTGATTTATTTAGGTACATTTTTGTATTGACAACCTTCTATTTTAATTTGTTAAGTATAAACTATTAGGCAACCTTGCTTACCTTGAAGTGTGATTTGTATGAGGTTGGTATAAATGGGGATATGCTCCAAAAATAGAGAATATATGCTTAATTTTGTTTGACTTTATATGCTTGATTTTTTTTATAAAAGGAATATTTTCTATCTATTCTGTTTTATAAAACTTCCATTTTTTGGATTATTGTTAAATCGAGGAGGGTAGAAAAGTACCTATTTTATTATGTACGAAGTTCAATTTTTGACTGTTTCTATTTGTTTTCCATATCCATTCTTAGCTCAAATCGCGTATTTCTTAATTAAAATACTTATTTTACCTTCTCTTTTTAAACATATTAATATCTCAATTAACCTGTGACGCCCCACCTCTATACCCACGCTAGACAAGAACACTACGGAGTAATGCTGTCGACTAGCACGGAGAATAAGGCTGTTGAGGAGTGACCGTCTGTATATTTGCTTGGTGCGAGTACCGATATGCCGGATAAAAATATAACTTGTCATCTCAAGAGGAAATCCGACATACCGACACAAACTCAATGCTACTACACAGTCGCTATAAAGGTCTTCGGAAACAAATATAGAAATAAACATAACACAAATAAGTCACAGATAATTCATATCACAAAGGCGGAAATAGATATGAATATAACACATGAAAGTGTACATCAGAGTAGTGGTCAAACAAGATCCACAACATCAAAAAGAATAGATACAAGTGCTAGAAAAAAGAATAAGTATACATCTATGAGTCCATATCTCAAGTGTATACAACAAAATAAACTACTAATCTAAGTAGTTAGCCAAAAGATCATATGATAACCCCAGAAGAGAAGTCAAGCAGAAGCACCTGTAACATCTCGGTCTGACCCGAGTATTATTTAATAAGAAAATAATAAACGGATCAGTCTAGCTATAAATATCAGATGAAATGATATAGAATAAGAAATATGACAAAACGTATAATAATCACAATGCCAAGCTGTGATAAATATGTAATCGAAAAATCAATAAGAGATTAATCAATATCGCAAAGATCTACACAAGAATCAAAGGAAATGTCATACTCCTAATTTCATTCACCAAGCCACAATAAATGACATATATATCAATGCCAATCGTAAAAGTTGGTGAAACATAAATTCCAGAAATCAACACAAGAAATCCAGAAATCACAATAAAAGGATGGCCAATCCCAGAAAAATAAACTTCTCCTGACAGGGTATAGTCCCCCATTGCGGACTTTGAGCCGAAGCTCCTCCTGGTGAGCCGTAGATCCTCGTGACAGGGTATAGTCCCCCATTGTGGACTTTGAGCCGAAGCTCCTCGTGACAGGGTATAGTCCCCCATTGCGGACTTTGAGCCGAAGCTGCTCCTGGTGAGCCGAAGCTCCTCGTGACAGGGTATAGCCCCCCATTGCGGACTTTGAGCCGAAGCTCCTCCTGGTGAGCCGAAGCTCCTCGTGATAGTGTATAGTCCCCAATTGCGGACTTTGAGCCGAAGCTCCTCGTGACAGGGTATAGTCCCCCATTGCGGACTTTGAGCCGAAGCTCCTCCTGGTGAGCCAAAGCTCCTCGTGACAGGGTATAGTCCCTCATTGCAGACTTTGAGACGAAGATCATCCTGGTGAGCCGAAGCTCCTCGTGACAGGGTATAGTCCCCCATTGCAGACTTTGAGCCGAAGCTCCTCCTGGTGAGCCGAAGCTCCTCGTGACAGGGTATAGTCCCCCATTGCGGACTTTGAGACATCACACATTGCTAGTCTAAACCATAAAATGATCGTCATGATCAAAGAGAAGTGTCGATTACAGTAAGCTAGTAAATATGTGAGCTTAGCTTCATGTCCCATAACCACTAGCTTAACTTAAATATTTACGAACAAATTGTATATCTCCACTAGAAAATTGTCACAAGAGATTCAATCGAACGAGTCCAAGAATTAACCAACGAAGTAAACGCAAGCGTTTCATACCACTTGTTTTACTAAGTCGTTTAATTAGATTTCTCATACGAGTGAGGCAAAGGCTTGTATGTACTAATAGATTTGAAAACGGTTTAAGAAAACGAGCCTTGTAATAAAATAGTGTTGAAATCATTTGAAGAAAGAGTTTTGATATTTACTACTAGTATAGAAAATTTTATATTTTTAAAGTGACAAATCACAAAGAAGATTGTAGGAACAATCAATCACTAAGATTCACATTCGAAAACGTGAATAAAATACAAAGAAATCGATACCGAATCCATCGAAATGGATATTCCAAGAATTCCCAAAGAAAATAAGTCATCAAAGTCAATAACAAATGATAACAACAAAATGGAAACAACACGAATCGATTAAAGTTGGAAATTCAAACTAAAATAGGCAAATAGGCAAAATATCATCAGGTCGGTCGGCCGGCTGCAGAGCTCGGTCAACTGGACCCTGTTTTGAAAACTTCTCGGGACATCAGGTCGGTCAACCGAGCCCTGCAGCAGGCCGACCGAACCAGAAACAGAGAAGTGCAACTGCACTTTTATTAGCAGGTCGGTCGACCTAACCAGGGGGTCGGTCGGCCGAACCTGATGCTCTGCAAATTGATGCCCATTTAAATGATGTGCAACCTCGATCAAATTGCAATCGCACGAGCAACGGCGCTAAGGGTTTATGCTAATCGACTACCCGGCCCTATATGCTCTTCGATGCATCACCAAAAACATGTTCAAACATCAAAGTTAGGATTTTTAAAGAATTGAACTCAAAACACTAAAAATTTGAATATTCACAAACGCAATCCAAATCAAAATCAAATGCACATGAATAAGTGTTAGGAATTCATACCTAACAATCGAAGATAATTCATAGACTTAGATGTGAGATTAAAAATCTCATCTTTGAACCCAAACGAATGAAGAAGATGCTATGAAGAAATGGCAAGAACAAGCACTCTTTAATTCCAACTCAACAAGCTTGAATCTAAGCTTAAAAGAGAAACATTCCCTTAATTAGGTTTAGGAAATTTCTGAAATCAAAGAGAGAATGAGTTGGAGAAGAAGAAGAGGAAGCTTACCAATGGGTTCTCTTGAACTTTGGAGCTAGGAGATGGATTTGCAAAGGGAGCTAGGGCTTGGAGTTTTAATTTCCACTCTCCACCTCCATTTTCAGTTTTTCTAGAGATTTAGGAGTTGGAATGAAGTAATGAAGAGGAGAGGGGGATTGGGACTGAGTTAGTAAGTGGTTAATTGGCTCAGCCCAAACCAAAGCCCTAAGCGGGAAAAAGTAGCAAAAATCAACTTTCTCCAAACATATCGAAGCTTATACTCAAAAAGGTCGCAAACGACATTTTGAACTCAATGGAAGTAGTCTCGAGTCCTAATTCGGCTGTTTGCAAAAAGTAGCTTTTCAGACTAAAATCCGACTAACGATAAAATATTTAAATGAAATATTTAAATATAAAATCGATAAATATGCGGGTTGCTACAGACTCCCCTCCTTAAAGAAATTGCGTCCTCGCAATACTTAAGAGGAAAATAAGAAGTAACAACCATGGAAGCATATCAACACAAAAGAAAATTGAAATAAGAGGTTCACCATAAAGAGCATGAAAGAGTTAGCATGAACGGGATCGCTCGATGAATTCTCTAGATTCCCAAGAGTAATCCCTAGGATTCGAGAACCATTGAACTCTCACAAGAAGAACATCTTTATTTCGAAGTCGCTCAACCTCCGAAGCAATGATGCGAATGGAATGTTGCTCATAAGTCAAACTTGGTGAAACTTCAATTTCTTCAATAACACCGGGCTCAAGAATGGAAACCGGAATCCCTAAGGCATTTCCGTAGATAAAAGACGTGGGGAACATCAAGAATAGCAGAAAATTGAGCCAGTGTAATGGCGTAGTACAAAAACGGTACGCCCGATGAACCGATAAACCGGAACAATGATGTAGTATAATAATGGTACATCCATTGATCCAGATAAGATGGAACATCGATGTAGTATAATAACAGTACATCCGATGAACCGAACACCATAAAAGAACATCGGACGCGAGTCCATAAAAAGAAATGAGATGAAACTCAATAAAACGAAGTACATCAAAACATTCGATGAACTTAACAAAGAGATAATTCCATTCAGACATCATCAAAGAATCAACACTTGTTGCCTACGACAAAACGTATTGGCAACATGATTTCCCTTCCAGGAATAAAAAGAATATCAAGATCATAAGATGCTAGGAGCTCGAGTCGACATGAAGTTCCTTATGAGAAAATAAATATTCCAAAGATTTATGATCGAGGCAGAGAACAGATTTCTCATCCAAATATGATGATGCCAAATTCCAAAAGTAAAAACAATAGCCACGAGCACTAGATCATGAGTGGCATACCTAGTCTCGATCGGCTTTAATGGTTTAGAAGCACAAGAGATAGCACGTTCTCCTTTGCAAGAGAACGACATCCAAACCAATACGACTAGTATCGGTACAAATAGCAAAGTCTTGGTCTCCCTCCAGGAATCACAAGAATAAAAGTATCGAAAAGAAAGAATTTCTTTTAAATAATCTTCTTTCTTGAAAAGTTAAAACTTTCAAAACTACATTTATCATTATGTAGTAATCATTCTAGAAAAATTTAATATTTTCAAGTTTATGTACTGTGTTTGATTGTCTCATCAAAGCGTTTAGGAAATTCATATCGATAACGTTGATCAAGCGCATCGACCAAAATTCTTAAAACACTAAATGGGCAATACAATCACAAAATCGTATTCTATAGGATAAGTAAGTTTCTCAAAAACTTCTAAGAATATTCTTCGTTCGTTTTAAGAACAAAAATCCAGTTTTACTTATAAATAAATCTTATAAAAAAGATTTTTGCAAAATTTTAAATTGCTATTTTCATCCAAAAATCAATAAATAAAAGAATGGTCTCATCGAAATATTCATGGAATATTTGATATATAAAATGGATGAAATAAGATGGACAAATTGAATGACAAAATAAGTCATTCATTAGAATCATAACGAGTGCGGAGTGCGTAAGTGGAATGCTAACTCATGCGACTCGTAGCCAAATGAAAATCGGTGGCAAGGTCAAACTGAAAAGACCTTAGCACTACACAAAAGATTACTTAGGTGATAATCCTAAGACAAGCTCAAAAATACCGGAAAATTTCTCTAACTACAAAAATGAGAGAAATAACACTTTCCTTATAAGTGGGCTTAAGGAATAAAATGATGCCAACAAATTGGAATCAAAATCATAAAGGAAAAATAGAAATCTGCTTAACAGATTGAAAATGTCGAAGATGAATAGTCCTCTCGAGAAAATAGGATATAGGCTTCATTAATGCTTAAGCCAATCCTATTGCATAAATCAATTCCAGAGCCTAAGTAAAAATATCGGCTCGGAAAGAAAAATCACATAAAATAATTTTCGACATCAAATAAAAGCAAATTGAGTGTTGCGGATCTACCATCCGGATTCACAATCCTCAAAGAAGTCATCAAGCCCAAAATATTCAAAGAAAAAGAATCGACAAGTTCTTTTGATATAAAAATAATGAGATGGAACCCATATCAAAAAGAACTCAAATAAGAAGATCACGAAATAAAACAATGCCATCAAGGATTGAGTGAAAAATAACTTGTCCGAGAGAAGAGTTGCTAGGGGCTTGCAGCTTTCCTTCTCTCCTGCTTTGACGCTTGGGACACGAAGAGATATAATGATCCGCACTTTTGCAATAGCGGCAAGAAACAGGCCTTTGGCACCTATTTATATAGTGGTCCCTAGAGCCACAATTGTAGCATTCTCCGTGATTAGGGATGGGAGTATTTGCTATAGAAGTCTCTTGCTTCACCCTCTTGTTAGGATTAGGACTTTCAAACCTAATAAAGGGATGCCTCTTCTTGTTGTTGTTGGAGTTCGGTTTGGCACTCCCAACCTCGACATCAATTTCTCTATCGGCCTCTTCAAGACGAAGAGCGATATCAATAAGCTGATCAAATGAAACCTCAAGTTTCAAGAGTAATGGCTTCTTAAGATTCTTATTCAAGCCATAGACGAATCTATGATTTTCTTCATTGGGTTGTTAATGTATTCAACACCGTATTTGGACAGAGATTCGAAAGATGCGACATAGTCTGTCACAGAAGATTCACCTTGAACAAGGTCTATGAAACGCCGGGCTAAAGTTACTTTCTCAGCCTCCGGCACAAATTTCAATTCGAACCTATCTCGGAATTGCTCCCAAGTGAGATCCGCTTCAACGATTTCAGAAATTAAAAGCTCATACCAATCTAATGCTCTTTCTTGGAGCATGCTAGAAGCCACTTGGACTCGATGTAGATCAATAAGGTTCATGCGAGAAAAGATACGATCGCATGATTTGAGCCAAGCTTGAATTTCTATAACACTCTCGGATCCCCTGAATGGCCTTCCACCCAAATCGGTATAGTCTCTGCACAAGCGTGCAAAACCGAATCTAGGATGAGTAGGCCTGAATTGGGACCGGCTGCTTGAGCATTCTTGACAAGATCAAGAAGTTGTTGTGTGGACATAAATACTCCATCCTGGGGAGTAGCACTAGATTGACCGGCGCTGGGACGGCCTGGTCTAACCATTTCTCTTCTTTAAGAAAGAAAGAAGGAGAAAAGTTGTTCTCAAAATAAATATGAAGCAATCTTGATAGATAAAACAAGGAATCATAAAGAAAATGGGATGAATCGGTACGAAGACCCGAATAAAATCCTAAAGCACGACTCCTAAGATGGACTTAGGACGATGATCCTTGTTATAATATTCCATATTGTTCCGAAGTTTGGCTTTGATACCAAGCTGTGACGCCCCACCTCTATACCCACGCTAGACAAGAACACTACGGAGTAATGCTGTCGACTAGCACGGAGAATAAGGCTGTTGAGGAGCGACCATCTGTATAATTGCTTTGTGTGAGTACCGATATGCCGGATAAAAATATAACTTTTCATCTCAAGAGGAAATCCGACATACCGATACAAACTCAAAGCTATTACACAGTGGCTATAAAGGTCTTCGAAAACAAATATAGAAATAAACATAACACAAATCAGTCACAGATAATTCATATCACAAAGGCAGAAATAGATATGAATATAACACATGAAAGTGTACATCAGAGTAGTGGTCAAACAAGATCCACAATATCAAAAAGAAAAGATACAAGTGCTAGACAAAAGAATAAATATACATCTATGAGTCCATATTTCAAGTGTATACAACAAAATAAACTACTAATCTAAGTAGTTAGCCAAAAGATCATATGATAACCCCAGAAGAGAAGTCAAGCAGAAGCACCTGTAACATCTCGGTCTGACCCGAGTATTATTTAATAAGAAAATAATAAACAGATCAGTCTAGCTATAAATATCAGATGAAATGATATAGAATAAGAAATACGACAAAATGTATAATAATCACAATGCCAAGCTGTGATAAATAAGTAATTGAAAAATCAATAAGAGATAAATCAATATCGCAAAGATCTACACAAGAATCAAAGGAAATGTCATACTCCTAGTTTCATTCACCAAACCACAATAAATGACATATATATCAATGCCAACCATAAAAGTTGGTGAAACATAAATTCCAGAAATCAACACAAGAAATCCAGAAATCACAATAAAAGGATGGCCAATCCCAGAAACATAAACTCCTCCTGACAGGGTATAGTCCCCCATTGCTAACTTTGAGCCGAAGCTCCTCCTGGTGAGCCGAAGCTCCTCGTGACAGGGTATAGTCCCCCATTGCGGACTTTGAGCCGAAGCTCCTCCTGGTGAGCCGAAGCTCCTCGTGAGAGGGTATAGTCCCCCATTGCGGACTTTGAGCCGAAGCTCCACCTAGTGAGCCGAAGCTCCTCGTGACAGGGTATAGTCCCCCATTGCGGACTTTGAGCCGAAGCTCCTCCTGGTGAGCCGAAGCTCCTCGTGACAGGGTATAGTCCCCCATTGTGGACTTTGAGCCGAAGCTCTTCCTGGTGAGCCGAAGCTCCTCGTGACAGGGTATAGTCCCCCATTGCGGACTTTGAGCCGTAGCTCCTCCTGGTGAGCCGAAGCTCCTCGTGACAGGGTATAGTCCCCCATTGCGGACTTTGAGCCGAAGCTCCTCCTGGTGAGCCGAAGCTCCTCGTGACAGGGTATAGTCCCCCATTGCGGACTTTGAGACATCGCAAATTGCTAGTCTAAACCATAAAATGATCGTCATGATCAAAGAGAAGTGTCGATTACAGTAAGCTAGTCAATATATGAGCTTAGCTTCATGTCCCATAACCACTAGCTTAACTTAAATATTTACGAACAAATTGTAGATCTCCACTAGAAAATTGTCACAAGAGATTCAATCGAACAAGTCCAAGAATTAACAGACGAAGTAAACGCAAGCGTTTCATACCACTTGTTTTACTAAGTCGTTTAATTAGATTTCTCATACGAGTGAGGCAAAGGCTTGTATATACTAATAGATTGGAAAACGGTTTAAGAAAACGAGCCTTGTAATAAAATAGTGTTGAAATCATTTGAAGAAAGAGTTTTGATATTTACCACTAGTATAGAAAACCTTTATATTTTTAAAGTGACAAATCACAAAGAAGATTGTAGGAACAATCAATCACTAAGATTCACATTCGAAAACGTGAATAAAATCCAAAGAAATCGATACCGAATCCATCGAAATGGTTATTCCAAGAATTCCCAAAGAAAATAAGTCATCAAAGTCAATAACAAATGATAACAACAAAATGGAAACATAATGAATCGATTAAAGTTGGAAATTCAAACTAAAATAGGCAAATAGGCAAAATATCATCAGGCCGGTCGGCCAGCTGCAGAGCTCGGTCGACCGGCTGCAGAGCTCGGACGACCGGACCCTGTTTTGAAAACTTCTCGGGACATCAGGTCGGTCGACCGAGCCCTGCAGCAGGCCGACCGAACCAGAAACAGAGAAGTGCAACTGCACTTTTATTAGCAGGTCGGTCGATCGAACCAGGGGGTCGGTCGGCCGAACCTGATGCTCTGCAAATTGATGCCCATTTAAATGATGTGCAACCTCGATCAAATTGCAATCGCACGAGCAACGGCGCTAAGGGTTTATGCCAATCGACTACCCGGCCCTATATGCTCCTCGATGCATCATCAAAAACATGTTCAAACATCAAAGTTAGGATTTTTAAAGAATTGAACTCAAAACACTAAAAATTGGAATATTCACAAAAGCAATCCAAATCAAAATCAAATGCACATAATAAGTGTTAGGAATTCATACCTAACAATCGAAGATAATTCATAGACTTAGATGTGAGATTAAAAATCTCACCTTTGAACCCAAACGAATGAAGAAGATGCTATGAAGCAATGGCAAGAACAAGCACTCTTTAATTCCAACTCAACAAGCTTGAATCTAAGCTTAAAAGAGAAACATTCCCTAAATTAGGTTTAGGAAATTTTTGAAATCAAAGAGAGAATGAGTTGGAGAAGAAGAAGAGGAAGCTTACCAATGGGTTCTCTTGAACTTTGGAGCTAGGAGATGGATTTGCAAAGGAAGCTAGGGCTTGGAGTTTTAATTTCCACTCTCCACCTCCATTTTCAGTTTTGCTAGAGAGTTAGGAGTTGGAATGAAGTAATGAAGAGGAGAGGGGGATTGGGACTGAGTTAGTAAGTGGTTAATTGGCTCAGCCCAAAGCAAATTACTAAGCGGGAAAAAGTAGCAAAAATCAACTTTCTCCAAACATATCGAAGCTTATACTCAAAAAGGTCGCAAATGGCATTTTGAACTCAATGGATGTGGTCTCGAGTCCTAATTCGGCTGTTTGCAAAAAGTAGCTTTTCGGACTAAAATCCGACTAACGATAAAATATTTAAAAATAAAATCGATAAATATGCGGGTTGTTACATAACCATCCATTTCCCTTTTTTTATTCGTACTTCTTCCTAATTGGTTGCCACATTCTCTGACATTTCAACCTTAAAATTGTCATTTTATAACTATAAATTCAGATGGACATTGAACATTTTAGTCTAAGGTGTACTTGATAGTTTATAATTTAAAATATTATTTTCATACTGTATTGGTTATTGATATTAATTTGATAAGTTTTGACATTTCTAATTGATATAAAATCTGACATTTTTAACAAACAAATTTTGACATTTATTACTGATATCACTATGCACTTTTTTGCAATAGCGAAAGTTTTCAGTTGACTCCATACTACCTTTGATTGAATAATTTAATAGTTTATTATTTCACATTTAGCAATATATAACAATTAATTCATTTATAATTTTTAAATGAAGAAACTGACTTTTATGTGGAAATGTATTTTAGAAACTATGTTTTGTATCAAACTAGCTGAATTGCAACATGGCCTCCATGGTATCTTTTTTATTAATATATTTTCTATCAACATTAATAACTCTTATGCTTAATTATCCATAATTTTGGGATAAAGAATGTATGATCCGAAGATCATACGATTGATTGTTTACGTGATGCATTAAATTCTATAGATTAACGCATTAAACAATGCATGTCATTACATATTCTCTTCTACCCATGTTTTGCCTTTGTTTTCCTCCTTTATAATTCTTTATAATTTTCTTAATTTCCTTTCTTCTAAATAAATCAAAATAATGAAATGGTTTTCGAAAATGCACATTTTTGAACTCGCAAACAATCAACAAATAACAACAATAAGGATGTTTACGTGCTTACATCTATTCTAAAATCCTAGAGGTTAGGTCTTCATTTACTATTTCCAAACATATATGTCTTGATTAAAGTTTTCAAATATGGCTACTTAGATTAGTCTCTAACTAGTTATGAAGTCGACTTCTTCCATTAGGTAATCATTATTAATGTTATTCCACTTCATGATTGATAGTGGCTAAGGATCGTATAATATGAAATATTTACTTAACTATTTACTTGCATGGAATATGAATATAAAAGTAAAAGTAAATGACACCAAAGGTTTTTATGCTAGCTCGAACTTCTCGTTTTATGTCTAGTCCCAGACTCTTTTTGTATTTAGTCAATACTCTAACTTAACTCGGAGAAACATGTATTACACCGTCTGAGCAACTGAACAAGACTTCAACTTCCTAGACAGATGAATAGGACTTTAACCGAATAAGGATATTACAATAAGACTTCAACTATAAACATCATAAAAGTATTCGACTGAGTATGCTCTTAAATAACACTAATAAGTAAATAACGTACACCCTTCTTATAAACTTCTCCTTTGTGAAATATCGTGTAGTTTATGAAGAAAGAAGGTAATTTTGATCATAAGAAAATTTTCTTGAATGATCGTGTGATCAAAAATGTAAAGTAGTTTGTAGATGAATGCTTGAGAGTTCAATAGTAAAGATAGAAAGAATTGGAAATTGAATTGATTGTGAAAACAATAAAATAATTTTCATTATATAGAGTTTAATAGCTGCATACATTCGTGAAAAGAAATGGTGAAAAGTTAGGACTGCAACTCTTGGTTTTAAAGATGTTACCCTTCATGAAGAAGGGGTACCTTTTAAGAAAACTAGTCGTTATATAGATTCAGCCAGCTGAATAAAATTTGGCAGCCAACTTAATCGACGATTTTTCAAATCACCAAAAAATAGTTTAATTTAGGCCATTTTCAGCCGGCTATATATTTTCAGTCAGCCGGCTGAATATTCATTAATAAATATGTGTAGGTGCACAGATTCGGTCGACCGATCTAAGTAGTTCAACTGGCTGAATTGTAAGTTTGTTGTGTTGATGTTGAAATTTTAATTTTTTAAAAATTGTGTGTGTGTGTATCACATAGAAGAGATTTTAACAACTTTATACCTCTAGAAATCGACATTATGACTGATAGCACTTTGTAGTATCAATTTGGTCTTCATTTTAGTATAATTGTCTCTTTGTAAAGTTGATATTATTTTCTTCAAAAATGGTTTGTATATACAACATATACTTATATAGTTGTCAATATCAAAACATCAAAATATAAGGTTCTAACATTCTCCCCATTTTTGATGATGACAACTATATAAATTAAATTTTAAACCGAGCGATTCTCCCCTAACTTTATACTCCTTCGATTGATATAGCATATGGCCTTACTTTATTCTCCCCCTTTGTCATCGACAAAAAGAAATATATATAAATTGGAGAAAAAACAAATTACGGGATGTAGTATCACATAACATACAATTATTATAGAAATTACAAACATAACATAATAGAAATAGAATGATCAAGTTATCACAAATATTACAGCACAAATAGTCTTTAAAGAGTAAGAACATAAAACATAAATAGAAGTCATAAAAAACTGATAATAATAAAGCATACCATGATATAGAGAATGATCAAAAGTCTTGGCTTTCAAAGATACCTCCTCGTCTTCATCTTCCTCTTTAGTAGTTGTCCAAGTGAAAGGAATCGGAGTTTCAGTAACTCATGTTGATTAAGTAGGACAGATAGAAGATGTTGACGAAGAGCAAGAAAGGTTATCCTAATTTTTTTTCAAGATGCCTTTGATGGAATTGAGCCTTTTGTTAGTTTTTGAAACATTGTGCTCAATTTTGGTCAACAGATGATCGAGCCTACTTTGGTTTTGGGATAAGGTAACAAAAGCTTGTTTGGAAGAGGCATCCACATTGATTTCTTCAATTTCATTAATATCTTCTTAAGTCTGTGGTCCCTGGGAAGAGGAAGCAATGTCAGTATAATGGGGTTGTGCAATACCTTTGTAACGCCCGATATTTTCAACCATTGGCATCCGCATATGTCGGACTTGAATTGCTCAAAATACCGTGTTGTAATAAAATTTTGCAAATCTCAGAATATATAGTAAATAAATAATCACAGATCACAGAGTAATAAAAATGCAGCGGAAGTAAAAGAAATAATAGTTCATGAAGCTACTATGTAAATATATCAGAGTTAAATAAGATACAACAGAAGTCTCAATATGATAACCAAGAACAAGTTGAATACAACACTGGGATCAACAGGATAACTGGAAATGAAATAGATAAAACTAGACAAGCAGATAATCTCTAGCAATTCCAATCTCCAGAAAGTGGAACCCAAATCTGTGAATTCTCAGGCTGACCCGAACGTAAATAAAAATACAAACACTCGAGTCAGGACATACATACTTATACGATGTACAAGTAACTTAAAGGATGCTTGGGACCGCCCATCCTCTAAAGATCCGCTGAACTATTTACTATGTAGTAATATTGCGCTATTATAAATAGTGTCTAACAGTAAAATAAACTTACTTTATAATAGCATCAAAGGGTTACCCATATAGCCCCGGACACGTAATAGTCCCAATAGTCCATCCAATATCTGCATATCTCCTGATCGGAGGCTACGTGAAGATACTCATGGGCTACAGGAGAAAACCAAACTCGTAGTAAAGGCTCGATATGGTAGGTGACACGGCACAACGTGGCAATGCCAGGGTAGATATACCAATTATGCACATGGGCTAGTGGTAACGTAGCAGCCACTACGCCCATCCCGGAACACATTCCCAAATCTAGAGGGGTGCACCCAATCAATTACAAAAGTAATAGAATGGTATCGAAGAAATGCGTCCGATCGAAGGTATGACCTCACTTGGCCCTAGATCGCTCCTGTTTTAGCCACCTTATGCCAACTCACGGGAGTTAGGTCCACGTAACATACCTCAAGAATGACGCCACCATCCTACTTCATTATGGAATCTCCACCGCATATACGGTTGTCAAAGTGGTTTTCTGTATCGACAGAGAGTATGTCCATATCTGATCCCCGCCTCTTGCCAACCAATTGTTATTATAACCCATGGTTATAACTTTTAAAACTAATAATTTATACTTCAAAATATAATATCCTTTCAAATCCAAATTTTTATCAAAAAAGATTAAATCATTTCCAAATCATTTCAATATATCAAAATATTATATCTTTCAAAACTTCATTATCAAATCAACATTTGAATTTCAAATCCAAATATTAAATTCAAATACCCTTTTATACTCAAAACACGATTCACTTATTATCATTTCAAGTCACCTTTCAAATAGTTTATATTCCATTAAATTAATTCATTTAAACTAATTAAAAGTGAAGTTATTATAATTTCAACTCAAGTATTCAATTTCCAAAGTTTCAAACCATTCTGATCATATTTCCAGCAAATAATAAACTTCAATTTAAACCCTGTAAACATTATAAAAATCATATTTTATCATTTAAAAATGTTCTTTTAAAAATACTCTTTTAACTTATGATTTTTATAAAGTACATTTCATAATTAAATCAAATTTCAATAATTTACTTAATAAATTTAGGTGTAAATTTTCTAGCCTTCACATTTTTAATAAATAAACTTAACCCTTAAATTTTATTACCATTTTTACTTATATAACTTAATTTCATTTTTATTTATTTATATAACTTAAATTTTCTTTTTAAACCAAAACTCCAAATTTCCAGACTTAATTATATTTCAATAATTCAACTTAACCATTTATTTATTTAACATTTTCCACTTATAGAAAAAACATAAATCCTTTATTTCAAACACTTTAAAGTCTATTTCAATCAAATTATCATAAATTTACATTTTAAAACACTTAAAATTTTATTTATAGAACTTAAATGTAATTTTAAAAGCCAAAGTCCAAATTTCCAGATTTAAGTTATATTTCAAAATTTTCTATTTAATCATTTAATTATTCAACATTTTAAACTTATAGAAAAAAAATCAAAATTTCTTTATTTAAACATTAAAAATCGAATTTAAATCAAATTTTCACAAATTTACACTATTAACAATACTTAAAAATTCAAAATACTTTATAATAACCATGGGCCTGTGTATAGTTTTCTAACCTAGGTCAAGTGATACGGACATATATCATTTCAATCTGCAATTTACAAAGAAAATCCGAGTTTTATCATTTCAAACCCGCAGTCCTAAGTAAAGTAAAATAATTAAAAACTGTTCAGGCCTATCATTTCAGCCCAAAACTATTTTTCCCTATTCTAAAGTCCGTTCGGGTATGTATCATTTCAACGCATAGTGATTTCTAAACTAACATGGAACTGGCATTGATGAACAGATATAAATGAACAGTTTAACAACAAATATCAGTAACATCTGACATGACAGATAAAATAACAAGTTTAACATCATATAATTATAATCACAGACAAGTATAACATAATATAACATTCTACACATTCAATTATTATCAATTCACATTGCATAAGTATAAATGTCAAATGAGATTACTCACATTTTTATGCTGGAGTTAGCACGTCAAATGACACAAATGGATTTCCAAAAGGCACTATGACACAACGATAGATTCAAGTGCATGAGAACTAAGCCGATGATCTTGTCACAACCCAAAAACAAAACCAAATAAAATATACATTCAATACAACATTGAATTGGCACTAGTACAAAATACGCATGTTGCTTCGCCTCATTTGCATCGGTTGTTACCATAACGGATGCAAATAGAAGTATTTGCATCGATTACATTTTAACAACCGATGCATTTGGTATGTGGAAAGCAGTAGATAGTACAAAAATACAATTTGCATCAGTTATCCTCAACAACCGAAGAAAATACAGCGATGCAAATAGTGTTAGTTTCATCGGTTTAATTTACAACCGATGCAACTACCTTTGTTTGCATTAATTTTTTTGTTTGCCGCCCTCTTATTTTCGTTTCCCGCTTCCCATCTTTCCTTAAGCCCAAATTCCAAATCACAACCGCTAATCCACAAAACACCCAAATTTTCAACTTCCATTCTTTCAAATCGAAAAACCACAGTTAAAAAAAATCACACCCATTTTTTCAACAACCGCAATTGAATTAAGCGGCGAGTTTGAGTGGAATCGAGTTCAACTTGGGGTTCGAATTGAGTGGATTTAGGCTGAGGAGGGTGATTCGAAGTCCATTTCAAATCAAAATTATTCGATGCTCAAGTGTTCACTGGTGGTTTCTTATGAGGTCGTGGCTATGGATTTCGTAGTGGAGCGGTGGAATTGTGGAAGTGATGTGGATTTGAAGTTGTTGGTGGTTTTGGGTTTCGGTGGTGGTCGTGGTTCGTGATGGTTGCGGAAAAAGTCTGGGTGCGAGGTCGTTGGGTATGGTGAGGTCGGAGTTTAGCTCGATTGCAGAGGTCAGGGTTGAGGAAATGGAAATAGTAACGTGTTTGATTGTGGAGGTGCTCGTTTGTGTTCGAGTAGTCGAAGGTAGGGAGTTCGAAGTAATTTGAGGGGTTCGCATGGTGGTTTGTAATGAAGCGCGGTGCTCTGAAGTGATGGAGAATGTGGAGATGACCAGAGAAGTGATTGATTGGGCATAGGAAGATTGTAGGGGGTTATTGTGTGGTGCTGCAGGGAAGTAGTAGCAGATGGCAGCAAGATGGCCGTAGCGGCATGATGAAGTGTTGTTTGGATATGGTGGATGGTAGTAGTGCAGTGTCTAGTTTGTTTGGTGATGTGGAAGAACAGTGTAGAGGTATGGTCGTTGCAATGGAGTAGTGAAGAGAATGTTTGGCAAGGAAGATGTATGGGTTGTATGGTTTGATGAGTTGATAAGTCCAGGAAATTTTGTTGTTGGGCATTACCGCAGTTTCTGGTGGAAGGGGTGGTTGTTGTGACATGGTCAAGCAATAAGGTGGTTGACAATATTTGTATGTAATGAATGTGGTGGTGGAGAAAGTGTTGCTGGATGTAAAGGAATGATCTGAATATGTTATATGGAGTGGTTATGATGACTGGTAGATTACAGTCGTAGGCAATTGGTGATGACTAAAGTGATTTGGAGTAGTTTCACAGTTGATTGATTGACAACTATTCATGGGTAGTGGTTAGTAGTTCCAGCAGTAGAGTGGAGTGTTGAAATGAAGACAGTGAGGGTGTATGAAGTTTGCACAGATATGAAGTTAAGCAGTGTGCACAAGCTGTGGGAAGTGAAGTTGGAGTTTGTGGCAATGTTGTGGGAAGGAGGTTGGAAGTAAATGTAGGTGATTCCAGAATGAAGTAGGATGGCGGCGGCGTTTCCTTTGAGGTAAATACGTGGACCTGACTCCCGTGTGTTGGCATAAGGTGGCTAAAACAGGAGCGATTCTCGGGCCAATGAGGTAGCACCTTTGATCGGACACATCCCTTCGATATTATACTTTGACTTTTGGATTGATTCGGTGACCACTTTTGATTTTTTTTATTTGGGGGTGTGGCTCGAGGTGGGCGGTAGCTGCGGCTATGCATTACCACCAGCCCGGATAGCAATTGATATATCTACCCTGGCATTGGCTAGTTGTGCCATGTCACCTATCCTAGCTTGCATTATACGATTTTATTTTGTACTATACCTATGGAGTGCCCGTTGACAACGCCCAGTACAGGAGAGATTACGTGTAACAAACGGAAAATTCTCGACTTTCGAAAATTCGACATCGATACTCACTTTATCGACTGCCGAGAAATCGAAGGCCAAAAATGTAACATCCCCAAAATTATCAATCAAAATAAATAATATATTTGAACTCTTGGGGTTTGATTTGAGAATAAATTTGAAAAAAATCTAAAACAAATAAAATAAGTAAAAGTAATATATGAAATGAATTCTAATTTTTATCCTATGTTTAAAAAAAAATATTGAGATGATAAATGTTTTTTTTTTTGAAGTCATTTGGATTTAAAATGTTTATATTTCAAATTAGAAATTTAAGATTTGAATTTAAATTTGGAATGAATGTTTTAAAATAAGAAGCATTTAAAAATCATTGAGGAACAAGTATACAAGTGTAAGACAACTTTTCTTTTAAAACATTGTACATATGCATATATACAACAAATGAATAAAAAGTATGTATATTGGTTTATAAAAGTTTATGCATATAATATAGGGAATGAAATCTATACATTTCTTTTGCTTTGTTACATCAAAAAACTGAAACTTACCTTCACAATAAAATTTAATGATTTACAAAATCTATGTGTTAAGATATCTTCTTACAAATGGCACAAACCATCATCTCCTCAATAAAATAATCAAATAAAAAAATTCAGAAAACTTTTCACCTTCTAAAAATTCGAATTTTAAACCCCAACATCTGATTCTCAGTAATCAAAAGATATTTGCAAGTGTTATTTCAAACATTCAAGAAAAAAAAAAGTTCAAAAGAAAACCAAACTGTCTTCTTCCCTTCAAGCAAAAAAAAAAAAAAAATATCTGAAAATACTTTCTCATGCTTCATAACCTTAGTGTGATACTTTCAGGTAAGCTCTGTTTTAAAAAATTTATAGTTTATGAGATTTTGATTTTTTTTAAATCAAGTGTTGACAATCAAATTCAAAAATGAAAACTGCAGGTTTGTGAAGCAAAAAAGGGGGTTTCTGGTTTCAAAAGGCAGTGCATAGTTTTTCTTTTCTGGAAATAAGTTTTAAAGGCAAGTGACTTTTCTTTTTAAAAGTTTGAACTTGAGGTTATAACTCCTTATGAAGAAAGAGTTAATCCAGCAACCTTTAATCAAATTTTTGCAGGAAGGTTAAGGATTAAAAGCTACGTTTTCTTTTTGGTTTCTAAGTTCCTGTTTTCAAGTTGCAGAGAAAAGAAGTTTCTCTGTTAATCCAAAACTTTAAGTGATCTAGAGTTTTTTTGTTATTAATAATTTAAAATAAATGAAAGCAACATGGGATTTAATACCACAATATCAATATTTTATTGCAGGAAAAAAAATCAAGAGTTAAAAGCTTTAATCTATTTTGGTTTCAAGTTTCAGAAATAAGGAGTGTCTTCTCTGCTATAAATTTCAAAAGTAAGTAAAATAGAAATCCCTGTTTTGATAATTTAAATGCATGAATATAACCAAAATTAATCAGAGAATTGTTACCCATCAAATTTCAGATCTAAACCCCAAGAGAATTAGAGTAGAAAAGAAGAAAAGGAGTAGCAGGCTCATCTTTCTGTTTGAAAACTGTCAACATCCTCTGGAAACAGGTGAGTAAAATCCTGTTTTCCTATTAATCTTTTGTTGTCGTATGCTGGATGATAGAGTAAAGATAATCTTTGGTTTCTCATGTAAGAATTTTTGAATATATGATTGAATGTTGGCTATGCATGCTGATTTTACAAAGAGCTAATTACTGTTCTAGCTTCAGAAAACCAAAAACCTGTCATACCATTTTTCCCTCTTCCCCTATTTAATCTGCATGTTAAACTATGGTTGAACTTACACTGTGTGTCAGCAACAAGTTGGGGATCTTTAGTTTGAACTTACACTTCATTCCAGTAACAAAACTAAACAACTTTTTTTTAAATTGCTTTACTGGAAACTGAAGTATTTTTAAGTATCAGGGGTTACCATTTCAAAAAAAACCCACCTTCTCTCCTTCTATTTCCTTCTGAAATGGAAAAAAATATTTGAAAGCAAGTTGGGATTTTAAACTGACAACATGTTTCAGTAATTAAATAAAAGAAAGCTTGAAGTTTTCTTTGTCTAGAGACTGTAAAATAAAATAAAGAAAAGAAAAAAAAACTGTAAACATGATCATGCTCAAATCTCTGGTTCACAGAGTAAACTATCTACAACTACAACCTCTTCTACCTTCTCTTTGCTTCTGGAGATAATTGTAAGTGAGTTAAGGATTGTTAAAAACTGTATTTATCTCAGTAGTGAATTAAAGCAGAGAAATTTGAATTTTTCTTCACTGGAAAATGTAAATGCAGTCACAACCCAAACAAGTGAAATTTTCGAACCTCATAGAATTGAATTTCAGTAACACCACTTGCATTACCATCAAGAATAATGATTTTTGAAACAAAAATCAAATTTTTTCATTGCATATTGCTCGGGAAAATGGGGGTTGATCGGAAATTAAAGTTTTCCCAAAATCCGATGATCTAAGAAGCTATGGCCCTCGAATTCGCTGTCGTAGATGGCTTGGGGGCTCGTGATCATCAGAAAAATGCTGTTCGATTTTTTAAAAACCCAGAATTTGAATTTGAGTTTGTTTTAGGGTTTAAGAACCCAAAATACTGCGCACGGTTGAAAGGGCTTGCCGCACCACCACAGAGGATCGGACCGCGTGCCACCGGGGGGGTTCGAAGCGTGACACGATGGCGAGGCTTGGTACTGAGTTTGGTGGCCGATTATGGCCTGGGGCGGCAGCGCGTAGCAGTTTTCGATGGTGTTCCTGATGATGACGTTGGGTGTGATGCTCGATTCGCGAATTCGAAGCAAAAATCGAGGTCAGGGTGTTCGTGTCGTTTTAGGGGACGATAGGTGACTCGCTCGTGGCCTTGGCTCTGACCATAGGCGGCGGCGCTAGCAGTGCACGTGCACGTGGGTGGGGTGTGTATCAGCGTGAGGCGTTGGGGGAGACGAATGGTGACTCGGAGCAGTACGCGGGTAAATCGCGTGGAGACTCGAAGTGCAACCCGGGGGGATTCTTGGTGTTCACCGTGTCGTTTTTACTTAACCAAAATTTCGAAAAAAAAGGGGCACGGGTCAATTTTGGGATAACTCGAAGTAGGGGGAAGTTTGGCTCGGGTACGACCCGAAGCATGTCTCGGGTATGCAGATGAAGCACTAGCACAGTTTTGATAAAACTTTTGAAACGCAATGTATTTTCTAAGTGAAGTAACCATAGTTGTTAATGTAATATGAAACTAATAGTTTTTAAAGTTTTGTGAAGTTCAAATTATTTAAATTAATAAAAGTTGTTTAAATGTTTAACTTAATAAAAAGTTTAAATATAAATATAAACTAATGTACAAATACAAAGTTCAAACCAAGTTTATAATAATAGTAAATAACAAAATTGATGTTTTGTAACGACTTTTTAAATATTAAAGAAAATAATTTAATAAATTAAAGAATAGGAGACTTATAAAATTAATTTAACTAAATAAGTTAATGATTAAGAATTTAAAAGTGAAATAATAAACTAAAGAATAATTTATTAACTTAGCCAATTAAAAATAATTCAAAATCAAGTAAAATTCAACATTAATTTGAAATGATTAACAAAGACAATCATGTAGCTAATTCGCCTTAATCACAATTACTTGTATCAACGATGATTAATCATCATCTAATACCCCATACTGGATTGACGCTTTTGTTGTGGTATTGTGATTGCTTTGTGATGAGCTATGATTCGTGATTTGCTCTTGTATGTATGTGAAACCCTTTTTGCCCGTAAAATGGCATTTAAACTTCGATGCGACAGGGAGTCGGATTTCAGTTTGTTATCCGAAACCCACATCGAACCCTGAATGTGAACCTTTGTGATTGATACACCCACATGTTTTAAATTTGAAGCGCTCACTATTCGGATTAGCCGGGGAAGGACCTTTGTGTCGTATAACCCATTCCGAATAGTGATTCGACGAATGGATTGCAATTGAAGACCGGCGGTGAAGACCGGGTGTCTTCAAAAACGATAGGATAACCTATCGATTGTCTCTGCACCGAGATGCTCCGGTATAGGGATTTCCTAAGTGATGGGAAGTCCGATCGGGATTGTGGACGCCCGGATTTGCAAGGGCTTCTTCCTTTATTGGACGAAGTGCCTTCGGTTCTGTTCGAACCCGGAACAGACTTGTATGGTCGTGTGTCTGACACTACGCTTTGAGATATAAAGCCGATTTCTTTCAAATACATATCTGTTGGTGGCGGAGAATTTATTCTCTTAGCTTAACACCCTTCTCTGAGACGTACGAGTTTAGAGGTTATGTAATTGAAGGTTATCAGCTATATACTCCCAATTTGGTAGTGTGGCATACTAAGTGTTGCGGTATAGTGATGATCATTTGTTGATCATCTGTGATCAAAGCATGGCTTTCATGTAAAGCGTAGCTTTGTGAACGAGACCTCATCGGACCTCACACCCCGGAAATGGTCGAAACAGGAAAGATGCGGCAAGGTTATGAGGGTCGCGCCCTTTAGGGTATGTCATTTCCTTCTGGAAAAAGGTAGTGTCATGGTATGGAGTCCAGATGCTTACCTATGTGGTTGCTTCAATCTCATTATTCTGTGTGGTTGTTGCTTTGTGATGGAGGGCCCTCGGATAAAGGTCCCAAAGGACCGGGGAGTGGCATATTCGTGTAGTAGTTACCTAGTTACAGAGGTAACCCGGCCTTGTGTTGGCAGAGATCTAACCGTAACGTTAGTTCTCGGGACGTCCCGCCAGAGGCGTACCCATGTGGCATAGGAAGTTCCTTAGCCTGACCATTTGTTGGAAATCCAATTCCCAATACGAACCCAATACGGTTTTAGTTGTAGAACCTGCCATTTAACATGGCAGCTATAGTAGGCATAGTATCATGGTACCTATGTCGGCTACGATAAATAGTTTACTTTCGAAATGACTTTCTACACTATGCACTAGTAATAATATCAAAGAATTTTCCTCGTATTAAACATATTTGACTATCATAAGGGGAAATCTCCCCCAAGTGTGCGATTGCATTGTGTGTGTGCCGGGAGGCCTTATGGTAGTTTCATTTTCCAAAAGCATACCGATTTTTCTTGTATTAAATCTGTTTTATTTGAAAGCAATTACCTTTGTTTACTCATACCAGTCCCATGACTGACCCGGAGTTTATTGTTTCCTTTCTAAACTCTGGGTGCCCACCATTTCTACACGGGCAGCCTAGTAGCAGGTTTTCTATATTTTGGCTCTAGCTGCATTTTGGGAGTATTTTGGTTTGGAGACGGTTTTTGGTGGCTCATACCTTGGAGACATTTTGGAAGCTTTTGGATCTCGAGGTGCTTAGCTTGGATGTTCACTATTACTTTATCTTTTGAAGACCTTTGGCATATGATATCTAGTTGTTCAATTATGTCATTCTATTTGGATATGTAATTCATGTATTATGTACTCTGATGTTGTAGCAGATATTATTGTGGTGTTGTATCTGTGATATGATGCATGATGTTCATTTTATTTTCCGCTGTTATATATTCATCTAATGTTGTTATAAGCTCCATCCGACTGGAGTTCGATGTTTGAATCATTGACAGTCGAGTACAAGTGAGGTATTTGATGTCAATTTTCAAGCGTTGAATTTCGGGTCGTGACATGTGGTATCAGAGCTAAAGGTTGAGTAAGAACTTTAGCTACGGAGTATAACACATTAGATGGCTCATTAGAGATAGGGTGGAGTATACCCTAGAATGAGTATAATTGATTAACACATCCAATTTTTCTTAGTCTATTTCCTTTAATTGCCAATATTTCTTAAGATATCTCTTCCAAATAACTAAGCCAATTTTTCTTACTATTACAGATAGTAAGGATGAGCGGAAGAAGAAGCAGTGTTAGGGGGCGAGGAAATGCCACAGCACCTAGCCAAGTTCCCCCCACTACCGAGGCAGCTTTACCTATTCAGAATCAGCCGAATCTGGCTGACTTATATAAGAACTTCTCAAGACTCGGGGGTAAGCCATTCACCGGCAAAGAGACGATTATGGAGGCCCAGGCATGGATTAGGTCTTGTGAGAAAATCTTTAAGGGGCTCAAGCTACAGGATGATCAGATGCGTCTCATAGCTACTTGGCAACTTCAAGGTGAAGCCTTAGCTTGGTGGGAGACGGTCACTATTGATGAGCCTGAGGACGAGTTCACTTGGGGCAGATTTAAAGAATCGTTAGAAAAGCGCTACTTGCCATCATCCGGGATTTCTCGTATGTACCAAGAATTCATGGATTTAAGGCAAGGAAGTCTGTCGTTCGAGGAGTATCTCAATAAGTTCAATGAATTGTCACGCTTTGGTCCAGAATTAGTGAACACACCGTTGAAGAAGAATGAGCGATTCATTCGTGGGATGAATAAAAAGTTCCACGAAAGGATGACAGGCCACGTGAAAGAATCATTCTCAGATTTGGTTGATATGGGATACCGTTATGCTACTTTAGACATGCAAGAAGCACCAAGGGAGCAAGGAAACTCAAGCAATCCGAATTGGAAGAAAAGAAAATTTGGAGGCAAGAAACCTTGGCACGGCAAGGAGAAGAAGAAAAGCAATCAAGGGAGCACTATGGAGAATGTCACTTGCTATAATTGCTCGGAGAAAGGCCACTATTCTACCAGCTGCAAAAAGCCCAAGAGAAATCAATCTGCTCAAGGAAAGCCTAGAAAGTGCTATTATTGTCAGAAGGAAGGGCATGAAGTAAAAGACTGCCCAGTTATGAAGCAAGCCCAAATAGCTAAAGTATACTCAGTCAAAGACAAGCCCACATCTTCTAAAGCGGAGAAGGGAAAAGGCGTCCTGGAAGGTAATCTTACCATTTATAATAGCATTGTTAGAGTTCTTTTTGATACTGGCGCTACACACAGTTTTATCTCTCAACAAGCTATTAATGAATTGAATATTGAACCTAATTTTGTTGATGAGCCTATATGTGTAAGAAATCCAGTTGGAGGTCCCGCAAACCTCTGTCTTCGATGTAGAGATGTTCCTATCTCATATTCTTGCCATCAATTTCCTATTAGTCCTTTTGTTCTAGACTTCAACGAATTTGAAGTCTTGCTTGGAATGGATTGGCTAGCAAAATATGAAGCCAAACTGGATTGCAAAAATCGATTGATCTCAATCAAAACTGAATTTGGGGATTTCATCGAAATTTCTTATGAGGACCCTAGTCCTAAAAGGGAAGGGTTGATGTATAATTTGGGTTATCCTGAACCCAGCTTGCAGTCTATTCCTATTGTTAGAGATTTTCCAGATGTATTTGAGGAAGTGAAATCTCTACCTCCTCACCGAGAAATAGAATTCAGAATCGACCTTGTGCCCAATGCCCGTCCTGTCATTCATCCAAGTCGCAGGATGGCACCTAGAGAAAGGGTTGAACTAGTCGAGCAAACTAGAGATTTACTAGAAAAAGGGTTGATTCGACCCAGTGTTTCTGAATGGGGCTCAGCCGTCGTATTTGTTTCTAAATCAGACGGATCCTTGAGATTGTGCGTGGATTACCGCGATCTCAATAAGCAAACTCTCAAGAATAAATTCCCACTGCCCAGAATTGATGATTTATTTGATCAGTTGCACGGCGCTTGTTTCTTCTCAAAGATGGATCTAGCCCAAGGATTCCATCAATTACGAATTGCCGAAGACTGTGTTCATTTGACAGCTTTTAGGGGTCCCAATATGTTCTATGAATGGTTAGTCATGCCTTTTGGGCTAACCAATGCCCCAGCATACTTTGTGGACCTTATGTCTCGTATGTTTCGAGATGTATTGAATAAATTTGTGCTCGTATTCATTGATGATATTTTGATCTATTCCAAGACCGAAGAGGAGCATGCCGAACACCTTAGAATTGTCTTGGAGATATTGAGGAGAAACATTCTATATGCTAAATTCTCCAAATGCCACTTTTGGGTCAAAGAAGTCAAATTTCTTGGCCATATTGTTAATGAAGAAGGGATTTCTGTGGATCCTAGCAAAATTTCCGCCATTCTTGATTGGAGGAGACCTACTACCCCAAAGGAAATTCGAAGCTTTTTGGGCCTAGCAGGTTATTATCGGAAGTTTGTTCAGGACTTCTCGAAGCTAGCTAGTCCTTTGACCAAGCTAACAATGAAGAATGCAAAGTTTATTTGGACTCCAAGATGTGAAGAAGCTTTTGAGGAATTGAAGAAGAGATTGACCACCGCTCCTGTTCTCGCCATTATCAATGGGAACCAGGGATTATCTATTTATACCGATGCTTGCGGTGAAGGCTTGGGTGCAGTATTGATGCAAAACGGAAAGGTGATTGCCTACGCGAGTAGACAATTACGTCCTCATGAAAGAAATTATCCGACCCATGATTTGGAGCTTCTAGCTGTTATCTTCGCTTTAAAAATATGGCGACATTATCTTTTGGGTAAGAATCTTTTCAGCTTTCTTATCAATCTGTGAATTTAATTTAACTCAACTTAACAAATATACTTATCGAATTCTCTTTATTTCTAGGTGAAAAATTCGAATTATTCACCGATCACAAATCTTTGAAATATCTCTTCACCCAAAAAGATCTGAATTTGCGACAACAGCGTTGGCTGGAATTTCTAGCATCCTATGACCTGGATATTCTATATACACCCGGAAAAGCCAATGTGGTGGCGGACGCCTTGAGTAGAAAGCATGCTATTCTTGCTCATCTTGTCATTGCTCCTACTCTTCTTGAGACAATCGCCAACAAGCAAAAAGAGGACAAGTTTCTTCAGGAGATATATGGGAGAATCCGTCGAGGTGAGGATTCTAGTTTTATAATTGATGGTAATGGAGTTATAAAGATGAAAGGCAGAATTTGTGTCCTCGACATTCCAGATTTGAAACGAGAAGTGTTAGATGAATGCCACAAATCAAAATTTACCATCCATCCAGGAGTCAACAAGATGTATAGAGATATCAAAAGAACTTTCTGGTGGAAAACGATGAAGAGAGATATATCTATTTATGTGAGTCGCTGCGCTACTTGCCAACAAATCAAGAGCGACCAAAAGAAGATAGCGGGTCTACTTCAGCCATTAGAGGTGCCCAAGTGGAAATGGGACCAAGTGTCGATGGATTTCATCGACGGTTTGCCGCGCACTCGAAAGGGAAATGAAGCGATTTGGGTCATTGTAGACCGTTTAACTAAGTCAGCCCATTTCTTGCCAGTAAAAGCTACCCGCACAGCTGCAAGTCTAGCTAATGTATATGTGAAAGAGATTGTCCGTCTCCATGGCATTCCTAGCAGCATAGTGAGTGATCGTGACCCGATCTTCACTAGTAGATTTTGGGAGGCGTTTCAAGACGCATTAGGAACCAAGCTGCATTTCAGTACTGCTTATCACCCACAGTCTGATGGGCAGACAGAAAGGATCAATCGAATCTTGGAGGATCTATTGCGGGCATGTATACTTGATTTTGGTGGTTCTTGGGAGGACCATTTGCATCTGGTCGAATTCTCTTATAACAACAGCTATCAGGCCAGTATTGAGATGGCTCCTTTTGAGGCTTTATATGGTCGACCGTGTCGATCACCGGCATGCTGGATCGAAACAGGTGATAGACTCATTCTTGGTCCGGACATGATTAAAGAAGCCACCGAAAAAGTTGATTTTATTCGGAAGAAAATGAAGACAGCTCAGAGTCGTCAAAAGAGCTATTACGATCGTAGAAGACGAGATTTGGTATTTCAGGTTGGGGACTCTGTTTTTCTTAAGGTATCTCCTATGAGAGGTGTATTGAGATTTGGGAAGATTGGTAAGCTAGCACCACGATATATTGGTCCTTTTCCTATTCTGGAGAGGATTGGTCTTCTAGCCTACCGTGTGCAGTTGCCTAGCTGGTTATCGGGTGTGCATGATGTATTCCACATTTCTAACCTTCGGAAGTACGTGCACGATCCGGACAGTATTATTGAAGAAGCTGCCCAACAGGATCTCGACATCACCCCCAACTTGACAGTCAAAAGAGAACCGATAAAGATTGTGGATCGTGAAGAGAGGCAATTAAGGAACAAAGTTGTAAAGCTAGTAAAAGTTCAGTGGAGTGGCGATCCAAGAGACTGCACTTGGGAAACAAAAGATAATATGCAGAAGTCTTATCCCAAATGCAGGGTGGATATCTCGGCTTAGCCGGTAAGCCATTTCCTTATTCTTTTTGAATCGTATATTCTTTGTCTATTTTTCTCTCTCTTTCAATTTCGAGGACGAAATTTTCTTAAGGAGGGGGTATTTGTAACATCCCCAAAATTATCAATCAAAATAAATAATATATTTGAACTCTTGGGGTTTGATTTGAGAATAAATTTGAAAAAAATCTAAAACAAATAAAATAAGTAAAAGTAATATATGAAATGAATTCTAATTTTTATCCTATGTTAAAAAAAAAATATTGAGATGATAAATGTTTTTTTTTTTGAAGTCATTTGGATTTAAAATGTTTATATTTCAAATTAGAAATTTAAGATTTGAATTTAAATTTGGAATGAATGTTTTAAAATAAGAAGCATTTAAAAATCATTGAGGAACAAGTATACAAGTGTAAGACAACTTTTCTTTTAAAACATTGTACATATGCATATATACAACAAATGAATAAAAAGTATGTATATTGGTTTATAAAAGTTTATGCATATAATATAGGGAATGAAATCTATACATTTCTTTTGCTTTGTTACATCAAAAAACTGAAACTTACCTTCACAATAAAATTTAATGATTTACAAAATCTATGTGTTAAGATATCTTCTTACAAATGGCACAAACCATCATCTCCTCAATAAAATAATCAAATAAAAAAATTCAGAAAACTTTTCACCTTCTAAAAATTCGAATTTTAAACCCCAACATCTGATTCTCAGTAATCAAAAGATATTTGCAAGTGTTATTTCAAACATTCAAGAAAAAAAAAGTTCAAAAGAAAACCAAACTGTCTTCTTCCCTTCAAGCAAAAAAAAAAAAAAAATATCTGAAAATACTTTCTCATGCTTCATAACCTTAGTGTGATACTTTCAGGTAAGCTCTGTTTTAAAAAATTTATAGTTTATGAGATTTTGATTTTTTTTAAATCAAGTGTTGACAATCAAATTCAAAAATGAAAACTGCAGGTTTGTGAAGCAAAAAAGGGGGTTTCTGGTTTCAAAAGGCAGTGCATAGTTTTTCTTTTCTGGAAATAAGTTTTAAAGGCAAGTGACTTTTCTTTTTAAAAGTTTGAACTTGAGGTTATAACTCCTTATGAAGAAAGAGTTAATCCAGCAACCTTTAATCAAATTTTTGCAGGAAGGTTAAGGATTAAAAGCTACGTTTTCTTTTTGGTTTCTAAGTTCCTGTTTTCAAGTTGCAGAGAAAAGAAGTTTCTCTGTTAATCCAAAACTGTAAGTGATCTAGAGTTTTTTTGTTATTAATAATTTAAAATAAATGAAAGCAACATGGGATTTAATACCACAATATCAATATTTTATTGCAGGAAAAAAAATCAAGAGTTAAAAGCTTTAATCTATTTTGGTTTCAAGTTTCAGAAATAAGGAGTGTCTTCTCTGCTATAAATTTCAAAAGTAAGTAAAATAGAAATCCCTGTTTTGATAATTTAAATGCATGAATATAACCACAATTAATCAGAGAATTGTTACCCATCAAATTTCAGATCTAAACCCCAAGAGAATTAGAGTAGAAAAGAAGAAAAGGAGTAGCAGGCTCATCTTTCTGTTTGAAAACTGTCAACATCCTCTGGAAACAGGTGAGTAAAATCCTGTTTTCCTATTAATCTTTTGTTGTCTTATGCTGGATGATAGAGTAAAGATAATCTTTGGTTTCTCATGTAAGAATTTTTGAATATATGATTGAATGTTGGCTATGCATGCTGATTTTACAAAGAGCTAATTACTGTTCTAGCTTCAGAAAACCAAAAACCTGTCATACCATTTTTCCCCTCTTCCCCTATTTAATCTGCATGTTAAACTATGGTTGAACTTACACTGTGTGTCAGCAACAAGTTGGGGATCTTTAGTTTGAACTTACACTTCATTCCAGTAACAAAACTAAACAACTTTTTTTTAAATTGCTTTACTGGAAACTGAAGTATTTTTAAGTATCAGGGGTTACCATTTCAAAAAAAACCCACCTTCTCTCCTTCTATTTCCTTCTGAAATGGAAAAAAATATTTGAAAGCAAGTTGGGATTTTAAACTGACAACATGTTTCAGTAATTAAATAAAAGAAAGCTTGAAGTTTTTTTTGTCTAGAGACTGTAAAATAAAATAAAGAAAAGAAAAAAAAAACTGTAAACATGATCATGCTCAAATCTCTGGTTCACAGAGTAAACTATCTACAACTACAACCTCTTCTACCTTCTCTTTGCTTCTGGAGATAATTGTAAGTGAGTTAAGGATTGTTAAAAACTGTATTTATCTCAGTAGTGAATTAAAGCAGAGAAATTTGAATTTTTCTTCACTGGAAAATGTAAATGCAGTCACAACCCAAACAAGTGAAATTTTCGAACCTCATAGAATTGAATTTCAGTAACACCACTTGCATTACCATCAAGAATAATGATTTTTGAAACAAAAATCAAATTTTTTCATTGCATATTGCTCGGGAAAATGGTGGTTGATCGGAAATTAAAGTTTTCCTAAAATCTGATGATCTAAGAAGCTATGGCCCTCGAATTCGCTGTCGTAGATGGCTTGGGGGCTCGTGATCATCAGAAAAATGCTGTTCGATTTTTTAAAAACCCAGAATTTGAATTTGAGTTTGTTTTTGGGTTTAAGAACCCAAAATACTGCGCACGGTTGAAAGGGCTTGCCGCACCACCACAGAGGATCGGACCGCGTGCCACCGGGGGGGTTCGAAGCGTGACACGATGGCGAGGCTTGGACTGAGTTTGGTGGCCGATTATGGCCTGGGGCGGCGGCGCGTGGCAGTTTTCGATGGTGTTCCTGATGATGACGTTGGGTGTGATGCTCGATTCGCGACTTCGAAGCAAAAATCGAGGTCAGGGTGTTCGTGTCGTTTTAGGGGACGATAGGTGACTCGCTCGTGGCCTTGGCTCTGACCATAGGCGGCGGCGCTAGCAGTGCACGTGCACGTGGGTGGGGTGTGTATCAGCGTGAGGCGTTGGGGGAGACGAATGGTGACTCGGAGCAGTACGCGGGTAAATCGCGTGGAGACTCGAAGTGCAACCCGGGGGGATTCTTGGTGTTCACCGTGTCGTTTTTACTTAACCAAAATTTCGAAAAAAAAAGGGGCACGGGTCAATTTTGGGATAACTCGAAGTAGGGGGAAGTTTGGCTCGGGTACGACCCGAAGCATGTCTCGGGTATGCAGATGAAGCACTAGCACAGTTTTGATAAAACTTTTGAAACGCAATGTATTTTCTAAGTGAAGTAACCATAGTTGTTAATGTAATATGAAACTAATAGTTTTTAAAGTTTTGTGAAGTTCAAATTATTTAAATTAATAAAAGTTGTTTAAATGTTTAACTTAATAAAAAGTTTAAATATAAATATAAACTAATGTACAAATACAAAGTTCAAACCAAGTTTATAATAATAGTAAATAACAAAATTGATGTTTTGTAACGACTTTTTAAATATTAAAGAAAATAATTTAATAAATTAAAGAATAGGAGACTTATAAAATTAATTTAACTTAATAAGTTAACGATTAAGAATTTAAAAGTGAAATAATAAACTAAAGAATAATTTATTAACTTAGCCAATTAAAAATAATTCAAAATCAAGTAAAATTCAACATTAATTTGAAATGATTAACAAAGACAATCATGTAGCTAATTCGCCTTAATCACAATTACTTGTATCAACGATGATTAATCATCATCTAATACCCCATACTGGATTGACGCTTTTGTTGTGGTATTGTGATTGCTTTGTGATGAGCTATGATTCGTGATTTGCTCCTGTATGTATGTGAAACCCTTTTTGCCCGTAAAATGGCATTTAAACTTCGATGCGACAGGGAGTCGGATTTCAGTTTGTTATCCGAAACCCACATCGAACCCTGAATGTGAACCTTTGTGATTGATACACCCACATGTTTTAAATTTGAAGCGCTCACTATTCGGATTAGCCGGGGAAGGACCTTTGTGTCGTATAACCCATTCCGAATAGTGATTCGACGAATGGATTGCAATTGAAGACCGACGGTGAAGACCGGGTGTCTTCAAAAACGATAGGATAACCTATCGATTGTCTCTGCACCGAGTTGCTCCGGTATAGGGATTCCCTAAGTGATGGGAAGTCCGATCGGGATTGTGGACGCCCGGATTTGCAAGGGCTTCTTCCTTTATTGGACGAAGTGCCTTCGGTTCTGTTCGAACCCGGAACAGACTTGTATGGTCGTGTGTCTGACACTACGCTTTGAGATATAAAGCCGATTTCTTTCAAATACATATCTGTTGGTGGCGGAGAATTTATTCTCTTAGCTTAACACCCTTCTCTGAGACGTACGAGCTTAGAGGTTATGTAATTGAAGGTTATCAGCTATATACTCCCAATTTGGTAGTGTGGCATACTAAGTGTTGCGGTATAGTGATGATCATTTGTTGATCATCTGTGATCAAAGCATGGCTTTCATGTAAAGCGTAGCTTTGTGAACGAGACCTCATCGGACCTCACACCCCGGAAATGGTCGAAACAGGAAAGATGCGGCAAGGTTATGAGTGTCGCGCCCTTTAGGGTATGTCATTTCCTTCTGGAAAAAGGTAGTGTCATGGTATGGAGTCCAGATGCTTACCTATGTGGTTGCTTCAGTCTCATTATTCTGTGTGGTTGTTGCTTTGTGATGGAGGGCCCTCGGATAAAGGTCCCAAAGGACCGGGGAGTGGCATATTCGTGTAGTAGTTACCTAATTACAGAGGTAACCCGGCCTTGTGTTGGAAGAGATCTAACCGTAAAGTTAGTTCTCGGGACGTCCCGCCAGAGGCGTACCCATGTGGCATAGGAAGTTCCTTAGCCTGACCATTTGTTGGAAATCCAATTCCCAATACGAACCCAATACGGTTTTAGTTGTAGAACCCGCCATTTAACATGGCAGCTATAGTAGGCATAGTATCATGGTACCTATGTCGGCTACGATAAATAGTTTACTTTCGAAATGACTTTCTATACTATGCACTAGTAATAATATCAAAGAATTTTCCTCGTATTAAACATATTTGACTATCATAAGGGGAAATCTCCCCCAAGTGTGCGATTGCATTGTGTGTGTGCCGGGAGGCCTTATGGTAGTTTCATTTTCCAAAAGCATACCGATTTTTCTTGTATTAAATCTGTTTTATTTGAAAGCAATTACCTTTGTTTACTCATACCAGTCCCATGACTGACCCGGAGTTTATTGTTTCCTTTCTAAACTCTGGGTGCCCACCATTTCTACACGGGCAGCCTAGTAGCAGGTTTTCTATATTTTGGCTCTAGCTGCATTTTGGGAGTATTTTGGTTTGGAGACGGTTTTTGGTGGCTCATACCTTGGAGACATTTTGGAAGCTTTTGGATCTCGAGGTGCTTAGCTTGGATGTTCACTATTACTTTATCTTTTGAAGACCTTTGGCATATGATATCTAGTTGTTCAATTATGTCATTCTATTTGGATATGTAATTCATGTATTATGTACTCTGATGTTGTAGCAGATATTACTGTGGTGTTGTATCTGTGATATGATGCATGATGTTCATTTTATTTTCCGCTGTTATATATTCATCTAATGTTGTTATAAGCTCCATCCGACTGGAGTTCGATGTTTGAATCATTGACAGTCGAGTACAAGTGAGGTATTTGATGTCAATTTTCAAGCGTTGAATTTCGGGTCGTGACAAAAAACCCGAAATGTTATGGTTTTAAGAAAAATTTAAGAAAAGAAGAAGAGAGAAAAAGAAGAAAGTAAAAAATGGAGAGAGAGAAAAGAAAACAGAAAAGAAGATAGAACATTTTAAAATAGAGGGAAAAAGAGAATAGAGGAAAAAGAAATAAAACAGAAGAAAATAGAGGAGATTAGAAAAACAACAGAACAACATCAGAATCTCACAATTCGCAGCGGAACAAAATATAATAATAAATGAATAATCTTTAAACAAAGAACTATCAGTTATTACATTACATTTCATTTCATTACATCATATCATCAGAGTGTACAACAACAACAACAAACAGTGCAGCGGAAAAAGAAATACTATATTGTAGTAATACGCCATGCCATCCAGCTTGCCTCCAGCAATTCCAGAATATCCAGAATATCCTGATAAACCTTAACTCTTGACTGCCCGTGTGGAAATTGGTGGGCACCCAGAGTTTAGGAAGGAAAACAATAAACTCCAAGTTAGTCATGTGACTGGTGTGAGAACTCAAAACAGTTTATTTATCTTTAAAATCAAAATAGAGGAATATTTTTATTTCAATTCGCAATGCTTTTAAAAATGAGACTACCATAAGGCCTCCCGCACACACACATGCAAACGCAGAATCGGAGGAGATTTCTCCTTATGATAGTCAAAGATGCTTGATACGCATTTAAAAATAACATTTGATATTATTATTAGTGCATAGTGTAGAGAAAAATTCATTTGAAAGTAGAATATAAATCTTAGCCAACATAGACATTTCGAACTACGCCTACTATAGCTACCATCCAAACAGTGGTGACCACCATAAGTGAATAGCAGGTTCTACAACTAATACCGTACAAGTTTCGTATTGGGAATTGGATTTCCAACAAATGGTCAGGCCAAGGAACTTCCCATTGCCACATGAGAATGCCTCTGGAAAGACATCCCCGAGAACCAAACCGGAACTCTGCCAACAAAAGGCCGGGTTACCCCTAACTGGGTAACTACTGACACGAGCACGCCATTCCCCGATCGTAAACGACCTTTCTCACGGGATCCCAAAAACCAACAACCACAAAGTAATAAATTCGTAGTAACCACATAGGTTAAATATCTGGGCTCCATACCATGATACCACCTCTATCCAGAAGGAAATATACATACCCTAAAGGGTGCTACCCCTCATAACCTTGCCGCATCTTTCCTGTTTTGACCATTTCCGGGGTGTGAGGTTCGACGAAGTCACGTCCACAAAAACATACTTTATACAAAAGCCATGCTTTGGGTCAACAAATGATCAACACAATGATCACCAAGATAGACGATCAAATAAACGATCCTATCACAATAATCAACACAATGATCATTTCAGCATCACTCAGCATATCACATTACCAAATTGGGAATATATCGCTGATAACTTCAACTATATAACCTCTGAGCTCGTACGTCTCAGAGAAGGGTGTTAAGCTAAAAGAATAAATTCTCCGCCACCAACAGAAATATATTTGAAAGAAATCGGCTTTATATCTCAACTTGTAATGTCAGACATACAATCCATACAAGTCTGTTCTGGGTTCGAACAGAACCGAAGGCACTTACAAAGAAGTCCTTGCAATCCGGATATTCACAATCCTGATCGGATTCACCATCACATATGGAGAACTCTATACCATAGCTACTCGGTGCAGAGTAAATCGACAGGTCATCCTATCGCACTCGCAAATACCGGGTCTTCAACACCGATCTTCAATGCAATTCATAATGACGTATCACATATTCGGAATGGGTTATACGACCCCATGGTCCTTTCCCGGTTAACCCGAATAGTGAGCACTTATTTAAAAATAAGTGTAGCATTCACATTCAAACAAATCACATCAATTACCCATTCAAAGGGAAATATTGATAGTCGGTTATTGAACTATCAATGGATATGCACACATCACCAGATTCCAAATAATTTTCCAAATTATTTATTTTCCAAAATATCTTCACTAGATATATAATTTCAACACTTCAAAAATAAATCAATATTTATTTTTAAACAAATTCCACTTTTCATTTATAAATTCCTTAGTGAATTTATATTCCAAAATATTCATGCATATACGATTTCAACTATCCATTTTCAATTTATCTTCAAAAAGATAAATTCTAAATATTCACTTCATATTGGAAAACAATTCCATACTTATTTATTCATAAGTAATTCACAAATCTTGTTATTTTCAACCTTGGAAAATATTCAATATACTTAAATCGAATTAAGTATATATTTCATTCTTTAAGGAAATCATGCTCTTAAACATATTTATTTGGGCCAAAACGAATGTTACGTAAAACATCGTTACGACAACCCAAAATCACTAGTATGGGGATTCGAAATTAAAATAGATATATAAATCCCAATACTATGCAAAACATTTCTTTTCGGAAATCATTTACTATAACAACAGTGTTATAGTCCATTATTTCCTTCTATTTCTCGAAAACGTCTATTTCAACAATAAATGTTGAAATCTATGGTTTCGAATCTCAACACATTTTAAAACATTGTTCGATCGTTTTAATTCTATTTAAAACATCCAAATCCAAAACAATTTCTTTAACGTGTTATTCACTATTCAAAAACGTGAATATACTTCATTAACAATTTCATCCTTTTATTCATTTTATTTCAAAGGATTATTCACAGTTCAAAAACGTGAATATAACTCCATTAATAGGTTTTAACAATTTACTTATCAAAATAAGTTGTTTGCGGATTTATAAAACAACGTTTATAATTTCCATTTCTATTTATTTATAAAAACTTCCTTTTTTATAAATTCTTTTATTAACCTATTCCAGTTTATAACTCAATTATAAACTAAAAGTTCATATTATAAGTCGAATGCTTATAAAATGATTATTTTACAAAATCGTTCTTTTTAAAGACTTTCCAATTTATAAACCTTATAACTTATAAGATTCATTTATTTAACCAAATCTATTCCTTCAATATAACTTCACAAATTTATAAATCTTACTATTTATAAATTTCATTTATAACTTCACCGTTTATAATTCTATAAATTTCATTCTTTAATGAAATTCATTTTCACTTCATTCAAACACTTATAAAAACTCGTTTTATAATTTCAATATCTCTATTTATAAATTTCCATTTATAAATCTCTTAATATAAATCAATTTATATTATTCTTTAAAACGTCTTTAAATTCCTTTAAAAACTTCATCATTCTCTTGATTTATAAAATAATTAAATTTTATAAATCATATATTTAAACTCTTTATAATAAATTCAAAAATCCAATTTAAACTATTTTATAAAATCATTAGCATCATATTCTCAAAAAATCGGTTTTTTTTAACTATATTTCTCAAAAATCATAATTTTTATAACATTAAAAATTATAACGTTTATTTATTTAAAATGGATCAATTCCAAAATATTTAATATTTTCAAAGATCACTTTAAAAATCATTTTAAAATCCCAAAATTTGGGTCCAATGATGCTACACACCAAATAGTCAATCACGACTACAACGATCCATCATATATCGATATGATAATCCATCAAATATCAAAATATCTGAAATCAAATAAAAACTGTTGAGGAATCCAGTTGGATCCCTCCAACCTGTTTCCTGTATTCACAAACATTAGCACAATACCAATTTCGCTCCAGTACGAAATTATCGCGGTATATGTTCTTATTAAATATT
This sequence comes from Allium cepa, assembly GCA_030765085.1. Lineage (NCBI taxonomy): Eukaryota > Viridiplantae > Streptophyta > Magnoliopsida > Asparagales > Amaryllidaceae > Allium > Allium cepa. The sequence goes on from CM060935.1 coordinate 1,016,211,300, forward strand.
ATCCGCTTAATAACGGCGTAATAGGGTCTCATCCGCTAAAAAATGCGGGGAATCAATCAACTGCAATATATACATATGCCAATATATATATATTGATATTATATATAATACCAATTTCACTGTTTATGAAATATTCGCGGTATATGTTTTTATTAAATAACATCCGCTTACTAACGGCGTATAATGTCTATTTTAACAATCAATAGATATCAATCAACATTCAAACATGCATTCAAATATTTTAAATCTAACTATTTAAAATATAATCGAAACTGATTCGATTGAGTGAGAAGTTCTCACCTTGGTTTCAATTTCGTTTTAGCTTTTATTTCGAATAAAATTAAACGGACGTTTAATTTTACCCAAAATTCTCACTAACACCAAATGACTCCAAACCAACTCCATCGCGTAGTGCTCGTCCATACGATTCCAACGCAACTGGTTTCGCGCGTTTTCGACCTCGTATGAAAAAGTTATGAATTATTGAAGTTTGTACACGAGTTTAAACTATATAATTTACAACTAAATTAATAATTTTTATAACCTACACAACTATAGCCGTTAGATCCCACTTGAGTGCATCTGGACCGTGTTCCTTTTCTTCCCAATTCACGCGACCTACAGTCAAAGAACCCAACCATGCTCGAAACTAGGGCTCCAAATTCGAGCCTCCTCGACGCATGATAATTCGATCAACTAGCATCACGTCGTAGCCCCTTCCACCACACACCATCGGCCCAAGACTGGCCACGCGCGCACCCCCCCAACGCCTCGAAAAGCGTGCGCAACAGCCCAGGGACGCGGGCCTGTAGCTTCCTCCACACGACTCCGTTTCCGATCATAACCGTTGAATCTCTAGCTCTTAACGTCCTCTTCAATTTGTTAGTTGAAACTTTCTTGAATCGATGCATGGATCAAGAGATAAATGAGGAGAATCGAAACTAATTTCTGGCCATTCAGTTTCTAGGGCCGGCTAGGGTTTTATTAGGTTTTTTTTTTATTTTTTTTTTATTTTCTAAATGATGGGTAGGGGCTATTTATAAGGAATCGACGAACACTATTCATCCGGAAATTCCGAACTCCGATTTACGCGCCGTAACCAGCGTTCCTAGGTTTTACCCCGCGTTCCGGACACAATGGAACAGGTTTCGGAAGCTAATTCGGAAGTATGTGCGAGTTATGGCTGTAAACGCTCAATTTGAATTAAACCGATTTAAGCGATTTTCTAGGCGTTTTAATTTGTACCGGACAAACCGTAAATCCAATTGACTTGAAATTTGAAACCTTGCAATAATATCACATTACGGATCCGATGAAACTGGTTTCGTCGAAATCCGAGACTTTTTGAAAAATGGCTATTTTAGCTCGCCAAATAAAAATTAAAAATAAATCGATGCGTTTCGAGCTGCCACGATCAAACGATAACTCCGATTGACACGATATTTAAAATCCGGTAATAACTAACTATTACGGATCCAATGAAACTGGTTTCGTTCAATTCTGAGACTGTTCAAAAATTGACTATTTTCACTAGTCGATTTAAATATTAAAATATTCAATTTTCATAAATTAACTTTTAATTCGATTTTAAAAGTTCTAAAATATTGTTCTAACTTCCATATGATAAAATAAAATTTTACAAATCATTTTCAATCATATTTAACCCAATTTTCAATTATTTCCATAATTTAACATATTAATTTATCGATTTAATTATTCAAATAAATCCAATAATGCAAATAAAAATTTATTTGACTTATAAATTCACTTTTTAATATTTAAAATTAATTAAATATTCAAATTTTAATTTCTAAAAATTCTGGGTCGTTACTATCTTCCCCACTTAAAAGAATTTCGTCCTCGAAATTACAAGTAAGAAAAGTTATAGAATTCTATTAATTTTCAAAAATCCATAATTAAATTTCTCACCATACTTTACTAAGTTTTCAAATCATACTTAGTTATCTTTTCAAAAACAACTACTATTGTTTAACTTTCAATTCCAAATCAAAGTTAAAGTTTTCAAAATTTTCCAATTTTCTCAAAAATTTTCTAACGCCTTAAATTTTCGGAAAAATTCGCCATAGTCTCCTTTGCGCGGCTCGATCCGAAAAAAAAATGACAGTATATATATCACAAATATACATCTCATCAAGTAATGAGGCATCCCGCAGGGAAAAAAGTGTAAAAGTACGGTATGTAATCCGAGATATGTACCTTATATTTTATTAGCTAGCATATACGGCTAATATAGCGCAAAAGCGAGCTCCAAATGCGAAGCAAACGCGATCCGCACCTACTAATCACTCAACAAACAACATGAGAATCATGCATATAGATAATAATATCGATATACATCATATAGCAACATAATAACTATATATGTCACATAGCAAATGCAACATATTCAAACATCAACCAACTAGCATTCATAACCAATAGATATTCATTCATATTTTCATTAATATTCATGAATTGGTTTTCAATTTAATCACATTTGATTTACTAACATTGGATTTTATCAACATTCATTCTTATTCAATTTCAATTAGTTTGCATTCACTAATTCACAAGTTGGTTCACTTCCAATTCAAATTCAATCTACTTTAGCTTCCAATTTCATTAACACTTAATGAATTATATACAATCAACTAACAATCATATAACAACCAAAGTATATCTATTTCAATCAAATTCCTTTGCTTATATTCATCTTGGTTTAACATTAAATTGATTTCCATTCCAATTTATTCAACTTTCAATAACTTTAGATTTTAATGAATTAACACTTAAATTCATATTTCATATCAACTTAAATTTACATTTAATTGATTAATATTCAATCCATTCATTCAATTCAATTACAATAGTTGAATTTCATTTATATAACTCAAGTTCACATTTATCACTTAACCTTTATTAATTTAGTTTGATACGAATATCAACTTCATCCAACATCTCTTAAGTTATACTTCATTTTAAACATCACTTAGTTTTACATAACTTAAATTCCCACTTGTAAATAAATTCAGATTCCAATTCTAAAGTAAATTTTCATTTAACTTTAAATTCATTTTTTATTTACAACTCACATATTCATAAATATATTCATATAGTTTCACTTCTTATATATATAAGTTTATTTCACAATTGTAAATCACTTTAATTATAGTTCAATTCTTATAATTCTTTATACTTATACAATTATTCTTTTATTTAGATTATTCAAACAACTAAACAATCAACTTATATACACTTTAATAATTCTGAAAAATTATTCCTTTATATATAAGAATATAATCAAGGTAAAATTATTCCATTTACCCAATTTTAAAACAATATTATGTCGAATTGTTCTATATAAGTGTTTAGAGATCCCTATCAACACCGTTAATTACTCGTATTAACCAGAATCTATATACCACTCAACAAACCAATCATCGCAATATAAAACAATTTTTTATTCACTAACAAATACGCTCTCATAGCTATTATTACACTCAAATTCATTCTAGAGTACTGCTGACTCTATCTCTAATGAATAATACCCAACAGAACCATGGTTGTCGCTTAACCATAAGCTCTGATACCAAATGTAACAAACGGAAAATTCTCGACTTTCGAAAATTCGACATCGATACTCACTTTATCGACTGCCGAGAAATCGAAGGCCAAAAACCCGAAATGTTATGGTTTTAAGAAAAATTTAAGAAAAGAAGAAGAGAGAAAAAGAAGAAAGTAAAAAATGGAGAGAGAGAAAAGAAAACAGAAAAGAAGATAGAACATTTTAAAATAGAGGGAAAAAGAGAATAGAGGAAAAAGAAATAAAACAGTAGAAAATAGAGGGGATTAGAAAAACAACAGAACAACATCAGAATCTCACAATTCGCAGCGGAACAACATATAATAATAAATGAATAATCTTTAAACAAAGAACTATCAGTTATTACATTACATCATATCATCAGAGTGTACAACAACAACAACAAACAGTGCAGCGGAAAAAGAAATACTATATAGTAGTAATACGCCATGCCATCCAGCTTGCCTCCAGCAATTCCAGAATATCCAGAATATCCTGATAAACCTTAACTCTTGACTGCCCGTGTGGAAATTGGTGGGCACCCACAGTTTAGGAAGGAAAACAATAAACTCCAAGTTAGTCATGTGACTGGTGTGAGAACTCAAAACAGTTTATTTATCTTTAAAATCAAAATAGAGGAATATTTTTATTTCAATTCGCAATGCTTTTAAAAATGAGACTACCATAAGGCCTCCCGCACACACACACATGCAAACGCAGAATCGGAGGAGATTTCTCCTTATGATAGTCAAAGATGCTTGATACGCATTTAAAAATAACATTTGATATTATTATTAGTGCATAGTGTAGAGAAAAATTCATTTGAAAGTAGAATATAAATCTTAGCCAACATAGACATTTCGAACTATGCCTACTATAGCTACCATCCAAACAGTGGTGACCACCATAAGTGAATATCAGGTTCTACAACTAATACCGTACAAGTTTCGTATTGGGAATTGGATTTCCAACAAATGGTCAGGCCAAGGAACTTCCCATTGCCACATGAGAATGCCTCTGGAAAGACATCCCCGAGAACCAAACCGGAACTCTGCCAACACAAGGCCGGCTTACCCCTAACTGGGTAACTACTGACACGAGCACGCCATTCCCCGATCGTAAACGACCTTTCTCACGGGATCCCGAAAACCAACAACCACAAAGTAATAAATTCGTAGTAACCACATAGGTTAAATATCTGGGCTCCATACCATGATACCACCTCTATCCAGAAGGAAATGTACATACCCTAAAGGGTGCTACCCCTCATAACCTTGCCGCATCTTTCCTGTTTTGACCATTTCCGGGGTGTGAGGTTCGACGAAGTCACGTCCACAAAAACATACTTTATACAAAAGCCATGCTTTGGGTCAACAAATGATCAACACAATGATCACCAAGATAGAAGATCAAATAAACGATCCTATCACAATAATCAACACAATGATCATTTCAGCATCACTCAGCATATCACATTACCAAATTGGGAATATATCGCTGATAACTTCAACTATATAACCTCTGAGCTCGTACGTCTCAGAGAAGGGTGTTAAGCTAAAAGAATAAATTCTCCGCCACCAACAGAAATATATTTGAAAGAAATCGGCTTTATATCTCAACTTGTAATGTCAGACATACAATCCATACAAGTCTGTTCTGGGTACGAACAGAACCGAAGGCACTTACAAAGAAGTCCTTGCAATCCGGATATTCACAATCCTGATCGGATTCACCATCACATATGGAGAACTCTATACTGTAGCTACTCGGTGCATAGTAAATCGACAGGTCATCCTATCGCTCTCACAAATACCGGGTCTTCAACACCGATCTTCAATGCAATTCATAACGACGTATCACATATTCGGAATGGGTTATACGACCCCATGGTCCTTTCCCGGTTAACCCGAATAGTGAGCGCTTATTTAAAAATAAGTGTAGCATTCACATTCAAACAAATCACATCAATTACCCATTCAAAGGGAAATATTGATAGTCGGTTATTGAACTATCAATGGATATGCACACATCACCAGATTCCAAATAATTTTCCAAATTATTTATTTTCCAAAATATCTTCACTAGATATATAATTTCAACACTTCAAAAATAAATCAATATTTATTTTTAAACAAATTCCACTTTTCATTTATAAATTCCTTAGTGAATTTATATTCCAAAATATTCATGCATATACGATTTCAACTATCCATTTTCAATTTATCTTCAAAAAGATAAATTCTAAATATTCACTTCATATTGGAAAACAATTCCATACTTATTTATTCATAAGTAATTCACAAATCTTGTTATTTTCAACCTTGGAAAATATTCAATATACTTAAATCGAATTAAGTATATATTTCATTCTTTAAGGAAATCATGCTCTTAAACATATTTATTTGGGCCAAAACGAATGTTACGTAAAACATCGTTACGACAACCCAAAATCACTAGTATGGGGATTCGAAATTAAAATAGATATATAAATCCCAATACTATGCAAAACATTTCTTTTCGGAAATCATTTACTATAACAACAGTGTTATAGTCCATTATTTCCTTCTATTTCTCGAAAACGTCTATTTCAACAATAAATGTTGAAATCTATGGTTTCGAATCTCAACACATTTTAAAACATTGTTCGATCGTTTTAATTCTATTTAAAACATCCAAATCAAAACAATTTCTTTAACGTGTTATTCACTATTCAAAAACGTGAATATACTTCATTAACAATTTCATCCTTTTATTCATTTTATTTCAAAGGATTATTCACAGTTCAAAAACGTGAATATAACTCCATTAATAGGTTTTAACAATTTACTTATCAAAATAAGTTGTTTGCGGATTTATAAAACAACGTTTATAAATTCCATTTCTATTTATTTATAAAAACTTCCTTTTTTATAAATTCTTTTATTAACCTATTCCAGTTTATAACTCAATTATAAACTAAAAGTTCATATTATAAGTCGAATGCTTATAAAATGATTATTTTACAAAATCGTTCTTTTTAAAGACTTTCCAATTTATAAACCTTATAACTTATAAGATTCATTTATTTAACCAAATCTATTCCTTCAATATAACTTCACAAATTTATAAATCTTACTATTTATAAATTTCATTTATAACTTCACCGTTTATAATTCTATAAATTTCATTCTTTAATGAAATTCATTTTCACTTCATTCAAACACTTATAAAAACTCGTTTTATAATTTCAATATCTCTATTTATAAATTTCCATTTATAAATCTCTTAATATAAATCAATTTATATTATTCTTTAAAACGTCTTTAAATTCCTTTAAAAACTTCATCATTCTCTTGATTTATAAAATAATTAAATTTTATAAATCATATATTTAAACTCTTTATAATAAATTCAAAAATCCAATTTAAACTATTTTATAAAATCATTAGCATCATATTCTCAAAAAATCAGTTTTTTTTTTAACTATATTTCTCAAAAATCATAATTTTTATAACATTAAAAATTATAACGTTTATTTATTTAAAATGGATCAGTTCCAAAATATTTAATATTTTCAAAGATCACTTTAAAAATCATTTTAAAATCCCAAAATTTGGGTCCAATGATGCTACACACCAAATAGTCAATCACGACTACAACGATCCATCATATATCGATATGATAATCCATCAAATATCAAAATATCTGAAATCAAATAAAAACTGTTGAGGAATCCAGTTGGATCCCTCCAACCTGTTTCCTACATTCACAAACATTAGCACAATACCAATTTCGCTCCAGTACGAAATTATCGCGGTATATGTTCTTATTAAATATTATCCGCTTAATAACGACGTAATAGGGTCTCATCCGCTAAAAAATGCGGGGAATCAATCAACTGCAATATATACATATGCCAATATATATATATTGATATTATATATAATACCAATTTCACTGTTTATGAAATATTCGCGGTATATGTTTTTATTAAATAACATCCGCTTACTAACGGCGTATAATGTCTATTTTAACAATCAATAGATATCAATCAACATTCAAACATGCATTCAAATATTTTAAATCTAACTATTTAAAATATAATCGAAACTGATTCGATTGAGTGAGAAGTTCTCACCTTGGTTTCAATTTCGTTTTAGTTTTTATTTCGAATAAAATTAAACGGACGTTTAATTTTACCCAAAATTCTCACTAACTCCAAACGACTCCAAACCAACTCCATCGCGTAGTGCTCGTCCATACGATTCCAACGCAACTGGTTTCGCACGTTTTCGACCTCGTATGAAAAAGTTATGAATTATTGAAGTTTGTACACGAGTTTAAACTATATAATTTACAACTAAATTAATAATTTTTATAACCTACACAACTATAGCCGTTAGATCCCACTTGAGTGCATCTGGACCGTGTTCCTTTTCTTCCCAATTCACGCGACCTACAGTCAAAGAACCCAACCATGCTCGAAACTAGGGCTCCAAATTCGAGCCTCCTCGATGCATGATAATTCGATCAACTAGCATCACGTCGTAGCCCCTTCCACCACACACCATCGGCCCAAGACCGGCCACGCGTGCACCCCCCAAGCGCCTCGAAAAGCGTGTGCAACAGCCCAGGGACGCGGGCCTGTAGCTTCCTCCACACGACTCTGTTTCCGATCATAACCGTTGAATCTCTAGCTCTTAACGTCCTCTTCAATTTGTTAGTTGAAACTTTCTTGAATCGATGCATGGATCAAGAGATAAATGAGGAGAATCGAAACTAATTTCTGGCCATTCAGTTTCTAGGGCCGGCTAGGGTTTTATTAGGTTTTTTTTTTTTTTCTAAATGAAGGGTAGGGGCTATTTATAAGGAATCGACGAACACTATTCATCCGGAAATTCCGAACTCCGATTTACGCGCCGTAACCAGCGTTCCTAGGGTTTACCCCGCGTTCCGGACACAATGGAACAGGTTTCCAAAGCTAATTCGGAAGTATGTGCGAGTTATGGCTGTAAACGCTCAATTTGAATTAAACCGATTTAAGCGATTTTCTAGGCGTTTTAATTTGTACCGGACAAACCGTAAATCCAATTGACTTGAAATTTGAAACCTTGCAATAATATCACATTACGGATCCGATGAAACTAGTTTCGTCGAAATCCGAGACTTTTTGAAAAATGGCTATTTTAGCTCGCCAAATAAAAATTAAAAATAAATCGTTGCGTTTCGAGCTGCCACGATCAAACGATAACTCCGATTGACACGATATTTGAAATCCGGTAATAACTAACTATTTCGGATCCAATGAAACTGGTTTCGTTCAATTCTGAGACTGTTCAAAAATTGACTATTTTCACTAGTCGATTTAAATATTAAAATATTCAATTTTCACAAATTAACTTTTAATTCGATTTTAAAAGTTCTAAAATATTGTTCTAACTTCCATATGATAAAATAAAATTTTACAAATCATTTTCAATCATATTTAACCCAATTTTCAATTATTTCCATAATTTAACATATTAAATTGTCGATTTAATTATTCAAATAAATCCAATAATGCAAATAAAAATTTATTTGACTTATAAATTCACTTTTTAATATTTAAAATTAATTAAATATTCAAATTTTAATTTCTAAAAATTCTGGGTCGTTACATTACGGTACTGTGTAGACTATGTAAAGCCTTAACGCTATTTAAAAGTAAGTTTATTTTACTATAGACATTATTATAATAGCGAAATATTACTACATAGTAAATAGTTTAACGGATCCTTAGAAGATGTGAATCCTGAACATCTCTTAAGTTACTGCACTCACGTTAGACACTGGATAGGAGATGTCAAATCCCGTAAACATATCTGACGTTGTTCCACTTATATTTTATCGTTGATTTAACTTACATAAGATCTTTTAGTTCTGACTCGAGTGTTTTGTCTTCTCAATTCGCTCGGGTCAGTCCGAACATTTCAGAAATCGAAGACTTTATTTCTGGAGGACGAAGACGAATATTTCATTATTATTATTATTATTATTATTATTATTATTATTATAGTGTTCCACTACACTGTATTCCGCTGCATTAATTATTATTCTCTGGTATGTGTACTCTGATATGTATTATATAAATATAATCAAATGTTTTGTAAAATAGCTTCATGAACTATATATTTGATTATTATATTTTATCGTTCCGCTGCAAGATTCTATTTCGTGTTTTTTCTTTCTCTTCTTTTTCTTATTTACCCCATAACAATCCGCCCTTCTGTATGGTTTAGGTCCGCCGTGTGTGGTTTGTCGTCGATTTAAATCGTGCGGAAAGGCGGGCGTTACAGACCCAATATTCCCATTAACACAATAATAGTCCTAGTAGTCCATCCAATATCATTGTCCCTCCTGATCGGGAAGCCACCAGAGGATACCACACGGGCTACGGGAGAAAACCAAACTCGTACAAGGCGCGATAGGGTAGGTGACACGGCACAACTAGGCAATACCACTGCAGATATAACAATTACACTTTCGGGTCGGTGGTAACGCGTAGCACGTAGCTACCGCCCATGTCACGACCCGTCTTCCATCTACCATAAAGACGCATCATGATTTAGGAAAGAAAGGGATAGAAGAAGAAAAGATAGGAAAAGACCAACCACACACTAAGCCGAAATAGAAAGGGACCTCTAGACAGGGGTAAATCTCGTCCTACTTGGGCATGACCCACCTAACCTTGCTGCACCTCCCCTATTTTGGCCATTCCTGGTTGATGAGGCTTGAGGCTGCGATTACCTTTATAGGACACATCTATCTTAGAATGCTCATTGCCCACCTGACGATGTTCTGAAAGCATTCAATCCATACAAGTTCGTCCCGGGTTCGAACGAAACTGAAGGCATTATCTCGTTGCACTCATTTTGGAATCATCCTCAGAGTCAACGACCATATCCCTTGCACCCTATATCACCATCTCGAACCTGAAAGTACTATCCCCGTTAACTCATCTTGGAATCACCCTCCGAGTTTATAACGATGAATAGTTCTTACACCTCGAGCCTTCACTTGAACTCACTTGGATTCACGACCTAACGTTTAATTTGGATCGATGTGGTTTTCGGATATCCAAATATGGAAACCCGATCCCGGTCTCACTGAAATCCAAACGCCATTTTAATGTCCAAGTTGTTTAAGGGTTTGAACAATTAACTTATATTCAGAATAATAAAATAGATAGATGTACCGCATTATCACAATAGATAATTCATATGAACCATTATCTCACAAAGAAGCACATATTACTTATCAGAGCTATCACACCCAAATCATCCAATATCAATCATCCAATATCAATCAATCATCCGTAAGCAGTTTTGATTAACTCTTAATCAATTGGATTACCTTAATCCTTCTTCATTGATTATTTACAAATTAATTTATTAATCATCTCTTAATGATCATCCTTAATTAATCTCCCTGGATTAATTATTCTTTGATTACATTCAAGTAATTAGCCTTTAATTCTTTAAGTAATTCCACAAATTAATTATCCTTAACCATATACAGTAATTAACCTTTAATTACTATCATTAATTATAATAATTAATGATCCTTCATTTACTTCCATTAATTAATTAACTATAATTAATTGACCATAATTAATTACAATTAATTAATCATACTTTATTTAATCACTTTTATTAATCAAGCCTGATTAATTTCATTAATTATATTAATTAATGATCCTTATTAATTAATTAACCCTTTAATTAATTAAATAATTAATTTGTAATTAACCATCTCATTAATTAGTCTTAATTAATCATAAACAGTAATTAACAACTTGTAATTGCTTATCTTAATTAATTAACTTCTAAATTAATTGTGACGCCCCACCTCTATACCCACGTTAGACAAGAACACTACGGAGTAATGCTATCGACTAGCACGGAGAATAAGGTTGTAGAGGAGCGAACATCCATGTAATTTCTTTGTGTGAGCACCGATATGTCAGATAGTATAGCGTGCATTTCATTTAAGGAGGAAATCCGACATACCGATACAAACTCAAAGCTATCACATGGTGGTTATATACAAACCCCAGAAGCAAATATAGAAATAAACATAACACAAATAAGTCATAGATATCCATATCACAAAGGCGGAAAAGACAAGAATATATAACACATGGAAGTGTACATTAGAGTAGTGGTCTGAAAGATCCACAATAACACAAAAGAATAGCAACAAGTGCGATACAAAAGAATAAGTATACATTACTGAGTCTATCTCTCAAATGTATGTAACAAAAACTACTAATCTAAGCAGCTAGCTAAAAGTCAAAATAAGGAATCCCTGGGGAGAAATCAAGCAGAAGCACCTGTAACATCTCGGTTTACCCGAGTATTATTTAAAAGAAAATAATAAACCGGTCAGTCTAGCTATAAATATCAGATGACACGATATAAAATAAGAGATATGGCATAAACATATAATATCCATAATGACATACTAAAATAAGCATGTAAATGATAATCAACAAGAGATTAATCAATATTACAAGAATCTTCTCAAAGATCCAAAGGGGTATCATACCCAAAACTTGTATTCATAACAAGTCAATGACATACGAATTCACCAATGCACAAAAATTGATAAAACTTATCAATAAAAATCACGGAAATTGGTGAATCGTAAATTCTAGAAATCAACACACGAAATCCAGAAATCATAAAAGGGGGAGGCCTATCACACGAACGGGAGCATGAAAACTCACCAACAGCTGTATCACACGAACGAGACGCTATCTCATGGTAGCTAACCATTAAATTTTGACACACGAATGGCCCGAAGACCGTGGGGTTCCACCCCACATATGTGATGGTGAATCATCACACAAACGGAATTTAGTCTTCCTCGTAGACAAAGAGACATCGCACAATTTCTAGTCTAAAACACAAAAATGATCGTCATAGATCATAAAGAAGTGTTAATCACACTAAGTTGGTAAATATAAAAGTTTAGCTTCATGTCCCATAACCACTTTCTTAACTTAAATATTTACGAACAAATTGTAAATATTCACTAGAAAATTATCACAAAAGATTCAATCGAACAAGTCTAAGAATTAACCGACGAGGCAAACACAAGGTTTCATACCACTTGTTTTACTAAGCCGTTTAATTCGATTTCTCATCTGAGTGAAGTAAAGGTTTGTATATACTAATAGATTGGAAAACGGTTTTATAAACGAGTTTGGTATTGAAAATAGAGTTGAAATCATTTTGATGAAAGAGTTTTGATATTTACTACTAGTATTGAAACCTTTATATTTTAAAGAGACAAATCACAGAAATTGATTGTAAAATCAACAAGTCATAAAAATTCACGTTCGAAGACGTGAATAAAAATCCAAGGAAATAACTTCCAAAACCATCAAGGTAGAAACACCTATGCGATCTAACGTGGCCGAGCTAAAGTGCAACGACTTAAAGCAAAATAGGTCGAACGACCTAAAGATAGCATGCCGAGCGACCTAGGAGAGAAACAAGGTTCAACGACCCCAAGAGACAAGGTCCAACGACCTAAGGGTTCACACGAACTAGTGGAACACACGACCTAAAAGAAGTAGCGGCATCACATATGGCCGAGCGACCCAACGAGAAGCAGGCTGAGCGACCTAGAGGCTGCAACGACCTAAGGTGCAAGCACGACTTAATGGCCTGAGCGACCTAAAGGAAATCAAGGCCGAGCGACCTAACAGGGTTCGCGACATAAAGTTGTACGCGACCTAATGGGTTAAAGGTCATGCGACCTAACGGGCTAAAGGTTATGCGACCTAACAAGAGACAAGGCCGAGTGAGCTAGAGGCTCAAGGCAGAACGACCTTACGACCTAAGTGCCGATGCGACCTACGACCTAATTCCGAGGCGAACGACCTAACGTATGCGAACGGGTTTAAGGCCAGAAACGAGCTATTCTCTGAGTGACTTTTCAACAACGAATGACCTAACATGGGCAGAACGACCTAGCGCCCAGAATTTTTCCAAAAGCACTAGAAATTGGAGTTTTTCGCCAATCCAATCCAAACCAAAAGCAAATGTGCATGCTAACGTGATAGGAAATCATTCCCAACAGTCCAAGATAGTTATAGACAAGAATGTGAGATAAAAATCTCATATTTCCACTAATAATGGATGAAGATGAAGCTTGAAATGCTATGCAAGGATCAACCACTAGTTTGAATCAATGTCTTTACTTGAATTTGGAGTTGATGTTGGATTAGCAATGAAGACTATGCTTTTGGAGTTTTAATTTTCCATTCCCTCCTCCATTTTTGATGAAGCTTGAATGTTTAAGCAAAGAGGTGAAGTTATGAAGAGAAGGGGGTTGGGCTGAGCTAATAAGGGTGCAGTCCAAACCAAAGTCATAAGCGGGAAATGTGGTGAAAATTCCACTAACTCCAAACATATCAAAGTTTATAATTAAAATGATTGCAAACGTCACTTTGAACTCAATGGAAGTGCTCTCGAGTCCTAATTTGATCGTATGCAAAAAGTAGTTTTTCGGATTATAATCCGATTAACGATAAAATATTTAAATAAATTTTTTAAATATTCGGGTTGTTATAGACTCCCCTCCTTGCATCCTCGCAATATATAAAATGGAAATAAAGGTAACAACCATAGAAGTATATTAACACAAAAGTAATTAGGAATAAGAAGTTCACCTCAAAGAGTATGAGAAAGCAAGTCCGGATGTGTGCTCGATGAATTCTCTAAATTCCCAAGAGCAATCCTTAGGATTTGAGGACCATTGAACTTTCACAAGCGGGACATTTTTATTTCGAAGTCGTTTGACCTTCGAAGCAATAATACGAACAGGAGGCTGCTCATAAGTTAAATTCGGGGAAAATTCAATTTCTTCCACAATACCGGGCTCGAGAACAGAATCGGAATCCCGAAGGCATTTCCTTAATTGAGAAACGTGAAACACGTTATGTATAGCAGAAAATTGGACCGGTAATTCAAGGCGATAAGCCATAGAACCAATACGTTCAGTGATAGGAAATGGCCCAATATAACGAGGCACTAATTTTCCCGATCGACTGAAACGTACAACACCCTTCATAGGTGAAACACGAATAAACACAAGATCTCCCATAGAAAATTCTAATTTCCTTCTTCGGTTATCAACATAGTATTTTTGTCTACTTTGGGCTTCTTTCATCCTATGACGAATAAGTTCAATCTTTTCTGTGAAATCTCGAATAAAATCTGGTCCTAAAACCAGCCTCTCACTGGCCTCAAGCCAACAAGAAGGAGATCGGCATGGCCTACCATAGAGTGCCTCAAATGGTGCCATACCAGTACTAGATTGGAAGCTATTATTATAGGAAAACTCAACAATAGAAATATGATCTTCCCAACTTCCACCAAAATCAAGCACACAAGCACGAAGAAGATCTTCAAGAGTTTGATTCACACGCTAGGTTTGTCCATCGGACAGGGGGTGATAAGCGGTGCTAAAGTTTAGCTTCGTTCCCAAAGCTTTTTTGAAGACTCTTCCAAAATCCACTAGTAAACAATGGATCACGATCGCTAACAATAGAAGTAGGAACTCCATGTAATTTAACAATCTCTTTAATAAAAAGTTTGGCCAAAAGATGAACGGTTCGATTAGACCGGGTAGATTTAGTAAGTCTATCAAAAATTACCCATAAGCTATCATGATCCGAACGAGAACGGGGAAGGCCATCAATAAAATCCATGGAAATTTGATCCCATTTCCAAATTGGAATTTCTAGAAGTTGCAATAACACACCGGGCCTTTGATGCTCTGCCTTGACAAGTTGGCAAGTCATGCAACACTTAACAAAGTTAGCAATATCAAATTTCATTCCCTCCCAATAATAAAGTCGCTTCATATCCGCGTACATTTTACTACTACCAGGATGAATGGTAAATTTAGGATGATGAGAATCTTCTAAAATATCTTTACGAAGATCAATATTATTTGGCACGATAAGTCTACCAAATTTTCGAATGCCGCCACGAGAATTAATATCAAAGTCATTCAACTCTTCGATATCAATTTTATCCCTCAACCTTTGGCAAAGAAGGGTCAATTTGGGATCTAGCCTTTGAGCTTCAAGAATACGGTCGAGAAGGGATGGATGAGCCTCAAGGCTACATAAAACAAGAGATGAACACAAATCGAAAACACGATCTCGAATCTCACAAGTGGATAAAACCTCGAGATCATTCCATTCGAATATCATCATTGAAACAACCGCTTGTTGCTTGCGACTAAGTGCATCGGCAACACGATTTTCCTTTCCGGGGGTATAAAGAATATCAAGATCATAAGGCGCAAGGAATTAGAGCCAACGCTGTTGACGCAAATTAAGTTCCTTTTGAGAGAATAAATATTTCAAAGACTTATGATCAGTATAGAGAATAAACTTTTCTCCTAAAAGATAGTGACGCCAAATACGAAGGGCGAAAACGATAGCCGCGAGCTCTAAATCATGAGTGACATATCTAGTGTCGGCTGGCTTTAATTGCCTAGAAGCATAAGCAATGACGCGTTCTCTTTGCATAAGAACGACACCCAAACCAACACGACTTTCGTCGGTATAAACAATAAAATCTTGATTCCCTTCGGGAATAACAAGAACAGGAGCATCAGAAAGGAGTTCTTTTAATTTCTGAAAAGAAGTTTCACATTTGTCCGACCAAAGGTATTTAACACCTTTCTTAGTTAAGCCAGTAAGAGGCACGACAATTTTAGAAAAGTCTTTAATAAAACGACGGTAATAACCCGCCAATCCAAGGAAACTATGGATTTCCGTGACGCTCTCCGGTCTCTTCCAATTTTGAATCGCTTCTATCTTTGAAGGATCCACTGATATTTCGGATTCGAAAATAATATGACCGAGAAACTTTACACGGGATTGCCAAAAGTGGCATTTAGAAAACTTTGCTTTTAATTGATTGCCCCTAAGAGTTTCCAGTACAATCCGAAGATGCTTTTCATGCTCCTCCTCGGTTTTTGAACATACCAGAATATCATCAATAAAGATGAGAACAAACCGATCGAGGAAATCTTTAAAAATTCGATTCATAAGGTCAACGAAATAAGTTGGAGCATTCGTTAAACCAAATGGCATAACTCGCCATTCATAAGATCCATAGCGAGTATGGAACGAGGTCAAAGGAATGCTATCCTCTACAATACGAAGCTGATGAAAATCGGTAGCCAAGTCCAACTGTGAAAAGACTCTAGCACCACTAAGTTGATCGAATAGATCATCAATCTGAGGTAAGGGGTATTTATTTTTGATAGTAAGATCATTAAGGTTGCGGTAGTCGACGCAAAGCCTAAGTGTACCATCGGATTTCTTCACGAAAATTACCGAAGCTCCCCAAGGCGAGGAACTAGAGCGAATAAATTGCTTCGTCTCCAATTCAGACAACTGTTTGCGCATCTCCTTATTTTCCTTATTGGACATTCGATAAGGAGGGTGAGTAATAGGTTGAGCTCCAGAAATAAGATTAATTTTGAACTCAGTTGCTCGCTTAGGTGGTAATCCTAAAACGGGGTCGAATATGTCGAAAAATTCACAAACAACGTGGATGCGAGAAATAATGCCATCCTCATCATCACCGTCGTCGTCACGAGGATTTAAAGAATATAAGGATGCAATCAAACAGGATTTTGAATCTTTAAGATCAATAGAAATCTGATTAATAGATAGTGGATGTCGGAGATGAATAGTCTGCTCAGGACATAGGATATGGGCTTGATAACGGTTAAGCTAATCCATTCCAAAATTTATTCCGAAGCCTAAATAACGCATGACATGCAAATAGGCTAGGAAAGAAAAATCTCTCTCTTTTCCTCCCTCCTCCCGTTGTTGTGTTGAGAGAGATATCTCTCTCTTTTCCTCCTCTCCGTTGTTGTGTGTTGAGTGTAGAATAATAACATTTAAAGAAAAAGTATCAACAAGTTCTTTTGATATAAAAGAATGGGATGCACCCGTATCAAAAAGAACTCGAATAGGTTGATCATGAAATATAATGATGCCATCAAGAATAGAATGAGATATACCTTGACTGTGAGATGTGTTGCCAGGGGCTTGAGCAACATTTAACTTTCCCTCCTTCTTGCCTAGAAGCTTAGGGCATTGATGCATATAATGATCCGGGCTTTTACAATAGCGACAAAAAGGGGGCTTTGAACACTTGTTCGCAAAATGGTCTCTGGAACCACAGTTAAAGCATTTCCCTTCAGTAGAGGAAAAAGTCTTTACAGCAGGAGTTTCTTGTTTCCCCTTTTTATTGGGATAAGGGCCTTTAGGCTTATTAGGCCTTTTCTTGTTGCTGTTGAAGTTTGGTTTGGGTCCCACAACCTTAACATCACTATCCTTATCTGCCTCTCCATGTCGAAGAGCGATATCTATAAGTTGGTCAAAAGAAACTTCCAATTTCAGAAGTAATGGCTTCTTAAGATTCTTGTTCAAGCCATAAACAAATCTCTGGTTCTTCTTCAATGGGGTGTTCATATATTCAACCCCGTATTTAGACAGAGATTCGAAAGACGCGACATAATCGGTCATGGAGGATTCACCTTGAACAAGGTTAATAAAACGGCGAGCCAATGTCACCTTCTCTGCTTATGGCACGAACTTCAATTCGAAGTTCTCCCGGAATTGCTCCCAGGTAAGATCCGCTTCTACCATTTCAGAGATAAGAAGCTCATACCAATCCAATGATCTTTTTTGGAGCATGCTAGAAGCCACTAGGACTCGATGGAGATCAATGAGATCCATGCGGGAAAAGATCCGATCGCACGTTCTCAACCAAGCTTGGACTTCTATAATGGTTTCAGAACCTTTGAATGGTTTCCCACCCAAATTAGTGTAATCGTTGCATAAACATGAAAATCCAGATTTAGGGTGAGTAGACCCCGTATTAGAACCAGCTGCCTGAGCATTCTTAACGAGATCA
Source organism: Allium cepa (assembly GCA_030765085.1). Taxonomy (NCBI): domain Eukaryota; kingdom Viridiplantae; phylum Streptophyta; class Magnoliopsida; order Asparagales; family Amaryllidaceae; genus Allium; species Allium cepa. The sequence continues at coordinate 1,016,229,864 of CM060935.1, forward strand.
AGAACCTGCTGGGCAGTCATAAATACTCCATCCTGGGGAGCAGCACTAGATGCTCCGGCTCTGGGACGGCCTGGTCTAGACATCCTCTACTTTAAGAAAGAGAGAAGAAGAAAAAGGTTATTCTTCAAATAAAGATCAAGCAATCTTGATAGGTAAAACAAGGAATCATAAAATGAATAGGATAGAACGGTACGAAGACCCGAATTGAATCCTATAAAACGACTCCTAGGATGGACTTAGGACAATGATCCTTGTTATAATATTGCATATCGTTCCGAAGTTTGGCTTTGATACCAAGCTGCGACACCCCACCTCTATACCCATGCTAGACAAGAACACTACGGAGTAATGCTGCCAACTAGCATGGAGAATAAGGCGGTAGAGGAGCGGCCATCCATGTAATTTCTTTGTGTGAGCACCGATATGTCAGATAGTATAGCATGCATTTCATTTAAGGTGGAAATCCGACATGCCGATACAAACTCAAAGCTATCACACGGTGGTTATATAGAATCCTCGGAAGCAAATATAGAAATAAACATAGCACAAATCAGTCACAGATATCCATATCACAAAGGCGGAAAAGATAGGAATATATAACACATGGAAGTGTACATCAGAGTAGTGGTCTGAAAGATCCACAATAACACAAAAGAATAGCAACAAGTGCGATACAAAAGAATAAGTATACATTACTGAGTCTATCTCTCAAATGTATGTAACAAAAACTACTAATCTAAGTAGCTAGCCAAAAGTCAGAATAAGGAATCCTTGGGGAGAAATCAAGCAGAAGCACCTGTAACATCTCGGTCTGACCCAAGTATTATTTAAAAGAAAATAATAAACGGGTCAGTCTAGCTATAAATATCAGATGACATGATATAAAATAAGAGATATGGCATAAACATATAATATCCATAATGACATACTAAAATAAGCATGTAAATGATAATCAACAAGAGATTAATCAATATCACAAGAATCTTCTCAAAGATCCGAAGGGGTATCACACCCAAAACTTGTATTCATAACAAGTCAATGACACACGAATTCACCAATGCACAAAAATTGTTAAAACTTATCAATAGAAATCACGAAAATTGGTGAATCATAAATTCCAGAAATCAACACACGAAATCCAGAAATCATAAAAGGGGGAGGCCTATCACACGAATGGGAGCATGAAAACTCACCAACAGCTGTATCACACGAACGAGACGCTATCTCATGATAGCTAACCATTAAATTTTGACACATGAATGGCCCGAAGACCGTGGGGCGCTACCCCACATATGTGATGGTGAAACATCACACAAACGGGGTTTAGTCTCCCTCGTAGCAAAGAGGCATCGCACAATTCCTAGTCTTAAACACAAAAATGATCGTCATCGATCATAAAGAAGTGTTAACCACATTAAGTTAGTAAATATAAAAGTTTAGCTTCATGTCCCATAACCACTTGCTTAACTTAAATATTTACGAACAAACTGTAAATCTTCACTAGAAAATTGTCACAAAAGATTCAATCGAACAAGTCCAAGAATTAACCGACGAGGCAAACACAAGTGTTTCATAGCACTTGTTTTACTAAGCCGTTTAATTTGATTTCTCATCCGAATGAAGTAAAGGTTTGTATATACTAATAGATTGGAAAACGTTTTATAAATGAGTTTGGTATTGAAAATAGAGTTGAAATCATTTTGATGAAAGAGTTTTGATATTTACTACTAGTATTGAAACCTTTATATTTTAAAGTTACAAATCACAGAAATTGATTGTAAAATCAACAAGTCATAAAAATTCACGTTCAAAGACGTGAATAAAAATCCAAGGAAACAACTTCCAAAACCATCAAGGTAGAAACACCTATGCGACCTAACGTGGCCGAGCTAAAGTGCAACGACTTAAAGCAAAATAGGTCGAACAACCTAAAGATAGCATGCCGAGCAACCTAGGAGAGAAACAAGGTTCAACGACCCAAAGAGACAAGGTCCAACGACCTAAGGGTTCACACGAACTAGTGGAACATGCAACCTAAAAGAAGTTGCGGCATAACATATGGCCGAGCGACCCAATGAGAAGCAGGCCAAGCGACCTAGAGGCTGCAACGACCTAAGGTGCAATTGCGACTTAATGGCCCGAGCGACCTAAAGGAAATCAAGGCCGAGCGACCTAACAGGGTTCGCGACATAAAGTTGTACGCGACCTAATGGGTTAAAGGTCATGCGACCTAACGGGCTAAAGATCATGCGACCTAACAAGAGACAAGGCCGAGCGAGCTAGAGGCTCAAGGTAGAACGACCTTACGACCTAAGTGCCGATGCGACCTACGACCTAAAGCCCAAAGACCTAATTCCAAGGCGAACGACCTAACGTATGCGAATGGGTTTAAGGCCAGAAACGAGCTATTCTCTGAGTGACTTTCCAACGGCGAACGACCTAACATGGGCAGAATGACCTAGCGCCCATAATTTTTCCAAAAGCACTAAAAATTGGAGCTTTTCGCCAATCCAATCCAAACCAAAAGCAAATGTGCATGCTAACATGATAGGAAATCATTCCCAACAGTCCAAGATAGTTACAGACAAGAATGTGAGATAAAAATCTCACCTTTCCACTAATAATGGATGAAGATGAATCTTGAAATGCTATGCAAGGATCAACCACTAGTTTGAATCAATGTCTTCACTTGAATTTTGTAACGACCTGTAAATTTTCGATAATTAAAATAGCTAATTTAATAAGATTTCGTGATTCAGTGTTAGAAAAAAAATTTGTAAGTCATTTGGAATAACAATAACTGGAATGAATTACAACAATAATTATCCAAGTAATGAAAAATAAAAGCTACTTAGTGAATGCCTTTGCAATCAATAGTTGAATAGGATAATAAATGTTGAATTCATTGGGTATAATAGAGTAATTGATTGATAAGAAAAATCTATTTAAAATCAAACATTGAATATTGAACAGGTAAATTGTTTAAATTAAATATTTAAAACTTATTGAATAATTGAATAGCTGTAAAATGAAAATAGTGTTCTAAATCATGAATTGGTTTTAAAAGTTGAATCTTATAAGTTCAATTTCAATATTTCAAAAGATAATGAATTATTGGATAAGCGAAATTGTTTAAATTGAATATTTGGAATTTATTGAATAATTTAATAATGGGAATTGAATAACCGTATAATGGAAATAGTTGTTCTATAATTTTAATTCGTTTCAAAAGTTAAATTTGTAAGTTCGTTTCTAATATCTCAAAAGACAGTGATTCAAGAATAATAAAAATTGTTTAAATTTAATATTACAAATGTTTGAATAATTAAATTCCGAATTTGGTATGATTAATTTGAAATTGAAATTTAATATATGGAAAAAGAGTGAACAATTGAAATTTGATTTAATATTATTCAAATTGGTTTCCAAAGTGAATGTAAGTTATATCGGGATTATAATAGAGTTAATAAGATTTTAAAATTGAAATTTATTGGATAATTGAATAACGGGTTTAATATGATTAAAAATGATTTGTAAAATTTTATTTCATCATATTAAGTTAGAATGATGTTGTAGAACTTTTAAAATCGAATTAAAAGTAAAATTGTGAAAATTGAATATTTTAATATTTAATTATTGACTGAAAAATAGCCAATTTTCGAACAATCTCGGAATTGGACGAAACCAGTTTCATTGGACCCGTAATAGTTTTTTATTATCGGATTTCAATTTTCGTAGCAATCGGAGTTTTCGTTTGACCGTGGCAGCTCGAAACACATCGAAATTGTTTTAACATTAATTTGACGAGTTAAAATAGTCATTTTTCAAACAGTCTCGGATTTCGACGAAACTAGTTTCATCAGATCCGTAATGTCATATTATTGTAAGATTTCAAATTTCAAGTCAATCTGATTTATCGTTTGTCCGGTGCAAGCCAAAACGCCTAGAAAATCGTTTAATCGATTTAATTTAAAATCGATCGTTTATTTCCGTAACTCGCACAGACGATCGAATTAGCTTCTGAAACCTATTCCATTGTGTCCGGAACGCGAGATAAACCATAGAAACGCCGGTCACCGCGCGTAAATCGGAGTTTTGAAAGCCGGGTGAATAATATTCGTTAAATTTCTATAAATAGGCCCATTTATTCACAAAACAAAATTAAAAAAAGAAAGAAATCCTAATCCTCTAAGCCGGCCGCCTCTTTAAGAACAATGGCCGAAATCATTTCATCCTCTCCTCTGATTTTCTTCTAATCCACGCAGCGATTCACGAAACTCCCAATAGGAAAAATGTAGAACACACTGAGATCCATCGATCCAACGGTCAAGATCGTCGTTGGTGAACCCTATCGGCCAGAAAAGCGACGCGTTCGTACGGCATTTAGGTGCATTTTTCGAAGGCAACAAGGGGCCGAGCTCCTTGGCTTTGCAGCCGAGCATAGAGGAGGTGGTGGCCTTCGACGTGGGGTTGCTTGATCGACGTGAAGATGAGCGTGGGTGGTGGCGAAATTAGGGCAAAGGTGGCGGCTTGGGTTTGTTTCTCACGCGTTTGAACTGGGAGAAGAACGTGGGGGGAGGGAGAAAAGAAGTGCGGCCTGGATTTGGGGGTATGAGATCCAACGGCCAGTGATAAATGCAGGTTAAAATAAATAAAGGAAAATGAAATTTATTTATATTTAAATTCGAGTAAACTTATAAATGTCGTAACTCTTTCATACGAGATCGAAAAAAAGCGAAATCAGTTGCGTTGGAATCGCATGGACGGGCACTACACTATGGAGCTGGATTGGAATCGTTTGGAGCTATTGGAAATTTCGGGTAAAATTAAACGCTCGTTTAATTTTATTCGAAATAAAACGTCTCGGTGACAATGGAAAATCAAGGTGAGTGTTTTATAACGCTCACAACGTACTAAATATCTTTATGCTAGTTAAATCTAACATTATGAAGTGTTATGATTTTATTTGTCGTTGTTCGATAAAATTTAGTTGCCATATAGATTGTCATTTGAATTAACCGTAGAAAATTTAATTAACAGTTAAATCGAAATTGAAATTGAATTGCGACTAAATTACCTGACATCGATAACTATGAAATTGCCATGAATTGTATTGCCTATTGGATGATGTATTTCGTTGGATGCTATTGGTTGATATTTGAATGTTTGGATGTTTATTTGCTTATATATATATCCTGTTATGCATACATATGATAATGTGATTTAATTTAAGAAATATATACTCATCCCTGACATTTAATTGAAATAAATAACTACTTGGCCATAGGATAGAAAATTTTATACGGACACTGAATTGGCTAAATTAATAATTTTTGAAATCGTCAATTTAAAATTTATTTAAATGTTTTGATTTAAAGGTTATAAATAGAAATCAATTTATAAAAATCGAATTTATTGAAAAATTGAGTTTGGAATGTTGAAATAAATTTTGGTTAAAAGAAATTGTTAAATAATATGATTCGAGACTTTGAAATTTAAAAATTGGGATTTGATTGAATTTCGAAAATTGATTTGTTTAAAGATTTAACCTTAATTCGAGCTTTGAATGTTACCAAGTAAAAGTGATATAAAAATGATATTTTGAAATTGAGCTTGAAATTGAATCATATTTGAAATTTGGCTTTAAATTTGAATATTGAAGGAAAATTTTGTTAAGTGTTATAAATTGGTATATTTTGAAATCAAGCTCCAAATCGATATAAATTGAAATTGAATTAATTGAACGTGAATATAAAATTGAAATCGAATTAATTGAAAGTGAATATAAAATTGAATAAATTTGAAGTCAAAGTTGACATTGATTTGAATTAATATCGAAATTGAATCGGTAAAATGGAAATTGAAATTGATTTGAATTGGGAAGTTATAAATTGAAATGGATTGGTTTTGAAGCTGTTTTATTTTGTTACCAAATTACTCTGCTATATAAACCATTTTTGAATACTTAAACTATTTTAATCTATTTTAAATCAACTTAAGCCAATTTAAATTATTTTAAACTAATTTATCTATATCAAATCCATTTTAAGATTTTAAAGTATTTTAACTATTTTAATTATTTAAAACTATTTTTTTAAACTACTTAAAACTATTTCTAAAATTTCAAGCTAGTTAATAAGGTGAAACGTTTATGTTTAAACCTTGAATTTAAATACTAATTGGGTTAAATGAAGTTGCAACCTAAATTGAAATTCGAAATGATCTTGAAATTGAAATGAGATATTAAGGCGAAAAATGATTTTTGAAACGAAACCTTACGTTTTAAATAGATGCGATGATATTTGAAATGGATTTGATTTTTGAAGCGAATATGATATTTTGATATCAATTATGAATCGATTTGAAATGTAAAAGAGCCAACGGTGTAATAATACGCAGTTATTAAAGAGACCGGGATCGGATATGGACATACTCTCTGCCGATACCGAAAACCACTTTAATAACTATTACACGCGGAGTGTTAATCCAGAATGAAGTGGATGGTTTGGTGAACGCGTTGACTGAAGAAAGAGAACGATTATTGGATGACCCCTGACATGACTAAAACAGGAGCCGCGCCGGGCCATTGAGGTTCGCCACCTCTAGCGGACACGCTTCTTCGATACCATATCTATTACATTTGTGATGCGATTTGGGTACACCCCTTGATTTCGGAGTGTTGTTTCGCGGTGTTGGGGTGGCTGCTGGCTATGCCCAACATCAGTCCGGATCACACAACTACTAGTATCCTAGTTGGTATCGCCTCATGTACCTTGTCATACTGATTATCCTATTCGCGACCACTACGTTTTGATTTGTACCTTGAGTATATGGATTGCCCTCTGGTGACTTCCGGTTTTGGGGAAACTACGATCTTGTATATGCTTTTGGGAATATAAAATGTGTTAAGGGGGATTATGGTAACGCCTTAACCCTATTTTGATACTTTATATTACTGATAGGCATTATCTGCTTAGCGTATATTACTACATAGTAGATAGTTTAACGGATCCTTGAGAGATGGAAAATCTCGTAACATCTCTTAAGTTATTGCACGCACGTTGACACTGGATAGGAGATGTCAAACCCCGTAAACATCTCCGACGCCGTTGCACTCATATTTATCTACGATTGATTTAAATTTCATAAGGGTATTTAGTCCTGACTCGAGTGTTTTGTCTATTCATTACGCTCGGGTCAGTCCTGAGTTTTTTCAGATTTTTGAAGATCTATTCTGGAGGACGAAGACGAAGATTTGGTATACTATTACTATTATTACCCTTGCATCATGTTATCTGCTGCATTATTTAATTGTTCTATTGTATATGTATAACTCTGATAAATGTTGTATAAATAATTGTCAAAGTATAGTAGACAGCTTCATGAACTGTTTATTTGACTATTATATTTTATCGTTCCGCTGCGAGATTCTGTGTTGTTTATTTCCTTTATTTCTCTTTCTTTTCTTTTCTTATTTACCCCAATAACTATCTGCCTTTTGAATTGTGACGCCCCACCTCTATACCCACGCTAGCCAAGAACACTCCGGAGAAGTGCTGTCAACTAGCACGGAGAATAAGGCTGTTGAGGAGCGACCATCCATGTAATTGCTTATCACACGGTGGCTATAAATAATCTTCGGAAACAAACATAGAAATAATCATATAACAAATCAGTCACAGATATCCATATCACAAATGCGGAAGAAGATATGAATATGTAACTAACACATGAAAGTGTACATCAGAGTAGTGGTCAGTAAGATCCACGATAATACAAAAGAATAGCAACACGTGCTATACAAAAGAATACAACTATGAGTCTATATCTCAAGTGTATACAACAAAAACTGCTAATCTAAACAGTTAGCCAAAAGTCAAAGTGATGAATCCCTGGGAAGAAGTCAAGCAGAAGCACCTGTAACATCTCGGTCTGACCCGAGTATTATTTAAGAAAATAATAAACGGGTCAGTCTAGCTATAAATATCAGATGACATGATATAACATAAAAGATGTGGCATAAACATAAACATCCATAATGACATACCACTATAAGTATGTAAATAATGATCAACAGAAGATCAATCAATAAGAGATAATCAATATCACAAGAATCTTCTCAAAGATTCGGAAAGGGCATCATACCCCAAACTTGTACTCATAACAAGTCAATGACATAAATTCTAGAAATCAATGCAAGAAGTCCAGAAATCGTGGAAAAGAGAAAGAGGCCTATCACATGACGGTCCGAAGACCAAGGGGAGCTACCCCACATGTGTGAATGGAATCACACAGATTAAGGTCCAGACTAACCAAAAAGCAAAAAGGTATGTGCGAGTGGAATCACACAAGTGGTGTCTAGTCTAACCTCGCAACAAGAGACATCGCACAGTTGCTAGTCTAAATCATCAGAATGATCATCATGATCAACGAGAAGTGTCAATTACACTAAGCTAGTAAATATAGAAGTTTAGCTTCATGTCCCATAACCACTTGCTTAACTTAAATATTTACGAACAAACTGTAAATCTTCACTAATAAAATTGTCACAAGAGGTTCAATCGAACAAGTCCAAGATTTAACCGACGAAGTGAACGCAAGCGTTTCATACCACTTGTTTTACTAAGTCGTTTAATTAGATTTCTCATCCGAGTGAGGTAAAGGTTTGTATATACTAATAGATTGGAAAACGGTTTAAGAAAAGAGCTTTGTTACGGAAAATAGAGTTGAAATCATTTTGTTGAAAGAGTTTTGATATTTACTACTAGTATTGAAACCTTTATATTTTTTTAAAATGACAAATCACAGAAGAGATTGTAGAAACAATCATCACAAAGATCACATTCGGAGATGTGAATAAAATCCAAGGAAATCAGCTCAAAAGCATCAAAGTGGAAGTTCCCCAACGACCAAACGTGGCCGAGATAACCAGAGATGGTTTGTCTCGAAGAATGGTCAACTCAGCATCTCAACAAAGCAAGTTCTGTTGAATGTTTTTCAGATAAGATCCCCTACGGAGGGGGGGTCCAGGGGGGGTGGCAACCCCCCAAGGTGGGGGTGCGGGGGCAACGCCACCGCTTACGGGGTTCGACCTAAGGGTCTCAGGGGTCAAGCGAACTATCGGGATAAGGTCCAACGACTTATAGGGTTATAAGGTCATACGACCTAACGACTCAAGGGTCTAACGACCTAACGACTCAAGGGTCTAACGACCTAATGACTCAAGGGTCATACGACCTAACGAGCTATGGCCAAACGACCTAACGACTCAAGGGTCATACGACCTAACGACTCAAGGGTCATACGACCTAACGAGCTATGGCCAAACGACCTAACGACTCAAGGGTCATACGACCTAACGACTCAAGGGTCCAACGACCCAACGACTCAAGGGTCCAACGACTTAAGGGTTGAACGACTTAAGGGTTAGGCCAGGAGCGACCTAACGAGATAAGGTCCAACGACCTACGAGTTAAGGGTCTAACGACCTATCGGGATAACTCGTAACCGACTTAAGGGTTGCGTGACTGAAGGGCTGCACGACTTAAGGGTTAACTCGTAAACGACTCACGACCTATGGATGAACGACTTAACTCCGAACGAGCTAAAAATGGCCAGAACGACCTAGGGTTAACTCGTGAACGACTCACGACCTATGGACGAACGACTTAACTCCGAACGACCTAAAAATGGCCAGAACGACCTAGGGTTAACTCGTGAACGACTCACGACCTATGGACGAACGACTTAACTCCGAACGACCTAAAAATGGCCAGAACGACTTAAGTGCAGAAAATTCAACAAAACGCTAAAAATTGGAGTTTTTCGCCAATCCAATCCAAACCAAATGCTAACATGCATGCAAAAATGATAGGGAATCATTCCCAACAGTCCAATATGGTTATAGGCTAGAATTGTGAGATAAAAATCTCACCTTTGCACCAAATATCAATGAAAATGAAGTTTTAAGCAAGCAAGAATCAATCCTTCTTCTATCTAAGCACAAGAAGCTTGAATCCAATGTCTTCTTCTTGAATTTGGAGTAGAAAGATGGATTGCAATTGAATTTGAGTTTTGGAATTTTAATTTCCCATTCCCTCCACCATTATGCCAAAGCTTGATTAATTAGGAAATTTATGAAGAGTGAGGAGAAGAGGGTTGGAACTTGGGCTTAATAGGCTAAACTAACCCAAAGTCCAAAGCGGGAAAAGTTAGTGAAATTTCACTAACTCCAAACCTATCGATGTTTATACTTAAAAAAGTTGTAAACGGCATTTCGAACTCAATAGAAGTGGTCTCGAGTCCTAATTTGACCGTTTGCAAAAAGTAGCTTTTCGGACCAAAATCCGATTAACGAGTTAATATTTTAAATAAAATATTTAAATACAAACTCAATAAATATGCGGGTTGTTACATGAATGGTTTGGAAACGGCATATGTATTTGGTCGCCGGTTTAAACGGTCCAAAATGGCGGGTCGTTGCAAATTTGGAGTTGATGTTGGATTTGCAATGAAGACTAAGCTTTTGGAGTATTAATTTCCCATTCCCTCCTCCATTTTTGATGAAGCTTGAATGTTTAAGCAAAGAGGTGAAGTTATGAAGAGAAGGGGGTTGGGCTGAGTTAATGAGGGTGCAGTCCAAACCAAAGTCATAAGCGGGGAAAGGTGGCGAAAATTCCACTAACTCCAAACATATCAAAGTTTATACTTAAAAAGATTGCAAACGTCACTTTGAACTCAATGGAAGTGGTATCGAGTCCTAATTTGATCGTATGCAAAAAGTAGCTTTTCGGACCATAATCCTATTAGCGATAAAATATTTAAATAAAATTTTTAAGTATGCGGGTTGTTACATTAATTATATTAACCGTTTGATTAATTAGACTAATTAATTAATCTTTAATTTCTTCATTAAGTAATTATTAATCAATTAAATTAATTGATAATCCTTAATTAATTACTTTATTAATTAATTACATTTTTAATTAATTACATTTAGTAATAAATATTAAATTAATCACATTCATTAATTAATTAATCACATTAATTAATTAATCAAATTAACTAAGTAATTAACCCTTAATTACTTCCATTAAGTAATTATCCTCTAATTACTTTCATTAGTTAATTATTCTCTTAATTAATTACCTTAACAAGTGATTAATCCCATCATTAATTAACCTTAATTCTTCAATTAATTAATTACTCTTTAATTAATTATTTTCAAATTAATTATATTAATTAATCTTTTAATTAATAACATCAAGTGATTAACCCTTAATCACTTCACTCAGTTACTTCCTTAAGTAATTTACTCTTTCTAATTACTTTAAGTAATTATCCATTAATTACTTCATTAAGTATTTTTACTCAATTAATTATAAAGTGATTATCTTAAATTAATTAGGCTAATTAATAAATCTAAAATTGATTACATTAATTAATTAACTAATTAATCATCACTTAATTTCTTGATTAATTCACAACTATCCACTAATTACTTTATTAAGTAATTATGTTTAATTACAAATAGTAATTAAGCTTAAATTTATTTTATTAATTAATTATTCTTATTAATCTCTACTTAACTAATTAAGAATAAACTTGCATTTATATTAAATATTTACTCAAATCATTTACCTCATTAAAACCAATTTAAAAATCAATTTGAAATATGATTTTACTTTTAAAATAAAACAATTCAAATACTTAATTTTAATATACTCCAAATCTTTGAAAACCCTATTCAATCATATTTAATTGGATTAAACAAATATTAATCTTTGAAAACTCCATTATCATATTCTTTAATCTTATTTATTTAAAAATATAAATTGGAAAACTTAGTTTTTAAAACATTATTTAAAATTGAAAACACTTCCTTGAAATTAGAATTAGAATTTAATTAAGTTAATTAAAAGCAATTATCTTAAACCTTTTGAATTTGAAAATAAATTCAATTAACACTTTTTGATAGTTTGATTAATATTTACTTCAAAGAACAAGTTCTAACTTTGAAAATTTATTTCCTTTTGTAAAAACTTAAGCTTTGATTAGCATATGAAAATCATCTCGGGTCAAACCAGAGTTGAACACTATAAAAAACACGAGTTAGCCTCGGGTCAAACACCAACACAATAGCTTCGAGACTAACCCTACTCTAGCATGCACCAGAACCCGAGCAACTCCTTCTTCCCAAAACAAAACCTTCACCTGTCCCAAACTGTACATGGTGCACGTGCACTGGCCACTCTGGCCAACGACGAACGGCGCGACGATCCCTTACAACCCCACGAAGCCATGCAAACACGAATACGAACCCAGATCGCACTAAAATCGAACGCAACAAAATCGAGCTAAAACTCGACACTGCTGACTCCACCATGGCCAGATATCATCACCATTCCAACGCCTCAGACCTCGAGATCGCCGACCATCATCACCAAAGCTTCATCATACCCTCCAGCTCGTATTCCCACCAACGCGAACCACTCCGATCCCCATTGGCCATCACCATTGCTCTACGAACCACCTTGCTCATAAACGCCTACCGAACCCTAATACCCCTAATTCCAACCACCTCGTCGCATGATAAATCAAGCGACTATTTTTTCACTTATCCCCGATCCACCCTCTTCCTCCAGACCAAAGCCCGTGGCCAAACACCACTTCGTTCGTCGGAATTTGGAGAAAGTACCAATTCCGTTCAATTCAAAATTTCCAACCAGCTATCGAATTAAAAATCATGAAATTAGTGTTAAAATTCATGATTTCCAGAGCTCTATGGAAGCTAAACTAACTACACCACTATAATCCAGAGCTCCTCTCTTCTCTAGATCCACTAATCTAAACAAAACATTAGACTATACTCAAGTCTAGCACAACTTCCAAAGTCCAACTGAACTCCAGGTTCTACAACCAAAGATGAATCATACACGTACTCCCTCAGAGATACGTGAAATACAATGAATCCCAGTTATCCAAACTGGCACTCAATCTTATAGGCAAAAGAACTTATCTTATCAAAACATAGATAAGGAATCCCAAATACCTTAGAGCTAGCCTTCCAATCTTATCCAATTACTGCTCTCTTAACCAGAGAAATCTTAACAACATGAAGTCTCCAACTTCGAATTCCAAACTCTTTATCTCATAACTGCATAACTTAATAGACAATCCTGGGCTGCCATTCTTCTTGATCAGCTCAACTTATGCTGATGTTTCTAGAAACAACTAGACCAAAACAAACCAGTTTCTGGATCCTATTCAAAAAAATGGTCTTCCAAGATCCGCCGAAATCCAGAACACAAGCTCTACTTCCCAAGCAATAGCAAACTGAACTTACTTCCTTCCTCTCACAGCTGCTACCTCGCTTTCGCTGCACAACTCTAATTCTGAAATTGATGAGAATACTGCTGATGAACACGAGTACAAATTTTCCCAATATATCTGAAAATTTTGTTCATCAAATTCATAAAATTTTAGTGACTCGTCTGAATCGGTCACACATCCTTATAACAGAATCCAACTCAAAAACTAGATCTGACCAATCCAAATTCCAAAAATTCCTGAGCTGCTACACCAACTCTTCCTTTTACAAAAACCATCCTACTACCAGGCTAACTACCGGTATCGCTTCTGGAACCAAATCAATATGGAACTCAACTCCAGATGCAGGAAAACTTCTGATTGCTTCAGTAGCTCCTACTTCCACATGAGAAGCCTCAGTCTCAACAAAATATTGCCCAAGATGAACTTCCCAAATTAATCGCAAGTAACTTTTGCGATACCACCTAGTTCGGATTCCAAAGAAACTGCCCTCTCTCTACCAACTAGAACAGTCTTAAGCTTTTCCAAACAAGGTTAACCATTCAAGAACGCATTCACCATCTGCCTGGACTGTTGAAAGAAGAACCACAAGGATTCCAGAACCATCGGAGAAACATGCCACAATGCTTCTTCCAAACTCTACCTCCAGGACACTACTAAGCCAGATGTCCTTCTTGTTGGCACACAAACTCCTCTGAGCTGAAACCGCTACCACTGCTAACTAAAGACTTCTGATCCAAAGGCCCCTCGAACCCCAAAATTATCAGCTAACTTCTTGCAAGACTCCACGAGATGGACAGACATCCCAAAAGAAACTCAGGCTCTAAACCAAGCATCAAAATCTCGCTCTCCTTAAGGGATGACAAATTAGACCATGCCGAAGCGAAGCAACTCACAGACCTTAGTCTCATATTCCAAAACAGCCAACCTCCTTGCTAGAGATCCACATAACTTCTACATAGACGAGTCTTCCCTGCAGCAGGTAAAGACTGCTCCTCAACCACTTCTAAAACTGCTTCAATTGAAAACATCTTCGGAAATACCCATGGATACTACATCTCACCTCGCAGTTGTCAAGATAGCATCACTTGCTTCTGCACTTCCGACAGGTCCAAACTTTATAAAATCCGCTCACTCGAGCGCAATCAAACTTATACTTCAAAGATGGACTCCGAATCTTTAAAAGATTTCTTTCGGAGATCTGAGAAATTCTTACTCCAAGCTACAAAGCTCACTCGAGACGGTATTGGGTCTACAGTCTCGACAGATACACATCCAATCTCAAAAATATGGACCTCTTCCATTAGTGGTAGTCGTGTTACACACACACCACTGCTCCATCTACCTCTAAAACTTATGTTGGAAAACCCGAACAGGTAACCCAACAAATCAGGTAGATATAGATATATAAATATATATAAAAATTACAAGTACGCTCTCTCAAGAAAGACTCCACTCCAGAGCCTAGGTATTGGCTCAACCTAATGCTCTGATACCAGCTGTCACGACCCGTCTTCAATCTAACAGAAAGGCGCATCATGATTTAAGAAAGAAAGGGATAGAAGAAGAAAAGATAGGAAAATAAGAAACTCAACAACATCAGATACTCACAGTGGTACGAATGAAATATAATGTATCACAAAAATATTACATAATATCATATACATCAGAGTTACACAACCTATACAACACATATTAGACAGTTATAAACATCTGTCTAACTGTACACCTCAAGATATCACAAGATACAGACAAAAAATAATCATAGTGGAACCATAATATATCTATACACGGAAGACTCCGGCTCCAAATCTCCTCCAGAATTCGTCAAGCTAACCTGAATCCCTTGACTACTCATACATAATATGAGTACCCAAGAGTTTAATAAAACAGAAAATAAACACTCGGGTCAGACAGGGGTCTGGTGTGAGTAAGCGGTTTAAAATTGCTTAACTTTAGAAAATCCTTTGAAAAGAAAAGGTATCACGTAAGACCTCCCACACAAAAACATGGAAAAGTTTTTACCTTACGCTAACCAAAACATTTAATAGGAAATCCAGTGATATTACAATAGTTTCTAGGGTTTTCAAGTAAATAATAAATAGCCGAAATTGTTACATGATTAAATTCCAGTACTAGCCACAAAAGTGGGTAATACAAATCAAAACCGTAGGGTCACGTAGGAAGAATGGGTTTCCATCAATGGTAGGGCTACTAGGGTACTGCCCATCACAATACGTGGCCTAAATAAACGTACCAAGGATTACTCCCAATCCCCTACAACACAAGAGCGGAACCATCCCTTACTGGACAGTCCCGAACAAGACCACCCCGTGGTTGGTGCGACCAACCACACACTAAGCCGAAATAGTAAGGGACCTCTAGATAGGGGTAAATCTCGTCCTACTTGGGCATGACCCACCTAACCTTGCTGCACCTCCCATGTTTTAGCCATTCCCGGTTGGTGAGGCTTGAGGCTGCGATTATCTTTATAGGACACATCTATCTTAGAATGCTCATCGCCCACCTGACGATGTTCTGAAAGCATTCAATCCATACAAGTTCATTCCGGGTTCGAATGAAACCGAAGGCACTATCTCGTTGCACTCATTTTGGAATCACCCTCAGAGTCAACGACCATAGCCCTTGCACAATAAATCACCATCTCGAACCTGAAAGTACTATCCCCATTAACTCATCTTGGAATCACCCTCAGAGTTTATAACGACGAACAGTTCTTACACCTCGAGTCTTCACTGGAACTCCACTTGGATTCATGATGTAACGTTCAATTTGGATCGATGTTGTTTTCGGATATCCAAATATGGAAACCCGATCCCGGTCTCACCGAAATCCAAACGCCATTTTAATGACCAAGTTGTTTAAGGTTTTAAACAATTAACTTATATTCAGAATAATATAACAGATAGACGAATCGCATTATCACAATAGATAATTCATATCATCCAATTATCTCACAAAGTAGCACATATCACTTATCAGAGATATCACACCCAAATCATCCAATATCAATCATCCAATATCAACCAATCATCCATAAACAGGTTTGATTAACTCTTAATCAATTGGATTACCTTAATCCTTCTTCATTGATTATTTACAAATTAATTTATTAATCATCTCTTAATGATCTTCCTTAATTAATCTCCCTTGATTAATTATTCTTTAATTACATTCAAGTAATTAGCCTTTAATTCTTTAATTAATTCCACAAATTAATTATCCTTAACCATAAACAGTAATTAGTCTTTAATTACTATCATTAATTATAATAATTAATGATCCTTCATTTACTTCCATTAATTAATTAACTATAACTAATTGCATTAATCCTTAATTAATTACAATTAATTAATCATACTTTAATTAATCACTTTTATTAATCAACCCTGATTAATTTCATTAATTACATAAATTAATGATCCTTATTAATTAAGTAACCCTTTAATTAATTAAATAACTAATTTATAATTAACCATCTCATTCGTTAGTCTTAATTAATCATAAACAGTAGTTAACAAATTGTAATCACTTATCTTAATTAATTAACTTCCAAATTAATTATATTAACCCTTTGATTAATTATACTAATTAATTAATCTTTAATTTCTTCATTAAGCAATTGTTAATCAATTAAATTAATTAATAATCCTTAATTAATTACATTATTAATTAATTACATTTTAATTAATTACATTTAGTAATAAATCTTAAATTAATCACATTCATTAATTAATCATATTAATTAATTAATCAAATTAACTAAGAAATTAACCCTTAATTACTTCCATTAAGTAATTATCCTCTAATTACTTTCATTAGTTAATTATTCTCTCAATTAATTACCTTAACAGGTAATTAATCCCATCATTAATTAACCTTAGTTCTTTAACTAATTAATTACTCTTTAATTATCTTCAAATTAATTATATTAATTAATCTTTTAATTAATAACATCAGGTGATTAACCCTTAATCACTTCACTCAATTACTTCCATAAGTAATTTACTCTTTCTAATTACTTTAAGTAATTATCCATTAATTACTTCATTATGAAATTTTACTCAATTAATTATAAAGTGATTATCTAAAATTAATTAGGATAATTAATAAATCTAAAATTAATTACATTAATTAATTAACTAATTAATCATTAATTAATTTCTTAATTAATTCATTAACTATCCACTAATTACTTTATTAAGTAATTATTCTTAATTACAAATAGTAATTAAGCTTAAATTTATTTTATTAATTAATTATTCTTAATTAATCTCTACTTAACTAATTAAGAATAAACTTGCATTTATATTAAATATTTACTCAAATCATTTACCTCATTAAAACCAATTTAAAGATCAATTTGAAATATGATTTTACTTTTAAAATAAAACAATTCAAACACTTAATTTTAATATACTCCAAATCTTTGAAAACCCTATTCAATCATATTTAATTGAATTAAACAAATATTAATCTTTGAAAACTCAATTATCATATTCTTTAATCTTATTTATTTAAAATATAAATTGGAAAACTTAGTTTTTAAAACATTATTTAAAATTGAAAATACTTCCGTTAAATTAGAATTCAAAATTTAATTAAGTTAATTACTTTCAAAAGCACTTATCTTAAACCTCTTAAATTTGAAAATAAATTCAATTAACACTTTTTGATAGTTTGATTAATATTTACTTCAAAGAACAAGTTTTAACTTTCAAAATTTATTTCCTTCTGTAAAAACTTAAGCTTTGATTAGCATATGAAAATCGTCTCGGGTCAAACCCGAATCGAACACTGTAAAAACACGAGTTAGCCTCGGGTCAAACACCCACACAAACGCTTCGAGACTAACCCTACACTAGCACGCACCAAAATCCGAGGTACTCGTTCTTCCCAAAACAAAACCTTCACTTGTCCCATACCGTGCACGGTGCACCTGCACCGGCCACTCTGGCCAACGACGAACGGTGCGACGATCACTAACAACCCCATGACCCCATGTGAACACGAATACAAACCAGATCGCATTAAAATCCAACGCAACAAAATCGATCTAAAACTCGACACTGCTGACTCCACCATGTCCAGATATCCTCACCATTCCGACGCCTCAGACCCCAAGATCGCTGACCATCATTACCGAAGCTTCATCATACCCTCCAGCTCGTATTCCCACTAACATGAACCACTCCGATCCCCAGTGGCCATCACCATTGCTCTGCAAACCACCTTGCTCATAAACGTCTACCGTACCCTAATACCCCTAATTCCGACCACCACGTCGCATGATAAATCAAGCGACTATTTTCCCACCGATCCCCGATCCACCCTCCTCCTCTAGACCAAAGCCCATGGCCAAACACCACTTCGTTCGCCGAAATTTGGCGAAAGTACCAATCCCGTTCAATTCAAAATTTCCAACCAACTATCGAATTAAAAATCATAAAATTAGTGTTAGAATTCGTGATTTCCCATCACGAATTCATTCATGCAATCCAAACTTAAAATTGAGTTTATTGATTTTGACTCAAATGTATATATTACTGTTGTTTTCAAAAATTCGAGATAAATATTAATTATAAATTACTGGGATATTTTTTATAATAGTATTACACCAATTCAATCATCTTTCATCTGCCAGTCAAGACTATGTTGATATTTTGAATTAATTGAGTGATTCAAACCTGTAAACAACAGAGCATACTTATACATATAAATACAGCCACCATACATGCATATCATCTTTATATACATACGTGCAATCATCTTCACAACACATTTGCAATTAAACTACTATATAAATCATCACAAATATCTATGTTTAATAACAAGTTCAAATCTGCTTTTTTCAGAAAGATTTACTCACCTTTTTGAAAAGGGAGAGAGCAGGTTCTAAATTTTTATCTGGAAAGTGCTTTGATTTTATTGTTGTTGAAATCCTTTGCATGCCCATAAATCTGTGATTTAAGATGCTGAAACTGATGTTGATCTTCCTTTGATTTCTTCTTTTGATTTCTTTTGCTTTTCAGTTTTTAGGTTGAAAAAGAATACAGGCTATGTTTGATTTTTTCGAAAATGAATTTCAGGTTGAAGAATGTTATAGGTTTTTGTTTTAATTTCTTATGGAAGTGGATTTACGGATTTGTTATGAATAAGTTTTTCAGGTTGAGGTTTTCTTATTTTAGAATGAAGATAGAAAAGAAAGTAGAGGAGAAGGAAAGCATGTTTATTTATATAAGCTGGATTTTTTTATATAAAAACAAAAGAAAATTAAAGTTAAAATGAAACTTGTTAAAAAAAATTTAACACTTGTCTTTTGCAATAGTTTATTTACTAACAAATGTCACTAATACCTCTAAATGCATTAACATTTGTTATTTAAGAGATTTTATTATTTATTTATTAAATGCTAATAAAGTCTTTTATACTTATTTTAAATGTTAAATGAAGGATTTTAAATTTTAAGTAAATATACAAGTGTGAAATTTTGTAAACATTTGTTTATAAATAGCTTTTATTTTAAAATCAAATAAATGTATTATATGTTTTCCTTTAAATTGTGAAATATGAATTTGTATTTATATTTATATAAATGTGAATCTAGTAATCTATTTATTTATTACTTATGTTTACAAACTATTCTAATTCAGGAGATATTTAAAAAAATTATTTATAACTTTACATATATTTATAACCATTTTAAATAAGCACTTTCCAAAGAAAACAAAATAAAACTTTGATTAAATCTTATTTAAATTATCACACTTTAAAAATAAATAATTATCTTATATTTTGAAAATACATAACTAATCTTAAATGAACTTTTGAAAAATATTGAATTTAAAGCAAAGCTCCAAATCACAATATATATTATAATTTGAAAACATATTTCTCTTATTAAATTTTGACCAAGGCTTCCTATTATAATGTATATACATATACATATACATATATGTACATACATATATATATATTATCGACAGATTATATTAAATTTCGAAACAACTTCAAATTAAAATTCATACATACATATATATTACAATTTGAAAATACATCTTTTATTTAAAAGAAAAGATTTTCTATTCACAATATATATACCAAAAATATATATATTATAAATAGAATATAATTTTAGTAGCTTTGAAAGATAGTTCTTATCCATTTCAAATTGTTAAAAAGATATTGATCAATTTTGCCAAATTAGATATTTATTAACCTTTTAAAAGATTAAATTTACTAATTTAAATTAAAATTATAAAGGAAAATTATCAAATCAATTTAATTATTAATACAGATTTTTAAATTGATATTGCCTAAAATTCCGGGTCGTCACAGCCCACCTCGAGCTACACCCCCAAATCAAAAAAATCAAATGTGGCCATCGAATCAATCCAAAAGTCAGAGTATAATATCGAAGGTATGTGTCCGATCAAAGGTGCTACCTCATTAGCCCGTCAATCGCTCCTATTTTAGGCACCTTATGCCAACTCATTGGAGTTGGGTCCACGTATTTACCTCAAAGGAAACTCCGCCGCCATCCTACTTCATTCTGGAATCTCCACCGCATACACGGTAGTTAAAGTGGCTTTCAGAGTTGGCAGAGAGTATGACAACTTCCGATCTCGGTCTCCTCAACAACCAAACGTTATTATAACACCGCGGTCATTTCAAAATAATTTATACTTCAAAACCAGAATATAATATCCATTTCGAAACCATACTAATACGATATCATTTTCATTTCAAAACCAAACCAATATGATATCATTTTTTTAAAATTATAGTATTTCAAGGTTATAAAATTTCGAAACCACAGACTTAAAAATATAACACTTCCAAAACATAATACTTTGAAATTAATAACTTTGAAACATAACTTCCCACCTTAAATGGATTAAATATTAAAATATTTTATAAAACAAACTAGCTTCTTAAATTTCACAAATCTATTCCAAAAACAACCCAAATTTCTAAATTTTAAATTTAATATATTTCAAAGCTTAAATATACAATATTTCAAAATCAAATTTTATAATTCATATATATACCAAATTCACTTTTACTATTATTTAGTTTGAAATATTTGTTTACTAAATCCAATATCCTTTAGATGAAACTTCAAATTTCAATAGCTGAATATTCCTTAATTTATTCACTTAAATCACCTTAAACCCGAATTATATTATAAAACCATATTCCTTTAAAATCTCAATTTCAATAAGTTCCAAATGGATTCTTATTAAATATAATTCTTAATTAAATAAATCTCAAATCAGTTTCAAAACTATCTTCTCAACCTTGATTTACAAAAACCAATATAAACTGTATATTAAAATATAATTTAAGTAAATACTTATCCATATTATATTTTAATAAAATCAACCTTGTTATTGAACTTATTTTATACTTTAAATTTTTTCGTACATAGCTTAAAACGAAGAATTTAACTATATATAAAATAACATTTACAAATATCCAAATCTGTATCTCATAAAATTATATATTTCTTTACAAAAGCATAGAAATCATTTCAAAACATTTTAATATATATACCACGGTGTCTGTACATAATTTTCTACCCAATGGTCAAGTGATACGGATATTTATCATTTCAATCCGCAATTAAAAATAAAAATTACGTTTATATTATTTCAAACCGTAATCCCGAACGAAATAAAAATAAATTCTTAACGAACTGGCAGATTATAATGATATAAATTAAACATCCATTCATCCATCATCCAAATCTCATGTCCTTCACAATCATCATCCAAAACAATCAATCAACATCAATATATAAACGATAATATATAACAGGTATTTAACAGGCAGTTATATTCAATAACAGATTAAATAACGATTAAATTTTAAATAAATGCAGTTAACTGAGATGATGATTAAAAATGTACGAAACAGTCAAAATTAAATTCAAAATCAGAACATAAATTAAATTTAACAAACATAAGAAATTTTAGAAGTTGTGAGTGGGTTAAAACACTCACCTTTTGAATTTATATTGAATTTAAATCCAATTTAAACTAAAAATTTGAACCGCCTTCGAATTCGTCCAAACTAGCGCCATAATGTATGGAATTCCAATAAGATCCTAACAAAAAAAATCATGCGTAAATCGGATATCGTATGCGAAAGTTATTAACATTAGAACACTGTACGATTTAAAAAAAATAAAATAAGATAATAATAAGTGCGTACAGGTCACCTTCCTCACCAAGCAGACCTTAGCGTAACCAGAAGCACACGCTACAGGAACGAACACACGAGCACAAAAAATTGAGCCGCCGTGCACTGCCACGCCGTCGTCGCCCCTAGCAGCCACGTAGGCACATCACCGCGACCCTCCCCACGACCATCACGACAACCACCACGCCACCGAACTCACACAGCCGTCACCCCCTATCATGAACACTAATTGTAACAACCCGCATATTTATCGATTGTATATTTAAATATTTTATTTAAATATTTCATCGTTAGTTGGATTTTTGTCCGAAAAGCTACTTTTTACAAACAGCCGAATTAGGACTCGAGACCACTTCCATTGAGTTCAAAATGCCGTTTGCAACCTTTTTGAGTATAAACTTCGATATGTTTGGAGATAGTAGTTGCTACTTTTCACTTAGGGCTTTGGGTTTGGGTTGGGTTCAGCCCAATGTTCTAACTTTATACCCCAAACTGAAACCCCCTCTTCATTCACTCCCTCTTCCTCTACTTTCAGTTCTAAAGAGATTAATGGTGGAAGAGAATGGGAAATTAGAATTCCTAAGCCCTAGTTCATTTGCAAAATCCAAGCTTTAGCTCCAAAACTCAAGAGAACCCATTGGTAAGCTTTCTCTTCATCTTCTCCAACTAATTCTCTCTTTGATTTCAGAAATTTCCTAAACCTAATTTAGGAAATGTTTCTCTTTTAAGCTTAGATTGAAGCTTCTTGAGTTGTTATTGAAGAGGAATTGATCTTAGCTTGTTTTTAAAGCTTCTGCTTCATTTGTTTGGGTTAAAAGGTGAGATTTTATCTCACATCTATGCATATATCTATCTTCGATTGTTAGGTATGAATTCCTAACACTTATTGTTGTGCAATTGCTTTTGGTTTGGATTGATTTGTTGAATATTCCAATTTTTGGTGTTTTGAGTTCAATTCTTTAAAAATCATAGCTTTGATGTTTTGATCATGTTTTTAGTGATGAACCAAAGAGCTTCTATGGCCGGATAATCGATTGGCGTAAACCATTAGTGCCGTTGCTCGCCGGTTTGCAAATTGAGGGAGTTTGCACCTCATTTGAAATAGGGTAGGAAGTGCAAGTATACAGGTTTGGCCGACCGAGCCCCTGGGCCGGCCGACCGACCTGCTACTCGAGCACTTCCTGCCTCTGTTTGGAAGTGCTGGATACAGGCTTCGGCCGACCGAGCCCCTGGGCCGGCCGACCGACCTGCTACTATTTGTCAACTATGCCTATCTTGCCTATTTGTTTGTATTTCCAACTTTAATCGATTCGTGTTGTCTCCCTTTCGTTGTTATCATTCATTATCGACTTTGATGACATTTTCTTCGGGAATTATTGGGAATATCTATTTTGATGGGTTTAATATCGATTTCTTTGGATTTTATTCACGTCTTCGAATGTGAATTTTTATGATTGATTGTTTCAACAATCATTTCTATGATTTGTCACTTTAAAATATAAAGGTTTTCTATACTAGTAGTAAATATCAAAACTCTTTCTCCAAATGATTTCAACAATATTTTATTACAAAGCTCGTTTCTCAAAACTGTTTTCATATCTATTAGTATATACAAACCTTTACCTCACTCGTATGAGAGATCTAATTAAATGACTTAGTAAAACAAGTGGTATGAAACGCTTGCGTTTACTTCGTCGGTTAATTCTTGGACTTGTTCGATTGAAACTCTCGTGACAATTTTCTAGTGGAGATCTACAATTTGTTCGCAAATATTTAAGTTAAGCTAGTGGTTATGGGACATGATGCTAAACTCATATATTTACTAGCTTATTGTAATTGACACTTCTTGATGATCGATGATGATCATTTTATGGTTTAGACTGGCAATGTGCGATGTCTCTTTGTCTATGTGGAGGACTGTTCCTCATTTTATTGAGCTTCGTCTCATTTCTTGCAAGGGTCGTACCTATCTAGGTGCGTCGATGTTTGTTTACACATGGGTCGTACCTTTCTATGTGCGTCGATGTTTATTTATGCATGGGGTGTACCTTTCTAGGTGCATCGATATTTGTTTACTTCGTGGAGTAATCGACTCAATAAGTCGGGACATGGGGCGTATCTTTCTAGGTGCGTCTATGTTCGTCTATGCATGGGGCGTGTCTATCTAGGTGCGTCGATGTTCGACTTTGCATGGGGTGTATCTTTCTAGGTGCATCGATGTTAGACATTACATGGGGTGTATCTTTTTAGGTGCATCGATGTTTATTTATGCATGGGATGTATCTTTCTAGGTGCATCGATGTTTATTTATGCATGGGGCGTATCTTTCTAGGTGCGTCGATGCTAGAGCATGGGGCGTATCTTTCTAGGTGCGTCGATGTTCGACTGTGCATGGGGCATGTCTTTCTAGGCGCGTCGATGTCCAGTTTATGGGATTGGCCATCCTTTTATTGTGATTTCTGGATTTCTAATTGATGATTTCTGGAATTTATGTTTCACCACCTTTTTCAGTTGGCATTGATATGTATGTCATTTATTGTGGCTTGGTGAATTAAATAAAGAATATGATATTCTTTTTTATGTTATGAGATTTTTGAAACTCTATGTATACTTGTCATGGTATGACATTTTTGGATAGCATACGTTTTAAGTTATATCTCTTCTTATATCTCATTTTATCTGATAATTATAGCTTGACTGATCCGTTTATTATTTTCTTCTTAAATAATACTCGAGTGAGACTATGATTTTACAGGTGCTTCCTCTTGACTCCTTATCGGACTATCATCTGATCTTTTGGCTAGCTACTCTAGTTTGGTAGTTTTGTTGTATACATTTACGATATAGACTCCTTGATGTATACATATTTTTGTCTAGCACCTGTATTTATTCCTTAGTGATGTTGTGGATCTTATTTGACCACTACTCTGATGTACACTTTCATGTGTTATATTCATATCTATTTCCGCCTTTGTGATATGAATTGTCTGTGACTGATTTGTGTTATGTTTATTTCTATCTTTGTTTCCGAAGACCTATATAGCCACTCTGTAGTAGCTTTGAGTTTGTGTCGGTATGCCGGATTTCCTCTTGAGATGAAAAGTTATATTTTTATCTGGCATATCGGTACTCGCACAAAGCAATTATACAGATGGTCGCTCCTCAACAGCCTTATTCTCCGTGCTAGTCGACAGCATTACTCCGTAGTGTTCTTGGCTAGCGTAGGTATGGAGGTGGGGCATCAAACTAATCCAATTTTCTATGCCGATCCAACCGTCAAAACGATGAACTACCTATCCCAATGCACTCCCCTCGAGAATCTCTTCGACCTAGTGACCTTGATTCGTCGATCAGGCAAAGATGATTTCGACGCAATGGATGGCCGAAAATAGATCATCAAATTCTAGCCACTTCGTGACCCAGATCAGAAAACGAATGCCATTTTTGACTTGCGCTCTTCGAGAGCTTTCCGACGATATAAAATATGATATGGTTTGAATAGTTTGAAATTTTGGCTTTGGATTTGATTTGGAATTGGAATTGGGAATTTTTGTTTTATCTGCCATTAAGGAGGAGGAACAACTAAATTGTACATATAGAGAAATGAGAAATAGAAAGGCTAGGTTTTATAACAGGGTATTTAAAGGTAGGATTGAAATAGAATAGATGGACACGATTGAATATATGCGTTGAACGATGAAATGGCCCGAAAAGCCCATTCTGACTTTGGAACAAAATTGGGTCAACCCATATATCAAAATAGATGTTTTAAAATATTTTAAACGCAATGGAATAGCTTTCATATCCAAATTCCATAGTACGAAGAAGTTATGCAAAAATCAAGTTATTTCAAATTTATTTCAATTGTTTTTAATTTCATTGATTTCAAGGCGTTTCAAGCCCATACGATTAAATGACAAGCCCGATCGCTACGAAACTTCAAATCCTACAATAATTCATCGTTACGGATCCGATGGAACTAGTTTCATCAAAATCCGAGTTAGTGGCCAAAATGGCTATTTTTACATTAACTAAATGAATTAATAATTAATTAGTTAAATCAAATTTTCAATTTCAATCCTATAATCGACAGTTCTTATCATTTTTAATTTCTTAAACATTTACAAAAATTTAAACAAATTTAACTGTCGATTTAAAATTGATTAATTCCTCAATTTCATTAAAATCAAAAATTATAAATTTAATTTCTAATAATTCTATTTAATTTACTTTTCATTCTATTATTCAATTTATTATTATCAAACGGATGAAATTAACATTGGATTCAAAATCCATTACATCAATATCCTCACATTTTATCTAAATTCCCATTTATGTAATATTTAAACATTTAATTTCATTAAATTGCAATTAACTCTGTTATCATAAACTAAATTCCAATATATTGATAAAACTTTATTTACATTCCTTTTATTCAACCAATTGTCATATTATAAAAAAAATTGACATTATCTCCAAATATTTCCTTAATTTATACTAACATTACTTTTACTTTAGATTTATTGCAATTTATTACCAGTTTTAATTTCACATACTAAATAAATGGTTAACTTACAATACTTGTTACCATTTACGTTTATTCTCATCTATAAGCTATTAATAACAAACAAATGTTGCAATTGATTTAGATCTAATTCAATAAATTAAATGAATAGGTAACCATTACTAATTATCACTATAGCCAAATTTACTCACCTTCATACTTTAATTATGAACTCACAATTATTATATTTACTTATCTAGCATCGATTCAATCAAATTGCCATTTATTACATATTATTTCATTAATTAATATAACTTTTCAATTTATTTCCCCATTCACTAACTTAAATCAATTATAACCTTATAATTGTTTCAATTAATAGGTATTGCACTAAATTAGTTATTATTCAACTTGCATAAACCTTATTACGTTAATTTACATTCAGTTACTATTAATCAATATATTATTCCACTGGTTGATTGAATATTCTTACTCTTATTCATACCTTTATAAGTTCTCATTTCCAAACAATATTTTAATTACTTGCAGGTTATTGATTTTATTCAATTACTATTTATTATTATTAATTCATTAATTAATTCACTATTTTCTTTGTTTTCTGATATTCAATTTATTACCAAATATTCCTATGTACAATCAATTATAACCCTGCAGTTGTTTCAATCAATTAAGGTTGCGCTGAATTAATAATTCATTTATTAACTTGCATTAACATTCTTACATTTCATTCCCGTTATTAATCCATTATTACCAAATAGATAAAATTAACATTATTGACTTAAATTGCAATTTGATTACCAATTTCATTTAACACTCTAAATAAATAAATAACATATATTAGCTGTCACCTAATTACCTTTCTTACATTTAAAAGTTTATTACTTACCATTAACACTGTATTATTCCATTAATTCAATAACTTACACTCGTTTTAGTCATATTCCCATTATAACTAAGTCATAACATTTAAATTATTTTATTTAATTGGAATTTCATTCAAATTCATTAATTATTAACTTTAATTAACCCTGTTATGTTTCCTCTTCGTTATTTCATTATTATATCACAACTTTTATTAATATTTCACAATTTCTTTATTTTCATCAATTTTAAGTTCCAAAAGTATTATTAAATTAACAATTTTAAATATTGAAAATTACAATCGTTACACAAACAGTCATAAATAAATTTCTAATCACATCAAATATTTATTTAACACACATAAGAAATTTTAGAAGTTGTGAGTGGGTTAAAACACTCACCTTTTGAATTTAAATTGAATTTAAATCCAATTTAAATCCAAAATTCAAACAGTCTCAAAATCTATCCAAACTAGTGCCAAAATGTTTGGAATTTCGATACGATCCTAACAAAAGAAACCTCGCGTAAATCGGACATCGTATGTAAAAGTGGTGCTAGTTAGAACAGTTGAAATTGAAATTAGAGAGGAAAAAAACAAAAAGAATATACCAAGCAACACGTCAGCACCTTCATCTTTTAACCCTAGCCTTTCATTCCAGTACGCACGAAAGCCGCCATCATGCTCGAGCAAACCACCGTTACCAGGAACTCCACCCTCTCGATCCAACACGGTCCCTAGCTCTGCCATGCTACGCCGCCCCACTGGTAGCCACCACGATTGCCGCGACGTGGCCAAACGCCCCCAGGCTGACGCGATTTTCCGGCCACAAAGCCGCCAATTTTGGTCGATTCGTAGCACTCCATCTCCAACAAGTCGTATGGGTCGACTCAGCACAACCTCCTCTTCCCCGCGCCATTCCCCAATCGCCATATCGTCTGAAGATCTACCGTCGAATCCACACCCATACATACGAATGACCAAGACGAAAACAATGATTTCTGGCCATACCAAAACCCAAATCGAAAAACGAATCATATATTTGACTTGCGCTCATCGAGGGCTTCAAATCCATATATAATTCGATATATATTGAGGAATTTGAATTTGAATTTGAAGTAGAAATTTTTGATTTGCAATTGATTGTAAAATTTAGAGTTTGACTGCCAATGAGAAAGAGGAGCAATTGGAATTGTACGTAAAAAAAATGAACATAAGAAATCGGCTAGGGTTTATAACCGGATATATATAGGCTGAACAAAATAGAATTGAATGGGCTCAAATGGGTTTGGAAATTTGAACGATAATGACCCGAAAAGACCGTTCTGACTCCAGAACGAAAATGAATCAACCCATATGTCGAAATAGATGTTTTTAAATATTTTAAACGCAATGTAATAGGTTTCAACTCCAAATTTCATCGTATGAAGAAGTTATGCTAAAATCAGGTTATTTCAAATTGATTTCAATTGATTTCAATTAAATTGATTTCTAGGCGTTTCGAGTCCATACGATCAAACGACAAGCCCGAATCGCTATGAAACTTGAAATTCTACAATAATTCAGCGTTATAGATCCGATGAACCTGGTTTCGTCGAAATCCGAGTCAGTGGCCAAAATGGCAATTTTCTGGTTAATTAAATAAATTAATAATTGATTAATTAAATCAAGTTTTCAATTTCCACTCTATAATTAACAAGTTTCATCATTTATAAATTTTCTAATCATTTACACTAATTTAACAAAATTTAGATGTCAATTTAGAGTTGATTAATTTATCAATTTCAGTGTTTGCCTTAGTTTCATTAAATTTCATTTGATTGCAATTAATCCATTTATTAAGTTTAAATTCCAATAAATTAATAAATCTTGATATCCATTATTTTCATTCAACCAATTATCATATTATGAATAGAATTAACATTATTTCCAATTATTTCATTAATTTGCACTAACATAACATTGAATTGAGATTCATTTCAATTGATTACAAATTTTGATTTAATGAACTAAATAAATGATTAAATTATAATAATTGTTATCATTAACTCTCATTCACATTTTTATAAGTTGATCATTTCCAAACCAATGTTATAGTTTCTTTTGATTTTTCTAATATTCGATTTATAGCCTAGTATAACATTTACATTAATTCCGTTAATTGTAACTTCATTCAAATAGTTAATATTTAACTTAGATTAGCATTATTACATCTTATTTAAGTTATTATTTCTTTAATGAGTCATAGATTTCTGTTTTTACAATATTAGATAACAAACATTTAATAAAATTAACAATTAAATTATCGAAAATCTTACGGGTCATTGCACATTTGATTTGTCGAGCAAACAGAGAAATATAGATAATAAATTCATGCATGTATGGGAGTAAATAAATCACTCTACCAGGTAATCTAATAGTGATTTAGGAATATGTATTTATTGGAAATATATATGTGAATGCAACCTGCTGGTTATGTTAATCTATAATATTTTATAAGTAATATGTTTAATGAATATGCATTTATCTAATTATATATGTTAATGCATCCTTCCTAGTTAAGATTATATGCATTATTTTTATTCAAATGTTCAGGACCCATATGTTTCTTTTCATAACATATTGTTTTTAATTATTAAGATTTTCCTAAAACATGGATAAACTTTACTGCGTACAAATCAGCATACAATATACAAATCAATCGTGGTATCTATTTTAAAAGTACTAGTTAATTATATGTTAATGCATCATTCTTTGCTAAGAAAGTAATATAGTTTATGTGTTTCGAATATGAATATGCTTACTTATTAATTGGAACGTCTAAGTTATTATCTTCTACTGTACATCAATACATACCGCTCTGCCATGTACAAATCTATTATATTATCTATTTTTATCTATTATAACATATGTAACAGAGAATATCATATTCTTTTATATTCGACATTCTTATTGATTTTTATTTCGAACCATGCTTTCTCCTTAATTTGAGAAAAAAAATTTCACTCCTTTAATAATTATTTTTAGTTTTAAACCTTAAATTAATTTTATTACAATATTATAACCATATACTTTTTTACCTCCAATTTCATTTATTCCATATGTACATCTTCCATATTCACTTTACCTTTGTACTTTCATTTTCTTATCTAGCTTATCAAAAAATAATAATTAATAAAATAAAAATCTTAATTCCTAATATTATGATCTCCTAAGCTTTTTTTTCCTCTAATGTTTGCTAGACAGTTTTTTCCTTAGTTGTTCATGTTTTCAGCATTGGCACGAGTTATGTAACTATGTCTTCTCTCATTATGATATGTATCATGGGTATGGGCATGTAACATTTTCGTTTGCTATATATCGGTAAGATGTGTAAAAATTAAGGTTAACTTCATAAAAAATAATTTGTAACAATGTTTAGTCTCCAATAAGTGGTCATTCGAATAGAACTGAAACTAGAAAAAGGCAAATTATGTTTATACACGAAAAATCACTTAACATACACCACAATTTTTATATGAAATTTTACTACCAAATTATCCTTCTTAGTATGTTGCTAAGGGCAGCGCATTTTTCTTTTTCTAATTTCATTGTTAAATACTTTTAAAATATACATTATACTTTTTTTTAATATCGGATTTTTTAAGGAGCTACCAAATACATCATTTTCGACTTTTTTTGCATGACAAACGACTATCGACAAACACCATTTCCACGGCGATCAACGATCAAACAACAATAGTTCGGTGGTTGATGGCCGTGGAAAATAATGTTGGTCAGTGGTTATTCACCGTACAAAACAGCTTTACACGGTAATTGATTGTCATATGAAATGACTTTGGTATTGGAAAGAACACAAATTTTATTGCGTTTATAATTTTTTCCATGGTATTAGAAAGAGGAAAACTGGATATGTAACAGACCTGCTATTTTCAACCATTCGCATCCACACATGCCGGACTTGAATTGCTCAAAATATCAGATTGTTAATTTAAATTTGGCAAAATTCAGCATATGCAGTAAAATAAATCATTTACAGAATCACAGATACAGAGTAGTACAATAATACGCAGTGGAATAAATAAATAGTAGTTCATGAAGCTACTATATAAACTTCGGAGTTAGAAATAAAAATACAACAGAATATCTCAGATGCGGTGAAGTCTCTAGTACGAGCAGATGACTTCTCTAAACCGATCAACTGGAAGGGTTGAAAGTGGAATCGATAGTTGGATCCCCAAACAAAGCTCCAAACTCCGAAGGTGAGTTTCAAAAGCTGTATCACTCAGTCTGACCTAAGCGTAAAGCAAAACACAAACACTCGAGTCTGGATTAAAATTCTTATATCAATAAATCCAACTCAAGTGAAATATCAACTGAAATACAAGTAACTCAAACGATGTTTGGGATAACCATCCCATATGGATTTGCAGAACAATCTACAAGGTAGAAATATACACTATAACACCGTGGTCATTCAATTTTATTTATACTTCAAAATCAAAACATCATTTCCCTTTCAAATATATCTATTTTCCAAGATAGTGTGTATATATATATTAAATAATTTATAAAGTAAAGTATTTGAAATTTCCTCAACTACACAAATTAGTTCTAATCAACTCAAGTTCCAAATTCCTATTTATTCAAAGCTCAATTCATTAATTCAATTCAGCTCACAATAACCATTTAATCTTTCTTTATATCAAAGCTTTAATATTCAATATTTTAAAGTTAAATCTAACATTTTCATATAGATCTTAATTTAGTTTCATTATTATTATTTAGTCAGGAAATATCCACTTAACAAGTTCAATATCATTTAAATAGCCTTAGATTTCATTTTACAGAATATTTCCTTAAATTTATTTAAACTTAAAATATCCATTTATCCCTTTTACCAAAACCAAGTTACAAAATCATATCTTAAATCCCGAATCCAATAGTTTCAAAATCGATTTAATTGAATATAATTCTTAATTAAATACCATTTCCAATTAATTCAACTTTATCTTCTCAACTTTAGCTTATTCAAAATTTTACCAAATCTATTTTGAAATATAAATTTAAACGAATCCTTAAACGTATTATGTGTATTAAATCATTCTCAGTTAGATTAAATATTATTATTAGGTCTATACATAAAATTTTCATTTTTATACATATATTATTCTAAGAATCAGCCTTTATTAAAACTATATTTTTCTTTCCAATACCGTAAAAATTATTTTCAAAACATTTATATATATGGACCAATGGTGTCTGTATATAATTTCCTACGCTATGGTCAAGGGATACGGATATTTATCATTTCAATCCGAAATTTAAATATACGGGTAGATATCACTTCAACCCGCAATTCCGAATTCAATTTAATTGAAAATCTGGGTTTATCATTTCAACCCATAACGAAATTCTCCTATCCTAAAGTCCGTTCGGGTATGTATCATTTCAACCCATAGTGAATTCTAAACTATAGGGAACTTGCAGAGTGATAACAGATAATATAATAAAATAACAGGCGTATATCATCAATAAAAATATAATATAAACAATAGGATATGGTGTCATATCCCACAGGTGAACAATTTCAGATAACAACATATATAGCAATGTAAATAACTGACAGCAGCATATTTTAATTTTCGTTTCAATTGAAATCCAATTTAATAAATAAAAGAACGTTAATCGTGAGTGATTGCTCACCTTTCGAGGCTAGAGAGATTTGAAATGGGTTACGAGTCCAAGAACGATTTTCCAAAACGAACAAGATTGGCATGAATCACGGATAAGCTGATAAATAGGAATAGACGAATTCAAATCAAAACGGGATCAATGAAGAAGATACATTGCATATATAATTCTCAGAAAAATCAATTTAAAACGTATATTTTCAAATCGATATTTAATTCAAACACAAATAAAATTTTATATATATATATATATATATATATATTTCAAACATTATTGTTTTAAATTGAACACGTATACTAAAATCAACATATATTTTATATCAATATAATTTATACGCTGAAAAATCATCATAACACTTGTACGACTAGACCCAAAATCTCTGAAATGTATAATATAACTACCTATCTCTACAACTATGCATTTTAACAACCAAAACCTGAGATATAAATAAACACCGTACACTAGATTTTTAACAAATTAACATATATATAACGATTTAAAACAATAATTTAATAAACAAATATATATATAACATCATCCCTATAACATAATGTATCGCAAACTGTACCGTAGCTATTTATATTATAATAAAAATTAAAACGAACTAGTTAAATATATATTTATTTAAAAATATAACTTATACACAGTTTGTACATAAACAACATATTTTATAAAATAAACCAATGTATACAATCTGTCCCTTTATCCATATAAACAAGACTAATAGATCATGCAATTGAATAATACATACATGTCATTTATGTAAATCAAAAGGTTATATACATATATTACTTAAACTTATAAACCACTGTTATATACATACCTTGTAAAATTATAATTATTGTTAAACAAAATGGAAACTTTTAAACACAGTTTTATAAAATAGACTCAACAACTATCATATACAAACCATATAACAACGTATTTATGTACGAATAACTACAGAAAAGAGAAAAAAACAAAACATACTTTATATATATACACACTAGAATCGAGATGAAAATTATACATTTAAATTTTTAGTTTTGCAACATTAATCACTAATGCTTTTACAACACTCAGCTGCCATACTAATATATGTTATATTCGAACAGGAATAAAAATCTAATTATATTTTCAAAATATGTATATTACTAATATTTTATAATAACAAATAAGATATAAGACTAACGTATATATACGTCACTGAAAAGCATGGCTTAAAATTTACATAAGCATTAAACATAAAAAAAATATGCAGATATAGTTTTATGCTAAAATATTAATTAAATGGAGACTGTTATAATGTTAAAGGTTTTATTCATGCATATTGAAGTCTATATTAGTAAGATTTACCTTCAAGTTCAAATAAAACAATTAAGATATAATAGGTATATTTGTTTCAAAGTTAACCAAAGCTGTAACACAGTTTAACCCTATATAATATATAAAATAAACCTTATAAAATACTACACGTACAACACTTGACTGGTACATACATACATACATATATATATATATATATATATATATATATATATATATATATATATATATATAACGTATAATATATAACCAACATGCGAAACTTGTAAGCACAACAAAGTATATAACTAATATACCTTATGTAAAACATAGAAGTGCGGATGCTTCAACGCTCGAGAGGGGAGAAGCAAAGAATGGAAAAAAAAATAAAAAAATATAAAATAAAAAGAAGAAAATGGAGGCCATACCATCAGTGCTCACGCACGCAAGAAGAAATGAAGGAAATATTGAGATGCAATTGAAAATTATTTGGGTACGAGGCTTATATTTATCAGGGGTGCGTTGATTGAGGTGAGAGAATATAGGCAAGAAATAAATTTAAATCAATTATATACGATTGCATTGATTGAGGTGAGAGAATATAGGCAAGAAATAAATTTAAATCAATGTTACACGACTGCATTGGTTGAGGTGAGAGAATATAGGCTAGAAATAAATTTAAATCAATTATACACGATTGCGTTGATTGAGGTGAGAGAATATGGGCAAGAAATAAATTTAAATCAATTATACACGATTGCGTTGATTGTGTATAAGGCTATGTAATATATTCCTATCAATTTATACCCGAGAGGCAAGGAAGTTTCCGTACGTATTGGATTGCTGATAAGTTAGTAAATCCAATGCAAAAGTGACAAGCAAATATGCGTTGTTTTGAACGGCAAGTAAATAAAAAAGTTTTTATACCAAATTAAAACCATTGAATCAAAAAGAACGTGTAAAGGTATACACGTGAACTTCAAGCAATCTTGAAACGGATTTTAAACGTCTAAAGAGAAATAAATTTGCTTGAAACGGCTACACAAATTTGGAGATTTTATTCCTATTATAAAAATGAAGAAAAAGGGAAGCGTAGAAATTTACACGTAACCTATCAAAGCTAGATTTAAAAGAAATTGAACGGCTAGGGAAATCATTTCTTTCCCACTTGGAATGCAAGGCTACGGATAAATTTGTTTATTTAGTTAAGGTAATAAATTTTTATTGAGAATGCGCAATATTGATGCATTAACCAAATCAACCATACGCCCACATTAAAATAAAAGTAACGCATTTAAATTTATACGTTTTCTTATTTATTCACTACTTATATTTAGTAAAATATATGTTTAAAGAGTATTTCATTAATTACGTACTATTGATATGCTAACTAAATAAATCAAACGGATACGAACGTACAATTTAAAACGTTCATTTTGTAAAGCTTATCTATAGACTATAAATTTTAAAATTTATTACTTAATTCAAAATACGATTTGTTTACATCCATCTGATTAATTCATCATTTACCAAGAACTGATGTATATGAGTAAAAATATTAATTACTCAATTTAAAAAGTATATAATCTAACATAAAAATAACAAAAGCAGAAAATAAGATCGACGGAGCTATAGAAGTCCAAATTTGAAAAAAATTAAAAATGACATCTCTGTCAGAAGATGATATAGATTTTTTCTATGTAAAAATATTCAGGTTTGGAAAATATTTTATTATCAACAATTATTAACTGGCTTGAATTTAATAGAATTTCGCAATGAAATAAACTTTCATTAAATCATATGAAAATTTACCATCTTCTATATTTAAATATACGTATTCCAAATATAAATTTTTAGTTTCAAATTTATTATTTAAAATTTCTCCAAAATTCAATTAAATATGTTAATAAAACCATTTAAAATTTTACGGGTCGTTACACTCTCCCCCACTCAAAACTTTTCGTCCCCGAAAAGGGAGGAGGTAGGAGAATAGAAACAACCAGAAACAAAGATAGATTGAAAGATAAGGATTAACAATTAATTAAAAACTATGTAAATTTTATTTGAAATATTTATTTGAAAACTTCATTTGCAATTCAATTTTCTATAATACTATAATATTTTTCAAACCCATTTGTAAAATTTCTTGCTTCTTTTATAAATACCGTTTATATGTTTAACACCTTTATAAATATATGAAAAACTATTTGAAACAATTATTTACATCATTGCTTATATTTACAAGGAAGGTATTTGAAAACATTAAATCCCTAATTCATATATTTATTATTTTATCTTATGATACTTTCAACATTATAGATAAATTAATAATCATTTTCTTCAGGTATGTTTATTTAATTAATAACTTCAAAAATATTTATAACATTAAAATTTTATATTAAACAATGTAGCGTATAAATAAACAATATTTAAAAAGGATATAGTCAACAAGGAAAAGAAGGTAGATTCGGAAAACAGAATATGGGTGAATAAATAAACCGAGCAGATTAGGTAGATTCAAAAGAATAATATTAGGCGTGAATAACTAATTCAAACCATAAAAATTTGAATCCCAAATATTAATGCAAAATTTCTTTGTTGGAAATACTTTTATAATAAAATACCTTTCTAATAAAATACTTTTAAAATAAAATACTTTTATAATAAAATAATTTTATAACTCGATGTTTCAACAAGTTTATCTTTTTCTTGTAGACTCTGACCATGCGTTGATCAGGCACAAAGCTAGAATTCTTCAAGTACTTAGTAGGCCTGTTTCAACACCCAATGAAAATACTGAAAAACTTTTAAAAACAGATATGGAAAGTACAATCCAAAAAACACCTGGATCGCAGGATACATAACAATGGTTACGCCTGGAACCCCCAGGAAACATCCATATCCTTTAAGCATTCACCGCCTTGCGAATTACGCCATGATTAAAAAAACTCGTGGACCGCAGGATACATAACAATGGTTACACTTGGATCCTCCAGGAAACATCCATACCCTTTAAGCAATCTCTGCCTTGCGGATTACGCCACAACAACAAAACCGGTAGACCGCAAGATACATAACAATGGTTACGCCTGGATCCCCCAGGAAACATCCATATCCCTTAAGCAATAAATTTAAATCAATTATACACAATTGTGTTGACTGATGTGAGAGAATATAGGCAAGAAATAAATTTAAATCAATTATACACGATTGCGTTGATTGAGGTGAGAGAATATAGGCAAGAAATAAATTTTAATCAATTATACACGATTGCGTTGATTGAGGTGAGAGAATATAGGCAAGAAATAAATTTAAATCAATTATACACGATTGTGTGATTGTGTATAAGGCTATGGAATATATTCCTATCAATTTATACCCGAGAGGTAGGGAAGTTTCCATACGTATTGGATTGCTGATAAGTTAGTAAATCCAATGCAAAAGTGTCAAGCAAATATTTGTTGTTTTGAACGGTAAGTAAATAAAAGAGTTTTTATACCAAATTTAAACCATTGAATCAAAAAGAACGTGTAAAAGTTTACACGTGAACTTCAAGCAATCTTGAAACGGATTTTAAACGTCTAAAGAGAAATAAATTTGCTTGAAACGGCTATGCGAATTTGGAGATTTTATTCCTATTATAAAAATGAAGATAATGGGAAGTGTATAAATTTACACGTAACCTATCAAATCTAGATTTAAAAGAAATTGAACGGCTAGGGAAATCATTTCCTTCCCACTTGGAATGCAAGGCTATAGATAAATTTATTTATTTAGTTAAAGTAATAAATTTTTATTAAGAATGCGCACTATAGATACATTAATCGAATCAACCATACGCCCACATTAAAATAAAGGTAACGCATTTAAATTTATACGTTTTCTTATTTATTCACTACTTATATTTAGTAAAATATATGTTTAAAGAGTATTTCATTAGTTAAGTACTATTTATATGTTAACTAAATAAATCAAACGGATACGAACGTACAATTTAAAACGTTCATTTTATAAAGCTTATCTGTACACTATAAATTTTAAAATTTATTATTTAATTAAAACTATGATTTGTTTACATCCATCTGATTCATTCATCATTTACCAAGAACTGATGTATATGAGTAAAAATATTAATTACTCAATTTAAAAAGTATATAATCTAACATAAAAAAACAAAAGCGGAACATAAGACCGACGAAGCTGTAGAAGTCCAAATGTGGAAAAACGAAAAATGACGTCTCAGTCAGAAGATGATTTACAATTTTTCTATGTAAAAATATTCAGGTTTGGAAAATATTTTATTATCAACAATTATTAACTGACTTGAATTTAATAGAATTTCGCAATGAAATAAACTTTCATTGAATCAGATGAAAATTTACCATCTTCTAAATTAAATATACGTATTCCAAATATAAATTTTTAATTTCAAATTTATTGTTTAAAATTTCTCCAAAATTCAATTAAATACGTTAATAAAACCATTTAAAATTTTACTGGTCGTTACAGGATACCTAAAATATCAATTTAGACCACTTTCGCAATTAACTAAAGTACGTAATTTTTTTAAATATTCTAAAAAATTAAAATTGGAATTCATTTTGTTGAAATTAATTTAAAAAAATGAAGAAATAACAATATATACTGTCAAACATTAAAGTTCACTTTATTGAATTTATATTTAATTTAGTGCTAGGAGTTTATAGTTTTGTATAAATGAGTTTCATGTTTTAAAGATTGAATATGGTAAAGATGAAAATAAGGATAATACTATAAAAGTGGCGATATATGTGAAGTAATTTTTGATATATACTAGTTCATTATTAGTTTGGTGTATGTTAAAATATTATTGATGTATGAATATAATTATCCCTAAAAAAAATAATTTTAAAGGTATCACTCTTCGGATAATTTACTGCAATCAACTTTCTTCGTTTGAAGGCAATTAATTACACGTCGGAGTAATGAAATTGGAAGAGTTTTCATTCAATTACACATGATTTTAATCCATTTTAGCATTTATTTTTGTATTAGTTCTTTGCCAGTTCCATTTATTTTCTCCATATTTGTACATATTAAATTTTGTTATAGCATTTGTACTATTCTTCTATGTCTCAATTCATTTAATTTTCAGTTCTCAAGTACATATATTAGTTTTCATATTTCAATTTAATGGAATTTTAACTTTCATTTGTATGTTGATTGCTTTAGGCGCATTTTGTATTGACAGCCTTCTATTTTATTTTGTGACATATAAACTATTAGGCAACCTTGCTTACCTTGAAGTGTGATATGTATGAGGTTGTTATATATGAGGATATGCTCCAAAAATAGAGAATATATGCTTAATTTTGTTTGACCTTATATGCTTGATTTTTTTAATAAAAGGAATATTATCTATCTATACTGTTATATAAAAACTTCCTTTTTTTTAGATAATTGTTAAATTGAGGAGGGTAAAAAAGTATCTATTTTATTTTATAATAAGTTCAACTTTTGACTGTTTCTATTTGTTTTCCACATCCATTCTAAATTCAAATCACGCCTTTCTTAATTCAGATACTTATTTTAACTTCTCTCTTTAAACATATTAATATCTTAATTTACCATCCATTTCCATTTTTTTCTTCATACTTCTTCCTATTTGGTTGCCACATTCTCTGACATTTCAACTTTAAAATTGTCATTTGATAACTATAAATTCAGATGGAAATGGAACATTTTAGTTTAAGGTATACTTCAAAGTTTATAATTTAAAATAATATTTTCATATTGCATTCGTTATTGATATTACTTTGATAAATTTTGACATTTTCAATTGATATAAAATCTGACATTTTTAACAAATAATTTTTGACATTTATTTCTGGTATTACTATGCACTTTTTTGCAATAGAGAAAGTTTTCAATTAACTTCATACTACCTTTGATTTAACAATTTAATAGTTTATTATTTCACGTTTAGCATTATATAACAATTAATTCTTTTATAATTGTTAGATGAAGAAACCGACTATTATGTGCAAATGTATTTCAGAAACTATGTTTTGTATCTAACGAGCTGAATCGCAACATGGTCTCCATAATAGTTTTGTAAAATTATCCAGTTCGATTTTTAAAACCACTATGACCTATCATTACAAAGATCGGATTGCTACTACAAAATTGGCTAAACAAGTACTTAAACATAATCATCAAAGCTAATATATGAACAGTTATTCCGCAATGTTAATGTTGATTTTTCTGTAAATTTTATTATAATTGCCTAAGAAATAGACAAGATCATGAGTATAATTAACAAATTATTGAATGAAATAGTTTATTATAAAAGGTATTATAATTGGATTAGATTTAACGAAAATTAAGTTCATCATAAGAAACAATGAAAATACTTTGAAATACAATTTATTATTCTCATAAACTCACTAGGTCGGAGTACAAAAAGGGTACTTAAGCATAGCAACAACAATTACTAGTAGCGTCGTTGCCTGGAGATAAATTAACACATTTCCCACCCCTAAAATGAAATCCGATACAAGACTGATTGCAGTCTGGAAAGTTCTTGCACGGTCCTTGAGGAATCAAGCGTACGTCATCCACAACATACCTGGCATCAACACAAACTGTGTAAAGAAGAAAGGGATTAGTTTGATTCAAATATAATGGTCATTAATTGTAATAGTTATCTAACTAAAAGTAGGAGAAACATAAGTCATAAGAGCTAAATTTTCTTTCAATTAAGATTTAAGACATAAGACATAAGAACTAAAAGTAGGGATTAGTTTGATTCAAATTCACCTGTGTTGAGAACAAATGACATAAGAGCTAAGGCAGCTAGAAAGTAGATGAAAAATGGTTTAGCAGCCATTGATTGTGAATATTTTTCTTTTCTCTGTTGATTGGAGTGCTTAACTGAATGGATTTCATCCTTTATATAACATTTGATCTGTTGAGCAAATAGAGATATATTGATTATAAATTCATGCATGGAGTAAAGATATCACTCTACCAGGTAATCTAATTAAGATTTTAGGAATATGTATTTACTGGAAATATATATGTGAATGCATCCTGCTGGTTAAGTTAATCCACAATATTTTATAAGTAATATGTTTAATGAATATGCATATATCTAATTATATATATGTTAATGCATCCTTCCCAGTTAAGATTATATGCACTATTTTTGTTCAAATGTTAAGGACCCATATGTTTCTTTTCATAACATATTGTGTTTATATCAAGATTTCCTAAAACATGGATAAACTTTACTGCGTACAAATCACTATGCAATATACAAATCAATCGTGGCGGCTATTTTAAAAGTACTAGTTAATTATATATTAATGCATCATTACTAGCTAAGAAAGTAATACAGTTTATGTGTTCCGAATATAAATATGCTTACTTATTAATTGGAACATCTAAGTTATTATCTTCCACTGTATATCAATGCAAACCGCTCTGCTATGTACAAATCTATTATATTATGTATTTTTTCTATTATATTATATGTAACAGAGAATATCAGATTCTTTTATATTCTGCGTTCTTATTGATTTGTATTTCGAACCCTGCTCTCTCCTTAATTTGAGCAAAATAAAATTCACTCCTTTAATAATTATTTTTAATTTTAAACCTTAAATTAATTTTATTACAATGTTATAACCATATACTCTTTCACCTCCAATTTCATTTATTCGATATGTACATCTTGAATATTACCTTTACCTTTCTACTTTCATTTTCTTATCTAGCCTATCAAAAAAATAATTATTAACAAAATAAAAATCTTAATTCCTAATATTATGATCTCCTAAGCTTTTTTTTCCTCTGGTGTTTGCTACACAGTTTTCTCCTTAGTTGTTTATGTTTTCAGCATTGGCAGGTGTTATGTAACTGTCTCTTCTCTCATGTGTGATATGTATCATGGGTATGGGCATGTAACATTGTAATTTGTTATATATCAAAAAGGTGTGTAAAAATTAAGGTTAACTTCGTAAAAAATAATTTGTAGTAATGTTTAGTCTCCAATAAATGGTCATTCGAATAGAACTGAAACTAGAAAAAGGAAAATTCTGTTTGTACACGGAAAATTACTTAACATCGACCACTATTTTTATATGAAATTTTGTTACCAAATTATCCTTCTTAGTATGTTCCTAAGGGCAGCACATTTTTCGTTTTCTAATTCCATTGTTAAATTCTTATAAAATTTACACTATACATTTTTAATATCGAA
Source organism: Allium cepa (assembly GCA_030765085.1). Lineage (NCBI taxonomy): Eukaryota > Viridiplantae > Streptophyta > Magnoliopsida > Asparagales > Amaryllidaceae > Allium > Allium cepa. The sequence continues at coordinate 1,016,273,022 of CM060935.1, forward strand.
TTTTTTAAGGAGCTACCAAGTACATCATTTTCGACTTTTTTTGCATGACGAACAACTATCGACCAACAACATTTCACAACATTCAACTATAAAACAACAATAATTCGGTGGTTGATGGCTATGGAAAATAGTGTTGACCGGTGGTTGTTCGCCGTACAAAACAACTTTACACGGTGATTGATTATTATATGAAATGACTCTGGTATTAGAAAGCACACAAATTTTGTTGTGTTTATAATTTTTTCCATGGTATTAGAAAGTGGAAAACTAGATACCTAAAATATCAATTTAGACAATTTTCACAATTAACTAAACTACGTAATTTTTTTAATATTCTAAAAAATTAAAATTGGAATGATTTTGTTGAAATTAATTAAAAAAATGAAGAAATAACAATATATATTGTAAAACATTAAATTTCACTTTATTGAACTTAAAATTAATCTTGTGCTAGGAGTTTATAGTTTTGTGTAAATGTGTTTCATGTTTTAAAGATTGAAGATGGTAAAGATGATAATAAGGATAATATTGTAAAAGTGGCGGTGTATGTAAAGTAATCTTTGATATATACTAGTTCATTATTTTTTGGTGTATGTTAAAATATTACTGGTGTATGAATAGAATTAGCCCTAGAAAAAAATAATTTTAAAGGTATCTCTCTTTCAAAAAATTATTGCAATCAATTTTCTTTGGTTGAAGGTAATTAGTTACATGTCAAAGTAATAAAATTAGAAGTGATTTTCATTCAACTACACATGATTCTAATCCACTTTAGCATTTATTACGTTTTGTATTAGTTCATTACCAGTTCCATTTATTTTCTCCATAATTGTACTTATTAAATTGTGTTGTACAATTTGCCTAATTCTTCCATGTTTTAATTCATTTCATTTTTAGTTCTCAAGTACGTATATTAGTTTTATATTTCAATTTAACGTAATTTTAACTTTCTACTTGTATGTTGATTTATTTAGGTACATTTTTGTATTGACAACCTTCTATTTTAATTTGTGAAGTATAAACTATCAGGCAACCTTGCTTACCTTGAAGTGTGATTTGTATGAGGTCGGTATAAATGAGGATATGCTCCAAAAATAGAGAATATATGCTTAATTTTGTTTGACTTTATATGCTTGATTTTTTTATAAAAGGAATATTTTCTATCTATTCAGTTTTATAAAAACATCCATTTTTTGGATATTGTTAAATCGAGGAGGGTAGAAAAGTATCTATTTTATTATGTACGGAGTTCAATTTTTTACTTTTTCTATTTGTTTTCCATATCCATTCTTAGCTCAAATCACGTCTTTCTTAATTCAAATACTTATTTTACCTTATCTTTTTAAACATATTAATATCTCAATTAACCATCCACTTTCCTGTTTTTATTCGTACTTCTTCCTATTTGGTTGCCACATTCTCTGACATTTCAACCTTAAAATTGTCATTTTATAACTATAAATTCACATGGACATGGAACACTTTAGTTTAAGGTATACTTGATAGTTTATAATTTAAAATATTATTTTCATACTATATTCGTTATTGATATTTATTTGATAAGTTTTGACATTTCTAATTGATATAAAATCTGACATTTTTAACAAACAAATTTTGACATTTATTACTGGTATCACTATGCACTTTTTTGCAATAGAGAAAGTTTTCAGTTGACTCCATACTACCTTTGATTGAATAATTGAATAGTTTATTATTTCACATTTAGCAATATATAACAATTAATTCTTTTATAATTGTTAGATGAAGAAACTGACTTTTATGTGAAAATGTATTTTAGAAACTATGTTTTGTATCAAACTAGCTGAATTGCAACATGGTCTCCATGGTATCTTTTTTATTGATATATTTTCTATCGGTATTAAGAACTCTTATGCTTAATTATCCATAATTTTGGGCTAAAGGATGTATGATCCGAAGATCATACGATTGATTGTTTACATGATGCATTAAATTCTATAGATTAGCGCAATAAACAATCCATGTCATTACATATTATCTTCTACCAACGTTTTGCCTTTGTTTTCCTCTTTTATAATTCTTTATAATTTTATTAATTTCCTTTATTCTAAAAAAATCAAAATAATGAAACGGTTTTCGAAAATGCACATTTTTGAACTCGCAAACAATCAACAAATAACAACAATAAGGATGTTTAAGTGCTTACATCTATTCTAAAATCCTAGAGGTTAGGTCTTAATTTACTATTTCCAAACATATATGTCTTGATTAAAACTTTTCAAACATGGCTACTTAGATTAGTCTCTAACTAGTTATGAAGTCGACTTCTTCCATTAGGTAATCATTATTAATGCTATTCCACTTCTTGATTGATGGTGGCTAAGGATCGTATAATATGAAATATTTACTTAACTATTTACTTGTATGGAATATGAATATAAAAGTAAAAGTAAATGACATCAGAGATTTTTATGTTGGCTCGAACTTCTTGTTTTATGTCTAGTCCCAGACTCTTTTTGTATTTAGTCAATACTCTCACTTAACTCGGAGAAACATGTATTACACCGTCTGAGCAACTGAACAAGACTTCAACTGCCTAGACAGATGAATAGGACTTTAACCGAATAAGGATATTACAATAAGACTTCAACTATAAACATCATAAAAGTATTCGACCGAGTATGCTCTTAAATAACACTGATAAGTCAGTAACGTACACCCTTCTTATAACCTTCTCCTTTGTGAAATATCGTGTAGTTTATGAAGAAAGAAGGTAATTTTGATCATAAGAAAATTTTCTTGAATGATCGTGTGATCAAAAATGTAAAGTAGTTTGTAGTTGAATGCTTGAGAGTTCAATAGTAAAGATAGAAAGAATTGCAATTTGAACTGATTGTGAAAACAATAAAATAATTTTCATTATATAGAGTTTAATAGCTGCATACATTCATGAAAAGAAACGGTGAAAAGTTAGGACTGCAACTCCTGGTTTTAAAGATGTAACCCTTCATGAAGAAGAGGTACCTATTCAGAAAACTAGTCGTTATATAGATTCAGCCAGCTGAATAAAATTTGGCAGCCAACTGAATCGACGATTTTTCAAATCACCAAAAAATAGTTCAATTTAGGCCATTTTCAGCCGCTGTATATTTTCAGTCAGTCGGCTTAATATTCATTAATAAATATGTGTAAGTGCATAGATTCGGTCGGCTGATCTAAGTAGTTCAACTGGCTGAATTGTAAGTTTGTTGTGTTGATGTTGAAATTTTAATTTTTAAAAAATTGTGTGTGTGCATATCACGTAGAAGAGATTTTAACAACTTTATACCACTAGAAATTGACATTATGACTGATAGCACTTTGTAGCATATACAACATATACTTATATACAACATATACTTATATAGTTGTCACTATCAAAACATCAAAATATAAGGTTTAACATTCTCCCCATTTTTGATGATGACAACTATATAAATTCAATTTTAAACCGAGCAATTATCCCCTAACTTTATACTCCTTCGATTGATATGGCATATGGCCTTACTTTATTCTCCCCCTTTGTCATCGACAAAAAGAAAATAGATATCAATTGGAGAAATAAAAAATTACGGGATGTAGTATCACATAACATACAATTATTACAGAAATTACAAACATAACATAATAGAATGATCAAGTTATCACAAATATTACAACACAAATTGTCTTTAAACAGTAAGAACATAGAACATAGATAGAAGTCATAAAAATCTGATAATAATAAAGCATACCTTGATATAGAGAATGATCAAAACTCTTGGCTTTCAAAGTGAAAGGAACCGGAGTTTCACTAACTCATGTTGATTAAGTAGGACAGATAGAAGATGTTGATGAAGGGCAAGAAAGGTTATCCCAAATCTTGTTCAAGAAGCCTTTGATGGAATTGAGCCTTTTGTTTGTCTTTGAAACATTGTGCTCAATTTTGGTCAAACGATGATCGAGCCTACTTTAGTTTTGGGATAAGCTAACAAAAGCTTGTTTGGAAGAGGCATCCACATTATTTCTTCAATTTCATTAATATCTTCTTGAGTTTGGGGTCCTTGGGAAGAGGAAGCAATGCCAGTATAATGGGGTTGTGCAATACCTTTGTAACTCCCGATATTTTCAACCATTCGCATTCGCATATGTCGAACTTGAATTGCTCAAAATACCGTGTTGTAAATAAATTTTTGCAAATCTCATAATATATAGTAAATAAATAATCACAGATCGCAGACACAGAGTAATAAAAATGTAGCGGAAGTAAAAGAAATAGTAGTTCATGAAGCTACCATGTAAATATATCAGAGTTAAATAAGATACAACAGAAGTTTCAATATGATAACCAAGTACAAGCTGAATACAACACTGGGATCAACAGGATAACTGGAAATTAAATAGATAAAACTAGGCAAGCAGATAATCTCTAGCAATTTCAATCTCCATAAAGTGGAATCCAAATCTGTGAATACTCAGGCTGACCCCAGCGTAAATAAAAATACAAACACTCGAGTCAGGACATACATACTTATACAATGTAAACCAACTCAAGTGAACTGTAGTAAAGGCACAAGTAACTTAAAGGATGCTTGGAACCGCCTATCCTCTAAAGATCCGTTGAACTATTTACTACGTAGTAATATTGCGCTATTATAAATAGTGTCTAATAGTAAAATAAACTTACTTTAAAATATCATCAAAGGGTTACCCATATAGCCCCAGATATGTAATAGTCCCAGTAGTCCATCCAATATCTGCATATCTCCTGATCGAGAGACTACGTGAAGATACGCATGGGCTACGGGAGAAAACCAAACTCGTAGTAAAGGCTCGATATGGTAGGTGACACGGCAGAACGAGGCAATGCCAGGGTAGATACACCAATTATGCACATAGGCTGGTGGTGACGTAGCAGCCACTACGCCCATCCTGGAACACATTCCCAAATCCGGAGGGGTGCACTCGATCAATTACAAAAGTAATAGAATGGCATCGAAGAAATGCATCCGATCGAAGGTATGACCTCACTTGGCCCTAGATCGCTCCTGTTTTAGCCACCTTATGCCAACTCACGGGAGTTAGGTCCACGTAACAGACCTCAAGAACGACGCCACCATCCTACTTCATTCTGGAATCTCCACCGCGTACATGGTTGTCAAAGTGGTTTTCGGTATCGACAGAGAGTATGTCCATATCCGATCCCGGTCTCTTGCCAACCAATTGTTACTATAACCCATGGTTATAACTTTTAAAACTAATAATTTATACTTCAAAATATAATATCCTTTCAAATCCAAATTTTTATCAAATAAAGATTAAATCATTTCCAAATCATTTCAATATATCAAAATATTATATCTTTCAAAACTTCATTATCAAATCGTCATTTGAATTTCAAATCCAAATATTAAATTCAAATACCCTTTTATACACAAAATATCATTCACTTATTATCATTTCAAGTCACCTTTCAAATAGTTTATATTCCATCAAATTAATTCATTTAAACCAATTAAAAGTGAAGTTATTATAATTTCAACTCAAGTATTCAATTTCCATGGTTTCAAACCATTCTGAGCTCATTTACTTAGTTAAAAAGCATAAACATTGAAAATTTCAGCCTTTCACAGCATTTAGAAAAAGCTGTTATAAGTTATACTTGAAACATTTTAATGCAGCAACGACAGCATTTAAAAACTGCTGTTAAAACTCAGTTTTAGTTGAAATTCAGTTTAAAACAGCAAAGATAGCATTTTCAGAAATGCTATAATAGCTCAGGTTTAAAGTTTAAGGCTTTTACTAATTTCAACAAAGACAGCAGACCACTACAGCATTTACAAAACTGCTGTAATAGGCCTTTATTAAGTTTTGGCCTTTTAAATTTACTACAACAACTATAGTTAATAGCCTCTTTTATTTAGTTGTAGTTCATTTACAGAAAGCATAACATTTCTGAATGCTATAAAAAAGTATTTTCTAGATTTTACTGTATTTCCAGCAAATAATAAACTTCAATTAAACCCTGTAAACATTATAAAAATCATATTTTATCATTTAAAAATGTTCATTTAAAAATACTCTTTCAACTTATGATTTTTATAAAGTACATTTCATAATTAAATCAAATTTCAATAATTTACTTAATAAATTTAGGTGTAAATTTTTTACCCTTTACATTTTTAATAAATAAACTTGACACTTAAATTTTATTACCATTTTTACGAATAAAACTTAATTTCCATTTTTATTTATTTATATAACTTTAATTTTCTTTTTAAACCAAAACTCCAAATTTCCAAACTTAATTATATTTCAACAATTCAACTTAACCATTTATTTATTTAACATTTTACACTTATAGAAAAAACATAAATCCTTTATTTCAAACACTTTAAAGTCTATTTCAATCAAATTATCATAAATTTACATTTTAAACCACTTAAAATTTTATTTATAGAACTTAAATGTCATTTTAAAAGCCAAAGTCCAAATTTTCGGATTTAAGTTATATTTCAAAAATTCAATTTAATCATTTAATTATTCAACATTTTAAACTTATAGAAAAATATCAAAATTTCTTTATTTAAACATTAAAAATCCAATTTAAATCAAATTTTCATAAATTTACACTTTTAACAATAACTAAAAATTCAAAATACTTTATAATAACCGTGGGCCTATGTATAGTTTTCTAACCTAGGTCAAGTGATACAGACATATATCATTTCAATCTGCAATTTACAAAGAAAATCCTGGTTTTATCATTTCAAAACCGTAGTCCTAAGTAAAATAAAATAAATAAAAACCGTTCAGGTCTATCATTTCACCCCAAAACTATTTTTCCCTATTCTAAAGTTCGTTCGGGTATGTATCATTTCAACGCATAGTGATTTCTAAACTAACAGGGAACTGACAGTGATGAACAGATATAAATGAACAGTTTAACAACAAAGATCAGTAACATCTGACAAGACAGATAAAATAACAAGTTTAACATCGTATAATTTATAATCACATACAAGTATAACATAATATAACATTCTGCACATTCAATTGTTGTCAATTCACATTTGCATAAGTATAAATGTCAGATGAGATTACTCACATTTTTATCCTGGAGTTAGCACGTCAAATGACACAAATGGATTTCCAAAAGGCACGATGACACAACGATAGATTCAAGTGGATGAGAACTATGATGATGATCTTGTCACAACCCAAAAACAAAACCAAATAAAATATAAATTCAATACACCATTGAATTGACACTAGTACAAAATACGCATGTTGCTTCACCTCACTTGCATCGATTGTTACCACAATGGATGCAAATAGAAGTATTTGCATCGATTATGTTTTAACAACCGATGCATTTGGTATATGGAAAGCAGTAGATAGTACAAAAATACAATTTGCATCGGTTATTGTCAACAACCGAAAAAAATACACCGATGCAAATAGTGTTAGTTGCATCAATTTTTTTTACAAGCGATGCAACTACCTTTATTTGCATTAGTTTTTTTGTTTGCCGCCTTCTTATTTTCGTTTCCCGCTTCCCATCTATCCTTAAGCCCAAATTCCAAATCACAACCGCTAATCCAAGAAACACCCAAATTCTCAACTTCCATTCTTTCAAATCGTAAAACCACAGTTAAAATAAAATTCACACCTATTTTTTCAACAACCATAATTGAATTAAGCGGCGAGTTTGAGTGGAATCGAGTTCGACTTGGGGTTCGAATTGAGTGGATTTAGGCTGAGGAGGGTGATTCGAAGTCCAGCTCAAATCAAAATTATTCGATGCTCAAGTGTTCACCGGTAGTTTCTTATGATGCCGTGGCTATGGATTTCGTAGTGGAGCGGTGGAATTGTGGAAGCGATATGGATTTGAAGTTGTTGGTGGTTTTGGGTTTCGGTGGTGGTCGTGGTTCGTGATGGTTGCGGACAAAGTCTGGGTGCGAGGTCGTTGGGTATGGTGAGGTCGGAGTTTAGCTCGATTGCAGAGGTTAGGGTTGAGGAAATGGAAATAGTAACGTGTTTGATTGTGGAGGTGCTCGTTTTTGTTCGAGTAGTTGAAGGTAGGGAGTTCGAAGTGATTTGAGGTGTTCTCACGGTGGTTTGTAATGATGCTCGGTGCTCTGAAGCGATGGAGAATGTGGAGATGACCAAAGAAGTGATTGATTTGGCAGAGGAAGATTATAGGGGGTTATTGTGTGCTGCTGCAGGGAAGTTGTAGCGGATGGCAGCAAGATGGCCGTGGCGGCATGATAAAGTGTTGTTTGGATATGGTGGATGGTAGTAGTGCAGTGACTAGTTTGTTTGGCAATGTGGAAGAACAGTGCAAAGGTATGGTCGTTGCAATGGAGTAGTGAAGAGAATGTTTGGCACGGAAGATGTATGGGTTGTATGGTTTGATGAGTTGATAAGTCCAAGCAATTTTGTTGTTGGGCATTACGGCAGTTTCAGGTGGAAGGGGTGGTTGTTGTGATACAGTCAAGCAGTAAGGTGGTTGACAATATTTATATGTAATGAATGTGTGGGGGAGAAAGTGTTGTTGGATGTAAGGGAATGATCTGAATATGTTATATGGAGTGGTTATGATGATTGGTAGATTACAGTCGTAGGAAATTGGTGATGACTAAAGTGATTTGGAGTAGTTTCATAGTTGATTGATTGACAACTATTCATGGGTAGTGGTTAGTAGTTCCAGCAGTGGAATGGGGTGTTGAAATAAAGACAGTGAGGGTGTCTAAAGTTTGCACAGATATGAAGTTAAGTAGTGTGCACAAGCTGTGGGAAGTGAAGTTGGAGTTTGTGGCAATGTTGTGGGAAGGAGGTTGGAAGTAAATGTTGGTGATTCCAGAATGAAGTAGGATGGTGGCGGCGTTTCCTTTGAGGTAAATACGTGGACCCGACTCCCGTGTTTGGCATAAGGTGGCTAAAACGGGAGCGATTCTCGGGCCAATGAGGTAGCACCTTTGATCGGACACATCCCTTCGATATTATACTTTGACTTTTGTATCGATTTGGTGGCCACTTTTGATTTTTTTTATTTGGGGGTGTGGCTCGAGGTGGGCGGTAGCTGCGGCTATGTGTTACCACCATCCCTAATAGCAATTGATATATCTATCCTGGCATTGCCAAGCTGTGCCGTGTCACCTACCCTAGCGCGCATTATACGATTTTATTTTGTACTATACCTATGGAGTACCCTTTGACGACGCCCAGTACAGGGGAGATTACGGTACTGTGTAGACTATGGGAATATAAATGTGTTAAGGTGGAAAATGTAAAGCCTTAACGCTATTTAAAAGTAAGTTTATTTTACTATAAACATTATTATAATAGCGAAATATTACTACATAGTAAATAGTTTAACGGATCCTTAGGAGATGTGAATCCTGAACATCTCTTAAGTTACTGCACTCACGTTAGACACTGGATAGGAGATGTCAAATCCCGTAAACATCTCTGACACTGTTCCACTCATATTTTACTGTTGATTTAACTTACATAAGATCTTTTAGTTCTGACTAGAGTGTTTTGTCTTTTCAATTCGCTCGGGTCAGTCCGAACATTTTAGGAATCGAAGACTTTATTTCCGGAGGACGAAGACGAACATTTCATTACTACTACTAGTATTATTATTATTATATATTATAGTGTTCCACTACACTGTATTCCGCTGCGTTAATTATTATTCCCTGGTATGTGTACTCTGATATGTATTATATAAATATAATCAAATGTTTTGTAAAACAGCTTCATGAACTGTATACTTGATTATTATATTTTATCGTTCCGCTGCAAGATTCTATTTTGTGTTTTTTCCTTCTCTGCTTTTTCTTATTTACCCCATAATAATCCGCCATTCTGTATGGTTTAGGTCTTCCGTATGTGGTTTATCGTCAATTTAAATCGTGTGGAAAGGCGGGGCGTCACAGACCCAATATTCCCCTTAACACAATAATAGTCCCAGTAGTCCATCCAATATCATTGTCCCTCCTGATCGGGAAGCCACCAGAGGATACCACACGGGCTACGGGAGAAAACCAAACTTGTACAAGGCGTGATAGGGTAGGTGACACGGCACAACAAGGCAATACCAGTGCAGATATAACAATTATGCTTTCGGACAGGTGGTAACGCGTAGCACACAGCTACCGCCTATGTCACGACCCGTCTTCCATCTACCAGAAAGACGCATCATGATTTAAGAAAGAAAAGGATAGAAAAAGAAAAGTTAGGAAAAGACCAACCACACACTAAGCCAAAATAGAAAGGGACCTCTAGATAGGGGTAAATCTCATCCTACTTGGGCATGACCCACCTAACCTTGCTGCACCTTCCCTGTTTGAGCCATTCCTGGTTGATGAGGCTTGAGGCTGCGATTACCTTTATAGGACACATCTATCTTAGAATGCTCATCGCCCACCTGACGATGTTCTGAAAGAATTCAATCCATACAAGTTCGTTCTGGGTTCGAACAAAACCGAAGGCATTATCTCGTTGCACTCATTTTGGAATCACCCTCAGAGTCAACGACCATAGTCCTTGCACCCTAAATCACCATCTCGAACCTGAAAGTACTATCCCCGTTAACTCATCTTGGAATCACCCTCAGAGTTTATAACGATGAATAGTTCTTACACCTCGAGTCTTCACTTGAACTCCACTTGGATTCATGACCTAACATTTAATTTGGATCGATGTGGTTTTCGGATATCCAAATTTGGAAACCCGATCCCGGTCTCACCGAAATCCAAACGCCATTTTAATGACCAAGTTGTTTAAGGGTTCAAACAATTAACTTATATTCAGAATAATAAAATAGATAGATGTATCCGCTTACTCGAGCGCAATCAAACTTATACTTCAAAGATGGACTCCAAATCTTTAAAAGATTTCGTTCGGAGATTTGAGAAATTCTTACTCCAAGTTACAAAGCTCACTCGAGACGGTATTGGGTCTACAGTCTCGACAGATACACATCCAACCTCAAACATATGGACCTCTTCCATTAGTGGTAGTCGTGTTACACACACACCACTACTCCATCTACCTCTAAAACTTATGTTGGAAAACCCGAACAGGTAGCCCAACAAATCAGGTAGATACAGATGTATAAATATATATAAAAATTACAAGTACTCTCTCTCAAGAAAGACTCCACTCCAGAGCCTAGGTATTCGCTCAACCTAATGCTCTGATACCAGCTGTCACGACCCATCTTCAATCTAACAGAAAGACGCATCATGATTTAAGAAAGAAAGGGATATAAGAAGAAAAGATAGGAAAAGAAGAAACTCAACAACATCAGATACTCACTGCGGAACGAATGAAATATAATATATCACAAAAATATTACATAATATCATATACATCAGAGTTACACAACCTATACAACACATATTAGACAGTTATAAACATCTGTATAACTATACAACTCAAGATATCACACGATACAGACAAAACATAATCATAGTGGAACCATAATATATCTATACACGGAAGCCTCCTGCTTCAAATCTCCTCCAGAATTCGTCAAGCTAACCTGAATCCCTTGACTACTCATACATAACATGAGTACCCAAGAGTTTAATAAAACAGAAAATAAACACTCGGGTCAGACAGGGGTCTGGTGTAAGTAAACGGTTTAAAATTGCTTAACTTTGGAAAATCCTTTGAAAAGAAAAGGTATCACGTAAGACTTCCCACACATAAACATGGAAAAAAAATTACCTTACGCTAACCAAAACATTTAATAGGAAATCCATTGTTATTACAATAGTGTCTAGGGTTTTCAAGTAAATAAGAAATAGCCGAAATTGTCACATGATTAATTTCCAGTACTAGCCACAAAAGTGGGTAATACAAATCAAAGCCGTAGGGTCTCGTAGGATGAATGGTTTTCCATCAATGGTAGGGCTACTGGGGTACTGCCCATCACAGTACGTGACCTAAATCAAAGTACCAAGGATTACTTCCAATCCCCTGCAACACAAGGATGGAACCATCCCTTACTGGACAGTTCCGAACAAGACCACCCCGTGGTTGGCGCGACCAACCACACACTAAGCGAAATAGAAAGGGACCTCTAGAGAGGGGAAAATCTCGTCCTACTTGGGCATGACCCACCTAACCTTGCTGCACCTCCCCTGTTTTACCCATTCCCAGTTGATGAGGCTTGAGGCAGCGAGTACCTTTATTGGACACATCTATCTTAGAATGCTTATCGTCCACCTGACGATGTTCTGAAAGCATTCAATCCATATAAGTTCGTTCCGGGTTCGAATGAAACCGAAGGCACTATCTCGTTGCACTTATTTTGGAATCACCCTCAGAGTCAACGACCATAGCCCTTGCACCCTAAATCACCATCTCGAACCTGAAAGTACTATCCCCGTTAACTCATCTTGGAATCACCCTCAGAGTTTATAACGATGAACTATTCTTACACCTCGAGTCTTCACTGGAACTCCACTTGGATTCATGACTTAACGTTTAATTTGGATCGATGTGGTTTTTGGATATCCAAATATGGAAACACGATCTCGGTCTCACCGAAATCCAAACGCCATTTTAATGTCCAAGTTGTTTAAGGGTTTAAACAATTAACTTATATTAAGAATAATATAATAGATAGATGAATCACATTATCACAATAGATAATTCATATCAACCAATTATCTCACAAAGCAGCACATATCACTTATCAGAGATATCACACCCAAATCATCCAATATCAACCAATCGTCCATAAGCAGGTTTGATTAACTCTTAATGAATTGGATTACCTTAATCCTTCTTCATTGATTATTTACAAATTAATTTATTAATCATCTCTTAATGATCTTCCTTAATTAATCTCCCTTGATTAATTATTCTTTAATTACATTCGAGTAATTAGCCTTTAATTCTTTAATTAATTCCACAAATTAATTATCCTTAACCAAATACAGTAATTAACCTTTAATTACTATCATTAATTACAATAATTAATGATCCTTCATTTACTTCCATTAATTAATTAACTATAATTAATTGCATTAGTCCATAATTAATTACAATTAATTAATCATACTTTAATTAATCACTTTTATTAATCAACCCTGATTAATTTCATTAATTATATTAATTAATGATCCTTATTAATTAATTAACCTTTTAATTAATTAAATAATTAATTTGTAATTAACCATCTCATTAATTAGTCTTAATTAATCATACACAGTAATTAACAACTTGTAATTACTTATCTTAATTAATTAACTTCTAAATTAATTATATTAACCGTTTGATTAATTATACTAATTAATTAATCTTTAATTTCTTCATTATGTAATTATTAATCAATTAAATTAATTAATAATCCTTAATTAATTACTTTATTAATTAATTACATTTTTAATTAATTACATTTAGTAATAAATCTTAAATTAATCACATTCATTAATTAATTAATCAAATTAACTAAGTAATTAACCCTTAATTACTTCCATTAAGTAATTATCCTCTAATTACTTTCATTAGTCAATTATTCTCTTAATTAATTACTTTAACAAGTAATTAATCCCATCATTAATTAACCTTAATTCTTCAATTAATTAATTACTCTTTAATTAATTATCTTCAAATTAATTATATTAATTAATCTTTTAATTAATAACATCAAGTGATTAACCCTTAATCACTTCACTCAATTACTTCCATAAGTAATTTACTCTTTCTAATTACTTTAAGTAATTATCCATTAATTACTTCATTAAGTGATTTTACTCAATTAATTATAAAGTGATTATCTTAAATTAATTAGGCTAATTAATAAATCTAAAATTGATTACATTAATTAATTAACTAATTAATCATCACTTAATTTCTTAATTAATTCATTAACTATCCACTAATTACTTTATTAAGTAATTATTCTTAATTACAAATCGAAATTAAGCTTAAATTTATTTTATTAATTAATTATTCTTAATTAATCTCTACTTAACTAATTAAGAATAAACTTGCATTTATATTAAATATTTACTCAAATCATTTACCTCATTAAAACCAATTTAAAAATCAATTTGAAATATGATTTTACTTTCAAAATAAAACAATTCAAACACTTAATTTTAATATACTCCAAATCTTTGAAAACCCTATTCAATCATATTTAATTGAATTAAACAAATATTAACCTTTGAAAAATCAATTATCGTATTCTTTAGTCTTATTTATTTAAAAATATAAATTTGAAAACTTAGTTTTTAAAACATTATTTAAAATTGAAAACACTTCTTTTAAATTAGAATTAAAATTTAATTAAGTTAATTACTTTCAAAAGAAATTATCTTAAAACTTTTAAATTTGAAAATAAATTGAATTAACACTTTTTGATAGTTTGATTAATATTTACTTCAAAGAACAAGTTTTAACTTTGAAAATTTATTTCCGTTTGTAAAAACAAAAGCTTTGATTAGCATATGAAAATCGTCTCGGGTCAAACCAGAGTCGAACACTATAAAAAACACGAGTTAGCCTCGGGTCAAACACCAACACAATAGCTTCGAGACTAACCCTACACTAGCATGCACCAAAACCCAAGCAACTCCTTCTTCCCAAAACAAAACCTTCACCTGTCCCAAACTGTACATGGTGCACGTGCACTGGCCACTCTGGCCAACGACGAATGGCGCGACGATCCCTTACAACCCCACGAACCCATGCAAAAACGAATACGAACCCAGATCGCACTAAAATCCAACACAACAAAATCGAGCTAAAACTCGACACTGCTGACTCCACCATGGCCAGATATCATCACCATTCCAACGCCGCAGACCTCGAGATCGCCGACCATCATCACCAAAGCTTCATCATACCCTCCAGCTCGTATTCCCACCAACGCGAACCACTCCGATCCCCATTGGCCAACACCATTGCTCTGCGAACCACCTTGCTCATAAACGTCTACCGAACCCTAATACCCCTAATTCTGACCACCTCGTCGCATGATAAATCAAGCGACTATTTTTCCACTTATCCCCGATCCACCCTCTTCCTCCAGACCAAAGCCCGTGGCCAAACACCACTTCGTTCGTCGGAATTTGGAGAAAGTACCAATTCCGTTCAATTCAAAATTTCCAACCAACTATCGGATTAAAAATCATGAAATTAGTGTTAAAATTCATGATTTCCCATCACAAATTCATTCATGCAATCCAAACTTAAAATTGAGTTTATTGATTTTTGACTCAAATGTAAATATTACTGTTATTTTCAAAAAATGGAGATAAATATTAATTATAAATTACTGGGATATTTTTTATAATGGCATTACACCAATTCAATCATATTTCATTTGCCAATCAAGACTACGTTGATATTTAGAATTAATTGAATGATTCAAATCTGTAAACACCGAGCATACTTATACATATAAATACAGTCACCATACATGCATATCATCTTTATATACATACATGCAATCATCTTCACAACATATTTGCAACTAAACTACTGTATAAATCATCACAAATATCTATGTTTAATAACAGGTTCAAATCTGTTTTTTTTAAGATTTACTCACCTTTTTGAAAAGGCAGAGAGCAGGTTCTAAAATTTTATCTGGAAAGTGCTTTGATTTTCTTGTTGTTGAAATCCTTTGCATGCCCATAAATCTATGATTTAAGATGTTGAAACTGATGTTGATCTTCCCTTGATTTCTTCTTTTGATTTCTTTTGCTTTTCAGTTTTCAGGTTGAAAAAGAATACAGGCTATGTTTGATTTTTTTTGAAAATGAATTTCAGGTTGAAGAATGTTATAGGTTTTGGTTTTGATTTCTTATGGAAATGGATTTACAGATTTGTTTTGAATAAGTTTACAGGTTGAGGTTTTCTTATTTTATAATTTTGATAGAAAAGAAAGTAGAAGAGAAGGAAAGCATGTTTATTTATATAAGCTGAATTTTTTTATATAAAAACAAAAGAAAATTAAAGTTAAAATGACACTTCTTAAAAAAATTTAACACTTGTCTTTTGCAATAGTTTATTTACTAACACATGTCACTAATACCTTTTAATGCATTAACATTTGTTATTTAAGAGATTTTATTATTTATTTTTAAAATGCTAATAAAGTCTTTTATACTTAATTTAAATGTTAAATGAAAGCTTTTAAATTTGAAGTAAATATACAAGTGTGAAATTTTATAAACATTTGTTTACAAATAGCTTATATTTTAAAATCAAATAAATGTACTATATGTTTTCCTTTAAATTGTGAAATATGAATTTGTGTTTATATTTATATAAATGTGAATCTAGTAATTTATTTATTTATTACTTATGTTTACAAACTATTCTAATTCAAGAGATATTTAAAAAAATTATTTATAACTATATATATATATATATATTTATAACCATTTTAAATTTAAGCACTTTTAAAAGGAAACAAAGTAAAACTTTGATTAAATCTTATTTAAATTATCACACTTTAAAAATAAATAATTATCTTATATTTTGAAAATATAGAACTAATCTTAAATTGACTTTTGAAAAATATTGAATTTAAAGCAAAGCTTCAAATCACAATATATATTATAATTTGAAAACATATATCTCTTATTAAATTTTAACCAAAGCTTCCTATTATAATGTATATACATACATACATACATACATATATATATATATATATATATATATATATATATATATATATATATTATCAATAGATTATATTAAATTTCAAAACAACTTCAAATTATAACATATACATACATATATATTACAATTTGAAAATACATCTTTTATTTAAAAGAAAAGATTTTCTATTCACAATATATATACCAAAAATATATATATTATAAATAGAATATAATTTTATTAGCTTTGAAAGATAATTCTTATCCATTTTAAATTGTTAAAAAGATATTGATCAATTTTTTCAGATTAGATATTTATTAACCTTTTAAAAGATTAAATTTACTAATTTAAATTAAAATTATAAAGGAAAATTATCAAATTAATTTAATTATTAATACAGATTATTAAATTGATATTGCCTAAAATTCTGGGTCGTCACATTCCTCCCTCTTAAAAGAATTTCGTCCCCGAAATTTAAAAGAAAAGATAATTTAATAACCCAGCAAAGATTTTAATCTCAAACAGCAAAGCATACCTATCATCTAGTTACTAACAACCATAGCAATCAATCAAGCAAACAAACCAAACTAATTATCCTGACACAAATCAGGATAGATCTTCTAATACTATCTAGAGTTTCCCAAGTATAAATCACTGGGAGACTCGCTCTACGGAAGCTAAACTAACAACACCACTATAATCCAGAGCTCCTCTCTTCTCTAGATCCACTAATCTGAACAAAACATCAGACTATACTCAAGTCTAGCACAACTTCCAAAATCCAACTGAACTGCAGGTTCTACAACCAAAGATGAATCATACACGTACTCCCTCAGAGATACGTGAAATAAAATGAATCCCGGCTATCCAAACTGGCACTCAATCTTATAGGCAAAAGAACTTATCTTATCAAAACACAGATAAGGAATCCCAAATACCTTAGAGCTAGCCTTCCAATCTTATCCAATTACTGCTCTCTTAACCAGAGAAATCTTAACAACATGAAGTCTCCAACTTCGAATTCCAAACTCTTTATCTCATATCTGCATAACTCAATAGACAATCCTGGGCTGCCAATCTCTTGATCAGCTCAACTTATGCCGATGTTTCTAGAAACAACTAGACCAAAACAAACCAGTTTCTGGATCCTATTCAACAAAATGGTCTTCCAAGATCCACCGAAATCCAGAACACAAGCTCTACTTCCCAAGCAGTAGCAAACTGAACTTACTTCCTTCCTCGCATAACTACTACCTTGCTTTCGCTGCACAACTCTAATTCTGAAATAGATGAGAATACTGCTGATGAACACGAGTACAAATTTATCCAATATATCCGGAAACTTTGTTCATCAAATTCATAAAATCTTAGTGACTCATCTGACTCCGTCACACATTCTTATAACAGAATCCAACTCAAAAACTAGATCTGACCAATCCAAATTCCAAAAATTCCCGAGCTGCTAAGCCAACTCTTCCTTTTACAAAAACCATCCTACTACCAGGCTAACTACCAGTATCGCTTCTGGAACCAAATCAATACGGAACTCAACTCTAGATGCAGGAAAACTTTTGATTATTCAGCAGCTCCTACTTCCACATGAGAACCCTCAGTCTCAACAAAAGATTGCCCAAGATGAACTTCCCAAATTAATCGCAAGTCACTTTTGTGATCCTACCTAGTTCGGATTCCAAAGAAACTGTCCTCTCTCTACCAACTAGAACAGTCTTAAGCTTTTCCAAACAAGGTTAACCCTTCAAGAAAGCATTCACCATCTGCCCGGACTATTGAAAGAAGAACCACAAGGATTCCTGAACCATCGGAGAAACATGCCACACTGCTGCTTCCAAACTCTACCTCCAGGACACTTCTAAGCCAGATGTCCTTCTTGTTGGCACACAAACACCTCCGAGCTGAAACCGCTACCACAACTAACCAAAGACTTATGATTCAAAAGCCCCTCGAACCCCAAAATCATCAGCTAACTTCTTACATGACTCCACGAGATGGACAGACATCCCAAAAGAAACTCGGTCTCCAAACCATGCATCAAAATCTCGCTCTCCTTAAGGGATGACAAATGAGACCATGCTAAAGCGAAGCAACTCATAGACCTTAGTCTCATATTCCAAAACAGCCAACCTCCTTGCTAGAGATCCAGATAACTTCTACATAGATGAGTCTTCCCTACGGCAGGTAAAGACCGCTCCTCAACCACTTCTAAAACTGCTTCAATAGAAAACATCTTCGGAAATACCCATGGATACTACATCTCACCTCGCAGTTGTCAAGATAGCATCACTTGCTTCTGCACTTTCGACAGATCTAAACTTTATAAAATCCGCTTACTCGAGCGCAATCAAACTTATACTTAAAAGATGGACTCCAAATCTTTAAAAGATTTCGTTCGGAGATTTGAGAAATTCTTACTCCAAGTTACAAAGCTCACTCGAGATGGTATTGGGTCTACAGTCTCGACAGATACACATCCAACCTCAAACATATGGACCTCTTCCATTAGTGGTAGTCGTGTTACACACACACCACTACTCCATCTACCTCTAAAACTTATGTTGGAAAACCCGAACAGGTAGCCCAACAAATCAGGTAGATACAGATGTATAAATATATATAAAAATTACAAGTACTCTCTCTCAAGAAAGACTCCACTCCAGAGCCTAGGTATTCGCTCAACCTAATGCTCTGATACCAGCTTTCACGACCCATCTTCAATCTAACAGAAAGACGCATCATGATTTAAGAAAGAAAGGGATATAAGAAGAAAAGATAGGAAAAGAAGAAACTCAACAACATCAGATACTCACTGCGGAACGAATGAAATATAATATATCACAAAAATATTACATAATATCATATACATCAGAGTTACACAACCTATACAACACATATTAGACAGTTATAAACATCTGTATAACTATACAACTCAAGATATCACACGATACAGACAAAACATAATCACAGTGGAACCATAATATATCTATACACGGAAGCCTCCTGCTTCAAATCTCCTCCAGAATTCGTCAAGCTAACCTGAATCCCTTGACTACTCATACATAATATGAGTACCCAAGAGTTTAATAAAACAGAAAATAAACACTCGGGTCAGACAGGGGTCTGGTGTGAGTAAACGGTTTAAAATTGCTTAACTTTGGAAAATCCTTTGAAAAGAAAAGGTATCACGTAAGACTTCCCACACATAAACATGGAAAAAAAATTACCTTACGCTAACCAAAACATTTAATAGGAAATCCATTGTTATTACAATAGTGTCTAGGGTTTTCAAGTAAATAAGAAATAGCCGAAATTGTCACATGATTAATTTCCAGTACTAGCCACAAAAGTGGGTAATACAAATCAAAGCCGTAGGGTCTCGTAGGATGAATGGGTTTCCATCAATGGTAGGGCTACTGGGGTACTGCCAATCACAGTACGTGACCTAAATCAAAGTACCAAGGATTACTTCCAATCCCCTACAACATAAGGATGGAACCATCCCTTACTGGACAGTTCCGAACAAGACCACCCCGTGGTTGGCGCGACCAACCACACACTAAGCGAAATAGAAAGGGACCTCTAGAGAGGGGAAAATCTCGTCCTACTTGGGCATGACCCACCTAACCTTGCTGCACCTCCCCTGTTTTACCCATTCCCAGTTGATGAGGCTTGAGGCAGCGAGTACCTTTATTGGACACATCTATCTTAGAATGCTTATCGTCCACCTGACGATGTTCTGAAAGCATTCAATCCATATAAGTTCGTTCCGGGTTCGAATGAAACCGAAGGCACTATCTCGTTGCACTTATTTTGGAATCACCCTCAGAGTCAACGACCATAGCCCTTGCACCCTAAATCACCATCTCGAACCTGAAAGTACTATCCCCGTTAACTCCTCTTGGAATCACCCTCAGAGTTTATAACGATGAACTATTCTTACACCTCGAGTCTTCACTGGAACTCCACTTGGATTCATGACTTAACGTTTAATTTGGATCGATGTGGTTTTTGGATATCCAAATATGGAAACACGATCTCGGTCTCACCGAAATCCAAACGCCATTTTAATGTCCAAGTTGTTTAAGGGTTTAAACAATTAACTTATATTCAGAATAATATAATAGATAGATGAATCACATTATCACAATAGATAATTCATATCAACCAATTATCTCACAAAGCAGCACATATCACTTATCAGAGATATCACACCCAAATCATCCAATATCAACCAATCGTCCATAAGCAGGTTTGATTAACTCTTAATGAATTGGATTACCTTAATCCTTCTTCATTGATTATTTACAAATTAATTTATTAATGATCTCTTAATAATCTTCGTTAATTAATCTCCCTTGATTAATTATTCTTTTATTACATTCAAGTAATTAGCCTTTAATTCTTTAATTAATTCCACAAATTAATTATCCTTAACCATATACAGTAATTAACCTTTAATTACTATCATTAATTACAATAATTAATGATCCTTCATTTACTACCATTAATTAATTAACTATAATTAATTACAATTAATTAATCATACTTTAATTAATCACTTTTATTAACCAACCCTGATTAATTTCATTAATTACATTAATTAATGATCCTTATTAATTAATTAACCCTTCAATTAATTAAATAACTAATTTATAATTAACCATCTCATTAATTAGTCTTAATTAATCATAAACAGTAATTAACAACTTGTAATTACTTATCTTAATTAATTAACTTCTAAATTAATTATATTAACCCTTTGATTAATTATACTAATTAATTAATTTTTAATTTCGTCATAAAGTAATTATTAATCAATTAAATTAATTAATAATCCTTAATTAATTAATTTATTTATTTATTACATTTAAATTAATTACATTTAGTAATAAATCTTAAATTAATCACATTCATTAATTAATTAATCACATTAATTAATTAATCAAATTAACTAAGTAATTAACCCTTAATTACTTCCATTAAGTAATTATCCTCTACTTACTTTCATTAATTAATTATTCTCTTAATTAATTACCTTAACAAGTAATTAATCCCATCATTAATTAACCTTAATTCTTTAATTAATTAATTACTCTTTAATTAATTTTCTTCAAATTAATTATATTAATTAATCTTTTAATTAATAACATCAAGTGATTGACCCTTAATCACTTCACTCAATTACTTCCATAAGTAATTTACTCTTTCTAATTACTTTAAGTAATTATCCATTAATTACTTCATTAAGTAATTTTACTCAATTAATTATAAAGTGATTATCTTAAATTAATTAGGCTAATTAATAAATCTAAAATTAATTACATTAATTAATTAACTAATTAATCATTACTTAATTTCTTATTTAATTCATTAACTATCCACTAATTACTTTATTAACTAATTATTCTTAATTACAAATAGTAATTAAGCTTAAATTTCTTTTATTAATTAATTATTCTTAATTAATCTCTACTTAACTAATTAAGAATAAACTTGAATTTATATTAAATATTTACTCAAATCATTTGCCTCATTAAAACCAATTTAAAGATCATTTTGTAATATGATTTTACTTTTAAAATAAAACAATTCAAAAACTTAATTTTAATATAATCCAAATCTTTGAAAACCCTATTCAATCATATTTAATTGAATTAAACAAATATTAATCTTTTGAAAACTCAATTATCA
Source organism: Allium cepa (assembly GCA_030765085.1). Classification (NCBI taxonomy): domain Eukaryota; kingdom Viridiplantae; phylum Streptophyta; class Magnoliopsida; order Asparagales; family Amaryllidaceae; genus Allium; species Allium cepa. Next base: position 1,016,295,372 of record CM060935.1, read on the forward strand.
TATTCTTTAATCTTATTTATTTAAAATATAAATTTGAAAACTTAGTTTTTAAAACATTATTTAAAATTGAAAACACTTCCTTTAAATTAGAATTCAAAGTTTAATTAAGTTAATTACTTTCAAAAGCACTTATCTTAAACCTTTTAAATTTGAAAATAAATTCAATTAAAGCTTTTTGATAGTTTGATTAATATTTAGTTCAAAGAACAAGTTTTAACTTTGAAAATTTATTTCCTTTTGTAAAAACTTAAGCTTTGAGTAGCATATGAAAATCATCTCGGGTCAAACCCGAATCGAACACTATAAAAACACGAGTTAGCCTCGGGTCAAACACCAACACAAACGCTTCGAGACTAACCCTACACTAGCATGCACCAAAATCCAAGCAACTCCTTCTTCCCAAAACAAAACCTTCACCTGTCCCAAACCGTGCACGGTGCACGTGCACCGCCACTCTGGCCAACGACGAACGGCGCGACGATTCCTAACAACCCCACAACCCATGCGAACACGAATACAAACTAGATCACATTAAAATCCAACGCAACAAAATCGAGCTAAAACTCGACACTACTGACTCCACCATGGCCAGATATCCTCACCATTCCGACGTCTCAGACCTTGAGATCGCTGACCATCATTACCGAAGCTTCATCATACCCTCCAACTCGTATTCCCACTAACGCGAACCACTCCGATCCCCAATGGCCATCCCCATTGCTCTGCGAACTACCTTGCTCATAAACATCTACCGAACCCTAATACCCCAAATTCCAACCACCACGTCGCATGATAAATCAAGCGACTATTTTTCCACTGATCCCCGATCCACCCTCCTCCTCTAGACCAAAGCCCATAGCCAAACACCACTTCGTTCGCCGGAATTTGGCGAAAGTACCAGTTCCGTTCAATTCAAAATTTCCAACCAACTATCGAATTAAAAATCATGAAAGTAGTGTTAAAATTCATGATTTCCCATCACGAATTCATTCGTGCAGTCCAAACTTAAAATTGAGTTTATTGATTTTTGACTCAAATGTATATATTACTATTGTTTTCAAAAATTCGAGATAAATATTAATTATAAATTACTGGGATATTTTTTATAATGGTTTTTCACCAATTCAATCATCTTTCATCTCCCAATCAAGACTATGTTGATATTTGAATTAATTGAGTGATTCAAACCTGTAAACAACAGAGCATACTTATACATATAAATACAGCCACCATACATGCGTATCATCTTTATATACATACAAGCAATCATCTTCATAACACATTTGCAACTAAACTACTGTATAAATCATCACAAATATCTATGTTTAATAACAGGTTCAAATCTGTTTTTTTTCAGAAAGATTTACTCACCTTTTTGAAAAGGGAGAGAGCAGGTTCTAAATTTTTATTTGGAAAGTGCTTTGATTTTCTTGTTGTTGAAATCCTTTGCATGCCCATAAATCTGTGTTTTAAGATGCTAAAACTGATGTTGATCTTCCTTTGATTTCTTCTTTTGATTTCTTTTTCTTTTCAGTTTTCAGGTTGAAAAAGAATACAGGCTATGTTTGATTTTTTCGAAAATGAATTTCAGTTTGAAGAATGTTACGGGTTTTTGTTTTGATTTCTTATGGAAGAGGATTTACGTATTTGTTTTGAATAAGTTTTACAGGTTGAGGTTTTCTTATTTTAGAATGAAGATAGAAAAGAAAGTAGAAGAGAAGGAAAGCATGTTTATTTATATAAGCTGAATTTTTTTTTATATAAAAACAAAAGAAAATTAAAGTTAAAATGACACTTGTTAAAAAATTTTAACACTTGTCTTTTGCAATAGTTTATTTACTAACACATGTCACTAATACATCTTAATGCATTAACATTTGTTATTTAAGAGATTTTATTGTTTATTTATTAAATGCTAATAAAGTCTTTTATACTTATTTTAAATTTTAAATGAATGATTTCATATTTTAAGTAAATATACAAGTGTGAAAGTTTGTAAACATTTGTTTATAAATTGCTTTTATTTTAAAATCAAATAAATGTATTATATGTTTTCCTTTAAATTGTGAAATATGAATTTGTATTTATATTTATATAAATGTGAATCTATAATCTATTTATTTATTACTTATGTTTACAAACTATTCTAATTCAAGAGATATTTAAAAAAAATTATTTATAACTTTATATATATATATATATTTATAACCATTTTAAATTTAAGCACTTTTAAAAGAAAACAAAATAAAACTTTGATTAAATCTTATTTAAATTATTACACTTTAAAAATAAATAATTATCTTATATTTTGAAAATATAAATCTAATCTTAAATGAACTTTTGAAAAATATTGAATTTAAAGCAAAGCTTCAAATCACAATATATATTATAATTCGAAAACATATTTCTCTTATTAAATTTTAATCAAAGCTTCCTATTATAATGTATATACATACATACATACATATATATATATATATATATATATATATATATATATATATTATCGATAAATTATATTAAATTTCAAAACAAATTCAAATTAAAATGTATACATACATATATATCACAATTTGAAAATAAATCTCTTATTTAAAAGAAAAGATTTTCTATTCACAATATATATAGCAAAAATATATATATTATAAATAGAATATAATTTTATTAGCTTTGTAAGATAATTCTTATCCATTTTAAATTATTAAAAAGATATTGATCAATTTTTCCAGATTAGATATCTATTAACCTTTTAAAAGATTAAATTTACCAATTTAAATTAAAATTATAAAGGAAAATTATGAAATCAATTTAATTATTAATACAGATTATTAAATTGATATTGCCTTAAATTCCAGGTCGTCACAGCCCACCTCGAGCCATACCCCCAAATCAAAAAAATCAAAAGTGGCCACCAAATCGATCCAAAAGTCAGAGTATAATATCGAAGGGATGTGTCCGATCAAAGGTGCTACCTCATTAGCCGGTCAATCGCTCCTATTTTAGCCACCTTATGCCAACTCATGGGAGCCGGGTCCACGTATTTGTTGAATATGCGCTTATATGATTTTTGTTTGATGATAATAAACATATATACATTCATTAAAATGTATTTGTTAATATACTATTTTATTTTTCACAGTTTAAATAAATATTTGCTGAATAAAATAAATAACACAGATTTTGAATCCAAACGAATATTTTATTCAAACAAATATTTATTACAATTTTGAACGGTACAATTTCAAGCTCTCACTATAACTATACAAATTCAATTTACATTCAGAACCTCACTACATATCACTCACACTCGTATTTATCTTCAACTGCATTCCAGTTTGAATCCAGCATCTGAGAAATCTGCAAAAATATTCACTAACGCAGTAAAATTGAAAAATAAATATTTTTGCAATATAAAATGAAACATGACTTCTGAAAATATAATTTGCCTCAGTTATTTGGGTTGCTCGTCATAATTTAAATTTGAATTCATCATACACGAACAACTTGTGACATACACAGTGTATCACTGTATATGCCACAAGGCCGTGCACACCGATATATACACTTGATAAAATTACAGGGACATGTGAGCACAGGTCAAACCCAAATTATCGGATTCAACTCAAGTGCGATGAAATAATGTCACAAACTTCAGCAAAAGGTCAAATCCGAGTGACAAGCTGGATTCAACTCAAGTATAATGCACAAGTTCAACTAAAAGTCAACATGTGCGAAAGACTGCACAAATTCAGGACAGCAACAAAAGCACAAAGGCATGAATGATAAAGTGTATCTGAAATATGGCAACATAGAGGCAACCGGCAATAACAAGTATACATATACATGTCAACTTCAACTACAAGCCCAAATCAATACACAAAGCCTAAGTGAAACCAGCACCAAAGCAAGTACAACTACAAGTGTTGACCAAGTGACAATGCAAGCAAGATGACCACAAATGTCCAAACAACAAACATCACAGCACATGCACATCAACCATACAGTGATACAAATGCAACACAGTGGGAACCACAATGCAAGCCGAGCATCAAGACACTAAGCAACTGGAAACAACAAAAAGATGCAAGCACACTCAAACCAGAAGCATGCTCGATGCAAAAATCCAAACCAGGTTCAAATTATACAAGCTCCAGAAAGAAAATCAGAGCATGTACAAGTTGTAATATGCATATGGTCAAGCTATTATTCAATACAGTGTAGCATGTACACAATGTCAACCAAAACAGATGAAGACTACACATACACAAGACCACCAAGCAAAACTAGTGACAATATAGATGAAGTGAACAACAGAGCTAATGAATGTAACAGCGACAGTTAAAGCAACATCAAGACGAAACAGATTAAGTGACATGATGAAGCAGTGCCATGCTACAGATTATAAAATGAAAATCAAAATGCATATATAGATGAGTGCAGACGTACACATACATGAATGTATGTATACACCAAAGATAACAGCAGTGCCAAGAGACTCAAGCGCTACCAGATAACAAACAGTGGCATATGTATATTGATGCAACTCCAAGCCAAAAGCAAGTGATATATGCAATGTACCCAGAACTAGTTAAATGAAACAAGTGAAGAGACCAAGTGCACGACTAAACTAACAAATGCAACAGACTCATCTAAACCAACATGGCCAAGACTACAAGAAACTGCATAGCAACTACAGTACAGGGAACAACAACAATGAATACTGCAACAACCAAAGCTAAAGTGTGCAACCTGACTGTAACAACCTGCGTATTTATCGATTTTATATTTAAATATTTTATTTAAATATTTTATCGTTAGTCGGATTTTAGTCCGAAAAGCTACTTTTTGCAAACAGCCGAATTAGGACTCGAGACCACCCCCATTGAGTTCAAAATGCCGTTTGCGACCTTTTTGAGTATAAGCTTCGATATGTTTGGAGAAAGTTGAATTTTGCTACTTTTCACTTAGGGTTTTGGTTTGGGCTGAGCCCACTTATGTATTCAGTCCCAACCCTCTCCTCTTCATTTACTTCTTTTCTATTTTCCTAACCCATCAAGCTTTAGCAACAATGGTGGAGAGGAGTGGAAATTAAAACTCCAAGCCCTAGTTCCATAGCAAAATCCAAGTTCTTGCTCCAAAATCTATGAGAACCCATTGGTAAGCATCTCCTTCTTCTTCTCCAACTCATTCTCTTATCAAAATTCAGAAATTCCTAAACCTAATTTGGGAAATGTTTCTCTTTTTAGCTTAGATTCAAGCTTCTAGTGTGAGATTGAAGTGTGGTTGATTTCCATTTGCTTTCAAGCTTCTTCTTCATTGATTTGGGTTCAAAGGTGAGATTTTTAATCTTACATCTATGCTTATAATTCTCTTCTATTGTTAGGTATGAATTCCTAACACTTATTCATGTGCATTTGATTTTGATTTGGATTGCTTTTGTGAATATTCCAATTTTTAGTGTTTTGAGTTCAATTCGTTAAAAATCCTAACTTTGATGTTTGAACATGTTTTTGGTGATGCATCGAGGAGCTTATAGGGCCGTGTAGCCGATTGGCATAAACCCTTAGCGCCGTTGCTCGTGCGAATGCAATTTTGGTCAAGATTGAACCTCATTTGTTATAGGCAGGGAAGAGGCTGGAAACAGGTCCGGCCGACTGAGACCCCTGGGCCGGCCGACCGACCTGCTTCCAAATGTGCTATGCACTTCTCTGTTTCAGGTTCGGCCGACCGACCCCCTTGGTTCGGTCGACCGACCTGGTGCCCGAGCACATTCCTTCCTCTGGTTCGGTCGACCGACTCAGGGAGTCCGGTCGACCGACCTTCTACTATTTGCCAGATTAGCCTATATTGCTAATTCGTTTGAATATCCAACTTTAATCGATTCGTGTTGTCTCCCTTTTGTTGTTGTCATTTATTATCGACTTTGATGACCTTTTCTTTGGGAATTTTAGATATATCCACTTTGATGGATTTTATATCGATTTCTTTGGATTTTATTCACGTATTCGAATGTGAATTTTTATGCCTGATTGTTTCTACAATCACTTCTATGATTTGTCACTTTAAACTATAAAGGTTTTCTATACTAGTAGTAAATATCAAAACTCTTTCTTAAAAGGATTTCAACACTATTTTATTACAAAGCTCGTTTTCTCAAACCGTTTTCCAATCTATTAGTATATACAAGCCTTTACCTCACTCGTATGAGAAATCTAATTAAACGACTTAGTAAAACGAGTGGTATGAAACGCTGGCGTTTACTTCGTCGGTTAATTCTTGGACTTGTTCGATTGAATCTCTTGTGACAATTTTCTAGTAGAGATCTACAATTTGTTCGTAAATATTTAAGTTAAGCTAGTGGTTATGGGACATGAAGCTAAGCTCATATATTTACTAGCTTACTGTAATCGACACTTCTCTTTGATCACGACGATCATTTTATGTTTTAGACTAGCATTGAGCAAAGTCTTAGAGATTTTGGTTCATCGGATATCTCGCTGTACGACGTCGTTGTTCCCTTTGATTGTGTTTTGGTTCATCGGATGTCTGGCTGTACAACGTCGTTATTCCCTTTGATTGTGTTTTGGTTCATCGGATGTCTCGCTGTACAACGTCGTTGTTCCCTTTGATTGTGATTTGATTCATCGGATGTCTCGCTCTACGACGTCGTTGTTCCCTTTGAATGTGTTTTGGTTCATCGGATGTCCCGCTGTACGACGTCGTTGTTCCCTTTGAATGTGTTTTGGTTCATCGGATGTCCCGCTGTACGACGTCGTTGTTCCCTTTGATTGTGATTTGGTTCATCGGATGTCCCGCTGTACGACGTCGTTGTTCCCTTTGATTGTGATTTCTGGATTTCGTATGTTGAATTCTGGAATTTATGTTTCACTAACTTTTACGATTGGCATGAATATATATGTCATTTATTGTGGCTTGGTGAATGAAATTAGGAGTATGAAATTCCTTTTTATCTTGAGAAGATCTTTGTGGTATTGATTAATCTCTTGATGATTTTTCAGTTACTTATTTATCACAACTTGGCATTGTGATTATTATATGTTTATGTCATATCTCTTATTCTATATCATGTTATCTGATATTTATAGCTAGACTGATCCGTTTATTATTTTCTTCTTAAATAATACTCGGGTCAGACTGAGATTTTACAGGTGCTTCTGCTTGACTCCTTATCGGATCATGATCTGACTTCAGGCTAACTACTTTAGTTTAGTAGTTTTTGTTGTATACATTTGAGATACAGACTCTATGATGTATACTTATTCTTTTGTCTAGCACTTGTATCTATTCTTTTTGATATTGTGGATCTTGTTTGACCACTACTCTGATGTACACTTTCATGTGTAATATTCATATCTATTTCCGCCTTTGTGATATGAATTATCTATGACTGATTTAATGTTATGTTTATTTCTGTATTTGTTTCCGAAGATTATTATAGCTACTGTGTAGTAGCTTTGTGTTTATATCGGTATGTCGGATTTCCTCTTGAAACAAAATGCATGTTATACTATCTGACATATCGGTGCTCGCGCAAAGCAATTACATGGATGGTCGCTCCTCAACAGCCTTATTCTCCATGCTAGTCGACAGCATTACTCCATAGTGTTCTTGTCTAGCGTGGGTATAGAGGTGGGGCGTCACAGCATGGTATCAGAGCCAAACTTCGGAACAATATGGAATCTTATAACAAGGATCATCGTCCTAAGTTTTTCTTAGGAGTCGTGCTTTAGGATTTTATTCGAATCTTCGTACCGATTCATCCTATTTTCTTTATGATTCCTTGTTTTATCTATCAAGAATTGCTTGATATTTATCTTGAGAGTAACTTTTTCCTCTTCTTTCTTTCTTTCTTAAAGAAGAGAAATGGTTAGACCAGGCCGTCCCAGCGCCGGTCAATCTAGTGCTACTCCCCTGGATGGAGTATTTATGTCTGCCCAACAGCTTCTAGATCTTGTTAAGAACGCTCAAGCAGCCGGACCCAATCCAGAGCCTATTAATCCTAGATCCGGTTTTGCACGCTTGTGCAGAGACTACACCGATTTGGGTGGAAGGTCATTCAAGGGATCCGAGAGTGTTATTGAAATTCAAGCTTGGCTCAAATCATGCGATCGGATCTTTTCTCGCATGAACCTTATTGATCTACATCGAGTCCAAGTGGCTTCTAGCATGCTCCAAGAAAGAGCATTAGATTGGTATGAGCTCCTAATTTCTGAAATCGTTGAAGCGGATCTCACTTGGGAGCAATTCCGGGGATGATTCGAATCGACGTTTGTGCCGGAGGCTGAAAAAGCAACTTTGGCCCGGCGTTTTATTGACCCTGTTCAAGGTGAATCTTCTGTGACGACTATGTCGCATCTTTCGAATCTCTTTCCAAATACGGGGTTGAATAAATTAACACCCCAATAAAGAAAAATCAGAGATTTGTCTATGGCTTGAATAAGAATCTTAAGAAGTCATTACTCCTGAAACTTGAAGTTTCATTTGATCAGCTTATTGATATCACTCTTCGTCTTTAGGAGGCCGATAATGAAGGTGATGTTGAAGTTGTGCGTACCCAACAAAACTTCGACAATAACTTGAAGAGGCCTATCAAATTCAAAGGCCCTAATCCCAACAAGAATGGGAGGCATGAAACCCTGGTAGCAAAAGCACCTACCTCCAGTGGTGGACAATGCTACAATTGTGGTTCCACGAACCACTATGCAAGGGAGTGTCTGAGACCCCTCTTTTGTCGCTATTGCAAAAATTCGGGTCACCTTACTTCTGCATGTCCCGTACTTCGAAGTAAGAAGGAGGGAGAGCTCAATGTAGTGCAAGCTCCTGGTAGCACTTCTCGTGGTCAAGGTATTTCTCATTTAATCCTTGACTACATTTATTTTGTGATCTTCTTATTTGAGTTCTTTTTGATATGGGTTTCATCTCACTATTTTATATCAAAAGAACTTGTGATTCTTTTTCTTTAAAGATATTTTGGGCTTGAAGACTTCTTTGAGGATTGTGAATCCGGATGGATCCGCAACAATTTGCTTTTGTTTAGATGTCGAAATTATTTTATGTGATTTTTCTTTCCTACCCGATATTTTTGCTTAGGCTCCGGAATTGATTTGTGCGATAGGATTGGCTTAATCATTATGAAGCCTATATCCTATTTTCTGAGTGGACTCTTCATCTTCGATATTTTCTATCTGTTAAGCAGATTTCTGTTTTTCCTTTGTGATTTTGATTCCAATTTGATGGCATCATTTTATTCCTTAAGCCCTTATGGTGAGGAAAGTATTATTTCTCTTATCTAAATAATTTGCGAAACTTTTCCAGTATTTTTGAGTTTGTCTTAGGAATATCTCCTAAGCAATCTTTTGAGTGGTGCTAAGCTCTTTTCAATTTGACCTTATCACCGGTTTTCATTTGCTACGAGTTGCGGAAGTTAGCATTCCACTTACCGCATTCCGCACTCGCTATGATTCTTATGAATGACTCATTATGTCATTCAATTTGTCCTGCTTGTTTCATCCATTTTATAAATCGAATATTCTATGAATATTTCGATGAGACCATTCTTGTATTTATTGATTTTGGATGAAAATAGTAATTTAAAATTTTGCAAATCTTTTTCATAAGATTTATTTATAAGTAAAACTAGATTTTGTTCTTGAAACGAACAAAGAATATTCTTAAAACTTTTTAAGAGATTTATTTATCCTATAAAAGATGATTTTGTGATTGTATTGCCCGTTGAGTGCTTTAAGAATTTTGGTCGATGCGCTTGATCAACGTTATCGATAGGAATTTCCTAAAGCTTTGATGTGACAATCAGACACGATATATTGACTTGTAAATTGTAAATTTTCTAGAAATATTTTTACATTGAAATAATTGTGATTTTGAAAGTTTTAGCTTTTCGAGAAAGAAGATTATCTAAAAGAACTCTTCCTTTTGATACTCTTGTTCTTGTGATTCCTGAAGGGGAACCAAGACTTTGCTATTTGTACCGATACTAGTCGTATTGGTTTGGATACCATTCTCTTGCCAAAGAGAATGTGCTATCATTTGTGCTTCTAAATCATTATAGCTTAACGAGACTAGATATGCCACTTATGATCTAGTGCTCTCGGCTATTGTTTTTGCTTTTGGAATTTGGCATCATCATATTTGGATGAGAAATTTGTTCTCTACCTCGATCATAAATCTTTGGAATATTTATGTTCTCTTAAGGAACTGCATGTTGACTCGAGTTCCTAGTAACTTATGATCTTGATATTCTTTTTATTCCCGAAAGGAAAATCGTGTTGCCAATACGTTTTGTCATAGGCAATAAGGTGTTGATTCTTTGATGATGTCGGAATGGAATCATCTTTTTACCAAGTTCATCGGGCGTTTTGGTGTACTTCGTTTTATTGAGTTTCATCTCATTTCTTTTATGGACAAGCGTCCGATGTCCTTTTATTGTGTTCGGTTCATTGGACGTACCGTTTTTGTACTACGTCGGTGTTCCGAAATCATTCGGGTTTTGATTCATTGGATGTACCGTTGTACTACATCAATGTCTTTCTTTTTGATTCATTGGATGTACCGTTGTACTACATCAATGTCTTTGCTATTTGATTCATTGGATGTACCTTTGTACTACATCAATGTCTTTCCTTTTGATTCATTGGATGTACCATTGTACTACATCAATGTCTTTGCAATTTGATACATTGGATGTACCATTGTACTACGTCAATGTCTTTCCTTTTGATTCATTGGATGTACCGTTGTACTACATCAATGTCTTTGCTATTTGATACATTGGATGTACCGTTGTACTACATCAATGTCTTTGCTATTTGATACATTGGATGTACCGTTGTACTACATCAATGTCTTTCCTTTTGATTCATTGGATGTACCGTTGTACTACATCAACGTCTTTGCTATTTGATTCATTGGATGTACCGTTGTACTACATCAATGTCTTTCCGTTTGATTCATTCGATGTACCGTTGTACTACATCAATGTCTTTGCTATTTGATACATTGGATGTACCATTGTACTACATTAATGTCTTTGCTATTTGATACATTGGATGTACCATTGTACTACATCAATGTCTTTCCTTTTGATTCATTGGATGTACCGTTGTACTACATCAATGTCTTTGCTATTTGATACATTGGATGTACCGTTGTACTACATCAATGTCTTTGCTATTTGATTCATTGGATGTACCGTTGTACTACATCAATGTCTTTCCTTTTGATACATTGGATGTACCGTTGTACTACATCAATGTCTTTGCTATTTGATACATTGGATGTACCGTTGTACTACATCAATATCTTTCCTTTTGATTCATTGGATGCACCGTTGTACTACATCAATGTCTTTGCTATTAGATTCATTGGATGTACCGTTGTACTACATCAATGTCTTTCCTTTTGATTCATTGGATGTACCATTTGTACTACATCAATGTCTTTGCTTTGGTTCATTGGGCGTACCGTTTTTGTACTACGCTGATGTCCCAAATTATTTGAGTTTCTAGTTCCTCGGGCGTACCGTTTTCGTACTACGCCGTTGCACTGGCTCAATTTTCTGCTATTCTTGACGTTCCCCGCGTCTTTTATCTACAGAAATGCCTCAAGGATTCCGGTTTTCATTCTTGAGCCCGGGAATATTATGGAAATTGAAGTTTCACCAAATTTCTTGCTAACTCTTTCGTGCACTTTATGGTGAACTTCCTATTTCAAATTTTCTTTTGTGTTGATATGCTTCTATGGTTGTTACTTCTTATATTTCCTTCTTAAGTATTGCGAGGATGCAATTTCTTTAAGGAGGGGAGTCTGTAACAACCCGCATATTTATCGATTTTATATTTAAATATTTTATTTAAATATTTTATCGTTAGTCGGATTTTAGTCCGAAAAGCTACTTTTTGCAAACAACCGAATTAGGACTAGGGACCACCCCCATTGAGTTCAAAATGCCATTTGCGACCTTTTTGAGTATAAGCTTCGATATGTTTGGAGAAAGTTGAATTTTGCTACTTTTCACTTAGGGTTTTGGTTTGGGATGAGCCCACTTATGTATTCAGTCCCAACCCTCTCCTCTTCATTTACTTCCTTTCTATTTTCCTAACCCTTCAAGCTTTAGCAACAATGGTGGAGAGGAGTGGAAATTAAAACTCCAAGCCCTAGTTCCATAGCAAAATCCAAGTTCTTCCTCCAAAATCTATGAGAACCCATTGGTAAGCATCTCCTTCTTCTTCTCCAACTCATTCTCTTATCAAAATTCAGAAATTCCTAAACCTAATTTGGGAAATGTTTCTCTTTTTAGCTTAGATTCAAGCTTCTAGTGTGAGATTGAAGTGTGGTTGATTTCCAATTGCTTTCAAGCTTCTTCTTCATTGATTTGGGTTCAAAGGTGAGATTTTTAATCTCACATCTATGCTTATAATTCTCTTCTATTGTTAGGTATGAATTCTTAACACTTATTCATGTGCATTTGATTTTGATTTGGATTGCTTTTGTGAATATTCCAATTTTTAGTGTTTTGAGTTCAATCCGTTAAAAATCCTAACTTTGATGTTTGAACATGTTTTTGGTGATGCATCGAGGAGCTTATAGGGCCGGGTAGCCGATTGGCATAAACCCTTAGCGCCGTTGCTCGTGCGAATGCAATTTTGGTCAAGATTGAACCTCATTTGTTATAGGCAGGGAAGAGGCTGGAAACAGGTCCGGCCGACCGAGCCCCCTGGGCCGGCCGACCGACCTGCTTCCAAATGTGCTATGCACTTCCCTGTTTCAGGTTCGGCCGACCGACCCCCCTGGTTCGGTCGACCGACCTGGTGCCCGAGCGCATTCCTACCTCTGGTTCGGTCGACCGACTCAGGGAGTCCGGTCGACCGACCTGCTACTATTTGCCAGATTAGCCTATATTGCTAATTCGTTTGAATATCCAACTTTAATCGATTCGTGTTATCTCCCTTTTGTTGTTGTCATTTATTATCGACTTTGATGACCTTTTCTTTGGGAATTTTAGATATATCCACTTTGATGGATTTTATATCGATTTCTTTGGATTTTATTCACGTCTTCGAATGTGAATTTTTATGCCCGATTGTTTCTACAATCACTTCTATGATTTGTCACTTTAAAATATAAAGGTTTTCTATACTAGTAGTAAATATCAAAACTCTTTCTTCAAAGGATTTCAACACTATTTTATTACAAAGCTCGTTTTCTCAAACCGTTTTCTAATCTATTAGTATATACAAGCCTTTACCTCACTCGTATGAGAAATCTAATTAAACGACTTAGTAAAACGAGTGGTATGAAACGCTTGCGTTTACTTCGTCGGTTAATTCTTGGACTTGTTCGATTGAATCTCTTGTGACAATTTTCTATTGGAGATCTACAATTTGTTCGTAAATATTTAAGTTAAGCTAGTGGTTATGCGACATGAAGCTAAGCTCATATATTTACTAGCTTACTGTAATCGACACTTCTCTTTGATCATGACCATCATTTTGTGTTTTAGACTAGCATTGAGCAAAGCCTTAGAGATTTTGGTTCATCGGATGTCTCGCTGTACGACGTCGTTGCTCCCTTTGATTGTGTTTTAGTTCATCGGATGTCTCGCTGTACAACGTCATTGTTCCCTTTGATTGTGTTTTGGTTCATCGGATGTCTCGCTGTACAACGTCGTTGTTCCCTTTGATTGTGATTTGGTTCATCGGATGTCTCGCTGTACGACGTCGTTGTTCCCTTTGAATGTGTTTTTGTTCATCGGATGTCCCGCTGTACGATGTCGTTGTTCCCATTGAATGTGTTTTGGTTCATCGGATGTCCCGCTGTACGACGTCGTTGTTCCCTTTGATTGTGATTTGGTTCATCGGATGTCCCGCTGTACGACGTCGTTGTTCCCTTTGATTGTGATTTCTGGATTTCGTATGTTGAATTCTGGAATTTATGTTTCACCAACTTTTACGATTGGCATGAATATATATGTCATTTACTGTGGCTTGGTGAATGAAATTAGGAGTATGACATTCCTTTTTATCTTGAGAAGATCTTTGTGGTATTGATTAATCTCTTGATGATTATTCAGTTACTTATTTATCACAGCTTGGCGTTGTGATTATTATATGTTTATGTCATATCTCTTATTCTATATCATGTTATCTGATATTTATAGCTAGACTAATCCGTTTATTATTTTCTTCTTAAATAATACTCGGGTCAGACTGAGATTTTACAGGTGCTTCTGCTTGACTCCTTATCGGATCATGATCTGACTTCAGGCTAACTACTTCAGTTTAGTAGTTTTTGTTGTATACATTTGAGATACAGACTCTATGATGTGTACTTATTCTTTTGTCTAGCACTTGTATCTATTCTTTTTGATATTGTGGATCTTGTTTGACCACTACTCTAATGTACACTTTCATGTGTAATATTCATATCTATTTCCGCCTTTGTGATATGAATTATCTGTGACTGATTTAATGTTATGTTTATTTCTGTATTTGTTTCCGAAGATTATTATAGCCACTGTGTAGTAGCTTTGTGTTTGTATCGGTATGTCGGATTTCCTCTTGAAATAAAATGCATGTTATACTATCTGACATATCGGTGCTCGCGCAAAGTAATTACATGGATGGTCGCTCCTCAACAGCCTTATTCTCAGTGCTAGTGGACAGCATTACTCCGTAGTGTTCTTGTCTAGCGTGGGTATAGAGGTGGGGCGTCACACTGACTGTCAAGACTTAGTAAACAACAAGCAATGTTCGAGTGGAGACCAAAGAAGAAGGCCAGAGACGAAGACTACAAGATGAACAACGATCATGCTACAGAAATGCATGTATGCAGCAGAAATAATAACAATGATTCACTGTGAAGTTGAAGAATAACAATGCAGACGAAAAAATAAACAATGCAGTGATAAATTCATGTGATTATGCAGTATTGACAAAGTCAAAAAATCAACACCGTAACGACACGATAGTAATTCAAAACCGTGTCAACCAAGCAAGCATCGAATATACGATTGTGAACAAGTCAGTGAAATCTCAAGCATCAATACCAGATCGAACGGCCAAAGACAAATTCAAATGAACATATACGAACGCAAAAATAGGATTTCGAATCCTATATAAGCCCAATCATCATCGGCAATTTATTCATCGAGTTCAAGTACGAATACACAAAAGCACAAAAGCGTAAAATCACATACTGAATCAAGGAGACGAACTCGATCCAAATTGAAGAGCCGAGAGCAAATCAAAGAGCATCGAAGCCTAGCATCGAACTGTATCAAGCGGCGAACTTCAATTTGCACAACCCTTTTGGAAGCAAGGAGCAAAAGAGCCGAAGCCTTAATTTAGTTGTAAAGAGGAACGGTCACCATTTTTTTTCACAGGCCAAAGAAGAAGAACGAATCAGGTTAGAGAATAAAAGGGTCGGCCGTGTTTAATGTGAAGAGGGCTTTAGTATATTTTAAATAGGGTTTAAGTGTTAATTATTTGTTTTTTTAATTGTTGTTTTTACTTTTCGAATCAAATTCTTTGTAAATCACCACATAGGTTTAGGTACTGTCAGATTGTCTAATTAGAATTAGTTCAGTGAGCAGGGTGTGCGAGTTTGCAGAGCTCTATAGGCGGGAGCAGAGTTTGCGAGTAAGCAAAGCTCTATAGGCGGGAGCAGAGTTTGCGAGTAAATGAAACTCTATAGGTGGGAGCAGGGTGTGCGAGTATAGTAGAGTGTTTGTGAGCGGGAGCAAATGTTTGCGAGTCTAGTAGAGTGTTTGTGAGCGGGAGCAAAAGGGTCTGCGAGTCAAGTAGAGTGTCTGTAAGCGTGATACTGTTTAATTCTAATAGAAATCTGGGAATGCAGCAGTAGGCAGGGTTTGCCGAAGCTGGGTAAATTTTGTGTGTGATTTACTTTTCAGCGTATTTATTTCTGCAGTTTGTTTCTGTGTTTAAATCGAGAAAATTTGCTATAACCCTATTCACCCCCCCTCTAGGGTTAATCTTGATCCTACAAGTGGTATAAGAGCCCGGTATTTTTTCATTTACTCTAGAGTCATGAATCCACCAAATAATACTTTTGTTGAGGGTCGTTCCAATATTATTCCTTCTATTTTCAATGGAACAGAATTTTTGAACTGGAAATTAAAAATGGAATTTTATTTAAAATCTGTTAATATTAAATGTTGGGATATTATTGAAAATGGGTGTGATATAACAAATAAGGAAATTATCTCTGTTAATTCTCTTGCTATGCATATATTATATTCTCATATTAATCGTGATAATTTTTATTTCGTCTCTCATTGTGAAAATGCACATAAAATTTGGAAAACTCTCGATGCAATATATGGTGCAAAATTCAACAGCAATGAGAAGTCCTCCACAACTGACTCAGTTAAAGAAATATGCTTAACAGGATTGGTAAATAGCAGTTGTGATGAGGATGATGATGATGGAGCAGCTGAGCTGGCGTTAATAATAAAGAAATTCAAAAGGTGGAACAACAAATAAGGAAATCCAGCTCTAAATCAACAATAGAAAAGCAAAATAATTAAAGCACTAGACAACTCTGAAGAACACGGGATCATCTGCAACAAACCCGGTGATATCAAGCCCAATTATCCCCGATTTCAACTCAACAAAGAAAAGAATTCAAAAAGGAAATTTGCAGCCACGTGGAATAAAAGCGATAGCAGTGAAAGTGAGAAAGCAGATATATGCCGTCATAGAAATATAACCGATAGCGACAATGACGAGCCAAGCGAGGTATCAAAACTTACTCACTCTGAATTACTTATGTATTTCCACAAAGTAAATGGCTGTTTTGAACGACTTAGGGAAAAATACGCTAAACTTGAATCACAAAAAGACACTTTGATAGAATTAAATGAACAACTTGATCAATTAGTTAAAACCTATCAAAGTGGGATCCTAAGTGTGATAAGTGTCCAACATTTGAAGAAGAAATTAAAAAATCAGAAATTAAAATGAAATCACTTGAAAATGAAATTCTGATTTTAAAAATTGAAAATACTAGAAGAGAGAATTCTATTAAAAAGTGCACACAATTGTTAAACGAAAATGAATCTCTCAAAATACAAGTCCAACAATTGTCAACAACTTTAGATAAATTTTCAAAAAGCGAAAAATCGTTGAATATGCTATTAGGAAAGCAAACTGTTAACACGGTTAGAAAATGACTTGGATATAATCAATCTAAAGTTGTTGAAAGCAATTTTAATCAAGTCAATTTAATGTGCACAATTTGTAGAAAATTTGGACACAATCAAAATAATTGTTGGTATAGACCCAAACACGTGAAGACTATACGAATTTGGGTTCCAAAAGGCACAAATATAAAATATTTGAAAGTCAAACAAATTGGGGTGCCAAAAGGAACATATATAAATAGTTTTGGGTCTCCACAAACATATTTTTCATATTCGGCCACTAACAATCATGGACCTATAAAAACAAATAGGTCACTTAAATCTTTTCCCGTTGTAACGACCCAGAATTTTCGATCCCGAAATTCCAGATAGTTAGAGAAAGAAGAAAGAGAAAGAAGAAGAAACAAGAACAAGACACAGAAACCTCACATTCGCAGCGGATAAAATATAATATCAATAATAATAGTTATATCAAAGAAAACTGTATCTATCAATTTACATCGATATTTCAGAGTTACAATAATTTTACACAACATTGGACAGATACAATTTAACATGTCTTAGGTATATACAATAATATAACACAACAGTAAACACTCCATACGTCCTTGCCATCCAGCTCGCCTCCTGAGCTCCAGATCGTCCTTACCTGAAAATCTGTAATACTCGGTCTGACCCGAGCATTACATCAAAGTAACACCCGGGTCAGGCTGGAAACCAGCGTGAGTAAATCCATCTAACATGGAATACAAAAGAATACGACTTATATAAAACCCGGGGTAACTTATATCAATTCCAACTTCACGAGTTATTAAGACATCATCTATTTCACACATAAATTTCTAAGTATCAAAAACTTATTAAATGGTCCAATTCACTTAAATCATTCCACATCAGTCTATTGATTTCACATATCAAATCTATATAGAATCGAAGGAGTTTCGGGTATTTACATATACCCGACTCCGGTCTTTCGAATCCAATGTCATCTAAACCCAAGTTTTCCAACTAAATACAATTCATCTTAAATTGTCGAATACACTGTTACACAGCAATTCATAATTGATTTATAATCACATTATCATTGTCCATCCAACAAATCATATCACAAAGCAATTCATATCAGAGATATCAACCAATTCAAAGCACCCATTATCATTTAATCATTAATAAGCAAGATTAATTACTTCCTATAATTACATTAATTAATGATTCTCTAATTACTTTCACTAGTTAATTATTCTTGAATTTCATATAATAATTAACCTTTAACTTGATTACATTTATTAATCAATCTTGATTAATCACAATCAGAAATTAACTTCCCTTGATTAATTTTATAAATTAATCCTTCAGTTACACTGAGTAATCATTACTTAATTTCTTCCATCAAGTAATTATCCTTTAATTACTACCCATCGAGTAATTTCCTTTAATTAATTACATCTGGTAATTAATTCTCTAATTACTCACTAAGTAATTATACCTCATTATTTAACTTAAGTAATTCAACTTAACTCAACATCAATTGGTTACTTTTAATTAACTAAACTAAATTAATTAACTAAAATTAACCACATCATCTAAGTTATGCTGAGTAATTAATTCCTTTAATTACTTCATTAAGTGATTATTCAAAATGATTCCTTTATATTAAGTAATAACCTCTTGTTAATAGTTAATGAATAATCACTTGATTGATTATTTAACAATGACTTAATTAATCCTTATTACTTGATTAATTAATTATTAATCATTAATTAAGGTCTAATCTTATCAATTAATGACTCTTAAGTTACAAGTTAATTAATTTTAAACTTTTAGGTTTAAAACCCTTAATTACCTAAAGTAATTAACTATTTCATTAATTTATAAATCAAATTATTTATCTAATTAATTACCCTATTAATTAAATGCATACAAATCATTAAATTGTAATCTAACTTCAGTAATCAATTTAATCAGTTCAAAACCTTTAAATTTAAATAATACTTTTCTTATAAAAGAAACTTTTACAAAAGTTTAAAACAAATTTCTTTTAAATTCAGACCCCTTAAATTTATGCTTAATCATTCAAATTTGAATTTAAAACTTCATTCATTTCCAGCTTAAGATTCAAATTAACCTGAATCCATAATTGAAATTTTAGATTTAAAACCTTATTTAAATCTTTGCTTTATATTTTAAAAATTCAGTTTTAATTTGAAAACAAAACACGTTTCCTAACCATGAATCAAAACTAACTCGAGCTAAAATTTGTTCGAGTCTAACCTAATCTAGGTCGAACAACACTAAAAATGAACTTAAGTAACTCGAGTATCCTTCCTATTTGAAATCACTCAAACCAAGTACTGACAAGTTATGCATGAACTTGAAGCAACCATTCTCACCTGAGTCCAAATCCCAACTACTTCGAGTCCAAAGTTCTTCAGCTTCGAGCAAAAACAAGAATAGCCCGGACTTCACTCGAGCAAATCCCACTCCTTCCCCAGTTCCTCACGAGCATGTCCCTTATTTAATTACACAGTATGACACTTTCAAATACGAGCATAACTGTGACGCCCCACCTCTATACCCACGCTAGCCAAGAACACTCCGGAGTAGTGCTGTCAACTAGCACGGAGAATAAGGCTGTTGAGGAGCGACCATCCATGTAATTGCTTATCACACGGTGGCTATAAATAATCTTCGGAAACAAACATAGAAATAATCATATCATAAATCAGTCACAGATATCCATATTACAAAGGCGGAAGAAGATATGAATATATAACTAACACATGAAAGTGTACATCAGAGTAGTGGTTAGTAAGATCCACGATAATACAAAAGAATAGCAACACGTGCTATACAAAAGAATACAACTATGAGTCTATATCTCAAGTGTATACAACAAAAAATGCTAATCTAAACAGTTAGCCAAAAGTCAGAGTGATGAATCCCTGGGAAGAAGTCAAGCAGAAGCACCTGTAACATCTCGGTCTGACCCGAGTATTATTTAAGAAAATAATAAACGGGTCAGTCTAGCTATAAATATCAGATGACATGATATAACATAAAAGATATGGCATAAACATAAACATCCGTAATGACATACCACTATAAGTATGTAAATAATGATCAACAGAAGATCAATCAATATCACAAGAATCTTCTCAAAGATTCGGAAAGGGCATCATACCCCAAACTTGTACTCATAACAAGTCAATGACATAAATTCTAGAAATCAATGCAAGAAGTCCAGAAATCATAGAAAAGAGAAAGAGGCCTATCACATGACGGTCCGAAGACCAAGGGGAGCAACCCCACATGTGTGAATGGAATCACACAGATTAAGGTCCAGACTAACCAAAAAGCAAAAAGGTATGTGTGAGTGGAATCACACAAGTGGTGTCTAGTCTAACCTCGCAACAAGAGACATCGCACAGTTGCTAGTCTAAATCATCAGAATGATCGTCATGATCAACGAGAAGTGTCAATTACACTAAGCTAGTAAATATAGAAGTTTAGCTTCATGTCCCATAACCACTTGCTTCACTTAAATCTTTACGAACAAACTGTAAATCTTCACTAATAAAATTGTCACAAGAGGTTCAATCGAACAAGTCCAGGAATTAACCGACGAAGTGAACGCAAGCGTTTCATACCACTTGTTTTACTAAGTTGTTTAATTAGATTTCTCATCCGAGTGAGGTAAAGGTTTGTATATACTAATAGATTGGAAAACGGTTTAAGAAAAGAGCTTTGTTATTAAAAATAGAGTTGAAATTGTTTGTTAAAAGAGTTTTGATATTTACTACTAGTATTGAAACCTTTATATTTTTAAAATGACAAATCACAGAAGAGATTGTAGAAACAATCATCACAAAGATCACATTTAGAGATGTGAATAAAATCCAAGGAAATCAGCTCAAAAGCATCAAAGTGGAAGTTCCCCAACGATCAAACGTGGCCGAGATAACCAGAGATGGTTTGTCTCGAAGAATGGTCAACTCAGCATCTCAACAAAGCAAGTTCTGTTGAATGTTTTTCAGATAAGATCGCCTACGGAGGGGGGGTCCAGGGGGGGTGGCAACCCCCAAGGTGGGGGTGCGGGTACAACCTAGTGAAGATAAAATGAGGTCTAACGACCTAAGGACTCAAGGGTCATACGACCTAACGACTCAAGGGTCATACGACCTAACGACTCAAGGGTCTAACGACCTAACGACTCAAGGGTCATACGACCTAACGACTCAAGGGTCATACGACCTAACGAGCTATGGCCAAACAACCTAACGACTCAAGGATCATACGACCTAACGACTCAAGGGTCATACGACTCAATGACTCAAGGACTCAAGGGTCCAACGACCCAACGACTCAACGACTCAAGGGTCCAACGACTCAACGACTCAACGACTCAAGGGTCCAACGACCCAACGACTCAAGGGTCCAACGACTCAACGAGTTAAGGGTCCTGCGACCTATCGGTATAACTCGTAACCGACTTAAGGGTTGCGTGACTGAAGGGCTGCACGACTTAAGGGTTAACTCGTAAACGACTCACGACCTATGGATGAACGACTTAACTCCGAACGAGCTAAAAATGGCCAGAACGACCTAGGGTTAACTCGTGAACGACTCACGACCTATGGACGAACGACTTAACTCCGAACGACCTAAAAATGGCCAGAACGACCTAGGGTTAACTCGTGAACGACTCACGACCTATGGAGGAACGACTTAACTCCGAACGAGCTAAAAATGGCCAGAACGACCTAGGGTTAACTCGTGAACGACTCACGACCTATGGACGAACGACTTAACTCCGAACGACCTAAAAATGGCCAGAACGACTCAAGTGCAGAAAATTCAACAAAACGCTAAAAATTGGAGTTTTTCGCCAATCCAATCCAAACCAAATGCTAACATGCATGTTAAAATGATAGGGAATCATTCCCAACAGTCCAATATAGTTATAGGCTAGAATTGTGAGATAAAAATCTCACCTTTGCACCAAATATCAATGAAAATGAAGTTTTAAGCAAGCAAGGATCAATCCTTCTTCTATCTAAGCACAAGAAGCTTGAATCCAATGTCTTCTTCTTGAATTTGGAGTAGAAAGATGGATTGTAATTGAATTTGAGTTTTGGAATTTTAATTTCCCATTCCCTCCACCATTAATGCCAAAGCTTGATTAGTTAGGAAATTTATGAAGAGTGAGGAGAAGAGGGTTGGAACTTGGGCTTAATAGGCTAAACTAACCCAAAGTCCAAAGCGGGAAAAGTTAGTGAAATTTCACTAACTCCAAACCTATCGATGTTTATACTTAAAAAAATTGTAAACGAAATTTCGAACTCAATGGAAGTGGTCTCGAGTCCTAATTTGACCGTTTGCAAAAAGTAGCTTTTCGGACCAAAATCCGATTAACGAGTTAATATTTAAATAAAATATTAAATACAAACTCGACAAATATGCGGGTTGTTACAATAACCCGAGTCATACCTTCCCTAACACGAGCGTCACTTCGAGTTTCTCACAACACATCCCTCTGACACACGAAGCCATCGCCGTGCACATGCACCAGTGTCGGAGTTGCCATCCACCGCCGATGAACCCTTCAACATACCATCTCTTACTGTTGTAACACTTCCAGACCAACAGAATACTCGTGCAAGCAATAGTTCGAAATCGAGTAGCCCAGGAGAACTAAGAACAGACCGTTGTCAGAAAACGACTCGAACGACTAACGTTGATCACCAGAACGCCGAAAATTCCATCAACATCCCCACAAGCACTTCACGCAGCTATTGCCCAAACCCAATGCAACTCGATGCATCAGAGTTGCCTCCTCGTCCAAGATTCCGGACATGCTTAAATTAGGTTTAAAAACCTACATCTTCTCCTTCCAGTCTCCTCGTTGATCTGGAGCACTTCCAGGTAATTTTCCCAAACACCCCGCAATTACATCCATCTCCAGTTAAAACCCCATGATCTCTCGACTCTTAGATCATCTGGAATTATCTTAGGAACAATTTCCAGTTAAACCCAAAATATAAACCCAATGCATTATTAAAAATTCAGATTTTAATTTTAAAAATCATAACTTTCCAAATAGGTTGAAGTTATAAACTTGAAACATCAAATTATGATGTTTGTAAATTTGACTATTTTGAATCTTAACTGTAGTTTCCAAATTTCCATAGGAAATTGCTTGATTTACTTCAAACTGTGTATTTTTTTTTTAGAATTTAAATCTTGCTAAACTAACATCTCTTGTCTAGAACTATTTTGTATAATGAATCCGCGGGATGAGATATGATTTTTGAACATATTAAAATGCCTGTAGCCTAGAAAACAAATTCATATGTTTACTCTTTCAGACCCGCACAACATTTTTATACATGTGATCATGTTTCAGAGTCTAAAACCATCATGCAATCCCATATACTACTAGTTCACTTTAACCATTTAGCATACGAATCAAATTTAAGGTAACTCAAGTTTACAGATAAAAAGCAGAGGTTCAACTAAGATCAAAGATGTTTTACAATTCAACCGAAATACCATAAACATCCATACATACAAAAATGCAGAGAGGTCATCACACAGTTTTACTAATTATTTAAGTTTTGAATCTATAAAGCTTACTCACCTGTTAAATATAGCCTGTTGAATCCCTTTTTTTTTATTTTGAAATGCTTCTGGTTTTGATCTTATTTTGAACTGCAGTTGCATGCTAATGAGACTTGCATGTTGGCTTAGTTTGAAATCCAGGTTGAAGACATGCATGCTTTGCTTTCAGATTACAAAGAAAATGCTTCAACTACTGATTTGATGATGACAAGATTTTTGGGTTTGAGCTTTCTTTGAAAATAGAGTTGAGAAAATGTTTCAGAGGAGATATACATTCTTGGTTTCAGTTATATGGTTATAGTTTGCTGCTTTGATATTGAAAGAGGTTTCAGGTTTAAATTAATCCTGGTTTATATTTTTTTTTCTTGACTTGCTGAATGAGGTTTTTGAGTAAAAGAAAAAAAATGAGAGGAGAAGGAGATGTAATAACATATAGTTTTAAATTTTATTTTTGTTAATTTCTCAAAAGAAAGATATGAGTGACACTTGTTAAATTTTATGTTAGAATTGTTACACTTGTTACCTTCATGATTCAAATACTTTACATTTGTAATTTGCATGATAAAATGCCCTTTATATAATATACGCCTAATTATATTTAATTTATATCTATGTATATGTTCTACCAATTTATGTCCTTATTAAATAAAATTTCTTATACTAATATTTATAAAATTTCAAAGAATATGTTTTAAAACTAAATTATATGTTAATAACATACATATTTCATTTTCAAATCCAAATTCATTTTTAAGATGCATCTTTAAAATTTCAAGTTTAAATCCAATTAAAAATCAACTGAATTAAATATATATTAAACAATCCCATATTCAATTTGTGATCAATAATCTATTTAAAATTTTATTTATCTAAAATTCAATATTTCAAATAAATTAAGTAAATTATATCATTAATTACAATGCCCAGAAATCCGGGTCATCACATTCCTCCCCCCTTTGAATATTTTCGTCCTCGAAAAGGAACGAATCCTGAATTTATTAAAAAGCTTATTTTTTTGAAAATAATTATTCTTTGAAATACTTTTAAATACTTTTAAAATCTACACAATATTGCCAAAATAGTTTTATAAAAATGCTTTTTATAACTCGATGTTTCAATAAGTCCGTCTTCGTTCTCACAGAAATTCGGTAATACGTTGATCAGGCGTAAGACTGAAAATCTATAAGTACTTAGCAGACTAATTTTCAACACCCAGTGAAAATACTTGGAAAATAATTTTATTGAAAACATAGAAAACAGTTTTTTAAAATAGTGGATATATTTTTGGTGAGAATGCTCTGGAAATCATCACCCCCATCCATGGTCGCAGTTAACCTGATGGTTACGTTGCCATCCCGACAAAATCCACAGATAACTGTAGGCCTCCGCGCCCCTCGATTACACCATTGAACCCGCTACAGGTCACTGCTACAACTGGGGTTACGTAGCTATCACAGCAAAAACCCATATAACTGTAGGCATCAACGCCCTTGAATTTCGCTGCCAAGAGAATGAAACTTCTCCACTCCACTTGACCATAGATCGTAGTCTACCGATGTTGCGTTGCCTTTCCGACAAAATCAAGTGTAGACCGTTGACACTCATCCTCCACACGATTTTCGCTATGGTCCCCACAGTAGATCGCAGCGACATCGAGTTACACTGTCGTCACAGCATTACCCAAATGCCCCTGTAGGCATCAGCGCCATCGACTTTCTCTACCCAATAATCCTCAGGAACTAGTTTTGTCCGGACTCCTCGCAGGATCAACTTTAGAACCCGCCTTGGGGTTCAAGGCAGCACCACCCGGTGGTACTCCTGAGAAGTCCATTC
Source organism: Allium cepa (assembly GCA_030765085.1). Taxonomy (NCBI): domain Eukaryota; kingdom Viridiplantae; phylum Streptophyta; class Magnoliopsida; order Asparagales; family Amaryllidaceae; genus Allium; species Allium cepa. The sequence goes on from CM060935.1 coordinate 1,016,321,023, forward strand.
CAAGGGAGCGCCGTTTCCCCCAAAGCATTATCAAAACATTTTATACTATACATATATAGTATCTTTAAATCACACACCTAGTATGATCTCATACAAAGCTCCTTTACACAAAATCGATTTTCCCAAATCGATAATTCTCAAACTAGGCTTTTCAAATTCTCATATTGATTTTACCCAAAAATCAAAAGCCTTTCCAAATCCATATGTTTCCAAAACCTTTTCCAAAATCCACATATGATCCTTTATATATATATAGATATATATATATATATATATATATATATATATAAAATCCTTGATAAAAAATCTTTGGATCAATATAAACTTGTATAAAAATCCCTTTATACTTCAAACACTTTCAAAATCCTTTCTTTCTGGCAATAGATTCATCAAGGGGAACAAAGATATATAACTTTGTTTATTCAAAATCAAATATTCACATTTGATTACTCTTTTCAATATCATTTTCATCCAAATCCGTACGATGTACACATATCATTCATACGCCATACCAATCCGATCGCTCACTCGACCACACAATTTCATTTCCGAACTAGTATCGTCCACCCGACTTCCTAGTGCGGACACAGATCTGGTTTCTTGATCAGAAACCGTCATTCTCTTTGCATAGCCTAACTATGATAGAGAATATCCAGATTCAATCAATAATCCATATCCAGGTTCGTCGTCGAAAATCGAGTGAAAAATCCCACTCGGATCGATCTAACTATCTCGAAATTCTGTGCTCGAATCTGTATCAAATCACTATGCGAATAGAATAACATATGTACACCCTACGTATTTATCTTTATTGGTTATTAGCCAAATCAATTCTATTTCTATTCACATTCGCTTTGATTTTCATTCACTTACTCACAATTATTACAATCCATTTGGATTATCACCTCTATTCTTATCACGATTGGGTATTCAACCAATAACAGTTCAAACTCTGTCCAGTTCAAATTTAGAAAATAACTTGAAAAGTTACAGAAATAGATAAGTAGATTGAAAAATAATTACTAGTTTGTAAAATGGCTGTAAAGTAGTTCAGTAATTGTAAAATAATTGGAAAATAGTTAAAAAAGTCGTAGAAATTTTAAATAATTAAAAAATAGCTATAAAATAGTAATTAGTAGTTGAAAATAGTAATTAGTTTATAGAATAGTTAGAAAATTGTTAAACAGTTTCAAAAATAATTATAAAACAAGTATAAGATAGTTTGGCTTTTAAAAAGAAAGGTTGCTTCTATAATGAATAGCTTGGAAAATAAGTTTATATTTAAACAAAATGTCCAGATTCAAAACTGTTCAATTCCCAATCAATTCAATTTAAATTCCACTTTCATTTAAATTGACTTAACTCCAATTTAAATAACTTCAATTTCTATTGAAAATTGATTTAACCCCAATCAAGTTGAATTAACCTCGGTTTCTTTCCAAATTTAACTTTATTCAACCTTGATCTCAAATTCTGCTAATTCAAATAAATTTTAATTGAACTAGTTCCAATTTCAATTCATTTCATTTCCAGTTTGAATTGATTCCAATTTCAAACTCCATTTCCAAATTAGTTGAATTATTCTTGATTTCCTCCCAAATTCAATTCAAATTCCATTTGAATTTAAAATTATTCAACTTTAATTACAATTCCAAATTATTCAAATCAATTCGGACTAATTTTAAATTGAACCCATTTCAATTTCAAATCGTTACAAATTAATCCAACATAAACTTTCCATTAGAATTTTATGCTCATACATCCTCAATCACAATTTCAATTACTTCAAATCAAATTCAATTTGTACTAATTCAAATTTCAAATTTAAGCCTTCTCGAATTATATAAATTAGAGTGAATACTTCAAATGTGGATTTAATTCCTTTAAATCAATTTACCTTTTAATCCCAACAATGGATTACCATACTCCATTTCTCATTCATTTAAACAAATCCATTTCACAACTTAAAGATTTTTAACAACAATAGGATGATATCATTTAATTCATCTTAAAACATTCATCAATTTACAATTTCCAGATCTCAAACCCATTTTCAGATCACACAAACTCCAAATTCAGATTAACCATTTAACTCCCCAAATTAAATTCCAATTCCATCTTGAAATTCCCAAATCATGTTGATCATTCCAACTTATTTAACTTTTTCCCAAGTTAAACTCAATTCACTTAATCCAGTCAACCTTGCCCAATTTGGATTTCCTTTTCAAATTTTAAACTTCACATAAATAATCTTCCCACTTATTAAGTTCAAAAACCTATCACTTTGGGTATCACATCTTATTCCAAATTCAAAACTCACCATTTAGAGTTTATTTCCATCCACCTTCGATATTATGTATATCCTCATGTATACATATTAATTTCTTTTACATACCAAATTATACTTTAAAATTTTAAAACCACCCTTGGTTTTTAATTCAAAACAAATTCCTTTAAATCTTTAAACAACTCTTGTTTGCATCAAACTCTCCTATTCAAATAATATTACTTATTATTTCTTTTAATAATTTGAAACCAAATTTCAAATGTTTTTAAATCTCAAGATTCAAATTTCACAATTTGAAACCCACTTTTATTTATATTCTTCCTAATTTTCAAGTTTATTCTCCTTTTTAAATGGTTACTTCCTTAAAACATTTCATTATTAAATACAACAACCATTTATTTCTTGGTTTGAAACCAATTCTAATTCATCTTATTCTGAAATACTTTTCCAATTCAGGATTTCAATTTTAGTTTTGAATTCATTTCAAACTTATCTTTATTTAATTTCAATTTCAATTTCAATTTGGTTGCATTCTATTACTTCATAATTTAATTAATACTACAACCAATTTTCTTAATATAATAGATAATCTATTTCTTATATAAGATTCATTTACTTTTGAAATCATTTAAAAACCTTTATATAAGAAAATAACAAGTACGCTCTCTCATATTTATACACTCAACTCATTATAGGGTACCACTTACCCTATCCTTAATGAGCAATCCCACCAGAGCCAAGGTTCTCGCTTAACCTTCAGCTCCGATACCAAATGTAACGACCCAGAATTTTCGATCCCGAAAATTCTAGAAAGTTAGAGAAAGAAGAAAGAGAAAGAAGAAGAAACAAGAACAAGACACAGAAACCTCACATTCGCAGCGGATAAAATATAATATCAATAATAGTAGTTATATCAAAGCAAACTGTATCTATCAATTTACATCGATATTTCAGAGTTACAATAATTTTATACAACATTGGACAGATACAATTTAACATGTCTCAGGTATATACAATAATATAACACAATAGTAAACACTCCATACGTCCTTGCCATCCAGCTCGCCTCCTGAGCTCCAGATCGTCCTTACCTGAAAATCTGTAATACTCGGTCTGACCCGAGCATTACATCAAAGTAACACCCGGGTCAGGCTGGAAACCAGCGTGAGTAAATCCATCTAACATGGAATACAAAAGCATACGACTTATATAAAACCCAGGGTAACTTATATCAATTCCAACTTCACGAGTTATTAAGACATCATCTATTTCACACATAAATTTCTAAGTACCAAAAACTTATTAAATGGTCCGATTCACTTAAATCATTCCACATCAGTCTATTGATTTCACATATCAAATCTATATAGAATCAAAGGAGTTTCAGGTATTTACATATACCCGACTCCGGTCTTTCGAATCCAATGTCATCTAAACCCAAGTTTTCCAGTTAAATACAATTCATCTTAAATTGTCGAATACACTGTTACACAGCAATTCATAATTGATTTATAATCACATTATCATTGTCCATCCAACAAATCATATCACAAAGCAATTCATATCAGAGATATCAACCAATTCAAAGCACCCATTATCATTCAATCATTAATAAGCAAGATTAATTACTTCCTATAATTACATTAATTAATGATTCTCTAATTACTTTCACTAGTTAATTATTCTTAAATTTCATATAATAATTAACCTTTAACTTGATTACATTTATTAATCAATCTTGATTAATCACAATCAGAAATTAACTTCCCTTGATTACTTCATCAATTAAATCAACTCCTTGATTAATTTTATAAATTAATCCTTCAATTACACTGAGTAATCATTACTTAATTTCTTCCATCAAGTAGTTATCCTTTAGTTACTACCCTTCAAGTAATTTCCTTTAATTAATTACATCTGGTAATTAATTCTCTAATTACTTCACTAAGTAATTATGCCTCATTAATTACCTTAAGTAATTCTACTTAACTCAACATCAATTGATTACTTTTAATTAACTAAACTAAATTAATTAACTAAAATTAACCACATCATCTAAGTTATGCTGAGTAATTAATTCCTTTATTTACTTCATTAAGTGATTATTCATAATGATTCCTTTACATTATGTAATAACCTCTTCTTAATAGTTAATGAATAATCACTTGATTGATTAATTAACAATGACTTAATTAATCCATATTACTTGATTAAGTAATTATTAATCATTAATTAAGATCTAATCTTATCAATTAATGACTCTTAAGTTACAAGTTAATTAATCTTGAACTTTTAGGTTTAAAACCCTTAATTACCTTAAGTAATTAACTATTTCATTACTTTATTAATCAAATTATTTATCTAATTAATTACCCTATTAATTAAATGCATACAAATCATTAAATTGTAATCTAACTTCAGTAATCAATTTGATGAATTCAAAAACTTTAAATTTAAATAATACTTTTCTTATAAAAGAAACTTTTACAAAAGTTTAAAACAAATTTCTTTTAAATTCAGACCCCTTAAATTTATGCTTAATCATTCAAATTTGAATTTAAAACTTCATTCATTTCAAGCTTAAGATTCAAATTAACTTGAATCCATAATTGAAATTTTAGATTTAAAACCTTATTTAAATCTTTGCTTTATATTTTAAAAATTCAGTTTTAATTTAAAACAAAACACGCTTCCTAACCATGAATCAAAACTAACTCGAGCTAAAATTTGTTCGAGTCTAACCTAATCTAGCTCGAACAACACTAAAAATGAACTTGAGTAACTCGAGTATCCTTCCTAGTTGAAATCACTCAAACCAAGTACTGACAAGTTATGCATGAACCTGAAACAACCATTCTCACTCGAGTCCAAATCCCAACTACTTCGAGTCCAAAGTTCTTCAGCTTCGAGCAAAAACAAGAATAACCCGGACTTCACTCGAGCAAATCCCACTCCTTCCCCGGTACCTCACGAGCATGTCACTTATTTAATTACACAGTATTACACTTTCAAATACGAGCATAAACCCAAGTCATACCTTCCATAACACGAGCGTCACTTCAAGTTTCTCACAACACATCCCTCTGACACACGAAGCCATCGCCGTACACATGCACCAGTGACGGAGTTGCCATCCACCTCCGATGAACCCTTCAACATACCATCTCTTACTGTTGTAACACTTCCAGACCAACAGAATACTCGGGCAAGCAATAGTTCGAAATCGAGTAGCCCAGGAGAACTAAGAACAGACCGTTCTCAGAAAATGACTCGAACGAAAAACGTTGATCACCAGAACGTCGAAAATTCCATCAACATCCCCACAAGCCCTTCACGCAGCTATTGCCCAAACCCAATGCAACTCGATGCATCAGAGTCGCCTCCTCGTCCAAGATTCCGGACATGCTTAAATTAGGTTTAAAAACCTACATCTTCTCCTTCCAGTCGCCTCGTTGATCTGGAGCACTTCTAGGTAATTTTCCCAAACACCCCGCAGTTACATCCATCTCCAGTTAAAACCCCATGACCTCTCGACTCTTAGATCATCAGGAATTGTCTCAGGAACAATTTCCAGTTAAACCCAAAATATAAACCCAATGCATTATTAAAAATTCAGATTTTAATTTTAAAAATCATAACTTTCCAAATAGGTTGAAGTTATAAACTTGAAACATCAAATTATGATGTTTGTAAATTTGAGTAGTTTGAATCTTAACTGTAGTTTCCAAATTTCCATAGGAAATTGCTTGATTTACTTCAATCTGTGTATTTTTTTTTTAGAATTTAAATCTTGTTAAACTAACATCTCTTGTCTAGAACTATTTTCTATAATGAATCCGCGGGATGAGATATGATTTTTGAACATATTAAAATGCCTGTAGCCTAGAAAACAAATTCATATGTTTACTCTTCTAGACCTGCACAACATTTTTATACATGTGATCATGTTTCAGAGTCTAAAAGCATCATGCAATCCCATACACTACTAGTTCACTTTAACCATTTAGCATATGAATCAAATTTAAGGTGATTCAAGTTTACAGATAAAAAGCAGAGGTTCAACTAAGATCAGAGATGTTTTACAATTCAACAGAAATACCATAAACATCCATACATACAAAAATGCAGAGAGGTCACACACAGTTTTACTAATTATTTAAGTTTTAAATCTATAAAGCTTACTCACCTGTTAAATATAGCCTGTTGAATCCCCTTTTTTTTACTTTGAAATGCTTCTGGTTTTGATCTTATTTTTAACTGCAGTTGCATGCTAATGAGACTTGCATGTTGGCTTAGTTTGAAATCCAGGTTGAAGACATGCATGCTTTACTTTCAGATTACAAAGAAAATGCTTCAACTACTGATTTGATGATGACAAGATTTTTAGGTTTGAGCTTTCTTTGAAAATAGAGTTGAGAAAATGTTTCAGAGAAGATATACATTCTTGGTTTTAGTTATATGGTTTGAGTTTGCTGTTTTGATATTGAAAGAGGTTTCAGGTTTAAATTAATCCTGGTTTATATTTTTTTTCTTGACTTGCTGAATGTGGTTTTTGAGTAAAAGAAAAAAAATGAGAGGAGAAGGAGATGTAATAACATATAGTTTTAAATTTTATTTTTGTTAATTTCTCAAAAGAAAGATATGAGTGACACTTGTTAAATTTTATGTTAGAATTGTTACACTTATTAGCTTCATGATTCAAATACTTTACATTTGTAATTTGTATGATAAAATGCCCTTTATATAATATATGCCTAATTATATTTAATTTATATCTATGTATATGTTCTACCAATTTATGTCCTTATTAAATAAAATTTCTTATACTAATATTTATAAAATTTCAAAGAATATGTTTTAAAACTAAATTATATGTTAATAACATACATATTTCATTTTCAAATCCAAATTCATTTTTAAGATGCATCTTTAAAATTTCAAGTTTAAATCCAATTAAAAATCAACTCAAATAAATATATATTAAACAATCCCATATTCAATTTGTGATTAATAATCTATTTAAAATTTTATTTATCTAAAAATTCAATATTTCAAATAAATTAGGCAAATTATATCATTAATTACAATGCCCAGAAATCCGGGTTATCACATTTCTCCCCCCTTTGAATCTTTTCGTCCTCGAAAAGGAACGAATCCTGAATTTATTAAAAAGCTTATTTTTTTGAAAATAATTATTCTTTGAAATACTTTTAAATACTTGTAAAATCTACATAATATTACCAAAATAGTTTTTATTAAAATGCTTTTTATAACTCGGTGTTTCAATAAGTCCGTCTTCGTTCTCACAGAAATTCGGTCATACGTTGATCAGGCGTAAGACTGAAAATCTTTAAGTACTTAGCAGACTAATTTTCAACACCCAGTGAAAATACTTGGAAAATAATTTTGTTGAAAATATAGAAAACAGTTTTTTAAAATAGAGGATATATTTTTGGTGAGAATGCTCTGGAAATCATCACCCCCATCCATGGTCGCAGTTAACCCGATGGTTACGTTGCCATCCCGACAAAATCCACAAATAACTGTAGGCCTCCACGCCCCTCGATTACACCATGGAACCCGCTACGGATCACAGCTACAACTGGGGTTACGTAGCTATCACAGCAAAAACCCATATAACTGTAGGCATTAGCGCCCTCGAATTTCGCTGCCAAGAGAATGAAACTTCTCCACTCCACTTGACCATAGATCGCAGCCTACCGATGTTGCGTTGCCTTCCCGACAAAATCAATTGTAGACCGTTGACACTCATCCTCCACATGATTTTCGCTATGGTCCCCACATTAGATCGCAGCGACATCCAGTTACACTATCGTCTCAGCATAACCCAAATGCCCCCGTAGGCATCAGCGCCATCGACTTTCGCTACCTGTAACATCCCGAAATTTTTGAAATTTAAAATTGATAAATTGTTTGAACTTTGGAATCTAACTAGTAAAATTCAATCTAAATTTAATATTGATAATATTAATATTACACATTAATATAGGATTAAATAAAAAGAGATATTGATAGATGATCTTTTTAATAGAATTTAAAATTTGTTAAGGTAAGTTATGAAGAAATTATAAGATTTAAATCACATAATTATAATCCAACATCTAAACTAACAAACAAATGAACAACAAAAAAATAAACAAACAAATAGTTAAACAAAAGAACAAACAAATGAACAAAAGAATAAACAAATAAATAAATGAACAAATAAACAAACAAGATAACAAAACAGTAAAGAAAAAAAAATATAAACTGTAAAAAGAAAATAAAACTCTTCCATATAACAAAATAAAGTAAGTTGTATATAAATAAAAATAAAAGTGATAAAGTAACTTACCTGTAGGTGTATAAGGAGGCATGAAGCATTTAATGCTATGCACTTCAGCAAATATAAAGTAAGATTTCCTCTATAAGCATACAAGGAAAAGACTACAAACATACTTGCATTTAATGCTTTTACTTCCAGCATGGGTTATTCATCCTGAACTTGTTTTAGTAAACTTCAATATACACACCACCTGTTATATATATATAGATATATCTACTTTCTCATATCATTTCATTCGAGCATAACTGTGTGAATCAGAAAAAAAAATTAGCAAAGAAGAATAGAAATTAAAAAGAAAAGAGAAGAGGATCAAATCTGCAGTTCAAAGGAAACCCATATAATCTCTGTTTCAAACTTTTGTCAAGTGAGTAAACTTATTTCATTTGAAATCTAAGTTTTTATATTGTGTTTGTTGTATATAAGAAGAGAAATGTGCTCTGTATGTTTTTATGTTACTGGAAATTTTTTTTTCTTTTTGTTATACAGTGTTGTTCAATATACTGTCTCCCTCCTTTTTCCCAGAGCAAAGTGTATTTGAACAAAAATTCAAATGAAATTCACTTAACATTTTTTTTACTTAGGATTATTAAAACAAAATAGGTTGTGTAAACTTGACTCACACTTTAAATTTTTGTTTTAAGCTTGAAATAAAACCTTTGACTCTGTAACATGAATATTACAGTAAAAATAAGATTTTGAGATAAATTCAAGCATTGTAAATCATTGAATTGATGTTATAATTCGAACGAACATATGAAAATATGATTTTCAAAACAGTAATGATGATTTTTAATTCAGTAATTTAGGAGCAGTTCATATTATAACAAAAGTTGCTTTTAAATCGATTCCTGTTAATCGAAAGATTCTTGAATGTTGCAATTTCGCGTGGAGCTAGTTTAATACTCAATAATGTTAGGAAAAATATTTAAAAATTTAATTATTGCAAGAATTTTGAGCGCGAGATTGAAATAGGGTTTAAGAACCCATGTCTGTTCATGTTAAAAGAATCGGCCGCGATGGTTCTGGGGTGCATCGAGTTGAATGAGGTACTGGGGGTTAGCTTCGTGGATGACCGGAGGAGTTGTGATAGGGGCGGCGCGGTGTCAGGTGGACGGCGTCGCGAGGCCGAGGTGATTGGGGACGATGCAGTCGTATGGTTGGCGCACGTTTCAGGCAAATTTTGATTTAGGCAGTTTCATGAAAAATTAAGTCTCGATCTCGTATGAGGGAACGAATCACGATTTGCTGGCGATCGAAACGGCCACCGGAGTGACGCCGTGACGATGTACACGTGCACAGGGAAGGAGTCTCGTGTCGGTCGTTTCTGAGTGCCAGTATGTTGCGTCTCGTGCTCGAGTTTTTTCTTGGTTTGCTTCGAGTGGATACTCGTGTTCGAACGAGTTTTTCCTGAAGCTATTTTTATTAGCTAAGGTCTTTAACTTAAAGAAAAAAAAGGGAAACTGAGAGGAGATAAGAAACTGGGGAGTGAGAAAAGGAATGGGATGGGCTCGAGACCTTTGTACACGGGTTGTTTATGATGGGCTAAGCCCATTTAAAAATCTTCAAGAGGATTTTGTGTTGCCATGAAAATAATATAAATTTAGTTAAGTTAAATTATTTAACAAATTTTTTAGAATTGTTAATTCTTTAATTAAATGATTAAATTTTAAAAGAAGAATTTTAAATTAATTTACATTAAATTCAAATGTAACAATAAATTAATTTTTAAAAGTATAAAACAGATTTTCAAAAATGGAAATTAAGGTAAACAATTTTTATCAATAGTTTTGAAAGGGAACTTAGAATGATTTAAAGTTTGTAATTAAAATTGATTTAATAAATAATTAAGTACTCAAATAAATTTATAATTAAGCATTTATTGATTAGATAAAGCAAGTTAATTAATTTAATTGGCCGTCAATTAAAATAACTAATTAAGGAAAAATCAATGTATCAAGATGATTAAGATTAATTCATTTATCATTAAGAATAATAAATCATTGATTGAATAATCAATAAAATAATTATTTGGTTAATTTATCCCATTCACTTTGATTTGTAAATAACTAGCTATTTGTTGTTAACTTATATTGATATCATCTTTGTTCTGTTTGTAATTCTGTATGATGTAATTTCCATGTTATTGTACTGTGATTGTGATTCGTTCTGTATTAATGAGAAAACCCTGTTGTCTGTAAAACGACATTTAAACTTCGATGCGACAGGGAATCGGATTTCAGTTGGTTATCCGAAACCCACATCGAACCTGTGAATATTTGTGAATGACATCCACATGTTTTAAAATTTGACACTCACTATTCGAATTAGCCGGGAAAGGACCTTTGGGTCGTATAACCCATTTCGAATATGTGATTCGACGTTATGGATGGCATTTGAAGACCGGTGTTGAAGACCGGGTATTTGCGAGAGCGATAGGATGACCTGTAGATTGACTCTGCACCGAGTTGCTCCGGTATAGAGTTCTCCATATGTGATGGGGAATCCGATCAGGATTGTGGATATCCGGATTGCAAGGACTTCTTTGGAAGTGCCTTCGGTTCTGTTCGAGCCCGGAACAGACTTGTATGGATAGTCTGTCTGACATTACAAATTGAGATATAAAGCCGATTTCTTTCAAATATATTTCTGTTGGTGGCGGAGAATTTATTCTTTTAGCTTAACACCCTTCTCTGAGACGTACGAGCTCAGAGGTTATATAGTTGAAGGTTATCAGCAATATATTCCCAATTTGGTAATGTGACATACTGAGTGTTGCTGTGAAATGATCATTGTGTTGATTATTCGTGATAGGATCATTTGTTTGATCGTCTATCTTGGTGATCATTTCTATGATCATTTGTTGACCCAAAGCACGGCTTTTGTATAAAGTGTGTTTTTGTGGACGTGACTTCGTCGGACCTCACACCCCGAAATGGTCGAAACAGGAAAGATGCAGCAAGGTTATTGGGGGTAGCACCCCTTAGGGTGTGTACATTTCCTTCTGGATAGAAGTGGTATCATGGTATGGAGCCCAGATACTTAACTTATGTGGATATCGCAGATATATATATATATATGATTTTGTGATTTATTGCTGGGGCCCCGGTTAAAGGTTGGTTACGACCGGGAGATGGCATACTCGTGTCAGTAGTTACCCAGTTAGGAGTAACCCGGCCTTGTGTTGGCAGAGATCCGGTTTGGTTCTCGGGGACGTCCTTGCAGAGGCGTTCTCATGTGGCAATGGGAAGTATACCCTACGTATTTAATCACGAAATTCTGTGCTCGAATCTGTATCAAATCACTATGCGAATAGAATAACATACGTACACCCTACGTATTTATCTTTATTGGTCATTATCCAAATCAATTCTATTTCTATTCACATTCGCTTTGATTTTCATTCATTTACTCACAATTATTACAATCCATTTGGATTATCACCTCTATTCTTATCACGATTGGGTATTCAACCAATAACAGTTTAAACTCTGTCCAGTCTAAATTTAGAAAATAACTTGAAAAGTTAAAGAAATAGATAAGTAGGTTGAAAAATAATTACTAGTTTGTAAAATGGCTGTAAAGTAGTTCAGTAATTGTAAAATAATTGGAAAATAGTTAAAAAAGTCGTAGAAATTTTAAATAATTAAAAAATAGCTATAAAATAGTAATTAGTAGTTGAAAATAGTAATTAGTTTATAGAATAGTTTGAAAATTGTTAAACAGTTTAAAAAATAATTGTAAAACAAGTATAAGATAGTTTGGCTTTTAAAAAGAAAGGTTGCTTCTATAATGAATAGCTTGGAAATAAGTTTATATTTAAACAAAATATAGTCCAGAGTCAAAACTGTTCCATTCCCAATCAATTCAATTTAAATTCCACTTTCATTTAAATTGACTTAACTCCAATTTAAATAACTTCAATTTCTATTGAAAATTGATTTAACCCCAATCCAAGTTGAATTAACCTCAGTTTCTTTCCAAATTTAACTTTATTCAACCTTGATCTCAAATTCTGCTAATTCAAATAAATTTTAATTGAACTAGTTCCAATTTCAATTCATTTCATTTCCAGTTTGAATTGATTCCAATTTCAAACTCCATTCCCAAATTAAGTTGAATTATTCCTGATTTCCTCCCAAATTCAATTCAAATTCCATTTGAATTTAAAATTATTCAACTTTAATTACAATTCCAAATTATTCAAATCAATTCGGACTAATTTTAAATTGAACCCATTTCAATTTCAAATTGTTACAAATTAATCCAGTCCAAATTGTCCATTAGAATTTTATGCTCATACATCCTCAATCACAATTTCAGTTACTTCAAATCAAATTCAATTTGTACTAATTCAAATTTCAAATTTAAACCTTCTCGAATTATATAAATTAGAGTGAATACTTCAAATGTTGATTTAATTCCTTTAAATCAATTTACCTTTTAATCCCAACAATGGATTGCCATACTCCATTTCTCATTCATTTAAACAAATCCATTTCACAACTTAAAGATTTTTAACAACAATAGGATGATATCATTTAATTCATCTTAAAACATTCATCAATTTACAATTTCCAGATCTCAAACCCATTTTGAGATCACACAAACTCCCAATTCAGATTAACCATTTAACTCCCCAAATTAAATTCCAATTCCATCTTGAAATTCCCAAATCATGTTGATCATTCCAACTTATTTAACTTTTTCCAAAGTTAAACTCAATTCACTTAATCCAGTCAACCTTGCCCAATTTGGATTTCCTTTTCAAATTTTAAACTTCACATAAATAATCTTCCCACTTATTAAGTTCAAAAATTTATCACTTTGGGTATCACATCTTATTCCAAATTCAAAACTCACCATTTAGAGTTTATTTCCATCCACCTTCGATATTATGTATATCCTCATGTATACATATTAATTTCTTTTACATACCAAATTATACTTTAAAATTTTAAAACCACCCTTGGTTTTTAATTCAAAACAAATTCCTTTAAATCTTTAAACAACTCTTGTTTGCATCAAACTCTCTTATTCAAATAATATTACTTATTATTTCTTTCAATAACTTGAAACCAAATTTCAAATGTTTTTAAATCTTAAGATTCAAACTTCACAATTTGAAACCCACTTTTATTTATATTCTTCCTAATTTTCAAGTTTATTCTCCTTTTTAAATGGTTACTTCCTTAAAACATTTCATTATCAAATACAACAACCATTTATTTCTTGGTTTGAAACCAATTCTAATTAATCTTATTCTGAAATACTTTTCCAATTCAGGATTTCAATTTTAGTTTTGAATTCATTTCAAACTTATCTTTATTTAATTTCAATTTCAATTTCAATTTGGTTGCATTCTATTACTTCATAATTTAATCAATACTACAACCAATTTTCTTAATATAATGGATAATCTATTTCTTATATAAGATTCATTTACTTTTGAAATCATTTAAAAACCTTTATATAAGAAAATAACAAGTACGCTCTCTCATATTTATACACTCAACTCATTATAGGGTACCACTTACCCTATCCTTAATGAGCAATCCCACCATAGCCAAGGTTCTTGCTTAACCTTCAGCTCCGATACCAAATGTAACGACCCAGAATTTTCGATCCCGAAAATTCCAGATTGTTAGAGAAAGAAGAAAGAGAAAGAAGAAGAAACAAGAACAAGACACAGAAACCTCACATTCGCAGCGGATAAAATATAATATCAATAATAATAGTTATATCAAAGCAAACTGTATCTATCAATTTACATCATTATTTCAGAGTTACAATAATTTTATACAACATTGGACAGATATAATTTAACATGTCTCCGGTATGTACAATAATATAACACAATAGTAAACACTCCATACGTCCTTGCCATCCAGCTCGCCTCCTGAGCTCCAGATCGTCCTTACCTGAAAATCTGTAATACTCGGTCTGACCCGAGCATTACATCAAAGTAACACCCGGGTCAGGCTGGAAACCAGCGTGGGTAAATCCATCTAACATGGAATACAAAAGCATACGACTTATATAAAACCCGGGGTAACTTATATCAATTCCAACTTCACGAGTTATTAAGACATCATCTATTTCACACATAAATTTCTAAGTACCAAAAACTTATTAAATGGTCCAATTCACTTAAATCATTCCACATCAGTCTATTGATTTCACATATCAAATCTATATAGAATCAAAGGAGTTTCGGATATTTACATATACCCGACTCCGGTCTTTCGAATCCAATGTCATCTAAACCCAAGTTTTCCAATTAAATACAATTCATCTTAAATTGTCGAATACACTGTTACACAACAATTCATAATTGATTTATAATCACATTATCATTGTCCATCCAACAAATCATATCACAAAGAAATTCATATCAGAGATATCAACCAATTCAAAGCACCCATTATCATTTAATCATTAATAAGCAAGATTAATTACTTCCTATAATTACATTAATTAATGATTCTCTAATTACTTTCAATAGTTAATTATTCTTAAATTTCATATAATAATTAACCTTTAACTTGATTACATCTATTAATCAATCTTGATTAATCACAATCAGAAATTAACTTCCCTTGATTACTTCATCAATTAAATCAACTCCTTGATTAATTTTATAAATTAATCCTTCAATTACACTGAGTAATCATTACTTAATTTCTTCCATCAAGTAATTATCCTTTAATTACTACCCATCAAGTAATTTCCTTTAATTAATTACATCTGGTAATTAATTCTCTAATTACTTCACTAAGTAATTATACCTCATTAATTACCTTAAGTAATTCTACTTAACTCAACATCAATTGATTACTTTTAATTAACTAAACTAAATTAATTAACTAAAATTAACCAAATCATCTAAGTTATGCTGAGTAATTAATTCCTTTAATTACTTCATTAAGTGATTATTCATAATGATTCCTTTATATTAAGTAATAACCTCTTGTTAATAGTTAATGAATAATCACTTGATTGATTAATTAATAATGACTTAATTAATCCTTATTACTTGATTAAGTAATTATTAATCATTAATTAAGATCTAATCTTATCAATTAACGACTCTTAAGTTACAAGTTAATTAATCTTAAACTTTTAGGTTTAAAACCCTTAATTACCTTAAGTAATTAACTATTTCATTAATTTATTAATCAAATTATTTATCTAATTAATTACCCTATTAATTAAATGCATACAAATCATTAAATTGTAATCTAACTTCAGTAATCAATTTGATCAATTCAAAAACTTTAAATTTAAATAATACTTTTCTTATAAAAGAAACTTTTAAAAAAGTTTAAAACAAATTTCTTTTAAATTCAAACCCCTTAAATTTATGCTTAATCATTCAAATTTGAATTTAAAACTTCATTCATTTCCAGCTTAAGATTCAAATTAACTTGAATCCATAATTGAAATTTTAGATTTAAAACCTTATTTAAATCTTTGCTTTATATTTTAAAAATTCAATTTTAATTTGAAAACAAAACACGTTTCCTAACCATGAATCAAAACTAACTCGAGCTAAAATTTGTTCGAGTCTAACCTAATCTAGCTCGAACAACACTAAAAATGAACTTGAGTAACTCGAGTATCCTTCCTATTTGAAATCACTCAAACCAAGTACTGACAAGTTATGCATGAACCTGAAACAACCATTCTCACTCGAGTCCAAATCCCAACTACTTCGAGTCCAAAGTTCTTCAGCTTCGAGCAAAAACAAGAATAGCCCAGACTTCACTCGAGCAAATCCCACTCCCTCCCTAGTTCCTCACGAGCATGTCCCTTATTTAATTACACAGTATTACACTTTCAAATACGAGCATAAACCCGAGTCATACCTTCCCTAACACGAGCGTCACTTCGAGTTTCTCACAACACATCCCTCTGACACACGAAGCCATCGCCGTGCTCATGCACCAGTATCGGAGTTGCCATCCACCTCCGATGAACCCTTCAACAAACCATCTCTTACTGTTGTAACACTTCCAGACCAACAGAATACTCGTGCAAGCAATAGTTCGAAATCTAGTAGCCCAGGAGAACTAAGAACAGACCATTGTCAGAAAACGACTCGAACGACCAACGTTGATCACCAGAACGCCGAAAATTCCATCAACATCCCCACAAGCCCTTCACGCAGCTGTAACGACCCGCATAAATTCGATGTTTGAAATGAATTAATTAATAGGATTTTATTTTAAAATTTAGAAAGAAATAAAAATCTTATTAATTTATATGAAAGAAAATATTGAAATTTGATGTATCAAAGGTAATTAAAATTTGCAAATTAAATTATATATTGCAATTAATAGTAATAGTGGATATTGTTGCAAGTATTGAATTTGTCAATGGAATAAAATATTGATTTACGGAAATTGAATATAAACGGAGGTAATAAAGTAATGCAAGAAAATAAATAATGTAATTAGTACAATCCCTTTTATTTGTAAACTATTGTAAGGTGTTAATTAATTGAAATATGAAAATTTGGAAATAGATTCAAAATTTATGTTAGATAAATGAATTGCAATAATTAAAGTTAGTAATTAATAGGTTAAAGGGAATACCAATTTATTCATAAATGAATATAATTGAATGTAACAAAATAAATAGGAAACGCTAATTATTCATAAGTGATGGTTGATGATATAAACGTTACTAACTATTAATGTAGTAACGTAAGATGTAAATGTATTTTCAACGGAAATGTAACCTTATTTCTAGGTAGAAATTGCAGGTAGATTTATGAATTGGAGTTTATGAGATAAATAGAATTGAATGTTTCGTTAGTATGAGTTTAAGGGAATATGGGGTAAATTGATTAAATCAATAAAAGACAATAAATGCAATGACGATGGGTTAGTAATAAAAGTGAATAGGGAAATGATTGTATAGTAAAAATGGATTTCCAACTTGTTGGAATGGAGTAAATACACTTAGTAATAAATTTAGGATAGGAAAACGAAATGGAAATATTGAATTAGTTAATTCGTGTGTGTATATATATATATATATAGAATGGCGATTATTGGATTGTAAATAATAAACTTATTAATGGTGGTCAAGAGTTGTGACCACAAGTTATTATGAGTGATACATATATATTTAATTCAATTCAATTGATTTGGAAATCATTGCATTAAATATAAATTAAATGTTACGTTGAATAAGTTAAGGTAATAAATGGATAATAACGTAAATGTTCTTCATAGATATGATAATTTGAATCTATTGAAATTTATGGAATTTGAATATAACATTTTACGTTAATTGGAGATAAAGATGGAAATAGGTAATAATTGCATTAATTTGTAAGTAGAAATAAATAGTTAATGAGAACAAGTATTTAAGATTTACCACCTATTTAGTATATTAAGTTATAACGGAAAATCAATTGCAATAATTAACAATATATTTATTTCATTAATGATAATGACGTAATATTTGAAATATTAAATAGGATGGAATTCAAATGTATATAACGATAGAAATGTGAAATTTGGGGAATAGATTCAAAGCTATAAATGAGTTGTTAAAATAATACATAATAAGTGCAAATTGAATGAATCAATGGGAGCATAGATTTAAGTTTAGAAAACGATATTTTGGTTTAATTAAGTATTGCAAAATAAATGAAATTAACGTTTAAATATTTCGTTTATAGAGATTAAACTAAAATTCAAGGATATTAAAATAATAGATTTTGAACCCAACATGGAATCATTCTACTTAAAATTTTTAGATGGAATAAACATTTGATTATTTAATTGAATAGAGAAAAAGATTTATTTAGTATGTAATTTAATGCTTGTTGAAAACTGTAATTTTATAAACATGTTTGCTTGACTATAAATAAGGATTACGATGTTCACGTATTTATTTAATTGATTTCATCAATTAGGGTCTGTTTTGAAGTGGAAGATTAAAATTAATTGGAAATAAATTTATTAAAATCTTTCAATTGAGAAAGGAAAAGAAACAAAGTGCAATTAATAAAAATTTTGTAAGAATGTTTTCATTATGAATGTACATTATTTGGAAACATAAGAATTGATTTAATATTGTATAAGTTGATCATTTTAGAATATAAGAATGTTTACATTATGAATTGCAAGTAACAAATAAGCATTTTAAGGAAAATAAAAGAATGTTGAGGAAATAAAGTGAACGTTTCCATTCTAAATATAAGGAAGTGGAGAAATTAACACTGCAATGGATAGATTTATCAGCTTTTAATTTACATCTAAATTTGTTTAGATCAATTTGGAAATTAATAAAATTGTGGATATATTTTGAAACGTAAACGAAACGTCTAGATTTACATTTGTAAATACGTTTAAAATAAAATGTAAATGATAAGGAATTTATTTATTTCCTAAATCCATAAAGTGTGTAATTAATATTATTTATCTTTTGGGACCACCTCCGTTTGCACGTTAAAATTCGTGCACACCTATTCTTTTGCGATCTATCTATAAATAGGCGGTGAAACCCTAGCCTCCATCTTCATTCCTCTGTATAGTCTCTTCTTCAACTTCTTCTCTTCTTCAATGGCAACAGACAATTTCTAGATCCAGTTTCAATCCAAATAAAAGTCAAAATTCATACTCCTCTAAAAATTCCAGAAAAATTATATGTTGGAGTTCTCAGAATACGCAATCTATTGGTGGTGTTCGTTTTCCGTTTTGGGTTCGGTCTAGAAACATATTCGCGTGCTCCTGTAGCCAAAGCGCGCGGAAGACGATAGTGACGTGGCGAGTATTTAATTAAGGTTTGTTTTGTTTTATAATTTATTTTGATTTTCAAATCGTTTAAATTGGATAACTTTTTCATACGACTTCGGATTCACGCGAAACTTTTTTTGTTAGGATCATAATTAAATTCCGGACAGTTTGGAACTAGTTTGGACCAATTCGGAGACCGTCGAATTTTTGGGTTTAAATCGGATTTAAATTCGTTTTAAATTCAAAAGGTGAGTGTTTTAACCCACTCACAACTTCTAAAAGTTTTTATGTTTGTTAAATTTATTTTAAATATGAGTAGAAATTTTTTTATGACTGTTGGCGTGTTTTATTCAACATATCTGTTAAATCGCATTTATTTAACTTAAATGTTACTTTAGTTTATTTATTGCATAAAATTTGACAGGTAGAATTTATTTTTGCACATAAACTGCTAGTTAATAGTCATTAAATTTATTATGGAATAGAAACTGTTAGTTAATAATCTGTTATTAATTCCTGTATAATTCATATGCTATGTATCAATGATTGTTTAAAATTGGATGATGATTGTAATTGATGATTGATGATTGATATTTGGATGAATGAATGCTATAATTATATTGTATAAACTGCAAGTCATCATGCATTTTCATTTCATTCGGGGTTGTGGTTTGAAATGATATACAACCGCAAAATTTTATTTTTAAATTGCGGATTGAAATGATAAATATCTGTATCACTTGACCATAGTATAGAAAATTTTATACAGGCACCGTGGTCTATATATCAATTATTTTAAAGTGATTTCTATGGTTTGGCTGGGATACGGTTTATAAAAAAATTTAATTTTGATATTTTATAAATGTTATTCTTCTATATATACATATGAAGTTAAAAATTTTGAATTTAAGTTGTGTATAAATCTATTAAATAAAAATGGAAAAATTGAGAAATGGAATTTGATAATTCATATTATATGTTTAAGTTTGGAAAATTTTAAGGTATGTTATTTATAACTGGTTTTTTTCCAAGATAAATTTAAAATGAATATTCTAGTATAATTTAATTGAAGAAAATATTTAATTGCTAGAAATTGGAGTTTTATTTTTGGATTTTTATGTAAATATTCAAGACTAAATAATAGAACATTTAATTTGGTTGAAGGAATAAATTCCAACTTTAGTTTTGAAATATTAATACTCCAAATGGATATATATATATATATATTGAAATTGAAGTGGTTTTGGAACTTGAAAGTGGTATTTAAATTTTGGTTTAGACTTTAAATAAAGAAATATATTTGTAAAGCCATGGAAATTATTTTCTTTACAAAGTAACCTTAAAGTTAAACCATTTATTTCGTATACCGTTGAATATCCAAACCATTTAAGTTTTAGAAGTTATGATTTTAAAATATATGGAATTCGAAATATTATGCTTTGAAAGTATAAGTCAAATATTTGGTTTCCAGATATTTTAAATTTTAAAGCAGTATTAGTTTGGAAAAGAAATATATTTGGATAAAATGATATCATATTGTTTTGGGTTTTAAGATGATATCGTATTCATAGTTTTGAAATGGAATTTTATTCTGTTTTAAAGTATAAACTATTTTAAATGACCGCGGTGTTATAATAACGATTGGATGGCAAAGAGACCGGGATCGGATATGGACATACTCTCTGTCGATACCGAAAACCACTTTGACTAACCGTGTACGCGGTGGAGATTCCAGAATGAAGTAGGCTGGTGGCGGCGTTTCCTGTAAGGTAAATACGTGGACCCGACTCCCGTGAGTTGGCATAAGGTGGTTAAAACAGGAGCGATTCTCGGGCCAATGAGGTCATTCCTCTGATCGGATACTCCTCTTCGATATTATACTTTGACTTTGGATTGATTCAGTGGCCACTTTTATTTTTGATTTTGGGGGAGTTTGTTTGAGGTGGGCGGCAGCTGCGCGCTGCGCGTTTCCACCAGCCCGGATAGCAATTGGTATATCTACCCTGGCATTGCCTAGTTGTGTCGTGTCACCTACCATACCGAGCCTTTACTGCGAGTTTTGTTTTGAACCATACCTATGGAGTGCCCTCTGACGACGCCCATTACGGGGGAGATTACGGTACTGTATAGACTATGGGAATATATTCTGTGTTAAGGGCTATATGGGTAACCCCTTAACGCTATTAAAAAGCAAGTTTATTTTATAAATAGACATTATTATAATAGCGCAATATACTACATAGTAAATAGTTTAACGGACCCTTAGGAGATGTAAATCCCGAGCATCTCTTGAGTTAATGTACTCATATTTATTTCTGTAAATTTTACTCACATAAGATCTTTTAGTTCTGACTCGAGTGTTTTTGTCTTTTCAAATTCGCTCGGGTCAGTCCAAGCGTTTCAGGATTTGAGGATTTAGCTCTGGAGGACGAAGACAAAGATTTGTATTACTAGTATCTACTACATTATTTCAGTACACCATTTAATTCCGCTGCATTGATAGTATTGGTATGAGTAACTCTGATATTCATTGTACAAGTAAAATAAAATATTTTGTAAAACAGTTTCATGAACTGTATATTTGATTATTATATTTTATCCTTCCGCTGTGAGATTCTTTTTGTTTTATTTCTTCTCTGTTTTTCTTATTTACCCCATAACAATCCACCCTTCCGTATGGTTTGAATCGTCATGTGTGTCGGTTTAAAGTGTGCGAAAAGGCGGGATGTTACAGTTGGTATCAGAGCTTTGGTTTAGCGATAAACCTTGGCTTTATGGGATTTGACTCTTTGTTAATAGGGTAGTAATACCCTATGGGAGTCGCTGAGTGTATATATATGAGAGAGCGTACTTGTTAGTGTTATAAAAAGGTTTTACTATTGTGTTAATCTGTTCCGTTTTGTATTTATAAATTCTGGTTGATGCATGGGACGATGTGACATCAATAGGGGTTTCTAAACACTAAATAGGACAGACCGACATAATATCTGTTTTAATATAGGTGAATGAAATAATTTTTCCTATTATATTTTCTATATATAAATTAAATTTTTCAATCTATATCTATATTTGGCTGCAATAGATTGGTTGTTAGGTGATAAAGTGTATAATTAATAATATAAGTTAGATTGGAAAATAAGATTGATGAAATTTGGAAATTTAGAACTTAAGTTCCGGGGTTTTGAAATTTCTTTCGAATAAATTTTGGAATATAATAATATTATTTATAAGTATTTTCTGATAAATATTTCAATATAATTCGGAAAAATTGTTTTAAAGAAGATTTTGGAAAAAATAAGTTTTGTACTTTCCTCCCTGTTGCTGGAAAATAATTTCGGTGATGAGTGCACGCATCATCGACTTTCATTTTCGAGTTTCGAAGTGGGAAGGCCACTGTAGAAATTTACTGCAGAATTGTTTAAGAAATTTTATCGTTTTAATTATAATTGGATATATATATATATGTTGAGAATAGATATCTATCTATTATTTTAAATGATTTAAAAATTAAACCCGGTATTTGGTTCTTAAGTTCCAGTTAATTAATATTTCAATTAAGTGTAGAAATTGGAACCTTCAATTAAAGTAAAAATTTAATACAATAGGAAGATAAGTAATGTAAATAAACGATTGTAAACATTATTAAATGAATTAATGAACTTCTTTATTTATAAGAATCGATGTATAAAGTTGCAAATTTAGTGTAGTTAAATTGTTACCATTATTAAATATAATAGAAATGTAAGCATTAAATAAATGAATGAAATTAAAAGTAAGTTGAAATTGTAATTTATAAAACGAATATATATAATTATTGAACCATTAATTAATTAAAGGAATTGAGAAGAAACTTGTATAATTTTCACTTACATTCTTAAAGCATATATATAACTTACCATATAATAAAAGTTGCAATGTTAGTAAGAAAATGTAAGGGGAAATCTTATAAGTGAAGCTTGAGGTAATAAAGGTATTCAATGAATTTGCTGTTACAAAATGAGAATTAAATTTATAAACTTAAGTTAAAATGGAAATTTTAAGTATTATAAATAGATGATTATAAACTTAAGTAAATAAAACGGAATGCAAATATAATGAATATTGTAATAAATGAAAAATGAAAATTGTAAGTAATGAAGGAATCACTCAATAAATGAAAGAAAAGAAATTAAACAACTAGAGCATGAAATAAATGTATAATAAGTTAATTTGGTTGTTGGTTTGAATTGTTATTGTTTGACTTATGGTTGGTTGGGCAAGAGAATTTGAAGTTGTTGGATGAATAAATAATCTATCGTTGTTCCATCTAAGACTGTTGAGTAAAGGAAGCACTTGATAGTTATTTTCATTCCATACAATTTCAAGTTTTGAACCCGAAAAACTATTTGTTTGTTGGATTAAATGGTTGCTTTGTCCTGTGTATGTATGCTGTTTGTAAAGTTGATGGTTGTTGTATTGATTGGTTGATTAATGGTTGAAACCGCTTAAATATTTCACTTTATATAAATTGTAACCCTTTGGATTATATAAGAAAATGCAGTATCTTGGAAATATTTTGGAAATGTTTTTCTAAACTTTAATAATTTAAATATAAAGGATTAAATAGTTATAAACAGGATATCTTATTTAAAGTGATTAATTTTGTAAATTTAATTGTTTATAAGTTAAATATTTTGGATAAGATGTATTGTATTTAATTTTTCCCTTCTTTTCCTTTTCGAGGACGAAAAGTTTTGACTGGGGGAGAGTGTAACGACCCGCGTAAATTCGATGTTTGAAATAAATTAAATTAATAGGATTTTATTTTAAAATTTAGAAAGAAATAAAAATCTTATTAATTTATATGAAAGAAAATATTGAAATTTGATATATCAAAGGTAATTAAAATTTGCAAATTAAATTATATATTGCAATTAATAGTAATATTGGAAATTGTTGCAAGTATTGAATTTGTCAATGGAATAAAATATTGATTTACGGAAATTGAATATAAACGGAGATAATAAAGTAATGCAAGAAAATAAATAATGTAATTAGTACAATCCCTTTTATTTGTAAACTATTGTAAGGTGTTAATTAATTGAAATATGAAAATTTAGAAATAGATTCAAAATTTATGTTAGATAAATGAATTGCAATAATTAAAGTTAGTAATTAATAGGTTAAAGGGAATACCAATTTATTCATAAATGAATATAAGTGAATGTAACAAAATAAATAGGAAACGCTATGTAACGACCCGCCGCTCTGATCGCCTCTAGTCGGTAATTAAACCAACTCGAAACGTTCAAAATGACGGATTGTTGTCAGTTTATAGAGTTTAAACAGAATCAGCCACAGAATCACAGAATAATCATAATATTATTCATAAATGAATTTTTCTTACATACATATATCAGAGTTTGTACAATGCATTAAATTTTTATACAGCGGAACAATTTATTTTCATTAAGTACAAGAAAAATTTTCCTGAAAAACGTTAGTGGAGTGCTTTCCCCTCTCTCTAACTTCACGGCCTGAAAATCTTCAAGCTGCAAAAATACTCGGTCTGACCCGAGCGTTAATTGCAAAACACAAAACACTCGAGTCAGGATTAATCTTAACTCAAGTAAATAAATTTGTAATGAACTGAATAAAATGGTAACAGAGATGACGAATCACATGAATCAATTTAAAATCTATTATGGATTTTTATTAGTAACAACTTCAAATTTTTAATTTTTGTCAATCCCGTGTGGCTGCAGTACACACGTATACTTTGCACACATGTGCACTGCCTCGCCAACACGTATGCGCCACACAAAAGCACAGATAAAAGAGTCAAGAAGGCATCAGACAAAGCAATACGAACAGCAATGTCGAAGCAGGCATGCAACAACAATGTGAACTGTTCAGCTACAACTAAGCAAGGGGCAAGCGAATAACACCACTCGAAGCATGTACATATGCAGCCACAAGACCACAAAGAAGTGCTCAAAGCAACTAGTGCCAAATGAAACAACATCAGAGACAAAACAATTTACAGGTCTGCAGAAAACATAAATACTTTACAGAATTTTAAACTTGTTTAAACATTAAAGTTTCATTTTTAAAAACTTTGAATTTCAAACTGCATTTGAATTCAGTTTAATCTTACATTTGATTAAATTTTAAATCTTTAAAATAAGAGTTTCATTCAAGATTTTAAAAAACTGTAAAATTACAGACTTTTAAAACCTGCAACCAATAAACCCGAGACACCCACTCTTTCACTTCGAGTTCTCATCTCACTTACTTCGAGTTAGAAGCACAACTAATGATCAAACAAAGGGATGCAGACCCAACCACAGTGCAACCGAGAAGCATACAATTATATGTATACAGATGATCAATGAGAAAAACCCAGGCACAACAATGCAGTCAACACAGAAGCTCAAAGGCAGAGCATATGCCAACGCATCAAACTCAGGTGGACATATCAAAATTTTGGAAACACAAAGTATTCAAATGAACACAGTAAGCTACATGATGATCTCAATATAGCAATGACAGAGTACATGCTAATGAAGATCACAAATGTACATAAGAGAAGAACATCAACAATGACCAATGTGCACAGGTCAGAAACCCCAAATGTTCAAGTGTCACAAAAGTTCAAGTGACAAAAATGCAAAGAGCAACAGTGAGTGGCAATGAACCATCAAGAGACTCTATGAAGTCAAAATATGCAACTACATGGACATAAAGGTCAATGCACTATGTAGAAACGATCAAGAGTCAAAATAGAGACAAGGTAAATCAAGGCAGTGCATCAAATGACCAAGCTACAAGTATGGCAGTGAAACAACTCAAGAGATCAACATCAATAAACCAAAGTGCAGACAAAAAATTTCATTTTCAAAACCTTGAATTAAGTCTTCAACTTAAACATGAATTTCATTAAACATGAAAGCTGCAACTTCTCTGTTATAAAACCCTGCAAACTGTTTTAATTTTTATTTAAAACTGAATTTTAATTTTAAGATTTCACTTTTAAAAAAACTTTGAACTCAAAACTATATTTGAATTCAGATTCAAATATTACCTGAATCAAGTTTCAACTTAAAATATGAATTTATTCTAAAATTTAAAACTGCAAAGCTTCTCAGGCTTAAACTTGAACTGTTTTCAAGTCTTGATTCACACAGAATTTAAATCTTACATTTGATAAAAACTGCAAAATCAATTCAGTTTAATCTTACATATATCAGAGAGCATATGGAAGGGTCAGTGAGAAAGCACAAATCAAGATGGAGCTACAATGAATGCATCAATATGCCAACAACTAATGCATCAGTACAGAAGCAAGCAAGATCTGGGAAGCAACCAGAATGGAGCAGAGACAAACATATGAAATGGCAACTGCAGTGGTACAAATGCAACACTAAGTATACAAGTGACTTAAACAAGACTCGAGAAGCTACAGATATCAGTTGCATTTTTATAGAAATGTGATTTAGTAATTTGCACAATTGTGAAAACAAATGTTGTATAGAAAATATGCAATTTAATAATCAAATCTTCAACAAGTTTCAATACAAGGCTCACACAATATAAAACAACTTTATAATTTACTGAGATTTTTGATTTAAAACTCAAGTTTTAATATAAATGAATTTACTGTAGGCTTTGGATAGAAGAAAACAGTGCAGTGCTTGAAACAAACTTAAGCAAAAAAAAATCAGTGATAAAAATCAAATCTGGGCTTCAAGTAACAAGCTTTTCAATATTATGAGTCATTTATCTAAAAGAAAATGAAGCACTGCAGAATTTCATAACAGTTTTCTTTCTTTCCTTTTTTTTTTATTTAAAAACCAATTTGAATCTCTGTTTTCAAATTATTACAAAATAAGAATTCAAACAATTTTGAATTCATCTTCAGATTTAAATTTCATTCTAAGTTCAATTTCAGATTTAAATTTGAACTTTACCTTTTAAAATTTTTTTCTTAAAAACAGAACAGTTCTGTTATAATAAATCTGAAACAAAGACACAGAAACCACCCTATTGACTTCGAGTCAAAATTCCTCTTGCTTCGAGTTTTTCCCCAATTAACTCGATAACCTACCCGAGACAGAACTCTGCAACCCAAACATCAAAACCTGGAGCATTAACTCACTGCAGTGACATATGCAAGTGCAGTATCCATCACAATATAAATAAATTCACATCCATCACATGCAGCAACAACCAAAACAAGCATCTTCCCTCATCAGTAAAAAGGTAAATCTTAATAGCATCTGTTCTTAACAGTTTAAATTTAAAACAATAGCATCTGCTCTCATCAATTTAAATTAAATTTTAAATAGCATTTGCTCTCTTCAGTTTAAAACAAAATTATAGTATCTGTTCTTATCAATTTTAAACAAAATCAAATTTTTGAATAACATCTGTTCTTGTCAATTTTAAAAGCATCTGTTCTCATCAATTTAAAATTCAAGCAATCAAGCAAGTGACAGCAAATAGCCCCCCCAAATCATAGCATGCAACCAAAACCCAATTCAAACAAATTCAAACACTTGCATTAAAATCAATCGTGAGTAAAAAAAACTCACCTTTCACCGAATCGAAATGGAGCGCACAAATTAGAACGAGGCCGCGAGCAGATTTGATGCCGAGTGAATGAAGATGAAGCAACACAAATCGAACGAAAGCCCCAATTGTTGAAGGTCGGCCACTTCGATTCCTACACAAGCCCTAGCTTGTGCGAACGATAATTAAGGAACACGGCCGCCATTTTTTATCTTTTTTTTTTCTTTTTGTTTGATAATGAAATGATAGGGAGGGGTGTCGTGTTTTATGGGAGAAGACGACGTGAATTTAGGTATGGAGGAAGGTACGAGTTAAGGCAATTGTTACGGCATGGAACACGGCATATTTACAGCTGAACGAAGTAAGGTAGTATATACTTCTTATTTTATATTTATTTTTTTATTTTATTTATTTTTATATTATATTTTCTTTCTTATTTTACATCCAATTATTTTGTTTAAAATTATGTTGTTAAATTTTCTCAAATATAATTACATTATATTTTTCAAAGTTTTATAAATATGTTGTTTGAATTTTTACTATGTATATTTATTTATTGATTTTATATTGATTTAAAATCTTATTCTATTTTATTTAAATAAATGAAAAATGTTATTGAAACTAACCACAAATTTATTAATTTTCTTCTAAGCCGTTAGTTCGAATTTCAATTACAAATTCAATATTCAATTTCAACTTCAAAGTTAAATTCAAATTTCTATTCAACTTTAAATAGATTAAATTCAAAAATTTAATCGCCAACTTCATAGTTTTATTGGAATTCAATTTAAAATTATCTCAAATATTTAAAATTAATTAAATATCTTCATTTTTTTAAATTGTTCAAAATTCAGGATCGTTACAATCTCCCCTACTTAAAAGAATTTCGTCCCGAAATTATAAGTTAGGAAAAAAAACGATTGCTAAAATCTCACCGATATTTATATCCTACACAATTTTACCAAGTTTCAAACTCGCAAATAAATATAGGATTCATTCCATTTATTTTATTTCACTAGTTTTGTTCATCAATTTCAATAATCACGACACAAAAGTCTTTTACCAAATTTTTGACTTACAAAAACTTAGATTTTTAAACTTAAAATCTTTCATGCTAAATATTTGCATAATATATCTTATCCAAAGCTGTGTGCTTTCAAAATATTCAAAAAGATCTTCTTCCTTAATTCATTAAGTTAGAATTGTGTAATTCTAATTTAATATTATTGATTTTCTATTCAAAGTTTTTGAAAATACTTGATAACTCAAAGTTTAACAAGTCCATCGTCGTTCTCACAGACTTTAGGCATACGCTGGCCAGGCGCAAGACTAAAAATCTCCAAGTACTA
Organism: Allium cepa; assembly: GCA_030765085.1. Classification (NCBI taxonomy): domain Eukaryota; kingdom Viridiplantae; phylum Streptophyta; class Magnoliopsida; order Asparagales; family Amaryllidaceae; genus Allium; species Allium cepa. The sequence continues at coordinate 1,016,350,306 of CM060935.1, forward strand.
AACATACTTGCTTCAACTCCCAGTGAAAATACTTTTTTAAAAATTCTTTTAAAAATGGATATGGAAAGCCCGTTCCCCCATGGATCACAGTTTACCCGACGGTTACGCTACTATCTCAGTAGAATCACTTGTAATCTTAGATTTCTCATCACTCTCGAATTTCGCCATGGTTATCGCCTTAGATCGCGGTCCACACGGCGGTTACGCTACTATCTCAGTAGAATCGCTCGTAGCCTTAGGCATCACGCCCCTCGAATTTCGCTTCGGTTTCCAGATCGCAGTTTACTCGGCGGTTGCGCCACTATCTCAGTGGAATTGCTTGTAACTGTAGGCATCACGCCCCACGAATTACGCCAGCATCAATCACATAATCCCAAACACGATGATCCATCGTGGGGGATATCATATCAGTCCCATTGGACATTCCACTAATGGAATTCTACGTAGCTACGATTTTCAATGGACACTCCACCGAGTTCCAATCACTTTCACATATAATAAATGGAAGGTACATTTCCATATCCTCAGTTTTTAAAAAACATATGTCATATACATATAGTACTTCATTTCACATTTCGTACATATCATATCTATGTAAACCTACAGAGGATTTTCATAATAATGACTTTCCAAACTGATAGTTTTCGATTATATTCACATATATAAGTTACGAAAACTCATTTCACATTCACAACAAATAGAGGATTCCAAATTTTCCATCACGTTTAAAATTTTCCTCTAAATCGATTTGAAAATTTAAGGTTATCTCAAACCTAATTCACATTCATAATCCAATTCATTATCGACTTCACATTCGATTTGGATTTCACGTTACATCGTCAATTCTCAACACATAATTGATGTCTATCGATATATAACCTCTAAGCTCGTATGTCTCAGAGAAGGGTGTTAAGCTAAAAGAATAAATTCTCCGCCACCACAGATATATATTTAATAGAGATCAAATGATATGTCATCAATTCACAATGCTAGACATACAATCCCAATCGACTATCCAAAATTCAAAGTTGAACTTATATTGTTTTTGGTGTCAAAGTTAAACTCAATTTAACTCAAAATTCAATTCTTCGAAAAATTTCCAAGTTGAACTAATTGTTCACATTTCTCAAAATAATATCTTTACAAGATATATAATTTTCACACTTAGCCATTTGAAACTAATTTCAAATATTCATTTCTCAATTTATCTTTAAAAGATAAAATTTCAAACCTTTCATTTCATATTGGAAAACATTTCCATACTTATTCAATAATAAGTAATTCACAAATTCTTTCATTTTCAACACTTTGAAAATATTCAATATACTTGAATCAAAATTAAGTATATATTTCATTCTTTAAGGAAATCATTCTTTTAAACACATTTATTTGAGTTAAAATGAATGTTGCGTAAAACATCGTTACGACAACTCAAAATCACTAGCATAGGGATTCGGATTTAAGATAGATATATAAATCCCAATACTATAAACAACATTTCCTTCCGGAAACCCTTTACTATAACAATAGTGTTATAGTCTACCATTTCCTTATTCTTCTCGAAAACGTCTATTTCAACAATTGAATGTTGAAATCTATGTATTCGATAGTTAATGCATTTTAAAGCATATTTAAAACTATTAACTTTTTCAACTTCAACTTAATTCATAGTTTGAATTCTTTATACTTTTCACAATATTGGTTTTAAACCGATTTCAAACTTTTCAATATTAAGTTTTTCACTTAATTTAATTCTCCGCACGTTTAATTTCAAATTCATCACTGAATTTATTAAACCTATTATAGATTATCATGTTGACAACTTCAAATTTGAAATTTAAATTCTATTTGAACTTTGCATTTACTTTCTATTTCAAAAATAGTCAACTAGTTCTTTAGTAGATTGTTCATCAATTTAGTTCCATTAAATTCATATTTCCACATTAACTATTTTAGGCAATAGTTTTAAACTTGAAATATAAACTTTACATCAAACTAGTTTGATTCATACAGTTAAATCAACAATTAAACTTCCTTCCATAATATCACTTCCCTAAAACATATCCGTTTTAGTCAATAATATATTCACTGTCCAAAATCGTGAATATACTTATCTATTCATTTCAGTGTTTCTACACTTTTATTTAAATGATTATCCACTGTCCAAAATCGTGGATAAAATTCCCAACCAACATTTACTATAACAATATTTAACTTAAAGGATAATTCGCTGTCCAAAATCACGAATATATCTCCTTTAATAACTTCTATTTTTCATTGATCAAATTCAATTGGTTTCGAATTTATAAACAATCTTTATAAATTCCTTTTCTATTTATAAAACTACAATTTACAAATCTTTTATTAATTCAATTCAATTCAATTTATATAACTCAGTTATATATCAAAAATTCATACTATAAGTTAAATACTTATAATTCATTTATTTACTAATTCGTTCTTCACAACTTTTGAAATTAATTTCTAAAGAATTCAGAATCAAATTCCCAAGTTATAATTCGATAATTCTCTTGGTTATAACCAAATTAACGTATCCCTTTATTTCACAATTATTACTCGAAATATTCAAGTTATTCGATTTAAACCAATTTAAACCAATTCATTAATTCACTAGTTCACTTAACTCATATTTCATTTTTCATAGATCTCAATAATTCGATAATGAGTTTCCGAACGATCGAAACTCAAATCTAATAAGACCTCACCGAAGAGAACTATCGCAAACATACATTTAGAGAGAGGAATTTTCAAAATAATTCTAATTTTCAAAACACCTTTTTATTTCGAAGAAACAATTTTATACTTCTTTAAATTTGAAAACCACTTTCTTTATAGTGGTTCTAGTAACTATTCATATTAAACATCATAAACTGAGCTTTGAGTAAACCAAAGCTCTGATACCACTTTTGTAACGACCCGCCGCTCTGACCGCCTCTAGTCGGTAATTAAACCAACTCGAAACGTTCAAAATGACGGATTGTTGTCAGTTTATAGAGTTTAAACAGAATCGGCCACAGAATCACAGAATAATCATAATATTATTCATAAATGAATTTTTCTTACATACATATATCAGAGTTTGTACAATGCATTAAATTTTTATACAGCGGAACAATTTATTTTCATTAAGTACAAGAAAATTTTTCCTGAAAAACTTTAGTGGAGTGCTTTCCCCTCTCTCTCTAACTTCACGGCCTGAAAATCTTCAAGCTGCAAAAATACTCGGTCTGACCCGAGCGTTAATTGCAAAACACAAAACACTCGAGTCAAGATTAATCTTAACTCAAGTAAATAAATTTGTAATGAACTGAATAAAATGGTAACAGAGATGACGAATCACATGAATCAATTTAAAATCTATTATGGATTTTTATTATTAACAACTTCAAAATTTTAATTTCTGTCAATCCCGTGTGGCTGCAGTACACACGTATACTTTGCACACATGTGCACTGCCTCGCCAACACGTATGCGCCACACAAAAGCACAGATAAAAGAGTCAAGAAGGCATCAGACAAAGCAATACGAACAGCAATGTCGAAGCAGGCATGCAACAGCAATGTGAACTGTTCAGCTACAACTAAGCAAGGGGCAAGCGAATAACACCACTCGAAGCATGTACATATGCAGCCACAAGACCACAAAGAAGTGCTCAAAGCAACTAGTGCCAAATGAAACAACATCAGAGACAAAAAAATTTACAGGTCTGTAGAAAACATAAATACTTTACAGAATTTTAAACTTGTTTAAACATTAAAGTTTCATTTTTAAAAACTTTGAATTTCAAACTGCATTTGAATTCAGTTTAATCTTACATTTGATTAAATTTTAAATCTTTAAAATAAGAGTTTCATTCAAGATTTTAAAAAACTGTAAAATTACATACTTTTAAAACCTGCAACCAATAAACCCGAGACACCCACTCTTTCACTTCGAGTTCTCATCTCACTTACTTCGAGTTAGAAGCACAACTAATGATCAAACAAAGGGATGCAGACCCAACCACAGTGCAACCGAGAAGCATACAATTATATGTATACAGATGATCAGTGAGAAAAACCCAGGCACAACAATGCAGTCAACACAGAAGCTCAAAGGCAGAGCATATGCCAACGCATCAAACTCAGGTGGACATATCAAAATTTTGGAAACACAAAGTATTCAAATGAACACAGTAAGCTACATGATGATCTCAATATAGCAATGACAGAGTACATGCTAATGAAGATCACAAATGTACATAAGAGAAGAACATCAACAATGACCAATGTGCACAGGTCAGAAACCCCAAATGTTCAAGTGTCACAAAAGTTCAAGTGACAAAAATGCAAAGAGCAACAGTGAGTGGCAATGAACCATCAAGAGACTCTATGAAGTCAAAATATGCAACTACATGGACATAAAGGTCAATGCACTATGCAGAAATGATCAAGAGTCAAAATAGAGACAAGGTAAATCAAGGCAGTACATCAAATGATCAAGCTACAAGTATGGCAGTGAAACAACTCAAGAGATCAACATCAATAAACCAAAGTGCAGACAAAAAATTTCATTTTCAAAACCTTGAATTAAGTCTTCAACTTAAACATGAATTTCATTAAACATGAAAACTACAACTTCTCTGTTATAAAACCCTGCAAACTGTTTTAATTTTTATTTAAAACTGAATTTTAATTTTAAGATTTCACTTTTAAAAAAACTTTGAACTCAAAACTATATTTGAATTCAGATTCAAATATTACCTGAATCAAGTTTCAACTTAAAATATGAATTTATTCTAAAATTTAAAACTGCAAAGCTTCTCAGGCTTAAACCTGAACTGTTTTCAAGTCTTGATTCACACAGAATTTAAATCTTACATTTGATAAAAACTGCAAAATCAATTCAGTTTAATCTTACATATATCAGAGAGCATATGGAAGGGTCAGTGAGAAAGCACAAATCAAGATGGAGCTACAATGAATGCATCAATATGCCAACAACTAATGCATCAGTACAGAAGCAAGCAAGATCTGGGAAGCAACCAGAATGGAGCAGAAATAAACATATGAAATGGCAACTGCAGTGGTACAAATGCAACACTAAGTATCCAAGTGACTTAAACAAGACTCGAGAAGCTACAGATATCAGTTGCATTTTTATAGAAATGTGATTTAGTAATTTGCACAATTGTGAAAACAAATGTTGTATAGAAAATATGCAATTTAATAATCAAATCTTCAACAAGTTTCAATACAAGGCTCACACAATATAAAACAACTTTATAATTTACTGAGATTTTTGATTTAAAACTCAAGTTTTAATATAAATGAATTTACTGCAGGCTTTGGATAGAAGAAAACAGTGCAGTGCTTGAAACAAACTTAAGCAAAAAAAAAATCAGTGATAAAAATCAAATCTGGGCTTCAAGTAACAAGCTTTTCAATATTATGAGTCATTTATCTAAAAGAAAATGAAGCACTGCAGAATTTCATAACAGTTTTCTTTCTTTCTTTTTTTTTATTTATTTATTTAAAAACCAATTTGAATCTCTGTTTTCAAATTATTACAAAATAAGAATTCAAACAATTTTGAATTCATCTTCAGATTTAAATTTCATTCTAAGTTCAATTTCAGATTTAAATTTGAACTTTACCTTTTAAAAAAAATTTCTTAAAAACAGAACAGTTCTGTTATAATAAATCTGAAACAAAGACACAGAAACCACCCTATTGACTTCGAGTTTTTCCCCAATTAACTCGATACCCTACCCGAGACAGAACTCTGCAACCCAAACATCAAAACCTGGAGCATTAACTCACTGCAGTGACATATGCAAGTGTAGTATCCATCACAATATAAATAAATTCACATCCATCACATGCAGCAACAACCAAAACAAGCATCTTCCCTCATCAGTAAAAAGGTAAATCTTAATAGCATCTGTTCTTAACAGTTTAAATTTAAAACAATAACATCTGCTCTCATCAATTTAAATTAAATTTTAAATAGCATTTGCTCTCTTCAGTTTAAAACAAAATTATAGTATCTGTTCTTATCAATTTTAAACTAAATCAAATTTTTGAATAACATCTGTTCTTGTCAATTTTAAAAGCATCTGTTCTCATCAATTTAAAATTCAAGCAATCGAGCAAGTGACAGCAAATAGCCCCCCCAAATCATAGCATGCAACCAAAACCCAATTCAAACAAATTCAAACACTTGCATTAAAATCAATCGTGAGTAAAAAAAACTCACCTTTCACCGAATCGAAATGGAGCGCACAAATTAGAACGAGGCCGCGAGCAGATTTGATGCCGAGCGAATGAAGATGAAGCAACACAAATCGAACGAAAGCCCCAATTGTTGAAGGTCGGCCACTTCGATTCCTACACAAGCCCTAGCTTGTGCGAACGATAATTAAGGAACACGGCCGCCATTTTTTATCCTTTTTTCTTCTTTTTGTTTGATAATGAAATGATAGGGAGGGGTGTCGTGTTTTATGGGAGAAGACGACGTGAATTTAGGTAAGGAGGAAGGTACGAGTTAAGGCAATTGTTACGGCATGGAACACGACATATTTACAGCTGAACGAAGTAAGGTAGTATATACTTCTTATTTTATATTTATTTTTTTATTTTATTTATTTTTATATTATATTGTCTTTCTTATTTTACATCCAATTATTTTGTTTAAAATTATGTTGTTAAATTTTCTCAAATGTAATTACATTATATTTTTCAAAGTTTTATAAATATGTTGTTTGAATTTTTACTATGTATATTTATTTATTGATTTTATATTGATTTAAAATCTTATTCTATTTTATTTAAATAAATGAAAAATGTTATTGAAACTAACCACAAATTTATTAATTTTCTTCTAAGCCGTTAGTTCGAATTTCAATTACAAATTCAATATTCAATTTCAACTTCAAAGTTAAATTCAAATTTCTATTCAACTTTAAATAGATTAAATTCAAAAATTTAATCGCCAACTTCATAGTTTTATTGGAATTCAATTTAAAATTATCTCAAATATTTAAAATTAATTAAATATCTTCATTTTTTTAAATTGTTCAAAATTCAGGATCGTTACACGCTAATTATTCATAAGTGATGGTTGATGATATAAACGTTGCTAACTATTAATGTAGTAACGTAAGATGTAAATGTATTTTCAACGGAAATGTAACCTTATTTCTAGGTAGAAATTGCAGGTAGATTTATGAAATGGAGTTTATGAGATAAATAGAATTGAATGTTTCGTTAGTATGAGTTTAAGAGAATATGGGGTTAATTGATTAAATCAATAAAAGACAATAAATGCAATGATGATGGGTTAGTAATAAAAGTGAATAGGGAAATGATTGTATAGTAAAAACTCCATTCCAACTTGTTGGAATGGAGTAAATACACTTAGTAATAAATTTAGGATAGGAAAACGAAATGGAAATATTGAATTAGTTAATTCGTGTGTGTGTGTATATATATATATATATATATATATATATATATATATATATATATATATAGAATGGCGATTATTGGATTGTAAATAATAAACTTATTAATGGTGATCAAGAGTTGTGACCGCAAGTTATTATGAGTGATACATATATATTTAATTCAATTCAATTGATTTGGAAATCATTGCATTAAATATAAATTAAATGTTACGTTGAATAAGTTAAGGTAATAAATGGATAATGACATAAATGTTCTTCATAGATATGATAATTTGAATCTATTGAAATTTGTGGAATTTGAATATAACATTTTACGTTAATTGGAGATGAAGATGGAAATAGGTAATAATTGCATTAATTTGTAAGTAGAAATAAATCGTTAATGAGAACAAGTATTTAAGATTTACCACCTATTTAGTATATTAAGTTATAAAGGAAAATCAATTGCAATACTTAACAATATATTCATTTCATTAATGATAATGACGTAATATTTGAAATATTAAATAGGATGGAATTCAAATGTATATAACGATAGAAATGTGAAATTTGGGGAATAGATTCAAAGTTATAAATGAGTTGTTAAAATAATACATAATAAGTGCAAATTGAATGAATCAATGGGAGCATAGATTTAAGTTTAGAAAATGATATTTTGGTTTAATTAAGTATTGCAAAATAAATGAAATTAACGTTTAAATATTTCGTTTATAGATATTAAACTAAAATTCAAGGATATTAAAATAATAGATTTTGAACCCAACATGGAATCCTTTTACTTAAAAATTTTAGATGGAATAAACATTTGATTATTTAATTGAATAGAGAAAAAGATTTATTTAGTATGTACTTTAATGCTTGTTGAAAACTGTAATTTTATAAACATGTTTGCTTGACTATAAATAAGGATTACAATGTTCACGTATTTATTTAATTGATTTCATCTATTAGGGTCTGTTTTGAAGTGGAAGATTAAAACTAATTGGAAATAAATTTATTAAAATCTTTCAATTGAAAAAGGAAAAGAAACAAAGTGCAATTAATAAAATTTATGTAAGAATGTTTTCATTATGAATGTACATTATTTGGAAATATAAGAATTGATTTAATATTGTATAAGTTGATCATTTTAGAATATAAGAATGTTTACATTATGAATTGCAAGTAACAAATAAGCATTTTAAGGAAAATAAAAGAATGTTGAGGAAATAAAGTGAACGTTTCCATTCTAAATATAAGGAAGTGGAGAAATTAACACTGCAATGGATAGACTTATCAGCTTTTAATTTACATCTAAATTTGTTTAGATCAATTTGGAAATTAATAAAATTGTGGATATATTTTGAAACGTAAACGAAACGTCTAGATTTACATTTGTAAATACGTTTAAAATAAAATGTAAATGATAAGGAATTTATTGATTTCCTAAATCCATAACGTGTGTAATTAGTATTATTTATCTTTTGGGACCACCTCCGTTTGCACGTTAAAATTCGTGCACACCTATTCTTTTGCGATCTATCTATAAATAGGCGGTGAAACCCTAGCCTCCATCTTCATTCCTCTGTATAGTCTCTTCTTCAACTTCTTCTCTTCTTCAATGGCAACAGACAATTTCTAGATCCAGTTTCAATCCAAATAAAAGTCAAAATTCAAACTCCTCTAAAAATTCCAGAAAAATTATATGTTGGAGTTCTCAGAATACGCAATCTACTGGTAGTGTTCGTTTTTCGTTTTGGGTTCGGTCTGGAAACATATTCGCGTACTCCTGTAGCCAAAGCGCGTGGAAGACGATAGTATTTGATTATGGTTTGTTTTGTTTTATAATTTATTTTAATTTTCAAATCGTTTAAATCGCATAACTTTTTCATACGACCTCAGATTCATGCGAAACTTTTTTTGTTAGGATCGTAATTAAATTCCGGACAGTTTGGAGCTATTTTGGACCAATTCGGAGACCGTCGAATTTTTGGGTTTAAATCGGATTTAAATTCGATTTAAATTCAAAAGGTGAGTGTTTTCACCCACTCACAACTTCTAAAAGTTTTTATGTTTGTTAAATTTATTTTAAATATGAGTATAAATATATTTATGACTGTTGGCGTGTTTTATTCAGCATATCTGTTAAATCGCATTTATTTAACTTAACTGTTAATTTAGTTTATTTATTGCATAAAATTTGATAGGTAGAATTTATTTTTGCACATAAACTGCTAGTTAATAGTCATTAAATTTATTATGGAATAGAAACTGTTAGTTAATACTCTGTTATTAATTCCTGTATAATTCATATGCTATGTATCAATGATTGTTTAAAATTGGATGATGATTGCAATTGATGATTGATGATTGATATTTGGATGAATGAATGCTATAATTATATTGTATAAACTACAAGTCATCATGCATTTTCATTTCATTCGGGCTTGTGGTTTGAAATGATATACAACCGCAAAATTTTATTTTTAAATTGCGGATTGAAATGATAAATATCTGTATCACTTGACCATAGGATAGAAAATTTTATACAGGCACCGTGGTCTATATATAAATTATTTTAAAGTGATTTCTATGGTTTGGATGGTATACGGTTTATAAAAATTTTTAATTTTGATATTTTATAAATGTTATTCTTCTATATATATACATATGAAGTTAAAATTTTTGAATTTAAGCTGTGTATAAATCTATTAAATAAAAATGGGAAAATTGAGAAATGGAATTTGATAATTCATATTATATGTTTAAGTTTGGAAAATTTTAAGGTATGATATTTATAACTGGTTTTTTTCCAAGATAAATTTAAAGTGAATATTCTAGTATAATTTAATTGAAGAAAATATTTAATTGCTAGAAATTGGAGTTTTATTTATGGATTTTTATGTAAATATTCAAGACTAAATAACAGAACATTTAATTTGGTTGAAGGAATAAATTCCAACTTTAGTTTTGAAATATTAATACTCCAAATGGATATATATATATATATATATATATATATATATATATATATATATATATATATATATAGAAATTGAAGTGGTTTTGGAACTTGAAAGTGGTATTTAAATTTTGGTTTAGACTTTAAATAAAGAAATATATTTGTAAAGCCATGGAAATTATTTTCTTTACAAAGTAACCTTAAAGTTAAACCTTTTGTTTCGTATACCATTGAATATCCAAACCATTCAAGTTTTAGAAGTTATGGTTTTAAAATATATGAATTTTGAAATATTATGCTTTGAAAGTATAAGTCAAATATTTGGTTTCCAGATATTTTAAATTTTAAAGCAGTATGATTTTGGAAAAGAAATATATTTGGATAAAATGATATCATATTGTTTTGGGTTTTAAGATGATATCGTATTCATAGTTTTGAAATGGAATTTTATTCTGGTTTTAAAGTATAAACTATTTTAAATGACCGCGGTGTTATAATAACGATTGGTTGGCAAAGAGACCGGGATCGGATATGGACATACTCTTTGTCGATACCGAAAACCACTTTGACTAACCGTGTACGCGGTGGAGATTCCAGAATGAAGTAGGTTGGTGGCGGCGTTTCCTGTAAGGTAAATACGTGGACCCGACTCCCGTGAGTTGGCATAAGGTGGCTAAAACAGGAGCGATTCTTGGGCCAATGAGGTCATTCCTCTGATCGGACACTCCTCTTTGATATTATACTTTGACTTTGGATTGATTCAGTGGCCACTTTTATTTTTGATTTTGGGGGAGTTTGTTCGAGGTGGGCTGCAGCTGCGCGCTGCGCGTTTCCTCCAGCCCGGATAGCAATTGGTATATCTACCCTGGCATTGCCTAGTTGTGCCGTGTCACCTACCATACCGAGCCTTTACTACGAGTTTTGTTTTGTACCATACCTACGGAGTGCCCTCTGACGACGCTCATTACGGGGGAGATTACGGTACTGTATAGACTATGGGAATATATTCTGTGTTAAGGGCTATATGGGTAACCCCTTAACTCTATTAAAAAGTAAGTTTATTTTATAAATAGACATTATTATAATAGCGCAATATACTACATAGTAAATAGTTTAACGGACCCTTAGGAGATGTAAATCCCGAGCATCTCTTGAGTTACTGTACTCATATTTATTTCTGTAAATTTTACTCACATAAGATCTTTTAGTTCCGACTCGAGTGTTTTTGTCTTTTCAAATTCGCTCGGGTCAGTCCGAGCTTTTCAGGATTTGAGGATTTAGCTCCGAAGGACGAAGACAAAGACTTTTATTACTAGTATCTACTACATTATTTTAGTACACCATTTAATTCCGCTGCATTGATAGTATTGGTATGGGTAACTCTGATATTCATTGTACAAGTAAAATAAAATATTTTGTAAAACAGTTTCATGAACTGTATATTTGATTATTATATTTTATCCTTCCGCTGTGAGATTCTATTTTGTTTTATTTCTTCTTTGTTTTTCTTATTTACCCCATAACAATCCTCCCTTCCGTATGGTTTGAATCGTCATGTGTGTCGGTTTAAAGTGTGCAAAAAGGCGGGATGTTACAACAGCTATTGCCCAAACCCAATGCAACTCGATGCATCAGAGTCGCCTCCTCGTCCAAGATTCCGGACATGCTTAAATTAGGTTTAAAAACCTACGTCTTCTCCTTCTAGTCGCCTTGTTGATCTGGAGCACTTCCAGGTAATTTTCCCAAACACCCCGCAGTTACATCCATCTCCAGTTAAAACCCTATGACCTCTCGACTCTTAGATCATCAGGAATTGTCTCAAGAACAATTTCCAGTTAAACCCAAAATATAAACCCAATGCATTATTAAAAATTCATATTTTAATTTTAAAAATCATAACTTTCCAAATAGGTTGAAGTTATAAACTTGAAACATCAAATTATGATGTTTGTAAATTTGACTAGTTTGAATCTTAACTGTAGTTTCCAAATTTCCATAGGAAATTGCTTGATTTACTTCAAACTGTGTATTTTTTTTTAGAATTTAAATCTTGTTAAAATAACATCTCTTGTCTAGAACTATTTTTTATAATGAATCCGCGGGATGAGATATGATTTTTGAACATATTAAAATGCCTGTAGCCTAGAAAACAAATTCATATGTTTACTCTTTCAGACCTGCACAACATTTTTATACATGTGATCATGTTTCAGAGTCTAAAACCATCATGCTATCCCATACACTACTAGTTCAATTTAACCATTTAGCATATGAATCAAATTTAAGGTGATTCAAGTTTACAAATAAAAAGTAGAGGTTCAACTAAGATCAGAGATGTTTTACAATTCAATAGAAATACCATAAACATCCATACATACAAAAATGCAGAGAGGTCATCACACAGTTTTACTAATTATTTAAGTTTTAAATCTATAAAGCTTACTCACCTGTTAAATATAGCCTGTTGAATCCCCTTTTTTATTATTTTGAAATGCTTCTGGTTTTGATCTTATTTTGAACTGCAGTTGCATGCTAATGAGACTTGCATGTTGGCTTAGTTTGAAATCCAGGTTGAAAACATGCATGCTTTGATTTCAGATTACAAAGAAAATGCTTCAACTACTGATTTGATGATGACAAGATTTTTGGGTTTGAGCTTTCTTTGAAAATAGAGTTGAGAAAATGTTTCAGAGAAGATATACATTCTTGGTTTCAGTTATATGGTTTGGGTTTGCTGCTTTGATATTGAAAGAGGTTTCAGGTTTAAATTAATCCTGGTTTATATTTTTTTTTTCTTGACTTGCTGAATGAGGTTTTTGAGTAAAAGAAAAAAAAAATGAGAGGAGAAGGAGATGTAATAACATATAGTTTTAAATTTTATTTTTTTTAATTTCTCAAAAGAAAGATACGAGTGACACTTGTTAAATTTTATGTTAGAATTGTTACGCTTGTTAGCTTCATGATTCAAATACTTTACATTTGTAATTTGTATGATAAAATGCCCTTTATATAATATATGCCTAATTATATTTAATTTATATCTATGTATATGTTCTACCGATTTATGTCCTTATTAAATAAAATTTCTTATACTATTATTTATAAAATTTCAAAGAATATGTTTTAAAACTAAATTATATGTTAATAACATACATATTTTATTTTCAAATCCAAATTCATTTTTAAGATGCATCTTTAAAATTTCAAGTTTAAATCCAATTAAAAATCAACTCAAATAAATATATATTAAACAATCCCATATTCAATTTGTGATCAATAATCTATTTAAAATTTTATTTATCTAAAATTCAATATTTCAAATAAATTAAGCAAATTATATCATTAATTACAATGCCCAGAAATCCGGTTTATCACATTCCTCCCCCCTTTGAATCTTTTCGTCCTCGGAAAGGAACGAACCCTAAATTTATTAAAAAGCTTATTTTTTTTAAAAATAATTATTCTTTGAAATACTTTTAAATACTTTTAAAATCTACATAATATTACCAAAATAGTCTTTATTAAAATGCTTTTTATAACTCGATGTTTCAATAAGTCCGTCTTCGTTCTCACAGAAATTCGGTCATACGTTGATCAGGCGTAAGACTGAAAATCTATAAGTACTTAGCAGACTAATTTTCAACACCCAATGAAAATACTTGGAAAATAATTTTATTGAAAATATAGAAAACAGTTTTTTAAAAAAGAGGATATATTTTTGGTGAGAATGCTCTGGAAATCATCACCCCCATCCACGGTCGCAGTTAACCCGATGGTTACGTTGCCATCCCGACAAAATGCACATATAACTGTAGGCCTCCGCGCCCCTCGATTACACCATGGAACCCGCTATAGATCACAGCTACAACTGGGGTTACGTAGCTATCACAGCAAAAACCCATATAACTGTAGGCATCAGCGCCCTCGAATTTTGCTGCCAAGAGAATGAAACTTCTCCACTCCACTTGACCATAGATCGCAGTCTACCGATGTTGCGTTGCCTTCCCGAAAAAATAAAGTGTAGACCGTTGACACTCATCCTCCACACGATTTTCGCTATGGTCCCTATAGTAGATCGCATCGACATCGAGTTACATTGTCGTCACAGCATAACCCAAATGCCCCTGTAGGCATCAGCGCCATCGACTTTCGCTACCCAATAATCCTCAGGAACTAGTTTTGTCCGGACTCCTCACAGGATCAACTTTAGAACCCCCCTTGGGGTTCAAGGCAGCACCACCCAGTGGTACTCCTGAGAAGTCCATTCCAAGGGAGCGCCTTTTTCCCCAGAGCATCATCAAAACATTTTATACTATACATATATAGTATCTTTAAATCAGACACCTAGTATGATCTCGTACAAAGCTCCTTTACACAAAATCGATTTTCCCAAATCGATAATTCTCAAACTAGGCTTTTCAAATTCTCATATTGATTTTACCCAAAAATCAAAAGCCTTTCCAAATCCATAAGTTTCTCAAAACCTTTTCCAAAATCCTCATATGATCCTTTATATATATAGATATATATATATATATAATCCTCGATAAAAAATCTTTGGATCAATATAAACTTGTATAAAAATCCTTTTATACTTCAAACACTTTTAAAATCCTTTCTTTTTGGCAATAGATTCATCAAGGGGAACAAAGATATATAACTTTGTTTATTCAAAATCAAATATTCACATTTGATTACTCTTTTCAATATCATTTTCATCCAAATCCGTACGATGTACACATATCATTCATACGCCATACCAATCTGATCGCTCACTCGAACACACAATTTCATTTCCGAACTAGTATCGTCCATCGACTTCCTAGTGCGGACACAGATCTGGTTTCTTGATCAGAAATCGTCATTCTCTTTGCATAGCCTAACTATGATAGAGAATATCCAGAACCAATCAATAATCCATATCTAGGTTCGTCGTCGAAAATCGAGTGAAAAATCCCACTCGGATCGATATAACTATCTCGAAATTCTATGCTCGAATCTGGATCAAATCACTATGCAAATAGAATAACATACGTACACCTTACGTATTTATCTTTATTGGTTATTAGCCAAATCAATTCTATTTCTATTCATATTAGCTTTGATTTTCATTCACTTACTCACAATTATTACAATCCATTTGGAATATCGCCTCTATTCTTATCACGATTGGGTATTCAACCAATAACAGTTTAAACTCTGTCCAGTTTAAATTTAGAAAATAACTTGAAAGTTACAGAAAAAGATAAGTAGGTTGAAAAATAATTACTAGTTTTTAAAATGGCTGTAAAGTAGTTCAGTAATTGTAAAATAATTGGAAAATAGTTAAAAAAGTCGTAGAAATTTTAAATAATTAAAAAATAGCTATAAAATAGTAATTAGTAGTTGAAAATAGTAATTAGTTTATAGAATAGCTAGAAAATTGTTAAACAGTTTCAAAAATAATTGTAAAACAAGTATAAGATAGTTTGGCTTTTAAAAAGTGAGTTTGCTTCTATAATGAATAGCTTGGAAAATAAGTTTATATTTAAACAAAATATAGTCCAGAGTAAAAAATGTTCAATTCCCAATCAATTCAATTTAAATTCCACTTTCATTTAAATTGACTTAACTCTAATTTAAATAACTTCAATTTCTATTGAAAATTGATTTAACATCAATCCAAGTTGAATTAACCTCAGTTTCTTTCCAAATTTAACTTTATTCAACCTTGATCTCAAATTCTGCTAATTCAAATAAATTTTAATTGAACTAGTTCCAATTTCAATCCATTTCACTTCCAGTTTGAATTGATTCCAATTTCAAACTCCATTTCCAAATTAAGTTGAATTATTCCTGATTTCCTCCCAAATTCAATTCAAATTCCATTTGAATTTAAAATTATTCAACTTTAATTACAATTCCAAATTATTCAAATCAATTCGGACTAATTTTAAATTGAACCCATTTCAATTTCAAATCGTTACAAATTAATCCAATCCAAATTTTCCATTAGAATTTTATGCTCATACATCCTCAATCACAATTTCAATTACTTCAAATCAAATTCAATTTGTACTAATTCAAATTTCAAATTTAAACCTTCTCGAATTATATAAATTAGAGTGAATACTTCAAATGTTGATTTAATTCCTTTAAATCAATTTACCTTTTAATCCCAACAATGGATTACCATACTCCATTTCTCATTCATTTAAACAAATCCATTTCACAACTTAAAGATTTTTAACAACAATAGGATGATATCATTTAATTCATCTTAAAACATTCATCAATTTACAATTTCCAGATCTCAAACCCATTTTGAGATCACACAAACTCACAATTCAGATTAACCATTTAACTCCCCAAATTAAATTCCAATTCTATCTTGAAATTCCCAAATCATGTTGATCATTCCAACTTATTTAATTTTTTCCTAAGTTAAACTCAATTCACTTAATCCAGTCAACCTTGCCCAATTTGGATTTCCTTTTCAAATTTTAAACTTCACATAAATAATCTTCCCACTTATTAAGTTCAAAAACTTATCACTTTGGGTATCACATCTTATTCCAAATTCAAAACTCACCATTTAGAGTTTATTTCCATCCACCTTCGATATTATGTATATCCTCATGTATACATATTAATTTCTTTTACATACCAAATTATACTTTAAAATTTTAAAACCATCCTTAGTTTTTAATTCAAAACAAATTCCTTTAAATCTTTAAATTACTCTTGTTTGCATCAAACTCTCTTATTCAAATAATATTACTTATTATTTCTTTTAATAATTTGAAACCAAATTTCAAATGTTTTTAAATCTTAAGATTCAAACTTCACAATTTGAAACCCACTTTTATTTATATTCTTCCTAATTTTCAAGTTTATTCTCCTTTTTAAATGGTTACTTCCTTAAAACATTTCATTATTAAATACAACAACCATTTATTTCTTGGTTTGAAACCAATTCTAATTCATCTTATTCTGAAATACTTTTCCAATTCAGGATTTCAATTTTAGTTTTGAATTCATTTCAAACTTATCTTTATTTAATTTCAATTTCAATTTCAATTTGGTTGCATTCTATTACTTCATAATTTAATTAATACTACAACCAATTTTCTTAATATAATAGATAATCTATTTCTTATATAAGGTTCATTTACTTTTGAAATCATTTAAAAACCTTTATATAAGAAAATAATAAGTACGCTCTCTCATATTTATACACTCAACTCATTATAGGTTACCACTTACCCAATCCTTAATGAGTAATCCCACTAGAGCCAAGGTTCTCGCTTAACCTTCAGCTCCGATACCAAATGTAACGACCCAGAATTTTCGATTCCGAAAATTCCAGAGAGTTAGAGAAAGAAGAAAGAGAAAGAAGAAGAAACAAGAACAAGACACAGAAACCTTACATTCGTAGCGGATAAAATATAATATCAATAATAATAGTTATATCAAAGCAAACTGTATCTATCAATTTACATCGATATTTCAGAGTTACAATAATTTTATACAACATTGGACAGGTACAATTTAGCATGTCTCAGGTATATACAATAATATAACACAATAGTAAACACTCCATACGTCCTTGCCATCCAGCTCGCCTCCTGAGCTCCAGATCGTCCTTACCTGAAAATCTGTAATACTCGGTCTGACCCGAGCATTACATCAAAGTAACACCCGGGTCAGGCTGGAAACCAGCGTGAGTAAATCCATCTAACATGGAATACAAAAGCATACGACTTATATAAAACCCGGGGTAACTTATATCAATTCCAACTTCACGAGTTATTAAGACATCATCTATTTCACACATAAATTTCTAAGTACCAAAAACTTATTAAATGGTCCAATTCACTTAAATCATTCCACACCAGTCTATTGATTTCACATATCAAATCTATATAGAATCAAAGGAGTTTCGGGTATTTACATATACCCGACTCCGGTCTTTCAAATCCAATGTCATCTAAACCCAAGTTTTCCAATTAAATACAATTCATCTTAAATTGTCGAATACACTGTTACACAGCAATTCATAATTGATTTATAATCACATTATCATTGTCCATCCAACAAATCATATCACAAAGCAATTCATATCAGAGATATCAACCAATTCAAAGCACCCATTATCATTTAATCATTAATAAGCAAGATTAATTACTTCTTATAATTACATTAATTAATGATTCTCTAATTACTTTCACTAGTTAATTATTCTTAAATTTCATATAATAATTAACCTTTAACTTGATTACATTTATTAATCAATCTTGATTAATCACAATCATAAATTAACTTCCCTTGATTACTTCATCAATTAAATCAACTCCTTGATTAATTTTATAAATTAATCATTCAATTACACTGCGTAATCATTTCTTAATTTCTTCCATCAAGTAATTATCCTTTTATTACTACCCATCAAGTAATTTCCTTTAATTAATTACATCTGGTAATTAATTCTCTAATTACTTCACTAAGTAATTATACCTCATTAATTACCTTAAGTAATTCTACTTAACTCAACATCAATTGATTACTTTTAATTAACTAAACTAAATTAATTAACTAAAATTAACCACATCATCTAAGTTATGCTGAGTGATTAATTCCTTTAATTACTTCATTAAGTGATTATTCATAATGATTCCTTTATATTAAGTTATAACCTCTTGTAAATAGTTAATGAATAATCACTTGATTGATTAATTAACAATGACTTAATTAATCCTTATTACTTGATTAAGTAATTATTAATCATTAATTAAGATATAATCTTATCAATTAATGACTCTTAAGTTACAAGTTAATTAATCTTAAAATTTTAGGTTTAAAACCCTTAATTACCTTAAGTAATTAACTATTTCATTAATTTATTAATCAAATTATTTATCTAATTAATTACCCTATTAATTAAATGCATACAAATCATTAAATTGTAATCTAACTTCAGTAATCAATTTGATCAATTCAAAAACTTTAAATTTAAATAATACTTTTCTTATAAAAGAAACTATTACAAAAGTTTAAAACAAATTTCTTTTAAATTCAGACCCCTTAAATTTATGATTAATCATTCAAATTTGAATTTAAAACTTCATTCATTTCCAGCTTAAGATTCAAATTAACTTGAATCCATAATTGAAATTTTAGATTTAAAACCTTATTTAAATCTTTGCTTTATATTTAAAAATTCAGTTTTAATTTGAAAACAAAACACGTTTCCTAACCATGAATCAAAACTAACTCGAGCTAAAATTTGTTCGAGTCTAACCTAATCTAGCTCGAACAACACTAAAAATGAACTTGAGTAACTCGAGTATCCTTCCTATTTGAAATCACTCAAACCAAGTACTGACAAGTTATGCATAAACCTGAAACAACCATTCTCACCCGAGTCCAAATCCCAACTACTTCGAGTCCAAAGTTCTTCAGCTTCGAGCAAAAACAAGAATAGCCCGGACTTCACTCGAGCAAATCCCACTCCTTCCCCAGTTCCTCACGAGCATGTCCCTTATTTAATTACACAGTATTACACTTTAAAATACGAGCATAAACCCGAGTCATACCTTCCCTAACACGAGCGTCACTTCGAGTTTCTCACAACACATCCCTTTGACACACGAAGCCATCGCCGTGCACATGCACCAGTGTCGGAGTTGCCATCCACCTTCGCTGAACCCTTCAACATACCATCTCTTACTGTTGTAACACTTCCAGACCAACAGAATACTCATGCAAGCAATAGTTCGAAATCGAGTAGCCCAGGAGAACTAAGAACAGACCGTTGTCAGAAAACGACTCGAACGACCAACGTTGATCACCAGAATGTCGAAAATTCTATCAACATCCCCACAAGCCCTTCACGCAGCTATTGCCCAAACCCAATGCAACTCGATGCATCAGAGTCGCCTCCTCGTCCAAGATTCCGGACATGCTTAAATTAGGTTTAAAAACCTACATCTTCTCCTTCCAGTCGCCTCGTTGATATGGAGCACTTCCAAGTAATTTTCCCAAACACCCCGCAGTTACATCCATCTCCAGTTAAAACCCCATGACCTCTCGACTCTTAGATCACCAGGAATTGTCTCAGGAACAATTTTCAGTTAAACCCAAAATATAAACCCAATGCATTATTAAAAATTCAGATTTTAATTTTAAAAATCATAACTTTCCAAATTGGTTGAAGTTATAAACTTGAAACATCAAATTATGATGTTTGTAAATTTGACTAGTTTGAATCTTAACTGTAGTGTCCAAACTTCCATAGGAAATTGCTTGATTTACTTCAAACTGTGTATTTTTTTTTTTAGAATTTAAATCTTGTTAAACTAACATCTCTTGTGTAGAACTATTTTCTATAATGAATCCGCGGGATGAGATATGATTTTTGAACATGCTAAAATGCCTGTAGCCTAGAAAACAAATTCATATGTTTACTCTTTCAGGCCTGCACAACATTTTTATACATGTGATCATGTTTCAGAGTCTAAAACCATCATGCAATCCCATACACTACTAGTTCACTTTAACCATTTAGCATATGAATCAAATTTAAGGTGATTCAAGTTTACAGATAAAAAGCAGAGGTTCAACTAAGATCAGAGATGTTTTACAATTCAACAGAAATACCATAAACATCCATACATACAAAAATGCAGAGAGGTCATCACACAGTTTTACTAATTATTTAAGTTTTAAATCTATAAAGCTTACTCACCTGTTAAATATAGCCTGTTGAATCCCTTTTTTTTATTTTGAAATGCTTCTGGTTTTGATCTTATTTTGAACTGCAGTTGCATGCTAATGAGACTTGCATTTTGGCTTAGTTTGAAATCCAGGTTGAAGATATGCATGCTTTGCTTTCAGATTACAAAGAAAATGCTTCAACTACTGATTTGATAATGACAAGATTTTTGGGTTTGAGTTTTCTTTGAAAATAGAGTTGAGAAAATGTTTCAGAGAAGATATACATTCTTGGTTTCAGTTATAAGGTTTGAGTTTGCTGCTTTGATATTGAAAGAGGTTTCAGGTTTAAATTAATCCTGGTTTATATTTTTTTTCTTCACTTGCTGAATGAGGTTTTTGAGTAAAACAAAAAAAATGAGAGGAGAAGGAGATGTAATATCATATAGTTTTAAATTTTATTTTTGATAATTTCTCAAAAGAAAGATACGAGTGACACTTGTTAAATTTTATGTTAGAATTGTTACACTTGTTAGCTTCATGATTCAAATACTTTGCATTTGTAATTTGTATGATAAAATGCCCTTTATATAATATATGCCTAATTATATTTAATTTATATCTACGTATATGTTCTACCAATTTATGTCCTTATTAAATAAAATTTCTTATACTAATATTTATAAAATTTCAAAGAATATGTTTTAAAACTAAATTATATGTTAATAACATACATATTTCATTTTCAAATCCAAATTCATTTTTAAGATGCATCTTTAAAATTTCAAGTTTAAATCCAATTAAAAATCAACTCAAACAAATATATATTAAACAATCCCATATTCAGTTTGTGATCAATAATCTATTTAAAATTTTATTTATCTAAAATTGAGTATTTCAAATAAATTAAGCAAATTATATCATTAATTACAATGCCCAGAAATCCTGGTTATCACACCCGTGTAGGTATGGTGGCAGGCTAAGGAACAACAACAGTGTTCTCTGGATTTTGGCTGTTCCAGAAACACAACGGGCGACAAAGCAATGTTCCTTAGCCTAGTACAAAGGTGACAGAATCACAATGGGCAATCACGAAAAATTATCGTAAAGGTAAAACAGGTAAATTTGTTTTGAACGATATATTAAATGTGATAATCTGCACCGTATTCTGAATTAAATCAGCCAATAATGCGATGATGAAATAATGATGATTTTGATTCTGACCTTTTTCAAAATTGTTGGCCAATTATGCTTTTATGCCAAAAACACTACAATTCTTGAAATACTTCGTACAGATTAAATTTGAAAAATAATGGTTTTTGTTGATAATACATTTGGCTAATTCTATATTCAGGTTTCTTTTATTTACATGACCTCAACTTAAAATCCTAATGAATTCTATTTAAAAATTATAAAAAGGATTTTAAGAAAATTTTGAAACTTCAAGAAACTGTTTGAAATGATAATGATTGCTCATGAATATAGTTGTTTATTCTACGGCTTCTAAGATTGACACTATGGTATGTTTTTGATTGTTAACACGGCTTCAATTCAAATTCAAAAGAATGTCATTTAAATTGCTGTTAAGTTTGAAATGCTTGGTGCACATTTCATGGTCTTGGTTTATCAAATTTAGTTAGTGATATTTTGGAGTGAAAAAGAAATTCAGATGCAGATTACACTGGTAATCTAGTTAATACACAAATAACTAAAGGAACGTGATTTCTGTTGAAACATTTAGTAACTGCATCATTCATTCAAAGGAAATGTCTGCATATATTTCACTTGAAATAATTTTTCAAATAGCAGATTTTTTTTCTTCTTATAACCCCTTCGAGAAAATCATTTTTGACCATATTTTCAGATTAGTCATTTTTATTTGATTTTAAATGACAAATTTTGACTAATCTAACTCCCTAATGATTATCGAAAAGATCAATACTGATTGAAAAAGTGATGAGTGTCGATATTTGTCATACATTACTCAAGACAGTATATTTATAAAAATTTCATTAGAATTTCATAACAAGAGTTATAAAAACTTTTTGTTGGGTAAAAATTCCATGATCATTTCTATTTCTATCATCTTTCTATCGACCATCACTCATCAAAATCATATATAGTATGTAAATTTGTGGTAGTTTACAAAGGAAATTATTCGTTCTTCAATTTATTATTATAAAGGAAATTATCTGTGCTTCAATTTATTATATTCTTCAATAAAAATAAATATCCAAAGTATTCACTCTCATTTAAAAGTCCTCACGATTATGCATGGGTGAATTACTTGGATTTTTGATTATGTGCTTCCATGCTCATTTAAAAGTCCTTACGGTTATGCATGTATGGAACGCATATCAAAATTAATTGATTAAATAGACAAGTTGATTCTAATCCCATTTAAAAGTCCTCACGGTCATGCGTGGTTAGAAGATACTTGATTTCATTTTTTAAATAAAAATTGTGAATACTACTAATCTCATTTAAAAGTCCTAACGGTTATGCATGGTTAGTAGATATTCAAATTTCCTGAACTAAATATACCACGAATAGACAGAACTGTATGATTTTTTGATGATTTATCCCCATCACTTCTGAAAGTGGAATATGCGCCTGACAAGGGTAATTATGATTTTTGTTTGAGTTTTATTGAAATTTGATATTTATGTTCAATTGAGTTAAATGTTTGGTTCATGTCTGTCACTTCATCCCTATTTTTATAACACTGTTATTCTTTTGCTCATAACAAAAGGGGGAGAGAAAAGTTAAGATTTTGTCAAATAGAATCAAGCAAAGGTCAAATAATCTTCCATTTGCATATAGGCTCATTTACATATTTTTATTTGTATGCATATATGTAGGGGGAGTATTGTGTAGAGAGGGAGCATTTAAATAGGGGGAGCAAATTGGACGATCAAATACATTTAACATATTCAAAATCTTAAATATATGTTTGTTATCATCAAAAGGGGGAGATTGTTGAATATGCGCTTATATGATTTTTTTGTTTGATGATAATAAATATTTATACATTCATTAAAATGTATTTGTTAATATACTATTTTATTTTTCATAGTTTAAATAAATATTTGCTGAATAAAATAAATAACACAGATTTTGAATTCAAACGAATATTTTATTCAAACAAATATTTATTACAATTTTGAACAGTACAATTTCAAGCTCTCACTATAACTATAAAAATTCAATTTACATTCAGAACCTCACTACATATCACTCACACTCGTATTTATCTCCAACTGCATTCCAGTTTGAATCCAGCATCTGAGAAATCTGCAAAAATATTCACTAACGCAGTAAAATTGAAAAATAAATATTTTTGCAATATAAAATGAAACATGACTTCTGAAAATATAATTTGCCTCAGTTATTTGGGTTGTTCGTCATAATTTAAATTTGAATTCATCATACACGAACAACTTGTGACATACACTGTAACGACCCAGGATTTTTATTAATTAAAATTTGAATATTTAATTAATTTTAAATATTAATAAGCGAAATTTATAAGTCGAATAAATTTTATTTCGAATAATTGGATTTAATTGGGTAATTAAATCGATAGTTTAATATGTTAAATTATGGAAATAATTAAAAATTGAGTTAAATATGATTGAAAATGATTTGTAAAATTTTATTTTATCATATTGAAGTTAGAGTGATATTTTAGAACTTTTAAAATCGAATTAAAAGTTAAATTGTGAAAATTGAATATTTTAATATTTAATCGACTAGTGAAAATAGCCAATTTTTGAACAGTCTCAGAATTGAATGAAACTAGTTCCATTGGATCCGTAATAGTTAGTTATTACCGGATTTCAATTTTCGTAGCAATCGGAGTTATCGTTTGATCGTGGCAGCTCGAAACGCATCGAATTGTTTTTAACATTAATTTGGCGAGTTAAAATAGCCATTTTTCAAAAAGTCTCGGATTTCGACGAAACAAGTTTCATTGGATCCGTAATGTGATATTATTGTAAGGTTTCAAATTTCGTGTCAACTGGATTTACCGTTTGTCCGGTGTAAATTAAAACGCCTAGAAAATCGTTTAAATCGGTTTAATTTAAATCGAACGTTTGTTGCCATATCTCGCACAGATGTACGAATTAGCTTCCGAAACCTGTTCCATTGTGTCCAGAACGCGGGATAAACCCTAGGAACGTCAGTATCGGTGCGTAAATCGGAGTTTAGAAAACCCGGATGAATAGTGTTCGATATTTCCTATAAATAGACCCACATTTCACAATTTTAAGAAAAAAAAAATGAAACCCTAACGAAAACTGCAGCCGCCGCCATCTTCACATTCAAGGGCCGAAATCTTCCCACCTTCCCCTCCAAATTTCTTCAAATCTACTCACAATCATCAGAAACTTTCAACTAATGAATCATCGAGCTCGATGAGAGCTTCAAGTTGAACGGCTATAATCGAGTTTTGTTTAGTAAATCGATGGGATTTTGGCCATGAAGACCGGCCGTTCGGCCTTGAATTGCATGCAACATAGGTGACCGAGCTCTATGAGCTTGAGGCCGAACCTAGAGCAAGCGGAGGGCTTCAAGATGGTGAGGGTATGATGAAGTTTCGTCGAGTGTTGGAGTTGTAAATTTAAACCCTAGATTCAGTAAATGGGTTCGGCTATACAGAGATGTTCACGCGTTTGGGAAGAGGAAGGGGAAGAGCATGGGTGCGGTCATGATGAAGGCACCAAGAATCTACGGCTGTGATGGTATATGGATTGAAAATTATTAAAGAAAATTGTAAATATTTATATTATAATTCGTATTAACTTCAAAAAATGTGTATCTCTTTCATACGAGGTCCGTTTTGGACGAAACTTGTTGCGTTGGCTTCGTATTGACGAGCTCTACGCTATGCAACTGATTTAGAGTCGTTTGGAGTTAGTGAGAATTTCGGGTAAAATTAAACGCGCGTTTAATTTTATTCGAAATAAATCGCTAAAACGAAATTGAAATCAAGGTGAGAACTTCTCACTCAATCGAATAGTTTCGATTTTTATTTTAAATAGTTAGATTTAAAATATCTGAATTTATGTTTGAATGATGATTGTTATCTATTGATTGTTAAAATAGACATTATGCGCCGTTAGTAAGCGGATGTTATTTATTAAAAACATATACCGCGAATATTTCATAAACAGTGAAATTGGTATTATATATAATAGCAATATATATATATATATATATATATATATATATATTGGCATATGTATATATTGCAGTTGTTGATTTCCCGCATTTTTTTAGCGGATGAGACCCTATTGCGCCGCTATTAAGCGGATAATATTATAAATCCCATATACCGTGATAATTCCGTACTGGAGCGGAATTGGTATTGTGCTAATGTTTGTGGATGCAGGAAACAGGTTGGAGGGATCCAACTGGATTCCTCAACTGTATTGATTTATTTATAAATATTTTGATATTTGTTGATTATCATATCGATATATGATATTTGGATGTCGTGATTGACTATTTGGTGATGATACATCATCGGATCCATTTTTGAAGTTTTAAAATAATGATTTGGGTTTTAAAAGGGTTTTAAAGTGATTTTTGAAAGTATATGTTTTATTTAAAATTTTGAATCGATTTATTTTAAATAAATTAACGTTATAAGTTTAATGTTATAAAAGTTATAATCTTTGTATGATATAACCAAATTAAGATTTTTGAAATAAATAGTGATTAATTCATAAAATGGTTAAATTGGGAATTTTGAATTATTATAAACGATTTATATAAAAGATTAAAAATATTGATATTTATGGATTAAAAACATATAGGAATTGTGAAACCCGTTTTATAAGTGTAAAAAAGAAATATAAATGGATTTTATAAGTGAATGAAGATTTATAGATTTATAAATCGTGAAGTTATAAATATAAATAGGTTTTGTAAAATAAAAGATTTATAAGAGATTAGCTTATAAATCAGATTTTGGCATTTAAAATAAGATAAAAAGGGTTTTTATAAATAGAAGTCTATAAAAATATAAATGAAGTTTATAAACGTTTTTTATAAATCCGAAATCAATTGAATTTGATAAGTTGGATATAGGAATGTATGAAAGGAATTATATTCACGATTTTGGACAGTGAATATATTATTAAATGAAATGGATATGTTTTGGGGAAGGAACATTATGAAATGAAGTTAATGATTTTAAAGACGTTTTAAAATGCATTAAGTATCGAATACATAGATTTCAACATTCATTGTTGAAATAGACGTTTTCGAGAAATAGAAGGAAATGGTGGACTATAACACTGTTGTTATAGTAAATGGTTTCCGAAAGGAAATGTTTTGTATAGTATTGGGATTTATATATCTATTTAAACTTTGAATCCCTATACTAGTGATTTTGAGTCGTCGTAATGATGTTTTACGCAACATTCGTTTTTGGACCCAAAATAAATGTGTTAAGAAAATAATTTCTTAATGAATGAAATATATACTTAATTTTGATTTAAGTATATCGAATATTTTCAAATGTTGAAAATAAATAGATTTGTGATGTACTTATTTTTAAATAAGTATGGAAATATTTTTCCAATGTGAAATGAATGTTTAGAATTTATCCTTGTAAGATAAATTGAAAATGAATAATAGAAGTCGATTAGAAAATCGTATATTCACAGATATTTTGGATTATAAATTCACTAAGGAATTTATAAAAGAAAGGGGAATTAGTTTAAAAATAAACGTTGATTTATTTTTAGAGTGTGGGAATAAATTTACGAATTTGGGAACGTAAATATATAAAATAAATCGGTAAGGATTTATTTAATTGGTTTAAATGAACCATGTTGAAATGAAAGAAATTCCGCGTAAGGAAAAGTGATTTGAAAATTTGTTTTCAAATGTTTAAAGTGTGGGAAATTTTATATCTAGTAAAGATATTTTGGAAAGTAAATAATTTGGTAAATTATTTGGACTTGGTGATGTGGAGCATGCCTATTGATAGTTAAATAATCCGACTATCAATATTTACCTTTAAATAGGTATTTGTTGTGAATTGTTGAATTTGAATGCCACACTTATTTTTGAATAAGCGCTCACTATTCGGGTTAGCCGGGAAAGGACCTTGGGGTCGTATAACCCATTCCGAGTATGTGAATACGTCGTATGGATTGCATTTGATGACCGGTGTTGAAGACCGGATATTTGTGAAAACGGAAGGATTACCGTCGAGTTACTCTACATCGGCTGATCTCCGATATAGAGGTTTTATCACCCTTAGTGACGGGAAGTCCGGTCGTGATTAGTGAATATCCGGATTGCAAGGACTTCTTTGTAAGTGCCTTCGGTTCTGTTCGATCCCGGAACAGACTTGTATGATTGTATGTCTGACATTACAAATTGAGATATAAAGCTGATTTCTTTCAAATATATTTATGTTGGTGGCGAAGGATTTATTCTCTTAGCTTAACACCCTTCTCTGAGACGTACGAGCTTAGAGGTTATATAGTTGAAGGTTATTAGTGATATACTCCCAATTTGGTAGTGTGGCATGTAGAGTGTTGCTGTGAAATGATCATTGTGTTGATCATTTGTGATAGGATCATTTATTTGATCGTTTATCTTGGTGATCATTTCTATGATCATTTGTTGACCCAAAGCACGACTTTTGTATAAAGTGTGTTTTTGTGGACGAGACTTCGTCGAGCCTCACACCGCGGAATGGTCAAAACAGGAAAGATGCGGCAAGGTTATTAGGGGTAGCGCCCTTTAGTGTATGTCATTCCTTCTGGATAGAGGTGGTATCATGGTATGGAGCCCAGATATTTAACCTATGTTGTTACTGCATATTTTTGTGGTTGTTGGAAATCGAGGATCCTCGGATAGATCGGTTACGATCGGGGGATGACATATTCGTGTCAGTAGTTACCCAGTTAGGGGTAACCCGACCTTGTGTTGGCAGAGATCCGGTTTGGTTCTCGGGGATGTCCTTCCAGAGGCATTCTCATGTGGCAATGGGAAGTTCCTTGGCCTGACCATTTGTTGGAAATCCAAAGAAACAATACGAGACTTGTACGGTTTTAGTTGTATAACCTGCCATGGAATGTGGCGGTAACCTGCTATTGAACATGGTTAGCTATAGTAGGCATACGATAATGGTCGTATGTTGGCTAAGATTTATATTCTATTTTCGAAATGAATTTTGCCTATACTATGCACTAGTGATAATATCAAATGTTATTTTTAATGCGTATCAAGCATCTTTGACTATCATAAGGAGAAATCTCCTCTGATTCTGCGTTTGCATGTGTGTGTGTGCGGGAGGCCTTATGGTAGTCTCATTTTTAAAAGCATTGCGAATTGAATTAAAAATATTCCTCTATTTTGATATTAAAGTAAATAAACTGTTTTGAGTTCTCACACCAGTCACATGACTGACTCGGAGTTTATTGTTTTCCTTCCTAAACTCTGGGTGCCCACCAATTTCCACACGGGCAGTCAAGAGTTCAGGTTTATCAGGATATTCTGGAGTTGCTGGAGGCAAGCTGGATGGCATGGCGTATTACTAGTATATAGTATTTCTTTTTCCCCTGTTTGTTGTTGTATGTTGTTATACACTCTGATGATATGATGTAATTAAATGAAATGTAATGTAATAACTGATATAGTTCTTTGTTTAAAGATTATTCATTTATTTATTATATGTTGTTCCGCTGCGAATTGTGAGATTCTGATATTGTTGTTCTGTTGTTTTCTGTTCCATTCTATTCTCTATTTTCCACCTTCTTCTCTCTTTCTCTGCCTCTTTCTTTTTCTAAAACCATAACATTTCGGGTTTCCGGCCTTCGATTTCTCGGCAGTCGATAAAGTGAGTATCGATGTTGAATTTTCGAAAGTCGAAAATTTCTGGGGCGTTACATTTGGTATCAGAGCTGTTGGTTAAGCGACAACCATGGTTCTGTTGGGTATTACTCATTAGAGATAGAGTCAGTAGTACTCTAGAATGAGTTTGAGTGTAATAATAGCTATGAGAGCGTATTTGTTAGTGAATATAAAATTGTTTTATATTGTGATGATTGGTTTGTTGAGTGGTATATGAACCTTCGTCAGCACAGTCTCGACAACTATGCCGAAGGGGTTTCTAAACACTTGAATAGAACAATTCGGCACAATATTGATTTTAAATTGGGTAAATGAAATAATTTTACCTTAATTATATTTTATATATAAAGGAATAATTTTTCAAAATTATTAAAGTGTATATAAGTAGATTGTTAGTTGTTTGAATAATCTAAATAAAAGAAAAATTGTATAAGTAAAAAGAATTATACGAATTGAGTTATAATTAAAGTGATTTACAATTGTGAAATAAATTTATATATATAAGAAGTGAAACTATATGAATATATTTATGAATATGAGTTGTAAATAAAAATGAATTTATTTACAAGTGGGAATTTAAGTTATGTAAAACTAAGTGATGTTTAAATGGAATATAACTTAAGAGATGTTGAATGAAGTTGATATTGGTATCAAAGGAAATTAATAAAGGTTAATGATAAATGTGAACTTGAGTTATATAAATGAAATTCAACTTTTGTAAATGAATTGAATGTTAGTCAATTGAATGTAAATTAAATTGATATGAAATAATGAATATAAGTGATAATTCATTAAAATCTAATGTTATTAGAAGTTGAATAATTGAATGAAAATCAATTTAATGTTAAACCAAATGGAATTAAATGGGTTGAACCAAATTGAATGTAAAGTGAAATAATTTGGTTATGTTGAATAAATATTGGTTGTTATATGGATGTTAATTGATTGTATATAAGTTCATTAAGTGTTAATGAAAGTGAATTAGCGAAATTGGAAGCTATGAAATTGAATTCAGATTGAAAGTAAATAAGTTTGAATAGAATTGAATGTGAATTGGATTTAAATTAGTAAATGTTAACTAATTGAATTGATAATGAATGTTGATAAAATCCAATGTAAACAAATCAAATGTGATTAAAATTGAAAACCAATTCATTGAATACTAATGAGAATATGAAAGAATATTTAGTTGGTTGATGGTTTCATTTGTTGCTTTTACTGCATTTGCTATATTGGAATATGTAGTTGTTATGTTGCTATATGTTGTATATTGATACTATTTTCATATATGCATGTTCTCATGTTGTTTGTTGAGTGTTTAGTAGGTGCGGATCGCGTTTGCTTCGCATTTGGTGCTCGCTTTCGCGCTATATTAGCCGTATATGCTTGCTAATAAAATATATGGTACATATCTCGGATTAAATATTGTACTTTTACACTTTTTTCCCTACGGGATGCCTCATTACTTGATGAGATGTATATTTGTGATATATATACTGTCATTTTTTTTTCGGATCGAGCCGGGCAAAGGAGACTATGGCGAATTTTTCCGAAAATTTAAGGCGTTAGAAAAAATTTGAAAAAAAATTGGGAAAATTTTGAAAACTTTAACTTTGATTTGGAATTAAAAATTAAACAATAGTAGTTGTTTTTGAAAAGATAACTAAGTATGATTTGAAAGCTTAGTAAAGTATTGTAAGAAGTTTAACTATGGATTTTGGGAAAAATTAATAGATTCTGTAACTTTTCTTACTT
The DNA here is from genome assembly GCA_030765085.1 of Allium cepa. Classification (NCBI taxonomy): domain Eukaryota; kingdom Viridiplantae; phylum Streptophyta; class Magnoliopsida; order Asparagales; family Amaryllidaceae; genus Allium; species Allium cepa. Next base: position 1,016,382,042 of record CM060935.1, read on the forward strand.
TGTAATTTCGAGGATGAAATTCTTTTAAGGGGGGAAGATTGTAACGACCCATGATTTTTATTAATTAAAATTTGAATATTTAATTAATTTTAAATATTAATAAGTGAAATTTATAAGTCGAATAAATTTTATTTCGAATAATTGGATTTAATTGGGTAATTAAATCGATAGTTTAATATGTTAAATTATGGAAATAATTGAAAATTGAGTTAAATATGATTGAAAATGATTTGTAAAATTTTATTTTATCATATTGAAGTTAGAATGATATTTTAGAACTTTTAAAATCGAATTAAAAGTTAAATTGTTAAAATTGAATATTTTAATATTTAATGGACTAGTGAAAATAGCCAATTTTTGAACAGTCTCAGAATTGAACGAAACTAGTTCCATTGGATCCGTAATAGTTAGTTATTATCGGATTTCATTTTTCGTAGCAATCGGAGTTATCGTTTGACCGTGGCAGCTCGAAACGCATCGAATTGTTTTTAATATTAATTTAGCGAGTTAAAATAGCCATTTTTCAAAAAGTCTCGGATTTCGACGAAACTAGTTTCATCGGATCCGTAATGTGATATTATAGTAAGGTTTCAAATTTCGTGTCAATTGGATTTACCGTTTGTCCGGTACAAATTAAAACGCCTAGAAAATCGTTTAAATCAGTTTAATTTAAATCGAACTTTTGTTGCCATATCTCGCACAGATGTCCGAATTAGCTTCCGAAACCTGTTCCATTGTGTCAGGAACGCGGGATAAACCCTAGGAACGTCAGTATCGGTGTAAAGACCCTGTATTTTCAACCATTCGCATCCGCACATGTCGGACTTGAATCATTCAAAATACTGCGTTGTAAAATAAATTTGGCAAAACTCAAGATATACAATAAATAAATCACAGAATCACATACACAGATATCAGAATCTCGCAGCGGAAATTAAAATTTAGTGGTTCATGAAGCCACTGATACAACTTTACAAAACAGAACTTACATTGTCTATAATACTCATTACAAAATTTAAAACATAAATAGAGATAGAGTCTTCAAAGTCTTGAATTCCAGAAAAGATAAAGGCTGAAACAACTTCCAACAGCACGAATGATCTACTGAGTGTCCTAGCTACGGAGAAGAAACTGAAGCTGCAACTCAGGCTGACCCGAGCGTACAATAAAACAAAACACTCGAGTCAGGACATACATACTTATATAATGTAAACTAAATCAAGTGTACTGTAATATATAGCAAGTAACTTAAAGGATGCTTGGGACCGCCCATCCTCTAAGGATCCGTTAAACTATTTACTATGTAGTATATTGCGCTATTATAATAGTGTCTATTTATAAAGTAAACATACTTCTTTCTTAGCATTAAGGGGTTACCCATATAGCCCTTAACACGTAATAGTCCCAGTAGTCCATCCAATATCATAGCTCCTCCTGATCGGGAAGCAACTAGAGGATACCACACGGGCTACGGGAGAAAACCAAACTCGTACAAGGCTCGATATGGTAGGTGACACGGCACAACTAGGCAATGCCAGGGTAGATATACCAATTGCTATCCGGACCGGTGGTAACGCGAAGCCGCAGCAACCGCCCACCTCGAACAACACTCCCAAATCAAGGGTGCACCCAAACAATCACATAAGCAATAGAATGGTATACGAAGAAGTGCGTTCGATCAGAGGAGCTACCTCATTAATCCGAGAATCGCTCCTGTTTTAGCCACCTTATGCCAACTCTCGGGAGTCGGGTCCACGTATATACCTTTCAAGAAACCGTCACCACCAACCTACTTCATTCTGGAAACTCCACCGCGTACACGTTTAGTCAAAGTGGTTTTCGGTATCGACAGAGAGTATGTCCATATCCGATCCCGGTCTCTTTGCCAACCAAACGTTATTATAACCCGTGGTTATAGTTTTGAAAAATGGTATTTATCTTTTCAAATCAAATATATATTTCAAATACCTTCAATATCAATCCTTGATTAAAACTTATAGTTTGAAAATGGTATTTATATTTTCAAATCAAATATATATTTCAAATACCTTCAATATCAATCCTTGATTAAACATCTCTTTTGATAATATACCATTTCAAATCATTTAATTAAATTTGGACTTTTTAAAAAAAATAGAAATCAATTTCTCCCTTTAAACCCACCCAAAATCAATTTCTAAATTCTTTTATTTATTACATATTTAAATTCCAAAAATCTTAACTTATTCCCAAAATAAATTTTCATAAATTTTCTAAATAAATCAAATTTCAATTTCTACAGTACTTATGAAATGCTATCTAAAGTTATGGGTTTAAAATGGTCCAATTTTAAAAGACGGCATTTAAATGCTGTAATAGATTGTTTAACTTAATAAATATTTCCAAATATAACTTATTTATTTATATATTTTCTTAATTGAAATCTTATTCTTTCAAAAATCCTGAATTACCAAAATAAGTTATATTCCATTTATTCAAATATTTATTTATTTCTTTATTTATACTTACTAAAGGTCAATATAAATTCCTTTAAAGATATAAACCAAATATTTAACTTCCAGAATAATTTTAAATAATTCAGAAATTATTATAAGGACCACGGGCCTGTATATAGTTTTCTAGCCTAGGTCAAGTGATACGGATGTATATCATTTCAATCCGTAATTTACAAAACCCCGGGTTCTATCATTTCAAACCCGCAATCCCAAGTAAATTTACAGCAGTTAACAGAACAAGTGAACAGTAATAATCAATTTGGCCTATCATTTCAGCCCATGACAATATATATATTTAACAGGGAACTTGCAGTGTGATTTAAGCAGTACATAAACAATAACATAATATAACTGCAGATATAATACAACAGATAATAACTGATGAGGTGTCAATTTAAATGGGGTTCATCATTTTATATTACACTACAGACAGATAATAGTGACATAAAATTTTACACATACACTTGCAATAATTTACGAAATATAAATACGTATGTCTGGTGAGAAATACTCACCTGAAAGTTGCAGAAAATTTGAATTCAAAACGACGATTCACCGGTAAAGACCGACAGAAAATAACGATCAAAATTCCTCGGATGTCGCCTAGATTCAAATCTAGAACAAAAGTAGAAATATAGAATACGCGACTTTAGAATTTTCGGTCAAAGAAAAAAATTAAAATAGGACAAGAATTGTTTTGATTTGCTCGACCACTCCACCGTGTAACATGCCCAAAATATACCCCAAAACGTGAATTGTGCTAACGCTAAAATTTTTGACAAAACTTCCTAAAGGCCGACTAAGCAATATGGGGACGTTTTCCTACTCTATGTCGTGATATATACATTGTACACGTGCACACTTGTATCTCTCTTACTCACGTACATGAACTCATGCCAACACATATTTACTACTGTAAATAAATTTGCCTAACTTCCAATCTCCAAAATTTAAACTTCCTGTTCCTAACAAAATGGACACAGACCATTCACATTTTCCTTCTGCCTTATTTTCCTTCTCTATATCATATTCTTTTATCCATGCAAAAATATGAACGCATGCAACTCATATCCTCTAATATTTAAACCTTAGATTCCATCTTTTATCACCTCCCTCCCCAGTTTTCATATCAGCTTTTACCTTTTCATAATACTTTCAGACTTACAAAAATATAAGTTCAGACAGAACCCCATCATAAACTATTCCGAGTCAAGGACAAGGTTACTTCGAGAAAACATGTGCTTGCTTCGAGCAAACTAGGTAGTTGCTCCGAGCAAATCTATAAAACTCCGAGACATCTGACATGCACACACGCAACATTAAATCAAAACTCCTCCCTCTTTCTCTTCTACCATCAGTGCTACCTACTTCCTCCAGACACTCATGTCCCTGAACTTCCATACTTTATGTATGCATCCTTCTTCATTGCTTTAGCATAGAATTATTTTCTTAAGTCTTCTCATTCCACTTCCCAGACTTCCCCATAATAACAACTCACGCACCATCTCTCTGTATATATTGAGACTGCTTCTACTACAGTCAGGGCTTGGTTAAAACTGGGTGTATGCTCACTGATACAACTATGTGCAACAAACTCTCTCATCTCACATATCCTCCTCTGCCCATTATCTCATCACTTATTTCGTTTCCCAGCCTATTCCTATCCACTTCTAATTTCGTTTAACTCAGTTTTACATCATATCTTAACACATCTTATATTTAACTTTCCAGACTGAAACTTGAATCAACATCTACCCCCCCCTTACTTCTATTTACTAGCATCAAACAACTCAGCTCTCTCCAATTATTTCAAATGCCCAAGTGTACACTGATATGTACATGCACAGATTCCACTTCCTATATGCAGACCATATTTGTTTCTTTCCTAAGCTTCGGTTTTAACAACTTAATTACTGATTTAAATATTTATTTTATCCTACAATCTACCTTCCAGATTTCAGAGACCAAGCAGATGCAAAAAGGAAATGTGCAGATGAAAAATATGCAGACTGTAACCTATACCCGAGCCACCCTTAATTGCTTCGAGTCATTATCCTCTCTACTTCGGGTCAGACAGTGAATTTCTTCGAGTCAAATTCTAAAATCCCCGAGTCATATTTTTACTAACTCTGGTCTATGACACTTCTGTCTGAAATGCTTCACTTGCCTTTCTTTTCCAGACTACCACTTCCTTACCTCCTGATCTTTCCACTAACTACCCCTTCACCTTGTATTGCATCCATCCCACACTTCAATATGCATCAATACTCCCTGGCTTCACCACTTCCAGGTTCCCATCATTCAGATCTGCACAAACACATATCACAACATGCACAAGACTTAACTTGTCCTTCCTATTCCACCACCAGATAGCTTCACTGCCTACTTCTATTTCCACTACACTTGCCATCCATACTACACAAACACCACTGCAGACATGAGTCTATCACTTCACAAAACTATGCAAGACAACACAAACCAACTCAGACTTTAGATGTGAAACTGTAGACTGAATTGTCCTAGACTAGCATATATGCAGACACTCTATACAACTGCAACTGACATTTCCTAGACCAGATCTACCCAAACCAAATCAGACTTCCCATGATCATATATGCAGACAAATGTGAGAGTGCAAACTGACATGACTAAGCTTTGTGGATTATATTTCAGATCTATTGTTGTTAGCAACATAAATTGTGATGAACCCTATATGGTATGTCAGATTTTCCTAACTTGATACCCCAGACCATCAGATCAAAAAGAATTCAGTGGTATAGTGGATAGTGGCCGAGCAAGATACAAAGGCAGAGAGAATTTCAACACAAAAGTAAAGACTTACCTGATGACTCGAGAGAAGGGGAAAATGAGGTGAATCACAGATGAATTGGTTTGCAGAGGAAAAATGAATTTATAACAAATGCTTGGTTATCCAGAGAAATAAAAGAAACGAAATGTATCAGTTTCTTTAGTTATCACTTCCATTGATATGGCCGAGAGTTTGTATTCATCAGTTACACAAAAATTTATTTGGCATTGCTTGCACGATTCATGGAGGTCAGCTTAAATCTTGATTGCCAGATGCAAAACATCTCTCAACCATGCGGGTTCAAGGGCTGTGGTTGATTGATGTATGAAGCATGATCAAAGGCAGGCATGATACAAAAACTGATGATGCAAGTGTGAACGAAATTGATACACACGTTTGATTTCAAAACTTGCGTGATTTAAGTTGTAACTGAAGGAATTTAAAGGCAGAGGTAAATAGGAAAGCACGGTCATAGGCTTTGAAAAAGGGTGTGTATGTTTTCAGAAAAAAAAAATGTGAACTGCCAGAGAAAAGATTCAAAATGCTCGAACGTTTCACCATTTAAATGTTTACTTATGCTACCCTTGATTTTTGGTTTTATTATAAACATTTTAAGAAGATAAATATATACGTGTCGGTTTGGAAATGTATACAACGTTTTAAACGATTGATTTTTAACAACGACGTTTGTTTATAAAAATCACTGACTGATAATTTGTATCAAAAATATTTATAACTTGATTTTTACACTGCGCTAAACAGACGCAGGTTAAAACATCAAAAATTTTCACAAAAATATTATTTTAAAAACACACGTTTTATTACGTTGCTTTATACCCTATAATTGACGCGTCTGTTGAACGCGAAATCTAACCGTTCAAACTTAGCTTAAATTTCACAGTTATTATTAGATTTTATTGACATATAAAATTTTATAAAAATATATCTTCAAATGGAATAATTAAACTATATTTTTAAACACAAATTATATAAAATACCTTTAAAATTTAAATAATTAAAATAAAATAAATGGCTAAAAACTAGGGTTGTTACACTCTCCCCCACTTAAGAACTTTTCGTCCTCGAAAAGGAACGAAGAAGAGAAACAACGAAGATAACACAAATCTTAAACGAATAGTTCTGGATTTTGAAGCACGAAGAAGATCTTTAAGAATCGGTTTTACTTTTTCAGTTTGACTGTCAGCCTATGGGTGCTCAGCGGTGCTCAGGTCCCGATGAGTAACAAAGATTTCAAAGATTAGAGAAAGATTTCTAAATAGACTGGTATAAGCAATAGTCTCCTCATTCTGTAGTAGATAGGAAACCAAGGATACTCAAGATAGTTTGAAAATAAAATAAGATAATAACTTGAAATCATAATACTTTGAAAATTATAATACTTTGAAAGTCATTAAAATTTATAGATTATTATTTGGAAATCATATTACTAAAATCATAACACTTTTAAAATAATCCTCATTTATCTCTCTTTTTTTTTTTTTTAGTTTCAATGCCAAATAATATTCATATCAAAGTTGAAATATTCCTGAGTTCATTTATCCCATTATAAGAATTTTCAAAACAATTTATTGTTAGGGACAGCAGCACTTATAATATGCTATAGTAGATATGATAGCATTCCTAACCAGTTTATTATTTTACTTAACTCTTCATTTTAACAAATAACCTAACACTTTATAATACTATTTTATAATTAAGATATTCTTTTAATAAGTTATACTCTGGAATTTCCATTTGAAAACCAAATTCTCAATTATCAAATTTTTAGTGATATTGAAATATGTCTTAACTATTTAAATCATAATTATCTATTTTCAAGACATGTTTATTTCATAAATAAAATATATATTATAGCAAATATAAAATCAAATTTCTTTACATAATATTTCCCTTAGACATTAATCAACTATGGTTTTAAGATAACAATCCTTATTACAAAATATTCCTTCCAAATATATTTTTCTTATCTCTATATTATCTTTATTAATCTTTTATAACTAAAATTGAAGTGTATAATATTTATTATAACCACTCAACTTTTTATTTATGACATCCTTTTTATATTGTATATTATCCAAATTCATTTTTAACTTTTGAAAATCAAGGTAAGTTATATCGAAATGAAATTGGGTAGTATACAACTAAAACTTTCAAGTTCAATTATCTCCAATTGAAATTATTCCTATTCAAGATTTTAGTATTATATATTTTTCTCAAGATAAACTTTAAGAATTTAATTTCTGATTCCCTTCAAACCATATATGTACATAATATGTCAAATCAATTTTATAAATTAAGTCATATTCAAATCAATTAAAATCTCAAGGTAACACTGTAGCCAGACTACAGAATGGTCTTTTCTCTTCGAAACTCGAAAATGAATGTCGATGGTGCTGCAGTCATCACCGAAATTATTTTCCAGCGACAAAGAGAAAAGCACTAAATTTTAAATTCCTTTGAAAACAATTTCTATACAAAAGTACTCTAAATAATATATCCTTTAAAACTTTTTAAACCCAAGGTTTGAAATTATCAGAAATTGAATTCTCAAGTTCTTGTTTTTAAATTCATTTCTATTTTCTAAATTAAATTATAACCATTGTTTATATTCAATTATTTATATTAGACAAACCACATGGTTTACAAAATTATAATTAAAATCAAAACTATTTTCTCTTGACAAATAGTTAAATTAATTATAAGATTCTGGAAATTATACTTATATATATATAGATTTAATTTTCAAACATAGGCATAAATTTTCAAAACAAGGATAGAGGTTCAAATTTGATGAACTCAAATCAATAGAATTCAAGATAGGTTGTAATTCAGAAGATCGGATGATGAAATAACAAAATAAGGAACTGAGTGAGGTTATATAAATCGCGGGCAACCTTGACCGGGTCAACCGTGACTTAAGGAGTCAGATCGATGGGGTTGAGTAAATCCACATTTGATCTGAAGAGATAGAGTTCAGAATAACCAAGATACCAGCATATAAACCGAGGATAAATATAAACCACCGGTGAATCAATGCTAATGGTAAAGGAGTTTCACCCCTTTATTAGAATAATGGCGAGACCGCCAATTCACTATAAAGATCATCCGAAGTGGAGTTACGGGATACTCCAGGATTTAAAGATGATGAAAAGTGAGGGACACGAATGAACTTTGGAACCACATGGAATGTTCCAAAATTCGAAAAGGAAGAGATTCAAGCTCGAATGAAGGTGATTCTATAAATCAAATTTACCATACATTCTAAGTTTTGCCTAGAGCCAAAGCTCTGATACCAACTGTAAAGACCCTGTATTTTCAACCATTCGCATCCGCACATGTCGGACTTGAATCATTCAAAATACTGCGTTGTAAAATAAATTTGGCAAAACTCAAGATATACAATAAATAAATCACAGAATCACATACACAGATATCAGAATCTCGCAGCGGAAATTAAAATTTAGTGGTTCATGAAGCCACTGATACAACTTTACAAAACAGAACTTACATTGTCTATAATACTCATTACAAAATTTAAAACATAAATAGAGATAGAGTCTTCAAAGTCTTGAATTCCAGAAAAGATAAAGGCTGAAACAACTTCCAACAGCACGAATGATCTACTGAGTGTCCTAGCTACGGAGAAGAAACTGAAGCTGCAACTCAGGCTGACCCGAGCGTACAATAAAACAAAACACTCGAGTCAGGACATACATACTTATATAATGTAAACTAAATCAAGTGTACTGTAATATATAGCAAGTAACTTAAAGGATGCTTGGGACCGCCCATCCTCTAAGGATCCGTTAAACTATTTACTATGTAGTATATTGCGCTATTATAATAGTGTCTATTTATAAAGTAAACATACTTCTTTCTTAGCATTAAGGGGTTACCCATATAGCCCTTAACACGTAATAGTCCCAGTAGTCCATCCAATATCATAGCTCCTCCTGATCGGGAAGCAACTAGAGGATACCACACGGGCTACGGGAGAAAACCAAACTCGTACAAGGCTCGATATGGTAGGTGACACGGCACAACTAGGCAATGCCAGGGTAGATATACCAATTGCTATCCGGACCGGTGGTAACGCGAAGCCGCAGCAACCGCCCACCTCGAACAACACTCCCAAATCAAGGGTGCACCCAAACAATCACATAAGCAATAGAATGGTATACGAAGAAGTGCGTTCGATCAGAAGAGCTACCTCATTAATCCGAGAATCGCTCCTGTTTTAGCCACCTTATGCCAACTCTCGGGAGTCGGGTCCACGTATATACCTTTCAAGAAACCGTCACCACCAACCTACTTCATTCTGGAAACTCCACCGCGTACACGGTTAGTCAAAGTGGTTTTCGGTATCGACAGAGAGTATGTCCATATCCGATCCCGGTCTCTTTTCCAACCAAACGTTATTATAACCCGTGGTTATAGTTTTGAAAAATGGTATTTATCTTTTCAAATCAAATATATATTTCAAATACCTTCAATTTCAATCCTTGATTAAAACTTATAGTTTGAAAATGGTATTTATATTTTCAAATCAAATATATATTTCAAATACCTTCAATATCAATCCTTGATTAAACATCTCTTTTGATAATATACCATTTCAAATCATTTAATTAAATTTGGACTTTTTAAAAAAAATAGAAATCAATTTCTCCCTTTAAACCCACCCAAAATCAATTTCTAAATTCTTTTATTTATTACATATTTAAATTCCAAAAATCTTAACTTATTCCCAAAATAAATTTTCATAAATTTTCTAAATAAATCAAATTTCAATTTCTACAGTACTTATGAAATGCTATCTAAAGTTATGGGTTTAAAATGGTCCAATTTTAAAAGACGGCATTTAAATGCTGTAATAGATTGTTTAACTTAATAAATATTTCCAAATATAACTTATTTATTTATATATTTTCTTAATTGAAATCTTATTCTTTCAAAAATCCTGAATTACCAAAATAAGTTATATTCCATTTATTCAAATATTTATTTATTTCTTTATTTATACTTACTAAAGGTCAATATAAATTCCTTTAAAGATATAAACCAAATATTTAACTTCCAGAATAATTTTAAATAATTCAGAAATTATTATAAGGACCACGGGCCTGTATATAGTTTTCTAGCCTAGGTCAAGTGATACGGATGTATATCATTTCAATCCGTAATTTACAAAACCCCGGGTTCTATCATTTCAAACCCGCAATCCCAAGTAAATTTACAGCAGTTAACAGAACAAGTGAACAGTAATAATCAATTTGGCCTATCATTTCAGCCCATGACAATATATATATTTAACAGGGAACTTGCAGTGTGATTTAAGCAGTACATAAACAATAACATAATATAACTGCAGATATAATACAACAGATAATAACTGATGAGGTGTCAATTTAAATGGGGTTCATCATTTTATATTACACTACAGACAGATAATAGTGACATAAAATTTTACACATACACTTGCAATAATTTACGAAATATAAATACGTATGTCTGGTGAGAAATACTCACCTGAAAGTTGCAGAAAATTTGAATTCAAAACGACGATTCACCGGTAAAGACCGACAGAAAATAACGATCAAAATTCCTCGGATGTCGCCTAGATTCAAATCTAGAACAAAAGTAGAAATATAGAATACGCGACTTTAGAATTTTCGGTCAAAGAAAAAAATTAAAATAGGACAAGAATTGTTTTGATTTGCTCGACCACTCCACCGTGTAACATGCCCAAAATATACCCCAAAACGTGAATTGTGCTAACGCTAAAATTTTTGACAAAACTTCCTAAAGGCCGACTAAGCAATATGGGGACGTTTTCCTACTCTATGTCGTGATATATACATTGTACACGTGCACACTTGTATCTCTCTTACTCACGTACATGAACTCATGCCAACACATATTTACTACTGTAAATAAATTTGCCTAACTTCCAATCTCCAAAATTTAAACTTCCTGTTCCTAACAAAATGGACACAGACCATTCACATTTTCCTTCTGCCTTATTTTCCTTCTCTATATCATATTCTTTTATCCATGCAAAAATATGAACGCATGCAACTCATATCCTCTAATATTTAAACCTTAGATTCCATCTTTTATCACCTCCCTCCCCAGTTTTCATATCAGCTTTTACCTTTTCATAATACTTTCAGACTTACAAAAATATAAGTTCAGACAGAACCCCATCATAAACTATTCCGAGTCAAGGACAAGGTTACTTCGAGAAAACATGTGCTTGCTTCGAGCAAACTAGGTAGTTGCTCCGAGCAAATCTATAAAACTCCGAGACATCTGACATGCACACACGCAACATTAAATCAAAACTCCTCCCTCTTTCTCTTCTACCATCAGTGCTACCTACTTCCTCCAGACACTCATGTCCCTGAACTTCCATACTTTATGTATGCATCCTTCTTCATTGCTTTAGCATAGAATTATTTTCTTAAGTCTTCTCATTCCACTTCCCAGACTTCCCCATAATAACAACTCACGCACCATCTCTCTGTATATATTGAGACTGCTTCTACTACAGTCAGGGCTTGGTTAAAACTGGGTGTATGCTCACTGATACAACTATGTGCAACAAACTCTCTCATCTCACATATCCTCCTCTGCCCATTATCTCATCACTTATTTCGTTTCCCAGCCTATTCCTATCCACTTCTAATTTCGTTTAACTCAGTTTTACATCATATCTTAACACATCTTATATTTAACTTTCCAGACTGAAACTTGAATCAACATCTACCCCCCCTTACTTCTATTTACTAGCATCAAACAACTCAGCTCTCTCCAATTATTTCAAATGCCCAAGTGTACACTGATATGTACATGCACAGATTCCACTTCCTATATGCAGACCATATTTGTTTCTTTCCTAAGCTTCGGTTTTAACAACTTAATTACTGATTTAAATATTTATTTTATCCTACAATCTACCTTCCAGATTTCAGAGACCAAGTAGATGCAAAAAGGAAATGTGCAGATGAAAAATATGCAGACTGTAACCTATACCCGAGCCACCCTTAATTGCTTCGAGTCATTATCCTCTCTACTTCGGGTCAGACAGTGAATTTCTTCGAGTCAAATTCTAAAATCCCCGAGTCATATTTTTACTAACTCTGGTCTATGACACTTCTGTCTGAAATGCTTCACTTGCCTTTCTTTTCCAGACTACCACTTCCTTACCTCCTGATCTTTCCACTAACTACCCCTTCACCTTGTATTGCATCCATCCCACACTTCAATATGCATCAATACTCCCTGGCTTCACCACTTCCAGGTTCCCATCATTCAGATCTGCACAAACACATATCACAACATGCACAAGACTTAACTTGTCCTTCCTATTCCACCACCAGATAGCTTCACTGCCTACTTCTATTTCCACTACACTTGCCATCCATACTACACAAACACCACTGCAGACATGAGTCTATCACTTCACAAAACTATGCAAGACAACACAAACCAACTCAGACTTTAGATGTGAAACTGTAGACTGAATTGTCCTAGACTAGCATATATGCAGACACTCTATACAACTGCAACTGACATTTCCTAGACCAGATCTACCCAAACCAAATCAGACTTCCCATGATCATATATGCAGACAAATGTGAGAGTGCAAACTGACATGACTAAGCTTTGTGGATTATATTTCAGATCTATTGTTGTTAGCAACATAAATTGTGATGAACCCTATATGGTATGTCAGATTTTCCTAACTTGATACCCCAGACCATCAGATCAAAAAGAATTCAGTGGTATAGTGGATAGTGGCCGAGCAAGATACAAAGGCAGAGAGAATTTCAACACAAAAGTAAAGACTTACCTGATGACTCGAGAGAAGGGGAAAATGAGGTGAATCACAGATGAATTGGTTTGCAGAGGAAAAATGAATTTATAACAAATGCTTGGTTATCCAGAGAAATAAAAGAAACGAAATGTATCAGTTTCTTTAGTTATCACTTCCATTGATATGGCCGAGAGTTTGTATTCATCAGTTACACAAAAATTTATTTGGCATTGCTTGCACGATTCATGGAGGTCAGCTTAAATCTTGATTGCCAGATGCAAAACATCTCTCAACCATGCGGGTTCAAGGGCTGTGGTTGATTGATGTATGAAGCATGATCAAAGGCAGGCATGATACAAAAACTGATGATGCAAGTGTGAACGAAATTGATACACACGTTTGATTTCAAAACTTGCGTGATTTAAGTTGTAACTGAAGGAATTTAAAGGCAGAGGTAAATAGGAAAGCACGGTCATAGGCTTTGAAAAAGGGTGTGTATGTTTTCAGAAGAAAAAAAATGTGAACTGCCAGAGAAAAGATACAAAATGCTCGAACGTTTCACCATTTAAATGTTTACTTATGCTACCCTTGATTTTTGGTTTTATTATAAACATTTTAAGAAGATAAATATATACGTGTCGGTTTGGAAATGTATACAACGTTTTAAACGATTGATTTTTAACAACGACGTTTGTTTATAAAAATCACTGACTGATAATTTGTATCAAAAATATTTATAACTTGATTTTTACACTGCGCTAAACAGACGCAGGTTAAAACATCAAAAATTTTCACAAAAATATTATTTTAAAAACACACGTTTTATTACGTTGCTTTATACCCTATAATTGACGCGTCTGTTGAACGCGAAATCTAACCGTTCAAACTTAGCTTAAATTTCACAGTTATTATTAGATTTTATTGACATATAAAATTTTATAAAAATATATCTTCAAATGGAATAATTAAACTATATTTTTAAACACAAATTATATAAAATACCTTTAAAATTTAAATAATTAAAATAAAATAAATGGCTAAAAACTAGGGTTGTTACAATCGGCGTGTAAATCGGAGTTTAGAAAACCCAGATGAATAGTGTTCGATATTTCCTATAAATAGACCCACATTTCACAATTTTAAGAAAAAAAAAATGAAACCCTAATGAAAACTGCAGCCGCCGCCATCTTCACATTCAAGGGCCGAAATCTTCCCACCTTCCCCTCCAAATTTCTTCAAATCTACTCACAATCATCAGAAACTTTCAACTAATGAATCATCGAGCTCGATGAGAGCTTCAAGTTGAACGGCTATGATCGAGTTTTGTTGAGTAAATCGATGGGATTTTGGCCATGAAGACCGGCCGTTCGGCCTTGAATTGCATGCAACATAGGTGACCGAGCTCTATGAGCTTGAGGCCGAACCTAGAGCAAGCGGAGGGCTTCAAGATGGTGAGGGTATGATGAAGTTTCGTCGAGTGTTGGAGTTGTAAATTTAAACCCTTGATTCAGTAAATGGGTTCGGCTATACATAGATGTTCACGCGTTTGGGAAGAGGAAGGGGAAGAGCATGGGTGCGGTCATGATGAAGGCACCAAGAATCTACGGCTGTGATGGTATATGGATTAAAAATTATTAAAGAAAATTGTAAATATTTATATTATAGTTCGTATTAACTTCAAAAAATGTGTATCTCTTTCATACGAGGTCCGTTTTGGACGAAACTTTTTGCGTTGGCTTCGTATTGACGAGCTCTACGCTATGCAACTGATTTGGAGTCGTTTGGAGTTAGTGAGAATTTTGGGTAAAATTAAACGCGCGTTTAATTTTATTCAAAATAAATCGCTAAAACGAAATTGAAATCAAGGTGAGAACTTCTCACTCAATCGAATAGTTTCGATTTTTATTTTAAATAGTTAGATTTAAAATATCTGAATTTATGTTTGAATGATGATTGTTATCTATTGATTGTTAAAATAGACATTATGCACCGTTAGTAAGCGGATGTTATTTATTAAAAACATATACCGCGAATATTTCATAAACAGTGAAATTGGTACTATATATAATAGCAATATATATATATATATATATATATATTGGCATATGTATATATTGCAGTTGTTGATTTCCCGCTTTTTTTTAGCGGATGAGACCCTATTGCGCCGCTATTAAGCGGATAATATTATAAATCCCATATACCGCGATAATTCCGTACTGGAGCGGAATTGGTATTGTGCTAATGTTTGTGGATGCAGGAAACAGGTTGGAGGGATCCAACTGGATTCCTCAACTGTATTGATTTATTTATAAATATTTTGATATTTGTTGATTATCATATCGATATATGATATTTGGATGTCGTGATTGACTATTTGGTGATGTTACATCATCGGATCCATTTTTGAAGTTTTAAAATAATGATTTGGGTTTTAAAAGGGTTTTAAAGTGATTTTTGAAAGTATATATTTTATTTAAAATTTTGAATTGATTTATTTTAAATAAATTAACGTTATAAGTTTAATGTTATCAAAGTTATAATATTTGTATGATATAACCAAATTAAGATTTTTGAAATAAATAGTGATTAATTCATAAAATGGTTAAATTGGGAATTTTGAATTATTATAAACGATTTATATAAAAGATTAAAAATATTGATATTTATGGATTAAAAAAATATAGGAATTGTGAAACCCGTTTTATAAGTGTAAAAAAGAAATATAAATGGATTTTATAAGTGAATGAAGATTTATAGATTTATAAATCGTGAAGTTATAAATATAAATAGGTTTTGTAAAATAAAAGATTTATAAGAGATTAGCTTATAAATCAGATTTTGGCATTTAAAATAAGATAAAAAGGGTTTTTATAAATAGAAGTTTATAAAAATATAAATGAAGTTTATAAACGTTGTTTATAAATCCGAAATCGATTGAATTTGATAAGTTGGATATAGGAATGTATGAAAGGAATTATATTCACGATTTTGGACAGTGAATATATTATTAAATGAAATGGATATGTTTTGGGGAAGGAACATTATGAAATGAAGTTAATGATTTTAAAGACGTTTTAAAATGCATTAAGTATCGAATACATAGATTTCAACATTCATTGTTGAAATAGACGTTTTCGAGAAGTAGAAGGAAATGGTGGACTATAACACTGTTGTTATAGTAAATGGTTTCCGAAAGGAAATGTTTTGTATAGTATTGGGATTTATATATCTATTTAAACTTTGAATCCCTGTACTAGTGATTTTGGGTCGTCGTAACGATGTTTTACGCAACATTCGTTTTTGGACCCATAATAAATGTGTTAAGAAAATAATTTCTTAATGAATGAAATATATACTTAATTTTGATTTAAGTATATCGAATATTTTCAAATGTTGAAAATAAATAGATTTGTGATGTACTTATTTTTAAATAAGTATGGAAATATTTTTCCAATGTGAAATGAATGTTTAGAATTTTTCCTTGTAAGATAAATTGAAAATGAATAATAGAAGTCGATTAGAAAATCGTATATTCATAGATATTTTGGATTATAAATTCACTAAGGAATTTATAAAAGAAAGGGGAATTAGTTTAAAAATAAACGTTGATTTATTTTTAGAGTGTGGGAACAAATTTACGAATTTGGGAACGTAAATATATAAAATAAATCGGTAAGAATTTATTTAATTAGTTTAAATGAACCATGTTGAAATGAAAGAAATTCCGCGTAAGGAAAAGTGATTTGAAAATTTGTTTTCAAATGTTTAAAGTGTGGGAAATTTTATATCTAATAAAGATATTTTGGAAAGTAAATAATTTGGTAAATTATTTGGACTTGGTGATGTGGAGCATACCTATTGATAGTTAAATAATCCGACTATCAATATTTACCTTTAAATAGGTATTTGTTGTGAATTGTTGAATTTGAATGCCACACATATTTTTGAATAAGCGCTCACTATTCGGGTTAGCCGGGAAAGGACCTTGGGGTCGTATAACCCATTCTGAGTATGTGAATACGTTGTATGGATTGCATTTGATGACCGGTGTTGAAGACCGGCTATTTGTGAAAACGGATGGATTACCGTCGAGTTACTCTACATCGGCTGATCTCAGATATAGAGGTTTTATCACCCTTAGTGACGGGAAGTTCGGTCGTGATTAGTGAATATCCGGATTGCAAGGACTTCTTTGTAAGTGCCTTCGGTTCTGTTCGATCCCGGAACAGACTTGTATGATTGTATGTCTGACATTACAAATTGAGATATAAAGCTGATTTCTTTCAAATATATTTCTGTTGGTGGCGAAGGATTTATTCTCTTAGCTTAACACCCTTCTCTGAGACGTACGAGCTTAGAGGTTATATAGTTGAAGGTTATTAGTGATATACTCCCAATTTGGTAGTGTGGCATGTAGAGTGTTGCTGTGAAATGATCATTGTGTTGATCATTTGTGATAGGATCATTTATTTGATCGTTTATCTTGGTGATCATTTCTATGATCATTTGTTGACCCAAAGCACGGCTTTTGTATAAAGTGTGTTTTTGTGGACGAGACTTCGTCGAGCCTCACACCCCGGAATAGTCAAAACAGGAAAGATGCGGCAAGGTTATTAGGGGTAGCGCCCTTTAGTGTATGTCATTCCTTCTGGATAGAGGTGGTATCATGGTATGGAGCCCAGATATTTAACCTATGTTGTTACTGCATATTTTTGTGGTTGTTGGAAATCGAGGATCCTCGGATAGATCGGTTACGATCGGGGGATGACATATTCGTGTCAGTAGTTACCCAATTAGGGGTAACCCGGCCTTGTGTTGGCAGAGATCCGGTTTGGTTCTCGGGGATGTCCTTCCAGAGGCATTCTCATGTGGCAATGGGAAGTTCCTTGGCCTGACCATTTGTTGGAAATCCAAAGAAACAAAACGAGACTTTTACGGTTTTAGTTGTATAACCTGCCATGGAATGTGGCGGTAACCTGCTATTGAACATGGTTAGCTATAGTAGGCATACGATAATGGTCGTATGTTGGCTAAGATTTATATTCTATTTTCGAAATGAATTTTGCCTACACTATGCACTAGTAATAATATCAAATGTTATTTTTAATGCGTATCAAGCATCTTTGACTATCATAAGGAGAAATCTCCTCCGATTCTGCGTTTGCATGTGTGTGTGTGCGGGAGGCCTTATGGTAGTCTCATTTTTAAAAGCATTGCGAATTGAATTAAAAATATTCCTCTATTTTGATTTTAAAGTAAATAAACTGTTTTGAGTTCTCACACCAGTCACATGACTGACTCGGAGTTTATTGTTTTCCTTCCTAAACTCTGGGTGCCCACCAATTTCCACACGGGCAGTCAAGAGTTCAGGTTTATCAGGATATTCTGGAGTTGCTGGAGGTAAGCTGGATGGCATGGCGTATTACTAGTATATAGTATTTCTTTTTCCGCTGTTTGCTGTTGTATGTTGTTATACACTCTGATGATATGATGTAATGAAATGAAATGTAATGTAATAACTGATATAGTTCTTTGTTTAAAGATTATTCATTTATTTATTATATGTTGTTCCGCTGTGAATTGTGAGATTCTGATATTGTTGTTCTGTTGTTTTCTGTTCCGTTCTATTCTCTATTTTCTACCTTCTTCTCTCTTTCTCTGCCTCTTTCTTTTTCTAAAACCATAACATTTCGGGTTTCCGGCCTTTGATTTCTCGGCAGTCGATAAAGTGAGTATCGATGTTGAATTTTCGAAAGTCGAAAATTTCCGAGGCGTTACATACACAGTGTATCACTGTATATGCCACAAGGCCGTGCACACCGATATATACACTTGATAAAATTACAGGGACAGGTGAGCACAGGTCAAACCCAGAT
This sequence comes from Allium cepa, assembly GCA_030765085.1. Classification (NCBI taxonomy): domain Eukaryota; kingdom Viridiplantae; phylum Streptophyta; class Magnoliopsida; order Asparagales; family Amaryllidaceae; genus Allium; species Allium cepa. The sequence goes on from CM060935.1 coordinate 1,016,401,062, forward strand.
TATCGGATTCAACTCAAGTGCGATAAAATAATGTCACAAACTTCAGCACAAGGTCAAATCCGAGTGACAAGCTGGATTCAACTCAAGTATAATGCACAAGTTCAACTAAAAGTCAACATTTGCGAAAGACTGCACAAATTCAGGACAACACCAAAAGCACAAAGGCTTGAATGATAAAGTGTATCTGAAATATGGCAACATAGAGGCAACTGGCAATAACAAGTATACATATACATGTCAACGTCAACTACAAGCCCAAATCAATACACAAAGCCCAAGTGATACCAGCACCAAAGCAAGTACAACTACAAGTGTTGACCAAGTGACAACGCAAGCAAGATGACCACAAATGTCCAAACAACAAACATCACAGCACATGCACATCAACCATACAGTGATACAAATGCAAAACGGTGGGAACCACAATGCAAGACGAGCATCAAGACACTAAGCAACTGGAAACAACTAAAAGATGCAAGCACACTCAAACCAGAAGCATGCTCGATGCAAAAATCCAAACCAGGTTCAAATTATACAAGCTCCAGAAAGAAAATCAAAGCATGTACAAGTTGTAATATGCATATGGTCAAGTTGTTATTCAATACAGTGTAGCATGTACACAATGTCAATCAAAACAGATGAAGACTACACATACACAAGACCACCAAGCAAAACCACTGACAATATAGATGAAGTGAACAACAGAGCTAATGAATGTAACAGCGGCAGTTAAAGCAACATCAAGATGAAACAGATCAAGTGACATGATGAAGCAGTGCCATGCTACATATTATAAAATGAAAATCAAAATGCATATATAGATGAGTGCAGACGTACACATACATGAATGTATGTATACACCAAAGATAACAGCAGTGCCAAGAGACTCAAGCGCTACCAGATAACAAACAGTGGCATATGTATATTGATGCAACTCCAAGCCAAAAGCAAGTGATATATGCAATGTACCTAGAACTAGTTAAATGACACAAGTGAAGAGACCAAGTGCACGACTAAACTAACAAATGCAACAGACTCAACTAAAACAACATGGCCAAGACTACAAGCAACTGCATAGCGACTACAGTACAGGGAACAACAACAATGAATACTGCAACAACCAAAGCTAAAGTGTGCAACCTGACTGTCAAGACTCAGTAAACGACAAGCAATGTTCGAGTGGAGACCAAAGAAGAAGGCCAGAGACGAAGACTACAAGATGAACAACGATCATGCTACAGAAATGCATGTATGCAGCAGAAATAATAACAATGATTCACAGTGAAGTTGAAGAATAACAATGCAGACGAAAAAATAAACAATGTAGCGATAAATTCATGTGATTATGCAGTATTGACAAAGTCAAAAAATCAACACCGTAATGACCATGATAGTAATTCAAAACCGTGTCAACCAAGCAAGCATCGAATATACGATTGTGAACAAGTCAGTGAAATCTCAAGCATCAATACCAGATCGAACGGCCAAAGACAAATTCAAATGAACATATACGACCGCAAAATTAGGATTTCGAATCCTATATAAGCCCAATCATCATCGGCAATTTATTCATCGAGTTCAAGTACGAATACAAAAAAGCACAAAAGCGTAAAATCACATACCGAATCAAGGAGACGAACTCGATCCAAATTGAAGAGCCGAGAGCAAATCAAAGAGCATCGAAGCCTACCATCGAACTGTATCAAGCGACGAACTTCAATTTGCACAACCCTAATTTTGGAAGCAAGGAGCAAAAGAGCCGAAGCCCTAATTTAGTTGCAAAGAGGAATGGTCACCATTTTTTTCACAGGCCAAAGAAGAAGAAAGAATCGGGTTAGAGAATAAAAGGGCCGACCGTGTTTAATGCGAAGAGGAATTTAGTATATTTTAAATAGGGTTTAAGTGTTAGTTATTTGTTTTTTTAATTGTTGTTTTTACTTTTCGAATCAAATTCTTTGTAAATCACCACCTAGGTTTAGGTAGTGTCAGATTGTCTAGTTAGAATTAGTTCAGTGAGCAGGGTGTGCGAGTTTGCAGAGCTCTATAGGCGGAAGCAGAGTTTGCGAGTAAGCAAAGCTCTATAGGCGGGAGCAGAGTTTGCGAGTAAACGAAACTCTATAGGCGGGAGCAGGGTGTGCGAGTCTGTTTGTGAGCGGGAGCAAATGTTTGCGAGTCTAGTAGAGTGTTTGTGAGCGGGAGCAAAAGGGTCTGCGAGTCAAGTAGAGTGTCTGTAAGCGTGATACTGTTTAATTCTAATAGAAATCTGAGAATGCAGCAGTAGGCAGGGGTTGCCGAAGTTGGGTAAATTTTGTGTGTGATTTACTTTTCAGCATATTTATTTCTGCAGTTTGTTTCTGTGTTTAAATCGAGAAAATTTGCTATAACCCTTTTCACCCCCCCTCTAGGGTTAATCTAGATCCTACAGTATTTACCTCAAAAGAAACGCCGCCGCCATCCTACTTCATTCTGGAATCTCCACCGCGTACACGGTTGTTAAAGTGGCTTTTAGAGTTGGCAGAGAGTATGACAACTTTCGATCTCGGTCTCTTCATGTGACGCCCCACCTCTATACCCACGCTAGTCAAGAATACTAAGGTGTAATGCTGTCAACTAGCACGGAGAATAAGGCTGTTGAGGAGTCATAAATACTCCATCCTGGGGAGTAACACTAGATTGACTGACGCTGGGACGGCCTGGTCTAGCCATTTCTCTTCCTTAAGAAAGAAAGAAGAAGAAGAAAAGGGTTATTCACCAAATGAATATCAAGCATTCTAGATACGTGAAACAAGGAATCATAGAAGAAAATAGGATAGCATGGTACGAAGACCCGAATAAAATCCTAAAGCACGACTCCTAAGATGGACTTAGGACGATGATCCTTGTTAAATTATTCTACATTGTTCCGAAGTTTGGCTCTGATACCAAGCTGTGACGCCCCACCTCTATACCCACGCTAGCCAAGAACACTAAGATGTAATGCTGTCAACTAGCACGGAGAATAAGGCTGTTGAGGAGCGACCATCCGTGTAATTGCTTTGTGCGACCACCGATATGTCAGATTGTAAAAAATGCATGAGAAAATCCGACACACCGATACAAACTCAAAGCTACTACACAGTGGCTATAATAATCTTCGGAAACAAATATAGAAATGTACATAACACAAATCAGTCACAGACATCCATATCACAAAGGCGAAAAAAGATATGAATATAACACATGAAAGTGTACATCAGAGTAGTGGTCAAACAAGATCCACACTATCAGAAAAGAATATCTACAAGTGCTATACAAAAGAATATGAATACATTCATGAGTCTATATCTCAAATGTATACAATAAAAAATACTATTCTAAGTAGTTAGCCAAAATTCAAGGTAATAATCCTGGATGTGAAGTCAAGCAGAAGCACCTGTAACATCTCGGTCTGACCCGAGTATTATTTAAAAGAAAATAATAAACGGATCAGTCTAGTTATAAATATCAGATGAAATGATATAGAATAAGAGATATGGTATAAATGTATAATAACCATAATGACATACTATGAATAGTATGTGAATGAACATCAACCAGAGATTAATCAATATCACAGAATCTTCTCAAAGATCCAAAGGAATGTCAAACTCCATAAATTTGCATACACAAAAAGTCAATGACACACAAATTCACCATTGCACAAATATTGATAAAGCTTATTAATGAAAATCACGAAAATTGGTGAAAAACAAAATTCTATAAATCTGCACAAGAAATCCAGAAATCACAAAAGGGGGAGGACTATCACAAACGGGAGTATGAAAACTCACCAACACGTGTATCAAAAAATGGAATGTTATTCCATGGTTGCTAACCATTAATTTTGAGCCAAAGCTCCACAAATGGTCCGAAGGCCATGGGTCGCTAGCCCACCAAATTGAGCCGAAGCTCCACAGAAACGGGGTTTAATCTCCCTCGTAGACAAAGAGACATCGCACATTTGCTACTCTAAATCACAAAAATGATCATCATCGATCATCAAGAAGTGTCAATTACAGTGAGCTAGTAAATATAAAAGTTTAGCCTCATGTCCCATAACCACTAGCTTAACTTAGATATTTACGAACAAATTGTAAGTTTCCACTAAAAAATTGTCACAAGAGATTCAATCGAACAAGTCCAAGAATTAACCGGCGAAGTAAACGCGAGGGTTTCATACCACTTGTTTTACTAAGCCGTTTAATTAGATTTCTCGTACGAGTGAGGTAAAGGTTTGTATATACTAATAGATTGGAAAACGGTTTAAGAAAAAGAGTTTTGTAATAAAATAGTGTTGAAATCGCTTTGATGAAAGAGTTTTGATATTTACTTCTAGTATTGAAACCTTTATATTTTTAAAGTGACAAATCACAAAAATGATTGTAGAAACAATCAAATCAAAAAAATTCACATTCGAAGACGTGAATAAAATCTAAAGAAGTCAATTCCAAAGCCATCAAAGTGTAAATACTCTTGCGACCTATCATGGCCGAACTAAGGTGCAAACGACCTATAAGAAGTAGCGGCTTAAGGATGCGGCCTAACATGGTCGAGCTAAGGAACGACGACCCAAAAGAGGTAGTGGTTTAATGGCACGACCCAAGGCGCAACGACCTAACGTGGTTAACGACCTTACTCGGTCGCGACCTAAGGTGGTTGCGAGCTAAAACCAACGTGTTACGGCCTAAAACCCACGAGTTACGACCTAACTCTACTGTGCCCCAACCTAAAGGAACTAACAGTAGTGGCATGCAGCCTAACGAGTTAACGGCTTAAGGAAGTGAGCGATCTAGCCGAGCGACCTAAGGGATGGCGCGGCCTAGCATGCAAAGGTGACTCAAACAGGCCGAGCGACCTAATGGCGCGGCCTAAATGGTGGTAAGCAATCAACAGGTGCGGGTTATATAGGCCGAGCAACTTAATGACTCGCGACCTAAGGACGATCGAGCCAATCACATGGCCAAGCTAGCAACGTAACGACCTAACTGGACGAGCGACCTAAGGATGAAGAGGGCGAGCGACTTAGGAGCGAACGACCCACAGGCTAACGACCTAAGGATGTAAACAACCTAAGCCTTGAACGACCTAAGGTGCGCGATCTATATGCAGGTCGAGCGTTTTAAGGAGAAACGTCCTATATGCCAGTGCGACTTTTCCATGGCCGAACGACCTAAGCCTAGGAAATGCATAAACACACGAAAATTGGGGTTTCCACCAATTCAATCCAATCCAAAAGCAAATGCACATGTAAAAGTGGTAGGAATTCATTCTCAACAATCCAAGATAGTTATAGACAAGAATGTGAGATAAAAATCTCACCTTTTCACAAATTCAATGAAGAAGAAGCTTGAATGCAATGAAAGAAGCAATCACAAGCTTGAATCAATGGATTCTCTTTGGATTTGGAGTTAGATGTTGGATTTACAAATGAACAAGGGCTTGGAGTTTCTATTTCCCATTCTCTTCCTCCATTTTCGATGAAGCTTTTGTTGTTAGGAAATTAAATGAAGTTATGAAGAGAGGAGGGGGTTGAGAATGAGTTATAATGGGCTAAACTGTAACAACCCGCATATTTATCGATTTTATATTTAAATATTTTATCGTTAATCGAATTTTGGTCCGAATAGCTTCTTTTTGAAAACGGTCAAATTAGGACTCGAGACCATTTCCAATGAGTTCAGAACGCCGTTTACAATTTTTTTAAGTACAAACATTGATATGTTTGGAGTTAGTGGAATTTCACTACCTTTTTCACTTGAGACTTTGGTTTGGACTTAGCCTATTAAACCCAAGTTCCAACCTCTTCTCTTCATAACTTTATCTTATTTCCTAAACATTCAAGCTTTATCAAAAATGGAGGAGGGAATGGGAAATTAAAATTCCAAGCTAAAGTTTTCTTGCAAATCCATCATTCAACTCCAAATTCAGGAAGAAGACATTGGATCCTAGTTTCTTGTGTTGAGATTGAAGAGGGATTTATTCTTGCTAGCTTCAAGCTTCATTTTCATTGATTCTTGGGTGCAAAGGTGAGATTTTTATCTCACATTCTTGTCTATAACTATCTTGGACTGTTGGGAATGAATTCCCATCACTTTAGCATGTACATTTGCATTTGGTTTGGATTCGACTGGCGAAAAACTCCAATTTTTAGTGTTTTTGGAGATTTCCTACACTTAAGTCGCACTGCCACGAAATGCCACTTCGAAATTAGGTCGTAGGTCGTTTGGACTAAAGGTCGTAGGTCGCTCCTTGGGTTGGAAACGTCCTCTTGACGTTAGGTCGCACGGCCTTCATATAATTCGATGCCGATAGGTCGCCCCTGGACATACGTCGTTCGACCTTGTTCTAGGCCGTTAGGTCGTCTCCCCATTAAGTCGTAGCATGTTAGGTCGCTTGACCTTGCCTACCTCAACAGGTCGCGTACTACTTGGGTCGCAACACACTAGGTCGCCCAACCTGTTCTTCCACTTGAGTCGCTCGGCCTTGTCTTCCGTTAGGTCATTAGACCTTAATACCGTTAGGTCGCATGACCTTTATACATTTAGTTCGTGTACCCTGTTAGGTCGCGAGTTTAATTGGGTCGTTCGGCCTTAAAATGTTAGGTGGCTTGGCCTGTACAATTGTTTGGTCGTGAGTTTCCCTTAGGTCGCGTGCACCTTATGTCGCGCCTTCTTGGTCGTGTATTACTCCTTAACTCGTTTACCTTAGGTCGTTATACCTTGATTTGTTCGATGTATTTTACTTTAGGTCATTTCATTGCTCTTTAGCTCGGCCTAGTTAGGTCGTATGAGTATTTCTATTTTGATGGATTTGGAACTGATTTCCTTGGATTTTATTCACGTCTTCGAATGTGAACTTTGTAACATTGTTTCTACAATCGTTTTTGTGATTTGTCACTTTAAAAATATAAAGGTTTCAATACTAGTAGTAAATACCAAAACTCTTTCATCAAAGCAATTTCAAAACTATTTTACTATAAAGCTCTTTTCCTAAAACCGTTTTTCCAATCTATTAGTATATACAAGCCTTTACTTCACTCAGATGAGAAATCGAATTAAACGGCTTAGTAAAACAAGCAGTATGAAATGCTTGCGTTTGCTTCGTCGGCTAATTCTTGGACTTGTTCGATTGAGCCTTTTTGTGACAATTTCCCAGTGAAGAACTACAGTTTGTTCGTAAATATTTAAGTTAAGCCAGTGGTTATGGGACATGATGCTAAACTCATATATTTACTAACTTAGTGTAATTGACACTTCTTCATGATCAATGACGATCATTTTTGTGATATAGACTAGCAATTGTGCGATGTCTTTTTGTCTACGAGGGAGACTAAACCCCGTTTGTGTGATGTTTCATCATCACATATGTGGGGTAGCACCCCATGGTCTTCGGGCTATTTGTGTGGAGTTTCGGCTCAAAATTAATGGTTAGCTACCGTGAGATAGCGTCTCGTTCGTGTGATACATATGCTGGTGAATTTTCATGCTCCCGTTCGTGTGATTGGCCTCGCCCTTTTTATAATTTCTGGATTTCGTGTGTTGATTTCTGGGAATTTTATGCTTCACCAATTTTCATTATTTCTATTGATAAGTTTTATCAATTTTTGTGCAGTGGTGAATTCATGTGTCATTGACTTGTTATGAATACAAGTTTTGTGTATGATACCCTTTTTTGATCTTTGAGAAGATTCTTATGATATTGATTAATCTTTTGTTGATTATCATTTACATACTTATAGTAGTATGCCATTATGGATATTATATGTTTATACCATATCTCTTATTCTATATCATGTCGTCTGATATTTATAGCTAGACTGATCCGTTTATTATTTTCTTATGAAATAATACTCGGGTCAGACCGAGATGTTACAGGTGCTTCTGCTTGACTTCTCTCCAGGGATCTATTACTCTGACTTTTGGCAGCTACTTAGATTAGTAGTTTTTGTTGTTTACATTTAGGATATCGACTCATAGATGTATACTTATTCCTTTGTATAGCACTTGTTTCTATTCTTTTGTGTTATTGTGGATCTTTCAGACCACCACTCTGATGTACACTTTCGTGTGTTATATATCTATATTCATATCTTTTTCCGCCTTGGTGATATGGATGTCTGTGACTGATTTGTGTTATGTTTATTTCTATGTTTGTTTCCGAGTATTATATATAGCCACTGTGTGTGTAACGATCCGAAATTTTTCGACTTTCGAAAATTCAACATCGATACTCACTTTATCGACTGCCGAGAAATCGAAGGTCGGAAACCCGAAATGTTATGGGTTTTAAGAAAGAAGAAAAGAAAAAGAAAGAGGTAGAAGAGAGAAAATAGAGAGAAAAGAAAATAGAAAACAGAACGGAACTGAACAACAAGACAACATCAGAATCTCACAATTCGCAGCGGAACAACATATAATAATTAAATGAATAATCTTTAAACAAAGAACTATATAAGTTATTACATTACATTACAGTGTGATAGCTTTGAGTTTGTATCGGTATGTTGGAATTCCTCCTTAAATGATGTGCATGCTATACTTTCTGACATATCGGTGCTCGCACAAAGTAATTACATGGATGGTCGCTCCTCAACAGCCTTATTCTCCGTGCTAGTTGACAGCATTACTCCGTAGTGTTCTTGGCTAGCGTGGGTATAGAGGTGGGGCGTCACATCTTGGTGCCAGAGCGAAACTTTGGAACAATGTGGAATATTATAACAAGGATCATTGTCCTAAGTCCATCTTAGGAGTCGTGTCATAGGATTTAATTCGTGTCTTCGTACCGTTCTATCCTATTCTCTTATGATTCCTTGTTTCACCTATCAAGATTGCTTGATATTTATTTGAAGAATAACCTTTTTCTTCTTCTCTCTTTCTTAAAGAAGAGAATGTATAGACCAGGTCGTCCCAAAGCCGGACCATCTAGTGCTGCTCCCCGGGATGGAGTTTTTATGACTGCCCATCAGCTTGTTGATTTGATAAAAAATGCTCAAGCAGCTGGTACTAATCCGAAACAAACTCACCCTAAGTCGGGTTTTGCACGTTTGTGCAATGATTATACCAACTTGGGTAGGAAACCATTCAAAGGTTCCGAAACTATTATCGAGGTCCAAGCTTGGTTGAGAACATGCGATCAAATCTTTTCTTACATGAATCTTATTGACCTTCACCGAGTTCAGGTGGCTTCGAGTATGCTCCAAGAAAGAGCATTGGACTGGTATGAACTTCTTATTTCTGAAATCAATGAAGCGGATCTCACCTGGGCGCAGTTCCAGGGACGCTTCGAATTAAAATTCGTACCAGAAGCTGAGAAGGTGACTTTGGCTCGCCGTTTTATAGACCTTGTTCAAGGTGAATCCTCCGTGACAGATTATGTCATGTCTTTCGAATCTCTGTCTAAATATGGGGTTGAGTATATCAACACCCAATTGAAGAAGAACCAGAGATTTGTTTATGGCTTGAACAAGAATCTCAAGAAGTCATTACTTCTAAAGTTAGAAGTATCTTTCGATCACTCATCAATATCGCTCTTCATCTTGAAGAGGCAGATAGGGGAAGTGACATTGAGGTTGTGGGCGCCAAACCAAACTTCAACAGCAACAAGAAAAGGCGTAATAAGTCCAAAAGCCCTTATACCAATAAGAAGGGGAAAAAAGAAACTCCTGCTGCAAAGACTTTTACCTCTACTGAGGGGAAATGTTTCAACTGTGGTTCCAGGGCCATTTTGCGAACAAGTGTTCAAAGCCCCGTTGTTGTCGCTATTGTAAAAGCCCGGACCATTATTTGCATCTATGCCTTAAGCTTCTAGGCAAGAAGGAGGGAAAGTTAAATGTTGCTCAAGTCCCTAACAACACATCTCGCGGTCAAGGTGTATCTCATTCTATTCTTGATGGCATCATTATATTTCATGATCAACCTATTCGAGTTCTCTTTGACACGGGTGCATCCCATTCTTTCATATCAAAAGAACTTGTAGACACTTTTTCTTTAAATGTTATTGCTTTAATGACTTCTTTGAAAGTTGCGAATCCGGTTGGTGGATCCGCGACTCTGAGTTTGCTTTGTAAAGATGTCGAGATTATTTTTTGTGATTTTTCTTTCCTAGCCGATTTGCATGTCATGCGTTATTTAGGCTTTGGAATAATTTTGGGAATGGATTGGCTTAACCATTATGAAGCCCATATCCTATGTCCTGAGCGGACTATTCATCTCCGACATCCACTATCTGTTAATCAGATTTCTATTAATCTTAAAGATTCAGAATCCTGTTTGGTTGCATCTTTATATTCTTTAAATCCTCGTGATAACGATGATGATGATGAGGATGATATTATTTCTCGTATTCACGTTGTTCGTGAATTTTTCGACGTATTTGAGCCCGTTTTAGGATTACCACCTAAGCGAGCAATTGAGTTCAGAATTAATCTTATTTCTGGAGCTCAATCTGTTACTTGTCCTCCTTATCGTATGTCCAACAAGGAAAATGAGGAGATGCGCAAACAGTTATCCGAATTGGAGAAGAAGCAATTTATTCGCTCTAGTTCCTCGCCTTGGGGAGCTTCAGCAATTTTCGTAAAGAAATCCGATGGTACACTTAGGCTTTGTGTTGACTACCGCAAGCTTAATGATCTTACTATCAAAAATAAATATCCTTTACCTCGGATTGATGATCTATTCGATCAACTTAGTGGTGCTAGAGTCTTTTCATAATTGGACTTGGCTACCGATTTTCATCAGCTTTGTATTGCAGAGGATAGCATTCCTTTGACATCGTTCCATACTCGCTATGGATCTTATGAATGGTTGGTTATGCCATTTGGTTTAACGAATGCTCCAGCTTATTTCGTTGACCTTATGAATCGAGTTTTCAAAGATTTTCTCGATCGATTTGTTCTCATCTTTATTGATGATATTCTTGTGTATTCTATAACTGAGGAGGAGCACGAAAAGCATCTTCTGATTGTACTGCAAACTCTTAGGAGTAACCAATTAAAGGAAAAATTTTCTAAATGCCATTTTTGGAAATCTAGTGTCAAGTTTCTCGGTCATATTATTTTCGAATCCGGAATTTCCATAGATCCTTCAAAGATTGAAGCGATTCAAGATTGGAAGAGACCGGAGAGTGTGACGGAGATTCGTAGTTTCCTTGGATTGGCGGGATATTACCGTCGATTTATCAAAGACTTTTCTAAAATTGTCGTGCCTCTTACAGGCTTGACTAAGAAAGGTGTTAAATACATTTGGTCGGACAAATGTGAAGCTTCTTTTTTGAAATTAAAAAAACTCCTTTCTGATGCTCCTATTCTTGTTATTCCCGAAGGGAATCAAGATTTTGTTGTCTATACTGATGCTAGTCGTGTTGGTTTAGGTGCATTTCTCATGCAAAGAGAACGTGTTATTGCTTATGCTTCTAGGCAATTGAAGCAAGCCGAGACTAGATATGCCACTCATGATTTAGAGCTTGCGGATATTGTTTTCGCCCTTCGTATTTGGCGTCACTATCTTTTGGGAGAAAAATTTATTCTTTATACCGATCACAAGTCTTTGAAATATTTATTCTCTCAAAAGGAACTTTATTTGCGTCAATAGCGTTGGCTCGAATTACTTGCGCCTTATGATCTTGATATCCTTTATACTCCCGGAAAGGGAAATCGTGTTGCCGATGCACTTAGTCACAAGCAACAAACGGTTGTTTCTATGATGATATCCGAATGGAATGATCTCGAAATTTTATCCACTTGTGAGATTCGAGATCGTGTTTCCGATTTGTGTTCATCTCTTGTTTTATGTAGCCTTGAGGCTCATCCTTCTCTTTTTGACCGCATTCTTGAAGCTCAAAGGCTAGATCCCGTATTGGCCGTTCTTAGCCAAAGATTGAGGGATCAAATTGATATTGAAGATTTGAAAGACTTTGATATTGATTCTCGTGGCGGCATTCGAAAGTTTGGTAGACTTATCGTACCAAATATTAGTGATCTTTGTAAAGTTATTTTAGAAGATTCTCATCAATCTAAATTTACCATTCATCCCGGTAGTAGTAAAATGTACGCGGATATGAAGCGACTTTATTATTGGGAGGGAATGAAATCTGACATCGCTAACTTCGCTAAGTGTTGCATGACTTGCCAACTTGTCAAGGCCGAACACCAAAGGCCCGGTGGGTTATTGCAACCATTAGAAATTCCAATTCGGAAGTGGGATCAAATTTCTATGGATTTTATTGATGGCATACCCCGTTCTCGTTCGGGTCATGATAGCTTATGGGTTATAGTTGATAGACTTACTAAATCCGCCCATTTTGTTTCCGTTCGGTCTAACCGAACGTTTCTCTTTTGGCCAAACTCTTTATCAAGGAAATTGTTAAATTACATGGAGTTCCTACTTCTATTGTCAGTGACCGAGATCTATTGTTTACTAGTGGATTTTGGAAGATTCTTCAAAAATCTTTGGGAACGAAGTTAAATTTTAGCACCGCTTATCATCCCCAGTCCGATGGACAAGCTGAGCGTGTGAATCAATCTCTTGAAGATCTTCTTCGTGCTTGTGTGCTTGATTTTGGTGGAAGTTGGGAAGATCATATTTCTCTTGTTGAGTTTTCCTATAATAATTGCTTCCAATCTAGTATTGGTATTACACCGTTTGAGGCACTATATGGTAGGCCATGCCGATCCCCTTCTTGTTGGCTTGAGGCCGGTGAGAAGCTGGTTTTAGGTCCAGACTTTATTCGAGATTCCACAGAAAAGATTGAACTCATTCGTCATAGGATGAAAGAAGCCCAGAGTAGACAAAAATCCTATGTCGATAATCGGAGAAGGAAGCTAGAATTTTCTGTGGGAGATTCTATTTTTATTCATGTTTCACCTATGAAGGGTGTTGTGCGTTTCAGTCGATCGGGAAAGTTAGCGCCTAGATACATTGGTCCATTTCCTATCGCCGAACGCATTGGTTCCATGGCTTATCGCCATGTTTTACTACCTCCATTTTCTGCTATGCATAACGTGTTTCATGTTTCTCAATTAAGGAAATGCCATCCGGATTCCAATTCTATTCTCGAGCCCGGTGTTGTGGAAGAAATTGAAGTTTCGCCGAATTTAACTTATGAGCAACATCCTATTCGTATTATTGCTTCGAAGATCAAATGACTTCGAAATAAAGATGTTCCGCTCTTGAAAGTTCAATGGTCCTCAAATCCTAAGGATTTCTCTTGGAAATCTAGAGAATTCATCGAGCGAATACATCCGGACTTGCTTTCTTATACTCTTTGAGGTGAACTTCTTATTTCTAATTACTTTTGTGTTAATATGCTTTTATGGTTGTTACTTTTATTTCCATATTATATATTGCGGGACGCAATTTCTTTAAGGAGGGGAGTCTGTAACAACCCGCATATTTATCGATTTTATATTTAAATATTTTATTTAAATATTTTATCGTTAATCAAATTTTGGTCTGAAAAGCTACTTTTTGCAAACGGTCAAATTAGGACTCGAGACCATTTCCAATGAGTTCAGAACTCGGTTTACAATTTTTTAAAGTATAAACATTGATATGTTTAGAGTTAGTGGAATTTCACTACCTTTTTCACTTGAGACTTTGGTTTGGACTTAGCCTATTAAAACCAAGTTCCAACCTCTTCTCTTCATAACTTCATCTTATTTCCTAAACATTCAAGCTTTATCAAAAATGGAGGAGGGAATGGGAAATTAAAATTCCAAGCTCAAGTTCTCTTGCAAATCCATCATTCAGCTCCAAATTCAAGAAGAAGACGTTGGATCCTAGCTTCTTGTGTTTAGATTGAAGAGGGATTGATTCTTGCTAGCTTCAAGCTTCATTTTCATTGATTTTTGGATGCGAAGGTGAGATTTTTATCTCACATTCTTGTCTATAACTATCTTGGACTGTTGGGAATGAATTCCCATCACTTTAGCATGTACATTTGCATTTGGTTTGGATTGGATTGGCGAAAAACTCCAATTTTTAGTGTTTTTGGAGATTTCCTGCACTTAGGTCACACTGCCACGAAATTCCACTTCGGAATTAGGTCATAGGCCGTAGGTCGTTTGGACTTTAGGTCGTAGGTCGCTCCTTCGGTTGGAAACGTCCCCTTGACGTTAGGTCGCACGACCTTCATATAATTCGATGCCGATAGGTCACCCCTGGACATACGTCGTTCGACCTTGTTCTAGGCCGTTAGGTCATCTCCCCATTAAGTCGTAGCACGTTAGGTCGCTCGACCTTGCCTACCTCGATAGGTCGCGTACTACTTAGGTCGCAACACACTAGGTCGCTCAACCTGTTCTTCCACTTGAGTCGCTCGGCCTTGTCTTCCGTTAGGTCATTAGACCTTAATACCGTTAAGTCGCATGACCTTTATACCTTTAGGTCGTGTACCCTGTTAGGTCGCGAGTTTATTTGGGTCGTTCGGCCTTAAAATGTTAGGTCGCTTGGCTTGTACAATTGTTAGGTCGCAAGTTTCCCTTAGGTCGCGTGCACCTTAGGTCGCGCCTTCTTGGTCGTGTATTACTCCTTAACTCGTTTACCTTAGGTCGTTAGACCTTGATTCGTTCGACCTATTTTACTTTAGGTCGTTTCATTGCTCTTTAGCTCGGCCTAGTTGGGTCGTATGAGTATTTCTATTTTGATGGATTTGGAACTGATTTCCTTGGATTTTATTCACGTCTTCGAATGTGAACTTTGTAATTGATTGTTTCTACAATCGCTTTTGTGATTTGTCACTTTAAAAATATAAAGGTTTCAATACTAGTAGTAAATACCAAAACTCTTTCATCAAAGCAATTTCAAAACTATTTTACTATAAAGCTCTTTTTCTAAAACCATTTTTCCAATCTATTAGTATATACAAGCCTTCACTTCACTCGGATGAGAAATCGAATTAAACGGCTTAGTAAAACAAGCGGTATGAAACGCTTGCGTTTGCTTCGTCGGTTAATTCTTGGACTTGTTCGATTGAGCCTTTTTCTGACAATTTCCCAGTGAAGATCTACAGTTTGTTCGTAAATATTTAAGTTAAGCCAGTATGGGACATGATGCTAAACTCATATATTTAATAACTTAGTGTAATTGACACTTCTTCATGATCAATGACGATCATTTTTGTGACTTAGACTAGCAATTGTGCGATGTCTTTTTGTCTACGAGGGAGACTAAACCTCGTTTGTGTGATGTTTCATCATCACATATGTGGGGTAGCGCCCCATGGCCTTCGGGCCGTTCGTGTGGAGTTTCGGCTCAAAATTAATGGTTAGCTACCATGAGATAGCGTCTCATTCGTGTGATACATATGTTGGTGAGTTTTCATGCTCCCGTTCGTGTGATAGGCCTCCCCCCTTTATGATTTCTGGATTTTGTGTGTTAATTTCCGGAAATTTTATGCTTCACCAATTTTCGTGCTTTCTATTGATAAGTTTTATCAATTTTTGTGCATTGGTGAATTCTTGTGTCATTGACTTGTTATGAATACAAGTTTTGGATATGATACCCTTTTTGGATCTTTGTGAAGATTCTTGTGATATTGATTAATCTTTTGTTGATTATCTTTTACATACTTATAGTAGTATGCCATTATGGATATTATATGTTTATGCCATATCTCTTATTCTATATCATGTCGTCTGATATTTATAGCTAGACTGATCCGTTTATTATTTTCTTATGAAGTAATACTCGGGTCAGACCGAGATGTTACAGGTGCTTCTGCTTGACTTTTATCCAGGGATCTATTACTCTGACTTTTGGCAGCTACCTAGATTAGTAGTTTCTGTTGTTTACATTTGGGATATCGACTCATAGATGTATACTTATTCCTTTGTATAGCACTTGTTGCTATTCTTTTGTGTTATTGTGGATCTTTCAGACCACCACTATGATGTACACTTTCGTGTGTTATATATCTATATTCATATCTTTTTCTGCCTTAGTGATATGGATGTCTGTGACTGATTTGTGTTTTGTTTATTTCTATGTTTGTTTCCGAGGATTATATATAGCCACTGTGTGATAGCTTTGAGTTTGTATCGGTATGTCGGAATTCCTTCTTAAATGATGTGCATGCTATACTATTTGACAAATCGATGCTCGCACAAAGTAATAACATGGATGGTCACTCCTCAACAGCCTTATTCTCCGTGCTAGTCGACAGCATTACTCCGTAGTGTTCTTGGCTAGCGTGGGTATAGAGGTGGGGCGTCACATAAACCAACCCCAAGGCCCAAAGTGTAAAAGTGACAAAATTTCACTAACTCCAAACATATCAAAGTTTATACTCAAAAAGATCGCAAATGTCGTTTTAGATCCAATGGAAGTGGTCTTGAGTCCTAATTCGACCGTATGCAAAAAGTAACTTTTAGGACTATAATCCGACTAACGATAAAATATTTAAATAAAAGTATTTAAATATTCAATCGTAAAATATGCGGGTTGTTACACTTCAACAACCAAACGTTATTATAACACCGCGGTCATTTCAAAATAATTTATACTAATACGATATCATTTCCATTTCAAAACCAAACCAACATGATATCATTTTTTTTTAAATTATAGTATTTCAAAGTTATAAAATTTTGAAACTACAGACTTAAAAATATAACACTTCCAAAACGTAATACTTTGAAATTAATAACTTTGAAACATAACTTCCCCCTTAAATGGATTAAATATTAAAATATTTTATAAAACAAACTAGCTTCTTAAATTTCACTAATCTATTCCAAAACAACTCAAATTTCTAAATTTAAATTTAATATATTTCAAAGCTTAAATATACGATATTTCAAAAACAAATTTTATAATTCATATATATACCAACTTTGCTTTTATTATTATTTAGTTTGAAATATTTGTTTACTAAATCCAATATCCTTTAAATGAAACTTCAAATTTCAATAGCTTAATATTCCTCAATTTATTCACTTAAATCACCTTAAACCCGAATTATGTTATAAAACCATATTCCTTTAAAAACTCAATTTCAATAAGTTCCAAATGGATTCTTATTAAATATAATTCTTAATTAAATAAATCTCAAATCAATTTCAAAACTATCTTCTCAACCTTGATTTATAAAACCCAATATAAACTGTTTATTAAAATATAATTTAAGTAAATACTTATCCATATTATATTTTAATAAAATTAACCTTGTTATTGACTTACTTTATATTTTAATTTTTTTTATACATAGCTTAAAACGAAGAATTTAACTATATATAAAATAACATTTACAAATATCCAAATCAATATCTCATAAAATTATATATTTCTTTACAAAACCAATGAAATCATTTCAAAACATTTTAATATATATACCAAGGTGTCTGTATATAATTTTCTACCCTATGGTCAAGTGATACGGATATTTATCATTTCAATCCGCAATTAAAAATAAAAATTACGGTTATATTATTTCAAACCGTAATCCCGAATGAAATAAAAATAAATTCTTAACGAACTGGCAGATTATAATGATATAAATTAAACATCCATTCATCCATCATCCAAATCACACATCCATCACAATCATCATCCAAAACAAACAATCAACATCAATATATAAACGATAATATATAACTGGTATTTAACAGGCAGTTATATTCAATAACATATTAAATAACGATTAAATTTTAAATAAATGCAGTTAACTGAGATGATGATTAAAAATGTACAAAACAGTCAAAATTAAATTCAAAGTTAGAACATAAATTAAATTTAACAAACATAAGAAATCTTAGAAGTTGTGAGTGAGTTAAAACACTCACCTTTTGAATTTATATTGAATTTAAATCCAATTTAAACCAAAAATTCGAATAGTCTTTGAATTCGTCCAAACTAGCGCCATAATGTATGGAATTCCATAAGATCCTAACAAAAAAATCGTACGCAAATCGGATATCGTATGCAAAAGTTATTAACATTAGAATACTGTACGATTTAAAAAAAAAAATAAGATAATAATAAGCGCGTACATGTCACCTTCCTCACCAAGCAGACCTTAGCGTAACCAGAAGCACACGCTACAGGAACGAACGCACGAGCACAAAAAATTGAGCCACCGTGCACGGCCACGCTTCCATGCCGTCACCCCCTATCATGACCCTAATCCAATTTTCTATGCCGATCCAACTGTCAAAACAACGAACTACCTATGCCGATGCACTCCCCTCGAGAATCTCTTCGACCTAGTGACCTTGATTCGTCGATCAGGCAAAGATGATTTCGACGCAATGGATGGCCAAAAATAGATCATCAAATTTCGGCCACTTCATGACCCAGATCAGAAAACGAATGCCATTTTTGACTTGCGCTCTTCGAGAGCTTTCCGACGATATAAAATATGTTATGGTTTGAAGAGTTTGAAATTTTGGCTTTGGATTTGATTTGGAATTGGAATTGGGAATTTTAGTTTTGTCTGCCATTGTGGAGGAGGAACATCTGAATTGTACATATAGACAAATGAGAAAAAGAAAGGCTAGGGTTTACAACAGGGTATTTATAGGTAGGGTTGAAATAGAATAGATGGACACGATTGAATATACGCGTTGAACGATGAAATGGCCCGAAAAGCCCGTTCTGACTCCGGAAAAAAATTGGGTCAACCCATATATCAAAATAGATGTTTTAAAATATTTTAAACGCAATGGAATAGGTTTCATGTCCAAATTCCATAGTATGAAGAAGTTATGAAAAAATCAAGTTATTTCAAATTGATTTTAATTGTTTTTAATTTCATTGATTTCAAGGCATTTCAAGCTCATACGATCAAACTACAAGCCCGATCGCTACGAAACTTGAAATCCTACAATAATTCATCGTTACGGATCCGATGGAACTAGTTTCATCAAAATCTGAGTTAGTGGCCAAAATGGATATTTTTACATTAATTAAATAAATTAATAATTAATTAGTTAAATCAAATTTTCAATTTCAATCCTATAATCGACAATTCTTATCATTTTTAATTTCTTAAACATTTACAAAAATTTAAACAAATTTAACTGTCAATTTAAAATTGATTAATTCCTCAATTTCATTAAAATCAAAAATTATAAATTTAATTTCTAATAATTCTATTTAATTTACTTTTCATTCTATTATTTAATTTATTATTATCAAACGGATGAAATTAACATTGGACTCAAAATCCATTGCATCAATGTCCTCACATTTTATCTAAATTCCAATTTATGTTATATTTAAATATTTAAATTCATTTAATTGCAATTAATTCTATTATCATAAATTAAATTCCAATATATTGATAAAACTTTATTTCCATTCCTTTTATTCAACCAATTGTCATATTATAAAAAAAATTGACATTATCTTCAATTATTTCCTTAATTTATACTAACATTACTTTTACTTTAGATTTATTGCAATTTATTACCAGTTTTAATTTCACATACTAAATAAATGGTTAACTTACAATACTTGTTACCATTTACGTTTATTCTCACCTATAAGCTATTAATAACAAACAAATGTCACAATTGATTTAGATCTAATTTAATAAATTAAATGAATGAGTAACAATTACTAATTATCACTATAGCTAAATTTACTCACCTTCATACTTCAATTATGAACGCACAATTATTATATTTACTTATCTAGCATCGATTCTACCAAATTGCCATTTATTACATATTATTTCATTAATTAATATAATTTTCAATTTATTTCAATTAATATAAGCTTATAATTGTTTCAATTAATAGGTATTGCACTAAATTAGTTATTATTCAACTTGCATAAAACTTATTACGTTAATTTACATTCAATTACTATTAATCAATATATTATTCCATTGGTTGATTCAATACTCTTACTCTTATTCATACTTTTGTAAGTTCTCATTTCCAAACAATATTATAATTACTTGCAGGATATTGATTTTACTCAATTACTATTTATTATTATTAATTCATTAATTAATTCACTATTTTCTTTGTTTTTTATATTTAATTTATTACCAAATATTCCTATTTACAATCAATTATAACCCTACGGTTGTTTCAATCAATTAAGGTTGCACTGAATTAATAATTTATTTATTAACTTGCATTAACATTCTTACATTTCATTCCCGTTATTAATCCATTATTACCAAATAGATAAAATTATCATTATTTCCTTAAATTGCAATTTGATTACCAATTTCATTTAACACTCTAAATAAATAAATAACATATATTAGCTGTCACCTATTTACTTTTCTTACATTTAAAAGTTTATTACATACCATTAACACAGTATTATTTCATTAATTCAATAATTTACACTCGTTTTAGTTATATTCCCATTATAACTAAGTCATAACATTTAAATTATTTTATTTAATTGGAATTTCATTCAAATTCATTAATTATTAACTTTAATTAACCCAGTTATGTTTCCTCTTCGTTATTTTCATTATTATATCACAACTTTTGTTAATAATTCACAATTTTTTTATTTTCATCAATATTAAGTTCCAAAAATATTATTAAATTAACAATTTTAATTATTGAAAATTTACAGTCGTTACACAAACAATCATAAATAAATTTCTAGTCACATCAAAAATTTATTTAACACACATAAGAAATTTTAGAAGTTGTGAGTGGGTTAAAACACTCACCTTTTGAATTTAAATTGAATTTAAATCCAATTTAAACCCAAAATTCAAACAGTCTCAGAATCCATCAAAACTAGTGCCAAAACGATTGGAATTTCGATACGATCCTAAAAAAGAAACCGCGCGTAAATCGGACGTCGTATGCAAAAGTGGCGCTAGTTAGAACAAGTTGAAATTGAAATTAGAGAGGAAAAAAAAAACAAAAAGAATATACCAAGCAACACGTCAGCACCTTCGTCTTCTAATCCTAGCCTCTCATTCCAGTACGCACGAAAGCCGCCATCACGCACGAGCAAACCACCGTTGCCAGGAACTCCACCCTCTCGATCCAACATGGTCCCTAGTTGCGCCATGCTATGCCGCCCTACTGGTGGCCACCACGACTGCCGTGACGTGGCCAAACGCCACCAGGCTGACGCGATTTTCCGCCCACAAAGCCGCCAATTTTGATCGATTCGTAGCACTCCATCTCCGACGAGTCGTATGGGTCGACTCAGCACAACCTCCTCTTCCCCACGCCATTCCTCGATCTCCATATCGTCGAAGATCTACCGTCGAATCCACACCGATACATACGAATGACCAAGATGAAAACAATGATTTCTGGCCATACCGAAACCCAAATTGAAAAACGAATCATATATTTGACTTGCGCTTATCGAGGGCTTCAAATCCATATATAATTCGATATATATGGAGGAATTTAAATTTTAAAGTAGAAATTTTTGATTTGCAATTGATCATGAAATTTAGAGTTTGACTGCCAATGAGAAAGTGGAGCAATTGGAATTGTACGTACAAAAAAATGAACATAAGAAATAGGCTAGGGTTTATAACCAGATATATATATATATATCTGAACAAAATAGAATTGAATGGGCTCAAATGGGTTTGGAAATTTGAACGATAATGACCCAAAAAGGCCGTTCTGACTCCATAACGAAAATGAATCAACCCATATGTTGAAATAGATGTTTTTAAATATTTTAAACGCAATGTAATAGGTTCAAGTCCAAATTCCATCGTATGAAAAAGTTATGCTAAAATCAAGTTATTTCAAATTGATTTCAATTGATTTTAATTAAATTGATTTCTTGGCGTTTCGAGTCCGTACGATCAAACGACAAGACCGAATCGCTATGAAACTTGAAATCATACAATAATTAACCGTTACAGATCCGATGAACCTGGTTTCGTCGAAATCCGAATCAATGGCCAAAATGACAATTTTCTGGTCAATTAAATAAATGAATAATTGATTAATTAAATCATGTTTCCAATTTCCTCTCCATAATTAACAAGCTTCATCGTTTATAAATTTCCTAATCATTTACACTAATTTAACAAAATTTAGATGTCAATTTAGAGTTGATTAATTTATCAATTTCAGTGTTTGCCTTAATTTCATTAAATTTCATTTGATTGCAATTAATCCATGTATTAAGTTTAAATTCCAATAAATTAATAAATCTTGATATCCATTATTTTCATTCAAACAATTATCATATTATGAATAGAATTAACATTATTTCCAATTATTTCCTTAATTTGCACTAACATAACATTGAATTGAGATTCATTGCAATTGATTACAAATTTTGATTTAATGGACTAAATAAATGATTAACTTATAATAATTGTTATCATTAACTCTCAATCGCATTTTTATAAGTTGATCATTTCCAAACCAATGTTATAATTTCTTTTGATTTTTCTTATATTCGATTTATAGCCTAGTATAACATTTACATTAATTCCGTTAATTGTAACTTCATTCAAATAGTTAATATTTAACTTAGATTAGCATTATTACATCTCATTAAGTTATTATTTCATTAATAAGTCATAGATTTCTATTTTTCCAATATTAGATAACAAACAATTAATAAAATTAACAATTAAATTATCAAAAATCTTATGGGTCATTGCACATTTGATTTATCGAGCAAACAGAGAAATATAGATTATAAATTCATGCATGTATTGGAGTAAATAAATCACTCTACCAGGTAATCTAATAGAGATTTTAGGAATATGTATTTATTAGAAATATATATGTGAATGCAACCTGCTGGTTATGTTAATCTATAATATTTTCTAAGTAATATGTTTAATGAATATGCATTTATCTAATTATATATGTTAATGCATCCTTCCAAGTTAAGACTATATGCACTATTTTTATTCAAATGTTCAGGACCCATATGTTTCTTTTCATAACATATTGTGTTTAATTATTAAGATTTTCCTAAAACATGGATAAACTTTACTGCGTACAGATCAGCATACAATATACAAATCAATCGTGGTAGCTATTTTAGAAGTACTAGTTAATTATATGTTAATGCATCATTCTTTGCTAAGAAAGTAATACAGTTTATGAGTTTCAAATATGAATATGCTTACTTATTAATTGGAACATCTAAGTTATTATCTTCTATTGTACATCAATACACACTGCTCTGCCATGTACAAATCTATTATATTATATATTTTATCTATTATAACATATGTAACAGAGAATATCAGATTCTTTTATATTCGGCATTCTTATTGATTTTTATTTCGAACCATGCTTTCTCCTTAATTTGAGCAAAAAAATTTCACTCCTTTAATAATTATTTTTAATTTTAAACCTTAAATTAACTTTATTACAATATTATAAACATATACTTTTTTACCTCCAATTTCATTTATTCCATATGTACATCTTCCATATTCACTTTACCTTTCTACTTTCATTTTCTTATCTATCCTATCAAAAAAAATAATTAATAAAATAAAAATCTTAATTCCTAATATTATGATCTCCTAAGCTTTTTTTGCCTCTAATGTTTGCTAAACAGTTTTTTCCTTAGTTGTTCATATATTCAGCATTGTCTCTCATTTATGATACGTATCGTGGGTATGGGCATGTAACATTTTCATTTGCTATATATCGGTAAGATGTGTTAAAATTAAGGTTAACTTCATAAAAAATAATTTGTAACAATGTTTAGTCTCCAATAAATGGTCATTCGAGTAGAACTGAAACTAGAAAAAGGCAAATTATGCTTATACACGAAAAATCACTTAACGTACACAACAATTTTTATATGAAATTTTACTACCAAATTATCCTTCTTAGTATGTTGCTAAGGGCAACGCATTTTTCTTTTTCTAATTTCATTGTTAAATACTTTTAAAATTTACATTATACTTTTTTTAATATCGGATTTTTTAAAGAGCTACCAAATACATCATTTTCGACTTTTTTTGCATGAAAAACGACTATCGACAAACACCATTTCCACGGCGATCAACTATCAAACAATAATAGTTCGATGGTTGATGGCCATGGAAAATAATGTTGGTCAGTGGTTGTTCACCGTACAAAACAGCTTTACACGGTAATTGATTGTCATATGAAATGACTTTGGTATTGGAAAGCACACAAATTTTATTGCGTTTATAATTTTTCCATGGTATTAGAAAGAAGAAAACTGGATATGTAACAAACCTACTAGTTTCAACCATTCGCATCCGCACATGCCGGACTTGAATTGCTCAAAATATTAGATTGTTAATTTAAATTTGGCAAAATTCAGCATATGCAGTAAAACAAATCAATTACAGAATCACAGATATGGAGTAGTACAATAATACGCAGTGGAATAAATAAATAGTAGTTCATGAAGATACTATATAAACATCAGAGTTAGAAATAAAAGTACAACAGAATATCTCAGATGCGGTGAAGTCTCTAGTACGAGCAGATGACTTCTCTAAACCGATCAACTGGAAGAGCTGAAAGCGGAATCGATAGTTGGATCCCCAAACGAAGCTCCAAACTCCGAAGGTGAGTCTCAAAAGCTGTATCACTCAGTCTGACCTAAGTGTAAAGCAAAACACGAACACCCAAGTCAGGATTAAAATTCTTATATCAATAAATCCAACTCAAGTGAAATATCAACTGAAATACAAGTAACTCAAATGATGTTTGGGATAACCATCCCATATGGATTTGCATAACTATCTACAAGGTAGAAATATACACTATAACACCGTGGTCATTCAATTTTATTTATACTTCAAAATCAAAACATCATTTCCCTTTCAAATATATCTATTTTCCAAGATAGTATGTATATATATATATATTAAATAATTTATAAAGTAAAGTATTTGAAATTTCCTCAACTACACAAATTAGTTCTAGTCAACTCAAGTTCCAAATTCCCATTTATTCAATGCTCAATGCATTAATTCAATTCAGCTCACAATAACCATTTAAACTTTCGTTATACTCAAAGCTTTAATATTCAATATTTTAAAGTTAAATCTAACAGTTTCATATAGATCTTGATTTAGCTTCATCATTATTATTTAGTCAGGAAATGTCCACTTAACAAGTTCAATATCATTTAAATAGCCTTAGATTTCATTTTAAAGAATATTTCCTTAAATTTATTTAAACTTAAAATATACATTTAATCCCTTTTACCAAAACCAAGTTATAAAATCATATCTTAAATCCTGAATTCAATAGTTTAAAATTGATTTAATTGAATATAATTCTTAATTAAATACCATTTCCAATTAATTCAACTTTATCTTCTCAACTTTAGCTTATTAGAAATTTTACCAAATCTATTTTGAAATATAAATTTAAACGAATCCTTAAACATAATATATGTATTAAATCAATCTCAATTAGATTAAATGTTATTATTAGGTCTATACATAAAATATTCATTTTTATAAATATAATATTCTAAGAATCAGCCTTTATTAAAACTATATTTTTCTTTCCAAAACCATAGAAATTATTTTCAAAATATTAATATATATATAGACCAACGGTGTCTGTATATAATTTCCTACGCTATGGTTAAGGGATGGATATTTATCATTTCAATCCGAAATTAAATATACGGGTAGATATCACTTCGACCCGCAATTCCAAATTCAATTTAATTGAAAATCTGGGTTTATCATTTCAACCCATAACGAAATCCTTTTATCCTAAAGTATGTTCGGGTATGTATCATTTCAACCCATAGTGAATTCTAAACTACAGGGAACTTGCAGAGTGATAACAGATAATACAATAAAATAACAGGCATATATCATTAATAAAAATATAATATAAACAACAGGATATGGTGTCATATCCCACAGGTGAACAATTTCAGATAACAACATATATAGCAATGTAAATAACTGACAACAGCATATTTCAATTTTCGTTTCAATTGAAATCAAATTTAATAAATAAAAGAGCGTTAATCGTGAGTGATTTCTCACCTTTCGTGGCTAGAGTGATTTGAAATGGGTTACGAATCCAAGAACGATTTTCCAAAACGAACAAGATTGGCTCGAATCACGGATAAGCTGATAAATAGGAATAGACGAATTCAAATCAAAACGGGATCGATGAAGAAGATACATTGCATATATAATTTTCAGAAAAATCAATTTAAAACGTATATTTTCAAATCGATATGTAGTTCAAACACAAATTAAATTTTATATATATATATTTCAAACATCGTTGTTTTAAATTGAACACGTATACTAAAATCAACATATATTTTATATCAATATAATTCATACTGTAACGACCCGTATTTTTACGGATCGAAATACTATCAAATTGAATGCTTTAGGTCGTATTATTGTTTAAGTCATCCAGAGTTAGCTCGTGTGGAAGTTAGGTCGTGTGAGCATGTTAGGGAAGCTAGCGACCTAAGGAATATCGAGCGAGTTAAGGAGTTGGGTCTGGAAGAAGCTTATGTCGTATAGGAAAATAGGACGACCTAAGGGACTAAGCTAGTTAAGAGAGTAACTGACTTAAGGTAGCTAGCGACCTAAGGGGTGGAACGAGTCAAGAAATTGGAGCGACCAAGTAGTTAGCCGGTTTAAGATAGTAACCGACCTAGGGATTCGACCGACCTAAGTATAGTTGACGACTTAGGAGTTAACGACTCATAGATGAGACCGACCTATAGTGGTAGCCGACTTAGTAGTTGGCCGACTTAAGAGTTAACGGCTTAGGGAGATAGCGACTTATAGGGGTTAACGACCTAAGTATTGGACCGACTCATAGGAAGGGACGACCTAAAGGATGGAACGATCTAAGGGTTAGTGGCTTAGGTCGTAAGACTCTGAGTGTTTAGATAAGTCGTGAACGAGTTAAGGATAGGTCGACCATATTGTTGAGTCGTTAGGTCGGCCATAAGGTTAGGTAGTTGAGTCGTTGGGTCGGCATCTGGTTAAGCCGCTAGGTCGGCAATACTGTTGAGCCGCTTAGTTGTTGAGCCGTGTGTTGTGTTAGGTCGGTAGGTCGTAGGGTTCTTGAGTCGTAGGTCGTTAGGTCGGCAAGGGTTAGGTCGTGGACGACCTAAGAGCGACCGACCTAAGTGCGAACGACCTAACTTTCATCCAATAAATAGGAGTGCCTATCTTCATTTTTGGCACCAGATTTTGAAGTGACGAAGTGCTGCCATTTTGAGAGCTCGACTACAACACTTCTTCACTTCTTTCCTCCACTCTAATCTAGTGCTTACTTCCATCCAAGATCGAAGATCCAAGAGTTAAAGTTGAAGATCTTCATCTATCGAAGTGAGATTTCACCGTTTGAAGCGGAATTTTGTTGGATCGAGCTAGATCCTTTGCTGTCCAGATCTGAAGTTGGTAGCTTTTGAGGTGTTTAGGTGATTCGGTGAGTGGTGGTTATCTCTCACACGGACCCAAAGGAGTATATTGGATCGGTGGTTTGCTTATGTGTTAAAGATAGCGATTTCATGCATTTTCCTTAAGTCTGCATGTAGATCCATTGTTCATAAAGTTTTGATATCCATTTACTATATGTTAACCTATGCTAGTTCATTCATCAAGATATTACTTAGAATTCATGCTTGTTAGATTTGGACTCTTTATTTATGAAATTGCCATTATTGTTATAACTGTTTATTTAGATCTTGTTTGAATGATTGATTATTTGGATTAATGATTGATTTGATTGATGGTTAGAAATTGGTTGATTGATGATTTGATTTGGACAAGTTGGTCGGAGATGATTCAAAAGCTAAGTGGAAAGGCTCTTGAATAAGGAAAGCTGCCCGTGGCATATGAAGCGGATGATAAAGCTCATATGGATAGATTTGATCATGATGTTGAGATGGGACTTTGCTATGATGTGATGAGGCAAAGCATGAAGTTGAGATGGGACTTTGCTATGATGCGTTGAAGCAAAGCATGATATGAGAAAGCCTTGGTTTAATCCAGACGGGATCATTCCAAGCATGTTGATAACTCGGTGATGTGGTTCGAGTTTGTTGATAATGGTTGGCTCGAGAGGCGCTTGAGCTAGTATGTGAATAGTCGTCGAGGAGGATGACTAGAAGGCTGAGATTTCATCGTTGTTGAAGGTTCTAGCATGCTCAAAGCAAGAGTACGTTGGGACATGTCACGACGACGTCCCAGGCACGGGTCACGATGACGTGTTAGTACTCTGGGCAGATTCGATTGTCCTAGGCACGGGTCACGACGACGTGCGGAGTTATGTCTAGAACCGGGGTTACCATTAGCCCTTGGAGGACGGATGAAATAATGGGCCGGTCATTCAATTAACGGTGAAATCGAGGCAATGATAACGGTGATAGCCAGAGTCATGGATGTTTGGATGTTTTGGTTGTATCGTTGCTTGGGCCAAGAGCGATGTTTTCGGAGTGCTTACCTGATCTTGGTTTAGGCCTTGGGGGTTTGTACTTGGAAAACATTGACCTTGACTCGAGTGATAATTGCTTTACTTTAATTGTCTGCCTTGCTATGTTTGTTTCTGCTTAGTGGTCTGGGGGCTATCACTGTAGAAAGAGGTGGAGTGGGATGGTTGAGTTCCTATTCCCTTTTACCCTTTATGCTCTTTTGGTATGTTTGATAGTTGATTTACTGCTCACTAAGACTTTTGTCCGACTCAAGGTTTTATGTTTAACTCTTATCACCTTGGGCTGTTCATCCATGTTGGGATGGGCAGACTAGGTAGCAGGTGACAGGTGATGTTCTTAGTGACTAACGCTGTTGATGACGAAGACGAGCTGGAGGCTTTTGCATATTGTTTTCTTACTATATGTACTGGATGTTCCGTTGTTTGTATGATTCTCCGAGTGTTATGTAGTGAGGCTTGCTGTATTGACTTTTCATATTGTTGTACCAAACTATTATGAGTTTATATGATGAGATTCTGTTCTATAAAGCTTCACTATGTATACTCTCTATCGTATTTTACCCATGCGCTGTGAGTAATACGACAGAGCTTATTGTTTTACCTTAACCCTGATGATCGTCCATGGCGGCCTGGCACAACTTTCAGCGCACTATTTCCTTGTTGAGTGCGGGAGTCATGGGCGGTCGTCACATTTGGTATCAGAGCCTTGGTTAATCGATTTTAGCCAACGCTCGCTGACATAACTACGTATGAGAGACGTAATTGTAATTTTGATGGATGATTACTATATATAATATAGTAGCTTAGAAGGATTTGAACTTATTATGCAGTTGTTTCCCCAGGGTATATTAATCATTTCTTTGAGATATTAGGAATGAGTCGAAGAGGGAGACCAGCTGCTAGGGGAGGCTGTGCTGTTGAGGGGGCTGCTAATTATGCTTCTATGTTCGAGGCTGTGATGACTCCGATCATGAGAAGGATGCCAGCTCCGGGGCCATCAGTAGATGTTGGAGTTCAAGTTGGAGCTCCAAAACCGGTGGATTTTGCTAAGTTGTGTAAGGACTATACTGCTCTTGGAGGAAAGGTTTTCTTGGGGACAGAATCAACCATAGAAGTCCAGAGATGGATAGATTCTTGTAGAAGGATCTTTGGTGACTTGGGAATTGAGGATGCAACTAAGAGGAAGCTTGCATCAAGACAGCTTCAGGGAAGAGCTTCTGATTGGTGGAATTCTATCACCATTGATACTCCAGAGGAAGAGATCACTTGGTAGCAATTCCAAGCTAGATTTGAAGCTAAGTTCATTTCTACAGCTCAGAAATCTGTTCTGTTTAAGAAGTTTGTGGAACCCAAGCAAGGTGGAAGGCCAGTTCTTGAGTACGTTTCTGAGTTTGAAGCCTTGTCCAAGTATGCTCGGTCGTATATTGAATCTCCCTATCAGAAGAATGAGAAGTTTGTGACAGGTTTGGACAGTTATCTTGGGAAGCAGTTGGTGGATCATTTGGATGACCCATTTGAGAAGCTTGTGGAAAAAGCTCTCAGGCATGAGAATTTGTTTACTACAGAAGGATCTGTTGTTGCTGTGACCAAGGACCAAAGTGGAAACAAGAAGAGAAAGCAGCAACAACAGAAGGGTAAGGATGGCCAGAAGAACCCGAAGGGTGAAGTGACCTGCTACAACTGTCGACAGAAGGGTCATCTCTCCAGAGATTGCAAGAATCCGAGAGTGCCGGTGAAGTGCCACAACTGTGACAAACCGGGGTATTTCGGGAAGAATTGTCCAGAACCGAGGAAGGACAAGCAGATTGTGCAAGCTTATGCTTTGGGGGCTGTTCCATCATCTTTGAAGGCTCCTACTGCTGAAGAGGAGGGAAAGAGTGTGGTGGTTCAAGGTACTCTTTCCATTTGTGGTGTTCCAGTTAGAGTGTTATTTGATACTAGGGTGTCGCATTCCTTTGTCTGTAGTGAACTTGTAGGCCGGTTAGGTTTGGAACCAGATGTGGTTGATAGACCATTGGTTGTGACAAATCCAGTTGGGGGTTCATCTTGTTTGTGTATGGTATGTCGTGGTCTGGTTGTCTTGAGTCATGATTGCTCTTTTGTTTGTGATTGTTTTGTTCTGAACTTTGCGGGGTTCGGAATTATTTTGGGTGTGGACTGGCTTAGGAAGTATGCGGCAAGGGTTGATTGTAAGAGGCTAGAGGTGACAGTCGAGAATGTGGAAGGGAGAAAGGTTGTGATACGATGTAAGCATGAAGAAGGCGTCTTCATGAGCTTCATGTATTCGTTGGTTGTTCCACGGGATGGACTGTCATCGCTGCCTATTGTGAATGGATTTGAGGATGTCTTTGACGAGGTCAAAGGGTTACCGCCGCATAGGGAGATCGAGTTTCGTATCGATCTAGTTGAAGGAGCCAGACCTGTTGTGATGCCTCTTAGGCGGATGGCGCCTAGGGAAAAGCAAGAGTTGAAAGTGCAAGTTGATGACCTTTTACAGAAAGGATTCATTCGGCGTAGTGTGTCCGAATGGGGTGCACCAGTTGTGTTTGCAACCAAAGCGGATGGATCGTTGAGGTTGTGGTGGATTATCGTGAGCTGAATAAAGTGACTAAGAAGAACAAGTATCCATTGCAGAGAATAGATGACTTGTTTGATCAGCTTCACGAAGCTAAGGTGTTTTCTCAGATGGATTTGGCAACAGGATTTCACCAGTTGAGAGTGGCAAAGGATAGTGTTCCGAAGACTGCTTTCAGGACACCATCCGGTTTCTTTGAATGGCTGGTAATGCCGTTTGGATTGACCAATGCACCAGCGTATTTTGTGGATCTTATGAATAGAGTATTCAGGGATCAGTTGAACAAGTTCGTACTTGTGTTCGTGGATGATATTTTGATTTATTCCAGAACTGAAGAAGAGCACAAGACGCACTTGCAGATTGTTTTGGAAATCCTGCGAAAACAACAGCTGAAGGCTAAGTTTTCGAAGTGTCACTTCTGGAAGAGTGAAGTGAGGTTCTTAGGCCATGTCATCTCTGGAAGTGGAATAGCAGTTGATCCCACCAAGGTGGCAGCAATCCAGGATTGGGTTAGATCTAAGAATGCATCTGATGTAAGAAGTTTTCTTGGATTAGCAGGATACTATCGTCGGTTTATCAGAGACTTTTCCAAGATAGCTGCACCGTTAACAGGATTGACGAAAAAGAATCAAGTATTTAGATGGGAAGCTAAGTGTGAGCAAGCTTTCGGAATCCTGAAAGAGCGACTGACAAGTGCTCCTTTTTTGACTATCCCAAGTGGGAATGATGAGATGGTGGTTTACACCGATGCATGTGGTACTGGACTTGGAGCAGTGCTGATGCAAAAGGATAAAGTTGTTGCATATGCGAGTCGACGACTAAAGCCGCATGAAAGGAATTATCCGACTCATGATTTGGAGTTAGCAGCGATTGTATTTGCTCTGAAGATGTGGAGACATTATCTATTGGGAGTTCGATTTGAGTTATTTACAGATCACAAGTCGTTGAAGTATCTGTTCTCCCAAAAGGATTTAAATCTTCGACAGCAACGATGGCTAGAGTTTTTAGCATCATATGATTTTGGTATAGCCTATACTCCGGGAAAAGGTAACGCAGTAGCAGATGCGTTAAGTCGAAGACATGCAGAATTGGGAGCCATGTTTTCAGAATGGAAGATTCTTGAGTATTTGGCTGGATTTGACTTCAGGCCTAGATGTGAATTGGAACTTGAGATGTTGGCAAACTTATCGATAGGACCTACTCTTGTGGAAAGAATTGGCGAGAGCCAAAAGCGAGACGATAAGCTTGTCAAGATTATCCAAGATTTGGAATCTGGATCAGACCCACAGAAGGATAAAGGATTCGAAGTCGATCGAGAGGGTTGGCTTCGGAAACAAGGACGACTAGTTGTTCCCGATATAGATGGATTGAGAGATGAAGTTCTTATGGAAAGTCATCGCTCGAAATTGACAATTCAACCAGGTGGAAATAAGATGTATCGGGATATGAAGAGAACCTATTATTGGGAAGGTATGAAGAAGGATGTTGGAAATTTTATTTCCAAATGTATGAACTGCCAGTTGGTTAAAGCCGAACAGAAGAAGCCAAGTGGATTGCTTCAGCCATTAGAAGTTCCTACATGGAAGTGGGAACAAATATCGATGGATTTTATCGATGGTCTACCTAGAACCAGGGCAGGAAATGAAGGGATTTGGGTCATCGTAGATCGTTTGACTATAAGTGCAAGATTCATTCCTGTTCGATCAACTAGGACTGCATTGAAATTGGCTGAGTTGTATGTTAAGTGGATAGTTCGATTCCATGGTATTCCGAAGAGTATAGTGAGCGATCGAGACCCATTGTTCACTAGTGGATTTTGGAAGAGCTTCCAGGAAGTTTTGGGAACCGAGCTGTGTTTGAGTACGGCTTATCACCCCCAAACAGACGGTCAGACTGAGAGAGTCCACCGAGTTTTGGAAGATCTCCTTAGAGCATGTGTTTAGATTTCGGAGGATCATGGGAACATTTTCTTCATTTGGTGGAATTTTCATATAATAACAGTTACCAGTCAAGTATCGGTATGGCACCATATGAGGCATTGTATGGAAGACCGTGTAACTCTCCAACATGTTGGTTAGAAACTGGAGAAAAGTTGATATTTGGGCCAGAAATGATTCGACAGACTTCGGATTGTATGGAGATCATTTGGCAACGAATGAAGGCAGCCCAAGACCGTCAGAAAAGTTATGCCAATAAGCGTCGTAAGGATTTGGAATTCGACGTAGGAGATATGGTTTTTGTGAAGATCTCTCCACTAAAGAATGTTGTTCGATTCGGGAAGAAAGGAAAATTGGCTCCGAGATTTGTGGGACCATTCCCGATCGTCGAGCGAATTGGAAAGCTCGCCTATAAATTGAAGTTACCAGAAAAGATGTCGGGTGTGCACAATGTTTTTCATATATTGTATCTACGGAGGTATGTGCACGACCCAAGTACGGTGGTTTCTGCTGATAGCTGTGAAGATTTAGAGGTTGATCCATTTGTTACGAGACCTCGTAAGCCACTTCGTGTTGTTGAGAACAACACGAAACAGCTTAGGAGGAAGACGATTACGTTGCTCAAGATACAATGGAGTGATGATGTTAACGACTGTACATGGGACGAGGAAGAGAGGATGAAGGCAGCTCATCCTGAACTCTTCGAGGTATGACCGTAAGGTGTCGTGGCATCTCATGAATTTGTAACTTGTTCTAGTCTCAGAATTCTGCATGCTAGGGTGGCAATTGGATGCATGGTTTGTTGATTGCTATGGATAGGCATGAAGAATAGTTTTTGATTGCTCTTGTTTGTTTGGAATTTCGGGGGCGAAATTCCTAAGGGGGAGAGAATGTAACGACCCGTATTTTTACGGATCGAAATACTGTCAAATTGTATGCTTTAGGTCGTATTGTTGTTTAAGTCATCCAAAGTTAGCTCGTGTGGAAGTTAGGTCGTGTGAGCATGTTAGGGAAGCTAGCGACCTAAGGAATATCGAGCGAGTTAAGGAGTTGGGTCGGGAAGAAGCTTAGGTCGTACAGGAAAATAGGACGACCTAAGGGACTAAGCTAGTTAAGAGAGTAACCGACTTAAGGTAGCTAGCGACCTAAGGGGTGGACCGAGCCAAGAAATTGGAGCGACCTAGTAGTTAGCCGGTTTAAGATAGTAACCGACCTAGGGATTCGACCGACCTAAGTATAGTGGACGACTTAGGAGTTAACGACTCATAGATGAGACCGACCTATAGTGGTAGCCGACTTAGTAGTTGGCCGACTTAAGAGTTAATGGCTTAGGGAGATAGCGACTTATAGGGGTTAACGACCTAAGTATTGGACCGACTCATAGGAAGGGACGACCTAAAGGATGGAACAATCTAAGGGTTAGTGGCTTAGGTCGTAAGACTCTGAGTGTTTAGATATGTCGTGAACGAGTTAAGGATAGGTCGGCCATATTGTTGAGTCGTTAGTTCGGCCATAAGGTTAGGTAGTTTAGTCGTCGGGGCGGCATCTGGTTAAGCCGCTAGGTCGGCAATACTGTTGAGCCGCTTAGTTGTTGAGTCGTGTGTTGTGTTAGGTCGGTAGGTCGTAGGGTTCTTGAGTCGTAGGTCGTTAGGTCGGCAAGGGTTAGGTCGTGGACGACCTAAGAGCGACCGACCTAAGTGCGAACGACCTAACTTCCAGCCTATAAATAGGAGTGCCTATCTTCATTTTTGGCACCAGATTTTGAAGTGACAAAGTGCTGCCATTTTGAGAGCTCGACTACAACACTTCTTCACTTATTTTCTCCACTCTAATCTAGTGCTTACTTCCATCCAAGATCGAAGATCAAGATCGAAGATCCAAGAGTTAAAGTTGAAGATCTTCATCTATCGAAGTGAGATTTCACCGTTTGAAGCGGAATTTTGTTGGATCAAGCTAGATCCTTTGCTGTCCAGATCTGAAGTTGGTAGCTTTTGAGGTGTTTAGGTGATTCGGTGAGTGGTGGTTATCTCTCACACGGACCCAAAGGAGTATATTGGATCGGTGGTTTGCTTATGTGTTAAAGATAGCGATTTCATGCATTTTCCTTAAGTCTGCATGTAGATCCATTGTTCATAAAGTTTTGATATCCATTTACTATATGTTAACCTATGCTAGTTCATTCATCAAGATATTACTTAGAATTCATGCTTGTTAGATTTGGACTCTTTATTTACGAAATTGCCATTATCGTTATAACTGTTTATTTAGATCTTGTTTGAATGATTGATTATTTGGATTAATGATTGATTTGATTGATGGTTAGAAATTGGTTGATTGATGATTTGATTTGGACAAGTTGGTCGGAGATGATTCAAAAGCTAAGTGGAAAGGATATTGAATAAGGAAAGCTGCCCGTGGCATATGAAGCGGATGATAAAGCTCATATGGATAGATTTGATCATGATGTTGAGATGGGACTTTGCTATGATGTGATGAGGCAAAGCATGAAGTTGAGATGGGACTTTGCTATGATGCGATGAAGAAAAGCATGAAATGAGAAAGCCTTGGTTTAATCCAGACGGGATCATTCCAAGCATGTTGATAACTCGGTGATGTGGTTCGAGTTTGTTGATAATGGTTGCCTCGAGAGGCGCTTGAGCTAGTATGCGAATAGTCGTCGAGGAGGATGACTAGAAGGCTGAGATTTCATCGTTGTTGAAGGTTCTAGCATGCTCAAAGCAAGAGTACGTTGGGACATGTCACGACGACGTCCCAGGCACGGGTCACGATGACGTGTTAGTACTCTGGGCAGATTCGATTGTCCTAGGCACGGGTCACGACGACGTGCGGAGTTATGTCTAGAACCGGGGTTACCATTAGCCCTTGGAGGACGGATGAAATAATGGGCCGGTCATTCAATTAACGGTGAAATCGAGGCAATGATAACGGTGATAGCCAGAGTCATGGATGTTTGGATGTTTTGGTTGTATCGTTGATTGGGCCAAGAGCGATGTTTTCGGAGTGCTTACCTGATCTTGGTTTAGGCCTTGGGGGTTTGTACTTGGAAAACATTGACCTTGACTCGAGTGATAATTGCTTTACTTTAATTGTCTGCCTTGCTATGTTTGTTTCTGCTTAGTGTGTTTGGGGGCTATCACTGTAGAAAGAGGTGGAGTGGGATGGTTGAGTTCCTATTCCCTTTTACCCTTTATGCTCTTTTGGTATGTTTGATAGTTGATTTACTGCTCACTAAGACTTTTGTCCGACTCAAGGTTTTATGTTTAACTCTTATCACCTTGGGCTGTTCATCCATGTTGGGATGGGCAGACTAGGTAGCAGGTGACAGGTGATGTTCTTAGTGACTAACGCTGTTGATGACGAAGACGAGCTGGAGGCTTTTGCATATTGTTTTCTTACTATATGTACTGGATGTTCCGCTGTTTGTATGATTCTCCGAGTGTTATGTAGTGAGGCTTACTGTATTGACTTTTCATATTGTTGTACCAAACTATTATGAGTTTATATGATGAGATTCTGTTCTATAAAGCTTCACTATGTATACTCTCTATCGTATTTTACCCATGCGCTGTGAGTAATACGATAGAGCTTATTGTTTTACCTTAACCCTAATGATCGTCCATGGCGGCCTGGCACAACTTTCAGCGCACTATTTCCTTGTTGAGTGCGGGAGTCATGGGCGGTCGTCACACATACGCTGAAAAATCATCATAACACTTGTACGACTAGACCCAAAATCTCTGAAATGTATAATATAACTACCTATCTCTACAACTATGCATTTTAACAACCAAAACCTGAGATATAAGTAAACACCATACACTAGATTTTTAACAAATTAACATATATATATATATATATATATATATATATATATATATATATATATATATATAACGATTTAAAACAATAATTTAATAAACAAATATATATAACATCATCCCTATAACATAATGTATAGGAAACTGTACTGTAGCTATTTATATTATAATAAAAATTAAAACGAACTAGTTAAATAGATATTTATTTAAAAATATAACTTATACATTGTTTTATACATAAACAACAGATTTTATAAAATAAACCAATGTATACAATCTATCCCTTTATCTATATAAACAAGACTAATAGATCATGCAATTGAATAACACATACATGTCATTTATGTAAATCGAAAAGTTATATAAATATATTACTTAAACTTATAAACCACTGTTATATACATACCTTGTAAAATAACAATTATTGTTAAACAAAATGGAAACTTTTAAACACAGTTTTATAAAATAGACTCAACAACTATCATATACAAACCATATAACAACGTATTTATATACGAATAACTACAGAAAAGAGAAAAAAAATCAAAACATACTTTATATATATACACTAGAATCGAGATGAAAATTATACATTTAAATTTTTAGTTTTACAACATTAATCACTAATGCTTTTACAACACTCAGCTGCCATACTAATATATGTTATATTCGAACAGGAATATAAATCTAATTATATTTTCAAAATATGTATATTACTAATATTTTATAATAACAAATAAGATATAAGACTAACGTATACATACGTCTCTGAAAAGCATGGCTTAAAATTCACATAAGCATTAAACATAAAAAAATATGCAGATATAGTTTTGTGCTAAAATATAAATTAAATGGAGACTTTTATAATGTTAAAGGTTTTATTCATACATATTAAAGTCTATATCAGTAAGATTTACCTTCAGTTCAAATAAAACAATTAAGATATAATAGGTATATTTGTTTCAAAGTTAACCAAAGCTGTAACAAAGTTTAACCCTATATGATATATAAAATAAACCTTATAAAATACTACACGTACAACACTTGACTGGTACATACATATATACATATATATAACGTATAATATATAACCAACATGCGAAACTTGTAAGCACAGCAAAGTATATAACTAATATACCTTATGTAAAACATAGAAGTGCCGATGCTTCAACGCTCGAGAGGGGAGAAGCAAAGCATGGAAAAAAAAGTAAAAATATAAAATAAAAAGAAGAAAATGGAGGGCATACCTTCAGAGCTCACGCACGCAAGAAGAAATGAAGGAAATGTTGAGATGCAATTGAAAACTATTTGTGTACGAGGCTTATATTTATCATGGGTGCGTTGATTGAAGTGAGAGAATATAGGTAAGAATTAAATTTAAATCTATTATACACGATTGCATTGATTGAGGTGAGAGAATATAGGCAAGAAATAAATTTAAATCAATTTTACACGATTGCATTCATTGAGGTGAAAGAATATAGGCAAGAAATAAATTTAAATCAATTATACACGATTGTGTTAATTGAGGTGAGAGAATATAGGCAAGTAATAAATTTAAATCAATTATACACGATTGCATTGTTGTGTATAAGGCTATGTAATATATTCCTATCAATTTATACCCGAGAGGCAAGGAAGTTTCCGTACGTATTGGATTGCTGATAAGTTAGCAAATCCAATGCAAAAGTGGCAAGAAAATATGCGTTGTTTTGAACGGTAAGTAAATAAAAGAGTTTTTATACCAAATTAAAACCATTGAATCAAAAAGAACGTGTAAAGGTATACACATGAACTTCAAGCAATCTTGAAACGGATTTTAAACGTCTAAAGAGACATAAATTTGCTTGAAACGGCTATGCGAATTTGGAGATTTTATTCCTATTATAAAAATGAAGAAAAAGGGAAGCGTAGAAATTTACACGTAACCTATTAAAGCTAGATTTAAAAGAAATTGAACGGCTAGGGAAATCATTTCTTTCCCACTTGGAATGCAAGGCTACAGATAAATTTTTTTATTTAGTTAAGGTAACAAACTTTTATTAAGAATGCGCAATATAGATGCATTAACCAAATCAACCATACACCCATATTAAAATAAAAGTAACGCATTTAAATTTATACGTTTTCTTATTTATTCACTACTTATATTTAGTAAAATATATGTTTAAAGAGTATTTCATTAATTACGTACTATTTATATGCTAACTAAATAAATCAAACGGATACGAACGTACAATTTAAAACGTTCATTTTATAAAGCTTATCTATACACTATAAATTTTATAATTCATTACTTAATTCAAAATACGATTTGTTTACATCCATCTGATTAATTCATCATTTACCAAGAACTGATGTATATGAGTAAAGATATTAATTACTAAATTTAAAAAGTATATAATCTAACATAAAAATAACAAAAGCAGAAAATAAGACCGACGGAGCTATAGAAGTCCAAATTTGGAAAAATGAAAAATGACGTCTCAATCATAAGATGATTTATAATTTTTCTATGTAAATATATTCAGGTTTGGAAAATATTTTATTATCAACAATTATTAACTGACTTGAATTTAACAGAATTTCGCAATGAAATAAACTTTCATTAAATCAGATGAAAATTTACCATCTTCTATATTTAAATATACGTACTCCAAATATAAATTTATAGTTTCAAATTTATTATTTAAAATTTCTCCAAAATTCAATTAAATACGTTAATAAAACCATTTAATATTTTACGGGTCGTTACACTCTCCCCACTCAAAACTTTTCGTCCCTTAAAAGGAAGGAGGTAGGAGAATAGAAACAACCAGAAACAAAGATAGATTGAAAGATAAGGATTAACAATTAATTTAAAACTATATAAATTTTATTTGAAATATTTATTTGAAAACTTCATTTGCAATTCAATTTTCTATAATACTATAATATTTTTCAAACCCATTTGTAAAATTTCTTGCTTCTTTTATAAATACAGTTTATATATTTAAATAACACCTTTATAAATATATGAAAACTATTTGAAACAATTATTTACATCATCACTTATATTTACAAGGAATTCATTTGAAAACATTAAATCCCTAATTCAAAGTTTATTAATTTATCTTAAGATACTTTCAACATTATAGATAAATTAATAATCATTTTCTTTAAATATGTTTTATTTTAATTAATAACTTCAAAAATATTTATAACATTAAAATTTTGTATTAAACAATGTAGCATATAAATAAACAATATTTAAAAAGGATATAGTCAACAAGAAAAAGAAGGTAGATTTGGAAAACAGAATATGGGTGAATAAATAATCTAAGCAGATAAGGTAGATTCAAAAGAATAGTATCAGGCATGAATACCTAATTCAAACCATAAAAATGTGAATCCCAAATATTAATGCAAAAATTTCTTTGTTGGAAATACTTTTATAATAAAATACCTTTAATTTTATAACTCGATGTTTTAACAAGTTTATCTTTGTTCTTGCAGACTCTGGCCATGCGTTGATCAGGCGCAAAGCTAGAATTCTTCAAGTACTTAGTAGACCTGTTTCAACACCCAGTGAAAATACTGAAAAACTTTTAAAAATAGATATGGAAAGTACAATCCGAAAAACACCTGGATCGCAAGATACATAGCAATGGTTACGCCTGGATCCCCCGGGAAACTTCCATATCCTTTCAGCATTCACCGCCTTGCGAATTATGCCATGATAAACAAAACTCGCGGACCGTTGGATACATAACAATGGTTACGCTTGGATCCTCCAGGAAATATCCATACCCTTTAAGCAATCTCTGCTTTACGGATTACGCCACAACAACATAACCAGTAGACCGTAGGATACATAACAATGGTTACGCCTGGATCCCTCAGGAAACATCCATATCCCTTATGCAATCTTTGCCTTGCGGACTACGCTACCCAAAAAAAATGACCGTGGGTTACGCCACAGTAGGACACTCGAGTACCATATCCGAAAAACCAAAATCAGAGAGAATAATATCGATAGAATGAATCCACAATGTGGCCACAAAGCGGATATCAAGCAGAAGGCACTTTCCATATCATTACTTCGAAAATACATATCATGTAGTACCTTTTCAAATCACTTCCAAATATCATACTTATATAAAGTCCATTATATATAAGATTTCATTTTCAAATCGAATACTTTCCAAAATCAATAGTATATCAATTCACCATTATATAGATTTCGATTATAAGATATTTCACTTTTCAAATTGAGTACCTTTCCAAATTAATAGTTTTGAATCAACTTCATACTTATACAAATCAATCTTTTTATTAGTTCGATAACTCCTAAATCAAGTATTTAGTAAAATAAGGTTCTCAATTTCAATTCGTTTCAATATCAGTTCAGTCTCAAAATCATATATGATTTCACTAAATTTTCTTCCAAATTAAATATCTAAATTTCAAAGTTTCGAAAATAATAGGTTTAGAAAATAATCCCAATTTCCACATTAACGTAATTCAACTCAAACAAATTCATTTCCCAAATCACCGTATAAGTACTGGTTTTAATTCCAATCTAATTTCAAAACCAAATATTTTTCTCAAAATCAATTATACTCAAAATGGTTTCCAAATTTATAACTATCCCTTTAAAACCTTTAAACTATTTATTTCCGTATGAAAAATCCAATTTTCCTTTTGCAAGTTATTTATTTAACAAAAGTTTCAAATTTACTTAAGTCATACTCTTCATACTTTAAACATACAAAACTAAACTTATATTCTTTATCAAATATTTTATACTCTTCGAAATTTCATAGTTTTAAAATTTTAAACCTTGATTTGGAAGTTCTTGAACCTTCAAAATAGTCGGAAAATAAAATTTCAAATCCAAGAGTTGGAAATCAGAAACAAATCAGTAAATCAATTTTTATAAATAGTGTTATACTAAATCAAATCGAAAACTCGAGGATTGAACACCGGCATACTTTATTTTATTTCAAATATATATACATATATCATTCGAATATCAAATCATACTTCGGAATTTGAAATAATTTTTTTTTCACAAAATCACTCGCATAGTAAAGCTACTAAAGTGGCCTCTCTCCCACTCTGAAACTCGAAAACCAATGTCGATGATGCGTGCACTCATCACCGAAATTATTTCCCAGCGACAAAAGTGAGTTCCGGACTTCTATTTTCTTGAAACTTCTTTAAAAATATCTTTTAAATCATTGGAATTCATTCGAATTCATTTGAAACATTTCTTATTCGGAAAATATCTTTTAAATTGTATTATATATATATATATATTTCCAAAATCTTAAAACCAATTTCAAAACATCATAATTCAATCTCTCGAATTTCAAATTAAAACCCTTCAGTTATAAATTATTTTTATACAAATCCATTTCTTATATAATCTTAAAAATTTCAAATCCTTTCGAATCTTTTATATATAGAATAACATTTCTTATTCATTTTATATGTAGGTATATAATCCTTATCGAATACATTTTCTCCTTTATATATAAAATAAAATCATAGTTACCCAAATAAAAAAAATTTGGTATATAAACAATTTTAAAATAAAAACAAAACCCCATTTTCAAAGGATGATTCCAGAACGGGTTTCAAAACAAAGATACAAATTTAAATTAGAGGAACTCTAATCAATAAAATCCTGATTTGAAGATAGACTCGATCGAAGATGAGATAATTAAATTACAAAATAGAAGATGGATATACTTCTATAAATCGCGGGCTAAAATATCAATTACATGGAGACTGTTAAATGTTAAAGGTTTTATTCATGCATATTGAAGTCTATATCAGTAAGATTTACCTTCAAGTTCAAATAAAACAATTAAGATATAATAGGTATATTTGTTTCAAAGTTAACCAAAGCTATAACACAGATTAACCCTATAAAATATATAAAATAAACCCTATAAAATACTACACGTACAACACTTGGCTGGTACATACATATATATAACGTATAATATATGACCAACATGTGAAACTTGTAAGCAAACAAAGTACATAACTAATATACCTTATGTAAAAAATAGAAGTGCTGATGCTTCAACGCTCGAGAGGGGAGAAGCAACGCATCGAAAAAAATATATAAAAATATAAAATAAAAAGAAGAAAAATGGAGACCATACCTTCAGAGCTCACGCACGCAAGAAGAAATGAAGGAAAAGTTGAGATGCAATTGAAAACTAATTGTGTACGAGGCTTATATTTATCAGGTCTGCGTTGATTGAGGTGAGAGAATATAGGTAAGAAATAAATTTAAATCAATTATACACG
Source organism: Allium cepa (assembly GCA_030765085.1). NCBI lineage: Eukaryota > Viridiplantae > Streptophyta > Magnoliopsida > Asparagales > Amaryllidaceae > Allium > Allium cepa. The sequence continues at coordinate 1,016,444,079 of CM060935.1, forward strand.
ATTACATTGATTGAGGTGAGAGAATACAAGGAAGAGATAAATTTAAATCAATTATACACGATTGCGTTGACTGATGTGAGAGAATATAGGCAAGAAATAAATTTAAATCAATTATACACGATTGCGTTGATTGAGGTGAGAGAATATAGGCAAGAAATAAATTTAAATCAATTATACACGATTGCGTTGATTGAGGTGAGAGAATATAGGCAATAAATAAATTTAAATCAATTATACACGATTGCGTTGATTGTGTATAAGGCTATGGAAAATATTCCTATCAATTTATAGCAGAGAGGCAAGGAAGTTTCCGTACGTATTGGATTGCTGATAAGTTAGTAAATCCAATGCAAAAGTGTCAAGCAAATATTTGTTATTTGAACGGCAAGTAAATAAAAGAGTTTTTATACCAAATTAAAACCATTGAATCAAAAAGAACGTGTAAAAGTTTAAACGTGTACTTCAAGCAATCTTGAAATGGATTTTAAATGTCTAAAGAGAAATAAATTTGCTTGAAACGGCTAAGCAAATTTGGAGATTTTATTCCTATTATAAAAATAAAGAAAAAGGGAAGTATAGAAATTTACACGTAACCTATCAAACTTAGATTTGAAAGAAATTGAATGGGTAGGGAAATCATTTCCTTCCCACTTGGAATGCAAGGGTACAGATAAATTTATTTATTTAGTTAAAGTAATAAATTTTTATTAAGAATGCGCAGTATAGATACATTAATCGAATCAACCATACGCCCACATTAAAATAAAGGTAACGCATTTAAATTTATACGTTTTTTTATTTATTCACTACTTATATTTAGTAAAATATATGTTTAAAGAGTATTTCATTAGTTAGGTACTATTTATATGTTAACTAAACAAATCAAATGGATACGAACGTACAATTTAAAACGTTCATTTTATAAAGCTTATCTGTACGCTATAAATTTTTAAATTTATTACTTAATTAAAACTACGGTTTGTTTACATCCATCTGATTCATTCATCATTTACCAAGAACTGATGTATATGAGTAAAAATATTAATTACTCAATTTAAAAAGTATATAATCTAACATAAAAAACATAAGCGGAAAATAAGATCGACGGAGCTATATAAGTCCAAATGTGGAAAAACGAAAAATGACGTCTCAGTCAGAAGATGGTTTAGAATTTTTCTATGTAAAAATATTCAGGTTTGGAAAATATTTTATTATCAACAATTATTAACTGACTTGAATTTAATAGAATTTTGCAATGAAATAAACTTTCGTTAAATCGGATGAAAATTTACCATCTTCTAAATTTAAATATATGTATTCCAAATATAAAATTTTAATTTCAAATTTATTATTTAAAATTTCTCCAAAATTCAATTAAATACGTTAATAAAACCATTTAAAATTTTACTAGTCGTTACAGGGTACCTAAAATATCAATTTAGACCACTTTCGCAATTAACTAAAGTTCGTAATTTTTTTAATATTCTAAAAAATTAAAATTGGAATTCATTTTGTTGAAATTAATTTAAACAAATGAAGAAATAACAGTATATGTTGTCAAAAATTAAAGTTCACTTTATTGAATTTATATTTAATTTAGTGCTAGGAGTTTATTGTTTTGTATAAATGAGTTTCATGTTTTAAAGATTGAAGATGGTAAAGATGAAAATAAGGATAATATTGTAAAAGTTGCGATGCATGTGAAGTAATTTTTGATATATACTAGTTCATTATTTTTTTGGTGTATGCTAAAATATTATTGATGTATGAATATAATTATCCCTAGAAAAAAATAATTTTAAAGGTATCACTCTTCCGATAATTTACTGCAATCAACTTTCTTCCGTTGAAGGTAATTAGTTACATGTCGGAGTAATGAAATTGGAAGAGTTTTCATTCAACTACACATGATTTTAATCCATTTTAGCATTTACTTTTGTATTAGTTCTTTGTCAGTTCCATTTATTTTCTCCATATTTGTACCTATCAAATTGTGTTGTAGCATTTGTATTATTCTTCTATGTCTCAATTCATTTCATTTTCAGTTCTCAAGTACATATATTAGTTTTCATATTTCAATTTAATGTAATTTTAACTTTCATTTGTATGTTGATTGCTTTAGGTGCATTTTGTATTGACAACCTTCTATTTTAATTTGTGACGTATAAACGATTAGGCAACCTTGCTTACCTTGAAGTGTGATATGTATGAGGTTGGTATATATGAGGATATGCTCCAAAAATAGAGAATATATGCTTAATTTCGCTTGACCTTATATGTTTGATTTTTTTAATAAAAGGAATATTTTCTATCTATACTGTTATATAAAAACTTCCATTTTTTTAGATAATTGTTAAATTAAGGAGGGTAAAAAAGTATCTATTTTATTTTGTAATAAGTTCAACTTTTGACTGTTTCTATTTGTTTTCCACATCCATTCTCAATTCAAATCATGCCTTTCTTAATTCAGATACTTATTTTAACTTCTCTCTTTAAACATATTAATATTTTAGTTAACCATCCATTTCCATTTTTTTCTTCATACTTCTTCCTATTTGGTTGCCACATTCTCTGACATTTCAACTTTAAAATTGTCATTTTATAACTATAAATTCAGATGGAAATGGAACATTTTAGTTTAAGGTATACTTAAAAGTTTATAATTTAAAATAATATTTTCATATTGCATTCGTTATTGATATTACTTTGATAAATTTTGACATTTTAACATATAATTTTTGACATTTATTTCTGGTATTACAATGCACTTTTTTGCAACAGAGAAAGTTTTCAATTAACTTCATACTACCTTTGATTTAACAATTTAATAGTTTATTATTTCACGTTTAGCATTATATAACAATTAATTCTTTTATAATTGTTAGATGAAGAAACCGACTATTATGTGAAAATGTATTTCAGAAACTATGTTTTGTATCAAACTAGCTGAATCGCAACATGGTCTCCATAGTAGTTTTGTAAAGTTATCCAGTTCGATTTTTAAAACCACTATGACCTATCATTACAAAGATCGGATTGCTACTATAAAATTGATTAAACAAGTACTTAAACATAATCGTCAAAGCTAATATCTGAACAGTTATTCCGCAATGTTAATGTTGATTTTTCTGTAAATTTTATTATAATTGCCTAAGAAATAGACAAGATCATGAGTATAATTAACAAATTATTGAATGAACTAGTTGATTATAAAAGGTATTATAATCTGATTAGATTTAACGAAAATTAAGTTCATCATAAGAAACAAAGAAAATACTTTGAAATACAATTTATTATTCTCATAAACTCACTAGGTCGGACTACAAAAAGGGTACTTAAGCATAGCAACAACAATTACTAGTAGCGTCATTGCCTGGAGATAAATTAACACATTTCCCACCCCTAAAATGAAATCCGATACAAGACTGATTGCAGTCTGGAAAGTTCTTGCACGGTCCTTGAGGAATCAAGCGTACGTCATCCACAACATACCTGGCATCAACACAAACTGTGTAAAGAAGAAAGGGATTAGTTTGATTCAAATATAATGGTCATTAATTGTAATAGTTATGTATCTAACTAAAAGTAGGAGAAACATAAGACATAAGAGCTAAATTTTCTTTCAATTAAGATTTAAGACATAAGACATAAGACATAAGACATAAGACATAAGAACTAAAAGTAGGGATTAGTTTGATTCAAATTCACCTGTATTGAGAACAAATGATATAAGAGCTAAGCCAGTTAGAAAGTAGATGAAAAATGGTTTAGCCGCCATTGATTGTGAATATTTTTCTTTTCTCTGTTGAGTGGAGTGCATAAACTGAATGGATTTCATCCTTTATATAACATTTTATCTGTCGAGCAAATAGAGAAATATTGATTGTAGATTCATGCATGGAGTAAAAAATCACTCTATCAGGTAATCTAATTAAGATTTTAGGAATATGTATTTACTGGAAATATATATGTGAATGCATCCTGCTGGTTAAGTTAATCCACAATATTTTATAAGTAATATGTTTAATGAATAAGCATATATCTAATTATATATATGTTAATGCATCCTTCCCAGTTAAGATTATATGCACTATTTTTTTTCAAATGTTCAGGACCCATATGTTTCTTTCATAACATATTGTGTTTATATCAAGATTTCCTAAAACATGGATAAACTTTACTGCGTACAAATCACTATGCAATATACAAATCAATCGTGGTGGCTATTTTAAAAGTACTAGATAATTATATGTTAATGCATCATTACTAGCTAAGAAAGTAATACATTTTATGTGTTGCGAATATAAATATGCTTACTTATTAATTGGAACATCTAAGTATTATCTTCTACTGTATATCAATGCAAACCGCTCTGCTATGTACAAATCTATTATATTATGTATTTTATCTATTATATTATATGTAACAGAGAATATTAGATTCTTTTATATTTTGCATTCTTATTGATTTGTATTTCGAACCATGCTCTCTCCTTAATTTAAGCAAAAAAAAATTCACTCCTTTACTAATTATTTTCAATTTTAAACCTTAAATTAATTTTATTACAATGTTATAACCATATACTCTTTCACCACCAATTTCATTTATTCGATATGTACATCTTGAATATTCACTTTACCTTTCTACATTCATTTTCTTCTCTAGCCTATCAAAAAAAAAAAATTATTAACAAAACAAAAATCTTAATTCCTAATATTACGATCTCCTAAACCTTTTTTTTCCTCTGATGTTTGCTACACAGTTTTCTCCTTAGTTGTTTATGTTTTCAGCATTGGCAGGAGTTATGTAACTGTCTCTTCTCTCATTTGTGATATGTATCATGGGTATAGGCATGTAACATTTTAATTTGTTATATATCAATAAGGTGTGAAAAAATTAAGGTCAACTTCGTAAAAAATAATTTGTTATAATGTTTAGTCTCCAATAGATGGTCATTCGAATAGAACTGAAACTAGAAAAAGGCAAATTCTATTTGTACATAGAAAATTACTTAACATCGACTACTATTTTATATGAAATTTTGTTACCAAATTATCCTTCTTAGTATGTTCCTAAGGGTAGTGCATTTTTTGTTTTCTAATTCCATTGTTAAATTCTTATAAAATTTACACTATACATTTTTAATATCGAATTTTTTAAGGAGCTACCAAGTACATCATTTTCGACTTTTTTTGCACGACGAACAACTATCGACCAACACCATTTCACAACGATCAACTAGAAAATAACAATAATTCGGTGGTTGAAGGGTATGGAAAATAGTGTTCGTCGGTGGTTGTTCGCCGTACAAAACAACTTTACACAGTGATTGATTGTTATATAAAATGACTCTGGTATTAGAACGCACACAAATTTTGTTGTGTTTATAATTTTTTCCATTGTATTAGAAAGTGGAAAACTGGATACCTAAAATATCAATTTAGACAATTTTCATAATTAACTAAACTACGTAATTTTTTTAATATTCTAAAAAATTAAAATTGGAATTGATTTTGTTGAAATTAATTAAAAAAGATGTAGAAATAACAATATATATTGTAAAACATTAAAGTTCACTTTATTGAACTTAAAATTAATTTTGTGCTAGGAGTTTATAGTTTTGTGTAAATGTGTTTCATGTTTCAAAGATTGAAGATGGTAAAGATGATAATAAGGATAATATTGTAAAAGAGGCGGTGTATGTAAAGTAATCTTTGATATATACTAGTTCATTATTTTTTGGTGTATGTTAAAATATTATTGATGTATGAATAGAATTAGCCCTAGAAAAAATTTTTTTTAAAGGTATCTCTCTTTCAAAAATTTACTGCAATCAATTTTCCCTGGTTGGAGGTAATTAGTTACATGTCAAAGTAATAAAATTAGAAGAGATTTTCATTCAACTACACATGATTTTAATCCATTTTAGCATTTATTAAATTTTGTATTAGTTCATTACCAGTTCCATTTATTTTCTCCATATTTGTACCTATTAAATTGTGTTGTAGCATTTGCATAATTCTTCCATGTTTTAATTCATTTCATTTTTAGTTCTCAAGTACATATATTAGTTTTCATATTTCAATTTAACGTAATTTTAACTTTCTAATTGTATGTTGATTTATTTAGGTGCATTTTCATATTGACAACCTTCTATTTTAATTTGTGAAGTATAAACTATTAGGCAACCTTGCTTACCTTGAAGTGTGATTTATATGAGGTTGGTATAAATGAGGATATGCTCCCAAAATAGAGAATATATGCTTAATTTTTTTTGACTTTATATGCTTGGTTTTTCTATAAAAGGAATATTTTATATCTATCCTGTTTTATAAAAACTTCCATTTTTTTATTATTGTTAAATCGAGGAGGGTAGAAAAGTATCTATTTTATTATGTACGAAGTTCAATTTTTGACTGTTTCTATTTGTTTTCCATATCCATTCTTAGCTCAAATCACGTCTTTCTTAATTCAAATACTTATTTTACCTTCTCTTTTTAAACACATTAATATCTCAATTAACCATCCATTTCCCTTTTTTTATTCGTACTTCTTCCTATTTGGTTGCCACATTCTCTGACATTTCAAACTTAAAATTGTCATTTTATAAATATAAATTCAGATGGACATGGAACATTTTAGTTTAAGGTATACTTGATAGTTTATAATTTGAAATATTATTTTCATACTGTATTCGTTATTGATATTAATTTGATAAGTTTTGACATTTCTAATTGATATAAAATCTGACATTTTTAACAAACAAATTTTGACATTTATGACTCCATACTACCTTTGATTGAATAATTTAATATTTTATTATTTCACATTTAGCAATATATAACAATTAATTCTTTTATAATTGTTAGATGAAGAAACTGACTTTTATGTGAAAATGTATTTTAGAAACTATGTTTTGTATCAAACTAGCTGAATTGCAACATGGTCTCCATGGTATCTTTTTTATTAATATATTTTCCATCAATATTAATAACTCTTATGCTTAATTATCCATAATTTTGGGATAAAGGATGTATGATCCGAAGATCATACGATTGATTGCTTACATGATGCATTAAATTCTATAGATTAGCGCATTAAACAATGCATGTCATTACATATTATCTTCTACCCACGTTTTGCCTTTGTTTTCCTCTTTTATAATTCTTTATAATTTTCTTAATTTCCTTTCTTCTAAAAAAATCAAAATAATGAAACGGTTTTCGAAAATGCACATTTTTGAACTCGCAAACAATCAACAAATAACAACAATAAGGATGTTTAAGTGCTTACATCTATTCTAAAATCCTAGAGGTTAGGTCTTAATTTACTATTTCCAAACATATATGTCTTGATTAAAGTTTTCAAACATGGCTACATAGATTAGTCTCTAACTAGTTATGAAGTCGACTTCTGCCATTAGGTAATCATTATTAATGTTATTCCACTTCATGATTGATATGGCTAAGGATCGTGTAATATGAAATATTAACTTAACTATTTACTTGTATGGAATATGAATATAAAAGTAAAAGTAAATGACAACAGAGATTTTTATGCTAGCTCGAACTTCACGTTTTATGTCTAGTCCCAGACTCTTTCTGTATTTAGTCAATACTCTCACTTAACTCGGAGAAACATGTATTACACGGTCTGAGCAACTGAGCAAGACTTCAACAGCCTAGACAGATGAATAGGACTTTGACTGAATAAGTATATTATAATAAGACTTCAACTATAAACATCATAAAAGTATTCGACTGAGTATGCTCTTAAATAACGCTGATAAGTCAATAATTGTAACGACCCAATATTTTCAACCATTCGCATCCGCACATTGTCGGACTTGAATTGTTCAAAATACTGCGTTGTAGAATAAATTTGGCAAAACTCAGAATATACAATAAATAGATCACAGAATCACATACACAGATATCAGAATCTCGCAGCGGAAATTAAAAATTTAGTGGTTCATGAAGCCACTGATATAACTTCAACAAAACAGAACTTACATTGTCTATAATCCTCAATACAAATTTTAAGACATAAATAGAGATAGAGTCTTCAAAGTCTTGAATTCCAGAAAAGATAAAGGCTGAATCAACTTCCAGCAGCGCGAATGATCTACTGAGTGTCCTAGCTACGGAGAAGAAATTTGAAGCTGCAACTCAGGCTGACCCGAGCGAAAAATAAAACATAACACTCGAGTCAGGACATACATACTTATATAATGTAAGCTAATTCAAGTGTACTGTAATATAGAGCAAGTAACTTAAAGGATGCTTAGGACCGCCCATCCTCTAAGGATCCGTTAAACTATTTACTATGTAGTATATTGCGCTATTATAATAGTGTCTATAGTAAAATAAACTTACTTTTTCTTAGCATTAAGGGGTTACCCATATAGCCCTTAACACGTAATAGTCCCAGTAGTCCATCCAATATCATAGCTCCTCCTGATCGGGAAGCAACTAGAGGATACCACACGGGCTACGGGAGAAATCTAAACTCGTACAAGGCTCGGTATGGTAGATGACACGGCACAACTAGGCAATGCCAGGGTAGATATACCAATTGCTATCCAGGCTGGTGGAAACGCGTAGCCGCAGTTACCGCCCACCTCGGACTAACTCCCCAAAATCAAAATATAGAGGTGGCCACCGAATCAATCCAAAATCATAGTATAATATCGAAGAGGAGCGTCCGATCAGAGGAATGACCTCATTGGCCTGGAATTGCTCCTGTTTTAGCCACCTTATGCCAACTCACGGGAGTCGGGTCCACGTATTTACCTTTCAGGAAACGCCACCACCGACCTACTTCATTCTGGAATCTCCACCGCGTACACGGTTGGTCAAAGTGGTTTTCGGTATCGACAGAGAGTATGTCCATATCCGATCCCGGTCTCTTTGCCAACCCATCGTTATTATAACACCGTGGTCATTTAAAAGCAGTTCATACTTTAAAACCAGAATAAACATTCCATTTCACAACTATAAATACGATATCATTTTAAAACCCGAAAACAATATGATATCGTTATATTCAAATATAATTCCTTCCAAAACCATACTGCTTAAAATTTATAATATCTGGAAACCAACTATTTGAATTATATTTTCAAAACATAATATTTTGGAAATTTTACTTTAAAACCATAACACCCAAAACACAAATGGTTTGGATATTCACCGGTATATAGAATAAATGGTTTAACTTTATGGTTACTTTGTAAAGAGGATAATTTTTCATAGCTTTACAAATATATTTATTTAAAGTTTAAACCAAAATTTAAATATCACTTCATGTTCCCAAAACCCTTTCCAATTTCTATATATATCCAATTTGGAGTATTAATATTCAAACTAAGGTTGGATTTTATTCTTTTAACAAATAAAGGTTTTATTATTTAGTCTTGAATATTCCCATAAATTACATAAATAAAGCTCCAAATTTTAGCCATTTGATATTTTCAAAATTACTTAATACTAGAATGTTCATCTTATATTTATTTAAGGAAACCCAATTATACATATCATATCTTAAGATTTCCAAAACTCAACATAAAATATGATTTATCAAATTCCATAAATTTTAAAACAATCAAATTCTAGATTCTGTAGCACTTAGGAAATGCTACCTAAAGTTACGGGTAAAACAAGTCCAATTTCAAAAGAGACAGCATTTAAATGCTGTAGTAGATTGTTTACTTAATAAATATTTCCAAATATAACTTATTTATTTATATATTTCTTAACTGAAATCTTATTCTTCCAAAAATCCAGATTTTCCAAAATAAGTTATATTCTATAATTTTATTCAAATATTTATTTATTAACATTTATAACTCATTCAAAATCAATATAAAATCCATTAAAGATATTAAATCAAATATTTAACTTCCAAAAATAATTTTAATATTTCAGAAAATATTATAAGGACCACGGGCCTGTATATAGTTTCTAGCCTAGGTCAAGTGATACGGATTTATATCATTTCAATCCGTAATTTACAATACCCCGGGTTCTATCATTTCAAACCCGCAATCCCAAGTTATCAGTTAACAGTATATATGAACAATAATCATCATTTAGGCCTATCATTTCAGCCCATAACAATCTAAATATAACAGGGAACTTGCAGTGTGATTTAAGCAGTAAATAAACAATAATATAATATAACTGCAGAATATGATACAACAGATAAATAACTGATGAGGTGTCAATTTTTAAAGGGGTTCATCATTCTACATCATACTATAGACATATAATATTTACATAGAATTTTTACACATACACTTGTGATAATTTACAAAATATATGTACATATGTCTGGTGAGAAATACTCACCTGAGAACTGCAGAAATTGAATTTCAAAACGACGTTTCACTGGTAAAGACCGACAGAGGGTAACGATCAAAATTCTCGGACGTCGCCTAGATTCAAATCTAGAACAACATACAAAATATTGAAACGCGACTTTAGAATTTGCGGTCAAAGAAAGATAAAATAGAACGAAAATGATTTTTATTTTTATTTTCATCCAAAATGTGAACCGGGTTAACACTAAAATTTGTGACAAAATTTCCTAAAGTCAGGCTAAGCAATATGGGGTCGTTTTCCTACTTTATGTCGTGATACACATGTACCCGTGCACACTTTAAATTCCAACTTGCTCATGTACATGTACACACGCCAAACATCTTATTGTTGCCTAACATACTTCAACTTAGATTTATATTATTTTTACACTTAACCCATTTTTACTAAATTTCCAGGCTTTGTAATCCAAACAGACAGAAACTCCAAAAATATAAACTTTCCAGTTCACTTGCTCAACAGACCTAACTATCATCACTACTATGAATCACTACTACCCTAGGCTCGGCTAGACACCAAGATACAAACCTAAGCAGATATGGTAAGGGCTGAATACATGTATATGTGATACATAAGGACCTGCCTGATCCTACAGTCAGTTTGCTTGCTAAAAAATTTTAGTTAAGCCTATATATATTTCAAAACTGGTTTATACATTTTTCCCAAAATCCTTTGTTGCCTAACTATCTACTCCCAGAACCAACAACTCAGATTCATCACTTGTATTTAGTTTCAAATTTAAGTTTACTTAGTTTTAAAAACCGTTTACAGTTTATTTTTTCTCAGGTTTAAAACTTCCCAGTTCTAAATTGCAACAGGCAAGAAAACCCAACTACCCGAGACATTCATGCAAGATCTTCGGGAAACTATGCAATATCTTCGAGTCCATTAGTCCCTTACTTCGAGTTAAATATGCCACGCCTTCGAGCAGACTTCCCAACCAAGCTGATGCTTAAAATCAGAACAGCTGCCTACCTACCTTTTATTTTTATTTTTATTTTCATCACAACCACTTAAATCTTTATCATGAATGCAAACTGCCTATTATGAACCTTTCTCCTTCCCTCAGCTTCAGCCAAGTCAATCTATCTCCAGCCAAATCTAATCCCATTCCCATTCCCATTACAGTTCAATTCTATACTAATGTACATAAATTTTCCCACTATTCCCACTAATCACTGCATCTCTTAAACAACCATTACCCTCCTACAATATATTAGATATCCTATGCAAAAGTAACTCATGCAATTTCCAGACCATCCCTACCTAAGCCCCGTATTTGTGTGCCTCTGATGTGTGCAGGCCTTGTGCACGTCCACACTTCAGATATGCAACAGTTGCATATCTCTCCCCTTTTTCACAGCTTTCTACTGCTAGCCTACTTCCATTTGGCTGGGCAACCAAAGATCTTCACCAATCATAAACTCACCTATGCATCTCCTCCAGATCTGCCATGTTCTAAACCCAAGTCTGTTTCATCTTCCAGATCTGCCTGACCTGGCAAGCTCCTCTATCATCTACCATATGCAACTAGACTTCCAGTCATACTTGCTAACTCATCCCTTGCCTTAACACTGCTATATCCTAGTGCATGTGCAGACTTGATATGAAGGTGGGTTTGAAACACTTAACATGTACGGATGCAAACTGAAATCATATCCAGAGGCAACTGAAAATTCCTACTATGCTTCTTATAACATGCCTTAAACATGATGCAGACACACTCCTATAACAAAGTTTGCAGCCTCCTCTAACCAATGCAACTGGAAACCATTCTTACTGACATCCATCAAGATGTATGCAGACTGCTCACCCTAAATGAAATCTACACTTACCTAACTCCTGTCAGTCCATCATTCAAAACACTTAGAGCTACCTCACCAATACACCTAGGCTAATCATATGCAGACCCCATCAAAAAAAAACACACAACTCAGCCTGTTTATACCCCCCCCCTCAGATCTACATGCTTCCAAACTGCCAGCATGTTATCCCAAGATTTATGTGGCTACCACTTTTTTTTATGCATCAGTATTGTGAATCTATAACCTACCTATGATCTTCCTATGTGACCCATACAAATCTAAACATCCCTATATGTCAACTCTGGAAAAGTATATAGACAGTACACACACCTAGATCCAATACTAAATAAGATTGGCATGGCCGAGCAAGTCAAGAATAAAGACAGCCTAGGATAGGAAAAGAAAAGGAGACTATTACCTGATCTTGAGCAAAAGAATGGATTGGAATGCAGAGAAAAAAAAATATGTAGAGGAAGATGAATAATATATAGGCCGAGACTTGAATTATGCAGAGGAATCAAGGATCAGTTTCTTTTGTCTTAACTCTGGAGGAATGCGAGCTATAAATCCATCAGTTTCAAGGTGAAATATCTAATGCGTGATTGTAGCACTGATGGTGAGATGGGAGATAAATGGTAAGGCAGAGCCTTTATTCCTAAGCAATACGTTTGAAATTCTTGCCTAAATTTATCAATGCATTTAGGCCGATCAGTTTCAAATCTCTGAAGGCTATTGGATGCTTTTGAAAACAATTAAACGGCAGCTTGATTGAAGGAACTGATTATTGATAAAAGCTTGCGAGACATATGCTTGATAACTGAAGACTGAAGGAAAAGAAAGGGTTGATGCAAGTTTTCAGTTTTTATTCTTCAAGTGTATATTTAATTTTCAACCATCAATTCCTGGGTTTCCTTAAATTCATTTATATGTGTTATGATTTTTAGCCTGGCACTGTTGGGATAGAGGCAGATGGATGTGCATGTTCCAGGTTATGAAATGAACGTGTACAAGTTTGCAAAGAATCTGCCAGAGAGAAAAGAGAATAAATGTTTGAACGTTACTTATCTAAATGTTTCGATTCATTTTGGTTAAAGTTTTCCCTTAGATTTAGTTTGATATTGTTAAATGCTAACGTTAAAGTTTTTATGTAGTCAGTTTATATAGAAACGCATGCCAAAAATATATAAAACCAGCTGACCAATAAAATACGTAAAGTTTGTCAAAACACTGACTGATATTTTATGTCCAAAAATATTTAAAACATGATTTTTACACTACACTATGACAGACGCAGTTTAAAACTTCAGAAATTTTCGTAAAAATATTATTTTAAAAACACACATTTTATTATGTCATTTATACCGTATAATTGACGCGTCTTTCAAACGCGAAATTTAACTGTTAAATCTTAGATTAAATTTTCACAGATATTATTTAATTTTATCAACATATACAATTTTATAAAATTTATCTCCAAATTAAATAATTAAACTATATTGTTAAACACAATTCATATAAATTTATTTTAAAATTAAATAATTATTCATAAAATAAATATCTAAAAATTAGGGCTATTACACTCTCCCCCACTTAAAAATTTTCGTCCTCGAAAAGGAACGGAAGAAGAGAAACAAGAGAAGATAAGCTAGATAAACAAGAATCTTAAACGAATAGTTCCGGATTTGAAGCACGAAGAAGAACTTCTAGAATCGGTTTTACCCTTTCAGTTTGACCGCCAGTCTATGGTTGCTCAGGGTTCCGATGAGTAACAAAGATTTCAAAGATTACAGAAAGATTTCTAAATAGACTGGTATAAGCAATAGCTTCCCCAATCTGTAGCAAATAGGGCAACCAAGGATACTCAAAGATAGTTTGAAAATAAGAAAATAAATTTGAAATCATAATGCCTTTGAAATCATAATACTTTGAAAGTCATTAAAATTTATAGATATCTTCATTTATTCAATTATAAGTTTTCCAAAGCATTTTATTCCTAGAACCACAGCACTTAAAATATGCTATAGTAGATATGATAGTATTCCTAATCAGTTCATTATTTTCTTAACTCTTGATTTAACAACTAACCTAACACTTTGTTTGAAATACCTATTTCACAAATAAGATATTCCTTAAATAAGTGTCACTTGAAATTTTCATTTAAAAACAAATTCTCAATTATCAATTTCAGCGATATTAACATATGTCTTAACTATTTAAATCATCATTACTCATTTAGACATAAATTAAACTATGATTTAAGATAATAATCCTTACTACAAAATATCTCTTCAACTATCTTTTATTTTCTATTCAAAGATACAATGTTTATTACACAACCTATTCATTTCAGGAAATAACCTTTATTAAAATTTCTTGGTTAGATTTAAGCTTCCTTATTAAATCAATTTTTATTATTAGGTTATTCAAATAAGTTCCTTAAATTCCTTTTTTTTTCTATATTACCTTTATTAGCCTTTTTATAACTAAAATTTAAGTGTATAACCACTCAAATTTTATTTATAAAATCCCTTTAATATTGTATATTATCCAAATTACATTGTTAACTTCTGAAAATCAAAGTAAGTCATATTGAATGAAATTGAGTATTATACAACTAAAACTTTCAAATTCAATTATTTCCAGTTGGAATTTCTTATTCAAAATTTTATTTTCTTTTTCAAGGTAAACTTTAAGAATTAAATTTCTGATTCCCTTCAAACCATTTATAGGTAGATAAATATATACATAATATGTCAAATCAATTTAAATTATATATCTATATATATTAATTCATATTTTAGAAATTCAAATCGATTTAATTTTCAAGGTAACACTGTAGCCAGACTACAGAATGGTCTTTTCGCTTCGAAACTCGAAAATGAATGTCGATGATGCTGCAGTCATCACCGAAATTATTTTCCAGCGACAAAAAAAAGAGCACTATATTTTTAAAATTCTTTGGAAACAAATTTCTATACAAAAATACTTTAAATAGTATATATCCTTTTAAAAATTAAACACAAGGTTTGAAATCATCAGAAATTTAATTCTCAAGTTTTAGTTTTAAATTCATTTCTGTTTCCAAATTAATTTATAACCATTGTTTTATATTCACTTATTTATTAGACAAACACATGGCTTACAACACCATAAATAAAATCAAAACTATTATCTCTTGACAACTAGTTAAATTAATTATAAAATTTTGAAAATTATACTCATATATATAATATTAGATTTTATTTCAAAATAGGAATAAATTTTTAAAACGAGGATAGAGACTCAAATTTGATGAACTCAAATCAATAGAATTCAAGATAAGTTGGAATCAGAAGATCGGATGATAAAATAACAAAATAAGGAACTGGGTAAATCTATATAAATCGCAGACAACTTTGACCTAGTCATCCGTGACTAAAAGCGTCAGATCGATGTGATTGAGTAAATCTACATTTGATCTGAAGAGATAGAGTTCGGGATAACCAAAGATACTAGCATGTAAACCGAATATAAATCTCCGGTGAATCAATGCTAATTTTGTAAAAGAGTTTCACCCCTTTATTAGGATGATGGCGAGACCGCCAATTCACTATAAAGATCATCCGAAAGTGGAGTTATGGGATACTCCAGAATCTAAAGTAGATGAAAAAGTGAGGGACACGAATGAACTTTGAAACCATAGGGAATGTTTCAAAAATCCGAAAAAGAAAGTAGTTCAATCTCGAATGAACGTGATTCTGTAAATCAAATTTACCACACATTCTAAGTTTTGCCAAGAAACCAAAGCTCTGATACCAAATGTAACGACCCAATATTTTCAACCATTCGCATCCGCACATTGTCGGACTTGAATTGTTCAAAATACTGCGTTGTAGAATAAATTTGGCAAAACTCAGAATATACAATAAATAGATCACAGAATCACATACACAGATATCAGAATCTCGCAGCGGAAATTAAAAATTTAGTGGTTCATGAAGCCACTGATATAACTTCAACAAAACAGAACTTACATTGTCTATAATCCTCAATACAAATTTTAAGACATAAATAGAGATAGAGTCTTCAAAGTCTTGAATTCCAGAAAAGATAAAGGCTGAATCAACTTCCAGCAGCGCGAATGATCTACTGAGTGTCCTAGCTACGGAGAAGAAATTTGAAGCTGCAACTCAGGCTGACCCGAGCGAAAAATAAAACATAACACTCGAGTCAGGACATACATACTTATATAATGTAAGCTAATTCAAGTGTACTGTAATATAGAGCAAGTAACTTAAAGGATGCTTAGGACCGCCCATCCTCTAAGGATCCGTTAAACTATTTACTATGTAGTATATTGCGCTATTATAATAGTGTCTATAGTAAAATAAACTTACTTTTTCTTAGCATTAAGGGGTTACCCATATAGCCCTTAACACGTAATAGTCCCAGTAGTCCATCCAATATCATAGCTCCTCCTGATCGGGAAGCAACTAGAGGATACCACACGGGCTACGGGAGAAATCTAAACTCGTACAAGGCTCGGTATGGTAGATGACACGGCACAACTAGGCAATGCCAGGGTAGATATACCAATTGCTATCCAGGCTGGTGGAAACGCGTAGCCGCAGTTACCGCCCACCTCGGACTAACTCCCCAAAATCAAAATATAGAGGTGGCCACCGAATCAATCCAAAATCATAGTATAATATCGAAGAGGAGCGTCCGATCAGAGGAATGACCTCATTGGCCTGGAATTGCTCCTGTTTTAGCCACCTTATGCCAACTCACGGGAGTCGGGTCCACGTATTTACCTTTCAGGAAACGCCACCACCGACCTACTTCATTCTGGAATCTCCACCGCGTACACGGTTGGTCAAAGTGGTTTTCGGTATCGACAGAGAGTATGTCCATATCCGATCCCGGTCTCTTTGCCAACCCATCGTTATTATAACACCGTGGTCATTTAAAAGCAGTTCATACTTTAAAACCAGAATAAACATTCCATTTCACAACTATAAATACGATATCATTTTAAAACCCGAAAACAATATGATATCGTTATATTCAAATATAATTCCTTCCAAAACCATACTGCTTAAAATTTATAATATCTGGAAACCAACTATTTGAATTATATTTTCAAAACATAATATTTTGGAAATTTTACTTTAAAACCATAACACCCAAAACACAAATGGTTTGGATATTCACCGGTATATAGAATAAATGGTTTAACTTTATGGTTACTTTGTAAAGAGGATAATTTTTCATAGCTTTACAAATATATTTATTTAAAGTTTAAACCAAAATTTAAATATCACTTCATGTTCCCAAAACCCTTTCCAATTTCTATATATATCCAATTTGGAGTATTAATATTCAAACTAAGGTTGGATTTTATTCTTTTAACAAATAAAGGTTTTATTATTTAGTCTTGAATATTCCCATAAATTACATAAATAAAGCTCCAAATTTTAGCCATTTGATATTTTCAAAATTACTTAATACTAGAATGTTCATCTTATATTTATTTAAGGAAACCCAATTATACATATCATATCTTAAGATTTCCAAAACTCAACATAAAATATGATTTATCAAATTCCATAAATTTTAAAACAATCAAATTCTAGATTCTGTAGCACTTAGGAAATGCTACCTAAAGTTACGGGTAAAACAAGTCCAATTTCAAAAGAGACAGCATTTAAATGCTGTAGTAGATTGTTTACTTAATAAATATTTCCAAATATAACTTATTTATTTATATATTTCTTAACTGAAATCTTATTCTTCCAAAAATCCAGATTTTCCAAAATAAGTTATATTCTATAATTTTATTCAAATATTTATTTATTAACATTTATAACTCATTCAAAATCAATATAAAATCCATTAAAGATATTAAATCAAATATTTAACTTCCAAAAATAATTTTAATATTTCAGAAAATATTATAAGGACCACGGGCCTGTATATAGTTTCTAGCCTAGGTCAAGTGATACGGATTTATATCATTTCAATCCGTAATTTACAATACCCCGGGTTCTATCATTTCAAACCCGCAATCCCAAGTTATCAGTTAACAGTATATATGAACAATAATCATCATTTAGGCCTATCATTTCAGCCCATAACAATCTAAATATAACAGGGAACTTGCAGTGTGATTTAAGCAGTAAATAAACAATAATATAATATAACTGCAGAATATGATACAACAGATAAATAACTGATGAGGTGTCAATTTTTAAAGGGGTTCATCATTCTACATCATACTATAGACATATAATATTTACATAGAATTTTTACACATACACTTGTGATAATTTACAAAATATATGTACATATGTCTGGTGAGAAATACTCACCTGAGAACTGCAGAAATTGAATTTCAAAACGACGTTTCACTGGTAAAGACCGACAGAGGGTAACGATCAAAATTCTCGGACGTCGCCTAGATTCAAATCTAGAACAACATACAAAATATTGAAACGCGACTTTAGAATTTGCGGTCAAAGAAAGATAAAATAGAACGAAAATGATTTTTATTTTTATTTTCATCCAAAATGTGAACCGGGTTAACACTAAAATTTGTGACAAAATTTCCTAAAGTCAGGCTAAGCAATATGGGGTCGTTTTCCTACTTTATGTCGTGATACACATGTACCCGTGCACACTTTAAATTCCAACTTGCTCATGTACATGTACACACGCCAAACATCTTATTGTTGCCTAACATACTTCAACTTAGATTTATATTATTTTTACACTTAACCCATTTTTACTAAATTTCCAGGCTTTGTAATCCAAACAGACAGAAACTCCAAAAATATAAACTTTCCAGTTCACTTGCTCAACAGACCTAACTATCATCACTACTATGAATCACTACTACCCTAGGCTCGGCTAGACACCAAGATACAAACCTAAGCAGATATGGTAAGGGCTGAATACATGTATATGTGATACATAAGGACCTGCCTGATCCTACAGTCAGTTTGCTTGCTAAAAAATTTTAGTTAAGCCTATATATATTTCAAAACTGGTTTATACATTTTTCCCAAAATCCTTTGTTGCCTAACTATCTACTCCCAGAACCAACAACTCAGATTCATCACTTGTATTTAGTTTCAAATTTAAGTTTACTTAGTTTTAAAAACCGTTTACAGTTTATTTTTTCTCAGGTTTAAAACTTCCCAGTTCTAAATTGCAACAGGCAAGAAAACCCAACTACCCGAGACATTCATGCAAGATCTTCGGGAAACTATGCAATATCTTCGA
Organism: Allium cepa; assembly: GCA_030765085.1. NCBI lineage: Eukaryota > Viridiplantae > Streptophyta > Magnoliopsida > Asparagales > Amaryllidaceae > Allium > Allium cepa. Next base: position 1,016,463,526 of record CM060935.1, read on the forward strand.
GTCCATTAGTCCCTTACTTCGAGTTAAATATGCCACGCCTTCGAGCAGACTTCCCAACCAAGCTGATGCTTAAAATCAGAACAGCTGCCTACCTACCTTTTATTTTTATTTTTATTTTCATCACAACCACTTAAATCTTTATCATGAATGCAAACTGCCTATTATGAACCTTTCTCCTTCCCTCAGCTTCAGCCAAGTCAATCTATCTCCAGCCAAATCTAATCCCATTCCCATTCCCATTACAGTTCAATTCTATACTAATGTACATAAATTTTCCCACTATTCCCACTAATCACTGCATCTCTTAAACAACCATTACCCTCCTACAATATATTAGATATCCTATGCAAAAGTAACTCATGCAATTTCCAGACCATCCCTACCTAAGCCCCGTATTTGTGTGCCTCTGATGTGTGCAGGCCTTGTGCACGTCCACACTTCAGATATGCAACAGTTGCATATCTCTCCCCTTTTTCACAGCTTTCTACTGCTAGCCTACTTCCATTTGGCTGGGCAACCAAAGATCTTCACCAATCATAAACTCACCTATGCATCTCCTCCAGATCTGCCATGTTCTAAACCCAAGTCTGTTTCATCTTCCAGATCTGCCTGACCTGGCAAGCTCCTCTATCATCTACCATATGCAACTAGACTTCCAGTCATACTTGCTAACTCATCCCTTGCCTTAACACTGCTATATCCTAGTGCATGTGCAGACTTGATATGAAGGTGGGTTTGAAACACTTAACATGTACGGATGCAAACTGAAATCATATCCAGAGGCAACTGAAAATTCCTACTATGCTTCTTATAACATGCCTTAAACATGATGCAGACACACTCCTATAACAAAGTTTGCAGCCTCCTCTAACCAATGCAACTGGAAACCATTCTTACTGACATCCATCAAGATGTATGCAGACTGCTCACCCTAAATGAAATCTACACTTACCTAACTCCTGTCAGTCCATCATTCAAAACACTTAGAGCTACCTCACCAATACACCTAGGCTAATCATATGCAGACCCCATCAAAAAAAAACACACAACTCAGCCTGTTTATACCCCCCCCTCAGATCTACATGCTTCCAAACTGCCAGCATGTTATCCCAAGATTTATGTGGCTACCACTTTTTTTTATGCATCAGTATTGTGAATCTATAACCTACCTATGATCTTCCTATGTGACCCATACAAATCTAAACATCCCTATATGTCAACTCTGGAAAAGTATATAGACAGTACACACACCTAGATCCAATACTAAATAAGATTGGCATGGCCGAGCAAGTCAAGAATAAAGACAGCCTAGGATAGGAAAAGAAAAGGAGACTATTACCTGATCTTGAGCAAAAGAATGGATTGGAATGCAGAGAAAAAAAAATATGTAGAGGAAGATGAATAATATATAGGCCGAGACTTGAATTATGCAGAGGAATCAAGGATCAGTTTCTTTTGTCTTAACTCTGGAGGAATGCGAGCTATAAATCCATCAGTTTCAAGGTGAAATATCTAATGCGTGATTGTAGCACTGATGGTGAGATGGGAGATAAATGGTAAGGCAGAGCCTTTATTCCTAAGCAATACGTTTGAAATTCTTGCCTAAATTTATCAATGCATTTAGGCCGATCAGTTTCAAATCTCTGAAGGCTATTGGATGCTTTTGAAAACAATTAAACGGCAGCTTGATTGAAGGAACTGATTATTGATAAAAGCTTGCGAGACATATGCTTGATAACTGAAGACTGAAGGAAAAGAAAGGGTTGATGCAAGTTTTCAGTTTTTATTCTTCAAGTGTATATTTAATTTTCAACCATCAATTCCTGGGTTTCCTTAAATTCATTTATATGTGTTATGATTTTTAGCCTGGCACTGTTGGGATAGAGGCAGATGGATGTGCATGTTCCAGGTTATGAAATGAACGTGTACAAGTTTGCAAAGAATCTGCCAGAGAGAAAAGAGAATAAATGTTTGAACGTTACTTATCTAAATGTTTCGATTCATTTTGGTTAAAGTTTTCCCTTAGATTTAGTTTGATATTGTTAAATGCTAACGTTAAAGTTTTTATGTAGTCAGTTTATATAGAAACGCATGCCAAAAATATATAAAACCAGCTGACCAATAAAATACGTAAAGTTTGTCAAAACACTGACTGATATTTTATGTCCAAAAATATTTAAAACATGATTTTTACACTACACTATGACAGACGCAGTTTAAAACTTCAGAAATTTTCGTAAAAATATTATTTTAAAAACACACATTTTATTATGTCATTTATACCGTATAATTGACGCGTCTTTCAAACGCGAAATTTAACTGTTAAATCTTAGATTAAATTTTCACAGATATTATTTAATTTTATCAACATATACAATTTTATAAAATTTATCTCCAAATTAAATAATTAAACTATATTGTTAAACACAATTCATATAAATTTATTTTAAAATTAAATAATTATTCATAAAATAAATATCTAAAAATTAGGGCTATTACAATAATGTACACCCTTCTTATAACCTTCTTTGTGAAATATCGTGTAGTTTATGAAGAAAGAAGGTAATTTTGATCATAAAAATATTTTCTTGAATGATCGTGTGATCAAAAATGTAAAGTAGTTTGTAGTTGAATGCTTGAGAGTTCAATAGTAAAGATAGAAAGAATTGGAAATTGAACTAATTGTGAAAACAATAAAATAATTTTCGTTGTATAGAGTTTAATGGCTGCATACATTCGTGAAAAGAAACGGTGAAAAGTTAGGACTGCAACTCTTGGTTTAAAGATGTAACCCTTCATGAAGAAGAGGTACCTTTTCAAAAAACTAGTCGTTATATAGATTCAGCCAGCTGAATAAAATTTGGCAGCCAACTGAATCGACGATTTTTCAAATCACCAAAAAATAGTCAATTTAGGCCATTTTCAGCCGGCTGTATATTTTCAGTCAGTCGGTTGAATATTCATTAATAAATCTGTGTAAGTACACAGATTCGGTAGGCTGATCTAAGTAGTTCAACTGGCTGAACTGTAAGTTTGTTGTGTTGATGTTGAAATTTTAATTTTTTAATAATTGTGTGTGTGTGTGTATCACATAGAAGAGATTTTAACAACTTTATACCTCTAGAAATAGACATTATGACTGATAGCACTTTGTAGCATCAATTTGGTCTTCATTTTAATATAATTGTCTCTTTGTAAAGTTGACATTATTTTCTTCAAAAATGGTTTGTATATACAACATATGCTTATATAGTTGTCACTATCAAAACATCTGAATATAAGGTTCTAACATTCTCCCCATTTTTGATGATGACAACTATATAAATTCAATTTTAAACCGAGCGATTCTCCCTTAACTTTATACTCCATCGATTGATGTGGCATATGGCCCTATGTGACGCCCCACCTCTATACCCACGCTAGCCAAGGACACTACGGTGTAGTGCTGCCAACTAGCACGGAGAATAAGGCTGTTGAGGAGCGACCATCCATGTAATTGCTTTGAAACTCAAAGCGACTACACGGTGGCTATAGTAGTCTTCGGGAAAAAACATAGAAACATACATAACATAATCAGTCACAGATATCCATACCACTAAGGCGGAAAAAGAATGAATATAACACATGAAAGTGTACATTAGAGTAGTGGTCAAAAGAAGATCCACACTATCACAAAAGAATAGCTACAAGTGCTAAACAAAAATATGAATATAACAATGAGTCTATGTCTCAAATGTATACAATTAAAACTACTAAATCTAAGTAGTTAGCCAAAAGTCAAGGTAATGATCCTGGATGAGAAGTCAAGCAGAAGCACCTATAACATCTCGGTCCGACCCGAGTATTATTTAATAAGAAAGTAATAAACGGATAAGTATAGCTATAAATATCAGATGAAATGATATAGAATAAGAGATATGGTATAAACATTTAATAACCATAATGACATCCTATGAAAAGCATGTAAATGAACATCAACAAGAGATTAATCAATATCACAAGAATCTTCTCAAAGATCCAAAGGAATGTCAAACTCCATAAATTTGCATACACAAAAGAGTCAATGACACACAAATTCACCAATGCACAAAAATTGATAAAACTTATCAATGAAAATCATGAAAATTGGTGAAGCACAAAATTCTAGAAATCTACACAAGAAATCCAGAAATCAAAAAAAGGGGGAGGCCTATCACAAAACGGGAGTATGAAAACTCACCAACACGTGTATCACAAAACAAGACGCTATCTCATGATAGCTAACCATTAATTTTGGACCCGAGGCTCCACAAGAATGGCCCGAGGACCGTGGGTCGCTACCCCACATATGTGAGTCGAAACATCACGCAAAAGGGGTTTAGTCTCCCTCGTAGATAAAGAGACATCGCACAATTGCTATCTAAATCATAAAAATGATCGTCATTGATCATAAAGAAGTGTCAATTACAATGAGCTAGTGAATATAAAAGTTTAGCTTCATGTCCCATAACCACTTGCTTAACTTAGATATTTATGAACAAATTGTAAGTTTTCACTAGAAAATTGTCACAAGAGGTTCAATCGAACAAGTCCAAGAATTAACCGACAAAGTAAACGCAAGCGTTTCATACCACTTATTTTACTAAGCCGTTTAATTAGATTTCTCATACGAGTGATGTAAAGGTTTTTATATACTAATAGATTGGAAAACGGTTTTAGAAAAGAACTTTGTAAATAAAATAGTGTTGAAATAGCTTTGATCAAAGAGTTTTGATATTTACTGCTAGTATTGAAACCTTTATATTTTTAAAGTGACAAATCACAAAAATGATCGTAGAAACAATCAATCACATCACATTCGAAGACGTGAATAAAACCCAAAGAAATCAATTCCAAAGCCATCAAAATGTAAATTACCCTACGACCTAATATGGCCGAGCTAAGGTGCAAACGATCAAAAGAATGACGTGACCCAAGGGGAGAGAGCGACCTTACACGGTCTAATAGAGCATAGGAACGACCTAAGGAGTTAATGCAGCCCGAGAAGTTGCGACCTAAGGTGAAGGTAAGGTCTAGCGGCCTAAAAATGAGGCCAAACGACATAATGGCTCGCGACCAAAGGGGATGATGAGGCCAAACGACCTAACGAATTAAGGCCGAGCGACCTAAAAGTTCTCGCGACCTAGCAATGACAAGGCCGAACGAACGGCTTAAGGATGCGCGTGGCCTAGTAGAACACGCGACCTAAGGGGGAAAGGGGCAAATGGCTTAAGGGGTCATGCGACCTAAAGGAAACAAGGTCTAACGACTTAATGGAATTGGGGTTGTGTGACCTAACCGGAGAGCATGGTGCAACGACTTAAGGAAAAGAGCCGAGCGACCTAAAGATTCAAGGCAAAACGACCCATGTGACTCAATGTGGCCGAGCGACCTAACGTAAAACAGGTCAAACGACCTAAGGCCTAGCAACCTAAAGCCAAGCGACTTTCGGCCTAGCGACTTCTGACCTAACAATCTACGACCTAGCGACCTAACACCGAAATGACTTTTCCACCCGAACGACCTAGGCCCAGAAATTCACCAAGAACACTAAAAATTGGAGTTTTTCGCCAATCCAATCCAAACCAAATGCAAATGTACATGCTAAAGTGATAGGAATTCATTCCCAACAATCCAAGATAGTTATAGACAAGAATGTGAGATAAAAATCTCACCTTTGCACAAAAATCAATGAAGATGAAGCTTGAAAGAAAATGGAGAAGTAACCACACTTAAATCTCAACACAAGAAGCTTGAATCAATGGCTTCTCTCTAGATTTGGAGTTGGATGATGGATTTGCAAGAGAATTTGAGTTTGGAGTTTTAATTTCCCATTCCATTCACCATTTTTGATGAAGTTTGAGTGTTAGGGAATGAAATGAAGTAATCAAGAAGAAGGGGGTGGAGCTTGGGTCTAATAGGCTAAGTCCAAACCAAAGTCCAAAGCGAAAAAGCAGTGAAATTCCACCAACTCCAATCATATCAAAGTTTATACTTAAAAAGATTGCAAACATCATTTTGAACTCAATGGAAGGGGTCTCGAGTCCTAATTTGACCGTATGTACAAAGTAGCTTTTCGGACTATAATCCGACTAACGATAAAATATTTAAATAAGAATATTTAAATATTCAATCGTGAAATATGTGGATTGTTACAGACTCCCCTCCTTAAAGAAATTGCGTCCTTGCAGTATTTAAGATGATGATATATAGTAACAACCATAAAAGTATATCAACATAGAAGAAATTTGAAATAAGAAGTTCACCTCAAAGAGCAGGAGAAAGTAAGTCCGGATGTGTTCGCTCGATGAACTCTCTAGATTACCAAGAGCAATCCTTAGGATTTGAGTACTATTGAACTTTCACAAGTGGAACATCTTTATTTCAAAGTCGTTTGACCTCCGAAGCAATAATATGAACAGGATGCTGCTCATAAGTTAAATTCGACGAAACTTCAATTTCTTCCACAACACCGGGCTCGAGAATAGAATCGGAATCTCGAAGGCATTTTCGTAATTGAGAAACGTGAAACACGTCATGCATAGCAGAAAATTGAGCCGGTAATACAAGGCGATAAGCCATAGAATCAATACGTTCGGTGATAGGAAATGGCCCAATATATCGAGGCGCTAATTTTCCCGATCGACTGAAACGTACAACACCTTTCATAGGCGAAACACGAACAAACACAAGATCTCCCACAGAAAATTCTAATTTTCTTCTTCGGTTATCGGCATAAGATTTTTGTCTACTCTGGGCTTCTTTCATCCTATGACGAATAAGATCAATCTTTTCTGTGGAATCACAAATAAAATCTGGACCTAAAACTAGTTTCTTACCGGCCTCAAGCCAACAAGAAGGAGATCGGCATGGCCTTCCATAGAGTGCCTCAAATGGTGCCATACCAATACTAGATTGGAAGCTATTATTATAGGAAAACTCAACAAGAGAGATATGATCTTCCCAACTTCCACCAAAATCAAGAACACATGCATGAAGAAGATCTTCAAGAGTTTGATTCGCACGCTCAGTTTGTCCATCGGACTGGGGATGATAAGCGGTGCTAAAATTAAGCTTCGTTCCCAAAGCTTTCTGAAGACTCTTTCAAAATCCACTAGTAAACAATGGATCACGATCACTAACAATAGAAGTAGGAACTCCATGCAATTTAACAAATTCTTTAATAAAAAGTTTAGGCAAGAGAGGAATGGTTCGATTAGATCGAACGGGAATAAAATGGGCGGATTTAGTAAGTCTATCAACTATAACCCATAGGCTATCATGACCCGAACGAGAACGGGGAAGGCCATTAATAAAATCCATAGAAATTTGATCCCACTTCCAGATTGGAATTTCTAATGGTTGTAATAACCCACCAGGCCTTTGATGTTCTGCTTTGACAAGTTGGCATGTCATGCAACACTTAACAAAGTTAGAATTATCAGATTTCATTCCCTCCCAATAATAAAGTCGCTTCATATCCGCATACATTTTACTACCACCGGGATGAATGGTAAATTTAGAACGATGAGAATCTTCTAAACATATCTTTACGAAGATCACTAATATTTGGCACGATAAGTCTACCAAATTTTCGAATGCCACCACGAGATTCAATATCAAAGTCTTTCAACTCTTCGATATCGATTTTATCCCTCAATCTTTGGCTAAGAAGAGATAATATATGTGACGACCGCCCATGACTCCCGCACCAAAACAAGGAAATAGTGCGCTGAAGAGCGTGCCAGGCAGCCATGGACGATGGTCAGGGTAAGATAAAACAGAAACTCTATCGTACAACTCACAGCGCATGGATAAAATGCAATAGAGAAATATATGTATATAGTGAAGCTCATAACAGAATATCATCACATAGACTTCATAAAGGTTTGATACAAACATCTGAACAATCAATACATCAAGCCTCACTACATAACACTCAAAACATATACAAGCAGCGGAACATCCAGTACATATAGTAAGAAAACTAATATGCTAGCCTCCAGCTCGTCTTCGTCATCAACGGCGTTGGTAGCCAAGAACAGCACCTGTCACCTGCTACCTAGTCTGCCCATCCCAACATGGATGAACAGCCCAAGGTAATAAGAGTTGAACATAAAACCTTGAGTCAGACGACAGTCTTAGTGAGGAGTAAATTAACTATCAAACATACCAAAAGAGCATAAAGGATAAAAGGAATAGGAACTCAACCATCCCACTCCACCTCGTTCTACAGTGATAGCCCTCAGACCCACTAAGCATAAACAAACATAGCAGACAATTTAAGTAAAGTAATTATCACTCGAGTCAAGGTCGATGTTTTCCAAATACAAACCCCCAAGGCCTAAACCATGATAAGATAAGCATCCAGAAAACACCGCTCTTGAGACCGAATGATGGTACAATCAAACATCCATGACTTTGGCTATCACTGTTAACATTGCCTCGATATCACTGTTAATTGAATGACCGGCACCTTCTCTCAACCGTCCGTCAAGGGCTAATGGCAACCCCGGTTCTAGACATAACTCCGCACGTCATCATGACCCGTGCCTAGGACTATCGCATCTGCCCAGAGTACTAACACGTCATCATGACCCGTGTCTGGAACGTCATCGTGACCCGTTCCAACGTACTCTTGCTTTGAGCATGCTAGAACCTTCAATAACGATAAGATCCAAGCCTCCTAGTCATCCTCTTCGACGACTATTCTCACACTGGCCCAAGCGCCTCTCGAGCCCACCATTATCAACCAACCCGGACCGCATCACCGAGTTATCAACATGCTTGGGATGATCCCGTCTAGATTAAACCAAGGCTTTCACACATCATGCTTTGCTTCAACGCATCATAGCAAAGTCTCATCTCACATCATGGTTTGCCTCATCGCATCATGGCAAAGTCCATAATCATCAAATCTATCGATATGAGCTTCCACATCCGCTTCATATGCCACAAGCAGCTTTCACCATTCAAGAGTCTTTCCACTTAGCTTTTGAATCATCTTCGACCAACTTGTTCAAATCAACTACTAGCTAATTTGAAACAATCAAATCAATTATAAATCAATCATTAATCCAAGCAATCAAACATTCAACAAGATCTAATAAGCAATTACAACAATAATGGCAATTTGGTAATTAAAGTGTCCAAATCTAACAAGTATGAATCATAGGCAAATGTCTCTATAACTTGATGAATGAACTTGCATAAGTGAACATGTAGTAAAATAGATATCAAAACTTCATAGGTGATAGATCTACATGCAGACTTAAGGAAAATGCAAGAAATCACTATCTTTAACACATAAACAAGCCACCAATCCAATATACTCCCTTGGGTCCGTGTGAGAGATAACTACCACTCACCGAATCACCTAAACACTTCAAAAACAATCAACTCCAGATCTGGACAGCAAAGAACCAAGCTTGATCCGGCAAAATCTCACTTCAATCGATGAAATCTCTCTTTGTTGGATGAAGATCTTCAACTTTGGCTCTTGGATCTTCGATTTGATCTTCATTTTAGATGGATGGAATCACTAGATTAGAGTGGAGAAAAGAAGTGAATAAGTGTTGTAGTCGAGCTCTCAAAATGGCAGCACTTCGTCGCTTCAAAATCCGGTGCCAAAAAGTGAAGATAGGCGCCCCTATTTATAGCTGAAATCCTTAAGTCGCACGGTTTTAAGTCGTTCACTCGGTTTTAGGTCGTCCACGACTCATCGAAACCCAACGACCTACGACCTAAAACTCCGTCGACTTACTACTTAACGACTCACGGCTTTACGACTCATACGACCTAACACTAAGCCGACCCAACGACTCAAGCCCCTAACGACTCAAGCCTTCGAATGACTTATCACCTATACAACCTAAAGACTAACTATATTGCCGACTTAACTAGGTCCGACTTAACAAAATCAACCGTCCAGATGTTACGCGACCTAAAATGAACGCGGATCTACGATGCCGCGACTTAACTAAGTCATTAACGACCCAAAAGCATCCCGGGTTAACAAATGCTTTGACTTAACTTCCTAGCGACCTACCTTAAGTCGTCCAACGACCTTACTCCATTAACTCGTGTTAACGACCTAACTCGCTAACACACTCACAACAGGGTCTCCACGACCTAACCATACTTAAGTCGCTTACGACTTAAGCCCTAGCACTAAGTCGTTCACCATTAACCCGCTAACTCGTCCCAGTTCTTAAGTCGTAACCCGTTAACCCCCTTTAAGTCGTAACTTGCTAACCCGCTACACCACTAACTCATTAACCTATTACAACTATTAACTCGATAAGTCGTTTACCACTATGTTAACTTTTATAACTCGCTAACACATCTAAACTGCTAGGTCGTAATCCCCTAAGTCGTTCACGACTTAAAACCATCTACGACCTAACCAAGAGCCGATCTAAGGACCCTATGCAACCGAGTTAACTTCCCTATGAGCTATCTTTTACACGACTTAGGCTATGGATGACATAAACAACACTAACGACCTAAAAATTCTACGATTTTATCGACACGTAAAATACGGGTCGTTACATTCTCTCCCCCTTAGGAATTTCGCCCCCGAAATTCCAAACAAACAAGAGCAACCAAAGTTATTCCGCATGCCTACCATCCGTAGCAATCAACAAACCATGCATCCAATTACTAGCCTAGCATGCAGAATTCTAAGACTTAGAACAAGCTACAAATTCGTGAGATGTCACGACACCTTAGGGCCATACCTCGAAGAGTTCAGGATGAGCTGCCTTCATCCTCTCTTCCTCCTCCCATGTACAGTCGTCAACATCATCACTCCATTGTACCTTGAGCAACGTGATCGTCTTCCTCCTAAGTTGTTTCGTGTTGGTTTCAACTACACGAAGCGGCTTACGAGGTCTCGTAACAACTGGATCAACTTCTAAATCTTCACAGCTATCAGCAGAAACCACCGTATTCGAGTCATGCACATACTTCCGTAGATAAGATACATGAAAAACATTGTGCACACCCGCCATCTTTTCCGGTAACTCCAATCTATAAGCGAGCTTTCCAATTCGCTCGATGATCGGGAATGGTCCAACAAATCTCGGAGTCAATTTCCCTTTCTTCCCGAATCTAATAACATTCTTTAGTGGAGAAATCTTCACAAAAACCACATCTCCTACGTCGAATTCCAAATCCTTACGACACTTGTCAGCATAACTTTTCTGACGATCTTGGGCTGCCTTCATTCGTCGCCGAATGATCTCTATACAATCCGTAGTTTGTCGAATCATCTCTGGCCCAAGTATCAACTTTTCTCCAGTTTCCAACCAACATGTCGGAGAGTTACACGGTCTTCCATACAATGCTTCATATGGTGCCATACCAATGCTTGACTGGTAACTATTATTATACGCAAATTCCACCAAATGAAGGTGATCTTCCCATGATCCTCCGAAATCCAAAACACATGCCCTCAGGAGATCTTCCAAAACTCGGTTGACTCTCTCAGTCTGACCATCCGTTGGGGGGTGATAAGCTGTACTCAAACACAACTCGGTTCCCAAAACTTCCTGGAAGCTCTTCCAAAACCCACTAGTGAACAATGGGTCTCGATCGCTCACTATACTCTTCGGAATACCATGGAATCGAACTATCCACTTAACATACAACTCAGCCAACTTCGATGCAGTCCTAGTTGCTCGAACAGGAATGAATCTTGCACTCTTAGTCAAACGATCTACGATGACCCAAATCCCTTCATTTCCTGCCCTGGTTCTAGGTAGACCATCGATAAAATCCATCGATACCTGCTCCCACTTCCATGTAGGAACCTCTAATGTCTGAAGCAATCCACTGGGCTTCTTTTGCTTAGCCTTCACCAACTGGCAGTTCATACATTTGCAAATAAAATTTCCAACATCCTTCTTCATACCTTCCCAGTAATAGGTTCTCTTAATATCCCGATACATCTTATTTACACCTGGATGAATCGTCAACTTCGAGTGATGACTTTCCCTCAGAACTTCATCTCCCAATCCATCTATATCGGGAACAACTAGTCGTCCTTGTTTCCGAAGCCAACCCTCTCGATCGACTTCAAATCCTTTATCCTTTTCTGGATTCAATCCAGATTCCAAATCACGGATAATCTTGACAAGCTTATCATCTCGCTTTTGGCTCTCGCCAATCCTTTCCACAAGAGTAGGTCTTATCGATAAGTTTGCCAACATCTCAGGTTCCAATTCACATCTAGGCCTGAAGTCAAATCCAGCCAAATACTCGAGACTCTTCCATTCCGAAAACATGGCTCCCAATCCTGCATGTCTTCGACTTAACGCATCGGCCACTGCGTTACCTTTTCCTGGAGTATAGGCTATTCCAAAATCATATGATGCTAAGAACTCTAGCCATCGTTGCTGCCGAAGATTCAAATCCTTTTGGGAGAACAGAAACTTCAACGACTTATGATCCGTAAACAACTCGAATCGAACTCCCAACAAATAATGTCTCCACATCTTCAGAGCAAAAACCATCGCCGCTAACTCCAAATCATGAGTCGGGTAATTCCTTTCATGCGGCTTCAGTTGTCGACTTGCATACGCAAAAACTTTATCCTTCTGCATTAGCACTGCTCCAAGTCCAGTACCACATGCATCGGTGTAAATTACCATCTCACCATTCACACTTGGAATAGTCAAAACAGGAGCACTTGTCAGTCGCTCTTTCAGGATTACGAAAGCTTGCTCACACTTATCATCCCATCTAAACACTTGGTTCTTTTTCGTCAATCCTGTTAACGGTGCAGCTTTCTTGGAAAAGTCTTTGATAAACCGACGATAATATCCTGCTAATCCAAGAAAACTTCTCACATCATATGCATTCTTAGGTCTAACCCAATCCTGGATTGCTGCCACCTTAGCGGGATCAACCGCTATTCCATTTCCAGAGATAACATGGCCTAAGAACCTCACCTCACTCTTCCAAAAGTGACACTTCGAAAACTTAGCCTTCAGCTGATGTATCCGCAAGATTTCCAAAACAATACGCAAGTGTGTCTTGTGCTCTTCCTAATTTCTGGAATAAATCAGAATATCATCCACGAACACAAGTACAAACTTGTTCAACTGATCTCTGAATACTCTATTCATAAGATCCACAAAATATGCTGGTGCGTTAGTCAATCCAAACGGCATTACCAGCCGCTCATAAAAACCGGATGGTGTCCTAAAAGCAGTCTTCGGCACACTATCCTTAGCCACTCTCAACTGGTGAAATCCCGTTGCCAAATCCATTTGAGAAAACACCTTAGCTTCGTGAAGCTGATCAAACAAGTCATCTATTCTCGGCAATGGATACTTGTTCTTCTTAGTCACCTTATTCAGCTCATGATAATCCACACACAACCTCAACGATTCATTCGCTTTGGTTGTGAACACAACTGGTGCACCCCATCTGGACGCACTACGCCGAATGAATCCTTTCCGAAAAAGGTCATCAACCTGCACCTTCAGCTCTTGTTGTTCTCTAGGCGCCATCCGTCTAAGAGGCATCACAACAGGTCTGGCTCCCTCAACTAGATCGATACGAAACTCGATCTCCCTATGCGGCGGTAATCCTTTGACCTCGTCAAAGACGTCCTCAAATCCATTCACAACAGGCATCGATGACAGTCCATCCCGTGGAACAACCAGCGAATACATGAAGCCCATGAAGACGCCTTCTTCATGCTTACATCGTATCACAACCTTTCGCCCTTCCACATTCCCGACTGTCACCTCCAGTTTCTTACAATCAACTTTGCCGCATACTTCCTAAGCCAGTCCATACCCAAAATAATTCCGAACCCCGCAAAGTTCAGAACAAAACAATCACAAACAAAAGAGAAATCATGACTCGATACAACTAGACCACGACATACCATACACAAATAAGACGAACCCCTAACTGGATTAGTCACAACCAATGGTCTGTCAACAATTTCCGGTTCCAAACCCAACCGGCCTACCAAATCATCGCAAACAAACGAATGCGACGCCCCAGTATCAAACAACACTATAACTGGAACACCACAAATGTAAAGAGTACCTTGAGCCACCACACTCTTCCCTTTCTCATCAACAGTAGGAGCTTTCGAAGACGATGGAACAGCTCCCAAAGCATAAGCTTGCACAATCTGCTTATCTTTCCTCGGTTCTGGACAGTCCTTCTTGATATGTCCCAGCTTATCACAGTTGTGGCACTTCAACTGCGCCTTTGGATTCTTGCAATCCCTAGAGAAATAGCCCTTCTGCCGACAATTGTAGCAGGTCACTTCACCCTTTGGCTTCTTCTGGCCATCCTTACCCTTCTGTTATTGCTGCTTCCTCTTCTTGTTTCCACCCTGCTGTGGTTTGGACTCTTCCTTGGTCACAGCAACAACAGACCCTTCCTTAGGAAACAAACCCTCGTGCCTGAGAGCTTTCTCCACAAGCTTCTCAAACGGATCGTCCAAATGATCCACCAACTGTCTCCCAAGATAATAGTCCAAGCCTGTCACAAACTTCTCGTTCTTCTGGTAGGGAGATTCAATATACGACCGAGCATACTTGGACAAAGCTTCAAACTCAGAAACATACTCAAGAACTGGTCTCCCACCTTGCTTGAGCTCCACAAACTTCTTAAACAGAACAGATTTCTGAGCCATAGAAATCAACTTAGCTTCAAATCTAACTTGGAATTGCTCCCAAGTAATCTCTTCTTTTGGAGTATCAATGGTGATAGAATTCCACCAATCCGAAGCTTTCCCTTGAAGCTGTCTTGATGCAAGCTTCCTCTTAGTTGCATCCTCAATTCCCAAATCGCCAAAGATCCTTCTACAAGCATCAATCCATCTCTGAACTTCTATGGTTGATTCTGTTCCCAAGAAAACCTTTCCTCTAAGAGCAGTATAGTCCTTACACAACTTTGCAAAATCCACTGGTCTTGGAGCTTGAACTTGAACTCCAACATCTACTGACGGTCTTGAAGTTGGTATCCGTCTCATGATCGAAGTCATCGTAGCTTCGAACATTGCAGCATAGTCAGTAGCTCCCCTAGCAGCACGGCTTTCCCTAGCAGCTTGTCTCTTACTTCGAATCATCCTTAATATCTACAAAAAGGAATGATTTAGAACACCTTGAGAAACAACTACATAAGGAGTTCAAATTCTTCTAAACTACTATATTATATATATAGTAATCATCCATCAAAATACAATTACTTCTCTCATACGTAGTTACGTCAGCGAGCATTGGCTAAAATCGATTAACCAAAGCTCTGATACCAAATGTGACCACCACCCATGACTCCTGCACCAAAACAAGGAAATAGTGCGCTAAAGAGCGTGCCAGGCAGCCATGGACGATGGTCAAGGTAAGATAAAACAGAAACTCTATCATACAACTCACAGCGCATGGATAAAATACAATAGAGAAATATATGTATATAGTGAAGCTCATAACAGAATAACATCACATAGACTTCATAAAGGTTTGATACAAACATCTGAACAATCAATACATCAAGCCTCACTACATAGCACTCAAAACATATACAAGCATCGGAACATCCAGTACATATAGTAGAAAACTAATATGCTAGCCTCCAGCTCGTCTTCGTCATCAACAGCGTTGGTAGCCAAGAACATCACCTGTCACCTGCTACCTAGTCTGCCCATCACAACATGGATGAACAGCCCAAGGTAATAAGAGTTGAACATAAAACCTTGAGTCAGACAACATTCTTAGTGAGCAGTAAATTAACTATCAAACATACCAAAAGAGCATAAAGGATAAAAGGAATAGGAACTCAACCATCCCACTCCACCTCATTCTACAGTGATAGCCCCTAGACCCACTAAGCATAAACAAGCATAGCAGACAATTTAAGTAAAGTAATTATCACTCGAGTCAAGGTCGATGTTTTCCAAATACAAACCCCCAAGGCCTAAACCAAGATCAGATAAGCACCCAGAAAACACCGCTCTTGAGACCGAATGATGGTACAATCAAACATCCATGACTCTGGCTATCACTGTTAACATTGCCTCGATATCACCGTTAATTGAATGACCGGCACCTTCTCTCAGCCGTCCGTCAAGGGCTAACGGCAACCCCGGTTCTAGACATAACTCCGCACGTCATCATGACCCGTGCCTAGGACTATCGCATCTGCCCTGAGTACTAACACGTCATCATGACCCGTGTCTGGAACGTCATCGTGACCCATTCCAACGTACTCTTGCTTTGAACATGCTAGAACCTTCAATAACGATAAGATCCAAGCCTCCTAGTCATCCTCCTCGACGACTATTCTCACGCTGGCCCAAGCGCCTCTCGAGCCCACCATTATCAACCAACCCGGACCGCATCATCGAGTTATCAACATGCTTGGGATGATCCCGTCTGGATTAAACCAAGGCTTTCACACATCATGCTTTGCTTCAACGCATCATAGCAAAATCCCATCTCACATCATGGTTTGCCTCATCGCATCATGGCAAAGTCCATCATCATCGAATCTATCCATATGAGCTCCACATCCGCTTCATATGCCACAAGCAGCTTTCACCATTCAAGAGCCTTTCCACGTAGCTTTTGAATCATCTTCGACCAACTTGTTCAAATCAACTACTAGCTAATTTGAAACAATCAAATCAATCATAAATCAATCATTAATCCAAGCAATCAAACATTCAACAAGATCTAATAAGCAATTACAACAATAATGGCAATTTGGTAATCAAAGTGTCCAAATCTAACAAGTATGAATCATAGGCAAATGTCTCTATAACTTGATGAATGAACTTGCATATGTGAACATGTAGTAAAATAGATATCAAAACTTCATAGGTGATAGATCTACATGCAGACTTAAGGAAAATGCAAGAAATCACTATCTTTAACACATAAACAAGCCACCAATCCAATATACTCCCTTGGGTCCGTGTGAGAGATAACTACCACTCACCGAATCACCTAAACACCTCAAAAACAATCAACTCCAGATTGGGACAGCAAAGAACCAAGCTTGATCCGGCAAAATCTCACTTCAATCGATGAAATCTCTCTTTGTTGAATGAAGATCTTCAACTTTGGCTCTTGGATCTTCGATTTGATCTTCAATTTAGATGGATGGAATCAATAGATTAGAGTGGAGAAAAGAAGTGAAGAAGTGTTGTAGTCGAGCTCTCAAAATGGCAGCACTTCGTCGCTTCAAAATCCGGTGCCAAAAAGTGAAGATAGGCGCCCTTATTTATAGCTGAAATCCTTAAGTCGCACGGTTTTAAGTCGTTCACTCGGTTTTAGGTCGTCCATGACTCATCGAATCCCAACGATCTACGACCTAAAACTCCGCCGACTTACTACTTAACGACTCACGGCTTTACGACTCATACGACCTAACACTAAGCCGACCCAACGACTCAAGCCCCTAACGACTCAAGCCTTCGAATGACTTATCACCTATGCAACCTAAAGACTAACTATATTGCCGACTTAACTAGGTCCGACTTAACAAAGTCAACGGTCCAGATGTTACGCGACCTAAAATGAACGCGGATCTACGATGCCGCGACTTAACTAAGTCAGTAACGACCCAAAAGCATCCCGGGTTAACAAATGCTTTGACTTAACTTCCTAGCGACCTACCTTAAGTCGTCCAACGACCTAACTCCATTAACTCGTGTTAACGACCTAACTCGCTAACACACTCACAACAGGGTCTCCACGACCTAACCATACTAAAGTCGCTTACGACTTAAGCCCTAGCACTAAGTCGTTCACCACTAACCCGCTAACTCGTCCCAGCTCTTAAGTCGTAACCCGTTAACCCCCTTTAAGTCGTAACTTGCTAACCCGCTACACCACTAACTCGTTAACCTATTACAACTATTAACTCGATAAGTCGTTTACCACTATGTTAACTTTTATAACTCGCTAACACATCTAAACAGCTAGGTCGTAATCCCCTAAGTCGTTCACGACTTAAAACCATCTATGACCTAACCAAGAGCCGATCTAAGGACCTATGCAACCGAGTTAACTTCCTTATGAGCCATCTTTTACACGACTTAGGCTATGGATGACATAAACAATACTAACGACCTAAAAATTCTACGATTTTATCGACACGTAAAATACGGGTCGTTACAATATAGGATCTAGTTCTTGAGCTTCAAGAATGCGGTCTAAAAGAGTAGGACGAGCCTCAAGACTACATAAAACAAGAGATGAACATAAATCGGAAAATCGATCTCGAATTTCACAAGTGGATAAAATTTCGAGATAATTCCATTCAGATATCATCATAGAAACAACCGCTGGTTGCTTACGACTAAGTGCATCGGCAACTCGATTTCCCTTACCGGGAGTATAAAGAATACCAAAATCATAAGATGCAAGAAATTCGAGCTAACGCTGTTGACGCAAATTAAGTTCCTTTTGGTAAAACAAATATTTCAATGACTTATTATTGGTATAGAGAATAAATTTTTCTCCCAAAAGATAGTGACACCAAATTCGGAGGGCGAAAACGGTAGCCGCGAGTTCTAAATCATGAGTGGCATATCTAGTCTCTGCTGGCTTCAATTGCCTAGAAGCATAAGCAATAACACGTTCTTTTTGCATAAGGACTGCACCCAAACCAACACGACTTGCGTCAGTATAAACAATAAAATCTTGATTCCCTTCAGGAATAACAAGAGTTGGAGCATTGGAGAGGAGTTCTTTAATTTCTGAAAGGAAGTTTCACATTTGTCCGACCAAATGTATTTAACACATTTCTTTGTTAAGCCAGTAAGAGGCACAGCAATTTTAGAAAAATATTTGCTAAAACGACGGTAATAACCCGCCAATCCAAGAAAACTACGAATTTCCGTTACACTCTCCGGTCTCTTCCAATTTTGAATCGCTTCAATCTTTGAAGGATCCACTGATATTCTAGATTCGAAAATAATATGACCGAGAAACTTCACACTAGATCGCCAAAAATGGCATTTAGAAAAATTTTCTTTTAACTGATTACTCCTAAGAGTTTCCAACACAATCCGAAGATGCTTTTCATGATCCTCCTCGGTATTTGAATACACAAGAATATCATCAATAAAGATGAGAACAAATCGATCGAGAAAATCTTTGAAAACTCGATTCATAAGGTCAACGAAATAAGCCGGAGCATTTGTTAAACCAAATGGCATAACAAGCCATTCATAAGATCCATACCGCGTACGGAATGATGTCAAAGGATTACTATCCTCTGCAATACGAAGCTGATGAAAGTCGGTAGCCAAGTCCAATTGTGAAAAGACATTAGCACCACTAAGTTGATCGAATAGATCATCAATCCGAGGTAAAGGATATTTATTTTTGATAGTAAGATCATAAGCTTGTGGTAGTCAACGCAAAGACTAAGTGTACCATCGGATTTCTTCACGAAAATTGTCAAAGCTCCCCAAGGTAAGGAACTAGAGCGAATAAATTGCTTCGTTTCCAAATCGGATAATTGAATGCGCATCTTCTCATTTTCCTTATTGGACAAACGATAAGGAGGACGAGTAATAGGTTGAGCTCCAGGGATAAGATTAATTTTGAACTCAATCGCTCGGTTTGGTGGTAGACCTAAAACGGGCTAAAAAATGTCGAAAAATTCACTAACAATGTGAATGAGAGAAATGACATCTTCCTCATCATCATTATCATCATCGCGAGGATTTAAGGAATATAAAGATGTAGACAAAGTGGAATCCGAATCTTTGATAATAATAGAGATCTGCTTAACAGATTGAGGATGTCGAAGATGAATAGTCCGCTCAGGACATAGGATATGAGCTTCATAATGGTTAAGCCAATCCATTCCCAAATCATTCCAAAGCCTAAGTAACGCATAACATGCAAATCGGCTCAGAAAGAAAAATCACACACAATAATCTCGACATCTTTACAAAGCAAACTAATTGTTGCGGATCCACCAACCGGATTCACAATTCTCAAAGAAGTAATTAAAGCAACAACACTTAAAGAAAAAGTATCAACAAGTTCCTTTGATATAAAAGAATGGGATGCTCCCGTATCGAAAAGAACTCGAATAGGTTGATCACGAAATAATATAATGCCATCGAGGATAGAATGAGACATACCTTGACCAAGAGATGTGTTGCCAGGGGCTTGAGCCACATTCAGCTTTCCCTCCTTCCTATTTTGAAGTTTGGGACATACATGCATAAAATGATCCGGGCTTTTGCAATAGCGACAAGCATGAGGCTTTGAACACTTGTTCGCATAATGGTCCTTTGATCCATAGTTGAAGCATTGCCCGCTACTAGAAGAAGAAGTCTTTGCCACGGGAGTTGCTTGCTTACCCTTTTTGTTGGGATAAGGGCCTTTGAATTTGTTAGGACTTTTCTTGTTGTTGTTGTTGAAGTTCGGTTTGGCACCCACAACTTCAACATCACTCTCTCTATCAGCCTCTTCAAGACAAAGAGCGATATCAATGAGCTGGTCAAAAGAAACTTCTAATTTTAGAAGTAATGGCTTCTTGAGACTCTTGTTCAAGCCATAGACAAATCTCTTATTTTTCTTCAATGGGGTGTTAATGTATTCAACCCTGTACTTGGAAAGAGATTCGAAAGATGCGACACAGTTTGTCATAGAAGATTCACCTTGAACCAGGTCAATCAAAAGGCGAGCCAATGTCACCTTCTCAGCTTCTGGCACAAATTTCAATTCGAAACGCTCTCTAAATTTCTCCCAAGTAAGATCCGCTTCAATAATTTCAGAAATCAGAAGCTCATACCAGTCTAATGCTCTTTCTTGGAGCATACTATAAGCCACCTGAACTCAGTGAAGATCGACAAGGTTCGTGCGAGAAAAGATTCGATCGCATGATCATAGCCAAGCCTGGACTTCAATAATAGTTTTAGAACCAGCTGCCTGAGCATTCTTTACCAAATCAAGAAGCTGTTGAGCAGTCATAAAAACTCCATCTTGGGGAGTAACACAAGATTGACCGATGCTGGGGAGTAACACTAGATTGACCGATGCTGGGAAAGCCTGGTCTAGACATTTCTCTTCCTTTAGAAAGAAAGAAGAAGAAGAAAATGGTTATTCACCAAATGAATATCAAACATTCTTGATAGGTGAAACAAGGAATCATAAAAGAAAATAGGATAGAACGGTACGAAGTCCCGAATAATATCCTAAAGCAAGACTCCTAAGATGGACTTAGGACGATGATCCTTGTTAGAATATTCTACATTGTTCCGAAGGTTGTCTCTGATACCAAGCTGTGATGCACCACCTCTATACCCACTCTAGCCAAGTATACTACGGTGTAGTGCTGTCAACTAGCATGGAGAATAAGGCTGTTGAGGAGCGACCATCCATGTAATTGCTTTGAAGCTCAAAGCTACTACACGGTGGCTATAGTCGACTTCGGAAACAAACATAGAAACATACATAGCATAATCAGTCACAGATATCCATATCACTAAGGCGGAAAAAGATATGAATATAACACATGAAAGTGTACATCAGAGTAGTGGTCAAAAGAAGATCCACACTATCACAAAAGAATAGCTACAAGTGCTAAACAAAAATATGAATACAACAATGAGTCTATGTCTCAAATGTATACAACAAAAACTACTAAATCTAAGTAGTTAGCCAAAAGTCAAGGTAATGATCCTGGATGAGAAGTCAAGCAGAAGCACCTGTAACATCTCGGTACGACCCGAATATTATTTAATAAGTAAGTAATAAACGGATCAGTCTAGCTATAAATATCAGATGAAATGATATAGAATAAGAGATATGGTATAAACATTTAATAACCATAATGACATACTATGAAAAGCATGTAAATGAACATCAACAAGAGATTAATCAATATCACAAGAATCTTCTCAAAGATTCAAAGGAATGTCAAACTCCATAAATTTGCATACACAAAAGAGTCAATGACACACAAATTCACCAATGCACAAAAATTGAAAAAACTTATCAATGAAAATCATAAAAATTGGTGAAGCACAAAATTCTAGAAATCTACACAAGAAATCCAAAAATCACAAAAAGGGGGAGGCCTATCACAAAACGGGAGTATGAAAACTCACCAACACGTGTATCACAAAACGAGACGCTATCTCATGATAGCTAACCATTAATTTTTGAGCCGAGGCTCCACAAGAATGGCCCAAGGACCGTGGGTCGCTACCCCACATATGTGAGTCGAAACATCACACAAATGGGGTTTAGTCTCCCTCGTAGATAAAGAGACATCGCACAATTGCAAGTCCGAATCATAAAAATTATCGTCATTGATCATAAAGAAGTGTCAATTACAATGAGCTAGTGAATATAAAAGTTTAGCTTCATGTCCCATAACCACTTGCTTAACTTAGATATTTACGAACAAATTGTAAGTTTTCACTAGAAAATTGTCACAAGAGGTTCAATCGAACAAGTCCAAGAATTAACCGACGAAGTAAACGCAAGCGTTTTATACCACTTATTTTACTAAGCCGTTTAATTAGATTTCTCATACGAGTGATGTAAAGGTTTGTATATACTAATAGATTGGAAAACAGTTATAGAAAAGAACTTTGTAAATAAAATAGTGTTGAAATCGCTTTGATGAAAGAGTTTTGATATTTACTGCTAAAATTGAAACCTTTATATTTGTAAAGTGACAAATCACAAAAATGATAGTAGAAACAATCAATCGCAAAAATTCACATTCGAAGACGTGAATAAAACCCAAAGAAATCAGTTCCAAAGCCATCAAAGTGTAAATTCCCCTGCGACCTAACATGGCCGAGCTAAGGTGCAAACGATCAAAAGAATGATGCGACCCAAGGGGAGAGAGCGACCTAACATGGTTGAATAGAGCAAAGGAACGACCTAGGGAGTTAAGGCAGGCCGAGAAGTTGCGACCAAAGGGGATGACGAGGCCAAACGACCTAACGAATTGAGGCCGAGCGACCTAAAAGTTCTCGCGACCTAGCAATGACAAGGCCGAACGAACGACCTAAGGATGCGCGCGACCTAGTAGAACACGCGACCTAAAGGGGAAAGGGGCGAATGGCTTAACGGGTCATGCGACCTAAAGGAAATAAGGTCTAACGACCTAATGGAATTGGGGTTGTGTGACCTAACCGGAGATCATGGTGCAATGACTTAAGGAAAAGAGCCGAGCGACCTAAAGATT
This sequence comes from Allium cepa, assembly GCA_030765085.1. Classification (NCBI taxonomy): domain Eukaryota; kingdom Viridiplantae; phylum Streptophyta; class Magnoliopsida; order Asparagales; family Amaryllidaceae; genus Allium; species Allium cepa. Next base: position 1,016,486,746 of record CM060935.1, read on the forward strand.
CAAGGCAAAATGACCCAAGTGACTCAATGTAGCCGAGCGACCTAATGTAAAACAGGTCAAACAACCTAAGGCCTAGCAACCTAAAGCCAAGCGACTTTCGGCCTAGCAACTTACGGCCTAGCGACCTACGACCTAGCGACCTAACATCGAAATGACTTTTCCTCCCGAACGACCTAGGCCCAGAAATTCACGAAGAACACTAAAAATTGGAGTTTTTCGCCAATCCAATCCAAACCAAATGCAAATATACGTGCTAAAGTGATAGGAATTCATTCCCAACAATCCAAGATAGTTATAGATAAGAATGTGAGATAAAAATCTCACCTTTGCACAAAAATCAATGAAGATGAAGCTTGAGAGCAAATGGAGAAGTAACCACACTTCAATCTCAACACAAGAAGCTTGAATCAATGGCTTCTCTCTAGATTTGGAGTTGGACGATGGATTTGCAAGAGAATTTGAGTTTGGAGTTTTAATTTCCTATTCCATTCACCATTTTTGATGAAGCTTGAATGTTAGGGAATGAAATGAAGTAATCAAGAAGAAGGGGGTGGAGCTTGGGTCTAATAGGCTAAGTCCAAACCAAAGTCCGAAGCGAAAAAGTAGTGAAATTCCACCAACTCCAATCATATCAAAGTTTACACTTAAAAAGATTGCAAACGTCATTTTGAACTCAATGGAAGGGGTCTCGAGTCCAAATTTGACCGTATGTAAAAAGTAGCTTTTCGGACTATAATCCAACAAACGATAAAATATTTAAATAAGAATATTTAAATATTCAATCGTGAAATATGCGGGTTGTTACACCTTACTTTATTCTCCCCCTTTGTCATCGACAAAAAGAAAATTGATATCAATTGGAGAAATAACAAATTACGGGATGTAGTATCACATAACATACAATTATTACAGAAATTACAAACATAACATAATAGAAATAGAATGATCAAGTTATCACAAATATTATAGCACAAATTGTGTTTAAAGAGTAAGAACATAGAACATAGATAGAAGTCATAAAAATCTGATAATAATAAAGCATACCATGATATAGAGAATGATCAAAACTCTTGGCTTTCAAAGTTACCTCCTTCGTCTTCGTCTTCCTCTTCAGTAGTTGTCCAAGTGAAAGGAACCGGAGTTTCAGTAACTCATGTTGATTAAGTAGGACTGGTAGAAGATGTTGATGAAGAGCAAGAAAGGTTATCCCAAATCTTGTTCAAGAATCCTTTGATGGAATTGAGCCTTTTGTTAGTTCTTGAAACATTGTGCTCAATTTTTGTCAAATGATGATCGAGCCTACTTTGGTTTTGGGATAAGGTAACAAAATCTTGTTTGGAAGAGGCATCCACATTGATTTCTTCAATTTCATTAATATCTTCTTGAGTTTGTGGTCCTTGGGAAGAGGAAGCAATGTCAGTATAATGGGGTTGTGCAATACCTTTGTAACTCCCGATATTTTCAACCATTCGCATCCGCATATGTCGGACTTGAATTGCTCAAAATACCGCATTGTAAATAAAATTTTGCAAATCTCAGAATATATAGTAAATAAATAATCATAGATCACAGACACAGAGTAATAAAAATGCAGTGGAAGTAAAAGAAATAGTAGTTCATGAAGCTACTATGTAAATATATCAGAGTTAAATAAGATACAACAGATGTCTCAATATGATAACCAAGTACAAGCTGAATATAACACTGGGATCAACAGGATAACTGGAAATGAAATAGATAAAACTAGACAAGTAGATAATCTCTAGCAATTTCAATCTCCAGAAAGTGGAATCCAAATCTGTGAATACTCAGGCTGAACCGAGCATAAATAAAAATACAAACACTCAAGTCAGGACATACATACTTATACAATGTAAACCAACTCGAGTGAACCGTAGTAAAGGCACACATAACTTAAAGGATGCTTGGGACCGCCCATCCTCTAAAGATCCGCTAAACTATTTACTATGTAGTAATATTGCGCTATTATAAATAGTGTCTAACAATAAAATAAACTTACTTTAAGATAGCATCAAAGGGTTACCCATATAGCCCCAGACACGTAATAGTCCCACTAGTCCATCCAATATTTGCATATCTCCTGATCGGGAGACTATGTGAAGATACGCATGGGCTACGGAAGAAAACCAAACTCGTAGTAAAGGCTCGATATGGTAGGTGACACGACACAACGAGGCAATGCCAGGGTAGATATACCAATTACGCACATGGGCTAGTGGTAACGTAGCAGCCACTACGTCCATCCCGGAACACATTCCCAAATCCGGAGGGGTGCACCCAATAAATTACAAAAGTAATAGAATGGTATCGAAGAAATGCGTCCGATCGAAGGTATGACCTCACTTGGCCCTAGATCGCTCATGTTTTAGCCACCTTATGCCAACTCATGGGAGTTAGGTCCACGTAACATACCTCAAGAACGACGCCACCATCCTACTTCATTCTGGAATCTCCACTGCGTACACGGTTGTCAATGTGGTTTTCAGTAACGACGGAGAGTATGTCCATATCCGATCCCGGTCTCTTGCCAACCAATTTTTATTATAACCTATGGTAATAACTATTAAAACTAATAATTTATACTTCGAAATATAATATCCTTTCAAATCCAAATTTTTATCAAATAAAGATTAAATAATTACCAAATCATTTCAATATATCAAAATATTATATCTTTCAAAACGTCATTATCAAATCATCATTTGAATTTCAAATCCAAATATTAAGTTCAAATACCCTTTTATACTCAAAATATCATTCACTTATTATCATTTCAAGTCACCTTTCAAATAGTTTATATTCCATCAAATTAATTCATTTAAACCAATTAAAAGTGAAGTTATTATAATTTCAACTCAAGTATTCAATTTCCAAAGTTTCAAACCATTCTGAGCTCATTTACTTAGTTAAAAAGCATAAACATTGAAAATTTCAGCCTTTCACAGCATTTACAAAAAGCTGTAATAAGTTATACTTGAAACATTTTAATTCAGTAACGACAGCATTTAAAAACTGCTGTTAAAACTCAGTTTTAGTTGAAATTCAGTTTAAAACAGCAAAGGTAGCTTTTTCAAAAATGCTATAATAGCTCAGGTTTCAAGTTTAAGGTTTTTATTAATTTCAACAAAGACAACAGGCCACTACAGCATTTACAGAACTGCTGTAATAGGCCTTTATTAAGTTTTGGCCTTTTAAATTTACTACAACAACTGCAATTAATAGCCTCTTTTATTCAGTTTTAGTTCATTTACAGAAACCATAGTATTTCTGAATGCTATAAAAAAGTATTTTCCAGATTTTATTGTATTTCCAGCAAATAATAAACTTCAATTTAAACCCTGTAAACATTATAAAATCATATTTTATCATTTAAAAATGTTCATTTAAAAATACTCTTTTAACTTATGATTTTTATAAAGTACATTTCATAATTAAATCAAATTTCAATAATTTACTTTATAAATTTAGGTGTAAATTTTCTAGCCTTCACATTTTTAATAAATAAACTTAACACTTAAATTTTATTACCATTTTTATGAATATAACTTAATTTCCATTTTTATTTATTTATATAACTTAAATTTTCTTTTTAAACCAAAACTCTAAATTTCTAGACTTAATTATATTTCAATAATTCAACTTAACCATTTATTTATTTAACATTTTCCACTAATAGAAAAAACATAAATCTATTATTTCAAACACTTTAAAGTCTATTTCAATCAAATTATCATAAATTTACATTTTAAACCACTCAAAATTTTATTTATAGAACTTAAATGTCATTTTAAAAGCCAAAGTCCAAATTTCCAGATTTAAGTTATATTTCAAAAATTCAATTTAATCATTTAATTATTCAACATTTTAAACTTATAGAAAAAAAATCAAAATTTCTTTATTTAAACATTAAAAATCCAATTTAAATCAAATTTTCATAAATTTACACTTTTAACAACACTTAAAAATTCAAAATACTTTGTAATAACCATGGGCCTGTGTATAGTTTTCTAACCTAGGTCAAGTGATGCGGACATATATCATTTCAATCTGCAATTTACAAAGAAAATCCGGGTTTTATAATTTCAAACCCGCAGCCCTAAGTAAAATAAAATAAATAAAAATCGTTCAGGCCTATCATTTCAGCCTAAAACTATTTTTCCCTATTCTAAAGTCCGTTCGGTTATGTATCATTTCAACGCATAGTGATTTCTAAACTAACAGGGAACTGGCAGTGATGAACAGATATAAATGAACAGTTTAACAACAAATATCAGTAACATATGACATGAAGGATAAAATAACAAGTTTAACATCATATAATTTTTAATCACAGACAAGTATAACATAATATAACATTCTACACATTCAATTATTGTCAATTCACATTTGCATAAGTATAAATGTCAGATGAGATTACTCACATTTTTATGCTGGAGTTAGCACATCAAATGACACAAATGGATTTCCAGAAGGCACGATGACACAAAGATAGATTCAAGTGGATGAGAACTAAGCTGATGATCTTGTCACAACCCAAAAACAAAACCAAATAAAATATAAATTCAATACAACATTGAATTGACACTAGTACAAAATACGCATGTTGCTTCGCCTCATTTGCATCGGTTGTTACCACAACGGATGCAAATAGAAGTATTTGCATCGATTACGTTTTAACAACCAATGCATTTGGTATGTGGAAAGCAGTAGATAGTACAAAAATACAATTTGCATCGGTTATCGTCAACAACCGAAGAAAATACACCGATGCAAATAGTGTTAGTTGCATCGGTTTTATTTACAACCGATGCAACTACCTTTATTTGCATTAATTTTTTTTGTTTTCCGCCCTCTTATTTTTGTTTCCCGCTTCCCATCTTTCCTTAAGCCCAAATTCCAAATCACAACCGCTAATCCTTAAAACACCCAAATTCTCAACTTCCATTCTTTCAAATCGAAAAACCACAGTTAAAAAAAATTCACACCCATTTTTTCAACAACCATAATTGAATTAAGCGGCGAGTTTGAGTGGAATCGAGTTCAACTTGGGGTTCGAATTGAGTGGATTTAGGCTGAGGAGGGTGATTCGAAGTCCAGTTCAAATCAAAATTATTCGATGCTCAAGTGTTCATTGGTAGTTTCTTATGATGCCGTGGCTGTGGATTTCGTAGTGGAGCGGTGGAATTGTGGAAGCGATGTGGATTTGAAGTTGTTGGTGGTTTTGGGTTTCGGTGGTGGTCGTGATTCGTGATGGTTGCGGACAAAGTCTGGGTGCGAGGTCGTTGGGTATGGTGAGGTCGGAGTTTAGCTCAATTATAGAGGTCAGGGTTGAGGAAATGGAAATAGTAACGTGTTTGATTGTGGAGGTGCTTGTTTGTGTTCGAGTAGTTGAAGGTAGTGAGTTCGAAGTGATTTGAGGTGTTCTCACGGTGGTTTGTAATGATGCGAGGTGCTCTGAAGTGATGGAGAATGTGGAGATGACCACAGAAGTGATTGATTGGGCAGAGGAAGATTGTAAGGGGTTATTGTGTGGTGCTGCAGGGAAGTAATAGTGGATGGCAGCAAGATGGCCGTGGCGGCATGATAAAGTGTTGTTTGGATATGGTGGATGGTAGTAGTGCAGTGACTAGTTTGTTTGGTAATGTGGAAGAACAGTGCAGAGGTATAGTCGTTGCAATGGAGTAGTGAAGAGAATGTTTTACAAGGAAGATGTATGGGTTGTATGGTTTGATGAGTTGATAAGTCCAGGCAATTTTGTTGTTGGCCTTTACGGCAGTTTCAGGTGGAAGGGGTGGTTGTTGTGATATGGTCAAGCAGTAAGGTGGTTGACAAAATTTGTATGTAATGAATGTAGTGGGGGAGCAAGTGTTGCTGGATGTAAGGGAATGATCTGAATAAGTTATATGGAGTGGTTATGAGGACTGGTAGATTACAGTCGTAGGCAATTGGTGATGACTAAAGTGATTTGGAGTAGTTTCACAGTTGATTGATTGACAACTATTCATGGGTAGTGGTTAGTAGTTCCAGCAGTAGAGTGGATTGTTGAAATGAAGAAAGTGAGGGTGTCTGAAGTTCGCACAGATACGAAGTTAAGCAGTGTGCACTAGCTGTGGGAAGTGAAGTTGGAGTTTGTGGCAATGTTGTGGGAAAGAGGTTGGAAGTAAATGTTGGTGATTCCATAATGAAGTAGGATAGTGGCGGCGTTTCCTTTGAGGTAAATACGTGGACCCAACTCCCGTGTGTTGGCATAAGGTGGCTAAAACAGGAGCGATTCTAAGGCCAATGAGGTAGCACCTTTGATCTGACACATCCCTTCGATATTATACTTCGACTTTTGGATTGATTCGGTGGCCACTTTTGATTTTTTTTTGTTTGGGGGTGTGGCTCGAGGTGGGACGTAGCTGGGGCTATGCGTTACCACCAGCCCGGATAGCAATTGATATATCTACCCTGGCATTGCCTAGTTGTGCCGTATCACCTACCCTAGCACGCATTATACGATTTTATTTTGTACCATACCTATGGAGTGCCCTTTGACGACGCCCAGTACAGGGGAGATTACGGTACTGTATAGACTATGGGAATATAAATGAGTTAAGGTGGAAAATGTAAAGCTATAACGCTATTTAAAAGTAAGTTTATTTTACTATACACATTATTATAATAGCGAAATATTACTACATAGTAAATAGTTTAACAGATCTGTAAAATCCCGGAATTTTTAACAATATCAATTTAATAATCTGTATTAAAAATTAAATTGATATTGATATTTTGTTGATAATAATTCAAATAGATTTAATAATCTTCTTCAATAACTATTTAAATTGGTTATTTTATCTTTTAAAAATAATAAATAGATTTCTATCTACAATATAAATATATGGTTTATATTTTAAATAGATTAGTATTGTTTTAATTTTAATAAGTAAAGCATATTTTCTAGTTTTATTATTTGTAGTAATTTGGAAAATTTGTTTTATTTAATATTTAAGTTTTTCAATGTTATTGAATAAATGATTTTGGTTTAAATTTAATAAATGAATCATGTTTTAAAATTCTAATATTTACATTTTAATTTGGAAATTTTGATTTTTATTAGTATTAAGTTTTTAAAACTATTTCATAAATAAACATATGATTTTAAAATTTATAAGAAAAATATTAAATGCTTTTAAATTAAATTAGATTAAGTTTTAAATTTAGAATAAACAAACAAAATGATTTCATGGCTTAATAAAATGGATAATTTATTGATAAAAATATAATCACTTGTAAAATGATTTTTAATTTAATAATAAAAGATTTATAAAAAAAAGCCATATTAATATTGTATTATTTTTCTAAATAAGTTTTGAATAGGATTTATAATTTTTATTTCAAATTGAATTTATGGATATAACTTGATTGAAAATTGTTTGATTTTGAATTTAGTTTGAATTTAAATTCAAAAGTATAAAATCTTAATTGTTTTAATCTTTAATATGTATAAGTTTCAATTTGTAAAACATGATTTGTTCTTATTTCTTTTGTAAATTCATACACATATCTAAAATAAACTAACAAGTTAAATTAACCTAATACACACTTTAGTTTGTAAATTAAATACTAATTACCTTTAAAGGAAAACATGTGTTGCATTCATAAGCATTCTTCTAACAAGTGTTCAAATTTAACATTAATAATTTGACAAGTGTTAATTTTAGTTTTAATTTTCTTTTCTTTTATTAAATCTGAAAATACATCTACATTAGTTTGCATCTTCATTCATATTGCATTTTCAATCTCCTTAATCAAAAGAGAAATTATAAACTCATCTTCAAATTTTATAAAATCAGTAACACTCATCAAAACCTGCATACTTAAACCCTGTTCAAATCTGCATTGATTCACCTCTTCAAACATCTGCATATTCCACTCCTCTTCAAAATCAAATCCACCTTCATCTCAAATTCAAACAACAATATGCATTGATCTTCATGCCACCTGAAAGCAAAACCATGTTTAAATCTGCATCTTCCCCTTCCTAAAAATCAAATATGCCTGCACTGTTTTTCTGGGTTCTGTTTAAACTTGGAAATGAAAAGCATCTGCATGCATATGGGAAATTGGCAATTGCATTTACTTTCTGCATGCAAGTAATTGGAGTCTGGATCATGAGCATGTAGATTTCATCAGGATTGCAACTCAGATATTAAAATAGATGAAGCATGCCTGTATTTTTATGTCTTCTGCAAAATTCAAAAGCAGATCAAAACAGGGGGTCTGCATCTTTTAATAAAGTGAGTAACTTTTAAATTTAAAATCTTATATAGGTTGCATGCTATTTTATTGAAATGGAATAGCTAATTTCTTATGTTATAAATAACTGTTGATATGAATATTTTTGGTGTGCATGTTGTTTCTTTCTTTTAAATTGCTTGTTCTATTTCTTTGATTTTCCAAGCACCCATAATTTTATTTACATACTTATTACTAAAATTTGTTTACTGTTATAACTAAAATAATAAAGCAAAGTTGTTTATTTGCTTAAGTCAATATTTAGAAGTTTTTAGGAAGTTAATATACAGGTTGTTGCCTCTGTAAAACTAGAAACCTCCATGCATGATAATTCAAACCAAAATTAAACGAGTTAATTCTGTATTTGAGTATCATTAAACAATAGTATTAATTGAAACTTGATTTTTAAATTAAGTATTAGGAATTTTAGAGTATAGTATCAGCAATAGTTTATTCTTGAACTAAATATGAATGTGAGCAAATGCTTGAAATCTGTAGTTTAAGAAAACTTAGAATTCTTCTGAGTTATAGAGTAAGGATCATAGATCCTTAGAAAAATCAGAAATGAGGATTATATTGATTAGAATAGATGCAGTTTTGATTTTTAGAATTTAACCCTAGTTTTGAATGGGTTTAAGCATTGAGGCAGTGTGAGGAGTAGGATGGATCGAGTGCTATGATATTTGGGAAATGGAAAGTTGGTGTGTAGATAGGTTTGAAGCCGAAGATGGTGGACCTCAGGTGGTCGGAGTGGCGAGAGGATGCCGTTGACAGGTTTTGAAGGGAACCTGCTTCTTGTTACCAGGTTTTGCATCTGGGGGTTCTATTTTTGATTCCGTGAATGATTGTTCGAATTGATAATCGCATTAAGGTGTTGGAGTGTTTTTGGATGTGGGGCGATCATCTCAAATGATCAGAGGTGGCTGGGATCACCGTGCATATGCACGGTGATGAATTTCCTGATGATTTTTGGTCTATTTTGGTATTCGAGAAAATCTTGGAATTTCTCGAAGCATTAGGGAAGTTAACTCGGGGGAGATGGGTTGCAGACTCGAAGTGATATTTTGGTGTGTCGGGTGTTTCTATTTTACAGGTTTGATAAAACCTATAGCATCTGGGTTTAGAAATTTGTAAACCCTGAAGCTTTTGGATGTAAAGAAAAGTTGAAATCAAGTTTAAATTCAAGTTTGAATTTTAGAGTTCAAGTTTAATTTAAAATCTCAGTTTTAAAATAAAATTAAGGTTTCAAAAATTTAACTTAATTAACTATTTCATGTTGGTAAATAGTTGAAACTTTTTGGTATTGAGATTTTAAAAATATGAGTAGATTTGAAGTTTATTTAAAATCTGGAAATTCAAAAGTTAAATTTGAATTTCAGTTTTAAATTTTAAAGAAGGTTTAAATTGAAGATTTAAATTAAAAGTAAATTTAAGTGATTAAAATTTTGAGATGAATTTAACTTTAAAATTTTTATATAGCACTTGTTTGATTTGCAGTTTTAAAAAGTTTTAAATTATTTAAACTTTGATAAGTTTTAAAATTGTTCTATTTTAAAACTTGTATTTTAAAATGTAAATTTAAAAGTAGTTCAAAAAGTACTTTGATTTAATTAAATTGTTTTAGACATAATTAAATTATGTTTTATCTTGAAATAAATTAAGATTAATGTTTTAGAATTAATTTGTAAGGTAAGATAAATTAATTAATTTAATTAATTAATTGAATTTGGAATTAATAATTGATTAATGATAATTAAGATCATTAATTAGATTAGTAATTAATGATGAATGAATATTATCAATTATGTAATTAAGTTTTAAATTAAGGTTAATTAATTTAATAACTAACTTTTAATTAATGAATAATTAAAGATAATTTATATTGTAATTAATTTAAATTAATTACTAAATGGAATAATTAGAGAATGGTTAATGAAGGTCATTAACCAGGATTATTTAACAATAAATTAATGTGGTTACTTTTTATAATTAATTAGATTAATTAATTTAATAATAATCAATTGTAAATGGTTTGAGTATAATTACTTGATAAAGTAATTAGGAAATTAATTACTTAATGTAATTAATTTAGTTTAATTCGATTGTTTGTTTTTAATTAATTAAGTTTAATTAATTTTAAACACTTGGGTTTTAAAGATAATTACTATATGTAATTAATGATTTGGAAATTACTTAGTGAAGTAATTGATTAATAATTACAGGTTGTAATTCATTGAAGATGTTTAAGAATGAAGTAATTTGGATTAAATTACTTATTAATTAATCAAGGGATTAATTAAGAAATTAATTAAGGATAATTAATTTGATTTAAATAAAGTAATTAAGTTAATTAATTACTAAATGTAATTAATCTGGGAGATTAATAATTATGAGTTAATTACTTAAGGTAATTAATTTAAGTAATAATTAAAGATAATTAATTATTTTAATTAATGATGTAATTAAAGGTGATTAATTAAGATTAATTAATAAATAATAAGAAATTAAAGGTAATTAATTAAGGATTAAGGTGATTAATTTTAATTAATTAATTAATTGAAGTAATTAAAGGTTAACTACTGTTTGGTTGAGAATAATTAATTTGTGAAATTAATTAAAGATAATTACATGAGTGTAATTAAGGGTAATTAATCAAGGGTGATTAATTAAGCTGATTTATTTTGAGTGATTAATTAATTGATTTTAATCAGTTAAATGATTGAGTAAGCAAGATTTATATTGGTGAAGTAATTAATTTGATTTATTTTAAGTTAATTAAAAATAGAGTAATTAATTTAATTCATTTTAAATTAATTAGAGATAGTTAATTTAATTCATTTTAAATTAATTATATTGTGGTTAAGTAAATCTTTGCTTATGTATGAATGGATGACATTGATTGTCTTGGATGCTTGATATCTCAGTAATGAGATAAGTAATATTGTGTGGTATGAATGCTTGGTTGCATTGTAATGATAACATAGATTATCTATTGTGATGGTGATATGGATTACCTATTGAAACGAATATAGATTACCTGTTATTTGATAATGTTGATTATCAAATTGTGATTTATAAGTTATCTATCTGTGTGTATATAAATATTGTAACTGAATTGTTTTAAACCTTTAAAACAACTTGGACCTAAAAGACACGCTTTGGATTTCGATGAGACTGGCATCGGGTTTCCATAATTGGATATCCGAAAACCACATTGATTCCAAATTAACGTTAGGCCGTGAATCTAAGTGGAGTAAGTGAAGACTCGAGGTGTAAGAACTATAAGTTAGTATAACTCTGTGGGTGATTCCGTAATGAGTTTGACGGAATAGTACTTATAGGTTCGAGATGGCGATTTAGAGTGCAAGGGTTATTGTCGTTAACTCTGAGGGTGATTCCAAAATGAGTGTAACGAGATAATGCCTTCGGTTTCGTTCGAACCCGGAACGCACTTGTATGGATTGAATGCTTTCAGAACATCATCAGGTGGACGATGAGCATTCTAAGTGATATGTCCTATAAAGGTAATCGTAGCCTCAAGCCTCATCAACCGGGAATGGCTAAAACAGGGAGGGTGCAGCAAGGCTTCGTGGGTAGCCCCCACTTGAGAGCAAGATTTACCTCTGTCTAGAAGTCCCTTTATATTCGGCTGTGTGGGTGGTTGCAAGCTACAACCACGGGGTTGTCTTGTTCGGAACTATTTAGTAAAGAATGGGTCCGGCTTTGTGTAGCAGGGGATCAGGAGTGGTCCTCGGTACGGTGATCTAGGCCACGTACTGTGACGGGCGGTACCCAGTAGCCCTGCCATTGTATGGAATCCAAAATCCAATAAGTGCCAACGGTTTTGATTGTATTACCCACTTTTGTGGCTAGTATCTGGAATTTAATAATGTAACAATTTCGGCTATTTCATATTTATTTGAAAACCCTAGACCTATTATAATATCACTGGATTTCCTATCAAATGTTTTGGTTAGCGTAAGGTAAAAACTTTTCCATGTTTATGTGTGGGAAGTCTTACGTGATACCTTTCTTTTCAAAGTTTTTTTAAAAAGTTAAGCAACTTTAACCTGTTACTCACACCAGACCCATGTCTGACCCGGAGTTTATTTTTGTTTTTCATAAACTCTTGGGTACTCAAATTTTAACGAGTAGCCAAGGGATTCAGGTTAGGGTTCAGGTTAGCTTTGACGAGTATTGGAGGAGCAATGGAGCAGGAGGCTTCTGCGTGTAGATATATAATATTCCGCTGTGTAGTTTTCTCTGAGTAGTTCTCTCTGTTGTCTTTGAGTTGTATTGAGTTGTAATAACTAGGCAGGTGTTTATAACTGTCTAGTATGTGATGTATAGCTGTGTAACTCTGATGATGGTTGTAAACTATGTAATATTTATGTCATTAATATAATTTATTCGTTCCACTGTTTAGATTCTGATGTTGTTTCTTTCTTCTCTTCTTTCTTTTCTCTTTTCTATCCCTTTCTTTCTTAAAGATGATGCGATTTTCTGTGGTAAGAAAGTCGGATCGTCTCAGTTGGTATCAGAGCATTAGGTTGAGTGAATACCTAGGCTCTGTAGTGGTGTCTATCTTGAGAGAGCGCATTTGTAATTTTATATACATACATACATACATACATACATATACATATATATATATATATATATATATATATATATATATATTTCTACCTATTCGTTGGGTTACCTGTTCAGGTTTTTCAATATAAGTTATAAAGGTAGATTGGGTAGTAGTGTGTGTAACACGATTACTACCATTGGTTGGGGTTTGAATGATTGAGGTTGGAAGTGTACTTGTCGAGACTATAGACCTATACCGTTTCAAGTGAGTTATGGAGTGATGAAGGATTTCATTGATCTATGAAGGAAACCTGTTAAGGTTCGGAGTTATCTTTGAAGTGCAGAGTTTGGTGAGTAGAGTTTGGATCTGTCGATTGGGCAGAAGTAAGTGATGGTATGTGACGACTGCCCATGGCTCCCGCATGAAACAAGGGGATGGTGCGCTGTAAGGTGTGCCAGGCAGCCATGGACGATAGTCATGGTAAGATAAAAGCAGCAAACTCTATCGTATAACTCACAGCGCATGGATAAAATACAATAGAGAAATATATATAGTGAAGCTCCACAGAACAGAATGTCATCATATAAGCTTCATAGTAGTTAGTTATAAACATCTAAACCACCAATACATCAAGCCTCACTACATAACACTCAGAGAATCAAAAAAGCATCGGAACATCCAGTACATATAGTAAGAAAACAATATGTAAAAGCCTCTAGCTCGTCTTCGTCATCAACAACGTCAGTCACTAAGAACAGCACCTGTCACCTGCTACCTAGTCTGCCCACCCCAATACGGATGAACAGCCCAAGGTAATAAGAGTTGAACATAAAACCTTGAGTCAGACAACAGTCTTAGTGAGCGGTAAATTAACTAACAACATACCAAAAGAGCATAAAGGAAAAAGGAATAGGAATCCAACCCTCCCACTCCACCTCTTTCTACAGTGATAGCCCCCAGACCCACTAAGAAGAGACAAGCATATCAAAGCAGACAATTAAAGTAAACCAATTATCACTCGAGTCAAGGTCAGTGTTTTCCAAGTACAAACCCCCAAGGCCTAAACCAAGATCAGATAAGCACTCAGAAAACATCGCTCTTGAGCCCGAATGATGATACAACCAAACATCCATGACTCTGGCTATCACTGTTATCATTGCTTCGATATCATCGTTAATTGAATGACCGACACATTCTTTCAGCCGTAAGTCAAGGGCTAATGGTAACCCCGGTTCTAGACAAACTTCGCACGTCGTCGCAGCCCGTGCCTAGGACTATCAAATCTTCCCAGAGTACTCGACCACCTACCTGTAGTCTTTTGGGTGTCCTGACCACCTACCTGTAGTCGTTTGGGCGCCCCATGTACTCTTGCTTTGAGTTTTCTAGAACCTTCAATAACGATGAAATCCAAGCCTTCTAGTCATCCTCCTCGACGACTATTCTCAAACTTGCCCAAGCTACCTCTCGAGCCAACCATTATCAACGAACCCGAACCATCCCTCGAGTTATCAACATGCTTGGAATGATCCCGTCTGGATTATACCAAGGCTACTTCACATCATGCTTCGCCTCATCTCATCATAGCAAAGCTCCATCTCAACATCACCATCAAATCAGTCCATATGAGCCTCAACATCAGCTACATATGCCACGAGCAGCTTTCCTATTCAAGAGCCTCTTTCTTAGCTTTTGAATCATCTTCGACCAACTTGTCCAAATCAAGTCATAAATTAACTAATTCATAACAATCAATCAAATCAATTATTAATCCAAGTAATCAAGCATTCAAACAAGGTATAAGTTCACAAGTAGTAAAATGGACATCAAAACTTCGTAAACAATGGATCTATATGCAGACTTAAGGAAAATGCAAGAAATCACTATCTTTAACACACAAACAAGCCACCGATCCAATATACCCCTTTGTGTCCGTGTGAGAGATAACTACCACTCACCGAATCACCTAAACACCTCAAAAGCTACTAACTTCAGATCTGGACAGCAAAGGATCTAACTCGATCCGACAAAATTCCGCTTCAAACGGTGAAATCTCACTTCGATGGATGGAGATCTTCAACTTTAACTCTTAGATCTTCGATCTTGATCTTCGATCTTGGATGGAAGTAAGCACTAGATTAGAGTGGAGAAAAGAATTGAAGAAGTGTTGTAGTCGAGCTCTCAAAATGGCAGCACTTCGTCGCTTCAAAATCTGATGCCAAAAATGAAGATAAGCACTCCTATTTATAGGCTGGAAATTAGGTCGTTCGCACTTAGGCCGGTCGCTCTTAGGTTGGCCGTGACCTAACGACCTAACATACCCTGCCGACCCAACAACCCAATACACAAACGCGGCATAACATGCACACGACCTAACTGGGCACGACCTACCAACTAAACCCCTTTAACGACCTAACCTCAAGGCCGACCTAACACATTGCTATAATGCCCAACGACCTACGACTTAGTTGGATGCCGACCTAACTACACCCAGTATCCCAGCATAGGTCGTCTACGACCTAACCAAACACAACTTAGCAAATGCCGAATTAACACAAGTGCTGACCTAACTATGTACAGGGCTAACCACTAGGTCGCTACCCTCCTTAAGCCGCTACCTGCCTTAAGTCGCCTCACCGACCCATCACCCTTAGGTCGGTAACTCGTTCAACCGACCCATCTCCTATACTTCTATCCCTTAGATCGTTGAATATTAGACCGGTCAATTCCTTAGGTCGGTCAGTTCCTATAGGTCGGTCCAACCCATTAACTCGTTAACTCGCTAACTCCTAAGTCCCCTAGCTCACTCACCCTTAAGTAGCTTACTTCTATAGGCCGGCAAGCACCTTAAGCCGTTAACACCTAAGTCGGCAACCACTACCACTAACATCTCTAAGTCGTTCACATGACTTGGGTTGCTCGGCCGACCTAAACTAACATACGACTTAGACTCAGAACGACTTAAGCAATACTAACGACTTAATGGCAACTATTTTACGATTTATCGACACGTAAATTACGGGTCGTTACATGGTATCTTGATACCTCAGCAAGTTGTGGCTGTGTGATGAAGTGACTATGGATGTTTTCGAAGATGTTTTCTTTGGAACAAGTTAAGGAGGTGAGTCTGCTTCGGTGTTGTGGCTGTGTTCAACTAGTATTTCTGTTTGCTTTGAAGTCCGAGTTTCTCGGAGAGCATTGATATGGAAATCTTTGGCATCTGTGGCAGCGGTGCAGCTTGGAGTGTTCTCGGTGTTGGCAAGAGATCTTTTGACTTAGCAGTTTTTCTGAAGTGGAGTTCAGAAGCAGTTAAGTGAACCCGTTTCTTCGATGGGTTGGCCAGTTAAGTGTAAGCTGTTCTGTTTGGTAAAGGAAGAACAGTATTCCTTGGATTTGGTTTGGGTTGATCGCAAAAGTGACTTGCGATTGTGTGAGTGTTCTCTTGGGTTATCTAAGTTTTCTAGATGTCTTCAGAGAAGCCAGAGTTTTGTTCGCATCTGGAGATTGAGGTTCCTTATCGATTGGATTCCAGGAGTGCTACCGGTGGTTCAGCTCTATAGAAGAATGGTTTCAAGGAGATTTAGTTGGTGTAGCAGCTCGGTGTTTTGGAGGAACATCTGAAAGTTTCTTTTGGATTTGTTGAACCCTATTTCTGGGGTGTGTTGTCCAATTTGTGCTTGTGTTCTTCTCCAGCATTTTCTTCTACTTCGGATCAGAGTTGAGCAGCGGAAGCAGTATGGAAGTGTATCTGCTTTTCTTTTCCCGGGATAGGAGAAGTGAGTTGTTGTCTTCTGATGTAGGAAGAATAGGGTTGATCTTGAGGAGATCATTTTGTTGTGTTGATTGGTCCAGTTTGTTTCTAGAAGCATCAGTAAGGGATGAGCTGATCTGTAAGGCCGTGGACATCTCAGGATTGTCTGAAGAGATTTTGTGGATAAGAGTCGGAGGGATTTGGACTCTAAAATCGGAGATTTAATTTTGGATAAGTTTTCTTCGATTTGAAGTGAGCTATAAGATTGGGTAAGTCTGAGAAGCTACCTCTGAGTGTTTTGGATCTTTTCTGTATTTTTGTGAGATTAAGCGATTGATCTACAGGATTGAATTGCCAGTTTGGATAACTGGGATTCGATGAGTTTCACGTATCTCTGAGGGAGTACGTGTATGATCTATCTCAGGTTGTGAAACCAGCAGTTCTGAAGTTTTGGTTGTTGAGTCAGACTCGTTTGTAGTCTGATATCTTGTTTAGTGTTGTAGATATAGTTGTATAGGAGCTTCGTAGCTTCATAGTATTGATTGTTTGGATTCTTTGGAGCGAGTATCCCGGTATATATATACCTAGGGAAACTCGATAAAATTCTATCCCGAATTTGTCTGGATAATTAGATTTGTTTGACTGGTTGAATTGGTTGTTATGGTTGTTAGCATATAATTGATATATGCTTGTGTTTAAATTAAATCTTTAATGAGATTATTAAATTACCTTTGTCTTAAATTTCGAGGACGAAATTCTTTTAAGGGGGAAGGATTGTAATATCCCAGAATTTTTAACAATATCAATTTAATAATCTGTATTAAAAATTAAATTGATTATTGATATTTTGTTGATAATAATTCAAATAGATTTAATAATCTTCTTCAATAACTATTTAAATTGGTTATTTTATCTTTTAAAAATAATAGATTGATTTCTATCTACAATATAAATATATGGTTTATATTTTAAATAGATTAGTATTGTTTTAATTTTAATAAGTAAAGCATATTTTCTAGTTTTATTATTTTTAGTAATTTGGAAAATTTGTTTTATTTAACATTTAAGTTTTTCAAAGTTATTGAATAAATGATTTTGGTTTAAATTTAGTAAATGAATCATGTTTTAAAATTCTAATATTTACATTTTAATTTGGAAATTTTGATTTTTATTAGTATTTAATTTTTAAAACTATTTCATAAATAAATACATGATTTTAAAATTTATAAGAAAAATATTACATGTTTTAAAATAAAATTAGATTAAGTTTTAAATTTAGAATAAGCAAACAAAATGATTTCATGGCTTAATAAAATGGATAATTTATTGATAAAAATATAATCTCTTGTAAAATGATTTTTAATTTAATAATAAAAGATTTATAAAAAAAAGCCATATTAATATTGTATTATTTTTCTAAATAAGTTTTGAATAGGATTTGTAATTTTTATTTCAAATTGAATTTATGGATATAACTTGATTGAAAATTGTTTGATTTTGAATTTAGTTTGAATTTAAATTCAAAAGTATAAAATCTTAATTATTTTAATCTTTAATATGTATAAGTTTCAATTTGTAAAACATGATTTGTTCTTATTTCTTTTGTAAATTCATACAGATATCTAAAATAAACTAACAAGTTACATTAAGCTAATACACACTTTAGTTTGTAAATTAAATACTAATTACCTTTAAAGGAAACATGTGTTGCATTCATAAGCATTCTTCTAACAAGTGTTCAAATTTAACATTAATAATTTGACAAGCGTTAATTTTAGTTTTAATTTTCTTTTCTTTTATTAAATCTGAAAATACATCTACATTAGTTTGCATCTTCATTCATATTGCATTTTCAATCTCCTTAATCAAAAGAGAAATTATAAACTCATCTTCAAATTTTATAGAATCAGTAACACTCTTCAAAACCTGCATACATAAACCCTGTTCAAATCTGCATTGATTCACCTCTTCAAACATCTACATATTCCACTCCTCTTCAAAATCAAATCCACCTTCATCTCAAATTCAAACATCAATATTCATTGATCTGCATGGCACCTAAAAGCAAAACCATGTTCAAATCTGCATCTTCCCCTTCCTAAAAATCAAATAAGCCTGCACTGTTTTTCTGGATTATGTTTAAACCTGGAAATGAAAAGCATCTGCATGCATATGGGAAATTGGCAATTGCATTTACTTTCTGCCTGCAAGAAATTGGAGTCTAGATCATGAACATGTAGATTTCATCAGGATTGCAACTTAGATATTAAAATAGAGGAAGCATGCCTGCATTTTTATGTCTTCTGCAAAATTCAAAAGCAGATCAAAACAGGGGGTCTGCATCTTTTAATAAAGTGAGTAACTTTTAACTTTAAAATCTTAAATAGGTTGCATGCTATTTTATTGAAATGGAATAGCTAATTTCTTATGTTATAAATAACTGTTGATATGAATATTTTTGGTGTGCATGCTGTTTCTTTCTTTTAAATTGCATGTTCTATTTCTTTGATTTTCCAAGCACCCATAATTTTATTTACATACTTATTACTAAAATTTGTTTCCTGATATAATGAAAATAATAAAGCAAAGTTGTTTATTTGCTTAAGTTAATATTTAGAAGTTTTTAGGAAGTTAATATACAGGTTGTTGCCTCTGTAAAACTAGGAACCTCCATGCATGATAATTCAAACCAAAATTAAACGAGTTAATTCTGTATTTGAGTATCATTAAACAATAGTATTAATTGAAACTTGATTTTTAAATTAAGTATTAGGAATTTTAGAGTATAGGATCAGCAGTAGTTTATTCTTGAACTAAATATGAATTTGAGCAAATGCTTGCAATCTGTAGTTTAAGAAAACATAGAATTCTTCTGAGTTATAGAGTAAGGATCATAAATCCTTAGAAAAATCAGAAATGAGGATTATATTGAATAGAATAGATGCAGTTTTGATTTTTAGAATTTAACCCTAGTTTTGAATGGGTTTAAGCATTGAGGCAGTGTGAGGAGTAGGATGGATCGAGTGCTATGATATCTGGGAAATGGGAAGTTGGTGTGCAGATAGGTTCGAAGCCGGAGAGGGTGGACCTCAGGTGGTCGGAGTGGCGAGAGGCTGCCGTTGACGGGTTTTGAAGGGAACCTGCTTGTTGTTACCAGGTTTTGCATCTGGGGGTTCAATTTTTGATTCCGTGAATGATTGTTCGAATTGATAATCACATTAAGGTGTTGGAGTGTTTCTGGATGTGGGGCGATCATCTCAGATGATCAGAGGTGGCTGGGATCACCGTGCATATGCACGGTGATGAATTTCCTGATGATTTTTGGTCTTATTTTCGTAATCGAGAAAATCTTGGAAGTTCTCGAAGCATTAAGGAAGTTAACTCGGGGGAGATGGGTTGCAGACTCGAAGTGATATTTTGGTGTGTCGGGTGTTTCTATTTTACAGGTTTGATAAAACCTGTAGCATCTGGGTTTAGAAATTTGTAAACCCAGAAGCATTTGGATGTAAAGAAAAGTTGAAATCAAGTTTAAATTCAAGTTTGAATTTTAGAGTTCAAGTTTAATTTAAAATCTCAGTTTTAAAATAAAATTAAACTTTCAAAAATTTAACTTAATTACCTATTTCATGTTGGTAAATAGTTGAAACTTTTTAGTAATAAGATTTTAAAAATATGAGTAGATTTGAAGTTTATTTAAAATCTGGAAATTCAAAAGTTAAATTTGAATTTCAGTTTTAAATTTTAAAGAAGGTTTAAATTGAAGTTTTAAATTAAACGTAAATTTAAGTTATTAAAATTTTGAGACGAATTTAACTTTAAAATTTTTATATAGCACTTGTTTGATTTGCAATTTTAAAAAGTTTTAAATTATTTAAACTTTGATAAGTTTTAAAAATTTTCTATTTTAAAACTTGTATTTTAAAATGAAAATTTAAAAATAGTTCAAAAAGTACTTTGATTTAATTAAATTGTTTTAAACATAATCAAATTATCTTTTAACTCGAAATTTAAATTAAGATTAATGTTTTAGAATTATTTTGTAAGGTAATTATGATAAATTAATTAATTTAATTAATTAATTGAATTTGGAATTAATAATCGTTTAATGATAATTAAGATCATTAATTAGATTAGTAATTAATGATGAATTAATATTATCAATTATGTAACTAAGTTTTAAATCAAGGTTAATTAATTTAATAATTAACTTTTAATTAATGAATAATTAAAGATAATTTAAATTGTAATTAATTTAAGTTAATTACTAAATGGAATAATTAGAGAATGGTTAATGAAGGTCATTAACCAGGATTATTTAACAATAAATTAAGGTGGTTAATTTTTATAATTAATTAGATTAATTAATTTAATAATAATCAATTGTAAATGGTTTGAGTATAATTACTTGATAAAGTAATTAAGAAATTAAGTACTTAATGTAATTAATTTAGTTTAATATGATTGTTTGTTTTTAATTAATTAAGTTTAATTAATTTTAAACACTTAGATTTTAAAGATAATTACTATATGTAATTAATCATTTGGAAATTACTTAGTGAAGTAATTGATTAATAATTACAGGTTGTAATTTATTGAAGATGTTTAAGAATGAAGTAATTTGGATTAAATTACTTATTAATTAATCAAGGGATTAGTTAAGAAATTAATTAAGGATAATTAATCTGATTTAAATAAAGTAATTAAGTTAATTAATTAGTAAATGTAATTAATCTGGGAGATTAATAATTATGAGTTAATTACTTAAGGTAATTAATTTAAGTAATAATCAAAGATCATTAATTATTTTAATTAATGATGTAATTAAAGGTGATTAATTAAGATTAATTAATCAATAATAAGAAATTAAAGGTAATTAATTAAGGATTAAGATGACTAATTTTAGTTAATTAATTAATTGAAGTAATTAAAGGTTAACTACTGTTTGGTTGGGAAAAATTAATTTGTGAAATTAATTAAAGATAATTACATGAGTGTAATTAAGGGTAATTAATCAAGGGTGATTAATTAAGCTGATTTATTTTGAGTGATTAATTAATTGATTTTAATCAGTTAAATGATTGAGTAAGCAAGATTGATATTGGTGAAGTAATTAATTTAATTTATTTTAAGTTAATTAAAAATAGAGTAATTAATTTAGTTCATTTTAAATTAATTGGAGATAGTTGATTTAATTCATTTTGAATTAATTATATTGTGGTTAAGTAAATCTTTGCTTATGCATGAATGGATGACATTGATTGTCTTGGATGCTTGATATCTCAGTAATGAGATAAGTAATATTGTGTGGTATGAATGCTTGGTTGCATTGTGATGATAACATAGATTATCTATTGTGATGGTGATATGGATTACCTATTGAAACGAATATAGATTACCTGTTATTTGATAATGTTGATTATCAAATTGTGATTTATAAGTTATCTATCTGTGTGTATATAGATACTGTAATTGAATTGTTTTAAACCTTTAAAATAACTTGGACCAAAAAGACACGCTTTGGATTTCGATGAGACCGGGATCAGGTTTCCATAATTGGATATCCGAAAACCACAGCGATTCCAAATTAACGTTAGGTCATGAATCTAAGTGGAGCAAGTGAAGACTCGAGGTGTAAGAACTATAAGTCAGTATAACTCTGTGGGTGATTCCGTAATGAGTTTGACGGAATAGTACTTATAGGTTCGAGATGGAGATTTAGAGTGCAAGGGTTATTGTCGTTAACTCTGAGGGTGATTCCAAAATGAGTGTAACGAGATAATGCCTTCGGTTTCGTTCGAACCCGGAACGAAATTGTATGGATTGAATGCTTTCAGAACATCGTCAGGTGGACGATGAGCATTCTAAGTGATATGTCCTATAAAGGTAATCGTAGCCTCAAGCCTCATCAACCGGGAATGGCTAAAACAGTGGAGGTGCAGCAAGGCTTCGTGGGTAGCCCCCACTTGAGAGCAAGATTTACCTCTTTCTAGAAGTCCCTTTATATTCGGCTGTGTGGGTGGTTGCTAGCTACAACCACGGGGTTGTCTTGTTCGAAACTATTCAGTAAGGAATGGGTCCGGCTTTGTGTAGCAGGGGATCGGGAGTGGTCCTCGGTACGGTGATCTAGGCCACGTACTGTGACGGGCGGTACCCCAGTAGCCCTGCCATTGTATGGAATCCAAAATCCAATAAGTGCCAACGGTTTTGATTGTATTACCCACTTTTGTGGCTAGTATCTGGAATTTAAGAATGTAACAATTTCGGCTATTTCATATTTATTTGAAAACCCTAGACCTATTATAATATCACTGGATTTCCTATCAAATGTTTTGGTTAGCGTAAGGTAAAAACTTTTCCATGTTTATGTGTGGGAAGTCTTACGTGATACCTTTCTTTTCAAAGTTTTTTTAAAAAGTTAAGCAACTTTAACCTGTTACTCACACCAGACCCATGTCTGACCCGGAGTTTATTTTTGTTTTTCATAAACTCTTGGGTACTCAAATTTTAACGAGTAGCCAAGGGATTCAGGTTAGGGTTCAGGTTAGCTTTGACGAGTATTGGAGGAGCAATGGAGCAGGAGGCTTCTGCGTGTAGATATATAATATTCCGCTGTGTAGTTTTCTCTGAGTAGTTCTCTCTGTTGTCTTTGAGTTGTATTGAGTTGTAATAACTAGACAGGTGTTTATAACTGTCTAGTATGTGATGTATAGCTGTGTAACTCTGATGATGGTTGTAAACTATGTAATATTTATGTCATTAATATAATTTATTCGTTCCACTGTTTAGATTCTGATGTTGTTTCTTTCTTCTCTTCTTTCTTTTCTCTTTTCTATCCCTTTCTTTCTTAAAGATTATGCGATTTTCTGTCGTAAGAAAGTCGGATCGTCTCAAGATCCTTATGAGATGTGAATTCTGAACATCTCTTAAGTTCTTGCACTCACGTTAGACACTGGATAGAAGATGTCAAATCCCGTAAACATCTCTGACGCTGTTCCACTCATATTTTACTGTTGATTTAACTTACGTAAGATCTTTTATTTCTGACTCGAGTGTTTTGTCTTTTCAATTCGCTCGGGTCAGTCCGAACATTTCAGGAATCGAAGACTTTATTTCTGGAGGACGAAGACGAATATTTCATTATTATTATTATTATTATTATTATTATTATATATCATAGTGTTCCACTACACTGTATTCTGCTGCATTAGTTATTATTCCCTGGTATGTGTACTCTGATATGAAATATACAAATATAATCAAATGTTTTGTAAAACAGCTTCATGAACTGTATATTTGATTATTATATTTTATCGTTCCGCTGCAAGATTCTATTTCGTGTTTTTTATTTCTCTGCTTTTTCTTATTTATCCCATACAAATCCGCCATTCTGTATGGTTTAGGTCTGTCGTGTGTGGTTTATCGTCGATTTAAATCGTGCGGAAAGGCGGGGCGTTACAGACCAAATATGCCCCTTAACACAATAATAGTCCCAGTAGTCTATCCAATATCATTGTCCCTCATGATCGAGAAGCCACCAAAGGATACCACACGGGCTACGGGAGAAAACCAAACTCGTACAAGGCGTGATATGGTAGGTGACACGGCACAACTAGGCAATACCAGTGCAGATATAACAATTACGCTTTCGGGCCGGTGGTAACGCGTAGCACGTCTACCGCCCATGTCACAACCCGTCTTCCATCTACCAGAAAGACGCATCATGATTTAAGAAAGAAAGGGATAGAAGAAGAAAAGATAGGAAAAGACCAAACCACACACTAAGCCGAAATAGAAAGGGACCTCTAGACAGGGATAAATCTCGTCCTACTTGGGCATGACTCACCTAACCTTGCTGCACCTCCCTTTTTTCAGCCATTCCCAGTTGATGAGGCTTGAGGCTGCGATTACCTTTATAGGACACATCTATCTTAGAATGCTCATCTCCCACCTGATGATGTTCTAAAAGCATTCAATCTATACAAGTTCGTTCCGGGTTCGAACGAAACCGAAGGCATTATCTCGTTGCACTCATTTTGGAATCACCCTCAAAGTCAACGACAATAGCCCTTGCACCCTGAATCACCATCTCGAACATGAAAGTACTATACCCGTTAACTCATCTTGGAATCACCCTCAAAGTTTATAACAATGAATAGTTCTTACACCTCGAGTCTTCACTTGAACTCCACTTGGATTCACGACCTAACGTTTAATTTAGATCGATGTGGTTTTCGGATATCCAAATATGGAAACCCGATCCCGGTCTCACCGAAATCCAAACGCCATTTTAATGTCCAAGTTGTTTAAGGGTTTAAACAATTAACTTATATTCAGAATAATAAAATAGATAGATGTATCGCATTATCACAATAGATAATTCATATCAACCAATTATCTCACAAAGCAGCACATATCACTTATCAGAGATATCACACCCAAATCATCCAATATCAATCAATCATCCATAAGCAGGTTTGATTAACTCTTAATCAATTGGATTACCTTAATCCTTCTTCATTGATTATTTACAAATTAATTTATTAATCATCTCTTAATGATCTTCTTTAATTAATCTCACTTGATTAATTATTCTTTAATTACATTCAAGTAATTTGCCTTTAATTCTTTAATTAATTCCACAAATTAATTATCCTTAACCATATACAGTAATTAACCTTTAATTACTATCATTAATTACAATAATTAATGATCCTTCATTTACTTCCATTAATTAGTTAACTATAATTAATTGCATTAATACATAATTAATTACAATTAATTAATCATATTTTAATTAATCACTTTTATAAATCAACCCTGATTAATTTCATTAATTATATTAATTAATGATCCATGTTAATTAATTAACCCTTTAATTAAATAAATAATTAATTTTTAGTTAACCATCTCATTAATTAGTCTTAATTAATCATAAACAGTAATTAACAACTTGTAATTACTTATCTTAATTAATTAACTTCTAAATTAATTATATTAACCCTTCGATTAATTATACTAATTAATTA
Organism: Allium cepa; assembly: GCA_030765085.1. Lineage (NCBI taxonomy): Eukaryota > Viridiplantae > Streptophyta > Magnoliopsida > Asparagales > Amaryllidaceae > Allium > Allium cepa. The sequence goes on from CM060935.1 coordinate 1,016,512,397, forward strand.
ATCTTTAATTTCTTCATTAAGTAATTATTAGTCAATTAAATTAATTAATAATCCTTAATTAATTACTTTATTAATTAATTGCATTTTTAATTAATTACATTTAGTAATAAATCTTAAATTAATCACATTCATTAATTAATTAATCACATTAATTAATTAATCAAATTAACTAAGTAATTAACCCTTAATTACTTCCATTAAGTAATTATCCTCTAATTACTTTCATTAGTTAATTATTCTCTTAATTAATTACCTTAACAAGTAATTAATCCCATCATTAATTAACCTTAATTCTTTAATTAATTAATTACTATTTAATTAATTATCTTCAAATTAATTATATTAATTAATCTTTTAATTAATAACATCAAGTTATTAACCCTTAATCACTTCACTCAATTACTTCCATAAGTAATTTACTCTTTCTAATTACTTTAAGTAATTATCCATTAATTACTTCATTAAGTAATTTTACTCAATTAATTATAAAATGATTATCTTAAATTAATTAGGCTAATTAATAAATCTAAAATTGATTACATTAATTAATTAACTAATTAATCATCACTTAATTTCTTAATTAATTCATTAACTATCCACTAATGTAACAACCCTAGAGTTTTCATATATTTTAATATTTGACTTTTTTTATTTTTAAATTATTTTTTAAACTTATTTTATTTCAAATGTTTAATTTTTAAATATAAATTTTGATTATTATATGAATTATAATTTCAAATTGGTATAAATTGAATATTTTCCTATAAAATGAAATTGTGGTCAAAACTGGTAAAACTTTTACTTTTAAATTTTAAATATTTAAATTCTTAAATTTGATCTTTTATTATGAAAATAGATTTAATAACATGAATACTGCTTTTCGTTTCGTTTAAAACAGATATAAACTGTGAAAGTTATGAATATTTCAATATTGAGTGCAATTTGTTTTATTTAGCAATTTTGTCTATTTTAAATTATATAAATTATATTTTCTTTGTCATATTTTATCTTAATATGTGTTAATATTTTATTTATGTATATTTTGTCTTATAGTATTTTTTTAAATGAAGTAAATAATTTTCCAAAGCCATTGGTAAATTTCTTGTAAAATTTTGTCCAGTTTGCTATTTTTAAACAATTTCTTTATTCCTTTTTCTATTTTCCTCCAATTTAATTATTTATTTAATTTTTAAAATGATAAATAAATTATTTTATTTCAAATTTTTACTTTATAATATTTTTAAAATGTAGTGGATATTTTTCCAAGACTAGTAGTGATTTATTTGTAATTTCTGGACACTGTTTTGTATTTCTAAGTAATTTCTTTCATTCTTTTTATATATTCCTTAAAATTAATTATTTATTTCTTATATTTTTACTTAGTTTCGTTTTATACAGTAAATTTTTGATTTTTAATTTGGTTTTACTTGAATTAATGAAAAGGAAATGCCAAAGGTTTAAAAAGTTACAAAACTTAAGGCTTTTCACCTTCAAAACTCTTCATTTTCTCAACTCCTCATTTATGTGCATTTTTGGCCGTACAATATTTTTCTTAGCTGTGTATTTTCATTATCTTTCATGTGAAAAATACCTCAGCTCCTCATTTTTCACGGCTTGAGAGATTTGGTAATGGCTTCACTTCTTTCTTTCTACTTTTTCTTCTTATTTTCTATGAATTTTGTCTTGCTTTCCCTTGCTTTTTGATAGGTCTACCCTATATAGCCACGACCACCATTCTCTACACTTCCTTCCAGCGATCACCACCACCTATACTCCAGACCATGACTAAGGCTGAGCCATCCATGGAGACCAAACCCCTAAAAAATGCAACCAATTGCCTAAAAATAATGCTATTTGACCACTACTTGTTCATATCCTTCAACCACCACCCTAACCATCACCAGAGCCGCCACCACTCCTCTGACCTGACCTCTACACACCCCTTTCCACCACTTACCAGTCATGGTGCACCCAGGCCGAGCCATAACCCCAAGGTCGAGCCTTTGTTTTGACCAAAAATCTCACTATTTGCCTTAAAACTCTTCACATCTTCATATATAAACTTCTCCACCATATTCCACTACCTAGGCCGTGCATACACATGACCAAAACCTGAGCCAAACTTGTTCAAACTATAGCCAAATAACACCCATAGGTCGTGCTAAATAGTAGAGAAGGCAAGGCAAAAGACTGCGTATTCGTATCTCTTTTTATTTCGAAGTTATTGCATTTTAAAGTTGTATTAAATTGTGTTTGTTTTGAATGTTTGTTTTGGATTGTACACAAGAGTTGTAGCTTGGACTCGCTCTCCACTCAAGTCCGTAATCGTGTCATCGTGCTTTTTTTTTCTGTTGTTCCTTTGGTTTTGCAATCTACAGCTTTGAACAAGTGAGTTATTCTGTGACGCCCCACCTCTATACCCACGCTAGCCAAGAACACTACGGTGTAATGCTGTCAACTAGCACAGAGAATAAGGCTGTTGAGGAGCGACCATCCGTGTAATTGCTTTGCGCGAGCACCGATATGTCAGATAGTATAACATGCAAAAATCCGACATACCGATACAAACACAAAGCTACTACACAGTGGCTATAATAATCTTCGGAAACAAATATGGAATAAGCATAACACAAATCAATCACAGATAATTCATATCACAAAGGCAGAAGAAGATATGAATATATAACTAACACATGAAAGTGTATAACAGAGTAGTGGTCAAAAAGATCCACAATAATACAAAAGGACAGCAACATGTGCTATACAAAAGAATACAACTATGAGTCTATATCTCAACTGTATACAAAAAAAATAATAAACTGCTAATCTAAGTAGTTAGCCAAAAGTCAGAGTAATGATCCTGGATGAGAAGTCAAGCAGAAGCACCTGTAACATCTCGGTCTGACCCGAGTATTATTTAATAAGAAAATAATAAAGGGATCAGTCTAAATATAAATATCAGATGAAACAATATAGAATAAGAGATATGACTAAACACATAATGTTAACCCAGTTTCCTCTACGAGTTAAGGTTGACGACTTAAGGCCTTCACGGGTTAAGGAATCTACGAGATAGGATCCACGATTTAAGGCCTCTACGAGTTAAGGAGTCTACGACTTAAGGCCTCCACGGGTTAAAGGGTCTACGAGATAAGGTCTACGACTTAAGGCCTTCACAACCTAAGAACATTACGGTATGACGACCTAAGGTCTGCATAATCTTACTAGTTAAGGATGACACGACTTAAGGAAGTTTGCGACTTAAGTCATTACAACCTAAATGACCCAAGGGAGTAACGGTCCAGCAACTTAAAGGGACTATGACTTAACGACTCGAGGGACGAGGAGTTAAGACGACTACGCGTAAGTCGTGACCGACTTACGACCTTTACTAGGTCGTTCACGACCCAAGGCCACAGAGGCAAATTCAATACTGCACCATGACTCATTAACCCCAGTTAAGCCACAAGCCGAGAATCAGTTTAGGTCGGTCACGACCTACGACATATGATAAGTCGTACACGACTTAAGACTACGAAGTTAAGGTTCAATGCCGCATCGCTTATGAGAAGACCGGTTGACTCATTTGCGACTTAGGACTTGTGATATATCTAGGGTTCAGCAGGGATGCCTTGAAGAAGTCTCGACCCAGCATTTAAGTGATAACTGACCCACGACTTAATTTAAGTCGTCCACGACCCAACTTAGGTCGGTTACGACTTAGGACTTGGTAATGTTTCCTGCCTAGAATTGCCTATAAATACGACCCTAGCTCCAACTAGAGGGGGACTTTTGGGGCTGATTTCCTTCAAACACCGTTACTCTGCTGCATTCCAAACTAATCCAATCCAACACTTGAAGCTCTCAAGACATTAAGAACGCTACAAACAACTTCAAGAAGAGATCACATACATCCAACATGGATTCGAAAACTCTCATCTTCATCGAAGTTTAAGCTACTTGTTCTAAGTCTCTTGTAATTCAAAGTGTATTGTATTTGGGAAGAATTGTATCAGCTTGTAACGAGATTATTAATAAAAGTACTTAAAGTGGACGTAGGCTATACCCTAAAGCCGAACCACTATAAAATTGTTGTTGTTTACCGCTTTTCTACTATTATCTGCTTGTAATCTGTTCCCGAGTCGTCGGGTGGTGCTTTCACAACTACAACTCATACATCGGGGTGTTAGCGTTCAAATTTAAGCGTTAACATTTTTGGTGCTTTCACTGAGAATTGAACTCAGGCAAGTTATCATCATTGCTTCACAGAGGTTTGTAGAGAGAATTTCCCTGAAAACCAGAAGTCTATCCGAGATAATGGCTCCTGGAAGGAAGAGTAGATCTGTCAGATCTGGGAATATCCAAGAGGGAACCTCCGCTTCTCCCGTACCTAATCAACCCACTCCGTCTGCTGGGGTTACGAAAGCGGAGTTGGATGCTGTAATATTAGGGCTGAACCAGCAGATAAACGCCCAGAATGCACAATTAGAGGCTCAGAGTGCCCAAAATGCTCTAATTCTGAATAATTTGAATGATTTGCTTGGGGCAAACAATCAACCGGCTGGTAATGGAAGGAATTATGCTGGCAACGTTCGTGATGCTAATGAAAGGAATGCTCCAGAAAGGGCTGCCAGTCCCTTTGAGCAAACGCTTCCTGAGGTTGGTGGATCTGGAACTCGACATGATGAGGAGTATCTTTCTGGAATGGTCCGGCAAATCATGAGAGAAAGTATGCAAAGGGTTGAAGATGAGAAAGAATGGGGTTTCGCCCCAAGTAAAACTCCATTTACTGAGAAAATCTTAAAGGCGGAATTTCCAAGGAAATTTGTCCCTCCAACTATCCCAGCTTACAAAGGGACAAGTGATCCGAATGAATTCTTGTATAAATATGATTGGCACATGACAGGTGCCAGAGCCTCTGACGAGATAAAGTGCCGATATTTCCCCGTGTACCTTGAGGGTGTGGCTCTACTGTGGTTCACCAAGTTGCCAGTCCGATCTATTGATCAGTTTTCAGACTTGACCCGAAAGTTCAAGGAACAGTTCAGACTATATGCTTCAAAGGCCAAGGACATCATGTCATTGTCAAGTATAGAACAGAATCCTGGTGAATCTATCAGATCTTTCTTGAACCGCTTCAATATAGCGCTGGCAGAGGTGGACAATGCTGAACCGCGAATGATATTGACTTATCTGATGAGGGCTATTGATAAGTCGAGCGAATTTGGGAAATGGCTAAACATGAAGGAGCCAACCTCCCTCGAAAAGTTCTACAAAAAGGCAGATGAATTCATACGCCTGGAAAGCCGTCCTGTACCGGTGAAGGCAGTGTCGGAAAAAGCTGAAGATAACACTGTTGCACCACGCAAGATTGAATCTGTAGGGAAAAAAAGGGAAAATAACAATGGGAAGAAACAGAGTAATCTGAAGAAGCCCCGATCCTTCAAGCCATCAGAGTATACTCCTTTATCAGACACGCCGGAGCATATCTTCCTTGCCATTAAAGATTCTGTTGACCTCCCTAAACCTATCCCTTTGAGGACCGGAAAAAAGGCTATACAAAGTGGGAAGTTCTGCCGCTTCCATAATCAACCCGGTCATGAGACTGATGAATGCCGCCAGTTGAAAAATCTGATTGAAGAATTGCTAAGAGAAAACAAGCTGCAGCAATTTGTGAAAAAGAATAGCAACAATCCTGCATCGTCAAGTCAGGGGCAACAGGCTCCTGTTCATCAGCCTAGGATAGGTGAGAAAGCTACGGGGCATGAATCTGGAAGGCCCATTATCAATGTCATTACAGGAGGGCCTCTCCCAGCTGGCAAGAGCTGGGGAGAGATGGAGAGATATGCTAGAGCTTTGAAATATGTTCCAGCCGAAGAAGACGTCTTTGTTTTAGAAGACACTACGCCCCTGAAACAACAGAAAACTTTCAGTGATGATATTATTTTCAGAGCCAGAGATTCCTCAGGTATCGAAGCTCCTACCCTAGATCCCTTGGTCATCTCTGCTGGTATTGGACCGGCCATTGTCAGAAGAGTTCTCATTGACTGCGGAGCATCATGTAATATCCTCTTCAAGAAGACATTCGACCAAATGAAAATCCCTATGGTCGATGTACAAGCCTCATCGCAGAAGATCGCTGGCTTCACCGGGGAGCCAAAGCAACCAATAGGAACCATCGATCTGCTAGTAGAACTTGGGGAAGGAGAAAGGAAAGTGGTCCGCAAGCAAACATTTGTGATTGTCGATGAATTTTCTGCTTATAATGCTTTCCTTGGTCGTCCAACGCTCGCAGCGTTCAAAGCTATTCTAGCCCCGTGGTGCCTCACTATTAAATTCCCTACAGACAATGGAGTAGGAGTTATAAAAGGGGATCAAAATGCTGCGCGAGAGTGCTATTTGACAGAGTTGCGAGAGTCAAGAAAGAGGGAAATGGGAAAGGATGCGGCCACTCCGGTCCGCATCAAAGAGCCAGCCTTGTAGCAATTACGGGGCGGACCCTGCACTGGCGAGCATAGCGGGGCACGGAAAGAGATGGATCCCAGAAAAGCCAGTGCAGGGGAGAATAGAGTAGAGCCGGTTGAAACGACGGTACCGGTACCTGTTGACCCGAAGGACCCAAATAAGGTGTTGAATGTGGGTTCACAACTTAATGTGTCAATTCAGAATATCTTGATATCATTCCTGAAAGCAAATCTGGATGTCTTCGCTTGGACTCATGCTGATATGTGTGGAATATCTCCAGAAGTTGCAGTACATGCTCTGAATATTGACCCAAAGTTTACACCAGTAAAACAGAAAAGAAGAACCCAAGGTCCAGAAAGGTCAGCAGCATTAAAAGAGGAAATTGATCGACTCATGGAAAATAACTTCATCAGAGAATCTACATATCCGAACTGGGTTTCAAATCCTGTGTTGGTTAAGAAAGCTAATGGAAAATGGAGAGTGTGCATCGATTTTTCAGATCTGAACAAGGCCTGCCCCAAAGATTGCTTTCCTTTACCCAGGATCGATCAACTGGTAGATGGAACAGCGGGACATGAATTGTTATCTTTCATGGATGCCTACTCCGGATATAACCAGATTATGATGCATGAACCGGATCAGGAGGACACGAGCTTTATCACCGATGTTGGTCTTTATTGCTACAGAGTTATGCCCTTCGGTTTGAAGAATGCAGGGGCAACCTACCAAAGACTTGTTAATGCTATGTTCAAACCGCAATTGGGCAAAACTATGGAAGTCTACGTTGATGACATGTTAGTAAAGTCTAAGAAAGCAGCGGATCACATTGAACACTTGGCAGAAATGTTCGCAGTCCTCCGGAAATACAGAATGAAGCTTAACCCTCTGAAATGCACGTTTGGGGTCGAGTCCGGAAAATTCTTAGGGTTTATCGTCAGCGCTAGGGGCATTGAGGCTAGTCCAGCCCAAATTACTGCCTTGAAAGAAGTCAAAGCTCCTAGAACAAAGAAGGAATTGTAAAGTCTCAATGGAAAAGTTGCCGCCTTAAGTCGGTTCATTTCCAAAGCCACAGATAAATGCATCCCATTCTTTGACGCCCTAAAGAAAGGAAAGAAAAACTTCAATTGGACTCCCGAATGCCAAAAAGCCTTTGATGAGTTGATTCGCCATATGGAGACGCCTCCAATACTTTCTAGGCCTGGCGATGGCGAGGATCTTCTTATATACTTGGCAGTATCATCACACGCTTTAAGTGCAGCGTTGATACGGGAAGACAAAAGGATTCAACATCCAGTTTACTATATCAGCAAAAGACTCACTGGGGCAGAGATGAATTACTCTAAGTTGGAAAAACTCGCCTATTGCTTACTAATTGCGTCTAGGAAGTTGAGGCAATATTTTCAAGCTCATCCTATCAGAGTCCTCACTGATCAACCTTTAAAGCAAGTCCTGTTTTGCCCTGAAACTTCGGGTCGTCTTCTAAAGTGGAATATTGAACTCAGTCAGTATGACATCACTTATCATCCCCGGAAAGCGGTCAATGGACAAGCTTTAGCAGATTTCATTGCAGAGTTTACAGATAAAGGTAACAGTGAGGAAGAAACGTTCAACAATTCCCCTATCCAGTGGAGGTTATATGTCGATGGTGCAAGAAATGATTACTGTTCTGGAGCCGGAGTCGTACTTGAGACTCCTGAAGGTCGGTCATTATGCTATGCACTAAGATTGGAATTTCCTTCAACAAACAATGAAGCCGAATATGAAGCTCTTATCGTAGGACCGAAAATCGCTAAAGAACTAAACATACGAGCATTACAGATCTTTAGCGATTCTCAGCTTATTGTATGCCAAGTCAAGAAGGAATTTCAAACGAAAGGGGGAAACCTGCCCGCTTACTTGTCGAAGGCTTGGGAACTTCTGTGTGAGCTCGATCACTATTCAATAAGCCACATTCCTCGGGAAGAGAATATGAAGGCAGATTCCCTCGCAAAGTATTCAAGTTCTGGTGAAGCTCAACTATTGGGATTGGTCCCCGTAGAAGTCCTTTCAGCACCAAGTATAGACGAGAGGGATATTGACTGGATTATGAATGTATCTCAAGAACAAGAGTCATGGATGACTCCAATACTAGACTACCTACTCAGAGGTTCTCTGCCAGAAAATTCGATAGAAAGACGAAAGCTACTAAGGAAAGCCTCTCGCTATGTAATTCAGGATGGCCGATTATACAGACGGGGATTCTCAATGCCATTGCTTCGATGTGTATCCCGGGAAGAGTCCAAAACAATCCTAGCTGAGGTGCATGGAGGAGAATGTGGTGATCATTCAGGTGGTCAAACATTAGCAAAGAAAATTCTCCGATACGGATATTTTTGGCCAGAAATTAATCATGATGCTGCAAGCTATTCCCGAAAGTGTGACAAATGCCAAAGATTTGCCAAAATTCCTAGAGCACCTTCAACTGAACTCACACAAATGGTCAGTCCATGGCCATTTGCAATTTGGGGAATGGATCTCATTGGGCCGCTACCGACTGCCAAATCAGGGATTAGATATGCTATTGTTGCAGTTGATTATTTTACTAAATGGGCTGAAGACGAACCATTGGCTACTATCACCTCTAAGAAGATGATATGTTTCGTGACCAAGAATATCATTTGCAGGTATGGTGTGCCTCAGAAAATAATCACAGACAATGGTACTCAGTTTGAAAGCGAGGAATTCCAAGATTTTTGCAGGCGATTCAAAATCTAGAAAAGCTTTTCAGCAGTTGCTCATCCGCAGGCAAACGGGCAAGTGGAAGCAGTAAACAAGATCATCAAATCAACCATCAAAAAGCAACTCGAAAGAGCAAAAGGTGGTTGGGTCGATAAGCTACCACTTGCACTATGGGCATACAGAACCACTCACAAAACTGCGACTGGGCACACTCCTTTCTCATTAGCATACGGGTCGGAAGCAATGATCCCGGTAGAAACAGAGGTTCCTTCACACAGAAGGATCCATTTCAACCAAGCAGAAAATGAAAGGCTACAGCTTGAAGCGCTAGATTTCCTTGATGAAAAAAGAGATGAGGCCAATCTCAGAATTGCAGCTCGTCAGCAAAGAATAGCCAGACATTTTAATTCCAAAGTTCGCCAACGCAGCTTTGAGATTGGAGACCTAGTTCTGAAGAGAATTATGACAGCGACAGGTGTGTTTGGGCCAAATTGGGAAGGACCGTATGTAATAGGTCAGAAGCTTCTTGATGGCACATTCAAACTCACCACTGTTGATGGAGATCAAATTCCAAGGGCATGGAACAGCAACCATTTGCGTCCATACTTTACTTGAAAATTTTGTTGAAATATTGTAAAAAGAATTATGAATGTATGATTCTTGTAATTGAAAGCAATTGTAAAACTGATGCAAGTAAATAATGAAAGAATATAAAGTGGATGTAGGCCCAATTTCCTGGCCGAACCACTATAAATCTTGTGTTCCTTATTCCTATTACATGTTTGCTTTATTTTCGATATGAAAAGTACATAGAATGTATTGCTGAAATATCGATTTAAATTTTTGCAGACAATGGAAGTGAAACTTGCACGTAAAAAGACCAAGTGATTCTCGCCAAATTTCGAGTCACAAAACCCCCGAATTCAAATCCTAGATAAGAAGTACTTCAATTGAACGGCCTATGATTTCGACAGAAACGGGTCTTTGCTAATAAATTGAGATCGTTTAAACAAACAAACGTCCAATTAAGAAGCTAGTGCTCGTTCTCACGAAATGGCCTGACAGTGAAGCGCACTTCCTTGGATTAAACAAGTTACCAAAAAAAAAAAGAAAAAAAAGAAAGAGGAGGCAGAGGATCATTGAAAAGGCATAAGCAAGTGAACAGAGGAACAACCAAAGCCATCATCGGCAGCACAAGTCCTCTTCGGAGACACAACTCTTCGGAGGATAAAGACCTCTAATGGGTCATACGCCACAAAAAAGAAAGTTCTCTACTCAACAAAAAAGATTGGAGGAGTCATGACCCTCCAACCATGAGAGAGTAACTTCCAGGCGATGAAAACCCTCTCTGAGGCACATTTCACCAGGAGTTGAAGTGTTATGACCCCTCTTCGGGATTTCACTTCACCAGAGTTGAAATGCAAACGAAATAAAAGCCCTCTTCGGAGGCCCATTTCACCAGGAGTTGAAGTGTTAAGACCGCTCTTCGAGATTTCACTTCACCAGAGTTGAAATGTAAACAAAATAAAAGCCCTCTTCGGAGGCACATTTCGCCAGGAGTTGAAGTGTAACAACCGCTCTTCGGAATTTCACTTCACCAAAGTTGAAATGCAAAAACAAAATAAAGACCTTCCTGAAAGCCCACGTTTCACCGAGATTGAAATAAAACTTCCAAGTGTTGAAACGTGAAAAGGCTTTCTTCGAAGGCACAACTCTTTGGAGGTACACGTTTCACCAAGATTGAAATAAAACTTCCAAGTGTTGAAACGTGAAAAATCCCTCCTCAGAGGTACAACCCCCTCCCGGGGACACAATCAAGAAGAAAGACCTCTTCGGAAGCCCACGTTTCACCAAGATTGAAATAAAACTTCCAAGTGTTGAAACGTGAAAAGGCTTTCTTCAAAGGCACAACTCTTTGGAGGTACACGTTTCACCGAGATTGAAATAAAACTTCCAAGTGTTGAAACGTGAAAAATCCCTCCTCAGAGGTACAACTTTGTATATAAAAAAAAAGAAAAAAGGTTAAAGTGCCCTTCAGAGGCCCGCTTTACCACATAGAAGAATTCACTTGGTAAAATATGCACATAAGTAAAAGGAAAAAGTGATTTCTTCGAACAACAAAGCGTAGAAACTTATACGAAGGGAGTTGTACTCTACAAAAATTTTCTTTAAAATAAAATAAAATAAAATAAAATAATTATTCTTTAGCAAATAAGAGGGCAAGTCCCCTCGAAGTATAAGATATTGCAGCAAGCTTAAGGTATGGGGGCAACATGGTATAATAGTATAGCTGCATCAGTAAAGTAATACTCAAACAACATACCATAAGCCCGCTGCAATATCATATAAATAAACTTGTGCAAAAATGAATAATAAATGCATTCAAACAGAAGTCTGTACAAACAAAGGATCATTTTATTCAATCGAAATGCAGGTACAGGTTTCAAAATAAAGAAAAGCGGGGGCCGGTACCCGCACAATTCTCGACCAGTACATACAAAAGGCAAAAAGCTAAAATGTTCACTTCTTTTTACTACCTTTGGACCCTTTTCCCGGCCGAATGATTAGCTTTTCAGGCCGGTCAGTTGGCACAAGGGAAGAAGGAGGGGTAGGTGCAGCTGGTCCAACTTCTGGCTCCCCTTCAGTAACAGTGATTATCTTCCCCCTCCTCTTTGACGTTCCATGCTTTTTCCTCCTCTTTGAGGAAGACTCACTTCCCGGAGTGGCTAGTTTAGACAAAGTTATGTCATCAGAAGGGGTCTGCTCCGGGGATATCTCACCTCCCACAAGTCCCTCGTCTCTATGCTCCTGCGAAGCGATGGGATCGTCTAAACCATTGAGGGCTTCTATTTGTTCCTCTTACGACCTGGGCTGAGAAGCAGAAGGAGGAGCCACCTGGAGAGACGGAGGAGGGATAACCAGAGGAGGAGAAATGTGAGCAGTGCTTGATACTTTCTCTGTAGAAGAAAAGAGGTTAAAGTCAGTAAAGAGAGGAGATGAAGGCTCATCAAGGTTGAGAAAATAGTCAAGGAGCTCATTAAACCCATGTGAAGTAAATGAGCAATCCACTTGAGCGAAATTTACAGTGGAGTTACCTGCAGAAGTTGTCTTTATTACATCAATTTCATAGTCCGGGGCTTCAGCACTCTCTTGCGATTCATCTGTAACTTGAGTAATTTTGGCCCCGGTATCAGTTTGAGCAGGGATTGGTACGTAAGAGCTAGAGCCAATAATGCCAGCATCGACCGAAGTTGAAGGAGGGACAGGAACAGTCAAATTTGTTTCTTTTTCTTGATGCTCTTCCCCCACTATTTTAACCCGCGATCTGGCGAGTTGCTCTTTCCCTCTGGCAAGGGCTACGCGAGCCTCAAAGTCTAAGTAGTGCACCTCCAACTCCTCTTCAGTGTACCCGGCCCCTTTAAACATATCTAGTGCGGCCTCCCACACTTCGGCCAGGGTAATCTCATACTTGGGGCCCAGGAATGCAAGACTGCCACGCCCTAATATACATTGCAAGTAGAAATCAAATAGTGTCGAGCCAATATCAGCTTTGGTAGCTTCATGGGCCTCTTCAGCGGTAATTCTGCCCGCAACAGCCTCATCCCGCTCTCTCTCGACTTTGGATAACTGGGCTTTCAATTTTTCAATCTCTGCAGCCTGAAGGCCAGTTTGTCCTCGCAACTGAGTAATGTCAGTACGATTGCCCTCTATAATCTGCTCCAACTCATCAGCCTTGGCCTCAGCATCCCTTTGCGCGGCATGAGCATCCTGCACCTGTTGAAGAAGCACACTTTCCCTTTGAGAATAAGAAGTGGAAGAAGTAGCAAGCTCCTCTTTAAGTTTCCCAACTTCTGCCTCAAGTTTCTCATTATAATCGGCGATACTCCTCATTTCTGCATCATGCTGTTTAAGGATCTTTTGCCATTCAGTTTTGTCGTTCTCCATGGTAAGCATAGCTTTAAGATTGGCCCTATTCACCCTTTGGAGCTCATCAACGAGTTTCTGCCAAGATGACATCCTCTCAATATCGGTTCTGACTGCATCAAGGTTCCGTAGCATAGCATTTTTATCTATGGGAACCAGATCGAGGTCAAAGCGAACTCCTTTTAAACACCAATTAGGAAATCGGCGTTGAAGAGTGGCTGGACCTGGTCCAACTTGGTAAGATGGCCTATTAATGATTGCTTGGATATCGGTAGGGGAAGGGGTAGGAGATTGAGAAGAAGTAGGAGCAGTAATCTTCTCTGAAGGCACAGGCATTGGCTCCTCAATAACTTTGGCTCGTTTGCTCGAGTCATCAGTTGTGTGACTCTTCCCTCTATCATCATGAGATTTGCGTTTAAGGGAGTCACTCTCTCTGTGGGAAGAATCATGTCGACTATCTGGTCTTCCAAAGCGTTCTTCATAATCACGTCTTTCCCGAGCCTTCCGGGCTGCCCTTTCTTCATCAGTCTCTCTATGAATAGGAGGATAGGATTGATAGCCATACTGGCTGCGTTTCCCATATCGCTTAAAGTCATCATAGTACGAGCTGCCTCGCCTCATTAGTAAACCTAAAATTTAAAAAGAAGAAATAAAACTTGAGAATCCTTCAAACGTTTGAAAAAGAAAAGAGAGAGCATAAAAGTGCCAGGAATTCTAAGTGTGTGTGATGTGCAAACTACGCGCTTCAATCTACGAACCACTCTTTAATTGGGGAGTAGTTGTGGGTGTAATAGATAGCGTCAACTCTTGAGTCGACGGCAACTGTTGCAAAGTAGAAGTAGCTTCAACTACTGAAGAAGAAATCCCGGCAGTGATAGGATCTTCTTTAAAGATCTCTTGTGAAGTAGCAAAAAGGTCGCTCAGTCCTTCGAAAGTATCGTCCCTGCTTTGCTTAACAGGACTGGATTTCTCAGCTTTTTCACCAGATTCTTGTGAATGATGGGAAGATCCCTGAGGCTCTTCTTCCTCGATAACCGGGGCAAGTTTGTCAGACGGCCCTGCAGCATCAACAGAAGTGGAACACTTCACTAGCGAAGTCTCAGGAGCAGGTCCTTTAGATATGGATGTGCTAGTAGAAACTGAGGCATCCAACACTCTAGCTGGGGAGTCTGGAATTTCATGAGGACGCGTAGAACGAGAAGTATGCAAAAGTCCGTACTGATGCAGAAACTCATCTTTCAACAGAAATTGAATATCTCTCTCCTCAACCGGTACGGCCTTAAGCCTCTCGAAAGTCGACTTGTGACTGGGATTCCTAGAGGGAGGAGGCAGCGCTGAAAATAAAAGAGGCAGAGTTAACACTTAGCAGGTCAGTCTCACAAAGGCCAGATAACAAACGAAGCAAGGATGGGTGATCTTACTTCCTTCCCTCCACAGTGCATAAAACCCCGGGGGGCAACGAACGAAGAAGAACTGGGTTAGAAACCCGTGAGTAGTGTCGGGAAGGCCAACAATTAATTTGCGGTTTCGGGCGCTTCTCACAACAGTAATAGAAGGATGATCTTTGGTCCGGCTAAAGGAGCATAAGTAACAAATTTCATCAAAGCTCGGAAGTCGATCAAGTGTTCTCCTAAATAGCACACACAACCCCATTAGAATGGCGTAGCCATTGGGGTGTAGTTGGGATGGAGCAATGGCCAATTGATGAAGAAGTTGTTGGAAAAAGTCATTGAAAGGAGGAACGCCCCCACTTAGGCACATTTGCCGGTTAACTGTCACAAAACCGGAAGGTGCTATGTCAGCAGTGTTACTTCTCTCGGGAAGAATGGCATCTGATTCAGCAATGCCAAACTGAGCACACAGCTGGCGAAAAACTTTATATGATAGTGTAGTAGGAACTCTTTCAGGAGGATTAACTAGTGGAGCTGGAAGAACAGTTGCCTCTCCCGTCTGAACTGTTGCATCTTCTTCCTGAGAAGCCATTCTACACAAGCAACTGGATATTCAAATATGAAGGTGCACGTTTCCTAAAAGTGTGAAGTGTCGTGCAAAACTGATAAAAATAGCAAGTAAATATAACTGGAATTAAACTGGTCGACGATTGATCGACTACGGTAATTTCAGAACTTGTTAATTTAAAGTTCAAGCATAATATTAGTGCAGGCTGGTCAGTTTCAATTGACTATTTCAGTGTTGCTTTAATATTCTACTTGAAATCGATAGCACTTCGTTCACACGATTTACTTAAGTTAATTATCTGTTATTAACTAATCTGTCATTTGATGTGGGCGGTTGATGGCAGTATATTCGTCCCAATTTTCTGTAAATACCATATTAAACAGATTGTTAACCCACAAGTTAAAGTAATCTATAAAAGAATGCAGCAAAGTTCAACAGATCAAAATCCATGCAACAGTTCAAGGTCTAAGCAGAGTTTAAAAATGCAAGTGCTGAGTCGTAGACGACTCAAGAGTAAAGTCGTAAATGACTCAAGTGATAACTCGACAACAACTTAAGTGCTAACTCGTCTACGAGTTAAGAATTTCTCTTCGGTTTAAGTTAAGTCGTTGGTTCTCTGGTTGACTCGTCCACGACCTAAAGAATTATGAGGAGAAATAGGATAGGTCGCTTCACTTTTGAGTCGTTGAGGCTTTGAGTCGGTAGTCCTTTGAATCGTGAGTCATAAAAGGAAGACAAGGCTTCAAGTCAGAAAGATACAAATTCTTCTAAGTCTTAACTCAGATACGACCTAAAAACCTTATCTCCACTCCTAAACCCATAGACCGTCTCACCCCTAAACCGATGAACCCACTAACTATTATCTCGTCTTCTCCAAACCCCTAACAGCCTGATAAAAATAAAATATAAATAGATTGAAACTCATTATCCTCTCCTCGCGAATTATCCAAAACCTAATCAAACTTCCTCGAGCTCACCAACAATCGATCGTGGCAGCAATTGTGATGAAGCGTGGTATAAGGAACTGGATTAAATTCGCAAGTTAATAGCTATCGTGGAATCAAATGAACTGCGGATTTACTAACGCGATGCGATGATGAGGATTATAGGGACTGAATCAACGGTAAGATGAACTGGAAGACGTGTTAATGGCAGAAATAGATCAGAGGTAAGTAATGGGAAGAAGGAAATAGGAGGAACGACCCAAGCATTTTATACCTCAGGGAAGTGGAACTCGAATCGGCACACCAGGGTTATGATGAGTCGAAGCACACGACTTACGACTTAAGGCATGTGCTTCGAGGGGCAAGTGTTAACCCAGTTTCCTCTACGAGTTAAGGTTGACGACTTAAGGCCTTCACGGGTTAAGGAATCTACGAGATAGGATCCACGATTTAAGGCCTCTACGAGTTAAGGAGTCTACGACTTAAGGCCTCCACGGGTTAAAGGGTCTACGAGATAAGGTCTACGACTTAAGGCCTTCACAACCTAAGAACGTTACGGCCTGACGACCTAAGGTCTGCATAATCTTACTAGTTAAGGATGACACGACTTAAGGAAGTTTGCGACTTAAGTCATTACAACCTAAATGACCCAAGGGAGTAACGGTCCAGCAACTTAAAGGGACTATGACTTAACGACTCGAGGGACGAGGAGTTAAGACGACTACGCCTAAGTCGTGACTGACTTACGACCTTTACTAGGTCGTTCACGACCCAAGGCCACAGAGGAAAATTCAATACTGCACCATGACTCGTTAACCCCAGTTAAGCCACAAGCCGAGAATCAGTTTAGGTCGGTCACGACCTACGACATATGATAAGTCGTACACGACTTAAGACTACGAAGTTAAGGTTCAATGCCGCATCGCTTATGAGAAGACCGGTTGACTCATTTGCGACTTAGGACTTGTGATATATCTAGGGTTCAGCAGGGATGCCTTGAAGAAGTCTCGACCCAGCATTTAAGTGATAACTGACCCACGACTTAATTTAAGTCGTCCACGACCCAACTTAGGTCGGTTACGACTTAGGACTTGGTAATGTTTCCTGCCTAGAATTGCCTATAAATACGACCCTAGCTCCAACTAGAGGGGGACTTTTGGGGCTGATTTCCTTCAAACACCGTTACTCTGCTGCATTCCAAACTAATCCAATCCAACACTTGAAGCTCTCAAGACATTAAGAACGCTACAAACAACTTCAAGAAGAGATCACATACATCCAACATGGATTCGAAAACTCTCATCTTCATCGAAGTTTAAGCTACTTGTTCTAAGTCTCTTGTAATTCAAAGTGTATTGTATTTGGGAAGAATTGTATCAGCTTGTAACGAGATTATTAATAAAAGTACTTAAAGTGGACGTAGGCTATACCCTAAAGCCGAACCACTATAAAATTGTTGTTGTTTACCGCTTTTCTACTATTATCTGCTTGTAATCTGTTCCCGAGTCGTCGGGTGGTGCTTTCACAACTACAACTCATACATCGGGGTGTTAGCGTTCAAATTTAAGCGTTAACACATAATAATCACAATGCCAAGCTGTGATATATATAAGTAGTTGAAAATCATCAAGGGATTATTCAATGTCACAAAATCTACACAAGAATCAAAGAAACGTCATACTCCTAATTTCGTTCACCAAACCATAAATATTGACGATAATATCAATGTCAATCACAAAAGTTAATGACACACAAATTCCATAATTCAACACACGAAATCCAGAAATCACAAAAGTCAATGACGCATAAATTCACCAATGCACAAATATCGATAAAGCTTATCAATGGAAATCACGAAAATTGGTGAAGCACAAATTCTAGAAATCATCTCAAGAAATCCAGAAATCACAAAAGGGGGGGAGGCCTATCACAAACGGGAGCACAAGGCTCACCAACGCGTGTATCACAAACGGAATGCTAATTCCATGGTTGCTAACCATCACAAATTGAGCCGAAGCTCCACAAACGGCCCGAAGTCCATGGGTTGCTACCCCACCAATTTGAGTCGAAACTCCACAAAACGGGGTTTAGTCTCCCTCGCAGACAAAGAGACATCGCACATTGCTAGTCTAAATCATAAAAATGATCGTCGTGATCATCAAGAAGTGTCAATTACAGTAAGCTAGTAAATATATGAGCTTAGCTTCATGTCTCATAACCACTAGCTTAACTTAAATATTTACGAATAATATGTAGATCTCCACTAGGAAATTGTCACAAGAGATTCAATCGAACAAGTCCAAGAATCGACCGACGAAGTAAACACAAGCGTTTCATACCACCTGTTTCACTAAGCCGTTTAATTAGATTTCTCATACGAGTGAGGTAAAGATTTGTATATACTAATAGATTGGAAAACGGTTTTATAAACGAATTTGGTATTGAAAATAGAGTTGAAATCGTTTTGAGGAAAGAGTTTTGATATTTACTACTAGTATTGAAACCTTTATATTTTTAAAGTGACAAAACACAAAAATGATTGTAGAACAATCAACCACCAAAATTCACATTCAAAGACACGAATAAAGATCCAAAGAAATCTATCCGAATCCATCAAAATGGATATTCCCAAAAATTCCAAAAATAGAAGTCATTAACGTCGTAGCAACAACAAGTGGGAAATAACACGAGTCGATGGAATTTGGAAACCAAGCAAAAATATGCACGAATAGATATAATTAGGCAAATTGGTGCAGGTCGGTCGACTGACTCAAAGGTCCAGTCGACTGAACCAGAAGCAGGGAAAAATAATTTCCTGCAGTCAGTCGACTGACCTAAAAATTCAGTCGACTGAATGCAGGGAAATAGAGGACCCGAGCCTCTAGTTATTGCCTTCGGAATGCATATGTGCTACAGCCAGTCGACTGACCCAAGGGTCCAGTCGACTGACTGACACCAAGGCTGTTTTCCAGCCTATGAAATGAAGATGCTATCTTCTTCAAAACGCAATCGGGCGAGCACGGTCACTAGGGGTTTATGCCAATCGACTACGCGGTCCTATAAGCTCTTCGACGCATCACCAAAAACAAGTTCAAACTACAAAGCTATGATTTTTGAAGATTTGAACTAGAAACACTAAAAATTGGAATATACACCAAATCAATCCAAACCAAAACCAAATGCACATGAATATGTGTTAGGAATTCATACATAACAATCGAAGATAATCATAGACCTAGATGTGAGATTAAAAATCTCACCTTTGAACCCAAACGAATGAAGAAGATGTTGGAAATCAATGGAGAATCAACCACTCTTCAAATCCAACTCAAGAAGCTTGATTCTAAGCTTTAAAAGAAGAACATTCCCTAATTTTGGTTTAGGAAATTTCTGAATTTTGATTAGAGAATGAGTTGGAGAAGAAGAAGAGAAGCTTACCAATGGGTTCTTCTATTAGTTTGGAGCTAGAGTTGATTTGCAAGAGAAAACTAGGGTTTTGGAGTTTTAATTTCCAATCTCTCCCACCATTGATGCTTTAGCTTGAGTATTAGGAATTGGAAATGAAGTAAATGAGGAGGAGAGGGGTTGGGACTGAATACATAAGTAGGCTCAGCCCAAACCAAAACCCTAAGTGAAAAAGTAGCAAAAATCAACCTTCTCCAAACATATCGAAGCTTATACTCAAAAAGGTCGCAAACGGCATTTTAAACTCAATGAGAGTGGTCTTGAGTCCTAATTCGACTGTATGCAAAAATTAGCTTTTCGGACAAAATTCCGAGTATCGATATAATATTTTAATAAAATATTTAAATATAAAATCGACAAATATGTGGGTTGTTACAGACTCCCCTCCTTAAAGAAATTGCGTCCTCGCAATATTTAAGAAGAAGATATATAGTAACAACCATAAAAGCTATTCAACACAAAAGAAGTTTGAAATAAGAAGTTCACCTTAAAGAGCACGAGAAAGTAAGTCCGGATGTGTTCGCTCGATGAACTCTCTAGATTCCCAAGAACAATCCTTAGGATTTAAAGACCATTGAACTTTAACAAGCGGAACATCTTTATTCCGAAGTCGTTTGACCTCCGAAGCAATAATACGAACAGGATGCTGCTCATAAGTTAAATTCGGTGAAACTTCAATCTCTTCCACAACACCGGGCTCAAGAATAGAACCGGAATCTCGGAGACACTTCCGAAGTTGCGAAACGTGAAACACGTCATGGATAGCTGAAAATTGAGCCGGTAATAAAAGGCGATAAGCCATGGAACCAATACGTTCAGTGATAGGAAATGGCCCAATATATCGAGGGGCTAACTTTCCCGATCGACTGAAACATACCACACCTTTCATAGGTGACACACGAATGAACACAAGATCTCCCACAGAAAATTCTAACTTCCTTCTCCGATTATCGGCATAGGATTTTTGTCTACTCTGGGCTTCTTTCATCCTATGACGAATAAGGTCAATCTTTTCTGTGGAATCACGAATAGAATCTGGACCTAAAACCATCTTCTCACCGGCCTCAAGCCAACAAGAAGGAGATCGGCATGGCCTTCCATAAAGTGCCTCGAAAGGTGCCATACCAATACTAGATTGGAAGCTATTATTATAGGAAAATTCAACAAGAGAAATATGATCTTCCCAACTTCCACCAAAATCAAGAACACATGCACGAAGAAGATCTTCAAGAGTTTGATTCACAGGCTCGGTTTGTCCATCGGACTGAGGATGATAAGCGGTGCTAAAATTAAGCTTCGTTCCCAAAGCTTTTTGAAGACTCTTCCAAAATCCACTAGTAAACAATGGATCACGGTCGCTAACAATAGAAGTAGGAACTCCATGTAATTTAACAATCTCTTTAACAAAGAGCTTGGCCAAAAGAGGAACGGTTCGGTTAGACCGAATGGGAATAAAATGGGCGGATTTAGTAAGTCTATCAACAATCACCCATAAGCTATCATGATCCGAACAAGAACGGGGAAGGCCATCTATAAAATCCATGGAAATTTGGTCCCACTTCCAAATTGGAATTTCTAAAGGTTGCAATAACCCACCGGGCCTTTGATGCTCGGCCTTAACGAGTTGGCGAGTTATGCAACGCTTAACGAAGTTAGCGATGTCAAGTTTCATTCCCTCCAAATAATAAAGTCGCTTCATATCCGCATACATTTTGCTACTACCGGGATGAATGGTAAATTTAGAACGATGGGAATCTTCTAAAATATCTTTATGAAGATCACCAATATTTGGTACGATAAGTCTACCAAATTTTCGAATGCGGCCACGAGAATCGATATCAAAGTCTTTAAAACTTTCAATATCAATTTTATCCTTAATATTTAGGCCAAGAAGAGCCAATTCAGGATCTAGCCTTTGAGCTTCAAGAATGAGGTCTAGAAGAGAAGGATGAGCCTCAAGGCTACATAAAACAAGAGATGAACATAAATCGGAAATACGGTCTCGAATTTCACAAGTGGATAAAATCTCGAGATCGTTCCATTCGGATAGCATCATAGAAACAACAGCTTGTTGTTTACGGCTATGAGCATCAGCGAAACGATTACCCTTACCGGGAGTATAAAGAATATCAAGATCATATAGTGCAAGAAATTCGAGCCAACGCTGTTGACGCAAATTAAGTTCCTTTTGACAGAATAAATACTTCAAGGACTTATGATCGGTATAAAGAACAAATTTCCCTCCTAAAAGATAATGACGCCAAATACGAAGGGCGAAAACAATAGCCGCGAGCTCTAAATCATGAGTGGCATATCTAGTCTCAGCAGGCTTCAATTACCTAGAAGCATAAGCAATAACACGTTCTCTTTGCATAAGGACGACACCCAAACCAACGCGACTAGCATCAGTATAAACAACGAAATCTTGATTCCCCTCGGGAATAACAAGAATAGGAGCATCTGAAAGGAGTTCTTTTAGTTTCTGAAAAGAAGTTTCACATTTGTCCGACCAAATGTATTTAATACCTTTCTTCGTTAAGCTAGTGAGAGGCACGACAATCTTTGAAAAGTCTTTAATAAAACGACGGTAATAGCCCGCCAATCCGAGAAAGCTGCGGATTTCAGTCACACTCTCAGGTTTCTTCCAACTTTGAATCGCTTCAATCTTTGAAGGATCCATGGAAATTCCGGATTCGGAAATAATATGACCGAGAAACTTCACACGAGATTGCCAAAAATGACATTTAGAAAATTTTGCTTTCAATTGAATACTCCTAAGAGTTTCCAACACAATCCGAAGATGCTTCTCATGTTCCTCCTCGGTTTTTGAATACACAAGAATATCATCAATAAAGTTGAGAACAAATCGATCGAGGAAGTCTTTGAAAACTCTATTCATAAGGTCAACGAAATAAGCCGGAGCATTCGTTAAACCAAATGGCATAACAAGCCATTCATAAGATCCATAACGAGTTCGGAACGATGTCAAAGGAATGTTATCCTCTGCAATACGAAGCTGATGAAATCCAGTAGCTAAGTCTAATTGTGAAAAGACTCTAGCACCACTAAGTTGATCGAATAGATCATCAATCCGAGGTAAAGGATATTTATTTTTGATAGTAAGATCATTAAGCTTGCGGTAGTCAACGCAAAGCCTAAGTGTACCATCAGATTTCTTCACAAAAATAGCTGAAGCTCCCCAAGGCGAGGAACTAGAGCGAATAAATTGCTTCGTTTCCAAATCGGATAATTGTATGCGCATCTCCTCATTTTCTTTATTGGACAAACGATAAGGAGGACGAGTGATAGGTTGAGCTCCAGGAATAAGATTAATTCTGAACTCAATTGCTCGCTTAGGTGGTAATCCTAAAACGGGCTCGATTATGTCGGAAAATTCACGAACGACGTGAATAAGAGAAATAATATCACCCTCATCATCATCATCGTCATCACGAGGATTTAAAGAATATAAAGATGCAACCAAGCTGGAATCTGAATCTTTAAGATTAATAGAAATCTGCTTAACGGATTGAGGATGTCAAAGATGAATAGTCCGCTGAGGACATAGGATATGAGCTTCATAACGGTTAAGCCAATCCATTCCCAAAATCAGTCCAAAGCCTAAATAACGCATGACATGCAAATCGGCTCGGAAAGAAAAATCACACAAAATAATCTCGACATCTTTACACAATAAACTGATTGTCGCGGATCCACCAACCGGATTCGCAATTCTCAAAGAAGTCATTAAACACAAAACACCCAAAGAAAAAGTATCAACAAGTTCTTTTGATATAAAAGAATGGGATGCACCCGTATCGAAAAGAACTCGAATAAGATGATCACGAAATAATAATTCCATCAAGGATAGAATGAGAAATACCTTGATTTCGAGATGTGTTGCCAGGGGCTTGAGCAACATTCAAATTTCCCTCCTTCTTACCCTGAAGCTTGGGACATGAAGATATAACATGACCGGGACCTTTGCAGTAGCGACAAGAGAGAGACTCTGGACACTTGTTCGCGTAATGATCCTTTGAACCACAATTATAGCATTCCCAACGACCAAAGGAAGAAGGCTTTGCCACGGGGGTTGCTTGCTTCCCTTTCTTATTGGGATAAGGACCTTTTAATTTACTAGGCCTTTTCTTTTTGTTGTTGGAGTTTGGTTTGGAACCCACCACTTCAACATCATTCTCCCTATCCGCCTCTTCAAGACGAAGAGCGATATCAATGAGTTGGTCGAAAGAAACTTCTAACTTTAGAAGTAATGGCTTCTTGAGATTTCAGTTTAAGCCATAGACGAACCTCTGGTTCTTCTTTAAAGGGGTGTTGATGTATTCAACCCCATATTTGGAAAGCGACTAGAAAGAGGCGACGTAATCAGTCACGAAGGACTCACCTTGAACAAGGTCTATAAATCGTCGAGCCAATGTCACTTTCTCTGCTTTTGGTACAAATTTCAACTCAAAGCGTTCCCGGAATTGCTCCCAGGTGAGATCCGCTTCATTAATCTCAGAAATAAGAAGCTCGTACCAGTCCAATGCTCTTTCTCGGAGCATACTATAGGCCACCTGAACTCGGTGAAGGTCAATAAGATTCATGCGAGAAAAGATTCGATCGCATGACCTTAGCCAAGCCTGTACTTCAATAATAGTTTCGGAACCTTTGAATGGCTCCCCACCCAAATTAGTGTAATCGCTGCACAAGCGTGCAAACCACGACTTTGGGTGAGTAGGTTCCGGGTTAGCTCCAGCTGCTTGAGCATTCGTCACTAAATCAAGAAGCTGTTGAGCAGTCATAAAAACTCCATCCTGGGGTGGAACACTAGACGGTACGGTTCTGGGACGGCCTGGTCTAGGCATTTCTCTTCCTTAGAAAGAAAGAAGAACAAGAAGAAGATTATTCACTAATTAATATCAAGCAATCTTGACAGATAAAACAAGGAATCATAAAAGAAAATAGGATGAATCGGTAGGAAGACTCGAATAAAATCCTAAAGCGTGACTCCTAAGAAAGACTTAGGACGATGATCCTTGTTATAACATTCAATATTGTTTCGAAGTTTCGCTTTGATACCAAGCTGTGACGCCCCACCTCTATACCCACGCTAGCCAAGAACACTACGGTGTAATGATGTCAACTAGCACGGAGAATAAGGCAGTTGAGGAGCGACCATCCGTGTAATTGCTTTGCGCGAGCACCGATATGTCAGATAGTATAACATGCAAAAATCCGACATACCGATACAAACACAAAGCTACTACACAGTGGCTATAATAATCTTCGGGAAAAAATATAGAATAAGCATAACACAAATCAATCACAGATAATTCATATCACAAAGGCGGAAGAAGATATGAATATATAACTAACACAAGAAAGTGTATAACAGAGTAGTGGTCAAAAAGATCCACAATAATACAAAAGGACAGCAACACGTGCTATACAAAAGAATACAACTATGAGTCTGTATCTCAAGTGTATACAAAAAAAACATAAACTACTAATCTAAGTAGTTAGCCAAAAGTCAGAGTAATGATCCTGGATGAGAAGTCAAGCAGAAGCACCTGTAACATCTCAGTCTGACCCGAGTATTATTTAATAAGAAAATAATAAACGGATCAGTCAACTATAAATAACAGATGAATGATATATAATAAGAGATATGACTAAACACATAATAATCACAATGCCAAGCCGTGATATATATAAGTAGTTGAAAATCATCAAGGGATTATTCAATGTCACAAAATCTACATAAGAATCAAAGAAACGTCATACTCCTAATTTCGTTCACCAAACCATAAATATTGATGATAATATCAATGTCAATCACAAAAGTCAATGACACACAAATTCCAGAATTCAACACACGAAATCCAGAAATCACAAAAGTCAATGACGCACAAATTCACCAATGCACAAATATCGATAAAGCTTATCAATGGAAATCACGAAAATTGGTGAAGCACAAATTCTAGAAATCATCTCAAGAAATCCAGAAATCACAAAAGGGGGGAGGCCTATCACAAACGGGAGCACAAGGCTCACCAACACGTGTATCACAAACGGAATGCTAATTCCATGGTTGCTAACCATCACAAATTGAGCCGAAGCTCCACAAACGGCCCGAAGACCATGGGTTGCTACCCCACCAATTTGAGTCGAAACTCCACAAAACGGGGTTTAGTCTCCCTCGCAGACAAAGAGACATCGCACATTGCTAGTCTAAATCATAAAAATGATCGTCGTGATCATCAAGAAGTGTTAATTACAGTAAGCTAGTAAATATATGAGCTTAGCTTCATGCCCCATAACCACTAGCTTAACTTAAATATTTACAAACAAATTGTAGATCTCCACTAGGAAATTGTCACAAGAGATTCAATCGAACAAGTCCAAGAATCAACCGACGAAGTAAACGCAAGTGTTTCATACCACATGTTTCACTAAGCCGTTTAATTAGATTTCTCATACGAGTGAGGTAAAGGTTTGTATATACTAATAGATTGGAAAACGGTTTTATAAACGAATTTGGTATTGAAAATAGAGTTGAAATCGTTTTGAGGAAAGAGTTTTGATATTTACTACTAGTATTGAAACCTTTATATTTTTAAAGTGACAAAACACAAAAATGATTGTAGAACAATCAACCACCAAAATTCACATTCAAAGACGCGAATAAAGATCCAAAGAAATCGATCCGAATCCATCAAAATGGATATTCCCAAATATTCCAAAAATAGAAGTCATTAACGTCGTAGCAACAACAAGTGGGAAATAACACGAGTCGATGGAATTTGGAAACCAAGCAAAAATATGCACAAATAGGCATAATTAGGCAAATTGGTGCAGGTCCGTCGACTGACTCAAAGGTCCAGTCGACTGAACCAGAAGCAGGGAAAAATAATTTCCTACAGTCAGTCGACTGACCTAAAAATTCAGTCGACTGAATGCAGGGAAACAGAGGCCCCGAGCCTCTAGTTATTGCCTTCGGAATGCCTATGTGCTACAGCCAGTCGACTAACCCAAGGGTCCAGTCGACTGACTGGCACCAAGGCCGTTTTCCAGCCTTTGAAATGAAGATGCTATCTTCTTCAAAATGCAATCGGGCGAGCACGGTCACTAGGGGTTTATGCCAATCGACTACCCGGTCCTATAAGCTCTTCGACGCATCACCAAAAACAAGTTCAAACTACAAAGCTATGATTTTTGAAGATTTGAACTCGAAACACTAAAAATTGGAATATACACCAAATCAATCCAAACCAAAACCAAATGCACATGAATATGTGTTAGGAATTCATACCTAACAATCGAAGATAATCATAGACCTAGATGTGAGATTAAAAATCTCTCCTTTGAACCCAAACGATTAAAGAAGATGCTAGAAATCAATGGAGAATCAACCACCCTTCAAATCCAACTCAAGAAGCTTGATTCTAAGCTTTAAAAGAAGAACATTCTCTAAGTTAGGTTTAGAAAATTTCTGAATTTTGATTAGAGAATGAGTTGGAGAAGAAGAAGAGAAGCATACCAATGGGTTCTTCTATTAGTTTGGCGCTTGAGTTGATTTGCAAGAGAAAACTAGGGTTTTGGAGTTTTAATTTCCAATCTCTCCCACCATTGATGCTTTAGCTTGAGTATTAGGAATTGGAAATGAAGTAAACGAAGAGGAGAGGGGCTGGGACTGAATACATAAGTGGGCTCAGCCCAAACCAAAACACTAAGTGAAAAAGTAGCAAAAATCAACATTCTCCAAACATATCGAAGCTTATACTCAAAAAGGTCGCAAACGGCATTTTAAACTCAATGAGAGTGGTCCCGAGTCCTAATTCGACAGTATGGAAAAAGTAGCTTTTCGGAAAAAATTTCGAGTATCGATAAAATATTTTAATAAAATATTTAAATATAAAATCGACAAATATGCGGGTTGTTACATATTCTCACCAGACAATATGTATATATATAACTAGTAAATTGACCCCTTTTGAATCTGTAAAATGCATTATCATGTCACACCTGCTATATTATGATTATATGATGTTCACTCATGCTTAAACATCTGTTATAACATCTGTTACTGTTATATTATGATGTTCTGTTATTTTTATCATTTTATCACACTGCAAGTTCCCTTTAGATTAGAATCACTATGGGTTGAAATGATACATACCCGAACGGACTTTAGAATAGGAGAAAATCATTATGGGCTGAAATGATAGGCATAAATGATTTTCGGTTATTTTCATTTACTTGGGATTACAGGTTTGAAATGATCAAACCCGGGTTTTCTTTGTAAATTACAGGTTGAAATGATATATTACCTGTATCACATTACCTTCGCTAGAAAATGAAATACAGACCCGTTGTTAAAATATGTTTTTCTAAAAAATTTAAAATATTTTAGAAATGTAAATATTATTATATTTTGATTTAAATATGATTAAAAATTATTTTTGTAAAGAATTATTGATTTTCTGAAAATTTTAAGTGATATAAATTGATGGTAAAGTTCGAAAATCTGAAATGTAAGTTATTTTGGAAATTATAATTTGGTGATAAATGGAATTTAAA
Source organism: Allium cepa (assembly GCA_030765085.1). Lineage (NCBI taxonomy): Eukaryota > Viridiplantae > Streptophyta > Magnoliopsida > Asparagales > Amaryllidaceae > Allium > Allium cepa. Next base: position 1,016,540,452 of record CM060935.1, read on the forward strand.
TTAAATATGAAAATATGATAAATTTATGATATTTTGGATTGAAATGAATTTAAAAGGATCTTTTTATATATTAATGATTTTTGAATAAAGTGAAAGTGTGAATTGAATGGATATTTAAGTTCAAATTTCGAAATATAACTAAAATTGGAAATTTGTTAATTTGGCTTAAAAGTAAATTTTAAGTTAAGTAAATAAAAATGAAATTAGCTTATATTTGAAAATTTTAAACGTAAGTGTTAATTTAAATTTAATGTTGGAATTTAATAAGTGGATTATTATTAAATTTTGATTTTTGAATGGAGGTTTAACTTTATAAAATCATGAATATAAGGGTATTTGAATGATTGTTTTAAAAGTGAAATTATTTGATTTTATAAGTTAAAAATGTTTTAAATAAAAATATAATTGTTGTGAAATTATACTGAATATTTGAAGTTAATTAACTGCATTTCTGAAATGCTTTTAATTCTAATGTAAATGATAATACAACATTTGTAAATGCTGTAGTTGATAATAATGAACCAAATGGCTAAGTTTAATTAAAGGCTATTATAGCATTTTGTAAATGTTATAATTTTTGAATTTAACTAAGTTTTATTTGAAACTAATGTAACCCTATTACAACATTTTTAAATGTTATCTTTTGTTAAATTGAACTGTTTTGAATGTAACTTTCTATAGCAATTTCTAAACGCTGCGAAAGTTGAATTTTCATCTGTTTGAATAAATTAAGTGAATAAATGAATTTTGAAAGTCTAAAATTTTGGAAATTTAATAATTTAATTATTAAATATAATAACTTCATTTTTGATTTAGAATGAAGTAATTTGTTTTGAAATATAAACTATTTGAAATGTGTGTTGAAATGGTATTTTAAATAAATGAATGTGGTTTGGAAGGTATGATATTTTGAAATGGATTTTGAAGGATATTGAATTTTGAAATGATATTTGATTCTGAGGTATTAAATACCATTTTGAAATTTTAACCATGGGATGTATTTAATTTATAGTTTAACCGATTCTTAAGGGATGGGCGATCCCAAGCATTCTTTAAGTTATTGTGCATTTCTACTACAGTTCACTTGAGTCGGTTTACATTATATAAGTATATATTGTCCTGACTCGAGTGTTTTGTGTTTTACTTTACGCTCGGGTCAGCCTGAGTATTTAAAGCTTAGCTTTGGATTTCTTTTCTGGAGCTAGGAATCGCTGGAGATTCTGCTTGTCCAGTTATCTATTTCCTTTCAGTTTCAGTTGTTCTATTTCAGCTCTGGTATTTATAAACTTCTATGTATTTGAGATTTCTATTGTATATGTTTCATACAAGTATTATGTATTATGTTTTGAGAGTTTGTTATAGTAGCTTCATGAACTACTATGGTATTTTTATTTAAGCTGCGAGTTATTCTGATATTTCTGTGTCTGTGATTCTGTGATTGTATTTCATTTGCTCCAAATTTATTTACAATGTGGTATTTTGAGCAATTCAAGTCCGACATGTGTGGATGTGAATGGATGAAAATATCGGGTTGTTACAACTAATTACTTTATTAAGTAATTATTCTTAATTACAAATAGTAATTAAGCTTAAATTTATTTTATTAATTAATTATTCTTAATTAATCTCTACTTAACTAATTAAGAATAAACTTGCATTTATATTAAATATTTACTCAAATCATTTACCTCATTAAAACCAATTTAAAAATCAATTTGAAATATGATTTTACTTTTAAAATAAAACAGTTCAAAAACTTAATTTTAATATACTCCAAATCTTTGAAAACCCTATTCAATCATATTTAATTGAATTAAACAAATATTAATCTTTGAAAACTCAATTATCATATTCTTTAATCTTATTTATTTTAAAATATAAATTTGAAAACTTAGTTTTTAAAACATTACTTAAAATTGAAAACACTTCATTTAAATTAGAATTAAAATTTAATTAAGTTAATTACTTTCAAAAGCAATTATCTTAAACCTTTTAAATTTGAAAATAAATTCAATTAACACTTTTTGATAGTTTGATTAATATTTACTTCAAAGAACAAGTTTTAAAATTGAAAATTTATATCCTTTTGTAAAAACTTAAGCTTTGATTAGCATATGAAAATTGTCTCGGGTCAAACCCGAGTCGAACACTATAAAAAACACGAGTTAGCCTCGGGTCAAACACCAACACAATAGCTTCGAGACAAACCCTACACTAGCAAGCACCAAAACCCGAGCAACTCCTTATTCCCAAAACAAAACCTACACCTGTCCCAAACCGTACACGGTGCACGTGCACCGGCCACTCTGGCCAACGACGAACGGCGCGACGATCCCTTACAACCCCACGAACCCATGTAAACACGAATACAAACCCAGATCGCACTAAAATCCAACGCAACAAAATCGAGCGAGAACTCGACACTGCTGACTCCACCATGGCTAGATATCATCACCATTCTGACGCCTCAGGCCTCAAGATCGCAGACCATCATCACCAAAGCTTCATCATACCCTCCAGCTCGTATTCCCACCAACGCGAACCACTCCGATCCCCAATGGCCATCACCATTGCTCTGCGAACCACCTTGATCATAAACGTCTACCAAACCCTAATACCCCTGATTCCGACCACCTCGTCGCATGATAAATCAAGCGACTAATTTTCCACTTACCCGTGATCCACCCTCCTCCTCCAGACCAAAGTCCGTGGCCAAACACCACTTCGTTCGTCGGAATTTGGAGAAAGTACCAATTCCGTTCAATTCAAAATTTCCAACCAACTATCGAATTAAAAATCATGAAATTAGTGTTAAAATTTGCGATTTCCCATCACAAATTCATTCATGCAATCCAAACTTAAAATTGAGTTTATTGATTTTTGGCTCAAATGTATATATTACTATTATTTTCAAAAAATCGAGATAAATATTAATTATAAATTACTGGGATATTTTTTATAATGGTATTACACCAATTCAATCATATTTCATTTGCCAATCAAGACTATGTTGATATTTTAAATTAACTGGAAAGTGCTTTGATTTTCTTGTCGTTGAAATCCTTTGCATGCCCATAAATGTGTGATTTAAGATGTTGAAACTGATGTTGATCTTCCCATGATTTTAGCATTTGATTTCTTTTGCTTTTCATTTTTCAAGTTGAAAAAGAATACAGGCTATGTTTGATCCTTTTTGAAAATGAATTTCAGGTTGAAGAATGTTATAGGTTTTGGTTTTGATTTCTTATGGAAGTGGATTTACAGATTTGTTTTGAATAAGTTTTACAGGTTGAGGTTTTCTTATTTTAGAATGAAGATAGGAAAGAAAGTACAAGAGAAGGAAAGCATGTTTATTTATGTAAGCTGAATTTTTTTATATAAAAACAAAAGAAAAATTAAAGTTAAAATGACACTTGTTAAAAAAAATTAACACTTGTCTTTTGCAATAGTTTATTTGCTAACACATGTCACTAATACCTCTTAATGCATTAACATTTGTTATTTAAGAGATTTTATTATTTATTTATTAAATGCTAATAAAGTCTTTTGTACTTATTTTAAATGTTAAATGAAAGCTTTTAAATTTTAAGTAAATATACAAGTGTGGAATTTTGTAAACATTTATTTACAAATAGCTTATATTTTAAAATCAAATAAATGAATTATATGTTTTCCTTTAAATTATGAAATATGAATTTGTATTTATATTTTTATAAATGTGAATCTAGTAATTTATTTATTTATTAATTATGTTTACAAACTATTCTAATTCAATAGATATTAAAAAAAATTATTTATAACTTTATATATATATATAACCATTTTAAATTTAAGCACTTTTAATAAAAAACAAAGTAAAAGTTTGATTAAATCTTATTTAAATTATCACACTTTAAAAATAAAGAATTATCTTATATTTTGAAAATATAGAACTAATCTTAAATTAACTTTTGAAAAATATTGAATTTAAAGCAAAGTTTCAAATCACAATATATATTATAATTTGAAAATATATTTCTCTTATTAAATTTTAACCAAAGCTTCCTATTATAATGTATATACATACATACATACATACATACATATACATATATATATATATTATCAATAGATTATATTAAATTTCAAAACAACTTCAAATTATAACATATAAATACATATATACTACAATTTGAAAATACATCTTTTATTTAAAAGAAAAGATTTTCTATTCACAATATATATACCAAAAATATATATATTATAAATAGAATATAATTTTATTAGCTTTGAAAGATAATTCTTATCCATTTTAAATTTTTAAAAAGATATTGATCAATTTTGCCAGATTAGATATTTATTAACCTTTTAAAAGATTAAATTTACCAATTTAAATTAAAATTATAAAGGAAAATTATCAAATAAATTTAATTATTAATACAGATTATTAAATTGATATTGCCTAAAATTTCAGGTCGTCACATTCCTCCCCCTTAAAAGAATTTCGTCCCAGAAATTTAAAAGCAAAGATAATTTAGTAACCCAGCATAGATTTTAATGTCAAACAGCAAAGCATACCTATCATCTAGTTACTAACAACCATAATAATCAATAAAGCAAACAAACCAAACTAATTATCCTGACACAAATCAGGATAGATCTTCTAATACTATCTAGAGTTTCCCAAGTATAAATCACTGGGAGACTCGCTCTACGGAAGCTAAAATTACTACACCACTATAATCCAGAGCTCCTCTCTTCTCTAGATCCACTAATCTGAACAAAACATCAGACTATACTCAAGTATAGCACAACTTTCAAAATCCAACTGAACCGCAGGTTCTACAACTAAAGATGAATCATACACGTACTCCCTCAGAGATACGTGAAATACAATGAATCCCAGCTATCCAAACTGGCACTCAATCTTATAGGCAAAAGAACTTATCTTATCAAAACACAGATAAGGAATCCCAAATACCTTAGAGCTAGCCTTCCAATCTTATCCAATTACTGCTCTCTTAACCAGAGAAATCTTAACAACATGAAGTCTCCAACTTCGAATTCCAAACTCTTTATCTCATATCTACATAACTCAATTGACAATCCTGGGCTGCCAATCTTCTTGATCAGCTCAACTTATGCTGATGTTTCTAGAAACAACTAGACCAAAACAAACCAGTTTCTGGATCCTATTCAACAAAATGGTCTTCCAAGATCTGCCGAAATCTAGAACACAAGCTCTACTTCCAAAGCAATAGCAAACTGAACTTACTTCCTTCCTCGCACAGCTGCTACCTCGCTTTCGCTGCACAACTCTAATTCTGAAATACATGAGAATACAGCCGATGAACACGAGTATAAATTTATCCAATATATCAGGAAACTTTGTTCATCAAATTCATAAAATCTTAGTGTCTCATCTGACTCGGTCATACATCCTTATAACAGAATCCAACTCAAAATCTAGATCGGACCAATCCAAATTCCAAAAATTCCTGAGCTGCTACACCAACTCTTCCTTTTACAAAAACCATCCTACTACCAGGCTAACTACCAGTATTGCTTCTGGAACCAAATCGATATGGAACTCAACTCCAGATGTAGGAAAACTTATGATTACTTCAGTAGCTCCTACTTCCACATGAGAACCCCCAATCTCAACAAAAGATTACCCAAGATGAACTTTCCAAATTAATCGCAAGTCCCTTTTGCGATCCTACCTAGTTCGGATTCCAAAGAAACTGTCCTCACTCTACCAACTAGAACAGTCTTAAGCTTTTCCAAACAAGGTTAATCCTTCAAGAAAGCATTCACCATCTGCTCGGACTGTTGAAAGAAGAACCACAAGGATTCCTGCACCATCGGAGAAACAGGCCACACTGCTGCTTCCAAACTCTACCTCTAGGACACTACTAAGCCAGATGTCCTTCTTGTTGGCACGCAAACACCTCCGAGCTGAAACTGCTACCACAGCTAACCAAAGACTTCTGATCCAAAGGCCCCTCGAACCCCAAAATCATCAGCTAACTTCTTGCATGACTCCATGAGATGGACAGACATCCTAAAAGAAACTCGGGCTCCAAGCCAAGCATCAAAATCTCGCTCTCCTTAAGGGATAACAAATGAGACCATGCCGAAACGAAGCAACTCATAGACCTTAGTCTCATATTCCAAAACAGCCAACCTCCTTGCTAGAGATTCAGATAACTTGTACATAGACGAGTATTCCCTGCGGCAGGTAAAGACTGCTCCTCAACCACTTCTAAAACTGCTTTAATAGAAAACATCTTCGAAAATACCCATGGATACTACATCTCACCTTGCAGTTGTCAAGATAGCATCACTTGCTTCTGCACTTCCGACAGATCCAAACTTTATAAAATCCGCTCACTCGAGCTTAATCAAACTTATACTTCAAAGATGGACTCCGAATCTTTTAAAGATTTCCTTCGTACATCTGAGAAATTCTTACTCCAAGCTACAAAGCTCACTCGAGACGGTATTGGGTCTACAGTCTCGACAGATACACATCCAACCTCAAACATATGGACCTCTTCCATTAGTGGTAGTCATGTTACACACACCACTGCTCCATCTACCTCTAAAACTTATGTTGGAAAACCCGAACAGGTAACCCAACAAAACAGGTAGATATAGATATATAAATATATATAAAAATTACAAGTACGCTCTCTCAAGAAAGACTCCACTCCAGAGCCTAGGTATTCGCTCAACCTAATGCTCTGATACCAGCTGTCACTTCCCGTCTTCAATCTAACAGAAAGACGCATCATGATTTAAGAAAGAAAGGGATAGAAGAAGAAAAGATAGGAAAAGAAGAAACTCAACAACATCAGATACTCACAGCGGAACGAATGAAATATAATATATCACAAAAATATTACATAATATCATATATATCAGAGTTACACAACCTATACAACACATATTAGACAGTTATAAACATCTGTCTAACTATACAACTCAAGATATCACAAGATACAGACAAAACATAATCACAATGGAACCATAATATATCTATACACGGAAGCCTCCTGCTCCAAATCTCCTCCAGAATTCGTCAAGCTAACCTGAATCCCTTGACTACTCATACATAATATGAGTACCCAAGAGTTTAATAAAACAGAAAATAAACACTCGGGTCAGACAGGGTTCTGGTGTGAGTAAACGGTTTAAAATTGCTTAACTTTAGAAAATCCTTTGAAAAGAAAAGGTATCACGTAAGACTTCCCACACATAAACATGGAAAAGTTTTTACCTTACGCTGACCCAAACATTTAATAGGAAATCTAGTGATATTACAATAGTGTCTAGGGTTTTCAAATAAATAAGAAATAGTCGAAATTGTTACATGATTAAATTCCAGTACTAGTCACAAAAGTGGGTAATACAAATCAAAACCCTTGGGTCTCGTAGGAAGAATGGGTTTCCATCAATGGTAGGGCTACTAGGGTACTGCCCGACACAGTACGTGGCCTAAATCACCGTACCGAGGATTACTCCCAATCCCTTGCAACACAAGGCAGGAACCATCCCTTACTGGACAGTCTCGAACAAAACCACCCCGTGGTTGGCGCGACCAACCACACACTAAGCCGAAATAGAAAGGGACCTCTAGAAAGGGGTAAATCTCGTCCTACTTGGGCATGACCCACCTAACCTTGCTGCACCTCCCCTGTTTTAGCCATTCTCGGTTGATGAGGCTTGAGGCTGCGATTACCTTTATAGGACACATCTATCATAGAATGCTCATCGCCCACCTGACGATGTTCTGAAAGCATTCAATCCATACAAGTTCGTTCCGGGTTCGAATGAAACCGAAGGCACTATCTCGTTGCACTCATTTCGGAATCACCCTCAGAGTCAACGACCATAGCCCTTGCACCCTAAATCACCACCTCGAACCTAAAAGTACTATCCCCGTTAACTCATCTTGGAATCACCCTCAGAGTTTATAACGATGAACAGTTCTTACACCTCGAGTCTTCACTGGAACTCCACTTGGATTCATGACTTAACGTTTAATTTGGATCGATGTGGTTTTCGGATATCCAAATATGGAAACCCGATCTCGGTCTCACCGAAATCCAAATGCCATTTTAATGTCCAAGTTGTTTAAGGGTTTAAACAATTAACTTATATTCAGAGTAATATAACAGATAGATGAATCGCATTATCACAATAGATAATTCATATCAACCAATTATCTTACAAAGCAACACATATCACTTATCAGAGATATCACACCCAAATCATCCAATATCAATCATCCAATATCAACCAATCATCCATAAGCAGAGGTTTGATTAACTCTTAATCAATTGGATTACCTTAATCCTTCTTCATTGATTATTTACAAATTAATTTATTAATCATCGCTTAATGATCTTCCTTAATTAATCTCCCTTGATTAATTATTCTTTAATTACATTCAAGTACTTAGCCTTTAATTCTTTAATTAATTCCATAGATTAATTATCCTTAACCATATACAATAATTAACCTTTAATTACTATCATTAATTACAATAATTAATGATCCTTTATTTACTTCCATTAATTAATTAACTATAATTAATTGCATTAATCCTTAATTAATTACAATTAATTAATCATACTTTAATTAATCACTTTTATTAATCAACCCTGATTAATTTCATTAATTACATTAATTAATGATCCTTATTAATTAATTAATCCTTTAATTAATTATATAACTAATTTATAATTAACCATCTCATTAATTAGTCTTACTTAATCATAAACAGTAATTAACAACTTGTAATTACTTATCGTAATTAATTAACTTCTGAATTAATTATATTAACCCTTTGATTAATTATACTAATTAATTAATCTTTAATTTCTTCATTAAGTAATTATTAATCAATTAAATTAATTAATAATCCTTAATTAATTACTTTACTAATTAATTACATTTTAATTAATTACATTTAGTAATAAATCTTAAATTAATCACATTAATTAATTAATTAATCACATTAATTAATTAATCAAATTAACTAAGTAATTAACCCTTAATTACTTCCATTAAGTAATTATCCTCTAATTACTTTCATTAGTTAATTATTCTCTTAATTAATTACCTTAACAAGTAATTAATCCCATCATTAATTAACCTTAATTCTTTAATTAATTAATTACTCTTTAATTAATTATCTTCAAATTAATTATATTAATTAATCTTTTAATTAATAACATCAAGTGATTAACCCTTAATCACTTCACTCAATTACTTCCATAAGTAATTTACTCTTTCTAATTACTTTAAGTAATTATCCATTAATTACTTCATTAAGTAATTTTACTCAATTAATTATAAAGTGATTATCTTAAATTAATTAGGCTAATTAATAAATCTAAAATTAATTACATTAATTAATTAACTAATTAATCATTACTTAATTTCTTAATTAATTCATTAACTATCCACTAATTACTTTATTAAGTAATTATTCTTAATTACATATAGTAATTAAGCTTAAACTTATTTTATTAATTAATTATTCTTAAATATCTCTAATTAACTAATTAACAATAAACTTGCATTTATATTAAATATTTACTCAAATTATTTACCTCATTAAAACCAATTTAAAGTTCAATTTGAAATATGATTTTACTTTTAAAATAAAACAATTCAAACACTTAATTCTAATATACTCCAAATCTTTGAAAACCCTATTCAACCATATTTAATTGAATTAAACAAATATTAATCTTTGAAAACTCAATTATCATATTCTTTAATCTTATTTATTTAAAATATAAATTTGGAAACTTAGTTTTTAAAACATTATTAAAATTGAAAACACTTCCTTTAAATTAGAATTCAAAATTTAATTAAGTTAATTACTTTCAAAAGCACTTATCTTAAACCTTTTAAATTTGAAAATAAATTCAATTAACACTTTTTGATAGACTGATTAATATTTACTTCAAAGAACAAGTTTTAACTTTGAAAATTTATTTCCTTTTGTAAAAACTTAAGCTTTGATTAGCATATGAAAATCGTCTCGGGTCAAACCCGAATCGAACACTATAAAAACACCAGTTAGCCTCGGGTCAAACACCAACACAAACGCTTCGAGACTAACCCTATACTAGCATGCACCAAAATTCGAGCAACTCCTTCTTCCCAAAACAAAACCTTCACCTGTCCCAAACCATGCACGGTGCACGTGCACCGGCCACTCTGGCCAACGACGAACGGCGCGACGATCCCTAACAACCCCACGAACCCATGCGAACATAAATACAAACCAGATCGCCTTAAAATCCAACGCAACAAAATCGAGCTAAAACTCGACGCTGCTGACTCCACCATGGCCAGATATCCTCACCATTCTGATGCCTCAGACCTCGAGATCGTTGAACATCATTATTGAAGCTTCATCATACCCTCCAGCTCGTATTCCCACTAACGCGAACCACTCCGATCCCCAATGGCCATCACCATTGCTCTACGAACCACCTTGCTCATAAACGTCTAGCGAACCCTAATACCCCTAATTCCAACCACCACGTCACATGATAAATCAAGCGACTGTTTTTCCACTGATCCCCGATCCACCATCCTCCTCCAGACCAAAGCCCATGGCCAAACACCACTTTGTTCGTCGGAATTTGGCAAAGTACCAATTCCGTTCGATTCAAAATTTTCAACCAACTATCGAATTAAAAATCATGAAATTAGTGTTAAAATTCGTGATTTCCTATCACGAATTCATTCATGCAATCCAAACTTAAAATTGAGTTTATTGATTTTTGACTCAAATGTATATATTACTGTTGTTTTCAAAAATTCGAGATAAATATTAATTATAAATTACTGGGATATTTTTTATAATGGTATTACACCAATTCAATCATCTTTCATCTACCAATCAAGACTATATTGATATTTTGAATTAATTGAGTGATTCAAACCTGTAAACAACAGAGCTTACTTATACATATAAATACAGCCACCATACATGCATATCATCTTTATATACATACATGCAATCATCTTCACAATACATTTGCAACTAAACTACTGTATAAATCATCACAAATATCTATTTTTAATAACAGGTTTAAATCTGTTTTTTTTTGAAAGATTTACTCTACTTTTTGAAAAGGGAGAGAGCAGGTTCTAAATTTTTATCTGGAAAGTGCTTTGATTTTCTTATTGTTGAAATCCTTTGCATGCCCATAAATCTGTGATTTAAGATGCTGAAACTGATGTTGATCTTCCTTTGATTTCTTCTTTCGATTTCTTTTGCATTTCAGTTTTCAGGTTGAAAAAGAATACAGGCTATGTTTGATTTTTTTGAAAATGAATTTCAGGTTGAAGAATGTTACAGGTTTTTTTTTTGATTTCTTATGGAAGTGGATTTACAGATTTGTTTTGAATAAGTTTTACAGGTTGAGGTTTTCTTATTTTAGAATGAAGATAGAAAAGAAAGTAGAAGAGAAGGAAAGCATGTTTATTTATATAAGCTGAATTTTTTTTATATAAAAACAAAAGAAAATTAAAGTTAAAATGATACTTGTTAAAACAATTTAACACTTTTCTTTTGCAATAGTTTATTTGCTAACACATGTCACTAATACCTCTTAATGCATTAACATTTGTTATTTAAGAGATTTTATTATTTATTTATTAAATGCTAATAAAGTCTTTTGTACTTATTTTAAATGTTAAATGAAAGCTTTTAAATTTTAAGTAAATATACAAGTGTGGAATTTTGTAAACATTTATTTACAAATAGCTTATATTTTAAAATCAAATAAATGAATTATATGTTTTCCTTTAAATTATGAAATATGAATTTGTATTTATATTTTTATAAATGTGAATCTAGTAATTTATTTATTTATTAATTATGTTTACAAACTATTCTAATTCAATAGATATTAAAAAAAAAAATTTATAACTTTATATATATATAACCATTTTAAATTTAAGCACTTTTAATAAAAAACAAAGTAAAACTTTGATTAAATCTTATTTAAAATATCACACTTTAAAAATAAAGAATAATCTTATATTTTGAAAATATAGAACTAATCTTAAATTAACTTTTGAAAAATATTGAATTTAAAGCAAAGTTTCAAATCACAATATATATTATAATTTGAAAACATATTTCTCTCATTAAATTTTAACCAAAGTTTCCTATTATAATGTATATATATATATATATATATATATATATTATTGATAGATTATGTTAAATTTCAAAACAACTTCAAATTAAATTGTATACATACATATATTTTACAATTTGAAAATACATCTTTTATTTAAAAGAAAAGATTTTCCATTCACAATATATATACCAAAAATATATATATATTATAAATAGAATATAATTTTATTAGCTTTGTAAGATAATTCTTATCCATTTTAAATTGTTAAAAAGATATTGATCAATTTTGCCCGATTAGATATTTATTAACCTTTTAAAAGATTAAATTTACCAATTTAAATTAAAATTATAAAGGAAAATTATCAAATCAATTTAGTTATTAATACAGATTATTAAATTGATATTGTTTAAAATTTCGGGTCGTCACAGCCCACCTCGAGCCACACTCCCAAATCGAAAAAATCAAAAGTGGCCACCGAATCAATCCAAAAGTCAGAGTATGATATCGAAGGGATGTGTCTGATCAAATATGCTACCTCATTAGCCCGTCAATCGCGCCTATTTTAGCCACCTTATGCCAACTCATGGGAGTCGGGTCCACGTATTTACCTCAAAGGAAACACCGCCACCATCCTACTTCATTCTGGAATCTCCACCGCGTCACGGTTGTTAAAGTGGCTTTCAAAGTTGGCAGAGAGTATGACAACTTCCGATCTCGGCCTCTTCAACAACCAAACGTTAATATAACACCACAGTCATTTCAAAATAATTTATACTTCAAAACCAGAATATAATATCCATTTCGAAACCATACTAATACGATATCATTTCCATTTCAAAACCAAACCAATATGATATCTTTTTTTTAAATTATATTATTTCAAAGTTATAAAATTTCGAAACTACAGACTTAAAAATATAACACTTCCAAAACGTAATACTTTGAAATTAATAACTTTGAAACATAACTTCCCCCCTTAAATGGATTAAATATTAAAATATTTTATAAAACAAACTAGCTTCTTAAATTTCACAAATCTATTTCAAAACAACCCAAATTTCTATATTTTAAATTTAATATATTTCAAAGCTTAAATGTACAATATTTGTAACGACCCACTATTTTGGACTATTCGCATCCGCACATGTCGGACTTGAATAATTCAAAATACCGAATTGTTAATTTAAATTTGGCAAAACTCAGATATACAGTAAACAAATAATCACAGAATCACAGACACAGAGTAATAATATGCAGCGGAAGTAAATGCGATAGTAGGTCATGAAGCTACTATATAAATATATAAGATACATCAGAGTTTACAACAGAAGAGTAACACGGTACATCGGTTACAAATCAGAATACATAACTGAAATCATCGAATACTGGAAGCAGAATAGATGGCTGGATCTTCAAGCAAAGCTCCAACTCCAAAGGTGAGTCTCGAATACTGGACCACTCAGTCTGACTCGAGCGTAAAGCAAAACACAAAACACTTGAGTTAGGATTAATATTATTATATCAATAAATCCAACTCAAGTGAAATAGCAATCGAAATACATGTAACTCAAAGGATGTTGGAATAACCATCCTTTAAGGATTCGTTAAACTATCTACTAGGTAGTAGTGTACGCTAAATAGATATTGTCTATCAATAATATAAAATATCAAAATAGTGTTAAGGCGTTACCATTATCCCCCTTAACACATTTTATAAGCATCATAGTCTACACAGCACTGTAAACTCCACCGTAAACTGGTGGGATATTAGGGAGTACTCCATAGGTATAACACAAAACAAATTCGTAGTGGTCGCGTATATAAGGATACAAGTATGACAAGGCACATGAGGCAATACCCAAGATAGTGAAACTACCGTTTGCCTGATCCGGACTGGTGAGAACGCATCGCCGCAACGATCGCAACACCGTGAAACAACACTGCTGAAATTCCGAGGGTGCACCAATCAATAACAAGTAATGAGTAGTTTACGAAGAAGTGTGTTCGCTCGAGGTGGCTAACCCCATTTGGCCCGGCACGGCTCCTGTTTTAGTCATTTCCAATTTGACACAAGTGTCAAGGCTATCCATTATTGTTCTCTTTCTTCAGTCATCACGTACATCATTCCATCCACTTCATTCTGGATCACACTCCACGCATAGTTATTAAAGTGGTTTTCAGTTTAGACAGAGAGTATGTCCATAACCGATTCTGGTTTCTTTAATAACTTCCGTAATTATTACACCGATTGGTCGTTTAATAAATTTCAAAACCAAATCAAATTCAATTTCAATTAGAGTTCATAAATCAACATTTCATTTGTCTTTCAATATCAATTTCCAAAATTTACGTTTCAAAAACTTCCAAATTACTATTTCGAAATCTTATAATTCAATTTCAATATTTATTTAAACAATACAAATATTGATTCAAGTTCGTATATAAATTTCGTTTTGAAATCATTTAAATTAATTTAATTTAACATTCAAATCAATTTAAATCCATTGATCGATTTCATTCAATATTCGTTAAGTAAATTTGTCATTCAAAACGATTTCTATTAAATTTCCAATTCATTAAATCAGTTACTTAAGTTCAACTTCATTATATCAAAGCTTCAAATTGAGTTAAATTAGATTCGTCAAATCAATTCTTTAAATTACAAGTCTTACGTTAATTTAAATAAATCACATTATTATTTCTTGTTAAAGAAACTCAATTTCACTTATTTCTTTATTTAGTTACAAATTTCAAACTCCATTAGTAAAGAAACTAAATCCACATATTCAAAAAATTCAATTCCTCTTATCTAAGAATTCAATTTTTATTCAATTATCAAATAATTCAATCTTGTTCAATTATTAAATAATTTCAATCTTGATTATTAAATAAATTCAACTTAATAATTTCAAACTTAACTATAATTTCAAATTTGATTATTAAGTGATTTCAAACTTAATAATTTCAAAACTTAATTATTACTAATTCCAAATTATTTATTAATAATTCCAAATTTAATTATTAAATAGTTAAATTTCAAACAACGCTCTTTCATCAATTACTACGTTTATATTGTTTCAGATTTCAATCTTCACATTTTCCTTTCATAAAAATTCAAATTCCAACTTCATTTCAAAACTTATTATTTGTTAGAATAAAATCATTATTTTATTTTTAAATCAAATTATTGACCAATCGGATTTTTATTTAATTCTCTATCCTAAGTCAAATTCATTTGGGTATTTATCATTTCAACCCGATTCCAATTCAATTCAAAAATCAAAGCATAACAAAGGGAACTTGAAGTGTGATAACTGAGATAGTGTCAAAGTAAATAAACAAGCAACAACAAATATCAACAACAGTCCAATAATTAAATCAAATAATCCCAAAATAATCGTATTAATTCACATTGTTGTTTGTGTGAATTAATATAATTATCTCTAGAATTTGCACTATCATTTCATATATATATTACATTCAAGGCGTTACCATTATCCCCCTTAACATATGATTATATAATTGATATTCTAAATTCAAACACAATAAATTTAATATACATGTCTTTCAAATATATATAAATTTAAGATACACTATACGGTAGCTAAGGCCTGGTTTGTAGGTGAAGATACTGGGAATGTGAAGATGAAAAGATGAAAAGATATTTACTTTTTTTTCTCTCTAGTTCAGAACATTAATCAAAGCAAAGTGTTTATGAAAATAATACAAGCCAGACAACTAAAAGCCACACGTGATTCAGGGAATTATTAAAAGTAACGGCTATTGGTTTATACGTTGGAAACTGAAAAGACAGGAACCCAAAAGACTCGGTTGCAGAACCGATACGCTAGACGTTTCGCAAATTGCACCGCACAACGAACTCCAAAACTCACATATGATTATACTACGAAGATCAGCATGACGAGACGATCAAAATGGTATACAGATATCAGTGGTATGATTTAATTATAAAAATTCGAAATTTTTTTTACTGACGGAAAACGCATGAAAAACATAGAAAAATAAGATCGACAGAGCTAAAGATGTCCGAATTTGGAAAAACGACAAACTGACATTTTGCTCAGAGGATGATTTAGAATTTTTCTTTATACAAATATTTAGGTTTTGAAAATGTTTTATTTTCATCGCTTTTTAACTGATTAAATTGAAGTAAATTTACGCACGAAATAAGCTTTCATATTTTCGGACGAAAATTACCAGTTACTATATTTAACTAGACGCATTCCAAATATCAAATTTATATTTCAAAATTTTATCGTTTAAAATCCCACAAAATTTCAAGTAATTAAATTAATTAAAACCGGTTAAATCTACGGGTTGTTACAATATTTCAAAACCAAATTTTATAATTCATATATATACCAAATTCACTTTTAATATTATTTAGTTTGAAATATTTGCTTACTAAATCCAATATCCTTTAAATGAAACTTCAAATTTCAATAGCTGAATATTCCTCAATTTATTTACTTAAATCACCTTAGACCCGAATTATGTTATAAAACCACATTCCTTTAAAATCTCAACTTCAATAAGTTCCAAATGGGTTCTTATTAAATATAATTCTTAATTAAATAAATCTCAAATCAATTTCAAAACTATCTTCTCAACCTTGATTTATAAAAACCAATATAAACTGTATAATAAAATATAATTTAAGTAAATACTTATGCATATTATATTTTAATAAAATCAACCTTGTTATTGAACTTATTTTATACTTTAAAATTTTTTATACATAGATTAAAACGAAGAATTTAACTATATATAAAATAACATTTACAAATATCCAAATCAATATCTCATAAAATTATATATTTCTTTACAAAACCATAGAAATCATTTCAAAACATTTTAATATATATACCATGGTGTCTATATATAATTTTCTACCTATGGTCAAGTGATACAGATATTTATCATTTCAATCCGCAATTAAAAATAAAAATCACGGTTATATTATTTCAAACCGTAATCCCGAATGAAATAAAAATAAATTCTTAACGAACTGGCAGATCATAATGATATAAATTAAACATCCATTCATCCATCATCCAAATCACACATCCATCACAATCATCATCCAAAACAATCAATCAACATCAATATATAAACGATAATATAGAATAGGTATTTAACAGGCAGTTATATTCAATAACAGATTAAATAACGATTAAATTTTAAATAAATGCAGTTAACTGAGATGATGATTAAAAATGTACGAAACAGTCAAAATTAAATTCAAAATCAGAACATAAATTAAATTTAACAAATATAAAATTTTTTAGAAGTTGTGAGTGCGTTAAAACACTCACCTTTTGAACTTATATTGAATTTAAATCCAATTTAAACCAAAAATTTGAATAGTCTTCGAATTCGTCCAAACCAGCGCCATAATGTATGGAATTCCAATAAGATCCTAACAAAAAAAATCATGCGTAAATCAGATATCGTATGCGAAAGTTATTAACATTAGAACACTGTACGATTTAAAAAAAAAAATAAGATAATAATAAGCGCGTACAGGTCACCTTCCTCACCAAGCAGACCTTAGCATAAGCAGAAGCACACGCTACAGGAACGAACGCACGAGCACAAAAGATTGAGCCGCCGTGCACGGCCACGCTTCCACGTCGTCACCCCCTATCATGAGCCCTAATCCAATTTTCTATGCCGATCCAACCGTCAAAACGACGAACTACCTATGTCTATGCACTCCCCTTGAGAATCTCTTCGACCTAGTGACCTTGATTCGTCGATCAGGCAAAGATTATTTCGACGCAATGGATGGCCAAAAATAGATCATAAAATTTCAGCCACTTCGTGATCCAGATCAGAAAACGAATGCCATTATTGACTTGCGCTCTTCGAGAGCTTTCTGACGATATAAAATATGATATGGTTTGAAGAGTTTGAAATTTTGGCTTTGGATTTGATTTGGAATTGGAATTGGGAATTTTTGTTTTGTCTGCCATTGAGGAGGAGGAACATCTGAATTGTACATACAGAAAAATGAGAAATAGAAAGACTAGGGTTTATAACAGGGTATTTATAGGTAGGGTTGAAATAGAATAGATGGACACGATTGAATACACGCGTTGAACGATGAAATGGCCCGAAAAGCCCGTTCTGACTCCGGAACAAAATTGGGTCAACCCATATATCAAAATAGATGTTTTAAAATATTTTAAACGCAATGGAATAGGTTTCATGTCCAAATTCCATAGTATGAAGAAGTTATGCAAAAATCAAGTTATTTCAAATTGATTTCAATTGTTTTTAATTTCATTGATTTCAAGGCGTTTCAAGCCCATACGATCAAACGACAAGCCCGATCGCTACGAAACTTGAAATCCTACAATAATTCATCGTTACAGATCCGATGGAACTAGTTTCATCAAAATTCGAGTTAGTGGCCAAAATAGCTATTTTTACATTAATTAAATAAATTAATAATTAATTAGTTAAATTAAAATTTCAATTTCAATCCTATAATCGACAATTCTTATCATTTTTAATTTCTTAAACATTTACACAAATTTAAACAAATTTAACTATCGATTTAAAATCGATTAATTCCTCAATTTCATTAAAATCAAAAATTATAAATTTAATTTCTAATAATTCTATTTAATTTACTTTTCATTCTATTATTCAATTTATTATTATCAAACGGATGAAAGTAACATTGGATTCAAAATCCATTACATCAATATCCTCACATTTTATCTAAATTCCCATTTATGTAATATTTAAATATTTAATTTCATTTAATTGCAATTAATTCGATTATCATAAATTAAATTCCAATATATTGATAAAACTTTATTTCCATTCCTTTTATTCAACCAACTGTCATATTATAAAAAAAATTGACATTATCTCCAATTATTTCCTTAATTTATACTAACATTACTTTTAGTTTAGATTTATTGCAATTTATTACCAGTTTTAATTTCACATACTAAATAAATGGTTAACTTACAATACTTGTTACCATTTACATTTATTCTCACCTATAAGCTATTAATAACAAACAAATGTTGCAATTGATTTACATCTAATTCAATAAATTAAATGAATGGGTAACAATTACTAATTGTCACTATAGCCAAATTTACTCACCTTCATACTTTAATTATGAACTCACAATTATTATATTTACTTATCTAGCATCGATTCAATCAAACTGCCATTTATTACGTATTATTTCATTAATTAATATAACTTTTCAATTTATTTCCCTATTCACTAACTTAAATCAATTATAACCTTATAATTGTTTCAATTAATAGGTATTGCACTAGATTAGTTATTATTCAACTTGCATAAACCTTATTACGTTAATTTACATTTAGTTACTATTAATCAATATATTATTCCATTGGTTGATTCAATACTATTACTCTTATTCATACTTTTATAAGTTCTCATTTCCAAACAATATTATAATTACTCGCAGGAAATTGATTTTATTCAATTACTATTTATTATTATTAATTCATTAAGTAATTCATTATTTTCTTTGTTTTCTTATATTCAATTTATTACCAAATATTCCTATTTACAATCAATTATGACCCTGCAGTTGTTTCAATCAATTAAGGTTGCACTGAATTAATAATTTATTTATTAACTTGCATTAACATTCTTACATTTCATTCCCGTTATTAATCCATTATTACCAAACAGATAAAATTAACATTATTGCCTTAAATTGCAATTTGATTACCAATTTCATTCAACACTCTAAATAAATAAATAACATATATTAGCTGTCACCTATTTACCTTTCTTACATTTAAAAGTTTATTACTTACCATGAACATTGTATTATTTCATTAATTCAATAATTTACACTCGTTTTAGTCATATTCCCATTATAACTAAGTCATAACATTTAAATTATTTTATTTAATTGGAACTTCATTCAAATTCATTAATTATTAACTTTATTTAACCCTGTTATGTTTCCTCTTCGTTCTTTTCATTATTATATCACAACTTTTATTAATAATTCACAATTTCTTTATTTTCATCAATATTAAGTTCCAAAATTATTATTAGATTAACAATTTTAATTATTGAAAATTTACAGTCGTTACACAAATAGTTATAAATAAATTTCTAATCACATCAAAAATTTATTTAACACACATAAGAAATTTTAGAAGTTGTGAGTGGGTTAAAACACTCATCTTTTGAATTTAAATTGAATTTAAGACCAATTTAAACCAAAAATTCAAACAGTCTCAGAATCCATCCAGACTAGTGCAAAATGTTTGTAATTTCGATACGGTCCTAACAAAAGAAACCGCGCGTAAATCGGACATCATATGTAAAAGTGGTGCTAGTTAGAACAAGTTGAAACTGAAATTAGAGAGGGAAAAAACAAAAAAAAATATACCAAGCAACACGTCAACGCCTTCATCTTCTAACCCTAGCCTCTCATTCCAGTACGTACGAAAGCCGCCATCACGCTCGAGCAAACCACCGTTGCCAGGAACTCTACCCTCTCGATCCAACACGGTCCCTAGCTCCGCCATGCTACGCCGCCCCACTGGTGTCCACCACGACTGCCACGATGTGGCCAAACTCCCCAAGGCTGACGTGATTTTCCGGCCACAAAGCCGTCAATTTTGGTCTATTCGTAGCACTCCATCTCCGACGAGTCGTATGGGTCGACTCAGCACAACCTCCTCTTCCCCGTGCCATTCCCCGATCGCCATATCGTCGAAGATCTACCGTCGGATCCACACCCATACATACGAATGACCAAGATGAAAACAATGATTTCTGGCCATACCAAAACCCAAATCGAAAAACGAATCATATTTTTGACTTTCGCTCATCGAGGGCTTCAAATCCATATATAATTCGATATATATTGAGGAATTTGAATTTTGAAGTAGAAATTTTTGATTTGCAATTGATTGTGAAATTTAGAGTTTGGCTGCCAATGAGAAAGAGGAGCAATTGGAATTGTACGTAAAAAATGAACATAAGAAATAGGCTAGGGTTTATAACCGGATATATATAGGCTGAACAAAATAGAATTGAATGGGCTCAAATGGGTTTGGAAATTTGAACGATAATGACGCGAAAGGACCGTTCTGACTCCGGAACGAAAATGGATCAACCCATATGTCGAAATAGATGTTTTTAAATTTTTTAAACGCAATGTAATAGGTTTCAAGTCCAAATTCCATCGTTTGAAGAAGTTATACTAAAATCAAGTTATTTCAAGTTGATTTCAATTGATTTCAACTAAATTGATTTCTAGGGGTTTCGAGTCCGTACGATCAAACGACAAGCCCGAATCGCTATGAAACTTGAAATCCTACAATAATTCACCATTACAGATCCGATGAACCTGGTTTCGTCGAAATCCGAGTCAGTGGCCAAAATGGCAATTTTCTGGTTAATTAAATAAATTAATAATTGATTAATTAAATCAAGTTTCCAATTTCCACTCTATAATTAACAAGTTTCATCATTTATAGATTTCCTAATCATTTACACTAATTTAACAAAATTTAGATGTCAATTTAGAGTTGATTAATTTATCAATTTCAGTGTTTGCCTTAATTTCATTAAATTTCATTTGATTGCAGTTAATCCATTTATTAAGTTTAAATTCCAATAAATTAATAAATCTTGATATCCATTATTTTCATTCAACCAATTATCATATTATGAATAGAATTAACATTATTTCCAATTATTTCCTTAATTTGCACTAACATAACATTGAATTGAGATTGATTGCAATTGATTTCAAATTTTGATTTAATGGACTAAATAAATGATTAACTTATAATAATTGTTATCATTAACTCTCAATCACATTTTTATAAGTTGATCATTTCCAAACCAATGTTATAATTTCTTTTGATTTTTCTTATATTCGATTTATAGCCTAGTATAACATTTACATTAATTCCGTTAATTGTAACTTCATTCAAATAGTTAATATTTAACTTAGATTAGCATTATTACATCTCATTTAAGTTATTATTTCATTAACAAGTCATAGATTTCTGTTTTTCCAATATTAGATAACAAACATTTAATTAAATTAACAATAAAATTATCGAAAATCTTACAGGTCATTACACATTTGATCTGCCGAGCAAACAGAGAAATATAGATTATAAATTCATGCATGTATTGGAGTAAATAAATCACTCTACCGGGTAATCTAATAGAGATTTTAGGAATATGTATTTATTGGAAATATATATGTGAATGCAACCTGCTGGTTATGTTAATCTATAATATTTTATAAGTAATATGTTTAATGAATATGCATTTATCTAATTATATATGTTAATGCATCCTTCATAGTTAAGATTATATGCACTATTTTTATTCAAATGTTCAGGACCCATATGTTTCTTTTCATAACATATTGTGTTTAATTATTAAGATTTTCCTGAAACATGGATAAACTTTACTGCGTACAAATCAGCATACAATATACAAATCAATCGTTGTAGCTATTTTAGGAGTACTAGTTAATTATATGTTAATGCATCATTCTTTGCTAAGAAATTAATACAGTTTATGTGTTTCGAATATGAATATGCTTACTTATTAATTGGAACATCTAAGTTATTATCTTCTACTGTACATCAATACAGACCGCTCTGCCATGTACAAATCTATTATATTATCTATTTTATCTATTACAACATATGTAACAGAAAATATCAGATTCTTTTATATTCGGCATTCTTATTGATTTTTATTTCGAACCATGCTTTCTCCTTAATTTGAGCAAAAAAAATTCACTCCTTTAATAATTATTTTTAATTTTAAAACTTAAATTAATTTTATTACAATATTATAACCATATACTTTTTTTACCTCCAATTTCATTTATTCTATATGTACATCTTCCATATTCACTCTACCTTTCTACTTTCATTTTCCTATCTAGCCTATCAAAAAATAATAATTAATAAAATAAAAATCTTAATTCGTAATATTATGATCTCCTAAGCTTTTTTTGCCTCTAATGTTTGCTAGACAGTTTTTCCTTAGTGGTTCATGTTTTCAGCATTGGCACGAGTTATGTAACTGTGTCTTCTCTCATTTATGATATGTATCATGGGTATGGGCATGTAACATTTTCGTTTGCTATATATCGGTAAGATGTGTAAAAATTAAGGTTAACTTCATAAAAAATAATTTGTAACAATGTTTAGTTTCCAATAAATGGTCACTCTAATAGAACTGAAACTAGAAAAAGGTAAATTATGTTTATACACGAAAAATCACTTAACATACACCACAATTTTTATATGAAATTTTAATACCAAATTATCCTTCTTAGTATGTTGCTAAGGGAGCGCAATTTTCTTTTTCTAATTTCATTGTTAAATACATTTAAAATTTACATTATACTTTTTTTAATATCATATTTTTTAAGGAGCTACCATATACATCATTTTCGACTTTTTTTGCTTGACAAATGACTATCGACAAACACCATTTCCACGGCGATCAACTATCAAACAACAATAGTTCAGTGATTGATGGCCGTGGAAAAAAATGTTGGTCAGTGGTTGTTCGCTGTACAAAACAGCTTTACACGGTAATTGATTGTCATATGAAATGACTTTGGTATTGGAAAGCACACAAATTTTATCGCGTTTATAATTTTTTCCATGGTATTAGAAAGAGGAAAACTAGATATGTAACAGACCTGCTATTTTCAACCATTCGCATCCACACATGCCGGACTTGAATTGCTCAAAATATCAGATTGTTAATTTAAATTTGGAAAAATTCAGCATATGCAGTAAAATAAATCAATTACAGAATCACAGATACAGAGTAGTACAATAATACGCAGCGGAATAAATAAATAGTAGTTCATGAAGCTACTATATAAACATCAGAGTTAGAAATAAAAATACAACAGAATATCTTAGATGCGGTGAAGTCTCTAGTACGAGCAGATGACTTCTCTAAACTGATCAACTGGAAGGGCTAAAAGCGGAATCGATAGTTGGATCCCCAAACGAAGCTCCAAACTCCGAAGGTGAGTCTCAAAAGCTGTATCACTCAGTCTGACCTGAGCATAAAGCAAAACACAAACACTCGAGTCAGGATTAAAATTCTTATATCAATAAATCCAACTTAAGTGAAATATCAACTGAAATATAAGTAACTCAAAGGATGTTTTGGATAACCATCCCATAAAGATTTGCAGAACTATCTACAAGGTAGAAATATACACTATAACATCGTAGTCATTCAATTTTATTTATACTTCAAAATCAAAACATCATTTCCCTTTCAAATATATCTATTTTCCAAGATAGTGCGTGTGTGTGTGTATATTAAATAATTTATAAAGTAAAGTATTTGAAATTTCCTCAACTACACAAATTAATTCAATTCAGCTCACAATAACCATTTAAACTTTCGTTATATTCAAAGCTTTAATATTCAATATTTTAAAGTTTAATCTAACAGTTTCATATAGATCTTGATTTAGCTTCATCATTATTATTTAGTCAGAAAATATCCACTTAACAAGTTCAATATCATTTAAATAGCCTTAGATTTCATTTGATAGAATATTTCCTTTAATTTATTTAAACTTAAAATATCCATTTAATCCCTTTTACCAAAACCAAGTTATAAAATCATATCTTAAATCCCGAATTCAATAGTTTCAAATCGATTTAATTTAATATTATTCTTAATTAAATACCATTTCCAATTAATTCAACTTTATCTTCTCAACTTTAGCTTATTCAAAATTTTACCAAATCTATTTTGAAATATAAATTTAAACGAATCCTTAAACGTATTATATGTATTAAATCAATCTCAATTAGATTAATTATTATTATTAGGTCTATACATAAAATTTTCATTTTTATACACATAATATTCTAAGAATCAACCTCTATTAAAACTATATTTTTCTTTCCATAACCATAGAAATTATTTTCAAAACATTTATATATATGGACCAACGGTGCTTGTATATAATTTCCTACACTATGGTCAAGGGATACAGATATTTATCATTTCAATTCGAAATTTAAATATACGGGTAGATATCACTTCGACCCGCAATTCAAAATTCAATTTAATTGAAAATCTGGGTTTATCATTTCAACCCATAACGAAATTCTCCTATCCTAAAGTCCGTTCGGGTATGTATCATTTCAACCCACAGTGAATTCTAAACTACAGGGAACTTGCAGAGTGATAACAAATAATACAATAAAATAACAGGCATATATCATCAATAAAAATATAATATAAACAACAGGATATGGTGTCATATCCCATAGGTGAACAATTTCAGATAACAACATATATAGCAATGTAAATAACTAACAGCAACATATTTCAATTTACATTTCAATTGAAATCAAATTTAATAAATAAAAGAACGTTAATCGTGAGTGATTGCTCACCTTTCGAGGCTAGAGAGATTTGAAATGGGTTACGAATCCAAGAACGATTTTCCAAAATGAACAAGATTGGCACGAATCACGGATAAGCTGATAAATAGAAATAGACGAACTTAAATCAAAACGGGATCAATGAAGAAGATACATTACATATATAATTTTTAGAAAAATCAATTTAAAACGTATATTTTCAAATCGATATTTAATTCAAACACAAATAAAATTATATATATATATATATATATATATATATATATATATATATATTTCAAACATCGTTGTTTTAAATTAAACACGTATACTAAAATCAACATATATTTTATGTCAATATAATTTATACGCTGAAAAATCATCATAACACTTTTATGACTAGACCCAAAATCTCTGAAATATATAATATAACTACCTATCTCTACAACTATGCATTTTAACAACCAAAACCTGAGATATAAATAAACACCGTACACTAGGTGTTTAACAAATTAACATATATATAACGATTTAAAAAAATAATATAATAAACAAATATATATATATAACATCATCCCTATAACATAATGTATAGGAAACTGTACTGTAGCTATTTATATTATAATAAAAATTAAAACGAACTAGTTAAATAGATATTTATTTAAAAATACAACTTATACATAGTTTTATACATAAACAACAGATTTTATAAAATAAACCAATGTATACAATCTGTCCCTTTATCCATATAAACAAGACTAATAGATCAAGCAATCGAATAATACATGCATGTCATTTATGTAAATCGAAAAGTTATATACATATATTACTTAAACTTATAAACCACTGTTATATACATACCTTGTAAAATTACAATTATTGTTAAACAAAATGGAAACTTTTAAACACAGTTTTATAAAATAGACTCAACAACTATCATATACAAACCATATAACAACGTATTTATATACGAATAACTAGAGAAAAGAGGAAAAAAACAAAACATACTTTATATACACACACACACACTAGATCGAGATGAAAATTATACATTTGAATTTTTAGTTTTACAACATTAATCACTAATGCTTTTACAACACTCAGCTGCCATACTAATATATGTTATATTCGAACAGGAATAAAAATCTAATTATATTTTCAAAATATGTATATTACTAATATTTTATAATAACAAATAAGATGTAAGACTAACGTATATATAGGTCTTTGAAAAGCATGGCTTAAAATTCACATAAGCATTAAACATAAGAAAATATGCAGATATAGTTTTATGCTAAAATATCAATTAAATGGAGACTATTATAACGTTAAAGGTTTTATTCATACATATTGAAGTCTATATCAGTAAGATTTACCTTCAAGTTCGAATAAAAAAATTAAGATATAATATGTATATTTGTTTCAAAGTTAACCAAAGCTGTAACACAGTTTAACCCTATATAATATATAAAATAAACCTTATAAAATACTACACGTACAACACTTGACTGGTACATACATACATACATACATACATTTATATATATATATATATATATATATATATATATATATATATATATATATATATATATAACGTATAATATATAACCAACATGCGAAATTTGTAAGCACAACAAAGTATATAACTAATATACCTTATGTAAAACATAGAAGTGCTGATGCTTCAACGCTCGAGATGGGAGAAGCAAAGCATGGAAAAAAAAAGAATAAAATGGAGGCCATACCATCAGAGCTCACGCACGCAAGAAGAAATGAAGTAAATGTTGGGATGCAATTGAAAACTATTTGTGTACGAGGCTTATATTTATCAGGGGTGCGTTGATTGAGGTGAGACAATATAGGCAAGAATTAAATTTAAATCAATTATAGACGATTGCATTGATTGAGGTGAGAGAATATAGGCAAGAATTAAATTTAAATCAATTATAGACGATTGCATTGATTGAGGTGAGAGAATATAGGCAAGAAATAAATTTAAATCAATTTTACACGATTGCGTTGACTGAGGTGAGAGAATATAGGCAAGAAATAAATTTGTATCAATTATACACGATTGTGTTGATTGAGGTGAGAGAATATAGGAAAGAAATAAATTTAAATCAATTATACACGATAGCGTTGATTGAGGTGAGAGAATATAGGCAAGAAATAAATTTAAATCAATTATACACGATTGCATTGATTGTGTATAAGGCTATGTAATATATTCCTATCAATTTATACCCGAGAGGCAAGGAAGTTTCCGTACGTATTGGATTGCTGATAAGTTAATAAATCCAATTTAAAAGTGGCAAGAAAATATGCGTTGTTTTGAACGGTAAGTAAATAAAAGAGTTTTTATACCAAATTAAAACCGTTGAATCAAAAAGAACGTGTAAAGGTGTACACATGAACTTCAAGCAATCTTGAAACGGATTTTAAATGTCTAAAGAGAAATAAATTTGCTTGAAACGGCTACGCGAATTTGGAGATTTTATTCCTATTATAAAAATGAAGAAAAAGGAAAGCGTAGAAATTTACACGTAACCTATCAAAGCTAGATTTAAAAGAAATTTAATGGCTAGGGAAATCATTTCTTTCCCACTTGGAATGCAAGGCTGTAGATAAATTTGTTTATTTAGTTAAGGTAATAAATTTTTATTAAGTTTGCGCAATATAGATGCATTAACCAAATCAACCATACGACCATATTAAAATAAAAGTAACGCATTTAAATTTATACGTTTTCTTATTTATTCACTATTTACATTTAGTAAAATATATGTTTAAAGAGTATTTCATTAATTACGTACTATTATATGCTAACTAAATAAATCAAATGGATACGAACATACAATTTAAAACATTCATTTTATAAAGCTTATCTATACACTATAAATTTTAAAATTTATTACTTAATTCAAAATACGATTTGTTTACATCCATCTGATTAATTCATCATTTACCAAGAAATGATGTATATGAGTAAAAATATTAATTACTCAATTTAAAAAGTATATAATCTAACATAAAAATAACAAAAGTAGAAAATAAGATCGACGGAGCTACAGAAGTCCAAATTTGGATAAATGAAAAATGACGACTCAGTCAGAAGATGATTTAGAATTTTTCTATGTAAAAATATTCAGGTTTGGAAAATATTTTATTATCAACAATTATTAACTAACTTGAATTTAATAGAATTTCGCAATGAAATAAACTTTCATTAAATCAGATGAAAATTTACCATCTTCTATATTTAAATATACGTATTCCAAATATAAATTTTTAGTTTCAAATTTATTGCTCAAAATTTCTCCAAAATTCAATTAAATACATTAATAAAACCACTTAAAATTTTACGGGTCGTTACACTCTCCCCCACTCAAACTTTTCGTCCCCGAAAAGGAAGGAGGTAGGAGAATAAAAACAACCTGAAACAAAGATAGATTGAAAGATAAGGATTAACAATTAATTTAAAACTATATAAATTTTATTTGAAATATTTTTTTGAAAACTTCATTTGCAATTCAATTTTCTATAATACTATAATATTTTTCAAACCCATTTGTAAAATTTCTTGCTTCTTTTATAAATACCGTTTATATGTTTAAATAACACCTTTATAAATATATGAAAACTATTTGAAACAATTATTTACATCATCACTTATATTTATAAGGAAGTTATTTGAAAACATTAAATCCCTAATTCATATATTTATTAATTATCTTAAGACACTTTCAACATTATAGATAAATTAATAATTATTTTCTTTAAATATGTTTTATTTTAATTAATAACTTCAAAAATATTTATAACATTAAAATTTTATATTAAACAATGTAGCATATAAATAAACAATATTTAAAAAGGATATAGTCAAGAAGGAAAAGAAGGTAGATTCGGAAAACAGAATATGGGTGAATAAATAAACTGAGCAGATAAGGTAGATTCAAAAGAATAGTATCAGGCATGAATAACTAATTCAAACCATAAAAATTTGAATCCCAAATATTAATGCAAAATTTCTTTGTTGGAAATACTTTTATAATAAAATACCTTTGTAATAAAAGACTTTTAAAATAAAATACTTTTATAATAAAATAATTTTATAACTCGATGTTTCAACAAGTTTATCTTTGTTCTTGCAGACTCTGGCCATGCGTTGATCAGGCGCAAAGCTAGAATTCTTCAAGTACTTAGTAGACCTGTTTCAACACCCAGTGAAAATACTGAAAAACCTTTAGAAACAAATATGGAAAGTACAATCCAAAAAACACCTGGATCGCAGGATACATAACAATGGTTACGCCTGAAACCCCCAGGAAACATCCATATCCTTTAAGCATTCACCGCCTTGCGAATTACGCCATGATAAACAAAACTCGTGGACCGCAGGATACATAACAATGGTTACGCTTGGATCCTCCAGGAAACATCCACACCCTTTAAGCAATCTCTGCTTTGCGGATTACGCCACAACAACAAAACCAGTAGACCACAGGATACATAACAATGGTTACGTCTGGATCCCCCAGGAAACATCCATATCCCATTAGAAATCTTTGCCTTGCGGATTACGCTACCCAAAAAAATGACCGTGGGTTACGCCACGGTAGGACACTCGAGTATCATATCCAAAAAACAAAAATCAGAGAGAATAATATCGATAGAATGAATCCACAATGTGGCCACAAAGCGGATATCAAGCAGAAGGCACTTTCCATATCATTACTTCGAAAATATATATCATGTAGTACCTTTTCAAATCACTTCCAAATATCACACTTATATAAAGTCCATTATATATAAGATTTCATTTTCAAATCGAATACTTTCCAAAATCAATAATATATCAAATCACCATTATATAGATTTCGATTATAAGAGATTTCACTTTTCAAATTGAGTACCTTTCCAAATCAATATTTTGAATCAACTTCATACTTATACAAATCAATCTTTATATTAGTTCGATAACTCCCAAATCAAGTATTTAGTAAAATAAGGTTCTCAATTCAATTCGTTTCAATATCAGTTCAGTCTCAAAATCATATATGATTTCACCAAATTTTCTTCCAAATTCAATATCTAAATTTCAAAGTTCCTAAAATAATAGGTTTAGAAAATAATCCCAATTTCCACATTAACATAATTCAACTCAAACAAATTCATTTCCAAAATCACCATATAAGTACTGGTTTTAATTCCAAACTAATTTCAAAACCAAATATTTTTCTCAAAATCAATTGTACTCAAAATGGTTTCCAAATTTGTAACTATCCCTTTAAAACCTTTAAACTATTTATTTCCATATGAAAAATCTAATTTTCCTTTTGGAAGTTATTTATTTAACAAAAAATTTAAATTTACTTAAGTCATACTCTTCATACTTTAAACATAAAAAACTAAACTTATATTCTTTATCGAGTATTTTATACTCTACGAAATTTCTTAGTTTTAAAATTTTAAACCTTGATTTAGAAGTTCTCGAACCTTCAAAATAGTCGGAGAAATAAAATTTCAAATCCAAGAGTTGGAAATTAGCAACAAATCAGTAAATCAATTTTTATAAATAGTGTTATACTAAATCAAATCGAAAACTCGAGGATTGAACATCGGCATACTTTATTTTATTTCAAATATATATACATATATCTTTCGAATATCAAATCATACTTCGGAATTTAAAATAAAAATTGGTTTCACAAAATCACTCGCATAGTAAAGCTACTAAAGTGGCCTCTCTTCCACTCTGAAACTCGAAAACCAATGTCGATGATGCGTGCACTCATTACCGAAATTATTTCCCAGTGACAAAAGTTAGTTCTGGACTTCTATTTTCTTGAAACTTCTTTAAATTTCTCTTCGAAATCATTAGAATTCATTCGAATTCATTTGAAACATTTCTTATTCGGAAAATATCTTTTAAATTGTATTATATATATATATTTATTTCCAAAATCTTAAAACCAATTTCAAAACATCAGAATTCAATCTCTCGAATTTCAAATTAAAAATCTTCAGTTATAAATTATTTTTATATAAATCCATATCTTATATAATCTTCAAAATTTCAAATCCTTTCGAAACTTTTATATATAGAATAACATTTCTTATTCGTTTTATATGTAGGTATATAATCCTTATCGAAAACATTTTCTCCTTTATATATAAAATAAAATCATCGTTACCCAAATAAAAAATCTTGGTATATAAACAATTTTAAAAAACAAACAAAACCCGATTTTCAAAGGATGATTCAAGAATGGGCTTCAAAACAAAGATAGAGATTTAAATTATAGTAACTCTAATCAATAAAATCCTGATTTGAAGATAGACTCGATTGAAGATGAGATAATTAAATTACAAAATAGAAGATGGATACACTTCTATAAATCGTGGGCTAAAATATCAATTAAATGGAGATTGTTAAATGTTAAAGGTTTTATTCATACATATTGAAGTCTATATCAGTAAGATTTACCTTCAAGTTCAAATAAAACAATTAAGATATAATTGGTATATTTGTGCAACAACCCGCATATTTAATGATTATATATTTAAATGTTTTATTTAAATATAGTGTCGTTAGTTGGATTTTTGGGTCCGAAATGTTACTTTTTGCAAACGGCCAAATTGGGGCTCGATACCGCTTCCATTGGTTCCAAAATGGCCTTTGCGATCTTTTTGAGTATAAACTTTGATATGTTTGGAGTAAGTTGAATTTTACTACTTTTTCTAGTTGGGTTCTGGGTTTGGGTTCAGCCCACTAGCTAACTAAACACCCTAACTCAGCCCTCTCCTCTCCATTCTCTCATTTCCACTCTTCAAACTTAAGCTAAAACTGAAAATGAGGGAAAGGAAGAGGAATTAGAAATTCCAAGCCCTAGTTTCTTCTTGCAACTTGAATTCTTGCTCCAAAGTCAAAGAGAAGCTATTGGTAAGACTCCTCTTCATCTTCTCCAACTCTTCTCCTCTTCAATTTCAGAAGTTCCCTAAACCTAATTTGGGAAATATGTGTTTTATTCTTAGATTGAAGCTTGTAGAGTTGAAGTGAAGAGTGGTTAATCTCCTTGTTGTGTTGTGCTTCTCATCTTTGTTTGTTTGTAAATAGGTGAGTTTTGAACTCACATCTTCATCTCTTGATATCATAGGTGATGGGTATGAATTCCTACTGCTTATTCATATGCATTTGATTTTGGTTTGGATTGGTTTTATGAATATTCCAATTATTGTGTTTCAAAGTCAAATTTTTATGAACATTCTCTTATGGATGTTTTGATCTTGTTATGGTGATGAATAGAAGTGCCTATAGGGCCGGGTAGCCGCTAGGTGTGAACCCCTAGCGTCCGTGCTCGTCCGATTGAAAGTTGGAAAAGTTTGCTCATCATTTGGATAGGCTGAAAACAGCCCAGGTTCCATCTCCGTGTGACCGAAATTCCTGTTCGGTCGACCGACCTGCTTCCCGAAAGTTTTCAGATCAGGTCAGCCGACCGAAAACCCTGTTCAGCCGACCGACCTGCTCCTATTTTTCCTATTTTTCCTACTTTTGCTCATTTTGATAGGTTTTCCAAAATTTATTGATTCAAGTTAGTTCTTAGTGGTTGTTATTGCATATTTGGCTTTGATAACTTATTTTTGACTTCATTCACGAGTTTTTATAAATAATCCTTCTAAATCGTATTAAAAGCTCCCTTCTCCAATTCATAAATTCTATTTAAAACACACACACAATTTCGCACTCCGAGCGAAGTGGGAGGAGAATTAAATGATTAGATAAAACGCATGCAATGAACACGTGTGTTCATCTTTTCAATTAATTCCCAATCTATTCGTTTGAACGTTTTGACCTTTGGGTCTGGTTTACCGATGAAATGAGGTAAACTTTGTACTACTTTGAGTGTGAAATTGACTGACGGATAGTAAACCGTTTAGTGTGAATGAGTGGTTATGGGACTCACGTTAACACTTTTCGGATTCCTTTTCGAGAGTTATGACACATTTTGCTAGTTAGTGGTGTCCAGTACTGGGCCTCCGGACCTTCGCCACTACGGTTTGGTGCCTTTGGGTATGTTGCCTTCGGGTATGTTGCCTTCGGTTATCTTGGGTTTGTGCCTTCGGGTTTGTTGCCCTATAGTATCGCTTTCGGAGTTGGTTTTTCTGAGTCGCTCGAGTGATATTGGCTTTGGAGCCTTCGGGCTTATGGATCCTTGTTTATACAGTACTGAGCTCGAGCAATCTTTTGTTTCATTGATATGTAAATTCCCTAGGTTTCACCTTTCGGTGTTGGCCTTTTTGAGCCGCACGATATATAGCGGTTACCTTGCGGAACTTGTGTTACCTTCATTGGTACTTGTTATTTGCCTTCTTGGCTTGATTTGGGATAGTCATATCCTTTATTTATTTGAGATGCCAATGATATGAGGCTTATTTTGTTATGTTCATCTTTTGTTAGATGATTGTGTTATCTCTTTTAGAGATATTTTTTATACCTTGTAGCCTTGCAGGTTCATTATTGTTCAGTTTATCTAACTGATTTGTTTAGCTAGACTGACCCGTGTATTTTATACTCGGGTCTGACCGAGATGTTTCAGGTTAGGTGCTTTTGGACTTAGCCTATTTTGCTTTCGTGGGGACTACTCCGCTAGTTTCTTTTTGTCATAGCGTTTTGCGTAGTCCCGTTTGGTTGTAACTCTGATATTTATTCTTCTGGATTTGTCTGTGTATTGTGGTTTGCTATACCACTTGACATGTATTATTTTGTATACTCTGTTATATATCTATATATGTGTATATGATGATCAACTGTTCTGTGATGTATATTGCAATTGAGTTCTTATATTCTGTTCTGATAGATCCTCATGCCACCTATGGTTTTGTTTTAAGTATTCATTGGATATGTCGATCTACTAGGTAGGCCAATTATCAATGTACTTAATAGATAGTTAAAGCAAGGCTATAGATGGTCACTCCTATCCAGCCTTATTCTCCGTATTAACGGACCGTATTATCTATTAATACTCTTTGCTAATGTGGGTATAGAGGTGGGGCGTCACAGCTTGGTATCAGAGCTGCGTTCAGAACAAAGTATGACAAACACAGAATAGAAGCACATATTACGATACATCAAGGTGTAGTAAGTGATACAAATCTTTGAATCATCTTACCTCTACTACTTCTTTGCCTTTGAAGGTTAGATAGAATATGGGAATACGTCTAGGAATTTTATTCTGTAGTATTCTGTATTGCAATATCTACCTTGTGAATAACCTTATTCTTATCTTAACTTTCAGCGTATGGCTGGAAGAGGCAGGTGACGACGTTCGAATGCTGGGCAATCCAGTGGCTCGCATCCGGATGGCGTTTATATGTCTGCCGATCAGTTTTTGGAGTTTTTTAGGAGCACTCAGCCTCCAGTTCCTCCTCGAGTGTCTCCACCTAGCAAGTCTGCCTTTGCACGTCTGTGCAGTGATTTTGCTCATCTTGGAGGAAAACCGTTCGAAGGCTCTGAGTCTGTTCTGGAAGTCCAAGCTTGGTTTCGCACGTGCAAGCGTAGCTTCTCTCGTATGGATCTTTCTGACCATGATAGAGTTCTTGTAACTTCTAGCTTATTACAAGAGCGTGCCCTTGATTGGTATGAGCTTCTTATAGCTGAAATTGATGAGTCTACTCTTTCTTGGACTCAGTTTCGGGAGCGATTCGAACTCAAGTTCATTCCAGAATCTGAAAAGGTTTTATTGACCCGTCGCTTCCTCGAGTTGAAGCAAGGGAAGTCTTCTGTTTCTGAGTATGTTGCATCATTCAAGGCTTTATCTAAGTATAGTCTTGAATTCATTAGCACTTCTTATAAGAAGAATTTGAAGTTTGTTTCTGTTCTTAAGAAGTATCTTAAGAAGTCTTTATTGCTCCAGCTAAAGCTTTCTTTTGAAGAATTGGTTGATTTGGCACTTCATCTCGAAGCTGTCAAGAAAGAGTGTGATAGTAGTGAGGATGTTGAGGTTTCCCAGAACCCCAACAAGAACCAGTTTCCATTTCAGAAATCCAAGTCTTTTCCTTCTAAGAAGAAGAAGACTGGTGGTGCTAATCCTCAGCCTGAGTCTGCTGGAGCACCTTCCATTCGGAAGTGTTTCAATCGTGGTTCTCCGTATCATATTATTCGAGCTTGTCCTAACCCTCTCTTCTGCCGCTATTGTAAGAAGGAAGGTCATCATGTTTCAACTTGCCCTACTGTTCCTGGTGGTGCTAAGTTCGGCAAGCTTAGTGCGACCAAGGCTTCTGAAGTCCCTTCTCAACCCAAAGGTATATCTCCATCTATTTTGGAAGGTTCTATTTTATTTCATGACCATATTATTCAAGTTCTTTTCGATACGGGTGCTTCACATTCTTTCATATCGAAGAAGCTCGTCGATGATTTATCTTTGGATGTTTCTTGTATGGTTACTTTATTGAGGATTGCGAATCCTATTGGGGGATCCTTGACCCTTAGTTTGCTTTGTTATGATATTAAGATTGTTTTATGTGGTTTTTCTTTTCGTGTGAATCTGCACGTTATTTCTTATCTGGGATTTGATATGATTTTGGGTATGGACTGGCTAGTGAGATACGATGCCAGGATTATTTGTTCTGAGAGGATTATATATCTTCGACATCCAGATTCGCCTACTCAACAATCACTTGTTCTTCGGGATGTGGATAATTCCGAGATGGCTTTATATTCTCTTGACTCTCGAGATGATGATGATATATCTCGTATTCCTATTGCTTGTGACTTTCCTGATGTTTTTGAGCCTGTTTTGGGTTTGCCACCCAAGCGGGCAATTGAGTTCTGCATTGATCTCATTCCAGGCGCGCATCCAGTTAGTCGTCCTCCTACGAGGATGTCTACAAAGGAAAATGAGGAACTTAAGAAACAGCTTTTAGAGCTTGAGTCCAAGCAGTTGATTCAGTCCAGATTTTTTTCGTGGGGATCCGTGGTCGTCTTCGTGAAGAAATCTGATGGAACTCTTAGGCTTTGCATTGACTATCGCAAATTTAATGAGTTAACCATAAAAAATAGGTATCCATTGCCTAGGATCGATGATATGTTCGATCTATTGAGTGGTGCTAAGGTCTTTTCTCAACTTGACCTTGCCACATGTTTTCATCAGTTACGAGTCGTGGAGGATAGCATACCTTTTACAGCTTTCCGCACTCGATATGGTTCTTTTGAGTGGCTCGTTATGCCGTTCGGTTTGACGAATGCTCCTGCTTTGTTTGTAGATCTAATGAATCGTGTATTCCGTGAATATCTCGACAAGTTTGTCCTTGTATTCATTGATGATATCCTTATTTAGTCTAAGTCTGAAGCCGTGCATGCTAATCACTTGAGTATTGTCTTTGAGTACTCTCCGTCACCATCATCTTAGAGCCAAATTTTCCAAGTGCCATTTTTGGGAGAATAAGGTTAAGTTCTTAGGCCACGTTGTATCTTCTGACGGCATTTCAGTCGATCCCTCAAAGATCAAAGCTATTCAGAATTGGAAGAGGCCTGAGAATGTGCATGAAATTCGTAGTTTCCTTTGATTGGCGGGTTATTACCGTCGGTTCATTAAGGATTTTTCCTGTATTGTGCTTCCTCTCACCAGCCTTACTTGGAAAGGCGTTCGTTATATTTGGTCCGACAAGTGTGAAGCTTCCTTTCAGACATTGAAGGAACTTCTCACTAATGCTCCTATTCTTGTGGTTCCCGAGAGGAATCATGATCTTGTCGTCTACACAGATGCTTGTGGAAGTGGTCACGGTGCTGTTCTTATACAGACGGATCGGGTAGTTGCTTATGCTTCTAGGCAACTGCGTCCGAATGAAGTTCGCTATGCCACTCATGATCTTGAGTTAGCCGCCATCGTCTTCGCCTTGAAGATTTGGCGACACTATTTATTAGGCGAGCGCTTCATTCTCTATACCGATCATAAATCCTTGAAGTATTTGTTTACTCAGAAGGAACTCAATATGAGACAACAGCGTTGGCTCGAGTTTCTTGCCTCCTATGACTTTGATATCCAGTATACCCCTGGTAAGGGTAATGGTGTTGCAGATACGCTTAGTCGCAAACATTCGGTTGTTGTTTCCATGATGCTTGCCGAATGGGATATTCCTGAGACTCTATCTTTTCGTGAAATTAGTGATCGAGGTTCTTCTTCTGATTCTCCTATTCTATTATTTAGTTTGGGAGCTTGACCCATTTTATTGGATCGTATTGCCGATGCTCAGTGGCGTGATCCTGATTTGTTGCATCTTATTCAGCTTTGTGAGTCTGGATCCTGTAATGAAGCGTTGCAGGATTTTAGCATTGATTCTCATGGGTGTCTTCGTAAGAAGAACCGTCACATTGTGCCTTCTGATTTTACACTTAGGTATGACATTCTTGATGACTGCCACCGTTCTAAGTATACTA
Source organism: Allium cepa (assembly GCA_030765085.1). Lineage (NCBI taxonomy): Eukaryota > Viridiplantae > Streptophyta > Magnoliopsida > Asparagales > Amaryllidaceae > Allium > Allium cepa. The sequence continues at coordinate 1,016,578,488 of CM060935.1, forward strand.
TCCATCCTGGTGGTAGTAAGATGTATGCCGATATGTGTCGCCTTTATTATTGGGAAGGCATGAAGCGCGATGTAGCGAGTTATGAGAGTAATTGCATAACTTGTCAGCATATTAAGGCCGAACATCAGCGTCCTTCAGGTCTTCTTCAGCCTCTAGAGATTCCATTATGGAAATGGGAGAAGATTTCTATGGATTTCATTGACGGCCTACCTCGTTCGAGGTCGGGCCATTCTAGCATTTGGGTTATTATTGATTGCCTCACTAAGTCTGCTCATTTTGTCCCTATTAAGTCTAATAGGACTGCTTCACATTTGGCCAAGTTATATATCAGGGAAATCGTGAGACTTCACGGTGTTCCTAGATCTATTGTGAGTGATCGGTGATCTTGTTTTTATTCGTGTTTCTCCTTTGAAGGGGGTTATGCGCTTCAGTACGACTGGGAAATTGGCTCCTTGTTATGTGGGACCATTTTCTATTACTGAACGTACTGGCCCTGTGGCTTATAGAGTTTCACTTCCTGCTCATTTATCTGGTATTCATGACGTGTTTCACGTCTCGCAACTTCGAAAGTGTCTTTGGGAGTCGGATTTTGTTATTGCTTCTCCTGATTTGCAAGAGCTTGAGGTCTCACCGGACTTATCTATTCTACAGCAGCTATTCGCGTACTTGACACGAAGGTGCGATACCTTCGAAACAAGGACGTACCGCTCGTTAAGGTTCAATGGTCCGCTAATCCCAATGACTGTACTTGGGAAACCAGAGAGTTTATCGAGCGATCTTATCCGAGTTTTCTTTCTTTTCTTGGCAACGGTGAGAATATCTTTTCATCTCAAGCTTATTTCCTTTTCTTTTGGATATTGTATTTATGTAGTTGTTACAAATATCGTCTCTAGGAATTGCGAGGACACAATTTTGTAACGAGGGGAGATCTGTAACAACCCGCCTATTTAACGATTATATATTTAAATGTTTTATTTAAATATAGTGTCGTTAGTCGGATTTTTGGGTCCAAAATGTTACTTGTTGCAAACGGCCAAATTGGGGATCGATACCGCTTCCATTGGTTCCAAAATGGCGTTTGCGATCTTTTTGAGTATAAACATTGATATTTTTGGAGTAAGTTGAATTTTGCTACTTTTTGTAGTTGGGTTTTGGGTTCAGCCCACTAGCTAACTAAACACCCTAACTCAGCCCTCTCCTCTCCATTCTCTCATTTCCACTCTTCAAAATTAAGCTAAAACTGAAAATGGGAGAAAGGAAGAGGAATTAGAAATTCCAAGCCCTATTTTCTTCTTGCAACTTGAATTCTTGCTCCAAAATCAAAGAGAAGCTATTGATAAGCCTCCTCTTCATCCTCTCCAACTCTTCTCCTCTTTAATTTCAGAAGTTCCCTAAACCTAATTTGGGAAATATGTGTTTTATTCTTAGATTGAAGCTTGTAGAGTTGAAATGAAGAGTGGTTAATCTCCTTCTTGTGTTGTGCTTCTCATCTTTGTTTGTGTGTAAAATGGTGAGTTTTGAACTCACATCTTTATCTCTTGATATCATAGGTGATGGGTATGAATTCCTATTACTTATTCATATGCATTTGATTTTGGTTAGGATTGGTTTTATGAATATTCCAATTCTTGGGTTTCAAAGTCAAATTTTTATGAACATTCTCTTATGGATGTTTTGATCTTGTTTTGGTGATGAATCGAAGTGCTTATATGGCTGGGTAGCCGCTAGGCATGAACCCCTAGCGTCCGTGCTCGTCCAATTGAAAGTTAGGAAAGTTTGCTCATCATTTGGATAGGCTGAAAACAATACAGGTTCCAGCTCCGGCCGACCGAAATTCCTGTTCAGTCGACCGACCTGCTTCCCGAAAGTTTTCAGATCAGGTTAGCCGACCGAAAACCCTGTTCAGCCGACCGAAAACCCTGTTCAGCCGACCGACCTGCTCTTATTTTTCCTATTTTGCCTATTTTTGCTCATTTTGATTGGTTTTCCAAATTTTATTGATTCAAGTTGGTTCTTAGTGGTTTTTATTGCATATTTGGCTTTGATAACTTATTTTTGACTTCAATCACGAGTTTTTATAAATAATCCCTCTAAATCGTATTAAAAGCTCCCTTCTCCAATTCATAAATTCTATTTAAAACACACAATTTCGCACTCCGAGCGAAGTGGAAGGAGAATTAAATGATTAGATAAAATGCATGCAATGAACACGTGTGTTCATCTTTTCAATTAATTCCCAATCTATTCGTTTGAACGTTTTGACCTTTGGGTCTGGTTTACCGATGAAATGAGGTAAACTTTGTACTGCTTTGAGTGTAAAATTGACCGACGGATAGTAAAGCGTTTAGTGCGAACGAGTGGTTATGGGACTCACGTTAACACTTTTCGGATTCCTTTTCGAGAGTTATGACACATTTTGCCAGTTAGTGGTGTTCAGTACTAGGCCTCTGGACCTTCGCCACTACGGTTTGTTGCCTTCAGGTATGTTGCCTTCGGGTTTGTACCTTCGGGTTTGTGCCTTCGGGTTTGTTGCCCTATATTATCGCTTTCGGAGTTGGTCTTTCTGAGCTGCTCGAGTGATATTGGGTTTGGAGACTTCGGGCTTATGGATCCTTATTTATACAATACTGAGCTCGAGCAATCTTTTGTTTCATTGATATGCAAATTCCCTTGGTATCGCCTTTCGGTGTTGGTCTTTTTGAGCCGCACGATATATAGCGGTAACCTTGCGGAACATGTGTTACCTTCATTGGTACTTGTTATTTGCCTTCTTGGCTTGATTTGGGATAGTCATATCGTTTATTTATTTGAGAAGCCGATGATATGAGGCTTGTTTTGTTATGTTCATCTTTTGTTAGATGATTGTGTTATCTCTTTTAGAGATATTTGTTATACCTTGTAGCATTGCAGGTTCATTATTGTTCAGTTTATCTAACTGATTTATTTAGCTAGACTGACCCGTGTATTTTATACTCGGGTCAGACCGAGATGTTTCAGGTTACGTGCTTTTGGACTTAGCCTATTTTTCTTCCGTATGGACTACTTCGCTAGCTTCTTTTTGTCATAGCTTTTTCCGTAGTCCCATTTTGTTGTAACTCTTATATTTATTCTTCTGGATTTATATGTATATTGTTGTTCGCTATACCACTTAACATGTATTATTTTGTATACTCTGTTATGTATTTGTATATGTGTATATGATGATCAACTATTCTGTGATGTATATTGCAATTGAGTTGTTATATTCTGTTCTGATAGATCCTCATGCCACCTATGGTTTTGTTTTGAGTATTCATTGGATATGTCGATCTACTAGGTAGGGCAATTATCAATGTATTCAATAGATAGTTAAAGCATGGCTATAGATGGTCGCTCCTATCCATCCTTATTCTCCGTATTAGCAGACGGTATTATCTATTAATACTCTTTGCTAATGTGGGTATAGAGGTGGGGCGTCACAATTTGTTTCAAAGTTAACCAAAGCTGTAACACAGATTAACCCTATAAAATATATAAAATAAACCTTATAAAATACTACACGTACAACACTTGACTGGTACATACACATATATAACGTATAATATATAACCAACATGCGAAACTTGTAAGCACAACAAAGTATATAACTAATATACCTTACGTAAAAAATAGAAGTGCTAATGCTTCAACGATCGAGAGGGGAGAAGCAAAGCATGGAAAAAAATATATAAAAATATAAAATAAAAAGAAGAAAAATGGAGACCATACCTTCAGAGCTCACGCACGCAAGAAGAAGTGAAGGAAAAGTTGAGATGCAATTGAAAACTATTTGTGTACGAGGCTTATAATTATCAGGGCTGCGTTGATTGAGGTGAGAGAATATAGGTAAGAAATAAATTTAAATTAATTATACACGATTGCATTGATTGAGGTGAGAGAATATAGGCAAGAAATAAATTTAAATCAATTATACACGATCGCGTTGACTGATGTGAGAGAATATAGGCAAGAAATGAATTTAAATCAATTATACATGATTGCGTTGATTGAGGTGAGAGAATATAGGCAAGAAATAAATTTAAATCAATTATACACGATTGCGTGATTGAGGTGAGAGAATATAGGCAAGAAATAAATTTAAATCGATTATACACTATTGCGTTGATTGTGTATAAGGCTATGGAATATATTCCTATCAATTTATACCCAAGCGGCAAGGAAGTTTCCGTACGTATTGGATTGCTGATAAGTTAGTAAATCCAATGCAAAAGTGTCAAGCAAATATTTGTTGTTTTGAACGGTAAGTAAATAAAAGAGTTTTTATACCAAATTAAAACCATTGAATCAAAAAGAACGTGTAAAAGTTTACACGTGAACTTCAAGCAATCTTGAAACGGATTTTAAACGTCTAAAGAGAAATAAATTTGCTTGAAACGGCTACGCGAATTTGGAGATTTTATTCCTATTATAAAAATGAAGAAAAAGGGAAGTGTAGAAATTGACACGTAACCTATCAAACCTAGATTTAAAAGAAATTGAATGGCTAGGGAAATCATTTCCTTCCCACTTGGAATGCAAGGCTACAGATAAATTTATTTATTTAGTTAAGGTAATAAATTTTTATTAAGAATGCACACTATAGATACATTAATCAAATCAACCATACGCCCACATTAAAATAAAGGTAACACATTTAAATTTATACATTTTCTTATTTATTCACTACTTATATTTAGTAAAATATATGTTTAAAGAGTATTTCATTAGTTAGGTATGATTTATATGTTAACTAAATAAATCAAATGGATACAAACGTACAATTTAAAATGTTCATTTTATAAAGCTTATCTGTACACTATAAATTTTGAAATTTATTACTTAATTAAAACTACGATTTGTATACATCCATCTGATTCATTCATCATTTACCAAGAACTGATGTATATGAGTAAAAATATTAATTACTCAATTTAAAAAGTAAATAATCTAACATAAAAAAAGCGGAAAATAAGATCGATGGAGCTATAGAAGTCCAAATGTCGAAAAATAAAAAATGACGTCTCCGTCAGAAGATGATTTAGAATTTTTCTATGTAAAAATATTCAGGTTTGAAAAATATTTTATTATCAACAATTATTAACTGACTTGAGTTTAATAAAATTTCGCAATGAAATAAACTTTCATTAAATCAGATGAAAATTTACCATCTTCTAAATTTAAATATACATATTCCAAATATAAATTTTTAGTTTCAAATTTATTATTTAAAATTTCTCCAAAATTCAATCAAATACGTTAATAAAACCATTTAAAATTTTACTGGTCATTACAGGATACCTAAAATATCAATTTAGACAACTTTCGCAATTAAGTAAAGTACGTAATTTTTTTAATATTCTAAAAAATTAAAATTGGAATTCATTTTGTTGAAATTAATTTAACAAAATGAAGAAATAACAATATATATTGTCAAACATTAAAGTTCACTTTATTGAATTTATATTTAATTTAGTGCTAGGAGTTTATAGTTTTGTATAAATGAGTTTCATGTTTTAAAGATTGAAGATGGTAAAGATGAAAATAAGGATAATATTGTAAAAGTGGCGATGTATGTGAAGTAATTTTTGATATATACTAGTTCATTATTTTTTTGGTGTATGTTAAAATATTATTGATGTATGAATATAATTATCCCTAGAAAAAAATAATTTTAAAGGTATCACTTTTTCGATAATTTACTGCAATCAACTTTCTCCAGTTGAAGGTAATTAGTTACACATTGGAGTAATGAAATTGGAAGAGTTTTCATTCAACTACACATGATTTTAATCCATTTTAGCATTTATTTTTGTGTTAGTTCTTTGCCAGTTCCATTTATTTTCTCCATATTTGTACCTATTAAATTGTGTTGTAGCATTTGTATTATTCTTCCATGTCTCAATTCATTTCATTTTCAGTTCTCAATTACATATATTAGTTTTCATATTTCAATTTAATGTAATTTTAAATTTCATTTATATGTTGATTGCTTTAGGCGCATTTTGTAATGACAACCTTCTATTTTAATTTGTGACGTATAAACTATTAAGCAACCTTGCTTACCTTGAAGTGTGATATGTAGGAGGTTGGTATTTATGAGGATATGCTCCAAAAATAGAGAATATATGCTTAATTTTGTTTGACATTATATGCTTGATTTTTTTAATAAAAGGAATATTATCTATCTATACTGTTATATAAAAACTTCCATTTTTTTAGATAATTGTTAAATTGAGGAGGGTAAAAAAGTGTCTATTTTATTTTGTAATAAGTTCAACTTTTGACTGTTTCTATTTGTTTTCCACATCCATTCTCAATTCAAATCACGCCTTTATTAATTCAGATACTTATTTTAACTTCTTTCTTTAAACATATTAATATCTTAATTAACCATCCATTTCCATTTTTTTCTTCATACTTCTTCCTATTTGGTTGCCACATTCTCTGACATTTCAACTTTAAAATTGTCATTTTATAACTATAAATTCAGATGGAAATGGAACATTTTAGTTTAAGGTATACTTCAAAGTTTATAATTTAAAATAATATTTTCATATTGCATTCGTTATTAATATTACTTTGATAAATTTTGACATTTTTAATTGATACAAAATCTAACATTTTTAACAAATAATTTTTGATATTTATTTCTGGTATTACTATGCACTTTTTTGCAACAGAGAATGTTTTCAATTAACTTCATACTACCTTTGATTTAATAATTTAATAGTTTATTATTTCACGTTTAGCATTATATAACAATTAATTCTTTTATAATTGTTAGATGAAGAAACCGACTATTATGTGAAAATGTATTTCAGAAACTATATTTTGTATCAAACTAGCTGAATCGCAACATGGTCTCCATAGTAGTTTTGTAAAATTATCCAGTTCGATTTCTAAAACCACCATGACCTATCATTACAAAGATCGGATTGCTACTACAAAATTAACTAAACAAGTACTTAAACATAATCATCAAAGCTAATATCTAAACAGTTATTCCGCAATGTTAATGTTGATTTTTCTATAAATTTTATTATAATTGCCTAAGAAATAGACAAGATCATGAGTATAATTAACAAATTATTGAATGAAATAGTAGATTATAAAAGGGATTATAATCTGATTAGATTTAACGAAAGTTAAGTTCATCATAAGAAACAAAGAAAATAATTTGAAATACAATTTATTATTCTCATAAACTCACTAGGTCGGAGTACAAAAAGGGTACTTAAGCATAGCAACAACAATTACTAGTAGCGTCGTTGCCTGGAGATAAATTAACACATTTCCCACCTCTAAAATGAAATCCGATACAAGACTGATTGCAGTCTGGAAAGTTCTTGCACGGTCCTTGAGGAATTAAGCGTACGTCATCCACAACATACCTGGCATCAACACAAACTGTGTAAAGAAGAAAGGGATTAGTTTGATTCAAATATAATGGTCATTAATTGTAATAGTTATGTATCTAACTAAAAGTATGAGAAACATAAGACATAAGAGCTAAATTTTCTTTCAATTAACATTTAAAACATAAGACATAAGAACTAAAAGTAGGGATTAGTTTGATTCAAATTCACCTGTGTTGAGAACAAATGACATAAGAGCTAAGGCAGCTAGAAAGTAGATGAAAAATGGTTTAGCAGCCATTGATTGTGAATATTTTTCTTTTCTCTGTTTATTGGAGTGCTTAAACTGAATGGATTTCATCCTTTATATAACATTTGATCTGTCGAGCAAATAGAGAAATATTGATAATAAATTCATGCATGGAGTAAAGAAATCACTCTACCAGATAATCTAATTAAGATTTTAGGAATATGTATTTACTGGAAATATATATGTGAATGCATCCTGCTGGTTAAGTTAATCCACAATATTTTATAAGTAATATGTTTAATGAATATGCATATATCTCATTATATATATGTTAATGCATCCTTCCCAGTTAAGATTATATGCACTATTTTTGTTCAAATTTTCAAGACCCATATGTTTCTTTTCATAACATATTGTGTTTATATCAAGATTTCCTAAAACATGGATAAACTTTACTGCGTACAAATCACTATGCAATATACAAATCAATCGTGGTGGCTATTTTAAAAGTACTAGTTAATTATATGTTAATGCATCATTAGTAGCTAAGAAAGTAATACAATTTATGTGTTCTGAATATAAATATGCTTACTTATTAATTGGAACATCTAAGTTATTATCTTCTACTGTATATCAATGCAAACCGCTCTGCTATGTACAAATCTATTATATTATGTATTTTATCTATTATATTATATGTAACAGAGAATATCAGATGCTTTTATATTCTGCATTCTTATTGATATGTATTTCGAACCCTGCTCTCTCCTTAATTTGAGGAAAAAAATCCACTCCTTTAATTATTATTTTCAATTTTAAACCTTAGATTAATTTTGTTACAATGTTATAACCATATACTCTTTCACCTCCAATTACATTTATTTGATATGTACATCTTGAATATTCACTTTACCTTTCTACTTTCATTTTCTTATCTAGCCTATCAAAAAAATAATTATTAACAAAATAAAAATCTTAATTCCTAATATTATGATCTCCTAAGCTTTTTTTTCCTCTGATGTTTGCTCACAGTTTTCTCCTTAGTTGTTTATGTTTTCAGCATTGGCAGGAGTTATGTAACTGTCCCTTCTCTCATTTGTGATATTTATCATAGGTATGGGCATGTAACATTTTAATTTGTTATATATAAATAAGGTGTGTAAAAATTAAGGTTAACTTCGTAAAAAATAATTTGTAATAATGTTTAGTCTCCAATAGATGGTCATTCGAATAGAACTGAAACTAGAAAAAGGCAAATTCTTTTTGTACACGGAAAATTACTTAACATCGACCACTATTTTTATATGAAATTTTGTTACCAAATTATCGTTCTTAGTATGTTCCTAAGGGCAGCGCATTTTTCGTTTTCTAATTCCATTGTTAAATTCTTATAAAATTTACACTATACATTTTTAATATCGAATTTTTTAAGGAGCTACCAAGTACATCATTTTTGACTATTTTGCATGACGAACAACTATCGACCAACACCATTTCACAACAATCAACTATAAAACAACAATAATTTGGTGGTTGATAGCTATGGAAAATAGTGTTGGTCTGTGGTTGTTCGCCGTACAAAACAACTTTACACAGTGATCGATTGTTATATGAAATGATTCTGGTATTAGAAAACACACAAATCTTGTTGTGTTTATAATTTTTTCCATGGTATTAGAAAGTGGAAAACTGGATACCTAAAATATCAATTTAGACAATTTTCACAATTAACTAAACTACGTAATTTTTCTAATATTCTAAAAAATTAAAATTGGAATTGATTTTGTTGAAATTAACTAAAAAAATGAACAAATAACAATATATATTGTAAAACATTAAAGTTCACTTTATTGAACTTAAAATTAATTTTGTGCTAGGAGTTTATAGTTTTGTGTAAATGTGTTTCATGTTTTAAAGATTGAAGATGGTAAAGATGATAATAAGGATAATATTGTAAAAGAGGCGGTGTATGGAAAGTAATCTTTGATATATACTAGTTCATTATTTTTTGGTGTATGTTAAAATATTATTGATGTATGAATAGAATAAGCCCTAGAAAAAAATAATTTTAAAGGCATCTCTCTTTCAAAAATTTACTGCAATCAATTTTCTTTGGTTGAAGGTAATTAGTTACATGTCAAAGTAATAAAATTAGAAGAGATTTTTGTAACGACCCTGTATTTTCTGATTATTGTAATTGTATATTTTAATTATTTTAATTTAAATTCCTAATTTAAAAACTTTATTTTATTTATTAAAATGAATATATTTTGTTAATTGAAATATAAATGTTGATTTTGATGTGGATTAGAATTTCAATCATGCATAAATGGAATATTTCCAGAAAAGTGAATTTTGGTCAAAATGGTCAAACTTTGACTTTTAAATTTAAATTTTGAAAGTTTGAATTTTATATTTTATTTTGAAAGTAAATAAAATTTTAAGAACACTGCTTTTCGTTTCGTTGAAATCTGATTTATAATTTGAAAGTTATGCCTTTTTAACTATTCTGTGAAATTTGCTGTAGTTAACAAAATTGTTTATTTTAAATTATATAAATAATCTTTTTAATTGTCATATATTATTCTAAATTGTATCATATGTTATGTTACATATATTCTTACCTTTTAAATATTTTTAAAGTGATGTTTGAATTTTCCCAAAGCTTATTGAATTTATTTTCTATTTTTAAAGGTTAGTTTCCATTTTTCTGTTATTTTCTTTATTTAAATTATATTTAATTAAAATTTATTTATTCATTTTTATGTTTGCATTTTATTTTTATGTTTTTATCTTTATTTATAAATATGTTTCATGTACATACAATTTTTCAAAAGTTCATTTCATTATTTTCAAATTTTCATGCCTAGTTTACATTTTCTTTGCTATTTTCTTAATTTAATTATATTTAATTAATATTTATTTATTTATTTTTGTTTATTTACAATATTTTCGTGTTTTTATCTATATTTATATATATTTTACATGTATTTAATATTTAAAAAGAAATGGTGGAAATTTGAAAGGTTTGTGACTCTTTATTTGCTCAAGCCTTTTTGTATTCTGTCTTTTCATTTCTCAACCAACATCTCTTCAATTAGCTGCCTTAACTCCACTCTTCAGCTGACATTCCATTTTCCTTTTCACATGAAAACTCTTCCTCATCTTCCCCCTAAAAATCACGGCCATGTATGAAAAAAAAAAACAATGGCTTTTCTTTCACATTTTCCCCTCTTCTTCACTGATTTAGCCTTCCTCTTCTTCATGTTTGCTTGGCCTCACCTCTCTCCTTGCTGACCACCATCCTCTCCACCATCTAAAGCAGCACCAACCCCCGCTCCTCTGACCACCACCTCTAGCCATGACCATTAGATGAAGCCACCACCTCAAATTTGCAAAGCACTTCACCAAAACAATGCTAGCCAAGCCTATACTCCACTATTGCCTTCATAGTTGCCTTTGGCCACCCCTTAGCCGCCACCATCATCATCTACTTCACCTCTGGCTTCCCTTTTCACTACTGTCTAGATCTGACCTGACATGAAGACCCCATGGCCGAGCCTATATGTGGTCATAGCCGAGTCAAAATGCACCAAAAACTTCACATATTTGCCTTGAACCCATGTATGCTTCATGTTGTAACTCTTCCACTACCTTCATCCACTTGTAACCTAACCTTTATGGTTGCCATAACTGACCCAAACAAGAGCCTAGTGTGGTGAGATCAAGATCATTTGATCATGTGACAAGCTTATGTTGTCGTGTGCAAGTCTTTTGCTTCTAAGGTTTGGTCATCTATCTTGTTTTGCAACTGTTCTGCAAACTAAAGTCGTTGATTATATTTGTATGTCGATATCTATATTTGTGCTTATGTATGTTATATTTTGTGTTGTTTACAAGGGTCTTCATCTATTCAAATCAAATTGTGCTTTTCGTGCCTTTGGAATCGCTCTTGTGTGTGTTGTTTGTCTCTAGCTTTGATAAAGGTGAGTCTTTCTCACTCTAACATTTATACTTATGAAATAGTGAATTGATGACAAGTGTTTAGTAATATAAAATGTTATGCAAGTTAATGATGATCATATGATATGCTATGCCATGTTATTACCATGTTAAAACTGTTAATTATCACCTGACATGTGATATATGACATTATATTGTGACACTGACATTGTTTATATTGTTTATGCATATATTCACACTGCAAGTTCCCTGTTAAAATAGAATCACTATGGATTGAAATGATACATACCCAAACGGGCTTTAGATTAGGGAAAAATCGTTATGGGCTGAAATGATAGGCCTGAGCGATTTTTATTGTATTTTATTTGACTTGGGATTGTGGGTTTGAAATGATAGAACCCGGGTTTTCATTGTAAACCGCGGATTGAAATGATATATATCTGTATCACTTGACCTAGGTTAGAAAATTATATACAAACCCCGTGGTATATTTTTAAATGATTTTTATTGAAATATGTATTTTCAAAAGTATGAAATTTTGATTTAAAAATATATATTTTATGGTTTTAAGAAAATTAAATATTAAGTCTTGAAATTGTGAATTTGAGTACGTAAATGTGAAATAATTGAGATTTTAGACTTTAAATTTTATTTTAAAATGTAAATTGTAACAACCCGCATATTTATCGATTTTATATTTAAATATTTTATTTAAATATTTTAACGTTAGTCGGATTTTAGTCCGAAAAGCTACTTTTTGCATACGGTCGAATTAGGGCTCGGGACCACTCCCACTGAGTTTAAAATGCCGTTTGCGACCTTTTTGAGTATAAGTTTCGATATGTTTGTAGAAAGTTGATTTCTGCTACTTTTTACTTTGGGTTTGGTTTTTGGGCTCAACCCTATGTTAACTTATGCTCAAATCTGAGCCACTCTCCCCCACTCACCCTCATTCTCTTCTCTTTTCAGTTTTTATAACATTAATGGTGGAGGAGATTGGAAATTAAAACTCCAAAACCCTAGTTTCTCTTGCAAATCAAATTCCTAGCTCCAAACTCAAGAAGAACCCATTGGTAAGCTTCTCTTCTTCTTCTCCAACTTATTCTCCTACCAATTTCAGAAATTCCTAAACCTAATTTTGGGAATGTTCTTGTTTTTGAGCTTAGATTCAAGCTCAATTGGGTTGTGCTGAAGAGAGGTTGATTATCCATTTGCTTTCAAGCTTCTTCTTGTTCGATTTTGTGAAAAGGTGAGATTTTTATCTCACATCTATGACTATAATTATCTTTGTTTGTTAGGTATGAATTCCTAACACTTCTTCATGAGAATTTGCTCTTGATTTGGATTGGTTTTGTAAATATTCCAATTTTTGGGTTTTTAAGTCAAATTTGTGTAAAATCCTTTTATGGATGTTTGATCATGCTTTTGGTGATGCATCGAGGAGCATATAGGGCCGGGTCGCCGATTGGCATAAACCCTTAGAGCCAATGTTCGTCCGGTTGCATTTTAGAAGAGTTTGCTCTTCATTTATATAAGGCTGAAAAACAGCCCAGGCATGATTCAGTCGACTGAATATCTCTGTTCAGTCGACTGAACCTGAAACCCGAGAGTTTCCATGCATGATTCAGTTGACTGAAAAATTCTGCACAGTCGACTGAAACTGGAAACAGAAAGTTTCCTGAACCTGGAAAATTTCCAGGCAAAGGGTCAGTCGACTGAAAACTCTGTTCAGTCGACTGAACCTGCTGTTTGAGTCTAATTTGCCTTTTTGGATTGAAATTCCAATTTAAATCGATTTGTGATAATCCTATTTGTTGTTATCATCTATTATGACTTTGATGACTCTTTTTAGGGATTTTTGAATATCCATTTCGATGGGTCCTTTATCGATTTCTTTGGATTTTATTCACATCTTCGTATGTGAATTTTTGTGATTGATTGTTCTTACAATCTTCTTCGTGATTTGTCACTTTAAAAATATAAAGGTTTTCTATACTAGTAGTAAATATCAAAACTCTTTCCTCAAACGATTTCAATACTATTTTAATACCAAATTCGTTTATAAAACCGCTTTCCAATCTATTAGTATATACGAACCTTTACCTCACTCGTATGAGAAATCTAATTAAACGGCTTAGTAAAACAAATGGTATGAAACGCTTGCGTTTACTTTGTCGGTTAATTCTTGGACTTGTTCGATTGAACCTCTTGTGACAATTTTCTAGTGGAGATTTACAGTTTGTTCGTAAATATTTAAGTTAAGCAAGTGGTTATGGGACATGAAGCTAAACTCATATATTTACTAGCTTAGTGTAATTGACACTTCCCGCTGATCATGACGATCATCTTTGTGATTTAGACTAGCAATGTGCGATGTCTCTTTGTCTGCGAGGGAGACTAAACCCCGTTTTGTGGAGTTTCGACTCAATTTGTGATGGGGTGGCAACCCATGGTCTTCGGGCCGTTTGTGGAGCTTCGGCTCAATTTGTGATGGTTAGCGACCATGGAATTAGCGTTCCGTTTGTGATACACGTGTTGGTGAGCTTTATTCTCCCGTTTGTGATAGGCCTCCCCTCCTTTCGGTGATTTCTGGATTTCTTGTGTAGATTTCTAGAATTTATGTTTCACCAATTTTTCGTGATTTCCATTGATAAGTCGTATCGATATTTGTGCATTGGTGAATTTGTGTGTCATTGACTTTAGTGATTTCTGGATTTCTTGTGTAGTCTTCTGGAATTTGTGCGTCATTGACTTTTGCGATTGACATTGATATTATCGTCAATATTCGTGGTTTAATGAACGAAATAAAGAGTATGACACTTCTTGGATGCTTGTGTAGATGTTGTGATATTGATTAATCTCTTGTTGATTATCAACTACTTATATATCACAGCTTGGCCTTGTGATTATTATGTGTTTAGTAATAACTCTGATTCTATATCATTTCATCTGATATCTATAGTTAGACTGATCCGTTTATTATTTTCTTATTAAATAATACTCGGGTCAGACCGATATGTTACAGGTGCTTCTGCTTGACTTCTCTCCTGGGATTGACTTCTCTGACTTTTGGCAACTACTTAAATTAGTAGTTTATTTTGTTATATACACTTGAGATATAGACTCATTGTTGTATTCTTTTGTATAGCACGTGTTGCTATTCTTTTGTATAATTGTGGATCTTTTTGACCACTACCCTGATATACACTGCCATGTGTTAATTATATTCATATCTTCTTCCGCCTTTGTGATATGAATTATCTGTGACTGATTTGTGTTATGCTTATTTCTATATTTGTTTTCCGAAGGATTTATATAGCCACTATGTAGTCGCTTTGAGTTTGTGTCGGTATGTCGGATTTCCTCTTGAAATAGAATGCATGTTATATTATCTGACATATCGGTGCTCGCGCAAAGAAATTACATGGATGGTCGCTCCTCAACAGCCTTATTCTCCGTGCTAGTCGACAGCATTACACCGTAGTGTTCTTGGCTAGCGTGGGTATAGAGGTGGGGCGTCAAAGCTTGGTATCAGAGCCAAACTTCGGAACAATATGGAATATTATAACAAGGATCATCGTCCTAAGTCTTTCTTAGGAGTTGTGCTTTAGGATTTTATTCGGGTCTTCGTACCGTTCTATCCTATTTTCTTTATGATTCCTTGTTTTATCTATCAAGATTGCTTGATATTCAATTTGGTGAATAACCTTTTCTTCTTCTTCTTTCTTTCTAAAGGAAGAGAAATGTCTAGACCTGGCCGCCCCAGAGCCGTGCCATCTAGCACTCCGCCCCAGGATGGAGTTTTTATGACTGCTCAACAGCTTCTTGATTTGGTAACAAATGCTCAAGCAGCTGGAGCTAACCCGGAACCTACTCACCCAATGTCGGGATTTGCACGCTTGTGTAGCGATTACACTAATTTGGGTGGGGAGCCATTCAAAGGTTCCGAAACTGTTATTGAAGTACAGACTTGGCTAAGAACATGCGATCGCATTTTTTCGCGCATGAACCTTATTGACCTTCACCGAGTTCAGGTGGCCTCTAGTATGCTTCGAGAAAGAGCATTGGATTGGTACGAGCTTCTTATTTCTGAGATTAATGAAGCGGATCTCACCTGGGAGAAATTCCGAGAACGCTTCGAGTTGAAATTCGTACCGGAAGCAGAGAAAGTGACATTGGCTCGACGGTTTATAGACCTTGTTCAAGGTGAGTCCTCCGTGACTGATTACGTCGCCTCCTTCGAGTCGCTTTCCAAATATGGGATTGAATACATCAACGCCCCTCTTAAGAAGAATCAGAGATTCGTTTATGGCTTAAACAAAAGTCTCAAGTAGCCATTACTTCTAAAGTTAGAAGTTTCTTTCGACCAACTAGTTGATATCGCTCTTCGTCTTGAAGAGGCGGATAGGGAGAATGATGTTGAAGTAGTGGGTTCCAAACCAACCTTCAACAACAAGAAAAGGCCAAACAAATTTAAAGGCCCTTATTCCAATAAGAAAGGGAAGTAAGCAACCTCCGTGGCAAAGACTTCTTCCTTTGGTCGTGGGGAATGCTATAATTGTGGTTCGAAGGACCATTATGCGAACAAGTGCCCAAAGTCTCTTTCTTGTCGCTACTGCAAAGTTCCCGGTCATGTTATATCTTCATGCCCCAAGCTTCAGGGCAAGAAGGAGGGAAAGTTAAATGTTGCTCAAGCCCCTGGCAACACATCTCGTGGCCAAGGTATTTCTCATTCTATTCTAGATGGAATTATTTTGTTTCGTGATCATCCTATTCGAGTTCTTTTTGATACGGGTGCGTCCCATTCTTTTATATCAAAGGAACTTGTTGATACCTTTTCTTTGGATGTTTTGTGTTTAATGACTTCTTTGATAATTGCGAATCCGGTTGGTGGATCCGCAACAATCAGTTTATTGTGTAAAGATGTCGAGATTATTTTGTGTGATTTTTCTTTCCGAGCCGATTTGTATGTCATGCGTTATTTAGGCTTTGGAATGATTTTGGGAATGGATTGGCTTAACCGTTATGAAGCTCATATCCTATGTCCTGAGCGGACTATTCATCTTCGACATCCTCAATCTGTTAATCAGGTTTCTGTTATTCTTAAAGATTCAGATTCTGCTTTGATTGCATCTTTATATTCTTTAAATCCTCGTGATGACGATGATGATGAGGGTGATATTATTTCTCTTATTCACGTCGTTTGTGAATTTTCCGACATATTCGAGCCCGCTTTAGGATTACCACCTAAGCGAGCAATTGAGTTCAGAATTAATCTTATTCCGGGAGCTCAACCTATCACTCGTCCTCCTTATCGTATGTCCAATAAAGAAAACGAGGAGATGCGTAAACAATTATCTGAATTGGAAACGAAGCAATTTATTCGCTCTAGTTCCTCGCCTTGGGGAGCTTCAGCTATTTTTGTGAAGAAATACGATGGTACACTTAGGCTTTGCGTTGACTACCGCAAGCTTAATGATCTTACTATCAAAAATAAATATCCTTTACCTCGGATTGATGATCTATTCGATCAACTTAGTGGTGCTAGAGTCTTTTCACAATTGGACTTGGCTACCGGTTTTCATCAGCTTCGTATTGCAGAGGATAGCATTCCTTTGACATCGTTCCGTACTCGGTATGGATCTTATGAATGGCTTGTTATGCCATTTGGGTTAACTAATGCCCCGGCTTATTTCGTTGACTTAATGAATCGAGTTTTTAAAGACTTTCTCGACCGGTTTGTTCTCATCTTTATCGATGATATTCTTGTTTATTCTAAAACCGAGGAGGAGCATGAAAAACATCTTCGGATTGTGTTGGAAACTCTTAGGAGTAATCAATTAAAGGCAAAATTTTCTGAGTACCACTTTTGGCAATCTCGTGTGAAGTTTCTCGGTCACATTATTTCTGAATTCGGAATTTCCGTGGATCCTTCAAAGATTGAAGCGATTCAAGATTGGAAGAGACCGGAGAGTGTGATAGAGATTCGTAGTTTTCTTGGATTGGCGGGCTATTACCGTCGTTTTATTAAAGACTTTTCTAAGATTTCCGTGCCTCTCACTAGCTTGACGAAGAAAGGTGTTAAATACATTTTGTCGGACAAATGTGAAGCTTCTTTTCAGAAATTAAAAGAACTTCTTTCTGATGCTCCTATTCTTGTTATTCCCGATGGGAATCAAGATTTCGTTGTTTATACCGATGCTAGTCGCATCGGTTTGGGTGCCGTTCTTATGCAAAAGGAACGCGTTATTGCTTATGCTTCTAGGCAATTAAAGCCTTCTGAGACTAGATATGCCACTCATGATTTAGAGCTCGCGGCTATTGTTTTTGCTCTTCGAATTTGGCGTCATTATCTCTTAGGAGAGAAATTTGTTCTTTACACGGATCATAAGTCTTTGAAATATTTATTCTCTCAAAAGGAACTTAATTTGCGTCAACAACGTTGGCTCGAATTTCTTGCACCATATGATCTTGATATTCTTTATACTCCCGGTAAGGGTAATCTTGTCGCCGATGCTCTTAGCCGTAAACAACAAGCTGTTGTTTCTATGATGATATCCGAATGGAACGATCTCGAGATTTTATCCACATGCGAAATTCGAGACCGTGTTTCCGATTTATGCTCATCATTTGTTTTATGTAGCCTCGAGGCTCATCCTTCTCTTTTGGACCGCATTCTTGAAGCTCAAAGGCTAGATCCCGAATTGGTTCTTCTTAGCCAAGATATTAAGGATAAAATTGATATTGAAGGTTTGAAAGACTTTGATATCGATTCTCGTGGCGGCATTCGGAAATTTGGTAGACTTGTGGTGCCAAATATTGGTGATCTTCGTAAAGATATTTTAGAAGATTCTCATCACTCCAAATTTACCATTCATCCCGGTAGTAGTAAAATGTACGCGGATATGAAACGACTTTATTATTGGGAGGGAATGAAACTTGACATCGCTAACTTCGTTAAACGTTGCATGACTTGCCAACTCGTTAAGGCCGAACATCAAAGGCCCGGTGGGTTATTGCAACCTTTAGAAATTCCGGTTTGGAAGTGGGACAAAATTTCCATGGATTTTATAGATGGCCTTCCCTGTTCTCGTTCGGGTCATGATAGCTTATGGGTATTTGTTGATAGACTTACTAAATACGCCCATTTTATTCCCGTTCGGTCTAACCGAACCGTTCCTCTTTTGGCCAAAATATTTATCAAAGAAATTGTTAAATTGCATGGTGTTCCTACTTCTATTGTTAGTGATCGTGATCCATTGTTTACTAGTGGATTTTGGAAGAGTCTTCAAAAAGCTTTAGGAACGAAGCTTAATTTTAGCACCGCTTATCACCCCCAGTCCAATGGACAAACTGAGCGTGTGAATCAAACTCTTGAAGATCTTCTTCGTGCTTGTGTTCTTGATTTTGGTGGAAGTTGGGAAGATCATATTTCACTTGTTGAATTTTCCTATAATAATAGCTTCCAATCTAGTATTGGTATGGCACCTTTTGAGGCACTCTATGGAAGGCCATGTCGATCTCCTTCTTGTTGGCTTGAGGCCGGTGAGAAGCTGGTTTTAGGTCCAGATTTTATTCGGGATTCTACAGAAAAGATTGATCTTATTCGTCATAGGATGAAAGAAGCCCAGAGTAGACAAAAATCCTATGCCGATAACCGGAGTAGGAAGTTAGAATTTTCTGTGGGAGATCTTGTGTTTATTCGTGTTTCACCAATGAAAGGTGTTGTACGTTTCAGTCGATCGGGAAAGCTTGCGCCTCGATATATTGGGCCATTTCCTATCACCGAACGTAATGGTTCCATGGCTTATCGCCTTTTATTACCAGCTCAGTTTTCTGCTATGCATGACGTGTTTCACGTTTCTCAACTTCAGAAATGTCTTCGAGATTCCGATTCTATTCTTGAGCCCGGTGTTGTGGAAGAGATTGAAGTTTCGCCTAATTTAACTTATGAGCAACATCCTATTCGTATCATTGCTTCAGAAGTCAAACGACTTCGAAATAAAGATGTTCCGCTTGTTAAAGTTCAATGGTCTTCAAATACTAAGGATTGTTCTTGGGAATCTAGAGAGTACATCGAGCGTACACATCCGGACTTACTTTCTCGTGCACTTTGACGTGAACTTCTTATTTCAAACTTCTTTTGTGTTGAATATGCTTTTTTTGGTTGTTACTATATATCTTCTTCTTGTAATATTGCGAGGACGCAATTTCTTTAAGGAGGGGAGTCTGTAACAACCCGCATATTTATCGATTTTATATTTAAATATTTTATCGTTAGTCGGATTTTAGTCCGAAAAGCTACTTTTTGCATACGGTCGAATTAGGGCTCGGGACCACTCCCATTGAGTTTAAAATGCCGTTTGCGACCTTTTTGAATATAAGCTTCGATATGTTTGGAGAAAGTTGATTTCTGCTACTTTTTACTTTGGGTTTGGTTTTTGGGCTCAACCCTATGTTAACTTATGCTCAAATCTGAGCCACTCTCCCCCACTCACCCTCATTCTCTTCTCTTTTCAGTTTTTATAACATTAATGGTGGAGGAGATTGGAAATTAAAACTCCAAAACCCTAGTTTCTCTTGCAAATCAAATTCCTAGCTCCAAACTCAAGAAGAACCCATTGGTAAGCTTCTCTTCTTCTTCTCCAACTTATTCTCTTACCAATTTCAGAAATTCCTAAACCTAATTTTAGGAATGTTCTTGTTTTTGAGCTTAGATTCAAGCTCAATTGGGTTGTGCTGAAGAGAGGTTGATTATCCATTTGCTTTCAAGCTTCTTCTTGTTCGATTTTGTGAAAAGGTGAGATTTTTATCTCACATCTATGACTATAATTATCTTTGTTTGTTAGGTATGAATTCCTAACACTTCTTCATGAGAATTTGCTCTTGATTTGGATTGGTTTTGTAAATATTCCAATTTTTGGGTTTTTAAGTCAAATTTGTGTAAAATCCTTTTATGGATGTTTGATCATGCTTTTGGTGATGCATCGAGGAGCATATAGGGCCGGGTCGCCGATTGGCATAAACCCTTAGAGCCAATGTTCGTCCGGTTGCATTTTAGAAGAGTTTGCTCTTCATTTATATAAGGCTGAAAAACAGCCCAGGCATGATTCAGTCGACTGAATATCTCTGTTCAGTCGACTGAACCTGAAACCCGAGAGTTTCCAGGCATGATTCAGTCGACTGAAAAATTCTGCACAGTCGACTGAAACTGGAAACAGAAAGTTTCCTGAACCTGGAAAATTTCCAGGCACAGGGTCAGTCGACTGAAAACTCTGTTCAGTCGACTGAACCTGCTGTTTGAGTCTAATTTGCCTTTTTGGATTGAAATTCCAATTTAAATCGATTTGTGATAATCCTATTTGTTGTTATCATCTATTATGACTTTGATGACTCTTTTTAGGGATTTTTGAATATCCATTTCGATGGGTCCTTTATCGATTTCTTTGGATTTTATTCACATCTTCGTATGTGAATTTTTGTGATTGATTGTTCTTACAATCTTCTTCGTGATTTGTCACTTTAAAAATATAAAGGTTTTCTATACTAGTAGTAAATATCAAAACTCTTTCCTCAAACGATTTCAATACTATTTTAATACCAAATTCGTTTATAAAACCGCTTTCCAATCTATTAGTATATACGAACCTTTACCTCACTCGTATGAGAAATCTAATTAAACGGCTTAGTAAAACAAGTGGTATGAAACGCTTGCGTTTACTTTGTCGGTTAATTCTTGGACTTGTTCGATTGAACCTCTTGTGACAATTTTCTAGTGGAGATTTACAGTTTGTTCGTAAATATTTAAGTTAAGCAAGTGGTTATGGGACATGAAGCTAAACTCATATATTTACTAGCTTAGTGTAATTGACACTTCCCGCTGATCATGACGATCATCTTTGTGATTTAGACTAGCAATGTGCGATGTCTCTTTGTCTGCGAGGGAGACTAAACCCCGTTTTGTGGAGTTTCGACTCAATTTGTGATGGGGTGGCAACCCATGGTCTTCGGGCCGTTTGTGGAGCTTCGGCTCAATTTGTGATGGTTAGCGACCATGGAATTAGCGTTCCGTTTGTGATACACGTGTTGGTGAGCTTTATGCTCCCGTTTGTGATAGGCCTCCCCTCCTTTCGGTGATTTCTGGATTTCTTGTGTAGATTTCTAGAATTTATGTTTCACCAATTTTTCGTGATTTCCATTGATAAGTCGTATCGATATTTGTGCATTGGTGAATTTGTGTGTCATTGACTTTAGTGATTTCTGGATTTCTTGTGTAGTCTTCTGGAATTTGTGCGTCATTGACTTTTGCGATTGACATTGATATTATCGTCAATATTCGTGGTTTAATGAACGAAATAAAGAGTATAACACTTCTTGGATGCTTGTGTAGATTTTGTGATATTGATTAATCTCTTGTTGATTATCAACTACTTATATATCACAGCTTGGCCTTGTGATTATTATGTGTTTAGTCATAACTCTGATTCTATATCATTTCATCTGATATCTATAGTTAGACTGATCCGTTTATTATTTTCTTATTAAATAATACTCGGGTCAGACCGAGATGTTACAGGTGCTTCTGCTTGACTTCTCCCCTGGGATTGACTTCTCTGACTTTTGGCAAACTACTTAAATTAGTAGTTTATTTTGTTATATACACTTGAGATATAGACTCATTGTTGTATTCTTTTGTATAGCACGTGTTGCTATTCTTTTGTATTATTGTGGATCTTTTTGACCACTACTCTGATATACACTGCCATGTGTTAATTATATTCATATCTTCTTCCGCCTTTGTGATATGAATTATCTGTGACTGATTTGTGTTATGCTTATTTCTATATTTGTTTTCCGAAGGATTTATATAGCCACTGTGTAGTAGCTTTGAGTTTGTGTCGGTATGTCGGATTTCCTCTTGAAATAGAATGCATGTTATATTATCTGACATATTGGTGCTCGCGTAAAGAAATTACATGGATGGTCGCTCCTCAACAGCCTTATTCTCCTTGCTAGTCGACAGCATTACACCATAGTGTTCTTGGCTAGCGTGGGTATAGAGGTGGGGTGTCACATAAATAAATAATGGAAATTAAATTTAAAGTTTTAAAATTATATTTGAAGTAAAATTTGAAGTTTTATTTAATTTATATGTTAATAAAAAAGTGAATTTTGACTTAATAAATGAATGGAGTTTTTAAATTGAATATTTGATCTAAAAAATTTGTTGTGTTAAATCATATGTTAAAATGATTTTAAATGTGAAATTTTAAAGTCTAGAAATATGACTTTTAAGTTATAATAAAAATTTGGAGTTTTATTATTATTTTCGAAAAGCTAAAATGAAATCTGGAATTTTATAGCATTTTCAAAATGTTGTAGTCTTTTGACAGCATTTTTAAATGCTATTGTTTTGAATCTAACAATGTTTGAAATAACTAAATATCTATTACGACATTTTACAAATGCCGTTATTCTTGAACTATACCATTTTTGGAAGCTATAATCTACGATAGCACTTTATAAATGCTGTCATTGCTATAATTTGACAATGTTTTGAAATGTTATAGATTTTAACACTGTTTGGGCTATATTTTAAAGTGTTAATTAATTTAATTTTTGAAATGGATTATCTGTGAAATTTTAGAAGTTTTGAATATTTAAATTTGAATTTTTAAGGAATTTAAATTGAATTTGAATTTAAATAAAGTTTACTTGGTTATGTGTTAAACGGAATGAAATGTAATATAATAAATGAATTTTGAATGGAATTTTGGAATGTATTTTTGGTAATGATGTTTAAAATAATAAATGAATGACATATTTGATTTTTAAATGATATTTAACTTTGAATATTTGGATTCGAATTCAAATAATGATTTGATTATGAAGTTTTGAAAGGATGTAATATTTTAATGATTTTGAAATGGTGTGGAAATGATTTGATCTTTATTTTAATAAAGAATGTGAATGTTGAATGATATTTGATTTTGCTTTATTTGATAAAGGAATATTTGAAGTTTATATATGCATGAAAAGATATTTGGTTTAATTGTAATTTAAGTTTATTTTAATAATATTGGATTTATGAAATGAATATTTCAAAACTACATAATAATGAAATTAGATTTGAGATATGAATATATGGAATTATAAAGTTTAGTTTTGAAATGTGGGATATTAAGGTTTGGAAACATATTAAAATTGGATAGCTTATTTTGTAGATCAAATCTATATTTGAAATTTATAAGATTTGAAATGCTTTGTTAGAAAACTGAATTGAATTGAAATTGATGGTTTGATTTGAATTAAATTGGAAATTGGAAATTTGAATTTTTGAATTAAATTGGAAATAAATTTGTAAAATGCAAAGAATTAAATGAATATCCCATGATTTCAAATGTATGATTTTGAAATGTTATGATTTTCAAAGTGTAATTGTTTCAAGTATTTTGGTTTCGAAAGAGTTATACTTTGAAAATATTATGATTTTGAAATGAATATATGTTTGAAATGCTTTTGGTTTCGAAGTATAAACTATTTTGATTGAATAAATAGTTTTGAAATAAAAATGGTTTTGGTTTCGAAGTCTAAACTATTTTGAAAGAAATATAGTTTGAAATGAAATGATTTGATCTTTTTAAAGTATAAACTATTTTGAAATGACCACGGCGTTATAATAACGTTTGGTTGTTAAAGAGACCGGGATCGGAAGTTTTCATACTCTCTGCCAACTCCGAAAACCACTTTAACAACCGTGTATGCGGTGGAGATTCCAGAATGAAGTGGGATGGTGGCGACGTTCTTGAGGTATATTACGTGGACCCAACTCCCGTGAGTTGGCATAAGGTGGCTAAAACAGGAGCGATCTCGGGCCAAGTGAGGTCATTCCTCCTATCGGACACATTCCTTCGATACTATACTCTTACTGGTGATTGATTAGATGGCCATCCTTTGATTTTGATATGGGAGTGTGTTCCGAGGTGGGCGTATGTGGCTGCTGCGTTACCACCAGCCCGTGTGCGTAATTGGTATATCTACCCTGGCATTGCCTTGTGTGCCGTGTCACCTACCATACCGAGCCTTTACTACGAGTTTGTTTTTCTCCCGTAGCCCGTGTGGTATCCTCTGACAGTCACCCGGAGTGGAGATGGCATGATATTGGATGGACTACTGGGACTATTATGTGTGAAGGGTGATATGGGTAGCCCGGAACGCTATTTAAAAGTATGTTTATTTTACTGTAGACATTATTATAATAGCGCAATATTACTACATAGTAAATAGTTTAACGGATCCTTAAAGGATGGGCAATCCCAAGCATCCTTTAAGTTACTGATGCATTTTTGTTACTGTTCATTTGAGCTGATTTATAGTTCATAAGTATTTATATCCTGACTCGAGTGTTTTGTGTTTTGCTTTACGCTCGAGTCAGATTGAGTGAGTTAGCATTCAAGATTCACCTTCGGAGTTGGAGCTCTCCTTGAAGATCCAGCCATCCATTTTGCTTTCTGTATCCAGTGATTTCAGTGATGTATTCTGATTTGTACTTGATGTATCTTGTTACTTTTTGTTGTATCATGTTTAACACTGATGTATCTTATTTTTATATAGTAGCTTCATGAACTACTATTTCTTTTAAATTCCGCTGCATTATTAAATACTCTATGTCTGTGATCTGTGATTATGTATTTACTGTATATTCTGAGATTTGCCAAATTTTATTTACAACGCGGTATTTTGAGCAATTCAAGTCCGACATGTGCCGATGCGAATGGTTGAAAATATCGGGTCGTTACAGTTGGTATCAGAGCTTTGGTAGCTCTAGGCCAAAGTCAGTATATAGGGTAAATGTATTTATAGAATCACTTTCATTCGAGTTTAAACCTCTTCCTTTTTGACTCGATTCCTTTGAATTTTGGAACATTCCCTGTGGTTCCAAAATCCATTCGTGTCCCTCACTATTTATCTTCTTTTGTTTCTGGAGTATCCCATAACTCAACTTCAAAAGATCTTCATAATGAGTCGGCGGTCTCGCCAACCTCAAATTTATTTTTAAAGGGGGAAAACTCCTTTACAACAACATCGATTCACCAGAGATTCTATATCCTCGGTTAGATGCTAGTATCTCTTATAATTTCAAACTCTACATCTTGAGATCGAATGTCGATTTACCAAGGAAATCCACATCGAACTTATACTTTAAGTCACGGTTGACCCGGTTAAGGTTGCCCGCGATTTATATAAATTCATCCATCTCCCTATTCTGTTATTTAATCATCTCATCTTTGTTTCCAACTTATCTTCAAATTATTCTTGAAGTGTATTTGTAAACTAATATTTAAAATGTTTTATATATTGTGTTGTTTGATTTGTTGATGTTGATTTGGGTTTCTAATCGATTCGTCTGATCAACGCTATCGATAAGATTTCCAAATCACTTGAACAGAGCAAACTGACACAATATGTTTTTAAAATTTAGTAATGAAATAAATTTTGTGAAATAAATTTTGTAACTATATTATATATCTTTATCTGGATTTTATTTGAATTGGTTGTTAAGAAATAATATTTGATTTTATATATCATTTTCTATTGTTTCATATATCTAATTGAACTATAAAACATGGTTACAAATTTATTTGGAAATTTAAAATGAATGTAAAACAAGAATTTGAGAATTTAATTTCCAATGGATTTCAAACTTGGTGTTTAAAGTTTTAAAGGATATATTATTTAAAGTATTTTGGAATAGAAATTTGTTCCCAAAGAATTTTAAATTTAAATTTAGTGCTCTTCTCTTTGTCGCTGGAAAATAACATCGGTGATGACTGCAGCACCACCGACATTCATTTTCGAGTTTCGAAGTGAAGAGACCATTCTGTAATCTTGCTACATTTTTGATTTAGGAAAATTTAATTGATTTTAATTTCTAAAATAAGAATGGATTTATAACATATGCTGATATATGATTTAAATTTGAATGGACATATATATAGTATATGAGCATTTGTTTATCTCTAAATAGTTTGGAATTTATCAGAAATTTAATTCCTAAATTTTATCTTCAAAGATAATTTCTAAGTATGACTTCAAGATTTGGATAAATATTCAAGCTTGAAATAATTGAATTAGAAAGTTTTATTTGTATACTACACAATTTCATTCCAATATAACTTGCCTTAATTTTCCGGAGTTGAATATGTAATTGGATAATATACAATATAAAAAAAAGATTTTATAAATAAAATTTGAGTGGTTATTATAAATGTTATATACTTAAATTTTAGTTATAAAAGGATTAACAGAGGTAAATAAAGAAAAAGGGTAATGGAATAATTTACAATATAAAATGATGATAAAGGAACTAAGAATAAATTTAAGGCAGTTGCAATGAGTGTGAGTATATTTAACATAGGTGATAAAATATATTGAGAGGAATAAATTTAATTTTAATTAGTAGTGAAGAAGAATTAAATTTTATTTGGCACATTTTGAGTATAATAAAAGATTTTTCAAATAAATGATTTTAGGGATTTGTTAATTTAAGATAATTGGATGATAAGATAATGAAATTAGAGACGCTTAAGATTTATTTGACTTATGTAAAATTAATTTTCAGTTTAAGTTGAAATTTTATGGTTTCAAATTTATTATCTTATTTTGTTTTTCAAACTATCTTTTGGTTGTCCTAATTTCCCTTGTCTTGCTACAGAATGAGAGGTTATTGCTTATACCAGTCTGTTTAGAAATCTTTCTATAATCTTTAATTATCTTTGGTACTCATCTCTAAATCTAAGCACTGCTTGCCATCCACAGACCGTCGGTCAAACGGGAAGGGTGAATCAGATTCTAAAAGATTTTTTTCATGCTTATGTTCTAGATTCTGGAAGATCTTGGAAAGATCATCTCCACATTGTTAAACATACCTATAGCAACAGTTATCAGGTATAATTTAAACTTCTTGTCTTAATACTATTTCATTTTACCTTTTTCTGTGCTTTTCCGTATCTCATTCCTTTTCGGGGACGAAAAGTTTTGAGTGGGGGAGAGTGTAACAACCCTGTATTTTCTGATTATTGTAATTGTATATTTTAATTATTTTAATTTAAATTCCTAATTTAAAAACTTTATTTTATTTATTAAAATGAATATATTTTGTTAATTGAAATATAAATGTTGATTTTGATGTGGATTAGAATTTCAATCATGCATAAATGGAATATTTCCAGAAAAGTGAATTTTGGTCAAAATGGTCAAACTTTGACTTTTAAATTTAAATTTTGAAAGTTTGAAAATTTTAATTTTATATTTTATTTTGAAAGTAAATAACATTTTAAGAACACTGCTTTTCGTTTCGTTGAAATCTGATTTATAATGTGAAAGTTATGCCTTTTTAACTATTCTGTGAAATTTGCTGTAGTTAACAAAATTGTTTATTTTAAATTATATAAATAATCTTTTTAATTGTCATATCTTATTCTAAATTGTATCATATGTTATGTTACATATATTCTTACCTTTTAAATATTTTTAAAGTGATGTTTGAATTTTCCCAAAGCTTATTGAATTTATTTTCTATTTTTAAAGGTTTGTTTCCATTTTTCTGTTATTTTCTTTATTTAAATTATATTTAATTAAAATTTATTTATTCATTTTTATGTATGCTTTTTATTTTTATGTTTTTATCTTTATTTATAAATATGTTTCATGTACATACAATTTTTCAAAAGTTCATTTCATTATTTTCAAATTTTCAAGACTAGTTTACATTTTCTTTGCTATTTTCTTAATTTAATTATATTTAATTAATATTTATTTATTTATTTTTGTTTATTTAAAATATTTTCATGTTTTTATCTGTATTTATATATATTTTACATGTATTTAAAATTTAAAAAGAAATGGTGGAAATTTGAAAGGTTTGTGACTCTTTATTTGCTCAAGCCTTTTTGTATTCTGTCTTTTCATTTCTCAACCAACATCTCTTCAATTGGCTGCCTTAACTGCACTCTTCAGCTGACATTCCATTTTCCTTTTCACATGAAAACTCTTCCTCATCTTCCCCCTAAAAATCATGGCCATGTATGAAAAAAAAAAAACAATGGCTTTTCTTTCATATTTTCCCCTCTTCTTGACTGATTTAGCCTTCCTCTTCTTCATGTTTGCTTGGCCTCACCTCTCTCCTTGCTGACCACCATCCTCTCCACCATCTACAGCAGCACCAACCCCCTCTCCTCTGACCACCACCTCTAGCCATGACCATTAGATGAAGCCACCACTTCAAATTTGCAAAGCACTTTACCAAAACAATGCTAGCCAAGCCTATACTCCACTATTGCCTTCATAGTTGCCTTTGGCCACCCCTTAGCCGCCACCACCATCATCTACTTCACCTCTGGCTGCCCTTTTCACTACTGTCCAGATCTGACCTGACATGAAGACCCCATGGCCGAGCCAATATTTGGTCATAGCCGAGTCAAAATGCACCAAAAACTTCACATATTTACCTTGAACCCATGTATGCTTCATGTTGTAACTCTTCCACTACCTTCATCCACTTGTAACCTAACCTTTATGGTTGCCATACATGACCCAAACCAGAGCCTAGTGTGGTGAGATCAAGATCATTTGATCATGTGACAAGCTTATGCTGTCGTGTGCAAGTCTTTTGCTTTTAAGGTTTGGTCATCTATCTTGTTTTGCAACTGTTCTGCAAACTAAAGTTGTTGATTATATTTGTAAGTCGATATCTATATTTGTGCTTATGTATGTTATATTTTGTGTTGTTTACAAGGGTCTCCATCTATTCAAATCGAATCGTGCTTTTCGTGCCTTTGGAATCGCTCTTGTGTGTGTTGTTTGTCTCTAGCTTTGATAAAGGTGAGTCTTTCTCACTCTGACATTTATACTTATGAAATAGTGAATTGATGACAAGTGTTTAGTAATATAAAATGTTATGCAAGTTAACGATGATCATATGATATGCTATGCCATGTTATTACCATGTTAAAACTGTTAATTATCACCTGACATGTGATATATGACATTATATTGTGACACTGACATTGTTTATATTGTTTATGCATATATTCACACTGCAAGTTCAATGTTAAAATAGAATCACTAGGGATTGAAATGATACATACCCAAACGGACTTTAGATTAGGGAAAAATCGTTATGGGCTGAAATGATAGGCCTGAGCGATTTTTATTGTATTTTATTTGACTTGGGATTGCGGGTTTGAAATGATAGAACCCGGGTTTTCTTTGTAAACTGCGGATTGAAATGATATATATCCGTATCACTTGACCTAGGTTAGAAAATTATATACAGACCCCGTGGTATATTTTTAAATGATTTTTATTAAAATACGTATTTTTAAAAGTATGAAATTTTGATTTAAAAATATATATTTTATGGTTTTAAGAAAATTAAATATTAAGTCTTGAAATTGTGAATTTGAGTACGTAAATGTGAAATAATTGAGATTTTAGACTTTAAATTTTATTTTAAAATGTAAATAAATAATGGAAATTAAATTTAAAGTTTTAAAATTATATTTGAAGTAAAATTTTAAGTTTTATTTAATTTATATGTTAATAAACAGTGAATTTTGACTTAATAAATGAATGGAGTTTTTAAATTGAATATTTGATCTAAAAATTTTTTTGTGTTAAATCATATGTTAAAATGATTTTAAATGTGAAATTTTAAAGTCTAGAAATATGACTTTTAAGTTATAATAAAAATTTGGAGTTTTATTATTATTTTCGAAAAGCTAAAATGAAATCTGGAATTTTATAGCATTTTCAAAATGTTGTAGTCTTTTGACAGCATTTTTAAATGCTATTGTTTTGAATCTAACAATGTTTGAAATAACTAAATATCTATTACGACATTTTACAAATGCCGTTATTCTTGAACTAAACCATTTTTGGAAGCTATAATCTACGATAGCACTTTATAAATGCTGTCGTTGCTATAATTTGACAATGTTTTAAAATGTTATAGATTTTAACACTGTTTGGGCTATATTTTAAAGTGTTAAATAATTTAACTTTTGAAATGTATTATCTGTGAAATTTTAGAAGTTTTGAATATTTAAATTTGAATTTTTAAGGAATTTAAATTGAATTTGAATTTAAATAAAGTTTACTTGGTTATGTGTTAAACGGAATGAAATGTAATATAATAAATGAATTTTGAATGGAATTTTGGAATGTATTTTAGGTAATGATGTTTGAAATAATAAATGAATGACATATTTGATTTTTAAATGATATTTAACTATGAATATTTGGATTTGAATTCAAATTTTGATTTGATTATGAAGTTTTGAAAGGATGTAATATTTTAATGATTTTGAAATGGTGTGGAAATGATTTGATCTTTATTTTAATAAAGAATGTGAATGTTGAATGATATTTGATTTTGCTTTATTTGATAAAGGAATATTTGAAGTTTATATTTGCATGAAAAGATATTTGGTTTAATTGTAATTTAAGTTTATTTTAATAATATTGGATTTATGAAATGAATATGTGACGCCCCACCTCTATACCCACACTAGCCAAGAACACTACGGTGTAGTGCTGTCAACTAGCATGGAGAATAAGGCTGTTGAGTAGCGACCATCCATGTAATTGCTTATCACACGGTGGCTATAAATAATCTTCGAAAACAAACATAGAAATAATCATAACACAAATCAGTCACAGATATCCATATCACAAAGGCGGAAGAAGATATGAATATATAACTAACACATGAAAGTGTATATCAGAGTAGTGGTCCATAAGATCCACGATAATACAAATGAATAGCAACACGTGCTATACAAAAGAATACAACTATAAGTCTATATCTCAAGTGTATACAACAAAAACTGCTAATCTAAATAGTTAGCCAAAAGTCAGAGTGATGAATCCCTGGGAAGAAGTCAAGCAGAAGCACCTGTAACATCTCGGTCTGACCCGAGTATTATTTAAGAAAATAATAAACGGGTCAGTCTAGCTATAAATATCAGATGACATGATATAACATAAAAGATATGGCATAAACATAAAATATCCATAATGACATACCACCATAAGTATGTAAATAATGATCAACAGAAGATCAATCAATAAGAGATAATCAATATCACAAGAATCTTCTCAAAGATTCGGAAAGGGCATCATACCCCAAACTTGTACTCATAACAAGTCAATGACATAAATTCTAGAAATCAATGCAAGAAGTCCAGAAATCATAGAAAAGAGAAAGAGGCCTATAACATGACGGTTCGAAGACTAAGGGGTGCTACCCCACATGTGTGAATGGAATCACACAGATTAAGGTCCAGACTAACCAAAAAGCAAAAAGGTATGTGTGAGTGGAATCACACAAGTGGTGTCTAGTCTAACCTCGCAACAAGAGACATCGCACAGTTGCTAGTCTAAATCATCAGAATGATCGTCATGATCAACGAGAAGTGTCAATTACACTACGCTAGTAAATATAGAAGTTTAGCTTCATGTCCCATAACTACTTGCTTAACTTAAATATTTACGAACAAACTGTAAATCTTCACTAATAAAATTGTCACAAGCGGTTCAATCGAACAAGTCCAAGAATTTACCGACGAAGTGAACGCAAGTGTTTCATACCACTTGTTTTACTAAGTTGTTTAATTAGATTTCTCATCCGAGTGAGGTAAAGGTTTGTATATACTAATAGATTGGAAAACGGTTTAAGAAAAGAGCTTTGTTATTAAAAATAGAGTTGAAATTATTTGTTAAAAGAGTTTTGATACTTACTACTAGTATTGAAACCTTTATATTATAAAGTGACAAAACACATAAGCAAGTGTAGAAACAATCAGTCACAAAAATCGCATACGGAGATGTGAATAAAATCCAAGGAAATCAGCTCAATGTTTTTCAGATAAGATCCCTTATGGAGGGGGGGTCCAGGGGGGTGGCAACCCCCCAAGGTGGGGGTGCGGGGGCAACGCCACCGCCCTCGCACCCCCACCGCTTACAGGGTTCGACCTGCCCGGTCAGGTCGCGGGGGTCCATGGGGCAGCGCCCCGTCCAAAACGTTACGACCTAAGTGAAGACAAGCGGCCTATGACCTAAAGCAAAATGAGGTCTAACGACCTAAGGGTTCACGCGACCTAACACAATGGCCGAGCGACCTAACTGGAGTTAAGGGAGGCAAGCGACTTAAGGTCCAACGACCTACGACTCAAGCAAGCCGAGCGACCAAGTGTGGAGGGGTCGAGCGACTTAAGGAAGGCGAACGACCTAAGGTCTAACGACCTACGACTTAACAGAGTCGAGCGACCTAAGGTAAATGGTCCAACGACCTAACTTGAACGACTTATCAGGAGCTTAGGTCGGAGATGACCTACGAGATAAACCAGGCCGACTTAGTGGACGAGCGACCTAAGGTAAATGGTCCAACGACCTAACTCGAACGACTTATCAGGAGCTTAGGTCGGAGACGAGCTACGAGATAAACCAAGGCGAGCGACTTAACGTTTGCCTAGAGATTATAGGTTGGAAACGACCTAAGACTTAAAGCTTAACTCGCGAGCGACCTACGGCTTAAGGCCTAACTCGTGAGCGACCTACGACTTAAGGCTTAACTCGCGAGCGACCTAACTCCGAAGTGAAAATACTTCCAGAATGACCTAAAGCCTGCGACCTATGGTACTAACTCGCGAGCGACCTAACGACTTAACTCGTGAGCGACCTAACGACTTAACTCGTGAGCGACCTAATTCCGAAGTGCCAATTCTTCCAGAACGACCTAAAGCCCTACGACCTACGACCCAGTGACCTTGCGACCTATCACCGAACGAGTCAAGTGGCCAGAACGAGCTAAGTGCAGGAAATTTCCAAAAATGCTAAAAATTGGAGTTTTTCGCTAATCCAATCCAAACCAAAGGCAAATGTGCATGCAAGAGTGATAGGGAATCATTCCCAACAGTCCAATATAGTTATAGACTAGATTTGTGAGATAAAAATCTCACCTTTGCACCAAATATCAATGAAAATGAAGTTTTAAGCAAGCAAGAATCAATCCTTCTTCTATCTAGGCACAAGAAGCTTGAATCCAATGTCTTCTTCTTGAATTTGGAGTAGAAAGATGGATTGCAATTGAATTTGAGTTTTGGAATTTTAATTTCCCCTTCCCTCCACCATTAATGCCAAAGCTTGATTAGTTAGGAAATTTATGAAGAGTGAGGAGAAGAGGGTTGGAACTTGGGCTTAATAGGCTAAACTAACCCAAAGTCCAAAGCGGGAAAAGTTAGTAAAATTTCACTAACTCCAAACCTATCGATGTTTATACTTAAAAAAGTTGTAAACGGCATTTCGAACTCAATGGAAGTGGTCTCGAGTCCTAATTTGACCGTTTACAAAAAGTAGCTTTTCGGACCAAAATCCGATTAACGAGTTAATATTTAAATAAAATATTTAAATACAAACTCGATAAATATGCGGGTTGTTACAGAATATTTCAAAACTACATAATAATGAAATTAGATTTGAGATATGAATATATGGAATTATAAAGTTTAGTTTTGAAATGTGGGATATTAAGGTTTGGAAACATATTAAAATTGGATAGCTTATTTTGTAGATCAAATCTATATTTGAAATTTATAAGATTGGAAATGTTTTGTTAGAAAACTGAATTGAATTGAAATTGATGGTTTGATTTGAATTAAATTGGAAATTGGAAATTTGAAATTTTGAATTAAATTGGAAATAAATTTGTAAAATGCAAAGAATTAAATGAATATCCCATGATTTCAAATGTATGATTTTGAAATGTTACGATTTTCAAAGTGTAATTGTTTCAAGTATTTTGGTTTCGAAAGAGTTATACTTTGAAAATATTATGATTTTGAAATGAATATATGTTTGAAATGCTTTTGGTTTCGAAGTATAAACTATTTTGATTGAATAAATAGTTTTGAAATAAAAATGGTTTTGGTTTCAAAGTATAAACAATTTTGAAAGAAATATAGTTTGAAATGAAATGATTTGATCTTTTTAAAGTATAAACTATTTTGAAATGACCACGTCGTTATAATAACGTTTGGTTGTTAAAGAGACCGGGATCGGAAGTTGTCATACTCTCTGCTAACTCCGAAAACCACTTTAACAACCGTGTACGGGGTGGAGATTCCAGAATGAAGTAGCGTGGTGGCGACGTTCTTGAGGTATATTACATTGACCCAACTCCCGTGAGTTGGCATAAGGTGGCTAAAATAGGAGCGATCTCGGGCCAAGTGAGGTCATTCCTCCTATCGGACACATTCCATCGATACTATACTCTTACTGGTGATTGATTAGATGGCCATCCTCAGATTTTGATATGGGAGTGTGTTCCGAGGTGGGCGTATGTGGCTGCTGCGTTACCACCAGCCCGTGTGCGTAATTGGTCTATCTACCCTGGCATTGCCTTGTGTGCCGTGTCACCTACCATACCGAGCCTTTACTACGAGTTTGTTTTTCTCCCGTAGCCCGTGTGGTATCATCTGACAGTCACCCGGAGTGGAGATGGCATGATATTGGATGGACTACTGGGACTATTATGTGTGAAGGGTGATATGGGTAGCCCGGAACGCTATTTAAAAGTATGTTTATTTTTACTGTAGACATTATTATAATAGCGCAATATTACTACATAGTAAATAGTTTAACGGATCCTTAAAGGATGGGCGATCCCAAGCATCCTTTAAGTTACTGATGCATTTTTGTTACTGTTCATTTGAGTTGATTTATAGTTCATAAGTATTTATGTCCTGAATCAAGTGTTTTGTGTTTTGCTTTATGCTCGAGTCAGATTGAGTGAGTTAGCATTCAAGATTCACCTTCGGAGTTGGAGCTCTCCTTGAAGATCCAGCCATCCATTTTGCTTTCTGTATCCAGTGATTTCAGTGATGTATTCTGATTTGTACCTGATGTATCTTGTTACTTTTTGTTGTATCATGTTTAACACTGATGTATCTTATTTTTATATAGTAGCTTCATGAACTACTATTTCTTTTAAATTCCGCTGCATTATTAAATACTCTATGTCTCTGATCTGTGATTATGTATTTACTGTATATTCTGAGATTTGCCAAATTTTATTTACAACGCGGTATTTTGAGCAATTCAAGTCCGACATGTGCGGATGCGAATGGTTGAAAATATCGGGTCGTTACAATTTTCATTCAACTACACATGATTTTAATCCATTTTAGCATTAATTACATTTTGTATTAGTTCATTACCAGTTCCATTTATTTTCTCCATATTTGTACCTATTAAATTGTGTTGTAGCATTTGCATAATTCTTCCATGTTTTAGTTCATTTCATTTTTAGTTCTCAAGTACATATATTAGTTTTCATATTTCAGTTTAACGTAATTTTAACTTTCTATTTGTATGTTGATTTATTTAGGTACATTTTTGTATTGACAAACTTCTATTTTAATTTGTGAAGTATAAACTATTAGGCAACCTTGCTTACCTTGAAATGTGATTTGTATGATGTTGGTATAAATGAGGATATGCTCCAAAAATTGAGAATATATGCTTAATTTTGTTTGACTTTATATGATTGTTTTTTTATAAAAGGAATATTTTCTATCTATTCTATTTTATAAAAACTTCCATTTTTTGGATTATTGCTAAATCGAGGAGGGTAGAAAAGTATCTATTTTATTATGTACGAAGTTCAATTTTTGACTGTTTCTATTTGTTTTCCATATCCATTCTTAGCTCAAATCACGTCTTTCTTAATTCAAATACTTATTTTACCTTCTCTTTTTAAACATATTAATATCTCAATTAACCATCCATTTCCCTTTTTTTATTCTACTTCTTCCTATTTGGTTGCCACATTCTTTGACATTTCAACCTTAAAATTGTCGTTTTGTAACAAACCTAGATTTTTGACTATATATTTTACATTTGAATTTATCCTATTTTAATTTTTTTAAATCTATTTTTATTTCAAACATTTCATTTTAAATATAAATGCTGACTATTAAGTGATTTATAGTTCAAAATAGTATAAATTGGACATTTTACTTAAAAAGTGAATTTCTACACAAACTGTTTAAACTTTGACTTTTAAAATTAAAATTAAAATCATTTTTTTATCATAAATTTTATCTTTTATTATGAAAATAGATGTAATAACTTAAACACTGCTTTTCGTTTCGTTGAAAATGGAGTTAAACTGTGAAAGTTATGTATATTTCAATATTGAGTGCAATTTGTTTATTCTGCAATTTTGTTATTTTTAAATTGTATAAATCATATTTTATTGTCATATTTCATTTTAATCTGGGTCAATACGTTCTTGTCTGTATATTTTTGTATTATAATAATAATAAAATGAAGTAAACAATTTTCCAAAGTCAATGGTGATTTATTTGTAATTTCGGGACACCGTTTTAGATTTTTAAGCAATTTCTTTAAATCTTTTTCTATTTTCTTTAAATTTAATTTTTTTTATGTGTTAATATTTTATTTTAAGTATATTTTGTCTTTTAAATATTATAAAGTGATGTTTGAATTTTTCCAAAGCTTATTGAATTTATTTCAAAATTTTAAGCCTAGTTTCCATTTTTCTGCTATTTTCTTTATTTGAATTATATTTAAATTAAAATTTATATATTTATTTGTGAATGCATTTTTACTTTTATGTTTTTATCTTTGTTATAAATATTTTTACAAGTGCATGTAAATTTTCCAAAAGTTCATTATGTTTATTTTTCATTTTTCTAGACTAGTTTGCAATTTTGTGCTATTTTCTTATTTTAACCTTATATAATTAATAAATATTTATATATATTTTATATTTGGTTATATTTTTGGAATTCTGACTAAAATTATTATTACTTTCAGTAATATAAACTTATATGAATAAATAAGGAAATACCAAAGGTTTTAAAAGCTTTTGAAACGTAAGTCGTTTCTTTTTCCGTTTCCTCATTTACTCTTGGCAGTTTTTATTTATTTATTAGCCTTTACTTCTTTTGGCTGTATATTACTTTTTTTGGCCGTGTATTCCTATCTTCATTCACTAAAAAAAAAATTCCACTTCTCATTCATTCACAGCTAGGAGAAAAAATGGGTAATGGCCTCCTCTTTTTGCACTTTTTCTTCCATTTTTTCCATACTTTTGTCTTGTTTCTTTCTTCTATTTGCATGGCCTCCTCACTATTTCCATGGCCACCACTCTCTACATCTATTCCATGCCATCATCACCACCTACACTCTAGGTCATGACCATATCCGAGCCAACCATGGTGACAAAACCCCTCAAAATCCAAACTATTCCTTGAAAACATGCTAGTTTGAGCCCTATTGCTTCACCACTTCATTTTCCACCACCACCACCACCTCTAGCCGCCGCCACCACCTCTGATGAGACCACCACACACCACTCCAACCTCATTCCAGATTTGAACTTGAATGGCCAAGCCAAACCACTCCAAGGCCGAGCCCTTTTGTTGACTAAAAACATGCTATTTTTCCTTAAACCCTTCACCTACCCTAAGTGTAACTTACTCCACTTGTTTAGCCTTGTAGCCGCACCTTTTCTGTACCCATACTGATCCAAACCATGCTCAAAACTGACCTTATTGATCCCCTAGGCCATGCAAACAAGCATATAGAGCAAGTGCAAAGTCTTTGGTTTTGTTTTATACATCTATTTCTAACATTGTTTAAGTATATTTTGTTTTTGAAACTTATGTTTCATATATTTGTTTGTCTCATGTATCCAAGGAGATTTATCTTTGGCTCTCTCAAATTTGAATCATTTTCGTGCCATAGTGCTTTTGAAGATCTCAGTTTGTGCTTTTGATCGTTGTCTCCAGCCAAAAAGGTGAGTAAACCTCACATGACATTTATACTTATGCAGTTGTGAAACAACAACAACAACAACTGAATGTGTAGAAAAAATATATGATGTTATAACTGCCATGTGATTATTTATATATGATGTTCAACCTATTAATTTCATGTCATCTCATTTGTTACTGCTATATGTTGTTTACTATTCATTTATATCTGTTTATCACACTGCAAGTTCCCTGTAGATTAGAATCAATATGGGTTGAAATGATAAATACCCGAACGGACTTTAGAATAGGGAAAAATCGTTATGGGCTGAAATGATTGGCCTAAACGGTTTTTATTTAATTTATTTAACTTGGGATTGCGGGTTTGAAATGATAAAACCCGGATTTTTCTTTTTAAACTGCGGATTGAAATGATACATATCCGTATCACTTGACCTAGGTTAGAAAACTATATACAAACCCGTGGTTATTTTATAAAATGTTTTTGGATATTTTAATGTATTTTAAAAATACAAATTTATGAAATTTGATTTAAATAGACTTTAAAATGTTTTAAAATAGAGAAATTATGATTTTTCTATGAGTTAAAAATGTAATTAATGAATGGTTAGATTGGATTATTGAAATATTACTTAAGTTTGGAAATTTAGAATTTTGGTTAAAAATGATATTTAAGTTCCATTTATTCTTATTTTGAAAATGGTAAATATGATGATTTGATTTAAATTTGAATTTGAATGATTTAATAAAGTATTATTGTTTTTTCTATGAATTAAAATGGTTAAGTAAATGAATGCTTAAAAGTGAAATTTTAAAATACAACTTGATTTGGAAATGTGGAATTTGGTTTTGTTTGAAGTTTTAAGTTAATTAAATAAATTGGGAATTTAGTTTAATTTGTGAAATGATAATTTTAAAAATGTAAATGGTAATAAAGTGTTAAATGGAAAAATAGGAAAGTTTACACTTGAATTCATTAAGTGGATTTGTGAAATTTGATTTAACTATAAAATGTTGCTTTATAAAATCATTAATTAAAAGAGTATTTTAATGAACATCTTTGAATTTTAAAATATGATTTTTATAATGTTTAAATGGTTTAAATTGAAATGTTTTCAAGTATAACTTTCAGCACCTTTTTCTGAATGCTGTAAAAGGTTGAAATTTTCAATGTTTATGGTTTTAACTTAGTAAATGAACTTATAATAGTTTAAAACTTTGGAAATGGAATACTTAATTTGAAAGTATATAAACTTAAATTGTAAATGGTTTAAATGAATTATTTTTATTCAAATATAAGCTATATAGAAGGTGATTTGGAATGACAATAAATGAATGATATCTTTGAATTTAAAAGCTATTTAAAGTTGAATATTTGGATTTGAATTTATATGATGATTTGAAACTGAAGCTTTGGAAAGATATGACATTTTGATATATACTAAATGTTTTGAAATGAAGTTTTGAAAGATATGATATTTTGATATATATTAAATGATTTGAAATAAAGTTTTGAAGGTTATGATATTTTGAAATTAAAATGATTCAAAAATGAAGTTTGAAAAATATGATATTTCTGTATTAAAAATGATTTGAAATGACTTGATATTTATTTTGATAAATATTTGAATTTGAAAGATATGGTATGTTGATATATTGAAATGGTTTAGAAATGATTTAATCTTTCCTGATAAAGATTTGGATTGAAAGGATATTTTATTTTGAAGTATGAAAATATTATTTTAAAGTTATAACCACGGGTTATAATAACGATTGGTTGTTAAAGTGACCGGGATCGAAAACCACTTTAACAACCGTGTACGCGGTGGAGATTCCAGAATGAAGTAGGATGGTAGCGACGTTCTCGAGGCATATTACGTGGACCCAACTCCCATGAGTTGGCATATATGACTAAAACAGGAGCTATACCGGGCTACACAAAGGGTCGCACCCTTTCATCGAGCATGCTCCATCGGAAACCATTCTATTACTTTTGTGATTCGATACGTGGTGCCACTTTGATTCGGGTGTATGTCTCGAGGT
The DNA here is from genome assembly GCA_030765085.1 of Allium cepa. Classification (NCBI taxonomy): domain Eukaryota; kingdom Viridiplantae; phylum Streptophyta; class Magnoliopsida; order Asparagales; family Amaryllidaceae; genus Allium; species Allium cepa. The sequence goes on from CM060935.1 coordinate 1,016,618,981, forward strand.
GGGCGGGAGCTGCTGTCTTGCCGTCACCACCGGTCCGGGAGTGAAAATGGTGTATCAACCCTGGCATTGCCTTGTGTGCCATGTCATATCCTTATATCGAGCCCACCATGATTTTGGTTTTAAAGATCCGACCGCGTTAAGGTTCACCATCCCCTTAACGCTATTTTCTATATGATTATACTTTACTGATTAGACACTACTGTATATAGCGTATATTACATAGTAAACAGTTTAACGGATCCTTAGAGGATGGGAGGTCCCAAGCATCTTCTAAGTTACTTCTACCTTTACTACAGTTCAATTGAGTTGGTTTACATTGTATAAGTATGTATGTCCTGACTCGAGTGTTTGTATTTTTATTTACGCTCGGGTCAGCCTGAGTTATTCAAAAATTTGGATTTCCATTTTCTGGAGATTGGAATCGCTGGAGATTATCTACTTGTCAAGTTTTATCTTTTGCAGTCTGTTGTTCCTTTCAGCTCTTGTATTAGTAGACTTCTATGTAGTGAGACTTCCTTTGTACTTTGTTCTTCTGTTGTATCTTATGTAACTCCGATATATTTATATAGTAGCTTCATGAACTACTATCTCTTTTAATTCCGCTGCATTATTATTACTCTGTGTCTGTGATCTGTGATTTTATTTACTGTATATTCTGAGATTTGCCAAATTTTTATTTACAACGCGGTATTTTGAGCAATTCAATTTCGGCATGAGTGTCTACCTATACACTTATAATGGATGCGGATGGTTGAAAATATCGGGTCGTTACAGTTGGTATCAAAGCTTTGGTAGCTCGAGGAAAAACTCAGCATATGGAGTGAATGTATTTACAGAATAACTTTCATTCGAGTTTGAATCTCTTCCTTTTTGAGTCGATTCCTTCGAATTTTGGAACGTTCCCTGGGGTTCCAAAATCCATTCGTGTCCCTCACTATTCGTCTTCTTTTGGTTCTGGAGTATCCCATAACTCCGCTACGAATGATCTTTATATTGAATTGACAGTCCTGCCAATCTCTAAAATTGAATTGTAAAAGGGTGAAACTCCTTTACAATTAGCATCGATTCACCAGAGATTTATATCTATCCTTGGTTTAGATGCTAAAATCTTTTGTTACTCCAAACTCTAACTCTTGAGATCGAATGTAGATTTACCCCAGAAAAATCCACATTGATCTTATTCTTTAAGTCCCGATTGACCCTGTTAAGGTTGCCCGTGATTTATTTAAGCTTATCAACCTCTCTACTCTGTTATTTAATCATCTTGTCTTTTGTTTCCAATCTATTCTTCCAAACATTTTGAATTGTACTTTTATATATATGTTTTGTTTTATATATTGTGTTGTTTGAGTTGTTGATGGTGAATTGGGTTTCTGATCGATTCTTCTGATCAACGCTATCGATAAGATTTCTAAAACACTTTGACATAACAAACTGACACAATATTATTTTAAAATTTGGTTAATGAAATAAATTTTGATATATAAGTAAATTTATGGAACTTAATAAATTGATTTAAAATTGATTATTTGAAATGATAATACTTAATTTATCATTTATTGTTCTATAAATGAATTTATAGATAGTTGTTTATAAATTTATTTGGGAACTGAAATGAATTTAAAACAAGAAATTTGAGAATTTTATTTCTGATGGTTTCAAACTTTGTGTTTAAAGTTTTAAAAAGTATATTATTTAAAGTATTTTCGAATAAGAATATGTTTCCAAAGGATTTTAAAGTTTAAAAATTAGTGCTCTTCTCTTTGTCGCTGGAAAATAATTTCGGTGATGACTGCAGCATCATCGACATTCATTTTCTAGTTTCGAAGTGAAGAGGCCGCCCTGTAGGCTTGCTACAGCTTTGTTTTGGGAAATCAAATAGATTTGAATTTCTAAAATATGATTTGAATTATAATATATATATATATATCTATATAGATATATGATTTAAATTTGATTTCATCAACTATGTAGACACATTTAGTTATCTCTAAAATGGTTTGAAGGAATCGGAAATCTAATTCTTAAATTTTGTTTTTAAATAATAACTTCAATTATAAAAAAAAATCAAAAGTTTTGAATAAATGATTTAAGCCTGAAATGATTGAATCGAAAAGTTTTATTTATATAATACTCAATTGCATTCCAATATAACTTACCTTAATTTTAGAAGTTAATGATGTAATTGGATAATATACAATATAAAAAGATTTTATAAAATGATTAACAGAGGTAAATAGAATAAATGGGTAATTGAATAATTTACAATATAAAATAAGGTTAAAAGAACTAAGAATAAAACAAAGCTGTTATAATAAGTGTAAGTATATTTAACATAAGTGATAAATATATTGAGAGAAATAAATTTAATTTTAATTAGGAATAAAGAAGAATAAAATTTATTAAGTACATTGTGAGTGTAAAAAAAATGATTATTTTATTCAACCCTATGGTTTTAAAAATTGTTAATTTAAGATGATTGGATAATAAGATAATGAAATTTGAGATAGTTGACGATTTATTTAACTGATGAAAAAAAAGGGGAAAAAATTTAAGTTGAAATTTCCATGCTTTCAAATTTATTTCCTTATTTTGTTTCTCAAACTATCTTTTGGTTGTCCTTATCATCTTTATCTTGCTATAGACTGGTATAGGCATCTTTCTATAATCTTTCTATTTAGAAATCTTTCTATAATCTTTGATAATCTGCACCTTGTTAAACTCACCTATAACAATAGTTATCAGGTATAATTTCAATCTCCTTTTCATCTTATCTTAATCCTATTTCACTCTATCTTTGTCTGTGCTTTCCCGTACCTCATTCCTTTTCGGGGACGAAAAGTTTTGAGTGGGGTTGAGTGTAACAACCCTAGATTTTTGCCTATATATTTTAAATTTGACTTTATTTTATTTTAATTTTTTAAATTTATTTTTATTTCAAACATTTCATTTTAAATATAAATGCTGACTATTACGTGATCTATAGTTCAAAATAGTATAAATTGGACATTTTACTTAAAAAGTGAATTTCTCCTCAAACTGTTTAAACTTTGACTTTTAAAATTAAAAATAAAATCATTTTATCTTAAGTTTTATCTTTTATTCTGAAAATATATGTAATAACTTGAACATTGCTTTTCGTTTCGTTGCAAACGGAGTTAAACTGTGAAAGTTTTGTATATTTCAATATTGAGTGCAATTTGTTTATTCTACAATTTTGTTATTTTTAAATTGTATAAATCATATTTTATTGTCAAATTTCATTTTAATCTGGGTCAATATGTTATCGTATGTATATTTTTGTATTATAATAATAATAAAATGAAGTAAACAATTTTCCAAAGTCAACAGTGATTTATTTGAAATTTGTAGACACCGTTTTGGATTTTTATGCAATTTCTTTAAATCTTTTTCTATTTTCTTTAAATTTAATTTTTTTATGTGTTGATATTTTATTTTAATTATATTTGTCTTTTAAATATTTTAAAGTGATGTTTGAATTTTTCCAAAGCTTATTGAATTTATTTCCAAATTTTAAGACTAGTTTACATTTTTCTGCTATTTTCTTTATTTAAATTATATTTAAATTAAAATTTATATATTTATTTGTGAATTCATTTTTAATTTTATGTTGTTATCTTTGTTATAAATATTTTTACAAGTCCATATAAATTTTCCAAAAGTTCATTCTGTTTATTTTTCATTTTTCTAGACTAGTTTGCAATTTTGTGCTATTTTCTTATTTTAACCTTATATAATTAATAAATATTTATATATATTTTATATTTGGTTATATTTTCGAAATTTTGACTGGGATTATTATTACTTTCAGTAATATAAACTTATATGAATAAATTAAGCAAATACAAAAGGTTTTAAAAGCTTTTGAAACATAAGTCGTTTCTTTTTCCGTTTCCTCATTTACTCTTTGGCAGTTTTTATTTATTTATTAGCCTTTACTTCTTTTGGCTGTATATTACTTTGTTTGGCCGTGTATTCCTGTCTTCATTCACTAAAAAAAGTTTCCACTTCTCATTCATTCATAGCTAGGAGAAAAAATGGGTAATGGCCTCCTATTTTTGCACTTTTTCTTCCATTTTTTCCATACTTTTGTCTTGTTTCTTTCTTCTATTTGCATGGCCTCCTCACTATTGCCATGGACACCACTCTCTACATCTATTCCCTGCCATCATCACCACCTACACTCTAGGTCATGACCATATCTGAGCCAACCATGGTGACAAAACCCCTCAAAATCCAACCTATGCCTTGAAAACATGCTTGTTTGAGCCTTGTTGCTTCACCACTTCATTTTTCACCACCACCACCACCTCTAGCCACCGCCACCACCTCTGACCAGACCATCACACACCACTCCAACCTCATTCCATATTTGAACTTGAATGGCCAAGCCAAACCACTCCAAGGCCGAGCCCTTTTGTTGACTAAAAACATGTTATTTTGCCTTAAACCCTTCACCTACCCTAAGTGTAACTTCCTCCACTTGTTTAGCCTTGTAGCCGCACCTTTTCTGTGAAGCCCCGCCTCTATACCCACACTACCCAAGGATACTATGGCGTAATGCAGTCAACTAGCGCGGAGAATAAGGCTGTTGAGGAGCGACCATCTGTATAATTGCTTTGTGCGAGTACCGATATGCCAAATAAAAATATAACTTTTCATCTCAAGAGGAAATCCGACATACCGACACAAACTCAAAGCTACTACACGGTGGCTATATGTAATCTTCGAAAAAAAATATAGAAATAAACATAACACAAATCAGTCACAGACAATTCATATCACAAAGGCGGAAATAAATATTAATATAACACATGAAAGTGTACATCAGAGTAGTGGTCAAACAAGATCCACAATATCACAAGAAAATAGATACAAGTGCTAGGCAAAAGAATACGTATACATCAAGGAGTCTAAATCTCAAATGTATACAACCAAAAACTACTAAACTAGAGTAGTTAGCCAAAAGATCAGATGATAGTCCAATAAGGAGTCAAGCAGAAGCATCTGTAAAATCTCAGTCTGACCCGAGGTTTATTTAATAAGAAAATAATAAACGGATCAGTCTAGCTATAAATATCAGGTAAAATGAGATATAAGAAGAGATATAATATTAAAACGTATGATAACCAAAAATGTCATACTACGACTAGTATACATTAGAGAATCACGAAAGTCATACAAAATCTCAAGAAACTCATAGCATAAAAAAGAATGTCATATTCTTTATTTAATTCACCAAGCCACAATAAATTACCTACATATCAACGCCAACTGAAAAAGGCGGTGAAACATAAATTCCAGAAATCATCAAATAGAAATCCATAAATCAAAATAAAAGGATGGCCAATCCCATAAACTGGACATCGACGCACCTAGAAAGACACGCCCCATGCACAGTTGAACATCGACGCACCTAGAAAGATACGCCCCATGCTCCAGCATCGACACACCTAGAAAGATACGCCCCATGCATAAATAAACATCGATGCACCTAGAAAGATAAATCCCATGCATAAATAAACATCGATGCACCTAGAAAGATACACCCCATGTAATGTCTAACATTGATGCACTTAGAAAGATACACCCCATGCAAAGTCGAACACCGACGCACTTAGAAAGACACGCCCCATGCATAGACGAACATCGACGCGCCTAGAAAGATACGCCACATGTCCCGACTTATTAAGCCGATTGCTCCACGAAGTAAACAAACATCGACGCACCTAAATAGGTACGTCCCATGCATAAAATAAACATCGATGTATCTAGAAAGATACGACCCATGCGATAAATGAGACGAAGCTCAATAAAATGAGGTACAGTCCTACATACGGACAAAGAGACATCGCACACTACTAGTCTAAACCATAAAATGATCAACATCGATCATCAAGAAGCGTCAATTACAATAAGCTAGTAAATATATGAGTTTAGCATCATGTCCTATAACCACTAGCTTAACTTAAATATTTGCGAACAAATTGTAGATCTCCACTAGAAAATTGTCTCAAGGGTTTCAATCGAACAATTCCAAGAATTAACCGAAGAAGTAAACGCAAGCGTTTCATACCACTTGTTTTACTAAGCCGTTTAATTAGATTTCTCATACGAGTGAGGTAAAGGTTTATATATACTAATAGATTAGAAAATGGTCTAAGAAGGAGCTTCTTAATAAAATAGTGTTGAAATCATTTTGAAGAAAGAGTTTTGATATTTACTACTTGTATAGAAAACCTTTATATTTTTAAAGTGACAAATCGTAGAAGTGATTGTAGAAACAATCAATCATAAAAATTCACATTCGAAGACGTGAATAAATTCGAAAGAAATCGATATCAAATCCATCAAAATGGATATTCCCGAAAATTCCTAAAGAAAATGTCATCAAAGTCGATAATAAATGATAACAACAAAAGGGAAACAACACGAATCGATTAAAGTTGGAATTCAAACAAAATAGGCATTATAGGCAAAATTGGCAAATAGGAGCAGGTCAGTCAACCGAACTCCCTGAGTCGGTTGACCGAACCAAAGATGGAAGTGCTCGGGTAGCAGGTCAGTCGACCGGACCCTGAGTTCGGTCGACCGGACCCTGTAACCTGCACTCCCAAACCAGAGGCAGGAAGTGCTCGGGTAGCAGATCGGTCGACCGGACCCTGAGCTCGGTCGACCGGAGCCTGTTGCCAGCACTCCCATGCCTATCTAATAAATGCCATTCCCTTCCGAATTGCTATCGGTCGAGCAACGACACTAAGGGTTTACGCCAATCGACTACCCAGTCATAGAAGCTCTTCGGTTCATCACCCAAAACATGATCAATACATCAAATCTATGATTTTTAAAGAATTGAACCCAAAACACCAAAAATTGGAATATTCACCAAAACAATCCAAACCAAAAGCAATTGCACAAGAATAAGTGTTAGGAATTCATACCTGACAATCGAAGATAAATGTAGGCATAGATGTGAGATAAAAATCTCACCTTTGAACCCAAAAACAATGAATGAGAAGCTTGAAGACAAGGGAAGATCAACCACACTTCAATCTCAATACAAGAAGCTTGAATCTAAGCTTAAAAGAGAAATATTTCCCAAATTAGGTTTAGGAATTTTTCTTGAATAAAAGAGAGAATGAGTTGGGGAAGATGAAGCGAAGGCTTACCAATGTGTTCTCTTGAATTTGGAGCTAAAGCTTGGATTTTGCAAATGAACTAGGGCTTAGGATTTTAATTCTTTTTCTTTTCCCCCATTATTCTCTTTAGAGCTGAAAAGATAAGGTAGAGAGAATGAACGAAGAGAAGTGTTTCAGTTTGGGGTATTAAGTTGGCTAGTGGGCTGAACCCAACTCAAAGCCCTAAGTGAAAAGGTAGCAAAATTCAACTTACTCCAAACATATCGAAGCTTATACTCGAAAAAGGTTGCAATCGGCATTTTGAACTCAATGGAAGGGGTCTCGAGTCCCAATTCGACTGTTTGCTAAAAGTAGGTTTTCGGACTACAATCCGACGAACGATGAAATATTTAAATATATAATTGATAAATTTGCGGGTTGTTACAGACTCCCCTCCTTAAAGAAATTGCGTCCTCGCAATACTTAAAAAGAAAATAAAGAGTAACAACCATAAAAGCATATCAACACAAAAAAAATTTGATATAGGAAGTTCACCATAAAGAGATGAAAGGGTAAGCCTAAACGGGATCGCTTGATGAATTTCAAGGAATCCCAAGAGAAATCCTTAGGATCTGAGTATCAATGAACTTTCACAAGAAGAACATCTTTATTCCGAAGGCGCTCAACCTCCGAAGCAATGATGCGAACGGAATGTTGCTCATAAGTCAAATCTGGTGAAACTTCAATTTCCTCAATAACACCGGGCTCAAGAATAAAAACCGGAAACATAAAAGCATTTCCATAGTTAAAAGACGTGGGAAACGTCAAGAATAGCAGAAAATTGAGCCGGTGCAACGGCGTTGTACAAAAATGGTACACCCGAATAATTTCGGAACACCGACGTAGTACAAAAACGGTACGTCCAACGAACCGATAAACCGGAACAACGATGTAGTATAATTTAGTACATCCATTGATGCAGATAAGACGAAACATCGATGTAGTATAATAACAGTACATCCGATGAACCGAACACCATAAAAGAACATCGGACGCTAATCCATAAAAGAAATGAGGTGAAGCTTAGCAAAACAAAGTGCATCGAAACGTCCGATGAACTTGGTAAAAAGATGATAAGATACAAGGAATTTGAGCCAACGGGGTTGATGGAAATTAAGTTCCTTATGAGAAATAAATATTCCAAAAACTTATGATCGAGGTGGAGAACAAATTTCTCCCCAAATATGATGATGCCAAATCCTAGAGGCGAAAACAATAGCCGCGAGCACTAGATCATTAGTGGCATACCTAGTCTCGATAGGCTTTTATGACTTAGAAGCACAAGTGGTAGAACGTTTTCTTTTGCAAGAGAACGACATCCAAACCAATACGATTAACATTGGTACAAAAGATAAAGTCTTGGTTCCCTTCGGAAAACACAAGAATAAGAGTATCGGAAATGAATTCTTTCAAATAATCTTCTTTCCCAAAAAGCTAAAACTTTCAAAATTACAATGATCTCAATGTCAAAATCTTTCTAGAAAAATTTATGTTTTACAAGTCAATATATCGTGTCTGATTGTCTCATCAAAGCATTTAGGAAATTCCTATCGATAACGTTGATCAAGCACATCGACCAGAACTCTTAAAACACTAAATAGGCAATACAATCACAAAATCATCTTTTAAGAACAAAATCCAATTATACTTATAAATAAATCTTTATGAAAAAGATTTGTAAAAATTTTAAATTTCTATTTACACCGAAAATCAATATATACAAAAATGGTCTCATCGAAATATTCATAGAATACTCGATTTATAAAATGGATGAAATTAGCTAGACAAACCGAATGACATAATAAGTCATTCATAAGAATCATAACGAGTGCGGAATGCGGTAAGTGGAATGCTAACTTCCGCAACTCGTAACTAATGAAAATTGGAGGTAAAATCGAACTAAAAAGACCTTAACACCACTCAAAAGATTGCTTAGGTGATAGTCCTAAGACAAATTCAAAAACACTGGAAAATTTCTCAAACTACATGAATGAGAGAAATAACACTTTCCTTATAAGTGGGCTTAAGGAATAAAATGATGCCATCAAATTAGAATCGAAATCAAAAAGGAAAAATAGAAATCTGCTTTACAGATTGAGATGTCGAAGATGAATAGTCCACACGGGACAAATGATATGGCTTCATAATAATTTAGGCTATCCTTTCCAAAAATCAATTCCGAAGCCTAAGTAAAAATCGGCTCGGAAAGAAAAATCACATAAAATAATTTCGACATCAATAAAAAGCAAATTGAGAGTTGCGGATCTACCATTCGGATTCGTAATTCTCAAAGAAGTCATCAATCCCAATATATTCAAAGAAAAAGAATCGACAAGTTCTTTTGGTATAAAAATAATGAAATGAACCCACATCCGAAAGGAACTCAAATAGGAAGATCACAAAATAAAACAATAACATCAAGGATTGAATGTAAAATACCTTGACCAAGAGAAGAGTTGCTAGGGGCTTGCAGCTTTCCTTCTCTCTTGCTTGGAAGCTTAGGACACGAAGATAAAAGATGACCCGTGCTTTTGCAGTAACGAAAAAAGAGGGGTTTCAGACACTCCCCTGCATAGTGGTCCATGGAACCACAATTATAACATTGTCCACGACTAGAGGTAGGGGCTTTTGCTACCGGGGTTTCTTGTCTCCCTTTCCTGTTAGGAATGGGGCCTTCGAATTTAATTGGCCTCTTCATGTTGTCGTTGAAGTTTTGTTTGGCAACCACAACTTCAACATTACTCTCTCTATCGGCCTCTTCAATATTATTCTACACTATTCCGAAGTTTGGCTCTGATACCAAGTTGTGACGCCCCACCTCTATACCCACACTAGCCAAGGACACTATGGTGTAATGCTATCAACTAGCGCGGAGAATAAGGCTGTTGAGCAGCGACCATATGTATAATTGCTTTGTGCGAGTACCGATATGCCAGATAAAAATATAACTTTTCATCTCAAGAGGAAATCCGACATACCGACACAAACTCAAAGCTACTACACAGTGGCTATATGTAATCTTCGGAAACAAATATAGAAATAAACATAGCACAAATCCGTCACAGACAATTCATATCACAATGGCGGAAATAGATATGAATATAACAATGAAAGTGTACATCAGAGTAGTGGTCAAACAAGATCCACAATATCACAAGAGAATAGAAACAAGGGCCAGGCAAAAGAATACGTATACATCAAGGAGTATAAATCTAAAATGTATACAACCAAAAACTACTAAACTAGAGTAGTTAGCCAAAAGATCAGATGATGGTCCGATAAGGAGTCAAGAAGAAGCACCTGTAAAATCTCAGACTGACCCGAGTATTATTTAATAAGAAAATAATAAACGGATCAGTCTAGCTATAAATATCAGATAAAATGAGATATAAGAAGAGATATAATATTAAAACGTATGATAACCCAAAATGTCATACTACGACTAGTATACATTAGAGAATCACGAAAGTCATATAAAATCTCAAGAATCTCATAGCATCAAAAAGAATGTCATATTCTTTATTTAATTCACCAAGCCACAATAAATGACATACATATCAATGCCAACTGAAAAAGGTGGTGAAACATGAATTCCAGAAATCATCGAATAGAAATCCAGAAATCACAATAAAAGGATGGCCAATCCCATAAACTGGACATCGACACAACTAGAAAGACACGCCCCATGCACAGTCGAACATCGACGCACCTAGAAAGATACGCCCCATGCTCTTGCATCGACGCACCTAGAAAGATACGCCCCATGCATAAATAAACATCGATGCACCTAGAAAGATACATCCAATGCATAAATAAACATCGATGCACCTAGAAAGATACACCCCATGTAATGTCTAACATCGATGCACCTAGAAAGATACACCCCATGCAAAGTCGAACATCGACGCTCCTAGAAAGACACGCCCCATGCGTAGACGAACATCGACGCACCTCGAAAGATACGCCCCATGTCCCGACTTATTGAGCCGATTGCTCCACGAAGTAAACAAACATCGACGCACCTAAATAGGTACGACCCATGCATAAAATAAACATAGACGTATCTAGAAAGATACGACCTATGCGATAAATGAGACGAAGCTCAATAAAATGAGGACAGTCCTCCATACGGACAAAGAGACATCGCACACTGCTAGTCTAAACCATAAAATGATCATCATCGATCATCAAGAAGTGTCAATTATAATAAGCTAGTAAATATATGATTTTAGCATCATCTCCCATAACCACTAGCTTAACTTAAATATTTGCGAACAAATTGTAGATCTCCACTGGAAAATTGTCACAAGAGTTTCAATCGAATAAGTCCAAGAATTAACCGATGAAGTAAACGCAATCGTTTCATACCACTTGTTTTACTAAGCCGTTTAATTAGATTTCTCATATGAGTGAGGTAAAGGTTTGTATATACTAATAGATTGGAAAACGGTTTAAGAAACGAGCTTTGTAATAAAATAGTGTTGAAATCGTTTTGAAGAAAGAGTTTTGATATTTACTACTAGTATAGAAAACCTTTATATTTTTAAGTGACAAATCATAGAAGTGATTGTAGAAACAATCAATCATAAAAATTCACATTCGAAGACGTGAATAAATTCGAAAGAAATCGATATCAAATCCATCAAAATGGATATTCCCGAAAATTCCTAAAGAAAATGTCATCAAAGTCGATAATAAATAATAACAACAAAAGGGAAACAACACAAATCGATTAAAGTTGGAAATTCAAACAAAATAGGGAATATAGTCAAAATTGGCAAATAGGAGCAGTTCGGTCAACCGGACTCCCTGAGTCGGTTGATCGAACCAAAGATGGAAGTGCTCGGGTAGTAGGTCGGTCGACCGGACCCTGAGTTCGGTCGATAAGACCCTGTAACCTGCACACCCAAACCAGAAGCAGAAAGTGCTCGGGTAGCAGGTCGGTCGACCGGACCCTGGGCTCGGTCGACCAGAGCCTGTTGCCAGCACTCCCACGCATATCTAATGTAACAATCCTGATATTTTAACGATTTTAATTTATTTGATTAACTTAATTTGTGCGAAATTTAGTAAAAAAATAAAATAAAATTTTGAAATATAAATTTGATATTTGGAATGCGTCTAGTCAAACATAGCAACTGGTAAATTTTCGTCCGAAAATATGAAAGTTTATTTCGCGCGTAAATTTACTTTAATTTAATCAGTTAAAAAGCGATGAAAATAAAATATTTTCGGAACCTTAATATTTTTATATAGAAAAATTCTAAATCGACTTCTGAGCAAGACGACATTCTTTGTTTTTCAAAATTCGGAGTTCTTTTAGGTCCTTCGATCTTATTTTTCTGCGATTTTACTCCATTTTCCACCAGCAGAAATTTCGAATTTTTATAATACCACTGACATCTGTATACCGTTTTGATCATATCATCGTGATGATCTCAGCGGTATATTCACTTCTGTGTATTGAGGTTCGGTACGTTACGAAAACTGCGAAATAGTCATTTGTATCCATACCGTTTGAACGTTTGAATTCTTTGCCTCTTGGGTAACAACCGTGTAAAAATTCCAATGGATGCTTAACTTTTAATCTTCCAACAAACAACCATTCACATTTATTATTCACAAAATTCGTGCAAGCCTTTTGTTTCCATTGGTTCATTTCATTTGGTTCTGCATTTAGTTCTCTGCTACTTTGAAGAACAATAAATATGCAAGTATAGATTTCTTGATCCAACTACTCACGCACTCTCCCATTTCATTTTGTTCCACCTTCCAACCCTGTACACCATCACCCTTTCATCAAAAGCAAGCACCTCCTCCATGCCTCCTCCTTGCCTGAACCCACCCTCTGATGCATCACCAATGACCGAACAAGCTTCCCTCCACCACCCACATCCACCACCTGATGCCGCCTTCACCATGGCGACAGCCACCTCTTAAAAAAAAAAAAGAATTTGCATTCGAATTTAAACCGCTCCAACCCATCCATCTCGAACGCCGACCACCCCTTCCACCTTCAACCGTGCTCGACATTTTCCACTTATCAGCAGCCCCTCTAACCACGCAGTGCCCAACCGAAGTCATCTGCCTATCGCCTTCCCCTATCTTCATTTTGGCCACAGCCACTTCCTCGAAAAAAAAAAATGTTACACGCGTACATCTCCCCCGACCGTACACCACTTTCCTCTCTCATCTCACTCAAGCCTAGTCTACCAACCGCACCCCATAACCCGTGCTCCTTCCGCCCAGCCCACTTGCACTTCCGCCTGCACAGCCTCGTCGCCCAAGCCGTGTCATTCTCTGCCTTGTTCCGCCCTCCAACCAACTGCTGTTCGTGCCGCACCCATCATCTCTACCATCTTCCACGTTTCCTCCATATAAGGTATATTTGTGTTATAATATGTATTATACTATAGGTAAGTAAGGAATGTTACAGCTTAAAAGTTGCGTGTTACCTGTTTTTCCCATCTTTAAATTTTTTTTACTTTTGGAAATGTCTAATACCTTTCGTGTGTAAGCCTTTTTATTTATTAGCGCATTGATATTTTGTTGGTTCCTTTTGTTTTATGTATATATGTAAATTTTAAATATATGTCTACATATTTTAGTGTGTATGGTGCTCGTATAAATTATATACTCTATAAGTCTACAATGTAATTAAGTTACGGCATGTACTAGAAAGTTGTAAAATGAAGTGATATAAAAGTTGTACTACCTTGTTTTCTGTTCTAAAAAATGTAACATGTATGTATGTTTATATATTTTATATATTTGGTTTTGTTAGAAAGAAGTTTATGTGTCATATTTAAAAGAAGTCTGCATTTTCACATATGTATTGTATTGTCTGCATACTTCCGTATACATATAATATATATATATATATATATGTTCTTTGTATACTATTGCATGGTTATCAGTTTTATCTATTGTTATGTGTAGATATTATATAAATCATGTTCTGTTATACATAAAAGGTTACGGGTTGTAAAGTTCTTTACAGTTAGTTATGCAAGGTCTGTTATATATATAGTGTACGTAATATATTAGTTTCTATGCTTTAGATTACAATATATAGATTTGAATATATTAGTCTTATATATAGTATACATATGTTTTGTAAATTGCATACTTATTTTACTTTATTTTGACTGATCATTCTCTTTCGTCTGTGCATTTAGAAAGTATATTATATATAGTTAGTATTAAGTATTCAAATATTTGATCTGTTATATTTTTATGAGGATAATATGTTTTGTTTAGTTTAAAGAAAGAAAGATGATTTTAACTATTGTTATATAAAAAAAAAATTAGTATATAAAAGATATGAGTTTATGTTTACAAGTTTAAACCTGAGATTTGGATTTGTTTTTTTAATCCAACATATTATTCTTTGTTGAGAACCATTAGATTTTGCAATATAAGTTACTGTTTGAAAAGTTTTGTGGTGCTATGATTTTTTTTAAATTATTTGATTTTGAGATTTCTGAAATTTATAATATCAAGCTGCATGCGTATAAGTTGTTGCAGCCATTCCACTTTCCTCCTGTAATCGTACTAACCATTCTCATTACTTTATTATAAATGACAGTACTTTATATAGCTGTTATTTTATGTATAGTGCAGGCGAGGTTGTCTTAGTTTTATATTTGTGTAGACGTATATATGCTTCAGATTTTTTTTTTCTTATGCAAATATTTTTAGCCGTATGTTACATATAGGCTATGGAGGTTTATATATTAGTATATATATCATATATATGATGTGTCTATGATTTGTTGACGACATAAGTTTAATGTGTTATAAGAAAAAAGGAAATGATTTTTGAAATATAGTTTTGTCATGTTGAATTCTAAATATAAATTTTCTATATAGTTGTATACAAAAGTTTACTTATACCAATTTTGTTCATCGATCTCGTTCCGATGTGTTCAATCGATTTCTGTTATCAGCTTTGATCGTTGAATTCGTGCCGATTTGCTTTGCTTGGATTCGTAACTCAAATCCTATGTCTGTATCAGTGTGCGTATCCGTGTCATCTTTTCGTGTATCACTAGCCCCGTAAGGTGAGCAATCACTCACGATTAATGTTCTTTTATTTATTAAATTTGATTTCAAGTGAAACGACAAATTGAAATATGCTGCTGTTAGTTTTTTACACTGTTTAATATGTATTAGTTCACCTGTGACATCTGACACCATTATCTGATAATGACACGATGATAATCCAGTTTGGTTGATGAGTGATTGATGGTTTGTTGTTTATATTGGATGTAAATTGTAATGTATAAAGTGTTAAATATTATGCAATTAAATTTGACGTAGGATAGTTAAAATTTGAATCGACATATGTGTTGAACTTGATTGATTAAATTTGTAAAATATGACCCCTTAAATGTTTAATTATTTGACACGTAGAAAATAGTTAATTACCCTTGAATCATTTGAATTTATGCTGATATGAAATTGAATAATTAATGCCAATTGAAGAACCGTATAAATATTGGTGTAATAATTTTAAATCTACATGAAATGATAATGTAGATTCTAGAAATAATTATATTAATTTGCACAAACAACAATGTGAATTAATACGATTATTTTGGGATTATTTGAATTAATTATTGGATTGTTATTGATTGTTGTTATTGCTTGTTTATTTACTTTGACACCATCCCAGTTATCACACTGCAAGTTCCCTTTGCTATGTTTTGATTTGTGAATTGAAATGGAATCGGGTTGAAATTATAAATACCCAAATTGAACTTGACTTAGGATTGAGAATTAAATGAACCTGATTGGTCGATAATTTGATTTAAAAAAAATAATGAACATTTTATTTGAATAATGAGGTTTGAAATAAAATTGGAACGTAAATTTTGATAAAAGGAAAATGTTAATATAGAAATCTGAAACAAGATGTTAATGTAATAACTGATGAAAGAACGTTGTTTGAAATGATTTAATAATTAAGTTTGAATTTATTAAGTTTTGAAATTATTAATAATTAAGATTGAAATTAATTAATAATTGAATAAGATTGAATCATTTCATAATTGAATAAAAATTGAATTCTTGATAAGAGAAATTGAACTTTTGAATAAGTAAATTTGAACTTCGTAAATAATTGAAATTGAGAATCTTTATTAATTAAGTTTTGGAAATTATTTACGTAAGTAAATAAATGAAAGTGAATTTCTTTAACAAGAAATAAAATGTGATCTATTGGAATTAATGTAAGATTTGAAATTTAAAGAATTTGGTTGACGAATTTAATTTAATAAAATTGGTAAGTTTTGATATAATGAAGGAAAACTTAAAT
Organism: Allium cepa; assembly: GCA_030765085.1. Lineage (NCBI taxonomy): Eukaryota > Viridiplantae > Streptophyta > Magnoliopsida > Asparagales > Amaryllidaceae > Allium > Allium cepa. The sequence continues at coordinate 1,016,635,499 of CM060935.1, forward strand.
TGATTTAATGAATTAGAAATTAAATAGAAGTTGTTTTGAATTGATAAATTTACTAAAAGAATATTGAATGAAATCGGTCAATGGATTTAAATTGATTTGAATGTTAATTAAATTTATTTAAATGATTTCGTAATGAAACTTATACGCATACTTGAATCAATATTTGAACTGTTTAAATAAAATTTGCAATTGGATTATAAGATTTTGAAATAGTAATTTGGGAGTTTTGAAACATAAATTTTGGAAATTGATATCGAAAGACGGACAGAATATTGGTTTACGAATTCTAATTTGAAATTGAATTTGATTTGGTTTTGAAATATATAAACGACCAACCGGTGTAATAATTACGAAAGTTATTAAAGAATCCGGAATCGGTTATGGACATACTCTCTATCTAAACCGAAAACCACTTTAATAACTATACGTGGAGTGATGATCCAGAATGAAGTGGTTGGAATGATGTACGTGATGACTGAAGAAAGAGAACGATAATGGATAGCCTTGACACTTGTGTCAAATTGGAAATGACTAAAATCAGGAGCCATGCCGAGCCAAATGGGGTTAGCCACCTCGAGCGAACACACTTCTTCGTAACTACTACTCATTACTTGTTATCGATTTGTGCACCCTCGTACTTTTCAGGAGTGTTGTTTCGTGGTGTTGCGATCGTTGCGGCGATGCGTTCTCACCAGTCCGGATCAGGCGAACGGTAGTTTCACTACCTTGGGTATTGCCTCATGTGCCTTGTCATACTTGTATCCCTATATACGCGACCACTACGAATTTGTTTTGTGTTATACCTATGGAGTACTCCCTGATATCCCACTAGTTTACGGTGGAGTTTACAGTGCTGTATAGTGTATGATGCTTATATAAAATGTGTTATGGGGGATAATGGTAACGCCTTAACACTATTTGGATACTTTATATTACTGATAGACATCATCTATTTAGCATATACTACTACATAGCAGATAGTTTAACGGATCCTTAGAGGTTGGTTATTCCAACATCCTTTGAGTTACTTGTATTTCGATTGCTATTTCACTTGAGTTGGATTTATTGATATGAGAATATTAATCCTGACTCGAGTGTTTGTGCTTTGTTTTACGCTCGGGTCAGACTGAGTGGTTCAGCTTTCGAGACTCACCTTTGGAGTTGGAGCTTTGCTTGAAGATCCAGGCATCTATTCTACTTTCAGTATTCGATGATTCCAGTGATGTATTTTGATTTGTATTTGATGTATCGTGCTACTCTTCTCTTTTATATGGTTTAACTCTGATGTATCATATATATTTATATAGTAGCTTCATGAACTACTATCTCTTTTACTTCCGCTGCATATTATTACTCTGTGTCTGTGATTATTTATTTACTGTATATCTGAGTTTTGCCAAATTTAAATTAACAATTCGGTATTTTGAATTATTCAAGTCCGACATGTGCGGATGCGAATAGTCTGAAATAGCGGGTCGTTACAGTTGATATCAGAGCTTTTGGTAGCTCTAGGCAAAACTTAGCATATAAGGTAAATGTGTTTACAGAATCACTCTCATTCTAGTTTCAATCTCTTCCTTTTGACTCAATTCCTTTGAATTTTGGGACGTTCCCTCGGTTTCGAAATTCATTCTTGTCCCTCACTATTCGTCTTCTTTTGATTCTGGAGTATACCATAACTCCACTTCGGATAATCTTTATAATGAGTTGACGATCTCGCAAATCTCGAATTGATTTATAAAAAGGGTGAAACTCCTTTACAAAAGACATCAATTTACCAGAGATTTTTGTATCCTCGGTTTACAATGCTATTTATTCCCTGCTATACCTGAATTCCATCTTTTGAGATTGAATGTTAATTTACCTTGGAATTCAGCATCGATCTTATTCATGAAGTTACGGTCGACCCGGTTAAGGTTGCTCGTGATTTATATAAACTCATCCATCCTCTTGTTTAGTTATTTAACCATCTTATCTTCTCTTTCGAACCTATCTTCGAATCAAAATTCTCTTTGATTTGATTTCCATCAAATTTGAATCTCTATAATTATTTTGAAATCCATCCTTGTATTGTCGAGAGAGGGAGTGTATTTGTATTTACACTTAAATGTTTTAATATATATTGTGTTGTTTGAGTTGTTGATGTTGATTTGGGTTTTCGATCGATTCGTCTGATCAATGCTATCGATAGGATTTCCAAAACACTTGAACAGAGCAAACTGACACAGCAGTATTTTCGAATTTGGTGAAAAGATAGTATTAAATGATTTTATTATATATAAGTATAAATTTTTTGAAATTAAATAGTTAATGAATTAATTGTTGAAATAATAAATTTTGATTATTGTTGTAAACCATTGACTATTGCATAATATAAATGAATTTATAAAACTTAGTTATAATTTTATTTTGAATTTGAAGCGAATTAAACTAAAATTTGAGAATTTAAATTCCGATAATTTCGAACTTTGTTTTTAAAAAGTTCGAAAACGTAATTATATAAAGTATTTCGAATAAGAAATCTTTTTCAAGGAATTATAAAATTTTAAACCAGAGCTCTTCTCTTTTGTCGCTGGAAAATAATTTCGGTGATGATGGCCACATCATCGACATTCATTTTCGAGTTTCAAAGTGGAGAGACCATACTGTAGCTTTACTGCACTTATGCATTGATAATTTAATCGATTTGAGATTTCTAAAGTATGACTTGATTTATAATATATATTCATATCTAATTATGGATTTGATTTATATATATATATATATATATATATATATATATATATATATATATATTTGTCTTTAAGTTGTTTGAAGCTAATCGGAAATTAATTCTTAAAATTTTGATTTAAGGATGATTTTCAATGAAGCCAAAAGTTTTGACTAAATACTTAACTTGAAATAACTGAATTGTAAAATTTTATTTGGATAATACTCAATTGCATTATATATAACTTACCTAAATTTTCAAAAGATAACTACGAAATTGAATATTATACAATATCAAGGTTATCAAAGAAATTTTAAATAAATTGGGTGGTTATAATAATGTAAATATACTTAATATAAATGTGATAAGATATATTAAGGGAATAAATTTAATAATAATTTGAAATAAAAAGAATTAAATTCGTCGAATAAAGTATGATTATAATAAATTACTATTCAAATTTATGATCTTTGAAATCGTTAATTTAAGAAAATTGGATAATATATAATATAAATTGTCTTTATAAATAAAATGTGAGTGCGTATAATAAATGTTGTTCACTTAAATTTTAATTGTAAAATGTTTACGAGATAAACAGAATAATAAGTTAATTGGATAATAGATGTGAGTAATAAAATAAAAAATTTGTTTTGAAAGTTAATAAAATTGAATTTAAATCAACTAAATGAGGTATCTTGAATTAATTGAATTTAAATTGAATTTCATTTAAAAGAAACCTTTTGTACCTAACATTAATACATGTAAAATCAAATCAATTTAATGAAAATCTTGAATTTAAAGACAATTGTTGAATATAAATTAATTTAAATTGAAATTTATATGGTTTAAATTAATTGTTTTACTCCGTTTTCAATCTATTTTCTTTCCAGTTGATTCCATTTTCCTACCTCCTTCCTTTTCGAGGATGAAAAGTTTTGATTGGGGGAAAGTGTAATAACTCGGATATTTTAACGATTTTAAAATTTGATTAACTGAATTTGTGCGAAATTTAATAAAAAAATAAAATAAAATTTTGAAATATAAATATGATATTTGGATTGCGTCTAGTTAAACATAGCAACTCGTAAATTTTCGTCCGAAAATATTAAAGTTTATTTCGCGCGTAAATTTACTTCAATTTAATCAGTTAAAAAGCGATGAAAATAAAATATTTTCGGAACCTAAATATTTTTACAAAGAAAAATTCTAAATCGACTTCTGAGCAAGACGACATTTTTTGTTTTTCAAAATTCGGAGTTCTTAGCTCCGTCGATCTTATTTTTCTGCGATTTTACTGCATTTTCCACCAGTAGAAATTTTGAATTTTTATAATACCACTAACATCTGCATACTTTTTTGATCGTATCATCGTGATGATCTCAGCGGTATATTCACTTCTTTGTTTTGAGGTTCGGTACGCCACGGAAATTGCGAAATAGTCATTTGTATCGGTACCCTTTGAACGTTTGAATTCTTTGCCTCTTGGGTAATAACCGTGTAAAAATTCCAATGGATGCTTAACTTTTCATCTCCCAGCAAACAACTATTCACATTTATTATTCACAAAATTCGTGCATGCCTTTTGTTTCCATTGGTTCATTTCATTTGGTTCTGCATTTAGTTCTCTGCTACTTTGAAGAACAATAAATATGTATGTATAGATTTCTGAATCCAACTACTCATGCACCCTCCCATTCCATTTTGTTCCACCTTTCATCCCTGTACACCATCACCCTTTCATCAAAAGCTAGCACCTCCTCCATGCCTCCTCCTCGCCTGAACCCACCCTTTGATGCATCACCAATGACCGAACAAGCTTCCCTCCACCACCCACATCCACCACCTGATGCCGCCTTCACCATGGCGACAGCCACCTCTTAAAAAAAAAGAATTTGCATTCGAATTTAAACCGCTCCAACCCATCCATCTCGAACGTCGACCACCCCTTCCACCTTCAACCGTGCTCGACATTTACCACTTATCAGCAGCTCCTCTGACCGTGCAGTGCCCAACCGAAGTCATCCGCGTATCGCCTTCCCTCTCTTCATTTTGGCTGCAGCCACTTCCTCGGAAAAAAAAATGTTACACGCGTACATCTCCTCCGACCGTACACCACTTTCCTCTCTCATCTCACTCACGCCTAGTCTATCAGCCGCACCCCATAACCCGTGCTCCTTCCGCCCTGCCGACTTGCACTTCCGCCTGCACAGCCTCGTCGCCCAAGCCGTGTCATTCTCTGGCTTGTTCCACCCTCCAACCAACTGATGTTCGTGCCGCACCCATCAGCTCTACCATCTTCCACGTTTCCTCCATATAAGGTATATTTTTGTTATAATATGTATTATACTATAGGGAAGTAAGGAATGTTACAGCTTAAAAGTTGCGTGTTACCTGTTTTTCCCATCTTTAAATTCTTTTTACTTTTGGAAATGTCTAATACCTTACGTGTGTAAGCCTTTGTATTTATTAGTGCATTGATATTTTGTTGTTTCCTTTTGTTTTATGTATATATGTAAATTTTAAAAATATGTCTACATATCTTAGTGTGTATGTTGCTCATATAAATTATATTCTCTATAAGTCTACTATGTAATTAAGTTACGGCATGTACTAGAAAGTTGTAAAAGGAAGTGATATAAACGTCGTACTACCTTGTTTTCTGTTCTAGAAAATGTAACATGTATGTATGTTTATATATTTTATATATTTGGTTTTGTTAGAAAGAAGTTTATGTGTAATATTTAAAAGAAGTCTGCATTTTCACATATGTATTGTATTGTCTGCATACTTCCGTATATATATAATATATATATGTTCTTTGTATACTGTTGCATGGTTATCAGTTTTATCTATTGTTATGTGTAGATATTATATAAATCATGTTCTGTTATACATAAAAGGTTATGGGTTGTAAAGTTCTTTACAGTTAGTTGTGCAAGGTCTGTTATATATATAGTGTACGTAATATATTAGTTTCTATGCTTTAGATTACAATATATAGATTTGAATATATTAGTCTTATATATAGTATACATATGTTTTGTAAGTTACATACTTATTTTACTTTATTTTGACAGATCATTCTCTTTCGTCTGTGCGTTTGGAAAGTATATTATATATAGTTAGTATTAAGTATTCATATATTTGATCTGTTATATTTTTATAAGGATAATATGTTTTTTTAGTTTAAAGAAAGAAAGATGATTTTAACTACTATTTTATAAAAAAAAATTAGTATATAAAAAACATGAGTTTATGTTTACAAGTTTAAACCTTAGATTTGGATTCATTTTTTTTTAATCCAACATATTATTCTTTGCTGAGAACCATTAGATTTTGCAATATAATTTACTGTTTGAAAAGTTTAGTGGTGTTATGATTTTTTTTTTAAATTATTTGATTTTTAGATTTCTGAAATTTATAATATCAAGCTGCATGCGTATAAGTTGTTGCAGTCATTCCACTTTCCTCTTGTAATCGTACTAACCATGCTCATTACTTTATTATAAATGAGATAGTACTTTATATAGCTGTTATTTTATGTATAGTGAAGGTGAGGTTGTCTTAGTTTTATATTTGTTTAGATTTATATATACTTTTGATTATTTTTTTCTTATGCAAATATTTTTAGCCGTATGTTACATATAGGCTATGGAGGTTTATATATTAGTGTATATATATATATATCATATATATGACGTGTCTATGATTTGTTGACGGTATAAGTTTAATGTGTTATAAGAAAAAAGGAAATGATTTTTGAAATATAGTTTTGTCGTGTTGGATTCTAAATATAAATTTTTTATATAGTTGTATATAAAAGTTTACTTATACCAATTTTCTTCATCGATCTCGTTTTGATGTGTTCAATCGATTTCGTTTATTAGCTTTGATCGTTGAATTCGTGCCGATTTGCTTTGCTTGGATTCGTAACTCAAATCCTATGTCTGTATCAGTGTGCGTATCCGTGTCATCTTTTCATGCATCACTAGCCCCGTAAGGTGAGCAATCACTCACGATTATTGTTCTTTTATTTATTAAATTTGATTTCAAGTGAAACGACAAATTGAAATATGCTGCTGTTAGTTATTTACACTGTTTAATATGTATTAGTTCACCTGTGACATCTGACACTATTATCTGATAATGATACGATGATAATCCAGTTTGGTTGATGATTGATTGATGGTTTTTTGTTTATATTGGATGTAAATTGTAATGTATAAAGTGTTAAATATTATGCAATTAAATTTGACGTTGGATAGTTAAAATTTGAATCGACATATGTGTTGAACTTGATTGATTAAATTTGTAAAATATGACCCCTTAAATGTTTAATTATTTGACACGTAGAAAATAGTTAATTACCCTTGAATCATTTGAATTTATGCTGATATGAAATTGAATAATTGATGTGAATTGAAGAACCGTATAAATATTGGTGTAATAATCTTAAATCTACATGAAATGATAATGTAGATTCTAGAAATAATTATATTAATTTGCACAAACAACAATGTGAATTAATACGATTATTTTGGGATTATTTGAATTAATTATTGGATTGTTATTGATTGTTGTTATTGCTTGTTTATTTACTTTGACACCATCCCAGTTATCACACTGCAAGTTCCCTTTGCTATGTTCTGATTTGTGAATTGAAATGGAATCGGGTTGAAATGATAAATACCCAATTTGAACTTGACTTAGGATAGAGAATTAAATGAACCCGATTGGTCAATAATTTGATTTAAAAAAAAATAAAGATTTTATTTGAATAATGAGGTTTGAAATAAAATTGGAACGTAAATTTTGATAAAAAGAAAAATGTTAATATTGAAATCTGAAACAAGATGTTAATGTAATAACTGATGAAAGGACGTTGTTTGAAATGAATTATTTAACAATTAAATTTGGAATTATTCATTGAATTAAGTTTGAAATGGTTTAATAATTAAGTTTGAATTTTAATCAAGTTTGAATTTATTAAGTTTTGAAATTATTAATAATTAAGATTGAAATTAATTAATAATTGAATAAGATTGAATCATTTGATAATTGAATAAAAATTGAATTCTTGATAAGAGAAATTGAACTTTTGAATAATTAAATTTGAACTTCGTAAATAATTGAAATTGAGATCCTTTATTAATTAAGTTTTGGAAATTATTTAAGTAAGTAAATAAATGAAAGTGAATTTCTTTAACAAGAAATAAAATGTGATCTATTGGAATTAATGTAAGATTTGAAATTTAAAGAATTTGGTTGACGAATTTAATTTAATTAAATTGGTAAGTTTTGATATAATGAAGGAAAACTTAAATTGATTTAATGAATTAGAAATTAAATAGAAGTTTTTTTGAATTGATAAATTTACTTAAAGAATATTGAATGAAATCGATCAATGGATTTAAATTGATTTGAATGTTAATTAAATTTATTTAAATGATTTTGGAATGAAATACGCATACTTGAATCAATATTTGAAATGTTTAAATAAAATTTGCAATTGGATTATAAGATTTTGAAATAGTAATTTGGGAGTTTTGAAACATATATTGTGGAAATTGATATCGAAAGATGGGCAGAATATTAGTTTATGAATTCTAATTTGAAATTGAATTTGATTTGGTTTTGAAATATATAAACGACCAATCGGTGTAATAATTACGAAAGTTATTAAAGAAACCGGAATCGATTATGGACATACTCTCTATCTAAACCGAAAACCACTTTAATAACTATACGCGGAGTGATGATCCAGAATGAAGTGGTTGGAATGATGTACGTGATGACTGAAGAAAGAGAACAATAATGGATAGCCTTGACACTTGTGTCAAATTGGAAATGACTTAAATCAGGAGCCGTGTCGAGCCAAATGGGGTTAGCCTCCTCGAGCGAACACACTTCTTCGTAACTACTACTCATTACTTGTTATCGATTGGTGCACCCTCGTACTTTTCAGGAGTGTTGTTTCGTGGTGTTGCGATCGTTGCGGCAATGCGTTCTCACCAGTCCAGATCAGGCGAACAGTAGTTTCACTACTTTGGGTATTGCCTCATGTGCCTTGTCATACTTGTATCCCTATATACGCGACCACTACGAATTTGTTTTGTGTTATACCTATGGAGTACTCCCTAATATCCCACTAGTTTACGGTGTAGTTTACAGTGTTGTATAGTTTATGATGTTTACATAAAATGTGTTAAGGGGGATAATGGTAATGCCTTAACACTATTTTGATACTTTATATTACTGATAGACATTATCTATTTAGCATATACTACTACATGGTAGAAAGTTTATGTAACGGCCCGTATTTTTACGGATCGAAAGATCGTAGAACTGTCGACATTAAGTCGTTGATGTTGTTAAGTTGTTTAGAGTTTGAGTCGACCAAAGCTTAAGTCGTGTGAAAGTTAACTCCTGTGGTGCTTAGGTCGTGGACGAGTTAAGGAATGAGCGAGTTAGTGGAGCTAACGACTTAAGTTGGTTAGCGGTTTAGTGGATAGAGCGACTCATAGAATGGGACGACCTATAGAAGTTGGCGACCTAAGGGGTTAGGTCGTGTGGAAGTTAGGTCGTTTGGAGGTTAGGACGTGTTATAGTTTAGGTTGACCGAGCGACCTATAGGGGTTAGCGAGTTAGCGGGTTATCGGTTTAGGAGTGAGCGACCTAGTAGAGGTAGCGACCTAAGAGAGCGAGCGACCTAAGGGGTGTAGCGACCTAATAGTGGGCGGCCTAAGGAGGTGTTAGGTCGATAAGTCGCGACGTTGATAAGTTGCTAGGTCGGAGGCAGTGTTAGGTTGTTAGGTCACGTAGCTGTGTTGAGGGATAAGTCGTAACTCGCGTACGAGTTAGGTTACGCGTGTTTTAGGGCCGTTGGATCTATTAGGTCGTGTGACCCTGTGTAGCGTTAAGTCGCGTACCAGTTAGGCCGCACGAGTGTTAAGTCGCATGAGTGTTAGGGTGGCCGTGACGTTAGGTCGCGTGAGTGTTGTAGTGTTAGGTCGCGCATTAGCTTGTTTCGTTATGTTGTATAAGTGATGAGTCGTTAGGTCGGGGTGGTAGATAGGTTGTAGGTTGAGATGTTTTTAGGTCATGAGCGACCTAATACCGTGCGACCTAAGATTCAACCTATAAATAGAGGGCTTTGGTTCACTTTTTGGCACCGGATTTTGGAGGCAACGAAATGCTGCCATTTTTAGAGCTCGACTACAACATTTCTTCACTTCTTTTCTCCACTTTAATCTTGTGATTCCTTCCATCTAGATTGAAGATCAAATAGAAGATCCAAGAGCCAAAGTTGAAGATCTCCATCCATTGAAGAGAGATTTCATCATTTGAATCGGAATCTTGTCGGATCAAGCTAGATCCTTTGCTGTCCAGATCTGGAGTTAGTTGATTTTGAGGTGTTTAGGTGATTCGGTGAGTGGTGGTTATCTCTCACACGGACCCAAAGGAGTATATTGGATCGGTGGTTTGTTTATGTGCTAAAGAGAGTGATTTCGTGCAATTTTCTTAAGTCTGCATGTAGATCTATTGCTCATGATGATTTGACATCTATTTTACTACATGTTCACTTATGCAAGTTCATTCATCAAGTTGTAGAAATATTGTTCATAATTCATGCTTGATAGAATGCATGTTAGATTTGGACTCTTTATTTACGAAATTGCCATTATTGTGTAATTGTTTATTTAGATCTTGTTTGAATGATTGATTACTTGGATTAATGTTTGATTTGATTGATTAGTTAATTGATAACTTGATTTGGACAAGTTGGTTGAAGATGATTCAAAAGCTAAGTGGAAAAGCTCTTGAATAACGAAAGCTGCTTGTGGCATATGAAGCGGATGTTGAAGCTCATATGGATAGAATAGATGATGATGTTGAGATGGGACTTTGCCATGATGCGATGAGGCAAACCATGATGTTGAGATGGGACTTTGCTATGATGCGATGAAGCAAAGCATGATGTGAGAAAGCCTTGGTTTAATCCAGACGGGATCATCCCAAGCATGTGGATAACTCGGTGATGTGGTCCGGGTTTGTGGATAATGGTTAGCTTGAGAGGCGCTTGAGCTAGTATGGGAATAGTCATGGAGGAGGATGACTAGAAGGCTGAGATTTCATAGTTGTTGAAGGTTCTAGCACGCTCAAAGCAAGAGTACGTTGGGACGGGTCACGATGACGTTCCAAGCACGGGTCACGATGACGTGCTAGTACTCTTGGCAGATGCGATAGTCCTAGGCACGGGTCACGACGACGTGCAGAGCTATGTCTAGAACCGGGGTTACCATTAGCCCTTGGCAGGCGGTCATTCAACTAACGGTGAATTCAAGGCAATGATAACAGTGATAGCCAGAGTCATGGATGTTTGGATGTTTGATTGTATCGTCATTTGGGTCAAGAGCGATGTTTTCAGGGTACTTATCTGATCTTGGTTTAGGCCTTGGAGGTTTGCACTTGGAAAACACCGACCTTGACTCGAGTGATAATTACTTTGCTTTGAATGTCTAAATTGCTATGTTTACTTCTGCTTAGTGTGTATGGGGGCTATCACTGTAGAAAGAGGTGGAGTGTGATGGTTGGGTTCCTATTCCTTTTTACCCTTTATGCTCTTTTGGTATGTTTGATAGTTGATTTACTGCTCACTAAGACTTTTGTCTGACTCAAGGTTTTATGTTTAACTCCTATTACCTTGGGCTGTTCATCCATGTTGGGATGGGCAGACTAGGTAGCAGTTGACAGGTGCTGTTCTTAGTGGTCAACGCTGTTGATGACGAAGACGAGCTGGAGGCTTTTGCATATTGTTTCCTTACTATATGTACTGGGTGTTCCGCTGTTAGAATATTCTCTGAGTGATATGTAGTGAGGCTTGATGTATTGACTTTGCTGATTGCTGTATCAAACAATTATGAGTTTATATGATGAGATTATATTCTATGAAGCTTCACTATGTATATTTACTATTGTATTTTGTCCATGCGCTGTGAGTAATACGATAGAGTTTATTGTTTTACCTTACCCTAATAATCGTCCATGGCGGCCTTGCACACCTTTCAACGCACTACTACCTTGTTTAGTGCAGGAGTCATGGGCGGTCGTCACATTTGGTATCAGAGCCTTGGTTAATCGATTTTAGCCAACGCTTGCTGACGTAACTACGTATGAGAGACGTAATTGTATTTTGGTGGATGATTACTATATATAATATAGTAGCTTAGAAGGATTTGAACTCGTTATGCAGTTGTTTCTCAAGGTGTTCTAAGTCATTCCTTTTTGTAGATATTAAGGATGAGTCGAAGAGGGAGACCAGCTGCTAGGGAAAGCCGTGCTGCGGAGGGAGTTGGTGATTATGCTGCTATGTTCGAAGCTATGATGACTTCGATCATAAGAAGGATGCCAGCTCCGGGGCCATCAGTTGATGTTGGAGTTCAAGTTCAAGCCCCAAGAACAGTGGATTTTGCTAAGTTGTGTAAGGACTATACTGCTCTTGGAGGAAAGGTTTTCTTGGGAACAGAATCAACCATTGAAGTTCAGAGATGGATTGATGCTTGTAGAAGGATCTTTGGTGACTTGGGAATTGAGGTTGCAACTAAGAGGAAGCTTGCATCAAGGCAGCTCCAAGGGAGAGCTTCGGATTGGTGGAATTCTATCACCATTGATACTCCAGAGGAAGAGATTACTTGGGAGAAATTCCAAGTTAGATTTGAAGCTAAGTTCATTTCTACAGCTCAGAAATCTGTTTTGTTTAAGAAGTTTGTGGAGCTCAAGCAAGGTGGAAGACCAGTTCTTGAGTATGTTTCTGAGTTTGAAGCTTTGTCCAAGTATGCTCGGTCGTATATTGATTCTCCCTATGAGAAGAATGCGAAGTTTGTGACAGGCTTGGACACTTATCTTGGGAGACAGTTGGTGGATCATGTGGACGATCCATTTGAAAAGCTTGTAGAGAAAGCTCTCAGGCATGAGAATCTGTTTCCTAAGGAAGGATCTGTTGTTGCTATGACCAAAGAGCAAAATGGAAACAAGAAGAGGAAGCAGCAACAGCAGAAGGGTAAGGATGGCCAGAAGAAGCCGAAGGGCGAAGTGGTCTGCTACAACTGTCGGCAGAAGGGTCATCTCTCTAGAGATTGCAAGAATCCGAGAGTGCCGGTAAAGTGTCACAACTGTGACAAACCTGGGCATATTAAGAGGAATTGTCCGGAACCGAGGAAGGACAAGAAGATTGTGCAAGCTTATGCTTTGGAGGATGTTCCATCATCTTTGGAAGCTCCTACTGCTGAAGAGAAAGGAAAGAGTGTGGTGGTTCAAGGTACTCTTTCCATTTGTGGTGTTCCAGTTAGAGTGTTGTTTGATACTGGAGCGTCGTATTCTTTTGTTTGTAGTGAACTTGTAGGCCGGTTGGGTTTGGAACCGGATATTGTTGATAGACCATTGGTTGTGACTAATCCAGTTGGGGGTTCGTCTTGTTTGTGTATGGTATGCCGTGGTCTAGTTGTTTCGATTCATGATTGCTCTTTTGTTTGTGATTGTTTTGTTCTGAACTTTGCGGGGTTCGGAATTATTTTGGGTATGGACTGGCTTAGGAAATATGCGGCAAGGATTGATTGTGAGAGGCTGGAGGTGACAGTCGTGAATGTGGAGAGGCGGAAGGTTGTGATACGATGTAAGCATGAGGAAGGCGTCTTCATGAGCTTCATGCATTCGCTTGTTGTTCCACGGGATGGACTTTCATCGGTGCCTATTGTGAATGGATTTGAGGATGTCTTTGACAAGGTCAAAGGATTACCGCCGCATAGGGAGATCGAGTTTCATATCGATCTAGTTGAGGGAGCCAGACCTGTTGCAATGCCTCTTAGGCAGATGGCGCCTAGGGAACAGCAAGAGTTGAAGGTGCAAGTTGATGACCTTATACGGAAAGGATTCATTCGGCGTAGCGTGTCCGAATGGGGTGCACCAGTTGTGTTCGCAATCAAAGCGGATGGATCGTTGAGGTTGTGTGTGGATTATCGTGAGCTGAATAAAGTAACTAGGAAGAACAAGTATCCATTGCCGAGAATAGATGACTTGTTTGATCAGCTTCACGAAGCTAAGGTGTTTTCTCAGATGGATTTGGCAACGGGATTTCACCAGTTAAGAGTGGCTAAGGATAGTGTGCCGAAGACTGCTTTCAGGACACCATCTGGTTTTTATGAGCGGCTGGTAATGCCGTTTGGATTGACCAATGCACCAGCATATTTTATGGATCTTATGAATAGAGTGTTCAGAGATCAGTTGAATAAGTTCGTACTTGTGTTCGTGGATGATATTCTGATTTATTCCAGAATGGAAGAAGAGCACAAGACGCACTTGCATATTGTTTTAGAAATCTTGCGGAAACATCAGCTGAAGGCTAAGTTTTCGAAGTGTCACTTCTGGAAGAGTGAAGTGAGGTTCCTAGGCCATGTTATCTCTAGAAATGGAATAGTGGTTGATCCCGCCAAGGTGGCAGCGATCCAAGATTGGGTTAGACCTAAGAATGCATCTGATGTGAGAAGTTTTCTTGGATTAGAAGGATATTATCGTCGGTTTATCAAAGACTTTTCCAAGATAGCTGCACCGTTAACAGGATTGACGAAAAAGAACCAAGTGTTCAGATGGGATGCTAAGTGTGAGCAAGCTTTCGGAATCCTGAAAGAGCAATTGACAAGTGCTCCTGTTTTGACTATTCCAAGTGGGAATGATGAGATGGTGGTATACATCGATGCATGTGGTACTGGACTTGGAGCAGTGCTAATGCAGAAGGATAAAGTTGTTGCATATGCAAGTTGACAACTGAAGCCGCAAGAAAGGAATTATCCGACTCATGATTTGGAGTTAGCGGCGATTGTGTTTGCTTTGAAGTGTGGAGACATTAACTATTGGGAGTCCGATTTGAGTTGTTTACAGATCATAAGTCATTGAAGTATCTTTTCTCGCAAAAGGATTTGAATTTTTGACAGCAACGATGGCTAGAGTTGTTAGAATCATATGATTTTGGTATAACATATACTCCGGGAAAAGGTAACGCAGTGGCAGATGCGTTAAGTCGAAGACATGCAGGACTGGGAGCCATGTTTTCAGAATGGAAGAGCCTTGCGTATTTAGCTGGATTTGAGTTCAGGCCTAGATGTGAATTGGAACCTGAGATGTTGGCAAACTTATCGATAAGACCTACTCTACTGGAAAGAATTGGCGAGAGCCAAAGGCGAGACGATAAGCTTGTCAAGATTATCCGTGATGTGAGATCTGGAGTGGACCCAGAAAAGGATAAAGGATTCGAGGTCGATCGAGAAGGTTGGCTTCGGAAACAAGGACGACTAGTTGTTCCCAATATAGATGGATTGAGAGATGAAGTTCTTAAGGAAAGTCATCACTCGAAGTTGATAATTCATCCAGGTGGAAATAAGATGTATCGGGATATGAAGAGAACCTATTACTGGGAAGGTATGAAGAAAGATGTTGGAAATTTTATTTCCAAGTGCATGAACTGCCAGTTGGTAAAAGGCGAACAGAAGAAGCCAAGTGGATTACTTCAGCCGTTAGAAGTTCCTACATGGAAATGGGAGCAAATATTGATGGATTTTATCGATGGGTTACCTAGAACCAGAGCAGGAAATGAAGGGATTTGGGTAATCGTAGATCGTTTGACTAACAGTGCAAGATTCATTCATGTTCGGTCAACTAGGACTGCATCGAAATTGGCTGAGTTGTATGTTAAGTGGATAGTTCGATTCCATGGTATTACGAAGAGTATAGTGAGCGATCGAGACCCATTGTTCACTAGTGAATTTTGGAAGAGCTTCCAAGAAGTTTTGGGAACCGAGTTGTGTTTGAGTACAGCTTATCATCCCCAAACAGATGGTCAGACCGAGAGAGTCAACCGAGTTTTGGAAGATCTCCTGAGGGCATGTGTTTTGGATATCGGAGGATCATGGGAAGATCATCTTCATTTGGTGGAATTTGCATATAATAACAGTTACCAGTCAAGCATTGGTATGGCACCATATGAAGCTTTGTATGGAAGACCGTGTAACTCTCCGACATGTTGGTTGGAAACAGGAGAAAAATTGATACTTGGGCCAGAAATGATTCGACAGACTACGGATTGTATAGAGATCATTCAGCGACGAATGAAGGCAGCCCAAGACCGTCAGAAAAGTTATGCTGATAAGCGTCGTAAGGATTTGGAATTCGGCATAGGTGATATGGTTTTGTGAAGATTTCTCCACTGAAGAATGTTATTCGATTCGGGAAGAAAGGGAAATTGACTCCGAGATTTGTTGGACCATTCCCGATCATCGAGCGAATTGGAAAGCTCGCTTATAGATTGGAGTTAGCGGAAAAGATGGCGGGTGTGCACAATGTTTTTCATGTATCTTATCTACGGAAGTATGTGCATGACTCGAATACGGTGGTTTCTGCTGATAGCTGTGAAGATTTAGAAGTTGATCCAGTTGTTACGAGACCTCGTAAGTCGGTTCGTGTTGTTGAAACCGACACGAAACAGCTTAGGAGGAAGACGATTACGTTGCTCAAGATACAATGGAGTGATGATGTTAACGACTGTACATGGGAGGAGGAAGAGAGGATGAAGGCAGCTCATCCTGAACTCTTCGAGGTATGGCCCTAAGGTGTCGTGACATCTCATGAATTTATAACTTGTTCTAGTCTTAGAATTCTGCATGCTAAGTTAGTAATTGGATGTATGGTTTGTTGGTTGCTATGGATGGTAGGCATGCAGAATAGTTTTGGTTGCTCTTGTTTGTTTGGAATTTCGAGGGCGAAATTCCTAACGGGGAGAGAATGTAACGACCCGTATTTTTACGGATCGAAAGATCGTAGAACTGTCGACATTAAGTCGTTGATGTTGTTAAGTTGTTTAGAGTTTGAGTCGACGAAAGCTTAAGTCGTGTGAAAGTTAACTCGTGTGGTGCTTAGGTCGTGGACGAGTTAAGGAATGAGCGAGTTAGTGGAGCTAACGACTTAAGTTGGTTAGCGGTTTAGTGGATAGAGCGACTCATAGAATGGGACGACCTATAGAAGTTGGCGACCTAAGGGGTTAGGTCATATGGAAGTTAGGTCGTTTGGAGGTTAGGACGTGTTATAGTTTAGGTTGACCGAGCGACCTATAGGGGTTAGCAAGTAAGTGGGTTATCGGTTTAGGAGTGAGCGACCTAGTAGAGGTAGCGACCTAAGAGAGCGAGCGACCTAAGGGGTGTAGCGACCTAATAGTGGGCGACCTAAGGAGGTGTTAGGTCGATAAGTCGCGACGTTGATAAGTCGCTAGGTCGGAGGCAGTGTTAGGTTGTTAGGTCGCGTAGCTGTGTTGAGGGATAGGTCGTAACTCGCGTACGAGTTAGGTCGCGCGTGTTTTAGGGCCGTTGGATCTGTTAGGTCGTGTGACCCTGTGTAGCGTTAAGTCGCGTACCAGTTAGGCCGCACGAGTGTTAAGTCGCATGAGTGTTAGGGTGGCCGTGATGTTAGGTCACGTGAGTGTTGTAGTGTTAGGTCGCGCATTAGCTTGTTTTGTTAGGTCGTATAAGTGATGAGTCGTTAGGTCGGGGTGGTAGATAGGTCGTAGGTCGAGATGTTTTTAGGTCGTGAGCGACCTAATACCGTGCGACCTAAGATTCAGCCTATAAATAGAGGGCTTTGGTTCACTTTTTGGCACCGGATTTCGGAGGCAACGAAGTGCTGCCATTTTTAAAGCTCGACTACAATATTTCTTCACTTCTTTTCTCCACTTTAATCTTGTGATTCCTTCCATCTAGATTGAAGATCAAATAGAAGATCCAAGAGCCAAAGTTGAAGATCTCCATCGATTGAAGAGAGATTTCATCGTTTGAATCGGAATTTTGTCGGATCAAGCTAGATCCTTTGCTGTCCAGATCTGGAGTTAGTTGATTTTGAGGTGTTTAGGTGATTCGGTGGGTGGTGGTTATCTCTCACACGGACCCAAAGGAGTATATTGGATCGGTGGTTTGTTTATGTGCTAAAGAGAGTGATTTCGTGCATTTTTCTTAAGTCTGCATGTAGATCTATTGCTCATGATGATTTGACATCTATTTTACTACATGTTCACTTATGCAAGTTCATTCATCAAGTTGTAGAGATATTGTTCATAATTCATGCTTGATAGAACGCATGTTAGATTTGGACTCTTTATTTACGAAATTGCCATTATTGTGTAATTGTTTATTTAGATCTTATTTGAATGATTGATTACTTGGATTAATGTTTGATTTGATTGATTAGTTGATTGATAACTTGATTTGGACAAGTTGGTCGAAGATGATTCAAAAGCTAAGTGGAAAGGCTCTTGAATAAGGAAAGCTGCTTGTGGCATATGAAGCGGATGTTGAAGCTCATATGGATAGAATTGATGATGATGTTGAGATGGGACTTTGCCATGATGCGATGAGGCAAACCATGATGTTGAGATAGGACTTTGCTATGATGCGATGAAGCAAAGCATGATGTGAGAAAGCCTTGGTTTAATCCAGACGGGATCATCCCAAGCATGTGGATAACTCGGTGATGTGGTCCGGGTTTGTGGATAATGGTTAGCTTGAGAGGCGCTTGAGCTAGTATGGGAATAGTCGTCGAGGAGGATGACTAGAAGGCTGAGATTTCATCGTTGTTGAAGGTTCTAGCATGCTCAAAGCAAGAGTACGTTGGGACGGGTCACGATGACGTTCCAAGCACGGGTCACGATGACGTGCTAGTACTCTGGGCAGATGCGATAGTCCTAGGCACGGGTCACGACGACGTACGGAGCTATGTCTAGAATCGGGGTTACAATTAGCCCTTGGCAGGCGGTCATTCAACTAACGGTGAATTCAAGGCAATGATAACAGTGATAGCCAGAGTCATGGATGTTTGGATGTTTGATTGTATCGTCATTTGGGTCAAGAGCGATGTTTTCAGGGTGCTTATCTGATCTTGGTTTAGGCCTTGGGGGTTTGCACTTGGAAAACACCGACCTTGACTCGAGTGATAATTACTTTGCTTTGAATGTCTGAATTGCTATGTTTACTTCTGCTTAATGTGTATAGGGGCTATCACTGTAGAAAGAGGTGGAGTGGGATGGTTGGGTTCCTATTCCTTTTTACCCTTTATGCTCTTTTGGTATGTTTGATAGTTGATTTACTGCCCACTAAGACTTTTGTCTGACTCAAGGTTTTATGTTTAACTCTTATTACCTTGGGCTGTTCATCCATGTTGGGATGGGCAGACTAGGTAGCAGGTGACAGGTGCTGTTCTTAGTGGTCAACGCTGTTGATGACGAAGACGAGCTGGAGGCTTTTGCATATTATTTCCTTACTATATGTACTGGGTGTTCCGTTGTTAGAATATTCTCTGAGTGATATGTAGTGAGGCTTGATGTATTGACTTTGCTGATTGCTGTATCAAACTATTATGAGTTTATATGATGAGATTCTATTCTATGAAGCTTCACTATGTATATTTTCTATTGTATTTTGTCCATGCGCTGTGAGTAATACGATAGAGTTTATTGTTTTACCTTACCCTGATAATCGTCCATGGCGGCCTTGCACACCTTTCAGCGCAGTACTACCTTGTTTAGTGTAGGAGTCTTGGGCGGTCGTCACAGTTTAACGGATCCTTAGAGGATAGTTATTCCAACATCCTTTGAGTTACTTGTATTTCGATTGCTATTTCACTTGAGTTGGATTTATTGATATGAGAATATTAATCCTGACTCGAGTGTTTGTGTTTTGCTTTACGCTCGGGTCATACTGAGTGGTTCAGCTTTCGAGACTCACCTTTGGAGTTGGAGCTTTGCTTGAAGATCCAACCATCTATTCTGCTTTCAGTATTCGATGATTCCAGTGATGTATTTTGATTTGTATTTGATGTATCGTGTTACTCTTCTCTTGTATATGGTTTAACTCTGATGTATCATATATATTTATATAGTAGCTTCATGAACTACTATCTCTTTTACTTCCGCTGCATATTATTACTCTGTGTCTGTGATTCTGTGATTATTTATTTACTGTATATATGAGTTTTGCCAAATTTAAATTAACAATTCGGTATTTTTAATTATTCATGTCTGACATGTGCGGATGCGAATAGTCCAAAATAGCGGGTCGTTACATCTAATAAATGCCATTCCTTTCCCAATTGCTATCGGTAAAGCAACGGCACTAAGGGTTTACGCCAATCGACTACCCGGCCATAGAAGCTCTTCGGTTCATCACCAAAAACATGATCAATACATCAAAGCTATGATTTTTAAAGAATTGAACCCAAAACATCAAAAATTGGAATATTCACCAAAACGATCCAAACCGAAAGCAATTACACAAGAATAAGTGTTAAGAATTCATACCTAACAATCGAAGATAAATATAGGCATAGATGTGAGATAAAAATCTCACCATTGAACCCAAAAACAATGAATGAGAAGCTTGAAGACAAGGGAAGATCAACCACACTTCAATCTCAACAAAAGAAGCTTGAATCTAAGCTTAAAAGAGAAATATTTCCCAAATTAGGTTTAGGAATTTTTCTGAAATCAAAGAGAGAATGAGTTGGGGAAGATGAAGAGAAGGCTTACTAATGGGTTCTCTTGAATTTGGAGCTAAAGCTTGGATTTTGCAAATGAACTAGGGCTTAGGATTTTAATTCGTTTTCTTTTCCCCCATTATTCTCTTTAGAACTAAAAAGATAAGGAAGAGAGAATGAATGAAGAGAAGTGGTTCAGTTTGGGGTATTAAGTTGGCTAGTGGTCTGAACCCAACTCAAAGCCCTAAGTGAAAAGGTAGCAAAATTCAACTTACTACAAACATATCGAAGCTTATACTCAAAAAGCTTGCAATCAGCATTTTGAACTCAATGGAAGGGGTCTCGAGTCCCAATTCGACTGTTTGCTAAAAGTAGGTTTTCGGACTACAATCCGACGAACGATGAAATATTTAAATAAAATATTTAAATATATAATTGGTAAATATGCGAATTGTTACATTTTCCGTACCCATTCCTGATCCAAACCATGCTCAAACCTGACCTTATTGATCCCCTAGGCCATGCAAACAAGCATAGAGAGCAAGTGCAAAGTCTTTGGTTTTGTTCTATACATCTATTTATAACATTGTTTAAGTATATCTTGTTTTTGAAACTTATGTTTCATATATTTGTTTGTCTCATGTATCCAAGAAGATTTATCTTTGGCTCTCTCAAACTCGAATCATTGTTGTGCCATAGTTCTTTTTAAGATCTCAGTTTGTGCTTTTTATCGTTGTCTCCAGCTAAAAAGGTGAGTAAAGCTCACACGACATTTATACTTATGCAGTTGTGAAACAACAACAACTGAATGTGTAGAAAAAATATATGATGTTATAACTACCATGTGATTATTTATATACGATGTTCAACATGGTAATTTCATGTCATCTCATCTGTTACTGCTATATATTGTTAACTGTTCATTTATATCTGTTTATCACACTGTAAGTTCTCTGTAGATTAGAATCACTATGGGTTGAAATGATACATACCCGAATAGACTTTAGAATAGGGAAAAATCGTTATGGGCTGAAATGATAGGCCTAAACGGTTTTTATTTAATTTATTTAACTTGGGATTGCGGGTTTGAAATGATAAAACCGGATTTTTCTTTTTAAACTGCGGATTGAAATGATACATATCTGTATCACTTGACCTAGGTTAGAAAACTATATAAAGACCCATGGTTATTTTATAAGGTGTTTTTGGATATTTTTAAGTATTTTAAAAATATAAATTTATGAAATTTGATTTAAATAGACTATAAAATGTTTTAAAATAAAGAAATTATGATTTTTCTATGAGTTAAAAATGTAATTAATGAATGGTTAGATTGGATTATTGAAATATGACTTAAGTTTGGAAATTTGGAATTTTGGTTAAAAAATGATATTTAAGTTATATAAATAAAATGGAAATTTATTATTATTTTGAAAATGGTAAATATGATAATTTGATTTAAATTTGAATTTGAATGATTTAATAAAGTATTATTTTTTCTTCTATGAATTAAAATGGTTAAGTAAATGAATGCTTAAAAGTGAAATTTTAAAATACAACTTGATTTGGAAATGAGGAATTTGATTTTGTTTAAAGTTTTAAGTTAACTAAATAAATTGGGAATTTAGTTTAATTTGTGAAATGATAATTTGAAAAATGTAAATGGTAATAAATGTTAAATGGAAAAATAGGAAAGTTTACACTTGAATTTATTAAGTGGATTTGTGAAATTTGATTTAACTATAAAATGTTGCTTTATAAAATCCTTAATTAAAAGAGTATTTTAATGAAAATCTTAGAATGTTAAAATATGATTTTTATAATGTTTAAATGGTTTAACTTGAAATGTTTTCAAGTATAACTTTCAGCACCTTTTCTGAATGCTGTAAAAGGTTTGAAATTTTCAATGTTTATGGTTTTAACTTAGTAAATGAACTCATAATGGTTTAAAACTTTGGAAATTGAATACTTGATTTGAAAGTATATAAACTTAAATTTTAAATGGTTTAAATGAATTATTTTGATTAAAATATAAGATATATAGAAGGTGATTTGGAATGACAATAAATGAATGATATCTTTGAATTTAAAAGGTATTTAAAGTTCAATATTTGGATTTGAACTTATATGATGATTTGAAACTGAAGCTTTGGAAAGATATGTCATTTTGATATATATTTAATGTTTTGAAATGAAATTTTGAAAGATTTTGATATATATGATTTGAAATAAAGTTTTGAAAGTTATGATATTTTGAAATCAAAATGATTCAAAATGAAGTTTGAAAGATATGATATTTCTGTATTAAAAATGATTTGAAATGACTTGATATTTATTTTGATAAATATTTGAATTTGAAAGATATGGCATGTTGATATATTGAAATGGTTTAGAAATGATTTAATCTTTCTTTTGATAAAGATTTGGTTTGAAAGGATATTTTATTTTGAAGTATGAAAATATTGTTTTAAAGTTATAACCACGGGTTATAATAACGATTGGTTGTTAAAGTGACCGGGATCGGATATTGTCTTATAGCCGTCCAATACCGAAAACCACTTTATCAACTGTGTACGCGGTGGAGATTCCAGAATGAAGTAGGATCGTGGCGACGTTCTCGAGGTATATTACGTGGACCCAACTTCCGTGAGTTAGCATATATGACTAAAACAGGAGCTATACCGGGCTACACAAAGGGTCGCACCCTTTCATCGAGCATGCTCCATCGGAAACCATTCTATTACTTTTGTGATTCGATACGTGGCGCCACATTGATTCGGGGGTATGTCTCGAGGTGGGCGGGAGCTGCTGGCTTGCCGTCACCACCGGTCTGGGAGTGAAAACGGTGTATCCACCCTGGCATTGTCTCGCGTGCCGTGTCATATCCTTATATCGAGCCCACTACGATTTTGGTTTTAAAGATCCGACCGCGTTAAGGTTCACCATCCCCTTAAAGCTATTTTCTATATGATTATACTTTACTGATTAGACACTACTGTATATAGCGTATATTACTACATAGTAAATAGTTTAATGGATCCTTAGAGGATGGGCGGTCCCAAGCATCTTCTAAGTTACTTGTACCTTTAATACAGTTCACTTGAGTTGGTTTACATTGTGTAAGTATGTATGTCCTGACTCGAGTGTTTGTATTTTTATTTACGCTCGGGTCAGCTTGAGTTATTCATAGATTTGGATTTCCATTTTCTGGAGATTGGAATCGCTGGAGATTATCTACTTGTCAAGTTTTATCTTTTGCAGTCTGTTGTTCCTTTCAGCTCTTGTATTAGTAGACTTCTATGTAGTGAGACTTTCTTTGTACTTTGTTCTTCTGTTGTATCTTATGTAACTCTGATATATTTATATAGTAGTTTCATGAACTACTATCTCTTTTAATTCCGCTGCATTATTATAACTCTGTGTCTGTGATCTGTGATTTTATTTACTGTATATTCTGAGATTTGCCAAATTTTTGTTTACAACGCGGTATTTTGAGCAATTCAATTCCGGCATGAGTGTCTACATATACACTTATAATGGATGCGAATGGTTGAAAATAACGGGTCGTTACACATTTTATAACTATAAATTCAGATGGACATGGAACGTTTTAGTTTAAAGTATACTTGATAGTTTATAATTTGAAATATTATTTTCATACTTTATTCGTTATTGATATTAATTTGATAAGTTTTGATGTAACGACCCAGAAATTTGAACAATTTAAATTTGAAAATATTTAATTAATTTTAAATATTTGAATGATGGTTTAGATTGAATTTTCAATATAACTTTGAATTTAACGATTAAATTCTAAAATTTAATCTGTTGAAAGTTGAATAAGAATTTGAATCTTCAATTTTAAGCTGAAGAAAAATATTTTCAACAGCTTGTAAAATTCATATTGATAATTTTGGAGATAATAGAAGCTTCGGGATTGAATTTGAAAGTGAATTGTTCCGTTTTGAAATTTATATCGTTTAAATTGAATTTGAAAATAGCCTTCCGAGGCACAGTCTGGAAATTCGACGAAACGAGTTCCATTGGGTCCGTAATATTGAATTATTACCGGATTTCAAATTTCGTATTTTTCGGAGTTGATATGTGAGCACACGATGAGTAAACGCGTTGAGATTAATTGAATTCAATTTAAATTTAAATTTTAAATTAGGTCAACATCAGCCACTTTCGTTCCAAAATTTACGCCTAAAATCACGAACGAGATCGTGCAAGCCGACCTACTCTATGCTTAAAAATCACGTCATTCCTTATTTTGTATGCCGAGACCCATTTTTAAGTACCTTCCTCCCCCTCTTCAGATTCAAAGAAATCTTCGTTCAAAATGAAAAAAATCAATGGCCGCTTCTCTGTAAATTAAAATAAAAAAATGAATAGCTGCTAAAACAAAATCGCGCCCCCTTCGTTTGTTTCCTTCATTTCCCCCTTCTTCTAAAAATAAATCAAAGAAAAAAAAAGAGTGAGGCGAAGAGGGAGCGGCGCTCGACCGCGCGCAGGCCGAGGTCGCGATGGTGGATCACGAGTGGATTCGTATGGGGCGACGCGAATGTGCTCGAGGTGCGGCGGCAGTGGCTAGGGCTCGAATGGGTTGACGGCGACGTGGTCGCGATGGCTTGACAGTGGCATCTCGGCTAGGGATACCGTGGTCGCGTGGATTTCTGGGCTAGGTGGAGCGTCGCGCGAGTAGATGCAGGCGAAGGCGAGCTAGCTTATTGCGTCGTGTCGCGCAGCGTGGGAGGTGATTCGCGATTTGGGTATAGGGTTCGATCGACAGTAAGGTATATTTATAATTTTTATTTATTCTGATAATATATGTAAATATATATATATATATGAATATAGGCAGGATATTTGTACAGTGCTGTTTGAATTAATTTAAACAGATAATTTTATATATAGGTTGAGATATATATTTTTGGATTTTGAGTTTAAAATAAACTATTTTAAATAAGTATATATGAGATTTTGGCGGTGTAAGAATTTATTTAAGAACATTGGATCTTTGAATATAAGTTATAGGTATATGTGAAGTTTTAGAAGTAAAATAAATGCAATCAGTTATTCTGGTTACCAAAGTTTTTTTTTGGAAAGGAAATTTAATTGTTTAATTTAAATTTTAGTAAATAAATTTATTAAAAGAAATTGGGTCAAAATAAAATGTTAGTTAAATAAATTTATTAAAAATGAAATCACCGATGAATCGAAATTATCAAATGAAAATTTATTATTCGATCTGTTCGAATATTAATGAATTTGTATAATATTTATACAAGGTCAAAATTGTGAAGAAAATCAAGTCACAAAGGAAATGGATTGCAAAATAAAAAGCAAAGGTGAGAACTTCTCACTAAAAAAGGGTATTTAAATTTTAATAGTTATATTTAAAATTTGTTGATTGATTGATTGGTTGCTTGATTGTGATATTAGATATTTTAGGATATATCTATATATAGCAATATATATATATTGGCATATGTATATATTGCAGTTGATTGATTTCCCGCCTTGTATAGCGGATGAGACCCTATTGCGCCGTTAGTAAGCGGATAATATTTTATAAAATCCCATATACCGCGATATTCCACCTCGAAGTAGAATGGGTATTGTGCTAACATCTTTGGATGCAGGAAAAACAGGTTGGAGGGATCCAACTGGATTCCTCACAAATATTTATATGATTATAGATATTGTGTGATTATTGACTATCATATCGATATATGATATTTGTGCCATGATTGACTATTGGACGTTGTGGCATCATCGGATCCATTTTTAAAGTTAAAAATAACGATTTTGAATTTAAAAGGATTTTTAAAGTGATTTTTTCCAAAGTATATGTTTTATTAAATTTTTAAATTGATTCACTTTAAAAAAAATGTATAAATTTTTATGTTATAAAAAAAATTAACATTTTCATGAAATATAACAGAAAGGAAAATTTTAAAATACATAGATTTTTATAAAATAGTTAAATTGGGATTTTGGATAAATTTATTATCGGTTTATATAAAAGATTTTATAAATGGATATTTGTGAATTAAATTTATTGGAATTTTGAAACGGGTTTATAAAGTGTTGAGTTGATGTATAAAATGAATTTCATTAAAATTATAGACTTATAAATTGTGAAAGTGATAAAATGAATAGATATTGAAAATAAAAGATTCTTGAGTCATTAACTTATAAAAATGGATTTTGGGCATCTAAATGAGATATTTATAGAAATTGTAAATAAAGGAATTTTTTTTATAAGTTGAAATTATCATGGAATATAAAAGAATCTTATAAGCAATAAGATTTAGAATTTGTGAAGCTTAAAAAGAACGATTTGGTAAATGAATGAATGAATTATAAGTAATCGACTTATAATATGAACCTTTGGTATGAAATTGAGTTATATAATTTGAATTGGATTGATAAAGGAAATTTATAAATCGAAGTTTATAAAAAGGAATAGAATTTATAAACATTGTTTATAAATTCGTAATCAATTGAATTTGATCAGTTGGATATAAAAGTTTATTAAAGGAGTTATATTCACGATTTTGAATAGTGAATATATTATTAAAGAAAATGGATATATTTTGGGAAAGGAATGTTTTAAATGGAATTTAAAACGATTAAAGGTGTTTTAAAATGCATTAACTATCGAATACATAGATTTCAACATTTATTGTTGAAATAGACGTTTTCGAGAAAATAAGGAAATGATGGACTATAACACTGTTGTTATAGTAAATGATTTCCGAAAGAAAATGTTTTGTGTAATATTGGGATTTATATATCTAATTTAATTTCGAATATCTATACTAGTGTTTTTGGGTTGTCGTAACGATGTTTTACGCAACATTCGTTTTGACCCAATTAAATGTGAATTAAAGAATGATTTTCTTAACGAATGAAATATATACTTAACTATGGGTTAAGTATATTGAATATTTTCAAATTTATGAAAATAAATGGATTTGTGAAATACTTATTATTAAATATAAGTATGGAATTGTTTTTCCAATATGAAATGGAACGTTTTAAAGAATTTATCCTTTTGAAGATAAATTGGAATTGAATAATTGAAATCTATTGAACACTGTAGATCAATAGATAAATTTGAAATATAAATTCACTATGGGATTTAGAAATGGAAAGGGAAATTGGTTTCAAAATAAACGTTGTTTTATTTTGAAATGTGGAAAATTATATATCGTGTAAAGATATTTTTGGGAAATTAAATAATTTGAGAAATTATTTGGAATCTGATGATGTGGCGCATCTTTATTGATAGTTAAATAACCGACTATCAATATTTACCTTTAAATAGGTATTTGTTGTGATTGCTTGAATTGGATGCCACACTTATTTTTAAATAAGCGCTCACTATTCGGGTTAACCGGGAAAGGACCATGGGGTCGTATGACCCACTCCGAATATGTGATACGTCGTTATGAATTGCATTTGAAGACCGGTGTTGAAGACCGGATATTTGTGAAAACGGATGGATTACCGTCGAGTTACTCTGCATCAGCTGATCTCCGGTACAGAGGGTTTTGTTGAATATGCGCTTATATGTTTTTGTTTGATGATAATAAACATATATATTCATTTAAATGTATTTGGTAATGTACTATTTTGTTTTTTTTCATAGATTAAATAAATATTTGTTGAATAAAATAAATTACACAGAATTTGAATTTGAATTCAAACAGAACAAGTTACACAGATTTTGAATCCAAAAATTTTATTCAAACAAATATTTATTACAATCTTGAATAGTACAAATTCATGCTCTCACTATACATATACATTTTTGATTACATCACGATTACATCACGATTACATCACAAATATTTTTACATTGATAACCTCACTACATATCACTCACACTCGTATTTTGTCTTCAACTGCATTCCAGTTTGAATCCAGCATCTGAGAAATCTGCAAAAATATTCACTAACGCAGTAAAATTGAAAAAGAAATATTTTTACAATATAAAATGAAATACGATTTTTGAAAATACGATTTGCCTCAGTTATTTGGGTCGTTCGTCATAATTTACACTTGAATGCATCACAAAGTCGTGCATATAGATATTACAGGGACAGGTAATCATAAGTGGCTGCAATACACACGTGTACATTCATACACAGGTGCACTGCCTCTCCAGCTCGTGTGCGCAGCCAAAAATAGCAAGTGTGCAAGCACAACTTCAACAAACAAGGCAATGCACTTTGCAATGTACAACAAGTCCAGCAGCCCAAATGAACAACAAAAGGTCAAACCCAAATAACACACGGGATTCAACTCAAGGTAGACCACAAGTTCAAGGCACAGTGCAGAGGTCTCAACAGGAAAATCAAACAATAATCAAGTGATCAAAAAGGGACTGCAACAAACATGTATGCAGCATCAAGTCAGATGACATGTTCAACAAAGACCAAGTCAAAATGGAAGCAGTGATACAAGGTAAAGTGGCAACAAACATGAAATGAATCGAGTCAGTAAGGCAATGCACAAAGTAAGTAACAGTAAGAAAAGAGACCATAGCAACTGCATAGCAACAGCAACAAGATCAAGTGACAACATAAAGCAGACAACTCAAGTTCAGCTATGCAAACAAACACAGTGGCAACACTGGAAGCACACGAGCTAATGATGACTGCATGAATCAAGTTCAGTGGCAAATGCATATATATATATATCAGAGTGAAACATTTGAGGTAAATGCATTGACCAAACAAAACCACTTCAACAAAGATCAAGTCATGGAGTCGCAGTCATAATGAAACTACAGTGCAACTACAATGAACACCACTGACCAGAATACAAATGAACAGCCATCAAAGTGCAGTTGCAACATGAATGAAAAGACCAGACACTACAGCATGTACAAGTCAAATAATTCAGATCAACTAATCAACAGTGCACAACCAACTCGAGACTATACACGATCAAGACCAAATGCAAACTGCAGTAGTACACTTGAACAAAATGAACAAGTGGAGCATCTGTGTAAACTGGGCAAGTATGGACAGAAGACAATACCAACAAACAACAAGTTCATGTTTGAACTAACTCGAGTGCAACAAAGAAGCTATGGTACTATGCAAATACATGGCAGTACCAAGTGATAGAGAAGATGGCCAGAGAACAAAGTTCAACAGTACAGAAAAATTCACAAACTTGAAGTGCAGTGATACATGGAATCACAAATTCAAGTTATACAATCCAAAGCAGTTATGGTTACAGAATCAAAACAACGAAGTGAAAGAAGCAAGTTATAGAAGTGTATCAAATTTGTATTCTTTGAAAAAGTCAACGCAAATTGAAAAGGGAAAGTTTCTGTTTTTTTATACAAGAAGGATCGAACGCTCTCAATTCAAAACCGTGATTATCAAGTTAAAAAAATATATCAGGAAAGCCGTGTGTATCAAGGTGTCACAAAATCAGGAAATACATGCGCAACAGGCATTAGAAAATTAGGAAAGTGATGAAGTCATGAATTCATATAAATTCAACCCGAAGGTATCATCATAAAAAAAAGTGCTTCAATTCACAATCGAACTATCAATCGCAATCCCAATTTACATCATCGGCTATTGAGTTAAAATCGAGTCAATCGAAGCAAGCAATCAAACGAGCAACAAAAGAAACTACATACCGAAATTATCAACAACTCGATCGAGCGAGCAACAAGCGTAAATCATCAGAGAACAAGCGTGAGCAAGAGCAACGCAAGTCAGAGCACCGAACATCAGAAAGCCCCAATTTTGAATCAAAGACAGAAGCCCTAAATTAGTGGCAAAGAGAATCAGCCGCATTTTTTCACTGAGCAAAAGAGTGGACCGGGTCAAAGAATAAGGGAAGACAGTGGATCGGGTTAAAGATAAAGGGGCCGGCCTTGTTAATTATAAAGGGGCTTAAGTTATTTTTTAGGGTTTAATTATAAAAGGGTTTTTTAGTTTTTTATTTTGAGAAAAAATTACGCATTCAAGTTGTATTTTAATTTTTGCTCCGGTTTTAATTTTGAAGTTTGTTTTTTCTTTTCGAGTCGAAGAATTTGTAAATCACCACCTAGGGATTAGGTAGTGTCAGATTGTCTATTTAGAATTAGTTCAGTGAGCAGGGTGTGCGAGTTTGCAAAGCTCTATAGGCGGGAGCAGTGTTTGCGAGTGAGCGAAACTCTATAGGCGGGAGCAGGGTGTGCGAGTCTAGTAGAGTGTTTGTGAGCGGGAGCAAAAGGGTCTGCGAGTTTAGTAGAGTGTTTGTAAGCGTGATACTGTTTAATTCTAATAGAAATCTGGGAATGCAGCAGTAGGCAGGGGTTGCCGAAGCTGGGTAAATTTTGTGTGTGATTTACTTTTCAGCATATTTATTTCTGCAATTATATTTCTGTGTTTAATTCGAGAAAATTTGCTATAACCCTATTCACCCCCTCCCCCTCTAGGGTTAATCTAGGTCCTACAAGTGGTATCAGAGCCTGGTATTTTTATTTAACTCTAGAGTCATGAATCCGTCAAATAATGATTTTTCTGAGGGGCAATCTATCGTTAGGCCACCCATGTTTAACGGGAACGATTATGCTTATTGGAAAGTTAGGATGAGTATTTATCTTAGTTCCGTTAATTATGATGTTTGGGATATTATTGAAACTGGCTATAAACCTCCCACTATAATCGTTGGTGATACTGAGATTCCTAAACCTAAGGATAGGTGGGATGCTAACGATAAGAGATTGAAAACGACAAATGCTAAAGCCATGAATGCTTTGATATGTGCTCTTGATAAAAATGAATTTAATAGAATTTCTCATTGTACAACAGCACAGGAAATTTGGCACACTTTGGAGGTGACACACGAAGGAACTTCTCAAGTCAAGGAGTCTCGTCTAGCCCTATTCAGCAATGAATATGAGAACTTTGTGATGGGAAAAGGCGAGAGCATAAAGGACATGTTTGGACGCTTTTCAACCTTGGTATACAACGCTAGAGCGCTTGGGAAGGTCTTCACTGAGGTAGAGCTTGTGCGGAAGATACTACGAGTCTTACCATTGAACTTTGAGGCAAAAGTCACGGCAATCCAAGAATCGAAAGATCTGAGTAAGCTAAGCATGGAGGAGTTGATTGGAAACTTGATGACATATGAGCTTGAGCTAAAAGCAAAGGAAGAACGCGACAACTCCGAACCAAAGAAAAAGACGATTGCCTTAAAGAGCAAAGAAGAAAGCGATGAAGAAGAAGAAGATCCAATTGAAGAGCTTGCAATGGCTGTCAATAATCTTAGAAAATGGTCGAGATTCAAGCCACGCAAGAAGAAAACAAATCGTAATAGGCCAAAAGATTCTTACAATTCCGATAATGAACCGACGTGCTTTAACTGCAAGAAGCCCGGACACTTCATACAAAAATGTCCACTTCTCAAAAACAACAAAGGAAAGAAAAAGACGAAGAAAGTATTTGCAGCAACTTGGGATGATGAAGAAGGAGAAGAAGTTTCGGATAGCAGCTCAGAGGAGGCTAACTTGTGTCTTATGGCGAAATCAGATTCAGATTCAAGCTCTGAGGAATCTAGTGAGGCAGGTGAGTATTCCTATAGAGATCTTGTTTTTATGTGTCTTGATCTCACTAAAGTAGTTGATGCTCTTGAATCTAAAATTGAAAAACTGAAAACTGATAGGAGAGAACTTGCTCGTAAAAATTTTAGGTTAGAAACTGAACTTGAAAATATTCAAAACCTAGAATGTAAAAGATGTAAAGTTTTAGATTCAGAATTGACAAGCCTTAAGAATAACTCTGAGAATCTTGAAAAAGAAAACTTGAATCTTAAGGAAACCATCGACACTAGGAAAAAGGATTTTATAAATCGATGCACCTCACTTGTCACTGAAAATACAACACTAAAAACCAAAGTCCAAAATCTTGAGAAATCTTTGAATAACTTTTCAAGAGGTGAAAAATCTTTCAACATGTTATTGGGAAATCAAATTTTTGCTAACAACAGAAAAGGACTAGGTTTTGGGAAAACACAAGTTGAGGATAATGCAAAAGGGAAGAGTGCCTTTGATAGATGTGAAATAATTGGACATCGTGTTGAAAATTGTAGTCATAGGAACAAGAACACAAAATTTATACAAGTTTGGGTTCCTAAGAATTCTACAATCAAATTTCATGTCTATTGGAACAAGAATAAAAGGTCTAAACAAGTTTGGGTTCCAAAGGGTTTGTTTACTCATAATGTTTCTGCCACTAACAATCATGGACCTAGAAATAGGTCACAAAAATCTTTCATCGTGTAGGTGTGGTGGCAGGCTAAGGAACAACAACGGCGTTCTCTGGATTTTGGCTGTTCCAGAAACACAACGGGCAACATAGCAAAGTTCCTTAGCCTAGTATAAAGGTGACAGAATCACAATGGGCAATCACGAGAAATTATCGTAAAGGTAAAACAGATGAAGGTATAATCTGCACCATATTCTGAATTAAATCAGCCAAAATTGTGATAATGATGTGATGATGACTTTAATTCTGACTTATTCTCAATTGATATGATTTCCTTTGACTTGTTCTTACTTTGATTTGTGCTTAAAAGTAGACCAACCATCCTTTCATCATTGAACTTAATCTGTTTCATCAAATTATGATGTTGATTGATTACTGTCTACTCATGCTACACTTAGATATATTTTGACATTTTGGTCACTGCTTGTAAATTTGCACGATTTCAAATTCATGTGAAAAAGGATTTTAAGAAATTGTTGAGACTTCAAGAAATTGTTTTTGAAATAATTATGATGTTGACTGACTGTTGATTACTCATGAATATAATTGTTTATCCTATGCTTTCTGAAATTAACACCATAATATTTGTTTGAGTGTGAACATGGCTTCAATTCAAAATCCAAAGAATGTCATTTAAATTGTTGCTAAAATTGGGTTTGAAATTTTTGATGCACACTTCATGTCCGGTTTACCAAATCCAGTTAGTGATATTTTGGATTGAAAAAGAAATTCAGATGCAGTTCATACTGGTAATCTAGTTGATAGAAAACTTACGAGTTGAACGTGATTTATTGTGAAACATTCATTTGCTGCATCATTTTTCAAAGAAAATTTCTGCATATTGTTCACTTTAAATAATTTTCAAATAGCATAAATTATTTCCTTATATAATCCCTTCGAGAAAATAATTGTTTGACCATATTTTCAGATTAGTTTTTTTTATTTGATTTTAAATGACAAATTTTGACTGATCCGACTCCCTACTAATTATCAAAGAGATAAATAGTGATTGAAAAAGTGATGAGTGTTGATATTTAACATACATTACTCAGGAGAGTATATTTGGAAAATTTCTTTAGGAATTAAAACAAGAATTATAAAACTTTTTTTGGGTAAAGATTCCATGACCATTTCTATATCTATCATTATTTCTATCGACCATGATTTATCAAATATTCAATATAGTTTGTCGATATGTGGTACTATAATCAGGAATCATTTGTTTTTCATGTCATATTTTTTAAATAAATAAATAAATATCCAAAGTATTCACTCTCATTTAAAAGTCCTCACGGTTATGCATGGGTGAATTACTTGGATTTTTTTTATTATGTGCTTCCATGCTCATTTAAAAGTCCTTACGGTTATGCATGTATGGAACGCATATCAAAATTAATTGCTTAAATAGACAAGTTGATTCTAATCCCATTTAAAAGTCCTCACGGTTATGCGTGGTTAGAAGATACTTGATTTCATTTTTAAAATTAAATTCGAATACTACTAATCTCATTTAAAAGTCCTAACGGTTATGCATGATTAGTAGATATTCAAATTCCTGATAGAAATGTACCACAAGAAGATTCAACTGTATGATTTTATATGAACATCATATCCATCATTACCTAAAAGTGGAATATGCGCCTAACAAGGGTAATTATGGTTTTTGTTTGATTCTTATTGAAGTTTAATATTTATATTCAATTTGAGATTAATGTCGGATTAATATCGATCACTTTATCTCTATTTTTCTCTCACACTATTATTCTTTTGCTGATAACAAAAGAGGGAGAGAAAAGTTAAGATTTTGCCAAATAGAATCAAGCAAAGGTCAAATAATTTTCCCATATGCATCTAGGCTCATTTGAATATATTTCTATTTGTATGCATATATGTAGGGGGAGCATCATGTAGAGAGGAAGCATTTAAATAGGGGGAGCAATTAAAGTATATCATTGATCAAATACATTTAACACATGTACAAAATCTTAAATATATGTTTGTTATCATCAAAAGGGGGAGATTGTTGAATATGCGCTTATATGTTTTTGTTTGATGATAATAAACATATATATTCATTTAAATGTATTTGGTAATGTACTATTTTGTTTTTTTTCATAGATTAAATAAATATTTGTTGAATAAAATAAATTACACAGAATTTGAATTTGAATTCAAACAGAACAAGTTACACAGATTTTGAATCCAAAAATTTTATTCAAACAAATATTTATTACAATCTTGAATAGTACAAATTCATGCTCTCACTATACATATACATTTTTGATTACATCACGATTACATCACAAATATTTTTACATTGATAACCTCACTACATATCACTCACACTCGTATTTTGTCTTCAACTGCATTCCAGTTTGAATCCAGCATCTGAGAAATCTGCAAAAATATTCACTAATGCAGTAAAATTGAAAAAGAAATATTTTTGCAATATAAAATGAAATACGATTTTTGAAAATACGATTTGCCTCAGTTATTTGGGTCGTTCGTCATAATTTACACTTGAATGCATCACAAAGTCGTGCCTATAGATATTACAGGGACAGGTAATCATAAGTGGCTGCAATACACACGTGTACATTCATACACGTGTGCACTGCCTCGCCAGCTCGTGTGCGCAGCCAAAAATAGCAAGTGTGCAAGCACAACTTCAACAAACAAGGCAATGTACTATGCAATGTACAACAAGTCCAGCAGCCCAATTGAACAACAAAAGGTCAAACCCAAATAACACACGGGATTCAACTCAAGGTAGACCACAAGTTCAAGGCACAGTGCAGAGGTCTCAACAGGAAAATCAAACAATAATCAAGTGATCAAAAAGGGACTGCAACAAACATGTATGCAGCATCAAGTCAGATGACATGTTCAACAAAGACCAAGTCAAAATGGAAGCAGTGATACAAGGTAAAGTGGCAACAAACATGAAATGAATCGAGTCAGTAAGGCAATGCACAAAGTAAGTAACAGTAAGAAAAGAGACCATAGCAACTGCATAGCAACAGCAACAAGATCAAGTGACAACATAAAGCAGACAACTCAAGTTCAGCTATGCAAACAAACACAGTGGCAACACTGGAAGAACACGAGCTAATGATGACTGCATGAATCAAGTTCAGTGGAAAATGCATATATATATATATATCAGAGTGAAACATTTGAGGTAAATGCATTGACCAAACAAAACCAGTTCAACAAAGATCAAGTCATGGAGTCGCAGTCATAATGAAACTACAGTGCAACTACAATGAACACCACTGACCAGAATACAAATGAACAGCCATCAAAGTGCAGTTGCAACATGAATGAAAAGACCAGACACTACAGCATGTACAAGTCAAATAATTCAGATCAACTAATCAACAGTGCACAACCAACTCGAGACTATACACGATCAAGACCAAATGCAAACTGCAGTAGTACACTTGAACAAAATGAACAAGTGGAGCATCTGTGTAAACTGGGCAAGTATGGACAGAAGACAATACCAACAAACAACAAGTTCATGTTTGAACTAACTCGAGTGCAACAAAGAAGCTATGGTACTATGCAAATACATGGCAGTACCAAGTGATAGAGAAGATGGCCAGAGAACAAAGTTCAATAGTACAGAAAAATTCACAAACTTGAAGTGCAGTGATACATGGAATCACAAATTCAAGTTATACAATCCAGAGCAGTTATGGTCACAGAATCAAAACAGCGAAACGAAAGAAGCAAGTTACAGAAGTGTATCAAATTTGTATTCTTTGAAAAAGTCAACGCAAATTAAAAAGGGAAAGTTTCTGTGTTTTTATACAAGAAGGATCGAACGCTCTCAATTCAAAACCGTGATTATCAAGTTAAAAAAAATATCAGGAAAGCCGTGTGTATCAAGGTGTCACAAAATCAGGAAAGACGTGCGCAACAGGCATTAGAAAATTAGGAAAGTGATGAAGTCGTGAATTCATATAAATTCAACCCGAAGGTATCATCATAAAAAAAAGTGCTTCAATTCACAATAGAACTATCAATCGCAATCCCAATTAACATCATCGGCTATTGAGTTAAAATCGAGTCCAATCGAAGCAAGCAATCAAACGAGCAACAAAAGAAACTACATACCGAAATTATCAACAACTCGATCGAGCGAGCAACAAGCGTAAATCATCAGAGAACAAGCGTGAGCAAGAGCAACGCAAGTCAGAGCACCGAACATCAGAAAGCCCCAATTTTGAATCAAAGACAGAAGCCCTAAATTAGTGGCAAAGAGAATCGGCCGTTTTTTCACTGAGCAAAAGAGTGGACCGGGTCAAAGAATAAGGGAAGACAGTGGATCGGGTTAAAGATAAAGGGGCCGGCCTTGTTAATTATAAAGGGGCTTAAGTTATTTTTTAGGGTTTAATTATAAAGGGGTTTTTTAGTTTTTTATTTTGAGAAAAAATTACGCATTCAAGTTGTATTTTAATTTTTGCTCCGGTTTTAATTTTGAAGTTTGTTTTTTCTTTTCGAGTCGAAGAATTTGTAAATCACCACCTAGGGATTAGGTAGTGTCAGATTGTCTATTTAGAATTAGTTCAGTGAGCAGGGTGTGCGAGTTTGCAAAGCTCTATAGGCGGGAGCAGTGTTTGCGAGTGAGCGAAACTCTATAGGCGGGAGCAGGGTGTGCGAGTCTAGTAGAGTGTTTGTGAGCGGGAGCAAAAGGGTCTGCGAGTCTAGTAGAGTGTTTGTAAGCGTGATACTGTTTAATTCTAATAGAAATCTGGGAATGCAGCAGTAGGCAGGGGTTGCCGAAGCTGGGTAAATTTTGTGTGTGATTTTCTTTTCAGCATATTTATTTCTGCAATTATATTTCTGTGTTTAATTCGAGAAAATTTGCTATAACCCTATTCACCCCCCCTCTAGGGTTAATCTAGATCCTACAGTTTTATCACCCTTAGTGACGGGATGTCCGGACGCAATTAGTGAATATCCGGATTGCAAGGGCTTCTTTGGAAGTGCCTTCGGTTCCGTTCGATCCCGGAACGGACTTGTATGGATTGTATGTCTGACGTTACAATTTGAGATGTAAAGCTGGTTTTTATCAAATATATTTCTGTTGGTGGCGGAGAATTTATTCACTTAGCTTAACACCCTTCTCTGAGACGTACGATCTCAGAGGTTATATAGTTGATGGTTACTAGTGATACATTCCCGAATTGGTAACGTGGCATGCTGAGTGTTGCTGTGAAATGATCGTTGAATGATCATTTGTGATAGGATCATTTGTTTGATCGTCTATCTTGATGATCATTGCTTTGATCATTTGTTGACCCAAAGCAGCTTTTGTAAAGCGTGGCTTTGTGGACGAGACTTCGTCGGACCTCACACCCTAGAAATGGTCAAAACAGGAAAGATGCAGCAAGGTTATTAAGGGGCAGCGCCCCTTTAGTGTATGTCATTCCTTCTGGATAGAGGTGGTATCATGGTATGGAGCCCAGATACTTAACCTATGTGGTTACTGCAAATTTATTACTTTGTGGTTGTTGGAAATCGGGGATCCTCGGATATAGATCGGTTACGATCGGGGAATGATATATTCGTGTCTGTTGTTAACCAGTTAGTGGTAACCCGGCCTTGTGTTGGCAGAGATCCGGTTAGGTTCTCGGGACGTCATTCCAGAGGCGTTTCCATGTGGCAATGGGAAGTTCCTTGGCCTGACCATTTGTCGGAAATCCAAAGAAACAATACGTAACTTGTACGGTTTTAGTTGTATTACCTGCTATGGAATGTGGCGGTAACCTGCTATTGAACATAATAGCTATAGTAGGCATACGATAATGGTCGTATGTTGGCTAAGATTTATATTCTACTTTCGAAATGATTTTTCTACACTATGCACTAATAATAATATCAAAAATGATTTCATTTCTACGTAGTAAGCATCTTTGACTATCATAAGGAGAAATCTCCTCCAAGTCTGCGTTTGCATTGTGTGTGTGGCGGGAGGCCTTATGGTAGTTTCATTTTCCAAAAGCATTTCGAATTTACTTAAAGAAAAATATTTCTTTGGTTGTTTTTAAGAATAAACTGTTTTAAGTTCTCACACCAGTCACATGACTGACCTGGAGTTTATTGTTCCCTTCCTAAACTCTGGGTGCCCACCAATTTCCACACGGGCAGTCAAGAGTCAGGTTTATCAGGTCATTCTGGATTCAGGTGTTGCTACAGATATTTGGAGGCGAGCTGGATGGCGTAGTGTATTATCTATTGTATATAGTATTTTTTTTCCGCTGTTTGTTGTTGTAAACTCTGATAATGAATGTAATGTGATGTAATGTATAAAATGTATAGTTTTTTTTTAATGAATATTCATTTATCTATTATATGTTGTTCCGCTGCGATTGTAAGATTCTGATATTGTTTTGTTGTTCTTATTTTCTCTCTTCTTCTGCCTCTTTCTTCTTCTTAAAAACCATAAAGGTTCAGTTTTTCGGCAACGAAAAATCGCGATCTTTACATTTGACATTTCTATTTGATATAAAATCTGACATTTTTAACAAACAAATTTTGACTTTTATCACTGGTATCACTATGCACTTTTTTGCAATAGCGAAAGTTTTTAGTTGACTCCATACTACCTTTGATTGAATAATTTAATAGTTTATTATTTCACATTTATAAATATATAACAATTAATTCTTTTATAATTGTTAGATGATGAAACTGACTTTTATGTGAAAATGTATTTTAGAAACTATGTTCTGTACCAAACTAGCTGAATTGCAACATGGTCTCCATGGTATCTTTTTTATTAATATATTTTCTATCAATATTAATAAGTCCTATGCTTAACTGTCCATAATTTTGGGATAAAGGATGTACGATCCGAAGATCATACGATTGATTGTTTACATGATGCATTAAATTCTATAAACCAGCGCATTAATTAATGCATGCCATTACATATTATCTTCTACCCACGTTTTGCCTTTGTTTTCCTCTTTTATAATTCTTTATAATTTTCTTAATTTCCTTTCTTCTAAAAAAAATCAAAATAATGAAACGGTTTTCGAAAATGCACATTTTTGAACTCGCAAACAATCAACGATAAGGTTGTTTAAGTGCTTACATCTATTCTAAAATCCTAGAGGTTAGGTCTTAATTTACGATTTCCAAACATATATGTCCTGATTAAAGTTTTCAAACATGGCTACTTAGATTAGTCTCTAACTAGTTATGAAGTCGACTTCTGCCATTAGGTAATCATTATTAATGTTATTCCACTTCATGACTGATAGTGGCTAAGGATCGTATAATATGAAATATTTACTTAACTATTTACTTGTATGGAATATGAATATAAAAGTAAAAGTAAATGACACTAGAGATTTTTATGCTGGCTCGAATTTCTTATTTTATGTCTAGTCCCAGACTCTTTCTGTATTTAGTCAATACTCTCAATTAACTCGGAGAAACATGTATTACACCGTCTGAGCAACTAAACAAGACTTCAACTGCCTAGACAGATGAATAGGACTTTAACCGAATAAGGATATTACAATAAGACTTCAACTATAAACATCATAAAAGTATTCGATTGAGTATGCTCTTAAATAACACTGATAAGTCAATAACGTACACCCTTCTTATAACCTTCTCCATTGTAAAATATCGTGTAGTTTATGAACAAAGAAGGTAATTTTGATCATAAGAAAATTTTCTTGAATGATCGTGTGATCAAAAATGTAAAGTAGTTTGTAGTTGAATGCTTGAGAGTTCAATAGTAAAGATAGAAAGAATTGGAAATTGAACTGATTGTGAAAACAATAAAATAATTTTCATTATATAGAGTTTAATAGCTGCATAGATTCGTGAAAAGAAACGGTGAAAAGTTAGGACTGCAACTCTTGGTTTTAAAGATGTAACGCTTCATGAAGAAGAGGTACCTTTTCAGAAAACTAGTTGTTATATAGATTCAGCCAGCTGAATAAAATTTGGCAGCCAACTGAATCGACGATTTCTCAAATCACCGAAAAATAGTTCAATTTAGGCCATTTTCAGCCGGATGTATATTTTCAGTCAGTCGGCTGAATATTCATTAATAAATATGTGTAAGTAATTCTACTCAATTAATTATAAAGTGATTATCTTAGATTAATTAGGCTAATTAATAAATCTAAAATTGATTACGTTAATTAATTAACTAATTAATCATCACTTAATTTCTTAATTAATTCATTTAGTATCCACTAATTTCTTTATTAAGTAATTATTCTTAATTACAAATAGTAATTAAGCTTAAATTTATTTTATTAATTAATTATTCTTAATTAATCTCTACTTAACTAATTAAGAATAAACTTGCGTTTATATTAAATATTTGCTCAAATCATTTACCTCATTAAAACCAATTTAAAAATCAATTTGAAATATGATTTTATTTTTAAAATAGAGCAATTCAAACACTTAATTTTAATATACTCCAAATCTTTGAAAACCCCATTCAATCATATTTAATTGAATTAAACAAATATTAATCTTTGAAAATTCAATTATCATATTCTTTAATCTTATTTATTTAAAAATATAAATTTGAAAACTTAGTTTTTAAAACATTATTTAAAATTGAAAACACTTCCTTTAAATTATAATTAAAATTTAATTAATTAAATAACTTTCAAAAGCAATTATCTTAAACCCTTTAAATTTGAAAATAAATTCAACACTTTTTGATAGTTTTATTAATATTTACTTCAAAGAACAAGTTTTAACTTTGAAAATTTATTTCCTTTTGTAAAAAATTAAGCTTTGATTAGAATATGAAAATCGTCTTGGGTCAAACCCAAGTCGAACACTATAAAAAACACGAGTTAGCCTCAGGTCAAACACCAACACAATAGCTTCGAGACTAACCCTACACTAGCATGCACCAAAACCCGAGCAAGTCCTTCTTCCCAAAACAAAACCTTCACATGTCCCAAACCGTACACGGTGCACGTGCACCGGCCACTCTAGCCAACGACGAACGACGCGACGATCCCTTACAACCCCACGAACCCATGCAAACACGAATACGAACCCAGATCGCACTAAAATCCAACGCAAAAAAATCGAGCTAAAACTCGACACTGCTGACTCCACCATGGCCAGATATTATCACCATTCCGACGCCTCAGACCTCGAAATCGCCGACCATCATCACCAAAGCTTCATCATACCCTCCAGCTCGTATTCCCACCAACGCGAACCACTCCTATCCCCAATGGCCATCGCTATTGCTCTGCGAACCACCTTGGTCGTAAATGTCTACCGAACCCTAATACCCCTAATTCCAACCACCTCGTCGCATGATAAATCAAGCGACTATTTTTCCACTTATCCCCAATCCACCCTCCTCCTCCAGATCAAAGCCCGTGGCCAAACACCACTTCGTTCGTCGGAATTTGGCGAAAGTATCAATTCCGTTCAATTCAAAATTTCCAACGAACTATCGAATTAAAAATCATGAAATTAGTGTTAAAATTCGTGATTGCCCATCACGAATTCATTCATGCAATCCAAACTTAAAATTGAGTTTATTGATTTTTGACTCAAATGTATATATTACTGTTATTTTCAAAAAATCGAGATAAATATTAATTATAAATTATTGGGATATTTTTTATAATGGTATTACACCAATTCAATCATATTTCATTTTCCAATCAAGACTATGTTGATATTTGAATTAATTGAGTGATTCAAACCTGTAAACAATAGAGCATACTTATACATATAAATACAGTCACCATACATGCATATCATCTTTATATACATACATGCAATCATCTTCACAGCACATTTGCAACTAAACTACTGTATAAATCATCACAAATATCTATGTTTAATAACAGGTTCAAATCTATTTTTTTTTAAAGATTTACTCACCTTTTTGAAAAGGCAGAGAGCAGGTTCTAAATTTTTATCTGGAAAGTGCTTTGATTTTCTTGTTGTTGAAATCCTTTGCATGCCCATAAATCTGTGATTTAAGATGCTGAAACTGATGTTGATCTTCCCTTGATTTCTTCTTTTAATTTCTTTTGCTTTTCAGTTTTCAGGTTGAAAAAGAATACAGGTTATGTTTGATTTTTTTAAAAATGAATTTCAGGTTGAAGAATGTTATAGGTTTTGGTTTTGATTTCTTACGGAAGTGGATTTACAGATTTGTTTTGAATAAGTTTTACAGGTTGAGGTTTTCTTATTTTAGAATGAAGATAGAAAAGAAAGTAGAAGAGAAGGAAAGCATGTTTATTTATATAAGCTGAATTTTTTTATATAAAAACAAAAGAAAATTAATGACACTTGTTAAAAAAAATTAACACTTGTCTTTTGCAATAGTTTATTTACTAAAACATGTCACTAATACCTCCTAATGCATTAATATATGTTATTTGAGAGATTTTATTATTTATTTATTAAATGCTAATAAAGTCTTTTGTACTTATTTTAAATGTTAAATGAAAGCTTTTAAATTTCAAGTAAATATACAAGTGTGAAATTTTGTAAACATTTGTTTACAAATAGCTTATATTTTAAAATCATATAAATGTATTATATGTTTTCCTTTAAATTGTGAAATATGAATTTGTATTTATATTTATATAAATGTGAATCTAGTAATTTATTTATTTATTACTTATGTTCACGTACTATTCCAATTCAAGAGATATTTAAAAAAATTATTTATAACTTTATATATATATATAACCATTTAAATTTAAGCACTTTTAAAAGAAAACAAAATAAAACTTTGATTAATTCTTATTTGAATTGTCACACTTTAAAAATAAATAATTATCTCATATTTTGAAAACATAGAACTAATCTTAAATTAACTTTCGAAAAATATTGAATTTAAAGCAAAGCTTCAAATCACAATATATATTATAATTTGAAAACATATTTCTCTTATTAAATTTTAACCAAAGCTTCCTATTATAATGTATATACATATATATATATTATCAATAGATTATATTAAATTTCAAAACAACTTCAAATTATAACATATATATACATATATATTACAATTTGAAAATACATATTTTATTTAAAAGAAAAGATTTCCTATTCACAATATATATACCAAAAATATATATATATATATATATTATAAATAGAATATAATTTTATTAGCTTTGAAAGATAATTCTTATCCATTTTAAGTTGTTAAAAAGATATTGATTAATTTTGCTAGATTAGATATTTATTAACCTTTTAAAAGATTAAATTTACCAATTTAAATTAAAATTATAAAGGAAAATTATCAAATCAATTTAATTATTAATACAGATTATTAAATTTATATTGCCTAAAATTCCGGGTCGTCACATTCCTCCCCCTTAAAAGAATTTCGTCCCCGAAATTTAAAAGCAAAGATAATTTAATAACCCAGCAAAGATTTTAATCTCAAACAGCAAAGCATACCTATCATCTAGTTACTAACAACCATAGCAATCAATCAAGCAAACAAACCAAACTAATTACCCTGACACAAATCAGGATAGATCTTCTAATACTATCTAGAGTTTCCCAATTATAAATCACTGCGAGACTCGCTCTGCGGAAGCTAAACTAACTACACCACCATAATCCAGAGCTCATCTCTTCTCTAGATCCACTAATCTGAACAAAACATCAGACTATACTCACGTCTAGCACAACTTTCAAAATCCAACTGAACTGCAGGTTCTACAACCAACGATGAATCATACACGTACTCCCTCAGAGATACGTGAAATACAATGAATCCCACCTATCCAAACTGGCACTCAATCTTATAGGCAAAAGAACTTATCTTATCAAAACACAGATAAGGATTCCCAAATACCTTAGAGCTAGCCTTCCAATCTTATCCAATTATTGCTCTCTTAACTAGAGAAATCTTAATTACCCGAAGTCTCCAACTTCGAATTCCAAACTCTTTATCTCATATCTGCATAACTCAATAGACAATCATGAGCTGCCAATCTTCTTGATCAGCTCAACTTATGCTGATGTTTCTAGAAACAACTAGACCAAAACAAACCAGTTTCTAGATCCTATTCAACAAAATGGTCTTCCAAGATCCGCCGAAATCCAGAACACAAGCTCTACATCCCAAGCAATAGCAAACTGAACTTACTTCCTTCC
The DNA here is from genome assembly GCA_030765085.1 of Allium cepa. Taxonomy (NCBI): domain Eukaryota; kingdom Viridiplantae; phylum Streptophyta; class Magnoliopsida; order Asparagales; family Amaryllidaceae; genus Allium; species Allium cepa. Next base: position 1,016,680,211 of record CM060935.1, read on the forward strand.
TCGCACAGCTACTACCTTGCTTTCGCTGCACAACTCTAATTCTGAAATAGATGAGAATTCTACTGATGAACACGAGTACAAATTTATCCAATATATCCGGAAACTTTGTTCATCAAATTCATAAAATCTTAGTGACTCATCTGACTCGGTCACACATCCTTATAACAGAATCCAACTCAAAAACTAGATCTGACCAATCCAAATTCCAAAAATTCCTGAGCTGCTACACCAACTCTTCCTTTTACAAAAACCATCCTGCTACCAAGCTAACTACCAGTATCGCTTCTGGAACCAAATCAATATGGAACTCAACTCCAGATGCAGGAAAACTTCTGATTGCTTCAGTAGCTCCTACTTCCACATGAGAACCCTCAGTCTCAACAAAAGATTGACCAAGATGAACTTCCCAAATTAATTGCAAGTCACTTTTGCAATCCTACCTAGTTCGGATTCTAAAGAAACTGTCCTCTCTCCACTAACTAGAACAGTCTTAAGCTTTTCCAAACAAGGTAAACCCTTCAAGAAAGCATTCACCATCTGCCCGGATATCTGAAAGAAGAACCACAAGGATTCTTGAACCATCGGAGAAACAGGCCACACTGCTGCTTCCAAACTCTACCTCCAGGACACTACTAAGCCAGATGTCCTTCTTGTTGGCACACAAATACCTCCGAGCTGAAACCGCTACCACAGCTAACCAAAGACTTCTGATCCAAAGGCCCCTCGAACCCCAAAAATCATCAGCAAACTTCTCGCATGACTCCACGAGATGGACAGACATCCCAAAAGAAAATCGGGCTCCAAACCAAGCATCAAAATCTCGCTCTCCTTAAGGGATGACAAATGAGACCATGCCAAAGCGAGGCAACTCATAGACCTTAGTCTCACATTCCAAAACAGCCAACCTCCTTGCTAGAGATCCAGATAACTTCTACATAGACGAGTCTTCCCTACGGCAGGTAAAGACTGCTCCTCAACCACTTCTAAAACTGCTTCAATAGAAAACATCTTCGGAAATACCCATGGATAGTACTCTCACCTCGTAGTTGTCAAGATAGCATCACTTGCTTCTGTACTTTCAATAGATCCAAACTTTATAAAATCCGCTCAATCGAGCGTAATCAAACTTATACTTCAAAGATGGACTCCGAATCTTTAAAAGATTTCCTTCGAAGAAATTCTTACTCCAAGCTACAAAGCTCACTCGAGAGGGTATTGGGTCTACAGTCTCGACAGATACACATCCAAGCTCAAACATATGGACCTCTTCCATTAGTGGTAGTCGTGTTACACACACACCACTGCTCCATCTACCTCTAAAACTTATGTTGGAAAACCCGAACAGGTAACCCAACAAATCAGGTAGATATAGATATATAAATATATATAAAAATTACAAGTACGCTCTCTCAAGAAAGAATCCACTCCAGAGCCTAGGTATTCGCTCAACCTAATGCACCGATACTAGCTGTCACGAACCATCTTCAATTTAACAGAAAGACGCATCATGATTTAAAAAAGAAAGGGATAGAAGAAGAAAAGATAGGAAAAGAAGAAACTCAACAACATCAGATACTCACAGCGGAACGAATGAAATATAATATATCACAAAAACATTACATAATATCATATACATCAGAGTTACACAACCTATACAACACATATTAGACAGTTATAAACATCTGTCTAACTATACAACTCAAGATATCACATGATACAGACAAAACATAATCATAGTGGAACCATAATATATGTATACACGGAAGCCTCCTGCTCCAAATCTCCTCCAGAATTCGTCAAGCTAACCTGAATCCATTGACTACACATACATAATATGAGTACCCAAGAGTTTAATAAAACAGAAAATAAACACTTGGGTCAGACAGGGGTCTGGTGTGAGTAAATGGTTTAAAATTGCTTAACTTTAGAAAATCCTTTGAAAAGAAAAGGTATCACGTAAGACTTCCCACACATAAACATGGAAAAGTTTTTACCTTACGCTAACCAAAACATTTAATAGGAAATCCAGTGATATTACAATAGTGTCTAGGGTTTTCAAGTAAATAAGAAATAGCCGAAATTATTACATGATTAAATTCCAGTACTAGCCAAAAAAGTGGGTAATACAAATCAAAACCATAGGGTCTCGTTGGAAGAATGGGTTTCATCAATGGTAGGGCTACTGGGGTACTGTCCGTCACAGTACGTGGCCTAAATCACCGTACCGAGGATTACTCCCAATCCCCGGCAACACAAGGCCGGAACCATCCCTTACCGGACAGTCCCAAACAAGACCATCCCGTGGTTCGCACGACCAACCACACACTAAGCCTAAATAGAAAGGGACCTCTAGACAGGGGTAAATCTCGTCCTACTTGGGCATGACCCACCTAACCTTGCTGCACCTCCCCTGTTTTAGCCATTCCCGGTTGATGAGGCTTGAGGCTGCAATTACCTTTATAGGACACATATATCTTAGAATGCTCATCGCCCACGTGACGATGTTCTGAAAGCATTCAATCCATACAAGTTCGTTCCGGGTTCAAATGAAACCGAAGGCACTATCTCGTTGCACTCATTTTGGAATCACCCTCAGAGTCAATGACCATAGCCTTGCGCCCTAAATTACCATCTCGAACCTAAAAGTACTATCCCCGTTGACTCATCTTGGAATCACCCTCAGAGTTTAAAATGATGAACAGTTCTTACACCTCGAGTCTTCACTTGAACTCCACATGGATTCATGACTTAACGTTTATTTTGGATCGATGTGGTCTTCGGATATCCAAATATGGAAACCCGATCCCGGTCTCACCGAAATCCAAATGCCATTTTAATGTCCAAGTTGTTTAAGGGTTTAAACAATTAACTTATATTCATAATAATATAACAGATAGATGAATCGCATTATCACAATAGATAATTCATATCAACCAATTATCTCACAAAGCAGCACATATCACTTATCAGGGATATCACACCCAAATCATCCAATATCAACCAATCATCCACAAGAAGGTTTGATTAACTCTTAATCAATTGGATTACCTTAATCCTTCTTCATTGATTATTCACAAATTAATTTATTAATCATCTCTTAATGATCTTCCTTAATTAATCTCCCTTGATTAATTATTCTTTAATTACATTCAAGTAATTAGCCTTTAATTCTTTAATTAATTCCACAAATTAATTATCCTTAACCATATACAGTAATTAACCTTTAATTACTATCATTAATTACAATAATTAATGATCCTTCATTACTAGCATTAATTAATTAACTATAATTAATTGCATTAATCCTTAATTAATTACAATTAATTAGACATACTTTAATTAATCACTTTTATTAATCAACCCTGATTAATTTCGTTAATTACATTAATTAATGGTTCTTAATAATTAATTAACCCTTTAATTAATTAAATAACTAATTTATAATTAACCATCTCATTAATTAATCTTAATTAACCATAAACAGTAACTAACAACTTGTAATTTCTTATCTTAATTAATTAACTTCAAAATTAATTATATTAACCCTTTGATTAATTATACTAATTAATTAATCTTTAATTTCTTCATTAAGTAATTATTAATCAATTAAATTAATTAATAATCCTTAATTAATTATTTTATTAATTAATTACATTTTAATTAACTACATTTAGTAATTATTCTTAAATTAATCACATTAATTAATTAATCACATTAATTAATTAATCAAATTAACTAAGTAATTAACCCTTAATTACATCCATTAAGTAATTATCCTCTAATTACTTTCATTAGTTAGTTTCTCTTAATTAATTACCTTAACAAGTAATTAATCCCATCATTAATTAGCCTTAATACTTTAATTAATTAATTACTCTTTAATTAATTATCTTCAAATTAATTATATTAATTAATCTTTTAATTAATAACATCAAGTGATTAACCCTTAGCCACTTCACTCAATTACTTCCATAAGTAATTTACTCTTTCTAATTACTTTAAGTAATTATCCATTAATTACTTCATTAAGTTATTTTACTCTATTAATTATAAAGTGATTAATTATCTTAAACTAATTAGGCTAATTAATAAATCTAAAATTAATTACATTAATTAATTAACTAATTAATCATTACTTAATTTCTTAATTAATTCATTATCTATCCACTAATTACTTTATTAAGTAATTATTCTTAATTACAAATAGTAATTAAGCTTAAATTTATTTTATTAATTAATTATTCTTAATTAATCTGTACTTAACTAATTAAGAATAAACTTGCATTTATATTAAATATTTACTCAAATCATTTACCTCATTAAAACCAATTTAAAGATCAATTTGAAATATGATTTTACTTTTAAAATAAAACAATTCAAACACTTAATTTTAATATACTCCAAATCTTTGAAAACCATATTCAATCGTATTTAATTGAATTAAACAAATATTAATCTTTGAAAACTCAATTATCATATTCTTTAATCTTATTTATTTAAAATATAAATTTGAAAACTTAGTTTTTAAAACATTATTTAAAATTTAAAACACTTCCTTTAAATTAGAATTCAAAATTTAATTAAGTTAATTACTTTCAAAAGCACTTATCTTAAACCTTTTAAATTTGAAAATAGATTCAATTAACACTTTTTGATAGTTTGATTAATATTTACTTCAAAGAACAAGTTTTAACTTTGAAAATTTATTTCCTTTTGTAAAAACTTAAGCTTTGATTAGCATATGAAAATCGTCTCGGGTCAAACCCGAATCGAACACTATAAAAACACGAGTTAGCCTCGGGTCAAACACCAACACAAACGCTTCGAGACTAACACTACACTAGCACGCACCAAAATCCGAGCAACTCCTTCCCAAAACAAAACCTTCACCTGTCCCAAACCGTGCACGGTGAACGTGCACCGGCCACTCTGGCTGACGACGAACGGCGCGACTATCCCTAACAACCCCACGAACCCATGCGAACGAATACAAACCAGATCGCACTAAAATCCAATGCAACAAAATCGAGCTAAAACTCGACACTGCTGACGCCACCGTGGCCAGATATCCTCACCATTCCGATGCCTCAGACCTCGAGTTCGCCGACCATCATTACTAAAGCTTCATCATACCCTCCGGCTCGTATTCCCACCAACGCGAACCACTCCGATCCCCAATGGCCATCACCATTGCTATGCGAACCACCTTGCTCATAAACGTCTACCGAACCCTAAAGCCCCTAATTCCGACCACCACGTCGCATGATAAATCAAGCGACTATTTTTCCACTGATCCCTGATCCACCCTCCTCCTCCAGACCAAAGCCCATGGCCAAACACCACTTCGTTTGCCGGAATTTGGCGAAAGTACACTTTCCATTCAATTCAAAATTACTAACCAACTATCGAATTAAAAATCATGAAATTAGTGTTAAAATTCGTGATTTCCCATCATGAATTCATTCATGCAATCCAAACTTAAAATTGTGTTTATTGATTTTTGATTCAAATGTTTATATTACTGTTGTTTTCAAAAATTCGAGATAAATATTAATTATAAATTACTGGGATATTTTTTATAATGGTATTACACCAATTCAATCATCTTTCATCTGCCAATCAAGACTATGCTGACATTTTGAATTAATTGAGTGATTCAAACATGTAAACAACATAGCATACTTATACATATAAATACAGTCACCATACATGCATATCATCTTTATATACATACATGCAATCATCTTCACAACACATTTGCAACTAAACTACTGTATGAATCATCACGAATATCTATGTTTAATAACAGGTTCAAATCTATTTCTTGTTAGAAAGATTTACTCACCTTTTTTAAAAGGGAGAGAGCAGGTTCTAAATTTTTATCTGGAAAGTGCTTTGATTTTCTTGTTGTTGAAATCCTTTGTATGCCCATAAATCTGTGATTTAAGATGCTGAAACTAATGTTGATCTTCCTTTGATTTCTTCTTTTGATTTCTTTTGCTTTTCAGTTTTCAGCTTGAAAAAGAATACAGGCTATGTTTGATTTTTTGAAAATGAATTTCAGGTTGAAGAATGTTACAGGTTTTTGTTTTGATTTCTTATGGAAGTGGATTTACAAATTTGTTTTGAATAAGTTTTACAGGTTGATATTTTCTTATTTTAGAATGAAGAAAGAAAAGAAAGTAGAAGAGAAGGAAAACATGTTTATTTATATAAGCCGAATATTTTTTTATATAAAAACAAAAGAAAATTAAAGTTAAAATGACACTTGTTAAAAAAAAATTAACACTTGTCTTTTGCAGTAGTTTATTTACTAACACATGTCACTAGTACCTCTTAATGCATTAACATTTGTTATTTAAGAGATTTTATTATTTATTTATTAAATGCTAATAAAGTTTTTATACTTATTTTAAATGTTAAATGAAAGATTTTAAATTTTAAGTAAATATACAAGTGTGAAATTTTGTAAACATTTGTTTAGAAATAGCTTTTATTTTAAAATCAAATAAATGTATTATATTTTTTCCTTTAAATTGTGAAATATGAATTTGTATTTATATTTATATAAATGTGAATCTAGTAATTTATTTATTTATTACTTATGTTTACAAACTATTCTAATTCAAGAGATATTTAAAAAAATTTATTTATAACTATATATATATATATATATATATATATATATATTTATAACCATTTTAAATTTAAGCACTTTTAAAAGAAAACTAAGTAAAACTTTGATTAAATCTTATTTAAATTATCACACTTTAAAAATAAATAATTATCTTATAATTTGAAAATATAGAACTAATCTTAAATGAACTTTTGAAAAATATTGAATTTAAAGCAAAGCTTCAAATCACAATATATATATTATAATTTGAAAACATATTTCTCTTATTAAATTTTAACCAAAGCTTCCTATTATAATGTATATACATACATATATATATATATATATATATATATTATCAATCGATTATATTAAATTTCAAAACAACTTCAAATTTAAATGTATACAAACATATATATTACAATTTGAAAATATATCTTTTATTTAAATGAAAAGATTTTCTATTCACAATATATATACCAAAAATATATATATATATATTATAAATAGATAATTTTATTAGCTTTGAAAGATAATTCTTATCCATTTTAAATTGTTAAAAAGATATTGATCAGTTTTGCCAGATTAGATATTTATTAAAATTTTAAAAGATTAAATTTACCAATTTAAATTAAAATTATAAAGGAAAATTATCAAATCAATTTAATTATTAATACAGATTATTAAATTGATATTGCCTAAAATTCTGGGTCGTCACAGCCCACCTCGAGCCACACCCCCAAATCAAAAAAATCAAAAGTGGCCACCGAATCAATCCAAAAGTTAAAGTATAATATCGAAGGGATGTGTCCGATCAAAGGTGCTACCTCATTAGCCCGTCAATCGCTCCTGTTTTAGCCACCTTATGCCAACTCATGGGAGTCGGGTCCACGTATTTACCTCAAAGGAAACGCCGCCACCATCCTACTTCATTCTGGAATCTCCACCGCGTATACGGTTGTTAAAGTGGCTTTCGGAGTTGGCAGAGAGTATGACAACCTCCGATCTCGGTCCCTTCAACAACCAAATGTTATTATAACACCACGGTCATTTCAAAATAATTTATACTTCAAAACCAGAATATAATATCGATTTCGAAACCATACTAATACGATATCATTTCCATTTCAAAACCAAACCAATATGATATCATTTTTTTTAAAATTATAGTATTTCAAAGTTATAAAATTTCGAAACCACATACTTAAAAATATAACACTTCCAAAACGTAATACTTTGAAATTAATAACTTTGAAACATAACCTCCCCCCTAAATGGATTAAATATTAAAATATTTTATAAAACAAACCAGCTTCTTAAATTTCACAAATCTATTCCAAAACAACCCGAATTTCTAAATTTTAAATTTAATATATTTCAAAGCTTAAATATACAATATTTCAAAATCAAATTTTATAATTCATATGTATACCAAATTCACTTTTACTATTATTTAGTTTGAAATATTTGTTTACTAAATCCAATATCCTTTAAATGAAACATCAAATTTCAATAGCAGAATATTCCTCAATTTATTCACTTAAATCACCTTAAACCCGAATTATGTTATAAAACCATATTCCTTTAAAATCTCAATTTCAATAAGTTCCAAATGGATTCTTATTAAATATAATTCTTAATTAAATAAATCTAAAATCAATTTCAGAACTATCTTCTCAACCTTGGTTTATAAAAACCAATATAAACTGCATATTAAAATATAATTTAAGTAAATACTTATGCATATTCTATTTTAATAAAATCAACCTTGTTATTGAACTTATTTTATACTTTAAATTTTTTTGTACATAGCTTAAAACGAAGAATTTAACTATATATAAAATAACATTTACAAATATCCAAATCAATATCTTATAAAATTATATATTTCTTTACAAAACCACAGAAATCATTTCAAAACATTTTAATATATATACCATGGTGTATGTATACAATTTTCTACCCTATGGTCAAGTGATACAGATATTTATCATTTCAATCCGCAATTAAAAATAAAAATTACGGTTATATTATTTCAAACCGTAATCCCGAATGAAATAAAAATAAATTCTTAATGAACTGGCAGATTATAATGATATAAATTAAACATCCATTCATCCATCATCCAAATCACACATCCATCACAATCACCATTCAAAACAATCAATCAACATTAATATATAAACGGTCATATATAACAGGTATTTAATAGGCAGTTATATTCAATAATAGATTAAATAACAATTAAACTTTAAATAAATGCAGTTAACTGAGATGATGATTCAAAATGTACGAAACAGTCAAAATTAAATTCAAAATCAGAACATAAATTAAATATAACAAACATAAGAAATTTTAGAAGTTGTGAGTGGGTTAAAACACTCACCTTTTGAATTTATATTGAATTTAAATCCAATTTAAACCAAAAATTTGAACAGTCTTTGAATTCGTCCAAACTAGCGCCATAATGTATGGAATTCCAATAAGATCCTAACAAAAAAAATCGTGCGTAAATCGGATATCGTATGCGAAAGTTATTAACATTAGAACACTGTACGATTTAAAAAAAATAAAATAAAATATTAATTAGCGCGTACAGGTCAACTTCCTCACCAAGCAGACCTTAGCGTAACCAGAAGCACACGCTATAGGAACGAACGCACGAGCATAAAAAATTGAGCCGCCGTGCACGGCCACGCTACCACGCCGTCGTCGCCCCTAGCATCCACCTAGGCACATCACCGCGACCCCCCCACGACCATCACGATAACCACCACGACACCGAACGCACACAGCCGTCACCCCCTATCATGAACCCTAATCCAATTTTCTATGCCGACGCAAACGTCAAAACGACGAACTACCTATGCATATGCCCTCCCCTCTAGAATCTCTTCGACCTAGTGTCCTTGATTCGTCGATCAGGCAAAGATGATTTCGACGCAATGGATGACCGAAAATAGATCATCAAATTCCGGCCACTTCGTGATCCAGATCAGAAAACGAATGCCATTTTTGACTTGCGCTCTTCGAGGGCTTTCCGATGATATAAAATATGATATGGTTTGAAGAGTTTGAAATTTTGGCTTTGGATTTGATTTGGAATTGGAATTGGGAATTTTTGTTTTGTCTGCCATTGAGGAGGAGGAACATCTGAATTGTACATACAGATAAAATGAGAAATAGAAAGGCTTGGGTTTATAACAGGGTATTTATAGGTAGGGTTGAAATAGAATAGATGGACATGATTGAATATACGCGTTGAACGATGAAATGGCCCGAAAAGCCCATTCTGACTCCGGAACAAAATTGGGTCAACCCATATATCAAAATAGATGTTTTAAAATATTTTAAACGCAATGGAATAGCTTTCATGTCCAAATTCCATAGTATGAAGAAGTTATGCAAAAATTAAGTTATTTCAGATTGATTTCAATTGATTTTAATTTCATTGATTTCAAGGCGTTTCAAGCCCATACGATCAAACGACAAGCCCGATCGCTACGAAACTTGAAATCCTACAATAATTCATCGTCACGGATCCGATGGAACTAGTTTCATAAAAATCCGAGTTAGTGCCCAAAATGGCTATTTTTACATTAATTAAATAGATTAATAATTAATTAGTTAAATTAAATTTTCAATTTCAAACCTATAATCGACAATTCTTATCATTTTTAATTTCTTAAACATTTACACAAATTTAAACAAATTTAAATGTCGATTTAAAACTGATTAATTCCTCAATTTCATTAAAATCAAAAATTATAAATTTAATTTCTAATAATTCTATTTAATTTACTTTTCATTCTATTATTCAATTTATTATTATCAAATGGATGAAATTAACATTGGATTAAAAATCCATTACATCAATATCCTCACATTTTATCTAAATTACCAATTATGTAATATTTAAATATTTAATTTCATTTAATTGCAATTAATTATATTATTATAAATTAAATTCCAATATATTGATAAAACTTTATTTCTATTCCTTTTATTCAACCAATTGTCATATTATAAAAAAAATTGACATTATCTCCAATTATTTCCATAATTTATACTAACATTACTTTTACTTTAGATTTATTGCAATTTATTACCAGTTTTAATTTCACATACTAAATAAATGGTTAACTTAAAATACTTGTATTGTCACCTATAAGTTATTAATAACAAACAAATGTTGCAATTGATTTACATCTAATTCAATAAATTAAATGAATGGGTAACAATTACTAATTATCACTATAGCCAAATTTACTCACCTTCATACTTTAATTATGAACTCACAATTATTATATTTACTTATCTAGCATCGATTCAATCAAATTGCCATTTATTATATATTATTTCATTAATTAATATAACTTTTCAATTTATTTCCCCGTTCACTAACTTAAATCAATTATAACATTATAACTGTTTCAATTAATAGGTATTGCACTAAATTAGTTATTATTCAACTTGCATAAACCTTATTATGTTAATTTACATTCAGTTACTATTAATCAATATATTATTCCATTGGTTGATTCAATACTCTTACTCTTATTCATACTTTTATAACTTCTCATTTCCAAACAATATTATAATTACTTGCAGGATATTGATTTTATTCAATTACTATTTATTATTATTAATTCATTAATTAATTCACTATTTTCTTTATTTTCTTATATTCAATTTATTACCAAATATTCCTATTTACAATCAATTATAACCCTGCAGTTGTTTCAATCAATTAAGGTTGCACTGAATTAATAATTTATTTATTAACTGGCATTAACATTCTTACATTTCATTCCCGTTATTATTCCATTATTACCAAATAGATAAAATTAACATTATTGCCTTAAATTGCAATTTGATCACCAATTTCATTTAACACTCTAAATAAATAAATAACATATATTAGCTGTCACCTATTTACTTTTCTTACATTTAAAAGTTTATTACTTACCATTAATACTGTATTATTTCATTAATTCGATAATTTACACTCGTTTTGGTCATATTCCCATTATAACTAAGTCTTAACATTTAAATTATTTTATTTAATTGGAATTTCATTCAAATTCATTAAGTATTAACTTTAATTAACCCTGTTATGTTTCCTCTTCGTTATTTTCATTATTATATCACAACTTTTATTAATAATTCACAATTTCTTTACTTTCATCAATATTAAGTTCCAAAAATATTATTAAGTTAACAATTTTAATTATTGAAAATTTACAGTTGTTACACAAATAGTCATAAATAAATTTCTAATCACATCAAAAATTTATTTAACACACATAAGAAATTTTAGAAGTTGTGAGTGGGTTAAAACACTCACCTTTTGAATTTAAATTGAATTTAAATCCAATTTAAACCCAAAATTCAAACACTCTCAGAATCCATCCAAACTAGTACCAAAATATTTGGTATTTCGATCCGATCCTAACAAAAGAAACCGCGCGTAAATCGGACATCGTGTGTAAAAGTTGTGCTTGTTAGAACAAGTTGAAATTGAAATTAGAGAGGAAAAAAAAAGAATATACCAAGCAACACGTCAGCACCTTCATCTTCTAACCCTAGCTTCTCATTCCAGTACGCACGAAAGCCGCCATCACGCTCCAACAAACCACCGTTGCCAGGAACTCCACCCTCTCGATCCAACACGGTCCCTAGCTCCGCCATGCTACGCCGTCCCACTGGTGGCCACCATGTCTGTCGCGACGTGGCCAAACGCCCCCAGGCTGACGCGATTTTCCGGCCACAAAGCTGCCAATTTTGGTCGATTTGTAGCACTCCATCTCCGACGAGTCGTATGGGTCGACTCAGCACAACCTCCTCTTCCCCGCGCCATTCCCCGATCGCCATATCGTCGAAGATCTACCATCGAATCCACACCCATACATACGAATGACCAAGATGAAAACAATGATTTCTGGCCATACCGAAACCCAAATCAAAAAACAAATCATATATTTGACTTGTGCTCATCGAGGGCTTCAAATCCATATATAACTCGATATATATATTGAGGAATTTGAATTTTGAAGTAGAAATTTTTGATTTGCAATTGATTGTGAAATTCAGAGTTTGACTGCCAATGAGAAAGAGGAGCAATTGGAATTATACGTATAAAAAAATAAACATAAGAAATAGGCTAGGGTTTATAACCGGATATATATAGGCTAAACAAAATAGAATCGAATGGGCTCAAATGGGTTTGGAAATTTGAACGATAATGACCCGAAAAGACCATTCTGACTCCGGAACGAAAGTGGATCAATCCATATGTCGAAATAGATGTTTTTAAATATTTTAAACGCAATGTAATAGGTTTCAAGTCCAAATTCCATCGTATGAAGTAGTTATGCTAAAATCAAGTTATTTCAAATTGATTTCAATTAAATTGATTTCTAGGCGTTTCGAGTCCGTGCTGTCAGGACCCGATTCTTCGCCTCTCGAAAATTCAACATCGATACTCACTTTATCCACTGCCGAGCAATCGAACGACGGAAAACCGAACACTGAGGGTTTAAGAAAAAGAAAAGGAGAGAAGAAGAGAGAAAGGATAGAAAATATAGAGAGGGAAAAGAAAATAGAAAATAGAACGGAAAGAAAAACAACAGAACAACATCAGAATCTCACAATTCGCAGCGGAACAACATATAATAATAAATGAATAATCTTTAAACAAAGAACTATATCAGTTATTACATTACATCACATTTCATTACATCATCATCAGAGTGTACAACATCACACAACATCAAACAGTGCAGCGGAAAAAGAAATACTATAAACTAGTAATACGCCATGTCATCCAGCTTGCCTCCAGCAACTCCAGAATATCCAGAATATCCTGATAAACCTAACTCTTGACTGCCCGTGTGGAAATTGGTGGGCACCCAGAGTTTAGGAAGGAAAACAATAAACTCCGAGTCAGTCATGTATCTGGTGTGAGAACTCAAAACAGTTTATTTATCTTTGAAAACAAAATAGAGGAATATTTTTAAAATCAATTCGCAATGCTTTTAAAAATGAGACTACCATAAGACCTCCCACCACACACACAATGCAAACGCAGACTTGGAGGAGATTTCTCCTTACGATAGTCAAAGATGCTTGATACGCATTTAAAAAGAACATTTCATATTATTATTAGTGCATAGTGTAGAAAACAATTTCGAAAGTAGAATATAAATCTTTGCCAGCATAGGTATACTATAGCTACCATATTAGATGGCAGGTTCTACAACTAAAACCGTACAAGTCTCGTATTGTTTCTTTGGATTTCCAATGAATGATCAGGCCAAGGAACTTCCCATTGCCACATGAGAATGCCTCTGGATGGACATCCCCGAGAACCAAACCGGATCTCTACTAACACAAGGCCGGGTTACCCCTAACTGAGTAACAACTGACCGAATATGCCATCCCCCGGTCCTTTGGGACCTTTCAGCTGAGCGCTCGCAATCAATTCACACAATCATAAAGTGTTTTCAACATGAGTAAATATCTGGGCTCCATACCATGATACCACCCTTTTCCAGAAGGAAATGCACATATCCTAAAGGGCGCTACCCCTCATAACCTTGCTGCATCTTTCATGTTTTGACCATTCCCGAGATGTGAGGCTCGACGAAGTCACGTCCACAAAAACATACTTTATACGAAAGCCATGTTTTGGGTCAACAAGTGATCACAGAAATGATATCCAGGATAGACGATCAAATAAATGATCCTATCACAAATAATCAACACAATGATCATTTAACAGCAACACTCAGCATGTCACATTACCAAATTGGGAATATATCGCTGATAACCTTCAACTACATAACCTCTGAGCTCGTACGTCTCAGAGAGGAGTGTTAAGCTAAAAGAATAAATTCTCCGCCACCAACAGAAATATATTTGTAAGAAATCTGCTTTATATCTCAATTTGTAACGTCAGACATACAATCCATACAAGTCTGTTCCGGGCTCGAACAGAACCGAAGGCACTTACAAAGAAGTCCTTGCAATCCGGATAATCTCTAATCACGTCCGGATTTCCCATCACATAGGGAGTCTCTATACCGTAGCTACTCGGTGCAAAGAAAATCGACGAGTTGTCCTTTCGCTTTCAAAAAGATCCGGTCTTCAACACCGGTCTTCAAATGCAATTCATAACGACGTATCACATATTCAGAATGGGTTATACGACCCCATGGTCCTTTTCCGGTTAACCCGAATAGTGAGCGCTTATTCAAAAATAAGTGTGGCATTCAAATTCAAACAAATCACATCAATTACCCATTCAAAGGGAAATATTGATAGTCGGTTATTGAACTATCAATGGGTATGCACAACATCACCAGATTCCAAATAATTTATTTCCCAAAAATATCTTTACTAGATATATAGTTTTCACACTTCAAAAATAAATCAATATTTATTTTTAAAAGAACTTCCCTTTCTATTCATAAATTCCATAGTGAATTTATATTTCACAATATTTATGAATAAACGATTTCAATTATTCATTTCAATTTATCTTCAAAAAGATAAATTCTCAAATATTCCCTTTATATTGGAAAACATTTCCATACTTATTTATTCATAAGTAATTCACAAATTTTATTTATTTTCAACCTTTGGAAAATATTCAATATACTTAAATCGAAATTAAGTATATATTTCATTCTTTAAGGAAATCATGCTCTTAAATATATTTATTTGGGCCAAAACGAATGTTACATAAAACATCGTTACGGCAACCCAAAATCACTAGCATAGGGATTCGAAATTAATATAGATATATAAATCCCAATACTATACAAAACATTTCCTTTCGGAAATCATTTACTATAACAATAGTGCTATAGTCCACCATTCCCTTTTATTTCTCGAAAACGTCTATTTCAACAATAAATGTTGAAATCTATGGTTTCGAATCTCAACACATTTAAAACATTGTTAGATCGTTTTAATTCAATTTAAAACATCAAATCTAAACATTTTCTTTAACATATTATTCACTATTCAAAAACGTGAATATACTACGTTAACCAATTTCATCATTTCTATACATTTCATTTTAAAGGATTATTCACAGTCAAAACGTGAATATAACTCCATTAATAGGTTTCAACAATTTACTTATCAAAATAAGTCATTTGCGAATTAATAAAACAACGTTTATAAATTCCATTTCTATTTATCTTATAACATCTTTCTTTATAAATTTTATTTATTAACCTATTCACTTTATATCTCAATTATGAACCAAAAGTCCATATTATAAGTTAAACACTTATAATTTATTTGTTTGCAAAAATCGTTCCTTTGAACTTCATAATTATAAATCTTATAACTTATAAGATTCAATTATTTATCCAAAACCATTCTTTAATAACTTCACGAAATTTATAAATCTTATTATTTATAAATTTCACTTATAACTTCACCATTTATAATTTTATAAATTCCATTCACTTATGCAATCCATTTTCACTTCATTCAAACACTTATAAAAACTCGTTTTATAATTCAAATGTTTTAATTTATAAATATCAATTTATAAATCCTTTATAAAATCAATTTATACTATTATTTTAAAACATCTTTAATCTCCTTTATAATTTCACCATTCTCTTGATTTATAAAATAATCAAATTTTATAAATCCTATTTTTAAACTTTTTATAATAAATTCAAAAATCCCAATTTTAACTATTTTATAAAACCATTAACCTCATATTTTCAAAAATCAGTTTTTTACTATATTTCTCAAAAATATAATTTTTATAACATTAAAAATTATATCATTTATTTATTTAAAATGAATCAATTTCCAAACATATAGTATATTTTCAAAAATCACCTTAAAAATCATTTTAAAATTCCAAAATTTGGTCCAATGATGCTACATACCAAATAGTCAATCACGACAACAACGATATCATATATCGATATGATAATCCATCAAATATCAAAATATCTGAAATCAAATAAATATTGTTGAGGAATCCAGTTGGATCCCTCCAACCTGTTTTCCTGCATCCACAAACATTAGCACAATACCAATTCCGCTCCAGTACAAAATTATCGCGGTATATGGGATTTAAAATGTTATCCGCTTAATAGACCGCGCAATAGGGTCTCATCCGCTACACAAATGCGGGAAATCAATAACTCCAATATATACATATGCCAATATATATATATATTGCTATTATATATAATACGAATTTCACTGTTTATGAAATATTCGCGGTATATGTTTTTAATAAATAACATCCGCTTACTAACGGCGCATAATGTCTATTTTAACAATCAATAAATAACAATCATCATTCAAACATGCATTCAAATATTTTAAATCTAACTATTTAAAATAAAATCAAAACTGATTCGATTGAGTGAGAAGTTCTCACCTTGATTTCAATTTCGTTTTAGCGATTTATTTCGAATAAAATTAAACGGACGTTTAATTTTACCCAAGATTCTCACTAACTCCAAACGACTCCAATCCAATTCCATAGCGTAGTGCTCATCGATACGATTCCAACGCAACTGGTTTCGTGCGTTTTCGACCTCGTATGAAAAGGTTATGATATTATGAAGTTTACACGAATTATATACTTATAATTTACAACAAATTTATAAAAATTTATAACCTAATCTATCTGGACCGTTCGATCTGCTCTCCCCCCCCCCCCATCAGGCCGCACACCCCCTTCTCCCTCTCACGTATCATCTCCAGGAAATCACGCAAGCTCAAACCCATCTCTCAAGAACTAGGGTTAGCAAACGCCGCCACCACGAGCTACCTGGAGACGATCGGGAAGTGCCAAATCGAAGCCACGACCAAGAGCTATGCTCGGCCCAAGGAGCATGAAACTCGGCCCCTTGATTTGCCTCGATTTCCATGCACAAGCCCCAGGCCGTCGGCCCCCATATCTCACAAAATACAGCTCCAATCTCGATCTCCACCGTTGAATATAAGGATCTTGCCATGCTCTACATCTTTCATTTAGAAAGTTTGTTGAATCGTTGCACGGATTTGAAGAAAAGAGAGGAGAATCGAAAGTGAAATCTGGCCATTGGTATAAGAGATGGCGGCTAGGGTTTAGGTTTAGTATATATTTTTTTTTTTTATTTATGAAGGGGAGGATGTCTATTTATATGAAATCGTTGAACACTATTCATTCCGGAAATTCCGAACTCCGATTTACGCGCCGTAACCAGCGTTTCTAGGGTTTACCCCGCGTTCCGGACACAATGGAACAGGTTTCGGAAGCTAATTCGGACATCTGTGCGAGTTCTGGCAATAAACGTTCAATTTAAATTAAACCGATTTAAACGATTTTCTAGGCGTTTTAATTTGTACCGGACAAACGGTAAATCCAATTGACACGAAATTTGAAACCTTACAATAATATCACATTATGGATCCGATGAAACTGGTTTCGTCGAAATCCGAGACAGTTTGAAAAATGGCTATTTTAACTCGCCAAATTAATATTAAAAATAATTCGATGTGTTTCGAGCTGCTACGATCAAACGATAACTCCGATTGCTACGAAAATTGAAATCCGGTAATAACTAACTATTACGGACCAATGGAATTGGTTTCGTCGAATTCTGAGACTGTTCAAAAATTGACTATTTTCACTAGTCGATTTAAATATTAAAATATTCAATTTTCACAAATAAACTTTTAATTCGATTTTAAAAGTTCTAAAATATCTTTCTAACTCCAACATGATAAAATAAAATTTTACAAATCATTTTCAATCATATTTAACTCAATTTTCAATTATTTCCATAATTTAACATATTAAATTATCGATTTAATTATTCAATTAAATCCAATTATTCGAAATAAAATTTATTCGACTTATAAATTTCACTTATTAATATTTAAAATTAATTAAATATTCAAATTTTAATTACTAAAAATCCTGGGTCGTTACAATCTTCCCCCCTTAAAAGAATTTCGTCCTCGAAATTATTAAGCAAGAAAAGTTACAAAATCGATTAACTTTCCATAAACCCATAGTTAAACTTCTTATAATACTTTACTAAGTTTTCAAATCATACTTAGTTATCTTTTCAAAAACAATTACTATTGTTTAAATTTCAATTCTAAATCAAAGTTAAAGTTTTCAAAATTTTCCAATTTTCTCAAATTTTTTCTAACGCCTTAAATTTTCGGAAAAATTCGCCATAGTCTCCTTTGTGCGGCTCGATCCGAAAAAAAAAATGACAGTATATATATCACAAATATACGTCTCATCAAGTAATGAGGCATCCCGAAGGGAAAAAGTGTAAAAGTACGGTATGTAATCCGAGATATGTACCTTATATTTTATTAGCGAGCATATACGGCTAATATAGCGTGAAAGCGAGCTCCAAATGCGAAGCAAACGCGATCCGCACCTACTAAACACTCAACAAACAACATTAGAACCATGTATATAGACAATAGTATCGATATACAACATATAGCAACATAACAACTATATATGCCAACATAGCAAATGCAATAAAAGCAATATACTCAATCATCAACCAACTAGCATTCATAACCAATAAATATTCATATTCAAGTTGGTTCACTTCCAATTCAAATTCAATTATATTTAAGATTCACTTAACTTCCAATTGGATTTTAATTACTTTAGCTTCCAATTTCATTAACAGTTAATGAATTATATACAATCAACTAACAACCATATAATAATCAATGTATATTTATTACAACCAAATTCCTTTGCTTTCAATTGGTTTAATTGATTGATTTTTTTTTAACTATTCAACTTCCAATAACCTTAGATTTTAATGAATTAACTCTTACATTCATTATTTCATACCAATTTTATTCACATTCAATTGATTAGCATTCAATCCATTCATTCAATTCAATTACAAAAGTTGAATTTCATTTACATAACCTAAGTTCATATTTATCACTTCTTATATATATAAGTTTATTTCATAATTGCAAATCACTTTAATTATAATTCAATTCTTATAATTCTTTTGCTTTGATTATTCAAACAACTAAACAATCAACTTATATACACTTTAATAATTATGAAAAATTATTTCTTTATATATAAAAATATAATCAAGATAAAATTATTTCATTTACCCAATTTAAAACAATGTTGTGTCGGTTTATCTTGTTTAAGAGTTTAGAAACCCCTTTCTACGATAGTTAGCTAGACTACATCGACCGAAATCTATAAACAATCAACCGATAAGTCAACACAATACAAAACAATTTTATATTCACTAACAAATACGCTCTCATAGCTATTATTATACTCAACTCATTCTAGAGTACTACTGACTCTATCTCTAATGAGTAATACCCAACAGAACCATGGTTGTCGCTTAACCATAAGCTCTGATACCACATTGTCAGGACCCGATTCTTCGCCTCTCGAAAATTCAACATTGATACTCACTTTATCGACTGACGAGCAATCGAACGACTAGAAAACCGAACACTGAGGGTTTAAGAAAAAGAAAAGGAGAGAAGAAGAGAGAAAGGATAGAAAATATAGAGAGGGAAAAGAAAATAGAAAATAGAACGGAAAGAAAAACAACAGAACAACATCAGAATCTCACAATTCGCAGCGGAACAGCATATAATAATAAATGAATAATCTTTAAACAAAGAACTATATCAGTTATTACGTTACATCAAATTTCATTACATCATCATCAGAGTGTACAACATCATACAACATCAAACAGTGCAACGGAAAAAGAAATACTATAAACTAGTAATACGCCATGTCATCCAGCTTGCCTCCAGCAACTCCAGAATATCCAGAATATCCTGATAAACCTAACTCTTGACTGCCCGTGTGGAAATTGGTGGGCACCCAGAGTTTAGGAAGGAAAAAAATAAACTCCGAGTCAGTCATGTGACTGGTATGAGAACTCAAAACAGTTTATTTATCTTTGAAAACCAAATAGAGGAATATTTTTACAATCAGTTCGCAATGCTTTTAAAAATGAGACTACCATAAGACCTCCCACCACACACACAATGCAAACGCAGACTTGGAGGAGATTTCTCCTTATGATAGTCAAAGATGCTTGATACGCATTTAAAAAGAACATTTCATATTATTATTAGTGCATAGTGTAGAAAACAATTTCGAAAGTAGAATATAAATCTTAGCCAGCATAGGTACCATTATAGTATGCTTACTATAGCTACCATATTAGATGGCAGGTTCTACAACTAAAACCGTACAAGTCTCGTATTGTTTCTTTGGATTTCCAACGAATGATCAGGCCAAGGAACTTCCCATTGCCACATGAGAATGCCTCTGGATGGACATCCCCGAGAACCAAACCGGATCTCTACCAACACAAGGCCGGGTTACCCCTAACTGAGTAACAACTAACCGAATATGCCATCCCCCGGTCCTTTGGGACCTTTCAACCGAGCGCTCGCAATCAATTCACACAATCATAAAGTGTTTTCAACATGAGTAAATATCTGGGCTCCATACCATGATACCACCCTTTTCCAGAAGGAAATGCACATATCCTAAAGGGCGCTACCCCTCATAATCTTGCTGCATCTTTCCTGTTTTGACCATTCCCGAGGTGTGAGGCTCGACGAAGTCACGTCCACAAAAACATACTTTATACAAAAGCCATGCTTTGGGTCAACAAATGATCATAGAAATGATCACCAGGATAGACGATCAAATAAATGATCCTATCACAAATAATCAACACAATGATCATTTAACAGCAACACTCAGCATGTCACATTACCAAATTGGGAATATATCGCTGATAACCTTCAACTACATAACCTCTGAGCTCGTACGTCTCAGAGAAGGGTGTTAAGCTAAAAGAATAAATTCTCCGCCACCAACAGAAATATATTTGAAAGAAATCTGCTTTATATCTCAATTTGTAACGTCAGATATACAATCCATACAAGTCTGTTCCGGGCTCGAACAGAACCGAAGGCACTTACAAAGAAGTCCTTGCAATCCGGATAATCTCTAATCACGTCCGGACTTCCCATCACATAGGGAGTCTCTATACCGTAGCTACTCGGTGCAAAGACAATCGACGAGTTGTCCTTTCGCTTTCAAAAAGATCCGGTCTTCAACATCGGTCTTCAAATGCAATTCATAACGACGTATCACATATTCGGAATGGGTTATACGACCCCATGGTCCTTTCCCGGTTAACCCGAATAGTGAGCGCTTATTCAAAAATAAGTGTGGCATTCAAATTCAAACAAATCACATCAATTACTCATTCAAAGGGAAATATTGATAGTCGGTTATTGAATTATCAATGGGTATGCACAACATCACCAGATTCCAAATAATTTATTTCCCAAAAATATCTTTACTAGATATATAGTTTTCACACTTCAAAAATAAATCAATATTTATTTTTAAAAGAACTTCCCTTTCTATTCATAAATTCCATAGTGAATTTATATTTCACAATATTTATGAATAAACGATTTCAATTATTCATTTCAATTTATCTTCAAAAAGATAAATTCTCAAATATTCCCTTTATATTGGAAAACATTTCCATACTTATTTATTCATAAGTAATTCACAAATTTTATTTATTTTCAACCTTTGGAAAATATTCAATATACTTAAATAGAAATTAAGTATATATTTCATTCTTTAAGGAAATCATGCTCTTAAATATATTTATTTGGGCCAAAACGAATGTTACGTAAAACATCGTTACGACAACCCAAAATCACTGGCATAGGGATTCGAAATTAATATAGATATATAAATCCCAATACTATACAAAACATTTCCTTTCGGAAATCATTTACTATAACAATAGTGCTATAGTCCACCATTCCCTTTTATTTCTCGAAAACGTCTATTTCAACAATAAATGTTGAAATCTATGGTTTCGAATCTCAACACATTTAAAACATTGTTAGATCGTTTTAATTCAATTTAAAACATCAAATCTAAACATTTTCTTTAACATAGTATTCACTATTCAAAAACGTGAATATACTACGTTAACCAATTTCATCATTTCTATACATTTCATTTTAAAGGATTATTCACAGTCAAAACGTGAATACAACTCCATTAATAGGTTTCAACAATTTACTTATCAAAATAAGTCATTTGCGAATTTATAAAACAACGTTTATAAATTCCATTTCTATTTATCTTATAACATCTTTCTTTATAAATTTTCTTTATTAACCTATTCACTTTATATCTCAATTATGAACCAAAAGTCCATATTATAAGTTAAACACTTATAATTTATTTGTTTGCAAAAATCGTTCCTTTGAACTTCATAATTATAAATCTTATAACTTATAAGATTCAATTATTTATCCAAAACCATTCTTTAATAACTTCACGAAATTTATAAAACTTATTATTTATAAATTTCACTTATAACTTCACCATTTATAATTTTATAAATTCCATTCACTTATGCAATCCATTTTCACTTCATTCAAACACTTATAAAAACTCGTTTTATAATTCAAATGTTTTAATTTATAAATATCAATTTATAAATCCTTTATAAAATCAATTTATACTATTATTTTAAAACATCTTTAATCTCCTTTTTAATTTCACCATTCTCTTGATTTATAAAATAATCAAATTTTATAAATCCTATTTTTAAACTTTTTATAATAAATTCAAAAATCCCAATTTAACTATTTTATAAAACCATTAACCTCATATTTTCAAAAATCAGTTTTTTACTATATTTCTCAAAAATATAATTTTTATAACATTAAAAATTATATCGTTTATTTATTTAAAATGAATCAATTTCCAAACATATAGTATATTTTCAAAAATCACCTTAAAAATCATTTTAAAATTCCAAAATTTGGTCCAATGATGCTACATACCAAATAGTCAATCACGACAACAACGATATCATATATCGATATGATAATCCATCAAATATCAAAATATCTGAAATCAAATAAATACTATTGAGGAATCCAGTTGGATCCCTCCAACCTGTTTTCCTGCATCCACAAACATTAGCGCAATACCAATTCCGCTCCAGTACGGAATTATCGCGGTATATGGGATTTAAAATATTATCCGCTTAATAGACGACGCAATAGGGTCTCATCCGCTACACAAATGCGGGAAATCAAGAACTCCAATATATACATATGCCAATATATATATATTGCTATTATATATAATACCAATTTCACTGTTTATGAAATATTCGCGGTATTTGTTTTTAATAAATAACATCCGCTTACTAACGGCGCATAATGTCTATTTTAACAATCAATAAATAACAATCATCATTCAAACATGCATTCAAATATTTTAAATCTAACTATTTAAAATAAAATCGAAACTGATTCGATTGAGTGAGAAGTTCTCACCTTGATTTCAATTTCGTTTTAGCGATTTATTTCGAATAAAATTAAACGGACGTTTAATTTTACCCAAAATTCTCACTAACTCCAAACCACTCCAATCCAATTCCTTAGCGTAGTGCTCGTCGATACGATTCCAACGCAACTGGTTTCGCGCGTTTTCGACCTCGTATGAAAAAGTTATGATATTATGAAGTTTACACGAATTATATACTTATAATTTACAACAAATTTATAAAAATTTATAACCTAATCTATCTGGACCGTTCGATCTGCTCTCCCCCCCCCCCATCAGGCCGCACACCCCCTTCTCCCTCTCACGTATCATCTCCAGGAAATCACGCAAGCTCAAACCCATCTCTCAAGAACTAGGGTTAGCAAACGCCGCCACCACGAGCTACCTGGAGACGATCGGGAAGTGCCAAATCGAAGCCACGACCAAGAGCTATGCTCGGCCCAAGGAGCATGAGACTCGGCCCCTTGATTTGCCTCGATTTCCGTGTGCAAGCCCCAGGCCGTCGACCCCCATATCTCACAAAATACAGCTCCAATCTCGATCTCCACCGTTGAATATAAGGATCTTGCCATGCTCTACATCTTTCATTTAGAAAGTTTGTTGAATCGTTGCACGGATTTGAAGAAAAGTGAGGAGAATAAAAAGTGAATTCTGGCCATTGGTATAAGAGATGGCGGCTAGGGTTTAGGTTTAGTATATATTTTTTTTTTATTTATGAAGGGGAGGATGTCTATTTATAGGAAATCGTTGAACACTATTCATTCCGGAAATTCCGAACTCCGATTTACGCACCGTAACTAGCGTTTCTAGGGTGTACCCCGCGTTCCGGACACAATGGAACAGGTTTCGGAAGCTAATTCAGACATCTGTGCGAGTTATGGCAATAAACGTTCAATTTAAATTAAACCGATTTAAATGATTTTCTAGGCGTTTTAATTTGTACCGGACAAACGGTAAATCCAATTGACACGAAATTTGAAACCTTACAATAATATCACATTACGGATCCGATGAAACTGGTTTCGTCGAAATCCGAGATAGTTTGAAAAATGGCTATTTTAACTCGCCAAATTAATATTAAAAATAATTCGATGCGTTTCGAGCTGCTACGATCAAACGATAGCTCCGATTGCTACGAAAATTGAAATCCGGTAATAACTAACTATTACGGATCCAATGGAACTGGTTTCATCCAATTCTGAGACTTTTCAAAAATTGACTATTTTCACTAGTCGATTTAAATATTAAAATATTCAATTTTCACAAATAAACTTTTAATTCGATTTTAAAAGTTCTAAAATATCTTTCTAACTCCAACATGATAAAATAAAATTTTACAAATCATTTTCAATCATATTTAACTCAATTTTCAATTATTTCCATAATTTAACATATCAAATTATCGATTTAATTATTCAATTAAATCCAATTATTCGAAATAAAATTTATTCGACTTATAAATTTCACTTATTAATATTTAAAATTAATTAAAAATTCAAATTTTAATTACTAAAAATCCTGGGTCGTTACACGTGCGATCAAACGACAAGCCCGAATTGCTATGAAACTAGAAATCCTACAATAATTCACCGTTACAGATCCGATGAACCTGGTTTCGTCGAAATCCGAGTCAGTGGCCAAAATGGCAATTTTCTGGTTAATTAAATAAATTAATAATTGATTAATTAAATCAAGTTTCCAATTTCCGCTCTATAATTAACAAGTTTCATCATTTATAATTTTCCTAATCATTTACACTTATTTATCAAAATTTAGATGTCAATTTAGAGTTGATTAATTTATCAATTTCAGTGCTTGCCTTAATTTCATTAAATTTCATTTGACTGCAATTAATCCATTTATTAAGTTTAAATTCCAATAAATTAATAAATCTTGATATCCATTATTTTCATTCAACCAATTATCATATTATGAATAGAATTAACATTATTTCCAATTATTTCCTAAATTTGCATTAACATGACATTGAATTGAGATTCATTGCAATTGATTACAAATTTTGATTTAATGGACTAAATATATGATTAACTTATAATAATTGTTATCATTAACTCTCGATCACATTTTTATAAGTTGATCATTTACAAACCAATGTTATAATTTCTTTTGATTTTTCTTATATTCGATTTATAGCCTAGTATAACATTTACATTAATTCCGTTAATTGTAACTTCATTCAAATAGTTAATATTTAACTTAGATTAGCATTATTACATCTCATTTAAGTTATTATTTCATTAAGGAGTCATAGATTTATGTTTTTCCAATATTAGATAACAAACATTTAATAAAATTAACAATTAAATTATCGAAAATCTTACGGGTCATTGCACATTTGATCTGCCGAGCAAACATAGAGATATAGATTATAAATTCATGCATGTATTTGAGTAAATAAATCACTCTACCGGGTAATCTAATAAAGTTTTAGGAATATGTATTTATTGGAAATATATATATGTGAATGCAACCTGCTGGTTATGTTAATCTATAATATTTTATAAGTAATATGTTTAATGAATATGCATTTATCTAATTATATATGTTAATGCATCCTTCCTAGTTTAGATTATATGCACTATTTTTATTCAAATGTTCAGGACCCATATGTTTCTTTTCATAACATATTGTGTATAATTATTAAGATTTTCCTAGAACATGGATAAACTTTACTGCGTACAAATCAGCATACAATATACAAATCAATCGTGGTAGCTATTTTAAAAGTACTAGTTAATTATATGTTAACGCATCATTCTTTGCTAAGAAAGTAATACGGTTTATATGTTTCGAATATGAATATGCTTACTTATTAATTGGAACATCTAAGTTATTATCTTCTACTGTACATCAATACAGACCGCTCTGCCATGTACAAATCTATTATATTATCTATTTTATCTATTATAATATATGTAACAGAGAATATCAGATTCTTTTATATTCGACATTCTTATTGATTTTTATTTCGAACCATGCTTTCTCCTTAATTTGAGAAAACAAATTTCACTCCTTTAATAATTATTTTTAATTTTAGATCTTAAATTAATTTTATTACAATATTATAACCATATACTTTTTTACCTCCAATTTCGTTTATTCCATATGTACATCTTCCATATTCACTTTACCTTTCAACTTTCATTTTCTTATCTAACCTATCAAAAAATAATAATTAATAAAATAAAAATCTTAATTCCTAATATTATGATCTCTTAAGCTTTTTTTGCCTCTAATGTCTGCTAGATAGTTTTTTCCTTAGTTGTTCATGTTTTCAGCATTGGCACGAGTTATGTAACTGTGTCTTCTCTGATTTATGATATGTATCATGGGTATGGGCATGTAACATTTTCGTTTGCTATATATCGGTTAGATGTGTAAAAATTAAGGTTAACTTCATAAAAAATAATTTGTAACAATGTTTAGTCTCCAATAAATGGTCATTCGAATCGAACTGAAACTAGAAAAAGGCAAATTATGTTTATACACGAAAAATCACATAACATACACCACAATTTTTATATGAAATTTTACTACCAAATTATCCTTCTTAGTATGTTGCTAAGGGCAGCGCATTTTTCTTTTTCTAATTTCATTGTTAAATACTTTTAAAGTTTACATTATACTTTTTTTTATATCGGATTTTTTAAGGAGCTACCAAATACATCATTTTCGACTATTTTTACATGACAAACGACTATCGACAAACACCATTTCCACGGCGATCAACTGTTGTAACGACCCGGTAAATTTGATAATGTTAAACGAATTAAATTAATATATTTTCTAATCTAATTTAGAATAAGTGTAGGAGTTGGATATAGTAATTGAGATTAAAGATTAACAAATTGAAATGTTTATATAGAAATAGGTAGAATAACGAAAATTTGTGTTTGTGGTTTAAGTCATAACTAGTTGATTAAAATAATATTTATGAAATAATAACTGAATTTAAGTGCAACCATATTTATGGAAGTAAATTGTATTTGGTGAGTGTTAACATTTAATAAAGTTATTTAGAATAGAAAGGTTTTAGATAATATATTTTCTATAAAAATTGAAATTGAATGTATGTTAACAATTTAATAGTTACATGGAAATAGATTTGAATAATGTGAATTTGCACACCTTGTGTAAGATAAATATAAGGAAGCAATATAAGTGTTGAATTTGCAATTATTAATAAAAATATTACCTAGAATGAGATTTATTAATATAAGAATCAATAGTGGAAGATTTACATTTGATTGTAAAATGGGTAGTAACTAATTAAAAGTGACCGTTGAATAAATCAATGCAATAGGTGTTGATAAGTAAATTTAATGAATGTTGTCAATAATAAATGGGCTTAAAATAGTAATAAAATTGTTTTGACTATGTAATTGTATGTATTGAGAAGCTATAATTGAATTTGAAATTTTGTAGTAAATAGGGAATAAGAAGACAGTTATTAACTAGTAAATTAATAAAATGAATTCTAATAGTAACGTAGTAATTAGTGCATATGTTTTGGAAATGGGTGATAATTACAGAGTTTTACCTATTCATCTAATTTAAATCTAAACCTATGGCAACATTTTGTTAATAAATGTTGTAAGTGAATTTGAATATAAAAGAATTACAAGTGTTTATGTAACGTCGCGGATTTTTTCGTTCTTCGAAAATTCAACATCGACACTCACTTTATCGACTGCCGAGAAATCAAAGGCCGAAAACCGAGATGTTATAGGTTTTAAAAAGAATTTAAGAAAAGAAAAAGAGAGAAAAGATAGAAAATAGAGAGGAAAGAAGATAGAAAAGAGAACAGAAAATTTTGAAATAGAAGAAAATAGAATATAGAGGAAAAAGAAAAAAAAACAGAAGAAAATAGGACGGGACAGAAAACAACAGAACAACATCAGAATCTCACAATTCGCAGCGGAACAACA
Source organism: Allium cepa (assembly GCA_030765085.1). Classification (NCBI taxonomy): domain Eukaryota; kingdom Viridiplantae; phylum Streptophyta; class Magnoliopsida; order Asparagales; family Amaryllidaceae; genus Allium; species Allium cepa. The sequence continues at coordinate 1,016,709,198 of CM060935.1, forward strand.
TATAATAATGAATGAATAATCTTTAAACAAAGAACTATAGTTATTACATTTCATCATATTTCATTACATCATATCATCAGAGTGTACAACAACAACATACAGCATCAAACAGCGGAAAAAGAAATACTATATAAACTAGTAATACGCCATGCCATCCAGCTTGCCTCCAGCAACTCCAGAATATCCAGAATATCCTGATAAACCTTACTCTTGACTGCCCGTGTGAAAATTGGTGGGCACCCAGAGTTTAGGAAGGAAAACAATAAACTCCAAGTCAGTCATGTGACTGGTGTGAGAACTCAAAACAGTTTATTTATCTTTAAAATCAAATAGAGGAATATTTTTAAATTCAATTCGCAATGCTTTTAAAAATGAGACTACCATAAGGCCTCCCGCACACACACACAATGCAAACGCAGAATCGGAGGAGATTTCTCCTTATGATAGTCAAAGATGCTTGATACGCATTAAAAGAACATTTCATATTATTATTAGTGCATAGTGTAGGAAATATTTCGAAAGTAGAATATAAATCTTAGCCAACATAGACATTTCGAACTATGCCTACTATAGCTACCATCCAAATAGTGGTGACCACCATAAGTGAATAGCAGGTTCTACAACTAATACCGTACAAGTTTCGTATTGGGAATTGGATTTCCAACAAATGGTCAGGCCAAGGAACTTCCCATTGCCACATGAGAATGCCTCTGGATGGACATCCCCGAGAACCAAACCGGATCTCTACCAACACAAGGCCGGGTTACTCCTAACTGAGTAACAACTGACTGAATATGCCATCCCCCGGTCCTTTGGGACCTTTTTCCGAGAGCGCTCTCTAATCAATTCACACAATCATAACAAAGTGTTTTCAACATGAGTAAGTATCTGGGCTCCATACCATGATACCACCCTTTTCCAGAAGGAAATGCACATATCCTAAAGGGCGCTACCCCTCATAACCTTGCCGCATCTTTCCTGTTTTGACCATTTCCGGGATGTGAGGCTCGACGAATTCACGTCCACAAAAACATACTTTATACAAAAGCCATGCTTTGGGTCAGCAAATGATCAACACAATGATCACTAAGATAGACGATCAAATAAATGATCCTATCACAATAATCAACACAATGATCATTTCAGCATCACTCAGCATATCACATTACCAAATTGGGAATATATCGCTGATAACTTCAACTATATAACCTTTGAGCACATACGTCTCAAAGAAGGGTGTTAAGCAAAGAATAAATTCTCCGCCACCAACAGAAATATATTTGAAAGAAATCGCCTTTATATCTCAAATTTTAATGTCAGACATACAATCCATACAAGTCTGTTCCGGGCTCGAACAGAACCGAAGGCACTTACAAAGAAGTCCTTGCAATCCGGATATTCACAATCCTGATCGGATTTCCCATCACTTAGGGAGTTTCTATACCGGCGCGACTCGGTGCAGAAACAATCGATAGGTCATCCTATCGCTCTTGCAAATACCGGTCTTCAACACCGATCTTCAAATGCAATTCACAACGACGTATCACATATTCGGAATGGGTTATACGACCCCATGGTCTTTTCCCGGTTAACCCGAATAGTGAGCGCTTATTCAAAAATAAGTGTGACATTCAAATTCTATCAAATCACATCAAATACCCATTCAAAGGGAAATATTGATAGTCGGTTATTGAACTATCACTGGATATGCATACATCACCAGATTCCAAATAATTTTCCAAATTATTTATTTTCCAAAATATCTTTACTAGATATATAGTTTCAACACTTCAAAAATAAATCAATATTTATTTTTAACCAATTTCACTTTTCACATATAAATTCCATAATGAATTTGTATTTCAAAATATTCGTGCATATACGATTTCAATAATTCATTTCAATTTATCTTTAAAAAGATAAATTCTAATTTTTCACTTCATATTGGAAAACATTTTCATACTTATTAAAAATAAGTAATTCACAAATCTTTTTATTTTCAACACTTAGAAAATATTCAATATACTTAAATCGAATTAAGTATATATTTCATTCTATTAAGGAAATCATTCACTTAAACATATTTATTTGGGCCAAAACGAATGTTACGTAAAACATCGTTACGACAACCCAAAATCACTAGTATAGGGATTCGAAATTAAAATAGATATATAAATCCCAATACTATACAAAAACATTTCCTTTCGGAAATCATTTACTATAACAACAGTGTTATAGTCCATCATCTCCTTTCATTTCTCGAAACATCTATTTCAACAATAAATGTTGAAATCTATGGTTTCGAATCTCAACATGTTTAAAAACATCGTTAGATTGTTTTAATTCTATTTAAAACATCACATTCAAAACAATTCTTTTAACGTGTTATTCACTATTCAAAAATGTGAATAAACTTCGTTAACAAATCTCATCCTTTTATTCATTTTAATTCAAAGGATTATTCACTATTAAAAAATGTGAATATAACTCCATTTCTAAGTTATAACAATTAACTTATCAAAATAAGTCGTTTGCGAATTTATAAAACAACGTTTATAAATTCCATTTCTATTTATTTATAAAAACTTCCTTTTTATAAATTCCTTTATTAACCTATTCCAATTTATAACTCAATTATAAACTACAAGTTCATATTATAAGTTAATTACTTATAAAACGATTATTTTACAAAAATCGTTCTTTTTAAAGACTTTTCAATTTATAAACCTTATAACTTATAAGATTTATTTATTTAATCAATCTATTCTTCAAATAATTTCACCAAATTTATAAATCTTACTATTTATAGATTTCATTTATAACTTCACAGTTTATAACTCTATAAATTTCATTCATTTATGAAATTCATTTTCACTACATTCAAACACTTATAAAAACTTGTTTTATAATGTCAATTTTTCAATTTATAAATATCCATTTATAAATCTCTTAATATAAATCAGTTTATATTATTATTCTAAAACGTCTTTAAATTCCTTTATAATTTCATCATTTCGATTTATAAAATAATCAAATTTTATAAATCCTATATTTAAACTTTTATCATATATTCAAAATCCAATCTAAATTATTTTATAAAATCATTAGTTCATATTTCTCAAAAATCGACTTTTAATCGTATTTCTAAAAATCAGCCCTTTTTAACTATATTTCACAAAAAAAACCATAATTTTTATAACTTTAAAAATTATGACGTTTATTTATTTATAATGGATCAATTCCAAAAATATAGTATATTTTCAAAAATCACTTTAAAAACATTTCAAAATCCCAAATCTGGGTCCAATGATGCTACACACCAAATAGTCAATCACGACTAACAACGATATCATATATCGATATGATAATCCATCAAATATCAAAATATCTGAAATCAAATAAAAACTGTTGAGGAATCCAGTTGGATCCCTCCAACCTGTTTTCCTGCATCCAAAAACATTAGCACAATACCAATTTCGCTCCAGTACGAAATTATCGCGGTACATGTTCTTAATAAATATTATCCGCTTAATAACGGCGTAATAGGGTCTCATCCGCTAAACAAAAAAATGCGGGAAATCAACAACTGCAATATATACATATGCCAATATATATATATATTGATATTATATATAATACCAATTTCACTGTTTATGAAATATTCGCGGTATATGTTTTTATTAAATAACATCCGCTTACTAACGGCGAATAATGTCTATTTTAACAATCAATAATTTACAGTCATCATTCAAACATGCATTCAAATATTTTAAATCTAACTATTTAAAATAAAATCGAAATCTATTCGATTGAGTGAGAAGTTCTCACCTTGGTTTTAATTTCCGTTTTAGCGATTTATTTCGAATAAAATTAAACGCGCGTTTAATTTTACCCAAAATTCTCACTAACTCCAAACGACTCGAAACCAACTCCATCGCGTAGTGCTCGTCCATACGATTCCAACGCAACTGAGTTTGCATTTTTTCAACCTCGTATGAAAAAGTTATTGATTATTGAAGTTTGAACATATTTATATTAACAATTTACAACAAAAGCTTAAATTTTTATAACCTAAGCTAGTGCAGGCCGTTGATCCATCAAGCTCCAAATCTGGACCGTCCCTTACTATCTTCTTCCCCCTCTCGTTCATCTCCAGGAAAAACATATGGAGGCCGAACCCATAAACATGAATTAGGGTTGAATTATTCTCCCTCCATACACGACTATACACGATCACACCACAGCCATCGCGAAGCACTCGACGCATGCTACCACCACCAGGAAAAGCTCCAGGCTCGGCCCCCCATAGGCACGCGCGCACGCAAGAGGAACGGCCACGAACGGCCCCCTATTGCTTCCCCTACGCAACTCCAAACTCCATCAAATCCGTATGGATTGAAAGCTCATCTCGTGTTCTTCATCTTTGTAGTTGATGGCTTCGTGAATCGATGAATGGATTGAGAGATTTTGAGGGAGGAAGGAAATTGAATTCTGGCCCTTCATTCAAAAGTGGCGGCTAGCTTATGAAATTAGGGTTAGGTTTAGGTTTTGTTATTTATTTTTGTGAATAAAGGTGTATTTATAGAAAGAGCTAGCGTAAACACTATTCATCCCGGGAATTCCGAACTCCGATTTAGACGCCGTAACCAGCGTACCTAGGGTTTATCCCGCGTTCCGGACACAATGGAACAGGTTTCGGAAGCTAATTCGGAAGTATGTGCGAGTTATGGCTGAAAACGTTCAATTTAAATGAAACCGATTTAAATCGATTTCTAGGCGTTTTAATTCGTACCGGACAAACGGTAAATCCAAACGACTTGAAATTTGAAACCTTACAATAATATCACATTACGGATCAGATGAAACTGGTTTCTTCGAATTCCGAGACTTTTTGAAAAATGGCTATTTTGACTCGCCAAATTTAAATTAAAAATAAATCGATGCGTTTCGAGCTGCCACGATCAAACGATAGCTCCGATTGACACGAAATTTGAAATCCGGTAATAACTAACTATTACGGATCCAATGGAACTGGTTTCGTTCAATTCTGAGACTGTTCAAAAATTGACTATTTTACAGTCGATTATTAAATATTAAAATATTCAATTTTCACAAATTTACTTTTAATTCGATTTTAAAAGTTCTAAAATATCATTCTAACTTCAACATGATAAAATAAAATTTTACAAATCATTTTAAATCATATTTAACTCAATTTTCAATTATTTCCATAATTTAACGTATTAAATTATCGATTTAATTATCCAATTAAATCCAAAAATTCAAATAAAAATTTATTTGACTTAAAAATTCACTTATTAATATCTAAAATTAATTAAATATTCAAATTTTAATTTAATAAAATTTCTGGGTCGTTACAATCTTTCCCCCTTAAAAGAATTTCGTCCTCGAAATTACAAGTAAGAAAGGTTATAGAATTTATTAATTTTCCCAAATTCATAGTTGAACTTCTTATAAATCTTTACTAAGTTTTCAAATCATACTTAGTTATCTTTTCAAAAACAAACTATATCATTTAACTTTCAATTCCAAAATCAAAGTTAAAGTTTTCAAAAAAAAAAATTTCCAAATTTTCTCAAATTTTTCTAACGCCTTAAATTTTCGGAAAAATTCGCCATAGTCTCCTTTGCGCGGCTCGATCCGAAAAAAAAATGACAGTTTATATATCACAAATATACATCTCATCAAGTAATGAGGCATCCCGAAGGGAAAAAAGTATAAAAGTGCGATATTTAATCCGAGATATGTACCTTATATTTTATTAGCGAGCATATACGGCTAATATAGCGCTAAAGCGAACTCCAAATGCGAAGCAAACGCGATCCGCACCTACTAAACTCAACAAACAACATGAGAACATGCACATATGCAAATAGTCTCAATATACAACATATATCTCCATAATAACTATATATGTCACATAGCACATGTAGTAAAACAACAAATGCAATATATATTCAACCATCAACCAATTACATCCATAACCAATCAATATTCATTTATATTCAATGAAACAGATTTTCAATATCAAATCACATTTGATTCATTAATGTTGGAATTTACTAACATTCATTCTCATTAATTTCAATTAGTTAACATTCACTAATTAAATCCAATTCACATTCAATTCTATTCAAATTTATTTATCTTTAATTTGAATTTCAATTACTTTAGCTTTCCACTTCATTAATACTTAATGAACTTATATAAAATCAACTACAATCACATAACAACCAAAGTATATTAATTTCAACCAAATTCCTTTGCTTTAAATTGATTTTCATTCAATTTTATTCAATTTCTAATAACATTAGATTTCAATGAATTAACACTTTCATTAATTATTTCTTATCAACTTAAATTACATTCAATTGATTAAACATTCAATCCATTAATTCCATTAAATTACCAAAGTTGGATTTCATTTATATAACTCAAGTTTATATTCATTTAATCCACTTGATTATTTACTTCGATACCAAAATCAATTCCATTCAACAACACTTAAGTTATATTCCATTTAACTTTAAATTCACTTTTATTCACAACTCATATTCATAGATATATCCATATAGTTTCACTTCTTATATATATAAGTTTATTTCACATTTGTAAATCACATTAATTATAATTCAATTCTTATAATTCTTTTACTTATACAATTATTCTTTTATTTAGATTATTCAAACAACCTAACAATCAACTTACATACAATTTAATAATTCTAAAAAATTATTCCTTTATATATAAAATATAATCAAGGTAAAATTATTCCATTTACCCAATTTAAAATCAATATTGTGCCGAATTGTTCTATTCAAGTGTTTAGAAACCCCTTCGGCTCAGTTTCGAGGCTGTGCTGACGAAAGTTCATATGCCACTCAATAAACCAATCATCACAATATAAAACAATTTTATATTCACTAACAAATACGCTCTCATAGCTATTATTACACTCAAATTCATTCTAGAGTACTACTGACTCTATCTCTAATGAATAATACCCAACAGAACCATGGTTGTCGCTTAACCAATAGCTCTGATACCAAATGTAACGTCGCGGATTTTTTCGTTCTTCGAAAATTCAACATCGACACTCACTTTATCGACTGCCGAGAAATCAAAGGCCGAAAACCGAGATGTTATGGGTTTTAAAAAGAATTTAAGAAAAGAAAAAGAGAGAAAAGATAGAAAATAGAGAGGAAAGAAGATAGAAAAGAGAACAGAAAATTTTGAAATAGAAGAAAATAGAATATAGAGGAAAAAGAAAAAAAACAGAAGAAAATAGGACGGGACAGAAAACAACAGAACAACATCAGAATCTCACAATTCGCAGCGGAACAACATATAATAATGAATGAATAATCTTTAAACAAAGAACTATAGTTATTACATTTCATCATATTTCATTACATCATATCATCAGAGTGTACAACAACAACATACAGCATCAAACAGCGGAAAAAGAAATACTATATAAACTAGTAATACGCCATGCCATCCAGCTTGCCTCCAGCAACTCCAGAATATCCAGAATATCCTGATAAACCTTACTCTTGACTGCCCGTGTGAAAATTGGTGGGCACCCAGAGTTTAGGAAGGAAAACAATAAACTCCAAGTCAGTCATGTGACTGGTGTGAGAACTCAAAACAGTTTATTTATCTTTAAAATCAAATAGAGGAATATTTTTAAATTCAATTCGCAATGCTTTTAAAAATGAGACTACCATAAGGCCTCCCGCACACACACACAATGCAAACGCAGAATCGGAGGAGATTTCTCCTTATGATAGTCAAAGATGCTTGATACGCATTAAAAGAACATTTCATATTATTATTAGTGCATAGTGTAGGAAATATTTCGAAAGTAGAATATAAATCTTAGCCAACATAGACATTTCGAACTATGCCTACTATAGCTACCATCCAAACAGTGGTGACCACCATAAGTGAATAGCAGGTTCTACAACTAATACCGTACAAGTTTCGTATTGGGAATTGGATTTCCAACAAATGGTCAGGCCAAGGAACTTCCCATTGCCACATGAGAATGCCTCTGGATGGACATCCCCGAGAACCAAACCGGATCTCTACCAACACAAGGCCGGGTTACTCCTAACTGAGTAACAACTGACCGAATATGCCATCCCCCGGTCCTTTGGGACCTTTTTCCGAGAGCGCTCTCTAATCAATTCACACAATCATAACAAAGTGTTTTCAACATGAGTAAGTATCTGGGCTCCATACCATGATACCACCCTTTTCCAGAAGGAAATGCACATATCCTAAAGGGCGCTACCCCTCATAACCTTGCCGCATCTTTCCTGTTTTGACCATTTCCGGGATGTGAGGCTCGACGAATTCACGTCCACAAAAACATACTTTATACAAAAGCCATGCTTTGGGTCAGCAAATGATCAACACAATGATCACTAAGATAGACGATCAAATAAATGATCCTATCACAATAATCAACACAATGATCATTTCAGCATCACTCAGCATATCACATTACCAAATTGGGAATATATCGCTGATAACTTCAACTATATAACCTTTGAGCACATACGTCTCAAAGAAGGGTGTTAAGCAAAGAATAAATTCTCCGCCACCAACAGAAATATATTTGAAAGAAATCGGCTTTATATCTCAAATTGTAATGTCAGACATACAATCCATACAAGTCTGTTCCGGGCTCGAACAGAACCGAAGGCACTTACAAAGAAGTCCTTGCAATCCGGATATTCACAATCCTGATCGGATTTCCCATCACTTAGGGAGTTTCTATACCGGCGCGACTCGGTGCAGAAACAATCGATAGGTCATCCTATCGCTCTTGCAAATACCGGTCTTCAACACCGATCTTCAAATGCAATTCACAACGACGTATCACATATTCGGAATGGGTTATACGACCCCATGGTCTTTTCCCGGTTAACCCGAATAGTGAGCGCTTATTCAAAAATAAGTGTGACATTCAAATTCTATCAAATCACATCAAATACCCATTCAAAGGGAAATATTGATAGTCGGTTATTGAACTATCACTGGATATGCATACATCACCAGATTCCAAATAATTTTCCAAATTATTTATTTTCCAAAATATCTTTACTAGATATATAGTTTCAACACTTCAAAAATAAATCAATATTTATTTTTAACCAATTTCACTTTTCACATATAAATTCCATAATGAATTTGTATTTCAAAATATTCGTGCATATACGATTTCAATAATTCATTTCAATTTATCTTTAAAAAGATAAATTCTAATTTTTCACTTCATATTGGAAAACATTTTCATACTTATTAAAAATAAGTAATTCACAAATCTTTTTATTTTCAACACTTAGAAAATATTCAATATACTTAAATCGAATTAAGTATATATTTCATTCTATTAAGGAAATCATTCACTTAAACATATTTATTTGGGCCAAAACGAATGTTACGTAAAACATCGTTACGACAACCCAAAATCACTAGTATAGGGATTCGAAATTAAAATAGATATATAAATCCCAATACTATACAAAAACATTTCCTTTCGGAAATCATTTACTATAACAACAGTGTTATAGTCCATCATCTCCTTTCATTTCTCGAAACATCTATTTCAACAATAAATGTTGAAATCTATGGTTTCGAATCTCAACATGTTTAAAAACATCGTTAGATTGTTTTAATTCTATTTAAAACATCACATTCAAAACAATTCCTTTAACGTGTTATTCACTATTCAAAAATGTGAATAAACTTCGTTAACAAATCTCATCCTTTTATTCATTTTAATTCAAAGGATTATTCACTATTAAAAAATGTGAATATAACTCCATTTCTAAGTTATAACAATTAACTTATCAAAATAAGTCGTTTGCGAATTTATAAAACAACGTTTATAAATTCCATTTCTATTTATTTATAAAAACTTCCTTTTTATAAATTCCTTTATTAACCTATTCCAATTTATAACTCAATTATAAACCACAAGTTCATATTATAAGTTAATTACTTATAAAACGATTATTTTACAAAAATCGTTCTTTTTAAAGACTTTTCAATTTATAAACCTTATAACTTATATGATTTATTTATTTAATCAATCTATTCTTCAAATAATTTCACCAAATTTATAAATCTTACTATTTATAGATTTCATTTATAACTTCACAGTTTATAACTCTATAAATTTCATTCATTTATGAAATTCATTTTCACTACATTCAAACACTTATAAAAACTTGTTTTATAATGTCAATTTTTCAATTTATAAATATCCATTTATAAATCTCTTAATATAAATCAGTTTATATTATTATTCTAAAACGTCTTTAAATTCCTTTATAATTTCATCATTTCGATTTATAAAATAATCAAATTTTATAAATCCTATATTTAAACTTTTATCATATATTCAAAATCCAATCTAAATTATTTTATAAAATCATTAGTTCATATTTCTCAAAAATCGACTTTTAATCGTATTTCTAAAAATCAGCCCTTTTTAACTATATTTCACAAAAAAAACCATAATTTTTATAACTTTAAAAATTATGACGTTTATTTATTTATAATGGATCAATTCCAAAAATATAGTATATTTTCAAAAATCACTTTAAAAACATTTCAAAATCCCAAATCTGGGTCCAATGATGCTACACACCAAATAGTCAATCACGACTAACAACGATATCATATATCGATATGATAATCCATCAAATATCAAAATATCTGAAATCAAATAAAAACTGTTGAGGAATCCAGTTGGATCCCTCCAACCTGTTTTCCTGCATCCAAAAACATTAGCACAATACCAATTTCGCTCCAGTACGAAATTATCGCGGTACATGTTCTTAATAAATATTATCCGCTTAATAACGGCGTAATAGGGTCTCATCCGCTAAACAAAAAAATGCGGGAAATCAACAACTGCAATATATACATATGCCAATATATATATATATTGATATTATATATAATACCAATTTCACTGTTTATGAAATATTCGCGGTATATGTTTTTATTAAATAACATCCGCTTACTAACGGCGAATAATGTCTATTTTAACAATCAATAATTTACAGTCATCATTCAAACATGCATTCAAATATTTTAAATCTAACTATTTAAAATAAAATCGAAATCTATTCGATTGAGTGAGAAGTTCTCACCTTGGTTTTAATTTCCGTTTTAGCGATTTATTTCGAATAAAATTAAACGCGCGTTTAATTTTACCCAAAATTCTCACTAACTCCAAACGACTCGAAACCAACTCCATCGCGTAGTGCTCGTCCATACGATTCCAACGCAACTGAGTTTGCATTTTTTCGACCTCGTATGAAAAAGTTATTGATTATTGAAGTTTGAACATATTTATATTAACAATTTACAACAAAAGCTTAAATTTTTATAACCTAAGCTAGTGCAGGCCGTTGATCCATCAAGCTCCAAATCTGGACCATCCCTTACTATCTTCTTCCCCCTCTCGTTCATCTCCAGGAAAAACATATGGAGGCCGAACCAATAAACATGAATTAGGGTTGAATTATTCTCCCTCCATACACGACTATACACGATCACACCACAGCCATCGCGAAGCACTCGACGCATGCTACCACCACCAGGAAAAGCTCCAGGCTCGGCCCCCCATAGGCACGCGCGCACGCAAGAGGAATGGCCACGAACGGCCCCCTATTGCTTCCCCTACGCAACTCCAAACTCCATCAAATCCGTATGGATTGAAAGCTCATCTCGTGTTCTTCATCTTTGTAGTTGATGGCTTCGTGAATCGATGAATGGATTGAGAGATTTTGAGGGAGGAAGGAAATTGAATTCTGGCCCTTCATTCAAAAGTGGCGGCTAGCTTATGAAATTAGGGTTACGTTTAGGTTTTGTTATTTATTTTTGTGAATAAAGGTGTATTTATAGAAAGAGCTAGCGTAAACACTATTCATCCCGGGAATTCCGAACTCCGATTTAGACGCCGTAACCAGCGTACCTAGGGTTTATCCCGCGTTCCGGACACAATGGAACAGGTTTCGGAAGCTAATTCGAAAGTATGTGCGAGTTATGGCTGAAAACGTTCAATTTAAATTAAACCGATTTAAATCGATTTCTAGGCGTTTTAATTCGTACCGGACAAACGGTAAATCCAAACGACTTGAAATTTGAAACCTTACAATAATATCACATTACGGATCCGATGAAACTGGTTTCGTCGAATTCCGAGACTTTTTGAAAAATGGCTATTTTGACTCGCCAAATTTAAATTAAAAATAAATCGATGCGTTTCGAGCTGCCACGATCAAACGATAGCTCCGATTGACACGAAATTTGAAATCCGGTAATAACTAACTATTACGGATCCAATGGAACTGGTTTCGTTCAATTCTGAGACTGTTCAAAAATTGACTATTTTACAGTCGATTATTAAATATTAAAATATTCAATTTTCACAAATTTACTTTTAATTCGATTTTAAAAGTTCTAAAATATCATTCTAACTTCAACATGATAAAATAAAATTTTACAAATCATTTTAAATCATATTTAACTCAATTTTCAATTATTTCCATAATTTAACGTATTAAATTATCGATTTAATTATCCAATTAAATCCAAAAATTCAAATAAAAATTTATTTGACTTAAAAATTCACTTATTAATATCTAAAATTAATTAAATATTCAAATTTTAATTTAATAAAATTTCTGGGTCGTTACAGTTTAGGTTAACCATTATTTTATTTAGTTAAGAATGGATATAGATTGAAATAAATCTAAATTAATTGTTGTGGTTGTTAATGTGTCCAGTTAATAAAGAAGAACTTTAAGGAAATAAAATATAAATGAATGTATTTGGGAATAGAGTTCTTTTATATGTGAATAGTTATAATGTTGTTATTAAGAATGAACGTTACTTTAATTATTAATATAGTAACGGAAGTATGAATAAATTTATAGAAACATAAGACTTACTTTAAGGTAATATTTGAGTGTAGACTTTTTGAAATAGATTTAATAACAATAATTATTGTTCGCTACCTATCTTATTTATTGTTAAGTTATTTTGAAATCAATCTCAAATTTATTCACAAAATTATTGCAGTTAGCGTAGTTTTGGTTTTATAATTGCAGTAGTTAATTCTATAAAGTGAGGTTAATACTAATTTTATTTTAATTGGACCATTTGTTGATATAGGCTTTAGAAAGCAAGATTTTTAATTATAATTGGAGTATTAAATTCAACAAAGGGTATTTATTCAAATAAAATGGAATTAAACGTAAATTATTACGTTATTGAATTAAAAAGGAAATTGTAGATTTTAAAGTGAAAACATAGACATGTTAAAGGGCATCTTTGTTTTGGATTTAAGTTGAGAGTATAAAGGTAAAAGATTAAATAATTAGATTTTGAGAATTAAATTTATAATTCCTTAATATAAGGAAGCGTAGAAATGTATACTGAAATTTGATAGACTTGTCAATCTTAATTCACAGCCAGACTTATTAAATTATTTAAATTGACTATAAATTATATAAGCAATAAAATTTGGGCAATTATAGAGCTTTAATATAAAATTGGTTATAACTTATTTCAATTTATTAAATGAATATAAAAATAGCCATTTTGGTCACGGACTCGGATTTCGATGAAACCAGTTTCATCGGATCCGTATCAGTGAATTATTATAGGGTTTCAAGTTTCGTATCGATCGGACTTGTCGTTTGATCGTACGGGCGTGAAACGCCTTGAAATCAATTTTATTAAAAAAATCAATTTGAAATCAATTTGGAAAATATTGATTTCAGCATAACTTCTTCATACGATCAAATTTGGACGTGAAACTTTTTCCATCGCGTTCGGAATATTTTAAAATACCTATTTGGATATATGGGTTTAATAAATTTCGTTCCGGGGACAGAACGGGCTTTTTGGGCCAACTACCGTTTTGCACGTTCGTTATCCGAACCCACCTAGCCTTCTTCTATCTGTCTATATATATGCGATCATAAACCCTAGCCTCCCTTTTATTATCATTTTGCTGTACATTCATCTTCTTCAAGCTTCTCTTCTTCTTCAATGGGGGCTAACCCTAGATCCAGTCAGTTCAAAAACATAGTGAAAATTTAAAGTCTTCCTAAAAATTCTGGAAAAAATATATGTTGATGTTTTCGATACGCGTAATCTCATGGTGTAATCCGTTTTTCGAATGGAGTCATCTTTGCTCAGGATAAATTCAAAACAGTCCCAACCATTCATCAGCGCCGTAACAAAGTTCGTCGGATCGTCAAACGATTTCTGGGTTTTGACGAGGGAACGTAGGGGAGTGCATCTATGTGGTTATTGCATCGAGTTAACGGCTGGATGGGACGAATTAATCGATTAGGGTTAGAAATGAGTGGCGGCGGCTGGAGCTTTGGGGCGTTCGCACCTGGTGGGTTGGGTGCGGCTCGGCGGTGGCTTCGAGATGGTGATGGTCGGCGGTCGTCAGGTGGCCTGAGGTGATGGCTATAGCAGGTCAAAGTTGGTCAAAGGGGGGGGGGGGGGCGTGTTCTGTGTATTCGAACAGGCCGTGTTTTCGCGTGAAGGGATGAAGCGTGCGCAGGCAGTGAAGGGGGAGATAGTGACGTGGCAGGTGACTTTTGTGAATGTGTACCTTTTTTTTTAAAATTTGATTTTGATTTTCAACATCGTTTTAATGCATAACTTTTGCATACGATATCCGATTTACACGCGGTTTCTTTTATTAGGATCGTATTGAAATTTCGGATCTAATGACGCTTGTTTGGACGAATTTTGAGACGGGCGAATTTTTGAGTTTAAATTGAATTTAATTTCGATTTAAATTCAAAAGGTGAGTGTTTTAACCCACTCACAACTTCTAAAAGTTTTTATATTTGTTAAATTAATTTTAGAAATGAATAGAAATTTATTTATGAGTATTTGGCATGTTTATTTCATTCATATCTGTTGAATTGCATTTATTATATTTAACTGTTAATTTAATTTATTTATTGCGTATTTATTTACAGTTATAATTTATTTGTTTGCATATAAACTGCTAGTTAACAGTTATATAAATTATTACTGAATATAAAATGTTAGATTAATAGTTGTTACATTTAATTTGAATATAATTGACAGTTATTACCTGCTATATAATCTCATATATATATTGATTTTGATTGATATTGATGGATGATTGTGATTTGGACAATGGATGATGTTGATGAATGGATGTTTATTTGATATCATTAAATTGCAAGTTATCATGCATTTTTCATTTCATTCGGGATTGTGGTTTGAAATGATATACAACCGCAAAATTTTATTTTTAAATTGCGGATTGAAATGATAAATATCCGTATCACTTGACCATAGGATAGAAAATTATATACAGGCACCGTGGTCTATATATAAATTATTTTAAAAGTGATTTCTATGGTTTGGATGGGATACGGTTTATAAAATTTAATTTTGATATTTTATAAAATATTTTTCTTCGAGATATACACATATGAAGTTAAAATTTTAAATTTAAGCTGTGTATAAACCTGTTGAATAAAATGATAAAAATTTGAGAAAATGGAATTTGGTGATTTATCTTATAGGTTTAAATTTGGAAATTTTAAGGTATGATATTTATAAATGGATTTTCCAAGATTTACTTAAATAGAATATTTTAGTATAATTTAAATTTAAGAAAATAGTTAATTTCTAGAAATTGGAGTTTTATTTATAGATTTTATGTAAATATTCAAAACTAAATAATAGAACATTTAATTTGTTGAAAGAATAAATTCCAACTTTAGTTTTGAAATATTAATACTCCAAATGGATATATATATATATATATAAATAGAAATTGAAGTGGTTTTGGAACTTGAAAGTGATATTTAAATTTGGTAGACTTTAAATAAAGAAGTATAGTTGTAAAGCGCTGGAAATAATTTCTTTACAAAGTAACCTTAAGAGTAAACCATTTATTTTATATACTGTTGAATATCCAAACCATTCAAGTTTTAGAAGTATGGTTTTAAAAGTATGAATTCCGAAATATTATGTTTTGAAAATATAATTCAAATGTTTGGTTTCCAGATATTTATATTTTAAACCGGTATGATTTTGGAAAAAGAGTTATATTTGAGATAAAATGATATCATATTATTTTGGGTTTTTAAATTGATATCGAATTCATAGTTTTGAAATGGAAAATTTATTCTGGTTTTTAAAGTATAAACTACTTTTAAATGACCGCGGTGTTATAATAACGATGGGTTGGCAAAGAGACCGGGATCGGATATGGACATACTCTCTGTCGATACCGAAAACCACTTTGACTAACCGTGTACGCGGTGGAGATTCCAGAATGAAGTAGGTTGGTGGCGACGTTTCCTGTAGGGTAAATACGTGGACCCAACTCCCGTGAGTTGGCATAAGGTGGCTAAAACAGGAGCGATTGACGGGTTAATGAGGTCATTCCTCTGATTGGACACTCCTCTTCGATATTATACTTTGACTTTGGATTGATTCAGTGGCCACTTCTATTTTGATTTTGGGGAGTTTGTTCGAGGTGGGCGGTAGCTGCGGCTACGCGTTACCATCGACCCGGAAGCGTAATTGGTATATCTACCCTGGCATTGCCTAGTTGTGCCGTGTCACCTACCCTATCGCGCCTTGTACGAGTTTGGATTTCTCCCGTAGCCCGTGTGGTATCCTCTGGTGGCTTCCCGATCAGGAGGGACTATGATATTGGATGGACTACTGGGACTATTACGTGTTAAGGTGGAAAATGTAAAGCCTTAATGCTATTTAAAAGTATGTTTATTTTACTATAGACACTATTATAATAGCGCAATATACTACATACTAAATAGTTTAACGGATCCTTAGGAGATGTAAATCCCGAACATCTTTTGAGTTATTGCACTCATATTTATTTCTGTTAATTTAACTCACATAAGATCTTTTAGTTCTGACTCGAGTGTTTTTGTCTTTTCAAATTCGCTCGGGTCAGTCCGAGCGTTTCAGGATCGAAGACTTTAGCTTTGGAGGACGAAGACGAAGAATTTGTATTATTATTATTTATAGTATTGCACTACACTCACACTGTTCCGTTGCATTGTTATTGGTATGTGTAACTCTGATATGTATTATATAAATGTTTGTAAACAGTTTTTTTATAAACTGTATATTTTCTTATTATATTTTATCCTTCCGCTGTGAGATTTTATTTGTTTATTTCTTCTCTGTTTTTTTTTCTTATTTACCCCATAACAAATCCGCCCTTCCATATGGTTTGAATCGGCATGTGTGTCGGTTTAAATCGTGCGAAAAG
Source organism: Allium cepa (assembly GCA_030765085.1). NCBI lineage: Eukaryota > Viridiplantae > Streptophyta > Magnoliopsida > Asparagales > Amaryllidaceae > Allium > Allium cepa. The sequence goes on from CM060935.1 coordinate 1,016,726,563, forward strand.
GCGGGATGTTACAACTGTCAAACAACAATAGTTCGGTGGTTGATGGCCATAGAAAATAATGTTGGTCAGTGGTTGTTCGTCGTACAAAATAGCTTTACACGGTAATTGATTGTCATATGAAATGACTTTGGTATTGGAAAGCACACAAATTTTATTGCGTTTATAATTTTTTCCATGGTATTAGAAAGAGGAAAACTGGATATGTAACAGACCTGCTATTTTCAACCATTCGCATCCGCACATGCCGGACTTGAATTGCTCCAAATATCAGATTGTTAATTTAAATTTGGCAAAATTCAGCATATGCAGTAAAATAAATCTATTACAGAATCATAGATACAAAGTAGTACAATAATACGTAGCGGAGTAAATAAATAGTATTTCATGAAGCTACTATATAAACATCAGGGTTAGAAATAAAAATACAACAGAATATCTCAGATGCGGTGAAGTCTCTAGTACGAGCACATGACTTCTCTAAACCGATCAACTGGAAGGGCTGAAAGCGGAATCGATAGTTGGATCCCCAAACAAAGCTCCAGACTCCGAAGGCGAGTCTCAAAAGCTGTATCACTCAGTCCGACCTGAGCGTAAAGCAAAACACAAACACTCGAGTTAGGATTAAAATTCTTATATCAATAAATCCACTCAAGTGAAATATCAACTGAAATACAAGTAACTCAAAGTATGTTTGGGATAACCTTCCCATATGGATTTGCAGAACTATCTACAAGGTAGAAATATACACTATAACACCGTGGTCATTCAATTTTATTTATACTTTAAAATCAAAACATCATTTCCCACTCAAATATATCTATTTTCCAGGATAGTATATATATATATTAAATAATTTATAAAGTAAAGTATTTGAAATTTCCTCAACTACACAAATTAGTTCTGATAAACTCAAGTTCCAAATTCCCATTTATTCAAAGCTCAATTCATTAATTCAATTTAGCTCATAATAACCATTTAAACTTTCGTTATATTCAAAGCTTTAATATTCAATTTTTAAAGTTAAATCTAACAGTTTCATATATATCTTGATTTAGCTTCATCATTATTATTTAGTTAGGTAATATCCACTTAACAAGTTCAATATCATTTAAATAGCCTTAGATTTTATTTTACAGAATATTTGCTTAAATTTATTTAAACTTAAAATATCCATTTAATCCCTTTTACCAAAACCAAGTTATAAAATCATATCTTAAATCCCGAATTCAATAATTTCTAATCGATTTAATTGAATATAATTCTTAATTAAATACCATTTCCAATTAATTCAACTTTATCTTCTCAACTTTAGCTTATTCAAAATTTTACCAAATCTATTTTTAAATATAAATTTAAATGAATCCTTAAACGTATTAAATCAATCTCAATTAGATTAAATATTATTATTAGGTCTATACATAAAATTTTCATTTTTATGCATATAATATTCTAAGAACCAGCCTTTATTAAAACTATATTTTTCTTTCCAAAACCATAGGAATTATTTTCAAAACATTTATATATATATGGACCAACGGTGTCTGTATATAATTTCCTACGCTATGGTCAAGGGATACGGATATTTATCATTTCAATCCGAAATTTAAATATACGGGCAGATATCAATTTAATTGAAAATATGGGTTTATCATTTCAACCCATAACGAAATTCTCCTATCCTAAAGTCCGTTAGGGTATGTATCATTTCAACCCATAGTGAATTCTAAACTACAGGGAACTTGTAGAGTGATAACAGATAATACAATAAAATAACAGGCATATATCATCAACAAAAATATAATATAAACAACAGGATATGGTGTCATATCCCACAGGTGAACAATTTCAGATAACAACATATATAGCAATGTAAATAACTAACAGCAGCATATTTCAATTTTCGTTTCTATTGAAATCAAATTTAATAAATAAAAGAACGTTAATGGTGAGTGATTGCATACCTTTCGAGGCTAGAGAGATTTGAAATGGGTTACGGATCCAAGAACGATTTTCCAAAACGAACAAGATTGGCACGAATCACGGATAAGCTGATAAATAGGAATAGACGAATTCAAATCAAAACAGGATCGATGAAGAAGATACATTGCATATATAGTTTTCAGAAAAATCAATTTAAAACATATATTTTCAAATCGATATTTAATTCAAACACAAATAAAATTATATATATATATATATATACATATATTTCAAACATCGTTGTTTTAAATTGAACATGTATACTAAAATCAACATATATTTTATATCAATATAATTTATACGCTGAAAAATCATCATAACACTTGTAACAACCCACATATTTGTCGATTTTATATTTAAATATTTTATTAAAATATTTTATCGATACTCGGAATTTTGTCTGAAAAGCTACTTTTTGCATACGGTCGAATTAGGACTCGGGACCACTCTCATTGAGTTTAAAATGCCGTTTGCGACTTTTTTGAGTATAAGCTTCGATATGTTTGGAGAAGGTTGATTTTTGCTACTTTTTCACTTAGGGTTTTGGTTTGGGCTGAGCCCACTTATGTATTCAGTCCCAACCCCTCTCCTTCTCATCTACTTCATTTCCCATTCCTAATACTCAAGCTAAAGCATCAATGGTGGGAGAGATTGGAAATTAAAACTCCAAAACCCTAGTTTTCTCTTGCAAATCAACTCTAGCTCCAAACTAATAGAAGAATCCATTGGTAAGCTTCTCTTCTTCTTCTCCAACTCATTCTCTAATCAAAATTCAGAAATTTCCTAAACCTAAATTAGGGAATGTTCTTCTTTTAAAGCTTAGAATCAAGCTTCTTGAGTTGGATTTGAAGAGTGGTTGATTCTCCATTGATTTCAAGCATCTTCTTCAATCGTTTGGGTTGAAAGGTGAGATTTTTATCTCACATCTATGTCTATGATTATCTTCGATTGTTAGGTATGAATTCCTAACATATATTCATGTGCATCTGATTTTGGGTTGAATTGATTTGGTGTATATTCCAATTTTTAGTGTTTTGAAATCAAAATCTATGAAAACCCTTTTATGGATATCTTAACACGTTTTGGGGACGCATCGAAGAGCCATAAGGGCCGGGCAGTCGATTGGCATAAACCCCTAGTGCCATTGCTCGAATTCGGTTGCGAATTGGTTAGGTTTGCACATCTTATGCAAAGGCAGAAAAAACTGCCTTAGCTCCAGCCAGTCGACTGGATTTTTAAGCCAGTCGACTGGCTGTAGCTAATATGCAGTATAAAGGCTTCCTACAGAGCCTTGGGTTTCTCTGTTTACTGCAGTCAGTCAACTGACTCACTGAGTTCAGTCGACTGACCTGCATCCCGAGAGTTTTTTTGGGACTGTGATCAGTCGACTGAACTCAGTAAGTCAGTCGACTGACCTGCTTCTATTTGTCTGCTATGCCTATTTGAGCCTAGTTTTGCTTGGTATCCAATTTATATCGATTTGTTTTGATTCCTAGATGTTGTTATCACTTATTATCGACTTTGATGACATTTTCTTCGTGGTTTTGGGAATATCCATTTTGATGGATTCGGATCGATTTCTTTGGATCTTTATTCGCGTCTTTGAATGTGAATTTTGGTGGTTGATTGTTCTACAATCATTTTTGTGTTTAGTCGCTTTAAAAATGTAAAGGTTTCAATACCAGTAGTAAATATCAAAACTCTTTCCTCAAAACGATTTCAACTCTATTTTCAATACCAAATTCGTTTTTAAAACCGTTTTCCAATCTATTAGTATATACAAACCTTTACCTCACTCGTATGAGAAATCTAATTAAACGGCTTAGTAAAACAGGTGGTATGAAACGCTTGCGTTTACTTCGTCGGTTGATTCTTGGACTTGTTCGATTGAATCTCTTGTGACAATTTTCTAGTGGAAATCTACAGTTTGTTCGTAAATATTTAAGTAAAGCAAGTGGTTATGGGACATGAAGCTAAACTCATATATTTACTAGCTTAGTGTAATTGACACTTCTCGTTGATCATGACGATCATCTTTGTGATTTAGACTAGCAATGTGCGATGTCTCTTTGTCTGCGAGGGAGACTAAACCCCGTTTTGTGGAGTTTCGACTCAAATTGGTGGGGTAGCAACCCATGGTCTTCGGGCCGTTTGTGGAGCTTCGGCTCAATTTGTGATGGTTAGCAACCATGGAATTAGCGTTCCGTTTGTGATACACGTGTTGGTGAGCTTTATGCTCCCGTTTGTGATAGGCCTTCCCCCCTTTTGTGATTTCTGGATTTCTTGAGATGATTTCTAGAATTTGTGCTTCACCAATTTTCGTGATTTCCATTGATAAGCTTTATCGATATTTGTGCATTGGTGAATTCGTGCATCATTGACTTTTGTGATTTCTGGATTTCGTGTGTTGAATTCTGGAATTCGTGTGTCATTGACTTTTGTGATTGACATTGATATAATCGTCAATAATTGTGGTTTGATGAACGAAATAAGGAGTATGACATTTCTTTGATTCTTGTGTAGATTTTGTGACATTGATTAATCCCTTGATGATTTTCAACTACTTATATATATATCACAGCTTGGCATTGTGATTATTATGTGTTTAGTCATATCTCTTATTCTATATCGTTTCATCTGATATTTATAGTTAGACTGATCCGTTTATTATTTTCTTATTAAATAATACTTGGGTCAGACCGAGATGTTACAGGTGCTTCTGCTTGACTTCTCCCCAGGGATTCATTACTCTGACTTTTGGCAAACTACTTAGATTAGTAGTTTATTTTTATATATACACTTGAGATATAGACTCATAGTTGTATTCTTTTGTATAGCACGTGTTGCTATTCTTTTGTATTATTGTGGATCTTTTTGACCACTACTCTGATATACACTTCCATGTGTTAATTATATATTCATATCTATTTCCGCCTTTGCGATATGAATTATCTGTGACTGATTTATGTTATGCGTATTTCTATATTTGTTTTCCGAAGGATTTATATAGCCACTGTGTAGTAGCTTTGAGTGAGTATCGGTATGTCGGATTTCCTTTTGAAATAAAATGCATGTTTTACTATCTGACATATCGGTGCTCGCACAAAGCAATTACATGGATGTTCGCTCCTCAACAGCCTTATTCTCCATGCTAGTTGACAGCATTCACCGTAATGTTCTTGGCTAGCGTGGGTATAGAGGTGGGGCGTCACAGCTTGGTATCAAAGAGAAACTTCGGAACAATATGGAATATTATAACAAGGATCATCGTCCTAAGTCCATCTTAGGAGTCGTGCTTTAGGATTTAATTCGAGTCTTCGTACCGTTCTATCCTATTTTCTTTTATGATTCCTTGTTTTATTTATCAAGATTTCTTGATAGTTTTTTGGTGAATAACCTTTTTCTTCTTCTTCTTTCTTTCTAAAGGAAGAGGAATGTCTAGACCAGGCCGTCCCAGAGCCATACCGTCTAGTGTTCCACCCCAAGATGGAGTTTTTATGACTGCTCAACAGCTTCTTGATTTAGTGACAAATGCTCAAGCAGTTGGAGCTATCCCGGAACCTACTCACCCAAAGTCGGGATTTGCACGCTTGTGCAGCGATTACACTAATTTGGGTGGGGAGCCATTCAAAGGTTCCGAAACTATTATTGAAGTACAGGCTTGGCTAAGGTCATGCGATCGAATCTTTTCTCGCATAAATCTTGTTGCCCTTCACCATGTTCAGGTGGCTTCTAGTATGCTCCGAGAAAGAGCATTGGACTGGTACGAGCTTCTTATTTCTGAGATTAATGAAGCGGATCTCACCTGGGAGCAATTCCGGGAATGCTTCGAGTTGAAATTTGTACCAGAAGCAGAGAAAGTGACATTGGCTCGATGATTTATAGACCTTGTTCAAGGTGAGTCCTCCGTGACTGATTACGTCGCCTCCTTCGAGTCGCTTTCCAAATATGGGGTTGAGTACATCAACACCCCTTTAAAGAAGAACCAGAGGTTTGTCTATGGCTTAAAAAGAAATCTCAAGAAGCCATTACTTCTAAAGTTAGAAGTTTCTTTCGACCAACTCATTGATATCGCTCTTCGTCTTGAAGAGGCGGATAAGGAAAATGATGTTGAAGTGGTGGGTTCCAAACCGAGCTTCAACAACAACAAGAAAAGGACTAATAAATTCAAAGGTCCTTATCCCAATAAGAAAGGGAAACAAGCAACCTCTGTGGCAAAGACTTCTTCCTTTGGTCATGGGGAACGCTATAATTGTGGTTCGAAGGACCATTACGCGAACAAGTGCCCAAAGTCTCTCTCTTGTCGCTACTGCAAAGGTCCCGGTCATGTTATATCTTCATGTCCCAAGCTTCAGGGCAAGAAGGAGGGAAAGTTGAATGTTGCTCAAGCCCCTGGCAACACATCTCGAAATCAAGGTATTTCTCATTCTATCCTTGATGGAATTATTTTATTTCGTGATCATCCTATTCGAGTTCTTTTCGATACGGCTGTGTCCCGTTCTTTTATATCAAAAGAACTTGTTGGTACTTTTTCTTTGGATGTTTTGTGTTTAATGACTTCTTTGAGAATTGCGAATTCGGTTGGTGGGTCCGCGACAATCAGTTTATTGTGTAAAGATGTCGAGATTATTTTGTGTGATTTTTCTTTCCGAGCCGATTTGCATGTCATGCGTTATTTAGGCTTTGGAATGATTTTAGGAATGGATTGGCTTAACCATTATGAAGCTCGTATCCTATGTCCTGAGCGGACTATTCATCTTCGACATCCTCAATCTGTTAAGAAGATTTCTATTAATCTTAAAGATTCAGATTCCAGCTTGGTTGCATCTTTATATTCTTTAAATCCTCGTGATGACGACGATGATGATGAGGGTGATATTATTTCTCTTATTCACGTCGTTCGTGAATTTTCCGACATATTCGAGCCCATTTTAGGATTACCACCTAAGCGAGCAATTGAGTTCAAAATTAATCTTATTCCTGGAGCTCAACCTATCACTCGTCCTCCGTATCGTATGTCCAATAAAGAAAATGAGGAGATGCGTAAACAATTATCCGAATTGGAGACGAAGCAATTTATTCGCTCTAGTTCCTCGCCTTGGGGAGCTTCAGCTATTTTTGTGAAGAAATCCGATGGTACACTTAGGCTTTGCGTTGACTACCGCAAGCTTAATGATCTTACTATCAAAAATAAATATCCTTTACCTCGGATTGATGATCTATTCGATCAACTTAGTAGTGCTAGAGTCTTTTCACAATTAGATTTAGCTACTGGATTTCATCAGCTTCGTATTGCAGAGGATAACATTCCTTTGACATCGTTCCGAACTCGTTATGGATCTTATGAATGGCTTGTTATGCCATTTGGTTTAACGAATGCTCCGGCTTATTTCGTTGACCTTATGAATAGAGTTTTCAAAGACTTCCTCGACCGGTTTGTTCTCATCTTTATCGATGATATTCTTGTGTATTCTAAAACCGAGGAGGAGCATGAAAAACGTCTTCGGATTGTGTTGGAAACTCTTAGGAGTAATCAATTAAAGGCAAAATTTTCTAAATGTCATTTTTGGAAATCTTGTGTGAAGTTTCTCGGTCATATTATTTCCGAATCCGGAATTTCCGTATATCCTTCAAAGATTGAAGCGATTCAAGATTGGAAGAGACCGGAGAGTGTGACAGAGATTCGTAGTTTTCTCGGATTGGTGGGCGATTACCGTCGTTTTATTAAATACTTTTCTAAGATTGCCCTGCCTCTCATTACCTTAACGAAGAAAGGTATTAAATACATTTTGTCGAACAAATGTGAAACTTCTTTTCAGAAACTAAAAGAACTCCTTTCAGATGCTCCTATTCTTGTTATTCCCGAGGAGAATCAAGATTTCGTTGTTTATACCGATGCCAGTCGCGTTGATTTAGGTGCCGTCCTTATGCAAAGAGAACGTGTTATTGCTTATGCTTCTAGGCAATTGAAGCCTGTTGAGACTAGATATGCCACTCATGATTTAGAGCTCGCGGCTATTGTTTTCGCCCTTCGTATTTCACGTCATTATCTTTTAGGAGAGAAATTTGTTCTTTATACCGATCATAAGTCCTTGAAGTATTTATTCTCTCAAAAGGAACTTAATTTGCGTCAACAGCGTTGGCTTGAATTTCTTGCACCATATGATCTTGATATTCTTTATACTCCCGGTAAGGGTAATCGTGTCGCTGATGCTCTTAGCCGTAAACAACAAGCTGTTGTTTCTATGATGATATCCGAATGGAACGGCCTCGAGATTTTATCCAATTGTGAAATTCGAGACCGTATTTCCGATTTATGTTCATCTCCTATTTTATGTAGCCTTGAGGCTCATCCTTTTCTTCTAGACCGCATTCTTGAAGCTCAAAGGCTAGATCCTGAATTGGCTCTTCTTGGCCAAAATATTAAGGATAAAATTGATATTGAAAGTTTGAAAGACTTTGATATCGATTCTCGTGGCGGCATTCGAAAATTTGGTAGACTTATCGTACCAAATATTGGTGATCTTCGTAAAGATATTTTAGAAGATTCCCATCATTCTAAATTTACCATTCATCCCGGTAGTAGCAAAATGTACGCGGATATGAAGCGACTTTATTATTAGGAGGGAGTGAAACTTGACATCGCTAACTTCGTTAAGCGTTGCATAACTTGCCAACTCGTTAAGGCCGAACATCAAAGGCCCGGTGGGTTATTGCAACCTTTAGAAATTCCAATTTGGAAGTGGGATCAAATTTCCATGGATTTTATAGATGGCCTTCTCCGTTCTTGTTCGGGTCATGATAGCTTATGGGTGATTGTTGATAGACTTACTAAATCCGCCCATTTTATTCCTGTTCGGTCTAACCGAACCGTTCCTCTTTTGGCCAAGCTCTTTGTTAAAGAGATTGTTAAATTACATGGAGTTCCTACTTCTATTGTTAGCGACCGTGATCCATTGTTTACTAGTGGATTTTGGAAGAGTCTTCAAAAAGCTTTGGGAACGAAGCTTAATTTTAGCACCGCTTATCATCCTCAGTCCGATGGACAAACCGAGAGTGTTAATCAAACTCTTGAAGATCTTCTTCGTGCATGTGTTCTTGATTTTGGTGGAAGTTGGGAAGATCATATTTCTCTTGTTGAATTTTCCTATAATAATAGCTTCCAATCTAGTATTGGTATGGCACCTTTCGAGGCACTCTATGGAAGGCCATGTCGATCTCCTTCTTGTTGGCTTGAGGCCGGTGAGAAGATGGTTTTGGGTCCAGATTTTATTCGTGATTCCACCGAAAAGATTGACCTTATTCATCATAGAATGAAAGAAGCCCAGAGTAGACAAAAATCCTATGCCGATAATCGGAGAAGGAAATTAGAATTTTCTGTGGGAGATCTTGTGTTCATTCGTGTGTCACCTATGAAAGGTGTGGTACATTTCAGTCGATCGGGAAAGTTAGCGCCTCGATATATTGGGCCATTTCCTATCACTGAACGTATTGGTTCCATGGCTTATCGCCTTTTACTACCGGCTCAATTTTCAGCTATCCATGACGTGTTTCACGTTTCTCAACTTCGGAAGTGTCTTCGAGATTCCGATTCTATTCTTGAGCCCGGTGTTGTGGAAGAGATTGAAGTTTCACTGAATTTAACTTTTGAGCAGCATCATGTTCGTATCATTGCTTCGAAAGTCAAACGTCTTCGAAATAAAGATGTTCCACTTGTTAAAGTTCAATGGTCTTCAAATCCTAAGGATTGTTCTTGGGAATCTAGAGAGTTCATCGAGCAAACACATCCGGACTTACTTTCCCGTGCACTTTAAGGTGAACTTCTTATTTCAAACATCTTTTGTGTTGAATATGCTTTTATGGTTGTTACTATATATCTTCTTCTTAAATATTGCGGGGACGCAATTTCTTTAAGGAGGGGAGTCTGTAACAACCCAAATATTTGTCGATTTTATATTTAAATATTTTATTAAAATATTTTATCGATACTCGGAATTTTGTCCAAAAAACTACTTTTTGCATACGGTCGAATTAGGACTCGGGACCACCCTCATTGAGTTTAAAATGCCGTTTGCGACCTTTTTGAGTATAAGCTTCGATATGTTTGGAGAAGGTTGATTTTTGCTACTTTTTCACTTAGGGTTTTGGTTTAGGCTATGCCCACTTATGTATTCAGTCCCAACCCCTCTCCTCCTCATCTACTTCATTTCCAATTCCTAATACTCAAGCTAAAGCATCAATGGTGGGAGAGATTGGAAATTAAAACTCCAAAATCCTAGTTTTCTCTTGAAAATCAACTCTAGCTCCAAACTAATAGAAGAACCCATTGGTAAGCTTCTCTTCTTCTTATCCAACTCATTCTCTAATCAAAATTCAGAAATTTCCTAAACCTAAATTAAGGAATGTTCTTCTTTTAAAGCTTAGAATCAAGCTTCTTGAGTTGGATTTGAAGAGTGGTTGATTCTCCATTGATTTCAAGCATCTTCTTCAATCGTTTGGGTTCAAAGGTGAGATTTTTATCTCACATCTATGTCTATAATTATCTTCGATTGTTAGGTATGAATTCCTAACATATATTCATGTGCATCTGATTTTGGGTTGAATTGATTTGGTGTATATTCCAATTTTTAGTGTTTTGAAATCAAAATCTATGAAAACCCTTTTATGGATATCTTAACACGTTTTGGTGACGCATCGAAGAGCCATAAGGGCCGGGTAGTCGATTGGCATAAACCCCTAGTGCCATTGCTCGAATTCGGTTGCGAATTGGTTGGGTTTGCACATCTTGTGCAAAGGCAGAAAAAACTGCCTTAGCTCCAGTGAGTCGACTGGATTTTTAAGCCAGTCGACTGGCTGTAGCTAATATGCAGTATAAAGGCTTCCTGCAGAGCCTTGGGCTTCTCTGTTTACTGCAGTCAGTCGACTGACTCACTGTGTTCAGTCGACTGACCTGCATCCCGAGTGTTTTTTTGGGACTATGATTATTCGACTGAACTCAGTATGTCAGTCGACTGACCTGCTTCTATTTGTCTGCTATGCCTATTTGAGCCTAGTTTTGCTTGGTATCCAATTTATATCGATTCGTTTTGATTCCTAGATGTTGTTATCACTTATTATCGACTTTGATGACATTTTCTTCGTGGTTTTAGGAATATCCATTTTGATGGATTCGGATCGATTTCTTTGGATCTTTATTCGCGTCTTTGAATGTGAATTTTGGTGGTTGATTGTTCTACTATCATTTTTGTGTTTTGTCACTTTAAAAATGTAAAGGTTTCAATACCAGTAGTAAATATCAAAACTCTTTCCCAAAACGATTTCAACTCTATTTTCAATACCAAATTCGTTTATAAAACCGTTTTCCAATCTATTAGTATATACAAACCTTTACCTCAATCGTATGAGAAATCTAATTAAACGGCTTAGTAAAACAGGTGGTATGAAACGCTTGCGTTTACTTCGTCATTTATTCTTGGACTTGTTCGATTGAATCTCTTGTGACAATTTTCTAGTGGAAATCTACAGTTTGTTTGTAAATATTTAAGTTAAGCAAGTGGTTATGGGACATGAAGCTAAACTCATATATTTACTAGCTTAGTGTAATTGACACTTCTCGTTGATCATGACGATCATCTTTGTGATTTAGACTAGCAATGTGCGATGTCTCTTTGTCTGCGAGGAGACTAAACCCCGTTTTGTGGAGTTTCGACTCAAATTGGTGGGGTAGCAACCCATGGTCTTCGGGCCATTTGTGGAGCTTCGGCTCAATTTGTGATGGTTAGCAACCATGGAATTAGCGTTCCGTTTGTGATACACGTGTTGGCGAGCTTTATGCTCCCGTTTGTGATAGGCCTTCCCCCCTTTTGTGATTTCTGGATTTCTTGAGATGATTTCTAGAATTTGTGCTTCACCAATTTTCGTGATTTCCATTGATAAGCTTTATCGATATTTGTGCATTGGTGAATTCGTGCGTCATTGACTTTTGTGATTTCTGGATTTCGTGTGTTGAATTCTGGAATTCGTGTGTCATTGACTTTTGTGATTGACATTGATGTAATCGTCAATAATTGTGGTTTGATGGACGAAATAAAGAGTATGACATTTCTTCGATTCTTATGTAGTTTTTGTGACATTGATTAATCCCTTGATGATTTTCAACTACTTATATATATCACAGCTTGGCATTGTGATTATTATGTGTTTAGTCATATCTCTTGTTCTATATCGTTTCATCTGATATTTATAGTTAGACTGATCCGTTTATTATTTTCTTATTAAATAATACTCGGGTCAGACCGAGATGTTACAGGTGCTTCTGCTTGACTTCTCCCCAGGGATTCATTACTCTGACTTTTGGCAAACTACTTAGATTAGTAGTTTATTTTGTTATATACACTTGAGATATAGACTCATAGTTGTATTATTTTGTATAGCACGTGTTGCTATTCATTTGTATTATTGTGGATCTTTTTGACCACTACTCTGATATACACTTCCATGTGTTAATTATATATTCATATCTATTTCCGCCTTTGTGATATGAATTATCTGTGACTGATTTATGTTATGCGTATTTCTATATTTGTTTTCCGAAGGATTTATATAGCCACTGTGTAGTAGCTTTGAGTGAGTATTGGTATGGTGGATTTCCTTTTTAAATAAAATGCATGTTTTACTATCTGACATATCGGTGCTCGCACAAAGCAATTACATGGATGGTCGCTCCTCAACAGCCTTATTCTCCGTGCTAGTTGACAGCATTCACCGTAATGTTCTTGGCTAGCGTGGGTATAGAGGTGGGGCGTCACAACACTTGTACGACTAGACCCAAAATCTCTTAAATGTATAATATAACTACCAATCTCTACAACTATGCATTTTAACAACCAAAACCTGAGATATAAATAAACACCGTACACTATATTTTTAACAAATTAACATATATATAACGATTTAAAACAATAATTTAATAAACAAATATATATAACATCATCCCTATAACATAATGTATAGGAAACTGTGCTATAGCTATTTATATTATAATAAAAATTAAAACGAACTAGTTAAATAGATATTTATTTAAAAATATAACTTATACATAGTTTTATACATAAACAACAGATTTTATAAAAGAAACCAATGTATACAATCTGTCCCTTTATCCATATAAACAAGACTAATAGATCATGCAATTGAATAATACATACATGTCAATTATGTAAATCGAAAAGTTATATACATATATTACTTAAACTTATAAACCACTGTTATATACATACCTTGTAAAATTACAATTATTGTTGAACAAAATGGAAACTGTTAAACACAGTTTTATAAAATAAACTCAACAACTATCATATACAAACCATATAACAACGTATTTATATACGAATAACTACATAAAAGATAAAAAAACCAAACATACTTTATATATATATATACACACTAGAATCGAGATGAAAATTATACATTTAAATTTTTAGTTTTACAACATTAATCGCTAATGCTTTTACAACACTCTGCTGCCATACTAATATATGTTATATTCGAACAGGAATAAAAATCTAATTATATTTTCAAAATATGTATATTACTAATATTTTATAATAACAAATAAGATATAAGACTAACGTATAATACGTCTCTGAAAAGCATGGCTTAAAATTCACATAACCATTAAACATAAAAAATATATGCAGATATAGTTTTATGCTAAAATATTTATTAAATGGAGACCGTTATAACGTTAATGGTTTTATTCACACATATTGTAGTCTATATCAGTAAGATTTACCTTCAAATTCAAATAAAACAATTAAGATATAATAGGTATATTTGTTTCAAAGTTAACCAAAGCTGTAACACAGTTTAACCCTATATAATATATAAAATAAACCTTATAAAATACTACACGTACAACACTTGACTGGTACATACTTACATACATATACATATATATATATATATATATATATATATATATATATTGCATAATATATAACCAACATGCGAAACTTGCAAGCACAACAAAGTATATAACTAATATACCTTATGTAAAACATAGAAGTGCTGATGCTTCAACGCTTGAGAGGAGAGAAGCAAAGCATGGAAAAAAATATAAAAATATAAAATAAAAAGAAGAAAATGGAGCATATAAATAAACAATATTTAAAAAGGATATAGTCAACAAGGAAAAGAAGGTAGATTCGGAAAACGGAATATGGGTGAATAAATAAACCGAGCAGATAAGGTAGTTTCAAGAGAATAGTATCAGGCATGAATAACTAATTCAAACCATGAAAATTTGAATCCCAAATATTAATGCAAAATTTCTTTGTTGGAAACACTTTTATAATAAAATACCTTTGTAATAAAATATTATTAAAATAAAATACTTTTATAATAAAATAATTTTATAACTCGATGTTTCAACAAGTTTATCTTAGTTCTTGCAGACTCTGGCCATGCGTTGATCAGGCGCAAAGCTAGAATTCTTCAAATACTTAGTAGACCTGTTTCAACAACCAGTGAAAACACTGAAAAAATTTTAAAAACGGATATGGAAAGTACAATCCAAAAAACACCTGGATCGCAGGATACGTAACAATGATTACGCCTGGATCCCTCAAAAAACATCCATATCCTTTAAGCATTCACCGCCTTGCGAAATACGCCATGATAAACAAAACTCGTGGACCGCAGGATACATAACAATGGTTACGCTTGGATCCTCCAGGAAACATCCATACCCTTTAAGCAATCTCTGCCTTGCGGATTACGCCACAACAACAAAACCGGTAGACCGTAGGATACATAACAATGGTTACGCCTGGATCCCCCAGGAAACGTCCATATCCCTTAAGCAATCTTTGCCTTACGGATTACGCTACCTAGAAATAACGACCGTGGCTTACGCCACAGTAGGACACTCGAGTATCATATCCGAAAAACCAAAATCAGAGAGAATAATATCGATAGAATGAATCCACAATGTGGCCACAAAGCCGATATCAAGCAGAAGGCACTTTCCATATCATTACTTTGAAAATATACATGTAGTACCTTTTGAAATCACTTCCAAATATCATACTTATATAACGTCCATTATATATAAGATTTCATTTTCAAATCGAATACTTTCCAAAATCAATAGTATATCAAATCACCATTATATAGATTTCGATTATAAGAGATTTCACTTTTCAAATTGAGTACCTTTCCAAATCAATAATTTTGAATCAACTTCATACTTATACAAATCAATCTTTATATTTGTTCGATTACTCCCAAATCAAGTATTTAGTAAAATAAGGTTCTCAACTTCAATTCGTTTCAATATCAGTTCAGTCTCAAAATCATATATGATTTCACCAAATTTTCTTCCAAATTAAATATCTAAATTTCAAAGTTCCCAAAATAATAGATTTAGAAAATAACCCCAATTTCCACATTAACATAATTCAACTCAAACAAATTCATTTCCAAAATCACCATATAAGTACTGGTTTTAATTCCAATCTAATTTCAAAACCAAATATTTTTCTCAAAATCAATTATACTCAAAATGGTTTCGAAATTTATAACTATCCCTTTAAAACCTTTAAACTATTTATTTCCATATGAAAAATCCAATTTTCCTTTTGCAAGTTATTTATTTAACAAAAGTTTTAAATTTACTTAAGTCATACTCTTCATACTTGAAACATACAAAACCAAACTTATATTCTTTATCAAATATTTTATACTCTTCGAAATTTCTTAGTTTTAAAATTTTAAACCTTGATTTGGAAGGTCTCGAACCTTCAAACTAGTCGGAGAAATAAAATTTCAAATCCAAGAGTTGGAAATCAGCAACAAATCAGTAAATCAATTTTTATAAATAGTGTTATACTACATCAAATCGAAAACTCGAGGATTGAACACCGGCATACTTTATTTTATTTCAAATATATATATATATATATACACACACACACACACACACACACACATATACATATATCTTTCAAATATTAAATCATACTTCGGAATTTGAAATAAAAATTGGTTTCACAAAATCACTCGCATAGTAAAGCTACTAAAGTGGCCTCTCTCCCACTCTGAAAGTCGAAAACCAATGTCGATGATTCATGCACTCATCACCGAAATTACTTCCCAGCGACAAAAGTGAGTTCTGGGCTTCTATTTTCTTGAAACTTGTTTAAAAATCTCTTTGAAATCATTGGAATTCATTGGAATTCATTTGAAATATTTCTTATTCGGAAAATATCTTTTAAATTGTATTATAAATATATATATATATATATTTACAAAATCTTAAAGCCAATTTCAAAACATCAGAATTCAATCTCTCGTATTTCAAACTAAAACCCTTCAGTTATAAATTATTTTTATATAAATCCATTTCTTATATAATCTTCAAAATTTCAAATCGTTTTGAAACTTTTATATTTAGAATAACATTTCTTATTCGTATTATATGTAGGTATATAATCCTTATCGAAAACATTTTCTCCTTTATATATAAAGTAAAATAATAGTCACCCAAATAAAAAATTTCAGTATATAAACAATTTTAAAATACAAACAAAACCCGATTTTCAAAGGATGATTCAAGAATGGGTTTCAAAACAAAGATAGAGATTTAAATTAGAGGAACTCTAATCAATAAAATCCTAATTTGAAGATTGACTCGATCGAAGATGAGATAATTAAATTACAAAATAGAGATGGATATACTTCTATAAATCGCGGGCTAAAATACCAATTAAATGGAGATTGTTAAATGTTAATGGTTTTATTCATACTTATTGAAGTCTATATCAGTAAGATTTACTTTCAAGTTCAAATAAAACAATTAAGATATAATAGGGATATTTGTTTCAAAGTTAACCAAAGCTGTAACACAGATTAACCCTATAAAATATATAAAATAATCCTTATAAAATACTACACGTACAACACTTGACTGTTACATACATATATATAACATAGAATATATAACCAACATGCGAAACTTGTAAGCACAACAAATTATATAACTAACATACCTTATGTAAAAAAATAGAAGTGCTGATGCTTCAACGTTCGAGAGGGGAGAAGCAAAGCATGGAAAAAAAATATAAAAATATAAAATAAAAAGAAAAAAATGGAGACCATACCTTCAGGTGTACGAGGCTTATATTTATCAGGGCTGCGTTGATTGAGGTGAGAGAATATAGGTAAGAAATAAATTTAAATCAATTATACACGATTGCATTGATTGAGGTGAGAGAATATAGGCAAGAAATAAATTTAAATCAATTATACATGATTGCGTTGACTGATGTGAGAGAATATAGGCAAGAAATAAATTTAAATCAATTATACACGATTGCGTTGATTGAGGTGAGAGAATGTAGGCAAGAAATAAATTTAAATCAATTATACATGATTGCGTTGATTGAGGTGAGAGAATATAGGCAAGAAATAAATTTAAATCAATTATACACGATTGCGTTGATTATGTATAAGGCTATGGAATATATTCCTATCAATTTATACCCGAGAGGCAAGGAAGTTTCCGTACGTATTGGATTGCTGATAAGTTAGTAAATCCAATGCAAAAGAGTCAAGCAAATATTTGTTGTTTTGAACGGTAAGTAAGTAAAAGAGTTTTTATACCAAATTAAAACCATTGAATCATAAAGAACGTGTAAAAGTTTGCACATGAACTTCAAGCAATCTTGAAACGGATTTTAAACGTCTAAAGAGAATTAAATTTGCTTGAAACGGCTACGCGAATTTGGAGATTTTATTCCTATTATAAAAATGAAGAAAAAGGGAAGCGTAGAAATTTACAAGTAACCTATCAAACCTAGATTTAAAAGAAATTGAACGGCTAGGGAAATCATTTCCTTCCTACTTGGAATGCAAAGCTATAGATAAATTTATTTATTTAGTTAAGGTAATAATTTTTTATTAAGAATGCGCACTATAGATACATTAATCAAATCAACCATACGCCCACATTAAAATAAAAGTAACGCATTTAAATTTATACGTTTTCTTACTTATTCACTACTTATATTTAGTAAAAATATAAGTTTAAAGAGTATTTCATTTCTTAGGTACTATTTATATGTTAACTAAATAAATCAAACGGATACAAACGTACAATTTAAAACGTTCATTTTATAAAGCTTATCTGTACACTATAAATTTTAAAATTTATTACTTAATTAAAACTACGATTTGTTTACATCCATCTGATTCATTCATCATTTACCAAGAACTGATGTATATGAGTAAAAATATTAATTACTCAATTTAAAAAGTATATAATCTATCATAAAAAAACAAAACGGAAAAAAAGATCGACGGAGCTATAGAAGTCCAAATTTGGAAAAATGAAAAATGACGTCTCAGTCAGAAGATGATTTAGAATTCTTCTATGTTAAAATATTCAGGTTTGGAAAATATTTTATTATCAACAATTATTAACTGACTTGAATTTAATAGAATTTCGCAATGATATAAACTTTCATTAAATCAGATGAAAATTTACCATCTTCTAAATTTAAATATACGTATTCCAAATATAAATTTTTAATTTCAAATTTATTATTTAAAATTTCTCCAAAATTCAATTAAATACGTTAATAAAACCATTTAAAATTTTACTGGTCATTACGGGATATCTAAAATATTAATTTAGACAACTTTGGCAAATAACTAAAGTACGTATTAAATTAAAATTGGAATTCAATTTTTTGAAATTAATTTAAAAAATGAAGAAATAACAATATATATTGCCAAACATTAAAGTTCGCTTTATTGAATTTATATTTAATTTAGTGCTAAGAGTTTATAGTTTTGTATAAATGAGTTTCATGTTTTAAAGATTGAAGATGGTAAAGATGAAAATAAGGATAATATTGTAAAAGTGGCGATGTATGTGAAGTAATTTTTGATATATACTAGTTCATTATTTTTTTGGTGTATGTTAAAATATTATTGATGTATGAATATAATTATCCCTAGAAAAAAATAATTTTAAAGGTATCACTCTTCTGATAATTTACTGCAATTAACTTTCTTCGGTTGAAGGTAATTAGTTACACGTCGGATTAATGAAATTGGAAGAGTTTTCATTCAACTACACATGATTTTAATCCATTTTAGCATTTATTTTTGTATTAGTTCTTTGCCAGTTCCATTTATTTTCTCCATATTTGTACCTATTAAATTGTGTTGTAGCATTTGTATTATTCTTCTATGTCTCAATTCATTTCATTTTCAGTTCTCAAGTACATATATTAGTTTTCATATTTCAATTTAATGTAATTTTAACTTTCATTTGTATGTTGATTGCTTTAGATGCATTTTGTATTGACAACCTTCTATTTTAATTTGTGATATATAAACTATTAGGCAACCTTGCTTACCTTGAAGTGTGATATGTATGAGGTTGGTATATATGAGGATGTGCTCCAAAAATAAAGAATATATGTGTTAGCATCAAAATTGGTCACTAACACCCTTAGAAATATTGTGTAGAGAGATTAATGAAGAAAACATATTAAAACAGAGGAGAGAACATAAATTAAAGTGCAGAGGGTAAGAACACCATATTTATAGTGGTTCGGCGTAATAGCCTACGTTCACTTTGAAGTTGATCTTTATTTCTTTCCTTGATACTTGATTACAGATATAATTCGTTTGTAAGTATTTGAATACAATTGCAAAGTAAAAGAAATAAGTCTTGAATGAGTCTTGAAAATGGCAGAATCTCCCTAGTGTTCTCTAGAATCTCCCCCCGTTTTCTGTGCCCCTGCCTCTCTATTTATAGACGAAAGTGGGTTGGACTTCCCTGGTGGGCCAGGTGGCTGAATAACTTGATCCGAGTAGCGTATGTATTATGCGCCGAACCAGGGAGGTCGAACAAGGCATGCCGAGCCTTCCACCTTGTGCCGAACGAAGCAAGGCGAGCCTTCCCTCCTTATGCCGAACGAGCCGTGACGAGTCTACCCTCTTTGTGCCGAACGAGGCGGGAGGTTGAATGAGAGATGCAGGTCGAATGGGGCAGGAATGCCGAACGATCGAGGTTCGCTGAGCCAAGCCAGAATGCCGAACCATCTAGGCTCGCCGAACGTACTTAGTCGAACACATGTAGGAGGCCGAACAACCTTCGGTGGCTGAATGATCTTCTTTTCACCGACCGGCATTCAATGCCGAACGATCTTCTTTGGGCCGAACGACATTCAATGCTGATTGCTCTTCTTTGGGCTGAACGGTACTTTGTGCCGAACAATCTTCTTTGGCCGAGTGCTATTTTAAATGTCGAACATGCTATGCTATCGAACCTTGTGTTGCCGAACCACCTAAATGGCCGAGCGTCCTTGCTATGTCGAGTACTAAGTTGCCTGGCCAATCCCTTGGGAAACACTTGCCCCCTAAAGTGTATTACATGACCGAACGTGATATGCTTTGATCAAACCTTGGTCATCACCCTAGGGGGTCATAAGGCTCTCTTGGCCGAACGAAGTAGGGAAGGCCGAACGCAGTGGAGAAGGCCGAACAACATACGTTACCCCGAGTGGCTTTGTATGCCGAACAATCGAGCCGAACGAGACAAGTGCCGGTAGATCCACGTTGGCTCAAGGCCGAAGGAATCGAGATGGCCGAACAATATCGTTTTGACCGGTAGAGCCAGTCAGTTGCTCTTCAACTTCCTATTCTCCCTTATAAAACCCGACTTCTTCTTCTTCTTCCTTTTTTCTTTACTTACTTCCACTTCTGCAATTTCGAGCTACCCCTATCATCAGACTCTAACGACTTAAGGACTTCTCAACCCTTCCTAATCGCTCGATCCACGAACTAGGTATAATCCCTTCATCCGATTCCTTTTCCTGATAAGTTTCGATCAATTGGCTTAGGCCAGGATGGTGGTTGAACGGGCTGTGTGGGTGGAGGTCCCATACTTTGATTAGGATATTTCCAAGGTCGGGTAACGTGAGGCAGGGAGAAGTGGTGAGGGATGAACACTCGTAGGGTTTGTGTTGTTTGGGAGAGACTCTGTGGTTAGGCATAATTTCTCTGTGCCGAACAGGGTGGAAAAGGAATATGGGAGGAGTGCCGAGCGTTGAGCTCGACGTTACTCTGGTTCGGTATGACACACCGTATGTCGAACGGTGGGTTGGGCGGTTTGGGAGGAAGTGTGAGTTAGCGTGGAGGATGCTGAGCTTTGTTTCGGCCGAACAGGTCCTTAGCCGAATGAGAGTTCGGCCGAACTAACTTGAGTGCCGAACCATGGCAATGCCGAACAATATTAGCCGACCAACATATAAGTGCCGAACAAGTGCATCGAACAATGCATAGCTGAACCATACACAAATGCCGAATATACTCTACCGGCCGAACATGACTTAAGCCGAACGATATAAATACCGAACATGCAATGCTGGCCGAACATGACTTAAGCCGAATGATATAAAAGCCAAACATACAATGCCTTACCCAATTTCATAACTTAAATAAGGACAGAAACTCTAGCACACTTGTATATTGAGCTGATTTCGAATGATAACCTTCCCAACAGATGTAAGCCTGAATCTTACTTGACGTAACCGGACATCTTCCTGTAGCGTTTTCTAAACGCGAAACTATAATCGCCACAAGGAAGGCTTTTGGAGACGGTCAGCGATGACTGTCTTTGAAAGCGGTGATTTCACGCTTAGTCTTATATCAGTTTCCAACTTTTTAATGCTTGTATACAATTGATTACACTAGTTCACACACCACGTGGGGGGGATATTTGTGTTGTTAGCTCTAACATTGATCATTTCTCAAGTATAGCTCGCACATGCGCTTAGCTAAATTATGTACTGAAGATGTCTAAAAGGTCTAGCTCTGCCACTCTCTCAGATAGGCCCGGTCCGTCTTCCAAGCGAAGGGATGCGGATGTTTCTAATCCATCGACTCCCCCGGCTCATGACCTATCTCCTGATGCCCTTGAATCGTCAATTCTTCTGGATAACCCGATCGATTCGCAGGCTTTGAAAAACAATGAAGCCACTCTTCGGCGAATATGTTCTATTCATGGGATTCCCTTTGCCGATGTCTTGGTTCCGTCGAGGCATGATCGCCCACATCTGCCCCCAGTTTGGTATACTGCTTGCAACAAATTCATGTGTTGGGTTGGTAGCGTGCCTCCGTTCAACTTGTTTCTTCGGGATGTGTTGCAATATATTGACATCGCCCCGTCGCAGCTACATCCAAATGGTCACGCCTTCATTTATGGCACCTATATGCTCTTCATGAGAATCTTCTCCAGATCCCCAACTCTTGGCGACATCAGATACATTTACATGATCAAGAAGCGGACAGATAGTCCCTCTTACACGTTCCTCGAGCCACATCGAAAGTGTCAAATCTTTACCGGGGCGTGGAGCAGCAAATTTGTCCAGTACAAACAGGAATGGTTTTGCGTGTATTGCCCCTCAGGTTTTGCGAGGAGATGGGTTGGAGGAAGTAAGTCTCTTCCCTGAGTCAATAGTTGCATTCAATAGTTGTGCTTTTTCTGACCTTTCGTTTTGTCTTTTCAGGTAACAATCCCCGCCCTGAGGGCCTAGGGTATTCTGAGGCCATTGAAGCCATTAGAGCTCTCCCTGCCGAGGAACGAGACATCCGAACACTCATTTCAAATGAGTCATTATCAATGTTCGGATTGTTAGTAGAAGGCCGCCGGATTAGTCTTCCTGAGGGCATCACGATTCCTAAGCCCCCATCCGGTAAAGGGAAAAAACTAGCTGGATCCTCATCACGTCATATCCCTGATGTGCAGGAAGAGGGGGAAGTCAAAGAGCGTGAAGTCTCGGAGGCACAAGGTGAGAACGTGGGTCCTACACCGGGACCACTGGTCGAGGTGCATGATATTGAAACGTCGTCTTCCCCTTCGAAGGGGAAGAAAGAGCTGACGTATAAGATAAGGAAGGAGAAGGTTGGCGGAACTTCCAAAGTTATGCTTATCCCGACAGAGAAAGAGGCTTCTTCACAGCGTGTGGAGAGTTTTTAAAGGCCTGTCGAATCTCTTCATCCCCGATGATCTGCTCAATTACGACTTTGGAGACCAGGAGGCATTCAAGTTCCATTCGCCTGCTAGAGACGATGTGGGGATTCCATCCCAAAGTCAGGGAGAGAAAACTGCTATTAGCAAGGCTACTGGTCAGTCGGGGGGAAACACTAGGATACACATGAACACTTGCACTTCAATTCTCGGCTAGATTCTTTATCGTCATTCCCCCTTTTGCTAATTCATTGTTATTTGAATTTCGTGCAGGTGAAATGGAACGCTCCCACGGATTTGATCGTCTCCACGGCTCTTCTACTCTTCATCCGTCCGGACGGGACTCGGGTCCCCAGAAACGTCGAGACAGAGATGGCGATGGTGACAAAGATTACCATTCCCGAGACTCGTCATCCAGAAGGAAAACGTATCACCCGCACAAGCCTCATCAACACCCTTCTTCTTATTCGGGGCAAAGGAAGGATAAACATGTCTATAAGGGGTCGCAATCTGATATCCCCCGCGACCAACACCCTGATTCCTCTTCGACTCGGCAGTCCCGAGATTCTCATAGGAGGGGTGAACTTTCAAAGCCGTCTCCTCTCGCTCCAACGACGGACCTGACAGTGTCGGAGAAAATGACCTAACTCAAGGCCAAATTTACGAAGATCTGTTTTGATGGGCTAAAGTTTCTCTCAACGATTCACCATATACCGGAGACATTAAGCAAAATGCCATCGCCTGTACCAACGACGTCTATGTTCAACATGACGCATTCGTTCATCTGGCCGAGAAGCTTTCTGAAGTCTCTGTGGAGCGCCAGCACGAAATTAACTGCCTAAAGCTGGAAGCTATTCATGACAGGGATATCATTAAGGCCCAGGATGAAGAAATTTCCACTTATAAGTCCGAGCTTGAAGCCACTCGTCAGAGTGCCAAGGACACCGCCGAGGCCGATTCCCGCCTTGAATTGACTCATAAGAAAGAGCTCGATGAAGCGGTTCAACGGTGTGGGGCTTTAGCTTTGGAGAAAGACCCCGTTCAGAAGGAGCGGGACACACTCAGTCACCGGGTTAAGGAACTCGAAGAGCAACTCCTTAAGGAGAGGAAAGAGAAAGTGGCTGCCCAGGTTGAGGCATAACATTATTGCGATGAGATCGTCGCCACCCGACTCCTAAAGGAGAAACTAGAGGGCGATCTCTCCAAAGTCAAGGCACTGAAGAATGAGGCCCACGAGGAGGGCCAAAAGATAGCAACTGCCAACATCGACTCTCGCCTTGAGGCGGCCAGGGAGGAAGGTAGGGAAGAGATCAAAACCGCGTTTGACCCGCTTATTTCCGAGTTCAACGCCCGCATGCTCATGCATCGCGACTTAACATTTTTAGGCGACGGCTATCTTGAATCGTTGTTCGAGGCGTGGGAAACCTTAATTCAGATCAAGAAAGTCGAGTGCGGCACTGAAGAGATTGACGAGGGGGCCTTAATAAAAGAGTTCCTCAAAGGAAAGGAACCCACAGACTTGTCGATGGCCAAAGCCATTTATTGTAAAGGCTCCCCTTCAAGGAAAGGGAAAGAAACTATTGTCGGTTCATCCGGGGCCGAGCCTCCTACACATGTGCCTATCCAGCCGGCCAGTCGGCCGATACTTGATCCTTTCGAGCAGCACATCGGTTATGACCCGGAAGCCCCCGGCCTGGGCGTTCAAGTTGTGTCTCCTATTCCGGAGGGCGAAACCCCCTTGACAGCGGAGAGTTTGCCAGAGCCTGGTAGATAACTCTCTGACTTTGATATCTTGCGTATTCTCCTAAAAGTTTTCGTATTCTAATACTTGCTTTTCATGATTTCATGCAGGTCGTATTGATCTTGAGCCTACTCTGAGGAGCGATGTCGCCAAGGAGGAGGAGAAGGAAACAAGTGTGGCTCCTCACGCAGGTGGAGCTCCCGGTCCTGATGCTCAAGTAATGGGGGCGCTCGATGAGGGCATGTCCGTCTCTTCCTCAAAGAGTTTTGAGATAGAAATCACCAGCGCCTCTAAGCATACATCTAAGCTGAGCATGAAAGAGCAGCTCGATAAAGAGAAGGTAGAGATAGCCAAGGTTAAGGTCGAGCCCCGGGTGGATTTGGACGATCCCTTGAACAAACCGTTAAAGGTTATTCTCCCTGGCCGATCGAAGCCTGTGGATATTCCCCCAACCTCTTCGGTCGTTAACCCTCCAGCAAGGAAGAGTTCCAACGATAAACGCTCTAAGGAGGAGTCGTCCGGGAAGAAGTCGAAGAGGCATAAGAAGTAATTATTACCCTCGTTCAGCGAGAGGCAGTTTAAGTCATGCAATTTTTCTTTTCTTTCTGCTTTTGTAGCCTTTGTAAACAGACTGTCGACTCCGAATTCTGGAGCGTTTGTAGTGGAAAACTTTTCTTGAATAAAGTTCAGTTTCCTTTTCTGTCTTTTCAAAAGATTCTTATTATTCAGTTTCCTCTGTGATTGTGATTGAAATCTGAACTGTTGTGAATAACATTGACTTCCCGGTTCGTCTTTACATAGCTTGGGAATTCTTTAGAATTGTTCAATCTTCATTATGTGCTTCAAGCACTTAGAATATTCTTGCAATCTGTATAACGGGAACATAGAATACTCCAGTCTACATTCTATAATTCTAGTCCACGCTCTGGGGACTTGAGTTTTTGAATCGTTTACACTCGAGTCCGCACTCCAGGGACTTCGAGATTTTAAATCGTTTATATTCGAGTCCGCACTCCGGGGACTTCGAGTACTTCAGTCCGTGCTCTGGGACTTAGAAATTTTGAATCGTTTATACTCGAGTCCGCACTCTGAGGACTTCGAGTACTCCAGTTGCACTCCGGGGACTTGGAGATTTTTAGTCGTTTATACTCGAGTCCGCACTCCGGGGACTTCGAGTACTCCAGTCCGCACTACGGGGACTTGGAGATTTTTAATTGTTTATACTCGAGTCCGCACTCCGGGGACTTGGAGTACTCCAGTCCGCACTCCGGCGACTTGGAGATTTTTAATTGTTTATACTTGAGTCCGCACACCGGGTACTTCGAGTACTCCAGTCCGCACTCCGGGGACTTGGAGATTTTTAATCGTTTATACTCGAGTCCGCACTCCGAGGACTTCGAGTACTCCAGTCCGCACTCCGGGGACTTGGAGATTTTTAATTATTTATACTCGAGTCCGCACTCCGGGGACTTGGAGATTTTTAATTGTTTATACTCGAGTCCGCACTCCGGGGACTTCGAGTACTCCAGTCCGCACTCCGGGGACTTGGAGATTTTTAATCGTTTGTAACGAGTCCGCCCTCCAGGGACTTCGAGTACTCCAGTCCGCACTCCGGGGACTTGGAGATTTTTAATTGTTTATGAGTGCTCGTACGCTAGTCAGGATATCATAACTTTAAGTCGCTTGTCACATGAACATCATACGAAGAGACATTAGTCATTCATGAAAAAGATGGCTTTAAGCCTTTATTAATGAAAACAAGCTAGATTGTCTTATTACATGCCAAGAACTGGAAATGAAAACGTACTGGAAATAAATGCAACTACTGCTTGAGGAAAATAGACTAAGTGTAATAACGCCGCAAGTGCTCACTGTTCCATGCTCGGGGGAGTGTCGCACCATCGACGGTCGCTAGCTTGAAAGTTCCTTCTCCATGCCTCTGTTCGATGACGTATGGACCTTCCCTTGCAGGATTCATGTGAGACGGGGTTGGAAAAACTCGTTTCAAAACGAGATCACCCACATCAAAGGTTCTTGGTTGGACTTTTCCATTATAATATCTAGCGACTCGGTGTTTGTATGAGGCCGCTCTCAAATCAGCTTCTTCGCGTTTCTCATCAATGAAGTCCAATGATTCCAATAGGAGATCCTGGTTCAACGCAGGATTGTAATGGGTTACCCGATGTGACGTAACTTCGAGTTCCATGGGTATGACAGCTTCCGTGCCATATGCCAATGCGAATGGGGTGTGGCCAGTCGTGGTTTTGTGGGTAGTTCTACAAGCCCAAAGTGTTGTTGGGATTTCGCCTACCCACTTACCTCTAGCATCTTCCAAACGCTTTTTCAATACGGACTTGATTATTTTGTTTACGGCTTCCACTTGTCCATTCGCCTTTGGGTGAGCAACTACTGCAAACCTTTTCTCAATGCCATATTTCTGACAAAACTCTTTAAATTCCTTGCTTTCGAATTGAGTTCCATTATCGGTTATGATGGAACGTGGAAGGCCAAAACGACATATGATATTTCGTACAACGAAATTAATGACTTTCTTGGTGGTGATCGTAGCCATAGGTTATGCCTCTGCCCATTTGGTAAAGTAATCGACCGCAACTATTGCATATTTCGCGCCTCCTTTGGCTATGGGTAGAGAACCGATCAGGTCAATTCCCCACATCGCAAATGGTCCAGGACTAACCATCTGTGTGAGTTCCGTCGGCGGAGCTCTCAGGATCTTTCCGTATATTTGGCATTTGCCACATCTCCTCACATAGTCTACGGCGTCACGATTCACAATTGTCCAAAAGTACCCATAACGGAGGATTTTCTTTGCCAATGTTTGCCCTCCAGTATGATCAGCACACTCTCCCTCATGGACTTCCTTTAATACTCGTTTTATCTCGTCATGGGCCACGCACCGGAGTAAGGGGGTCGAGAATCCCCTCCGATACATTATCCCATCCTACATTACATAACGCGAGGCCTTGCGAAGGACTTGGCGTCTTTTGCTTCATTTTTTAGGTAAATTTCCTTGCAGCAAGTACTGTTTGATCGGGGTCAACCACTATTCCTCTTCGAGTTCGGTATCCAACACGAAATTTATCTCCATCATGTCTATACTGGAAGCGAGAAGGGTCTCAATGGGGAGCAATCCCATTTGCTACGCATCGCTAGTGCTTGCGAATTTTGCTAATGAATCAGCTTCTCTATTCTGTTCGCGTGGGACATGGGAGATGTCATAATATTCGAGACTCGTGAGTAACTCTCGAGCCCGAGCAAGATAAGGAGCCAGTCTCTGTCCCTTTGCTTGATAATCTCCCCGCACTTGATATACGACGAGTTGTGAGTCACAAAAGATTTCGATTGACTTCACTCCCAGCTCGATGACGAGTCTCAGGCTAACAATCAATGCTTCATATTCGGCTTCATTATTTGTTGCTGCAAACTTAAGCTTCAAAGCGTAGCAGATCGATCGATTTTCTAGGGTTACGATGACTATGCCTGTCCCTGAGCGATGGTCGTTAGATGCCCCATCGGTGTACATCTTCCATAGAACGGGAGGTATGACCCTATGACTGCTTGGTTCATCTGGCAGAGTGAATTCAACGATGAAGTCGTCTAGTGCTTGTCCTTGTTGGCCCTTCGTGGCAGGTAGGCAATGTCGAACTGACTCAACTCGACATTCCATTTTAGCATCATTCTGGAAGTTTTCGATCGTTGGAGCACCTGTCGCAATGGTTGGTCAGTGTAGACACTGATCGAATGCGCCTGGAAGTATGGACGAAGCTTACGTGATGCAATCACCAAGAAATACGCGAGTTTCTCAATCTTTGGATAGTTCTTTTCTGCCCCCGTCAAGCGTTTACCAACATAGTAAACTGGCCTCTGAACTCGGTCTTCCTCGCGGGCCAAGGCTGTGCTGATGGCATGCTTGGAGATAGCTAAGTACACGTATAACATCTCGTGGTCTAATGGTTTCGACAACACCGGGGGACTCTTTAGGTGTCTTACCAGATCCCGGAATGCTTCATCGCAGTCGGTGGTCCATTCGAAGTTTCTCTTTCCCTTCTTTATAACATCAAAGAATGGAATACACTTGTCTGTGGCTCTAGATATGAATCGACTCAGCGCAGGCACTTTTCTATTCAGGCTTTGCACTTGCTTTATGGTTCTGGGTACTTGTATATCTCGGATAGCTTGGATCTTCTCCGGCTAGCTTCAATTCCTCATGCATTCAAAATGAAACCCAAGAACTTTCCTGATGCCACGCCGAATGAACATTTCAAAGGATTGATCTTCGTCCTGAAGTGCCTCAGTATGTCGAACATCTCTGCTAAGTCTCGAATGTGGTCGTTTGACTGTCGTGACTTTACAAGCATGTCATCCATGTAGAGTTCCATCGTTTTTCCAATCTGATCTTTGAACATTCGATTTACCAAACATTGATAAGTTGCTCCTGCGTTCTTCCATCCGAAGGTCATTACTTCGTAGCAATACAACCCAACGTTCGTGACAAAGTTGGTGCGCTCTTGGTTTGGGATGTGCATTGGAATTTGATTGTAGCCAGAGTACGCTTCCATAAATGATAGTAACTCGTGTCCGGCTGTTGAATTAACCAGTTGGTCAATCCTTGGTAGCGGGAAACTGTCCTTCGCGCAAGTTTTGTTTAAATCAGAGTAATCACACAAGTTCTCCATTTTCCATTGGCTTTCTTTACCAACACCGAGTTGGACACCCATTCAGGGTAGAGAGCATTGCGGACGAACCCGTTGGTTTTGAGTTTGTCCACCTCCTCTTTGAGAGCTGCGGACCTCTCTGGATCCATGCCTGTCATTTTCTGTTTCACGGGGACGTGTTTTGGGTCTATGTTCAACATATGACTCGCAATAGCAGGAAAAATCCCTTACATATCAGAATGTGTCCAAGCAAAAACATCAAGGTTCGCTCGGTGGAAATCAGTAAGGTCTTTAGCTGCCATGGGATCCAGCTGTAATCCTATTTTAAGAACTCGTGATGGGTCGCTGCGGCTAACTGAGATGTCAATAGTTAGTTCAGCCGGCGCTGCATTTGTTTCCATGGGTTCCCCATCATCATCTCTCGGATCTATGTCTCTATGGATCCGAGAATGTCGCCCGAGCCAGGGCTCGGGCGCTAGTTGTCAATCATCAGAATTTTGGATGCGGACAGAGCTGTCCGCGACCTTTCCTTTCTCCCTACGCTGCGCTTCTCTGAGCTCAGCCACGTATCATGCACGACCGGTTGCCTGATCACCATGCACTACTCCTACTCCTTTGTATGTGGGACACTTTAACGTCAAACACCACGGGGCCAAAGCTGCCCTGAATTCTGCCAGAGCTGGATGTCCTAGAAATACGTTGTATGGGGAATTGACATCTAGCACTATGAATGGTAGGATACGCACTCTCCTGCGTTCACCTTGTCCCAGTTCAACTGGTAACTCGACGTATCCCATTGCGTCAGTCGCCGCACCGTTAAAGCCATGGATTCTGGCTTTGGATGGTTTCAAATCCTTGGCCTCCAGCTTCATTTGGTCATATGCTTTCCGAAAGATGATGTTAACAGAACTTCCGCAGTCAATTAGAATTCTTCTTACGAATGCCGGTCCGTTGGTCACTGATATGACCATTGGGTCAATAGTAGGAGCCTCCACCTTATCCGCATCTCTATTCCTGAATA
Source organism: Allium cepa (assembly GCA_030765085.1). Classification (NCBI taxonomy): domain Eukaryota; kingdom Viridiplantae; phylum Streptophyta; class Magnoliopsida; order Asparagales; family Amaryllidaceae; genus Allium; species Allium cepa. The sequence continues at coordinate 1,016,757,027 of CM060935.1, forward strand.
CAATATCATCGTTCATCGTAAGCTGCTGCTTCGCGAGAGTTCCATCCTCCACATTTGAACAGCACGCATACTCCGTATATCACAGAGAGTTAGCATATCGCTCCATCTCCTGCCAATACTTATCCGCAGGATGTGGTCCACCAGTGATCGTGTTAATAACTAATCTACCCACTGTTCGAGTAGGTTGCTCTGGTTGATGCAGAGCCGGCCCACGTCCGGGGTCCGACGTCTCCTGTCTCCCGTCTGGAGACTCTTTGACAAATTCCTGTAGCTTGTTCTGCCTAATCAATTTCTCAATAGCGTCATGAAGATGTCTGCACTCCTCTTTGTTGTGCCCATAGGACTCATGAAAGCGACAATACTTTCCAGTCCGCTTCTGCTCCTCCGTAGATTCCTTTGGGCGTGATTTTCTATATTGAAAAGTGTTGCAGGTTGACAAGTAGAAGTTCTTAAGAGACGCATTCAGTGGAGTGTATTCGTTGTAGGTTGGGATTCTTGATTCCATTTCCCCGTCTCCTTCTTCTTTTCAGTATTTCCACCTCTGGATCCCTTAGACTGCCGGGGCTGTTCTGGACGTTGGCTTGATTCTTTCCAGGGTTACCGCCGGTTGTCTTCATAGCGATGTTACTCTTTACAGATTCCTGAACGGGTCCTGGTGCCTTGTCTTTCCTTGTCCATCGAGCTTCTTCCCTCCTAATGAACTGATGAGCCTTCGAGTAAAAATGCTCCAGTGTGGCTGGGGGCTTTCCCGCCAACCAATCCCCAAATTCGGAGTTGGGATCCACTCTACACATTACTGCCATCAAAATTGCATGGTCATTAGGATTGCTCACTTCGGTAGCAGCAACATGAAATCTCTACAAGTATGCTTCCAATGATTCTCCTGGAGCTTGGGTGACGCCTGACAAGGACATCACGTCCTTTGGGAGAATGGTGTGTATCCTAAATTGTCCTATGAATTTCATTGCTAACTCATCAAAGATGGTTATGGATCGAGGTGGAAGTCGAGTAAACCACATGGTGGCAATTCCGGATAGAGTAATTGGGAAGCATCTGCACTTGGTCGCATCGTTGGCCCTTGCTGAATCCATCATCCATCCATACCTCATTACATGTTGTTTAGGGTCAGTCTTTCCTTCATAAACAGGAATAGTGGGCGTGTTAAATTTTCTTGGGTATTCAGCCTGTAGAATGGTATCTGTGAAGGGATTATGGCTCTTAGACACTCCCCAATCTTCATTAGTCAAACCTTGATTGTCTCTCATCAACTGCCTGATCATAGCCATTAAGTCCGGGGTTTTTATGGAAGGAGGAAGGTTGGGTTCCACTCCACGGATTTGATTTCCAGTAGACCGATCAGTGGCACCTACTTGCGCGTCTGCATCCTTGCGGCGTCTATGCTTAGGAGGTTCATCAGCCGAGGTCGAGCTATCATCTTCAGAGTAGAGGACAGGGCTACCTCCAGCGTTCTGATGCTGCTGTTGAGTAAGTTGGGTCATGAGCTCAGCATTGGCTTGCATTTGCTCAGCGAGTTATCTTCTGCTTTCCTTAAGCTCTTTCATCAAGTCATTGAATTCTGCTCGAGAGACGGCTTCCGCTTGGTTTTGGTTGGAGGGCCCTGCGCCTCTGATTGCTTGAAGATTGCTAGTACCCAATTGTTGCACACTAGCAGTTTCGTGGGCATCTGCATTTTGAGAGGCTGATCTAGTTCGTGGTCTTCCCATGGTAGAGTCATTGGTTGTAACTCTGCGTAGAATCAATAGATGCCTTATGAATGATTATGGATCTTCTTCGGGGGACTTATGGAATCCAGTAGCTAAAAAGTAGATCCTAATGGCCTGAGAATTCAATTCTCAGTGAAAGCACCAAAATATTAGCACCAAAATTGGTCACTAACACCCTTAGAAAGATTGTGTAGAGAGATTAATGATGAAAAAAAATTTAAACAGAGTAGAGAACATAAATTAAAGTGCAGAGGGTAAGAACACCATATTTATAGTGGTTCGACGTAATAGCCTACGTCCACTTTGAAGTTGATCTTTATTTCTTTCCTCGATACTTGATTACAGTACAATCTGTTTTTAAGTATTTGAATATAATTGCAAAGTAAAAGAAATAAGTCTTGAACGAGTCTTGAAAATGGAAGAATCTCCCCAGTGTTCTCTAGAATCTCCCCCCGTTTTCTGTGCCCCTGCCTCTCTATTTATAGACGAAAGTGGGTTGGACTTCCCTGGTGGGCCAGGTGGCTGAATAACTTGATCCAAGTAGCGTATGTACTGTGCGCCGAACCAGGGAGGCCGAACAAGGCATGTCGAGCCTTCCTTCTTGTGCCGAACGAAGTACGCCGAGCCTTCCCTCCTTATGCCGAACGAGCCGTGCCGAGTCTTCCCACTTTGTGCCTAACGAGGCGGGAGGTTGAATGAGAGATACAGGTCGAATGGGGCAGGAATGCCAAAGGATCGGGGTTCGCTGAACCAAGCCAGAATGCCGAACCATCTAGGCTCGCCGAACGTAATTAGCCAAACGCATGTGGGAGGCCGAACAACCTTCGGTGGCTGAATGATCTTCTTTTGGCCGACCGACATTCAATGCCGAACGATCTTGTTTGGGCCGAGCGGCATTCAATGCCGAATGCTCTTCTTTGGGCCGAACGGTACTTTGTTCCGAACGATCTTCTTTGGCCGAGCGCTATTTTAAATGTCGAACATGCTATGCTACCGAACCCTGTGTTGCCGAACCACCTAAATGCCGAGTGTCCTTGCTATGCCGAGTACTAAGTTGCCTGGCCAATCCCTTGGGAAACAATATGCTTAATTTTGTTTGACCTTATATGCTTGATTTTTTTAATAAAAGGAATATTTTCTATCTATACTGTTATATAAAAACTTCCATTTTTTTAGATAATTGTTAAATTGAGGAGCGTAAAAAAGTATCTATTTTATTTTGTAATAAGTTCAACTTTTGACTGTTTCTATTTGTTTTCCACATCCATTCTCAATTCAAATCACGCCTTTCTTAATTTAGATACTTATTTTAACTTCTCTTTTAAACATTTTAATATCTTAATTAAGCATCCATTTCCATTTTTTCCATCATACTTCTTCCTATTTGGTTGCCGCTTTCTCTTACATTTCAACTTTAAAATTGTCATTTTATAACTATAAATTCAGATGGAAATGGAACATTTTAGTTTAAGGTATACTTCAAAGTTTATAATTTAAAATAATATTTTCATATTGCATTCGTTATTGATATTACTTTGATAAATTTTGACATTTTTAATTGATATAAAATCTGACATTTTTAACAAATAATTTTTGACATTTATTTCTGGTATTATATGCACTTTTTTGCAACAGAGAAAGTTTTCGATTGACTTCATACTACCTTTGATTTAACAATTTAACAGTCTATTATTTCACGTTTAGCATTATATAACAATTAATGCTTTTATAATTGTTAGATGAAGAAACCGACTATTATGTGAAAATGTATTTTAGAAACTATGTTTTGTATCAAACTAGCTGAATCGCAACATGGGCTCCATAGTAGTTTTGTAAAATTATCCAGTTCGATTTTTAAAACCACTATGACCTATCATTACAAAGATCAAATTGCTACTACAAAATTGACTAAACAAGTACTTAAACATAATCATCAAAGCTAATATCTGAACAGTTATTCTGCAATGTTAATGTTGATTTTTCTGTAAATTTTATTATAATTGCCTAAGAAATAGACAAGATCATGAGTATAATTAACAAATTATTGAACGGAATAGTTGATTATAAAAGGGATTATAATCTCATTAGATTTAACGAAAATTAAGTTCATCATAAGAAACAAAGAAAATACTTTGAAATACAATTTATTATTCTCATAAACTCACTAGGTCAAAGTACAAAAAGGTTACTTAAGCATAGCAACAACAATTACTAGTAGCGTCGTTGCCTGGAGATAAATTAACACATTTCCCACCCCTAAATTGAAATCCGATACAAGACTGATTGCAGTCTGGAAAGTTCTTGCACGGTCCTTGAGGAATCAAGCGTACGTCATCCACAACATACCTGGCATCAACACAAACTGTGTAAAGAAGAAAGGGATTAGTTTGATTCAAATATAATGGTCATTAATTGTAATAGTTATGTATCTAACTAAAAGTAGGAGAAACGTATAAGCTGTGTTGGAAATTCACCTGCATTGAGAACAAATGACATAAGAGCTAAGGCAGCTAGAAAGTAGATGAAAAATGGTTTAGCAGCCATTAATTGTGAATATTTTTCTTTTTTCTATTGATTGGAGTGCTTAAACTGAATGGATTTCATCCTTTATATAACATTTGATCTGTCGAGAAAATAGAGAAATATTGATTATAAATTCATGCATGGAGTAAAGAAATCACTCTACCAGGTAATCTAATTAAGATTTTAGGAATATGTATTTACTGGAAATATATATGTGAATGCATCCTACTGGTTAAGTTAATCCACAATATTTTATAAGTAATATGTTTAATGAATATGCATATATCTAATTATATATATGTTAATGCATCCTTCCCAGTTAAGATTATATGCACTATTTTTGTTCAAATGTTCAGGACCCATATGTTTCTTTTCATAACATATTGTGTTTATATCAAGATTTTCTAAAACAAGGATAAACTTTACTGCGTACAAATCACTATGCAATATACAAATCAACCGTGGTGGCTATTTTAAAAGTACTAGTTAATTATATGTTAATGCATTATTACTAGCTAAGAAAGTAATATAGTTTATGTGTTCCGAATATAAATATGCTTACTCATTAATTGGAACATCTAAGTTATTATCTTCTACTGTATATCAATGCAAACTCCTCTGCTACGTACAGATCTATTATATTATGTATTTTATCTATTATATTATATGTAATAGAGAATATCAGATTCTTTTATATTCTGCATTCTTATTGATTTGTATTTCGAACCCTGCTCTCTCCTTAATTTGAGAAAAAAAATTCACTCCTTTAATAATTATTTTCAATTTTAAACCTTAAATTAATTTTATTACAATGTTATAACTATATACTCTTTCACCTCCAATTTCATTTATTCGATATGTACATCTTGAATATTCACTTTACCTTTCTAATTTCATTTTCTTATCTATCCTATCAAAAAAATAATTATTAACAAAATAAAAATCTTAATTCCTAATATTACAATCTCCTAGGCTTTTTTTTCCTCTGATGTTTGCTACACAGTTTTCTCCTTAGTTGTTTATGTTTTCAGCATTGGCAGGAGTTATGTAACCGTCTCTTCTCTCATTTGTGATATGTATCATGGGTAAGGGCATGTAACATTTTAATTTTTTATATATCAATAAGGTGTGTAAAAATTAAGGTTAACTTCATAAAAATTAATTTGTAATAATGTTTAGTCTCCAGTAGATGGTCATTCGAATAGAACTGAAACTAGAAAAAGGCAAATTCTGTTTGTACACGGAAAATTACTTATCGTAGACCACAATTTTTATATGAAATTTTGTTACCAAATTATCCTTCTTAGTTTGTTCCTAAGGGCAGCGCATTTTTCGTTTTCTAATTCCATTGTTAAATTCTTATAAAATTTACACTATACATTTTTAATATCGAATTTTTTAAGGAGCTACCAAGTACATCATTTTCGACTTTTTTTGCATGACGAACAACTATCGACCAACACATTTCACAACGATCAACTATAAAACAACAATAATTCGGTGGTTGATGGCTATGGAAAATAGTGTTGGTCCGTGGTTGTTCGCAGTACAAAATAACTTTACACGGTGATTGATTGTTATATGAAATGACTCTGGTATTAGAAAGCACACAAATTTTGTTGTGTTTATAATTTTTTCCATGGTATTAGAAAGTGGAAAACTGGATTCCTAAAATATCAATTTAGACAATTTTCACAACTAACTAAACTACTTAATTTTTTAAATATTCTAAAAAATTAAAATTGGAATTGATTTTGTTGAAATTAATTAATCAAATAAAGAAATAACAATATATATTGTAAAACATTAAAGTTCACTTTATTGAACTTAAAATTAATTTTGTGCTAGGAGTTTATAGTTTTGTGTAAATGTGTTTCATGTTTTAAAGATTGAAGATGGTAAAGATGATAATAAGGATAATATTGTAAAAGAGGCGGTGTATGTAAAGTAATCTTTGATATATACTAGTTCATTATTCTTTAGTGTATGTTAAAATATTATTGATGTATGAATAGAATTAGCCCTAGAAAAAAATAATTTTAAAGATATCTCTCTTTCAAAAATTTATTGCAATCAATTTTCTTTGGTTGAAGGTAATTAGTTACATGTCAAAGTAATAAAATTAGAAGAGATTTTCATTCAACTACACATGATTTTAATCCATTTTAGCATTCATTACATTTTGTATTAGTTCATTACCAGTTCCATTTATTTTCTCCATATTTGTACCTATTAAATTGTGTTGTAGCATTTGCATAATTCTTCCATGTTTTAATTCATTTCATTTTTAGTTCTCAAGTACATATATTAGTTTTCATATTTCAATTTAACGTAATTTTAACTTTCTATTTGTATGTTGATTTATTTAGGTACATTTTTGTATTGAAAACCTTCTATTTTAATTTGTGAAGTATAAACAATTAGGCAACCTTGCTTACCTTAAAGTGTGATTTGTATGAGGTTGGTATAAATGAGGATATGCTCCAAAAATAGAGAATATATGCTTAATTTTGTTTGACTTTATATGCTTGACTTTTTTATAAAAGTAATATTTTCTATCTATTCTGTTTTATAAAAACTTCCATTTTTTGGATTATTATTAAATGGAGGAGGGTAGAAAAGTATCTATTTTATTATGTACGAAGTTCAATTTTTGACTGTTTCTATTTGTTTTCCATATCCATTCTTAGCCAAATCACGTCTTTCTTAATTAAAATACTTATTTTACCTTCTCTTTTTAAACATATTAATATCTCAATTAACCATCCATTTCCCTTTTTTTATTCGTACTTCTTCCTGTTTGGTTGCTACATTCTCTAACATTTCAACCTTAAAATTGTCATTTTATAGCTATAAATTCAGATAGACTTGGAACATTTTAGTTTAAGGTATACTTGATAGTTTATAATTTAAAATATTATTTTCATACTGTATTTGTTATTGAAATTAATGTGATAAGTTTTGACATTTCTAATTGATATAAAATCTGACATTTTTAACAAACAAATTTTGACATTTATTACTGGTATCACTATGCACTTTTTTGCAATAGCGAAAGCTTTCAGTTGACTCCATACTACCTTTGATTGAATAATTTAATAGTTTATTATTTCACATTTATCAATATATAACAATTAATTCTTTTATAATTGTTAGATGAAAAAACTGACTTTTATGTGAAAATGTACTTTAGAAACTATGTTTTGTATCAAACTAGCTGAATTACAACATGATCTCCATGGTATCTTTTTTGTTAATATATTTTCTATCAATATTAATAACTCTTATGCTTAATTATCCATAATTTTAGGGTAAATGATGTATGATCCGAAGATCATACGATTGATTGTTTACATGATGCATTAAATTCAAAAGATTAGCACATTAAACAATGCATGTCATTACATATTATCTTCTACCCACGTTTTGCCTTTGTTTTCCTCTTTTATAATTCTTTATAATTTTCATAATTTCCTTTCTTCTAAAAAAAATCAAAATAATGAAACGGTTTTCGAAAATGCACATTTTTGAACTCGCAAACAATCAACAAATAACAATAATAAGGATGTTTAAGTGCTTACATCTATTCTAAAATCCTAGAGGTTAGGTCTTAATTTACTATTTCCAAACATATATGTCTTGATTAAAGTTTTCAAACATGGCTACTTAGATTAGTCTCTAACTAGTCATGAAGTCGACTTCTACCACTAGGTAATCATTATTAATGTTATTCCACTTCATGATTGATAGTGGCAAAGGATCGTATAATATGAAATATTTACTTAACTATTTACTTGTGTGGAATATGAATATAAAAGTAAAAGTAAATGACACCATAGATTTTTATGTTGGCTCGAACTTCTCGTTTTATGTCTAGTCCCAAACTATTTCTGTATTTAGTCAATACTCTCACTTAACTCGGAGAAACATGTATTACACCGTCTGAGCAACTGAACAAGACTTCAACTGCCTAGACAGATGAATAGGACTTTGACCGAATAAGGATATTACAATAAGATTTCAACTATAAACATCATTAAAGTATTCGACTGAGTATGCTCTTAAATAACACTGATAAATCAATAACGTACACCCTTCTTATAACCTTCTCCTTTTTGAAATATCGTGTAGTTTATGAAGAAAGAAGGTAATTTTGATCATAAGAAAATTTTCTTGAATGATCGTGTGATCAAAAATGTAAAGTAGTTTGTAGTTGAATGCTTGAGAGTTCAATAGTAAAGATAGAAAGAATTGGAAATTGAATTGATTGTAAAAACAATAAAATAATTTTCATTATATAGAGTCTAATAGCTGCATACATTTGTGAAAAGAAACGGTGAAAAGTTAGGACTGCAACTCTTGGCTTTAAAGATGTAACCCTTCATGAAGAAGAGGTATCTTTTCAGAAAACTAGTCGTTATTTAGATTCCGCCAGCTGAATAAAATTTGGCAGCCAACTGAATCGACAATTCTTCAAATCACCAAAAAATAGTTCAATTTAGGCCATTTTCAGCCGGCTGTATTTTTCAGTCAGTCGGCGAATATTCATTAATAAATATGTGTAAGTGCACAGATTCAGTCGGCTGATCTAAGTAGTTCAACCAGCTGAATTGTAAGTTTTTTGTGTTGATGTTGAAATTTTAATTTTTAAAAATTGTGTGTGTGCATATCACATAGAAGAGATTTTAACAACTTTATACCTCTAGAAATAGATATTATGATTGATAGCACTTTGGCATCAATTTGGTCTTCATTTTAATATAATTGTCTCTTTGTAAAGTTGATATTATTTTCTTCAAAAATGGTTTGTATATACAACATATGCTTATATAGTTTTCACTATCAAAACATCAAAATGCAAGGTTCTAACATTCTCCCCATTTTTGATAATGATAATTATATAAATTCAATTTTAAACCGAGCGATTCTCCCCTAACTTTATACTCCTTCGATTGATACGGCATATGGCCTTACTTTATTCTCCCCCTTTGTCATCGACAAAAAGAAAATAGATATCAATTGAAGAAATAACAAATTACGGGATGTAGTATCACATAACATACAATTATTACATAAATTACAAGCATAACATAATAGAAATAGAATGATCAAGTTATCACAAATATTACAACATAAATTGTCTTTAAAGAGTAAGAACATAGATAGAAGTCATAAAAGTATGATAATAATAAAGCATACCATGATATAGAGAATGATCAAAACTCTTGGCTTTCAAAGTTACCTCCTTCATCTTCATCTTACTCTCCAGTAGTTGTCCAAGTGAAAGGAACCGGAGTTTCAGTAAATCATGTTGATTAAGTAGGACAGATAGAAGATGTTGACGAAGAGTAAGAAAGGTTATCCCAAATCTTGTTCAAGAAGCCTTTGTTGGAATTGAGCCTTTCGTTAGTTTTTGAAACATGAAACATTATGCTCAATTTTGGTCAAACGATGATCGAGCCTACTTTGGTTTTGGGATAAGGTAACAAAAGCTTGTTTGGAAGAGGCATCCACATTGATTTCTTCAATTTCATTAATATCTTCTTGAGTTTGTGGTCCTTGGGATGAGGAAGCAATGTCAGTATAATGGGGTTGTGCAATACCTTCGTAACGCCCGATATTTTCAATCATTCGCATCCGCATATGTCGGACTTGAATTGCTCAAAATACCGCATTGTATATAAAATTTTACAAATCTCAAAATATATAATAAATAAATAAATAATCACAGACACATAGTAATAAAAATACAGCGGAAGTAAAAGAAATAGTAGTTTATGAAGCTACTATGTAAATATATCAGAGTTAAATAAGACACAACAGAAGTCTCAATATGATAACCAAGTACAAGCTGAATACAACACTGGGATCAACAGGATAACTGGAAATGAAATAGATAAAACTAGACAAGCAAATAATCTCTAGCAATTCCAATCTTTAGAAAGTGGAATCCAAATCTGTGAATACTCAGGCTAACCCGAACGTAAATAAAAATACAAACACTCGAGTCAGGACATACATACTTATACAATGCAAACCAACTCAAGTGAACTGTAGTAAAGGCACAAGTAACTTAAAGGATGCTTGGGACCGCCCATCCTCTAAAGATCCGCTAAACTATTTACTATGTAGTAATATTGCGCTATTATAAATAGTGTCTAACAGTAAAATAACCTTACTTTAAAATAGCATCAAAGGGTTACCCATATAGCCCCAGACACATAATAGTCCCAGTAGTCCATCCAATATCTGCATATCCCCTGATCGGGAGACTACGTGAAGATACGCATGGGCTACGGGAGAAAACCAAACTCATAGTAAAGGCTCGATATGGTAGGTGACACGGCACAACGAGGCAGTGCCACGGTAGATATACCAATTATGCACATGGGCTGGTGGTAACGTAGCAGCCACTACGCCCATCCCGGAACTCATTCCCAAATCTGGAAGGGTGCACCCAATCAATTACAAAAGTAATAGAATGGTATCGTAGAAATGCGTCCGATCGAATTCATGACCTCACTTGGCCCTAGATCGCTCATGTTTTAGCCACCTTATGCCAACTCACAGGAGTTAGGTCCACGTAACATACCTCAAGAACGACGCCACCATCCTACTTCATTCTGGAATCTCCACCGCGTACACGGTTGTCAAAGTGGTTTTCGGTATCGATAGAGAGTATGTCCATATCCGATCCCAATCTCTTGCCTACCAATTGTTATTATAACACATGGTTATAACTTTTAAAACTAATAATTTATACTTCAAAATATAATATCCTTTCAAATCCAAATTTTTATCAAATAAAGATTAAATCATTTCCAAATCCTTTCAATATATTAAAATATTGTATCTTTCAAAATTTCATTATCAAATCATCATTTGAATTTCAAATCCAAATATTAAATTCAAATAACCTTTTATACTCAAAATATCATTCACTTATTATCATTTCAAGTCACCTTTCAAATAGTTTATATTCCATCAAATTAATTCATTTAAACCAATTAAATGTGAAGTAATTATAATTTCAACTCAAGTATTCAATTTCCAAAGTTTCAAACCATTCTGAGCTCATTTACTTAGTTAAAAATCATAAACATTGAAAATTTCAGCCTTTCACAGCATTTAGAAAAAGTCGTAATAAGTTATACTTGAAACATTTTAATTCAGCAACGACAGCATTTAAAAATTGCTGTTAAAACACAGTTTTAGTTGAAATTTAGTTTAAAACAGAAAAGACAGCATTTCCAGAAATGCTATAATAGCTCAGGTTTCAATTTTAAGGTTTTTATTAATTTCAACAAAGACAGCAGACCACTACAGCATTTATAGAACTGCTGTAATAGGCCTTTATAAAGTTTGGGCCTTTTAAATTTACTACAGCAACTACAGCATTTCAGAACTGCTGTAATAGCCTCTTTTACTCAGTTTTAGTTCATTTACAGAAACCATAGCATTTCTGAATGCTATAGAAAAGTATTTTCCAGAATTTACTATATTTCCAGCAAATAATAAACTTCAATTTAAACCCTGTAAATATTATAAAAATCATATATTATCATTTAAAATGTTCATTTAAAAATACTCTTTTAACTTATGATTTTTATAAAGTACATTTCATAATTAAATCAAATTTCAATAATTTACGAAATAAATTTAGGTGTAAATTTTCTAGCCTTCACATTTTTAATAAATAAACTTAACAATTAAATTTTATTACCATTTTTACAAATATAACTTAATTTCCATTTTTATTTATTTATATAACTTAAATTTTCTTTTTAAACCAAAACTCCAAATTTCCAAACTTAAATATATTTCAATAATTCAACTTAACCATTTATTTATTTAACATTTTCCACTAATAGAAAAAACATAAATCCTTTATTTCAAACACTTTAAAGTCTATTTCAATCAAATTATCATAAATTTACATTTTAAACCACTTAAAATTTTATTTATAGAAATTAAATGTCATTTTAAAAGCCAAAGTCCAAATTTCCAGATTTAAGTTATATTTCAAAAATTCAATTCAATCATTTAATTATTCGACATTTTAAAATTATATAAGAAAATCAAAATTTCTTTATTTAAACATTAAAAATCCAATTTAAATCAAATTTTCATAAATTTACACTTTTAACAATACTTAAAAATTCAAAATACTTTATAATAACCACGGGCCAGTGTATAGTTTTCTAACCTAGGTCAAGTGATACGGATATATATCATTTCAATCTGCAATTTACAAAGAAAATCCAGGTTTTATCATTTCAAACCCGCAGTCCTAAGTAAAATGAAATAAATAAAAACCGTTCAGGCCCATCATTTCAGCCAAAACTATTTTTCACTATTCTAAAGTCTGTTCGGGTATGTATCATTTCAACGCATAGTGATTTCTAAACTAACAGGGAGCTGTCAGTGATGAACAGATGTAAATGAACAGTTTAACAACAAATATCAGTAACATATGACATGACAGATAAAATAACAAGTTTAACATCATATAATTTATAATCACAGACAGGTATAACATAATATAACATTCTACACATTCAATTGTTGTCAATTCACATTTGCATAAGTATAATGTCAGATGAGATTACTCACATTTTTATGGTGGAGTTAGCACGTCAGATGACACAAATGGATTTCCAGAAGGCAAGATGACACAACAATAGATTTAAGTTGATGAGAACTAAGCTGATGATCTTGTCACAACTCAAAAACAAAAACGAATAAAATATAAATTCAATACAACATTGAATTGACACTAGTACAAAATACGCATGTTGCTTCGCCTCATATGCATCGGTTGTTACCACAACGGATGCAAATTGAAGTATTTGCATCGATTACGTTTTAACAACCGATGCATTTGGTATGTGGAAAGCAGCAGATAGTACAAAAATACAATTTGCATCGGTTATCGTCAACAACCGAAGAAAATACACTGATGCAAATAGTGTTATTTGCATCAGTTTTATTTACAACTGTTGCAACTACCTTTATTTGCATTAATTCTTTTGTTTGCCGCCCTCTTATTTTCGTTTTCCGCTTCCCATCTTTCCTTAAGCCCAAATTCCAAATCACAACCGCTAATCAACAAAACACCCAAATTCTCAACTTCCATTCTTTCAAATAGAAAAACCATGGTTAAAGAAATTCACACCCATTTTTTCAACAACCACAATTGAATTAAGCGCCGAGTTTGAGTGGAATCGAGTTCGACTTGGGGTTCAAATTGGGTGGATTTAGGCTGAGGAGGGTGATTCGAAGTCTGGTTCAAATCAAAATTATTCGATGCTCAAGTGTTCACTGGTGGTTTCTTATGATGTCGTGGCTATGGATTTCATAGTGGAGCGGTGGAATTGTGGAAGCGATGTGGATTTGAAGTTGTTGGTGGTTTTGGGTTTCGGTGGTGGTCGTGGTTCGTGGTGCTTGCGGACAAAGTCTGGGTGCGAGGACATTGGGTATGGTGAGGTCGGAGTTTAGCTCGATTGAGGTCAGGGTTGAGGAAATGGAAATAGTAACGTGTTTGATTGTGGAGGTGCTCGTTTGTGTTCGAGTAGTTGAAGGTAGGGAGTTCGATGTGATTTGAGGGGTTCGCACGGTGGTTTGTAATGAAGCGTGGTGCTCTGAAGTGATGGAGAATGTGGAGATGACCAGAGAAGTGATTGATTCGGCAGAGGAAGATTGTAAGGGGCTATTGTGTGTTGCTGCAGGGAAGTAGTAGGGATGGCATCAAGATGGCCGTGGCGGCATGATGAAGTGTTGTTTGGATATGGTGGATGGTAGTAGTGTAGTGACTAGTATGTTTGGTGATGTGGAAGAACAGTGCAGAGGTATGGTCGTTGCAATGGTGTAGTGAAGAGAATGTTTGGCAAGGAAGATGTATGGGTTGTATGGTTTGATGAGTTGATAAGTCCAGGCAATTTTGTTGTTGGGCATTACAGCAGTTTCAGGTGGAAGGGGTGGTTGTTGTGATATGGTCAAGCAGTAAGGTGGTTGACAATATTTGTATGTAATGAATGTAGTGGGGGAGCAAGTGTTGCTAGATGTAAGGGAATGATTTGAATAAGTTATATGGAGTGGTTATGATGACTGGTAGATTACAGTCGTAGGCAATTGGTGATGACTAAAGTGATTTGGAGTAGTTTCACAGTTGATTGATTGACAACTATTCATGGGTAGTGGTTAGTAGTTCCAGCAGTAGAGTGGAGTGTTGAAATGAAGACAGTGAGGGTGTCTGAAGTTTGCACAGATATGAAGTTAAGCAGTGTGCACAAGCTGTGGGAAGTGAAGTTGGAATTTGTGGCAATGTTGTGGGAAGGAGGTTGGAAGTAAATGCTGGTGATGGCAGTGAGTAACAATGGCCTGCTGTTTGTAACCTGTTGTTTGTATGTAGACAGGTGGAATGGTGGAATTGATGTATGGTTGATTGTGAGTGTTTGTGGGTAGAAGTGTGCAGGGGTATGCATAGTGTTTGTGTGCATTGTTTGAGTTGTGAGTTGGTTGTAGATGATTGTGATGATTTGGTTGTAGTGTGCGGTAGTTATAGAGGTAGGTGGTGTTAGTAGTGGTTGATTACAGGGAAGTGTACATGTGTAGTTTTGATTTGTAGTGATATGAGTAGGACAACAGCAGAGAATTTACTTGTATCAGTGATGTTGATGATGGTGAGAAGGCGTGGTTGCACACTGGGATTGAGAGGCAGAGTTAGGCAGAAATGATCAATAGTGGATAGGTAGTTGTAACAAGGAGGATGTATGTTTTGTGAAGTAATGGTCATGTTTTGATGTGAAGCAGAGAATGGTGGATGATGCTTAGTTATGGCTGTTTTTCTTCTATCAATGGGTGACATGTAGATGACTGATATGATCAAGGTGGTATGTTAGAGTTGAAAGTTTATGATGTTCTGTTGATACTTGAGAATATGGTGATGGTTGAAGCGTCTATTGATGCTTTGGTTTGTATGAATGTGTTGAAGGTTGTAATATTATGAATGGGGGGTTTGGCTGTTGGATATGGTGGCAGTCAGATAGGAAGGCAGTAAAATGAAGTGTTGTAGGATAAAGAGAGGATATTAGTGGTATGTCGTTATGTGGTGGAAGGATATAGCAGTGTTGTGAGTGCAGCAGTTTTGTCGTAGGAAGCATGAGAATAAACTTACAGTTTTATATTGATAAGTCAGTTTGAAAACATCATGTGCAATTTGTTACTACAGTTTTAATTCTAATTAGTGTTTCAAGTTTGCAGTAATACTAATTTGTTTGTTATAATCAATAATAAAGGGATTAGTTTGCATCGGTTTTCAACAACCTATACAACAAGTTCCGTTGTTGCATCGGTTTTCATTACAACTGATGCAACATGTTCCTTTGTTGCAACCATATTTTTCATCAGTTGTTAGTAACAACCGATGCAAAAAGGACCATTTTGCATCGGTTTTAGAACTGGTGCAAAACTGTTAAGCCTGTTGCATCGGTTGCATGTGCATCGGTTGTAGAACTGATGCAACATGGGTGTGAACAACCGACGCAAATGGCCTGTTTTGTAGTAGTGTGAAATAACTTTGAAATAAAAAAGCAATATTGAAATGAATACTTTTGCCTTACTTTCTACATTTTCTTGCTCCGCCTAGGGATTGATTTGTCTCGGTGTGGACCTAGGTAGGCACGGTTAACAAGGCATGAACATATAGAGGTTACAAGGCATGATAATGTGAAGAGGCTAAGCTTGATAGTGGAGTTTTGGTCAATGTATTGGCTCCGCCATGGGTAGATTGGGCTTGGCCCTGACATGTTCATGTCTGGTCCGTATAGGAGGTGTTGTGTTGGGGTCATGGCAAGGTGGCGGTGGCGGCTATGGTGGTGGCCAAGGAGATGGATGGAGGTTTTGTTGCATGTAGTGGTCGGCTATCATGGTTTTAAGTGATTCTTTTCATTGTTTTTGTGAAGTTTTGTTCAAGGGGAGGTTATGGAACATTTAGATCAGAGGAGTAGGACGGCTTGGCCGTGGATTATATAGGAAAGAAGTCGTGGTGGTCGGTGGAGGTGATGGAGAGGCTATGGCCGAGCAAACACATGAAGAACTCAAGGCAATTTCAAGCAAAATTTCGTGGAAACAAGTGAAGAAAGTTAAAAAAAAAGGAAGCCATTACCAATTTTCTTCAGAAATGATTTTCGTGACTTGTTCATGAAAAATGAGGAGTTTCACATGAAAATGCAATAAGAAACTCACGGATAATCAAAAAAGAAGGAACGACCAAAATGTGAAGAGACTAGCTAGTGAAAAGTCATTGTTTTTAAAGCTTTTTGTCCTTTCAAATTTCCACTTCTTTTAATTAAATAAAAACAAATGAAATTTCAGTAAATGCATTATAAAATGAAAAAAATAATAAACTGAAATAAATAAATAATTTAAGAAAAATAGAAAAAGAATTAAAGAAATAGTTTACTAATTTGAAACAAGACATGAAAATTACAAATAAAATACGATTAATTTTGGAAAAATTATTACTATCTTCTATACCAATAAAAGTCAAGTAAAATAAAATAAATGCTGAACAAAATAAAATGTAAATGAAAATAAAATAATTCTTAATAAAATATAAAAATAAAAAAAGAATTACTTTAATTAATTGAAACTAGAAATTAGAAATCGTAAACAAAAGACAACTGACATTAGAAATTTCAATTACACGTAAAAAAATGTTTTAAAATTAAAATATATACATAACATCATGTTACACATGTAAATATAAATTAGAACATGACATAACAAACAAAATATTGTTTATATAAAATTAAAATAACAATTTGTTAAATACAACAAATTACACACAATAGTTAAAAAGGCATAAGTTTCACAATATAAATCAGATTTCAACGAAATGAAAAGCAGTATTCTTAAAATTTTATTTACTTTCATTATAAAAGGAAAAAGTCAAAGTTTCAAATTTTCAAATTTTCAAATTTAAAAGTCAGTTTTACCATATTGACCAAAATTTACACTTTGGAAAATATTCTATTTATTCATGTTTGGAATTCTAATTCACATAGAAATCAAAATTTATATTTAACATAACAAAACTAATCACTTTAATAAATAAAATAAAGTTTTTAAATAAGGAAATTCAATTAAAATAATTAAAATATACAATAAAAGAAAAATCACAAAAATACAGGGTTGTTACAACCTTGGTCACGATTTGCAACCTATTGTTGAAAAGTAATTATGCCATCACTTGCATGTTGCTTTGGAAGGCCCATGAGACTTGATGTTTTGGAGTTGAGTTTGCTTCTAGTTTTAAATTTGGAATTTGGAATAATTACTCCAAAATTTTGCAAGAAATACATAATATATGCTCCATAATGAATTATTTTGTAATTTCTTCTATGATTAACAGTCTCAGATTATTCCAAAATTATCTTACACCAATTGATAGGTTAAAATGAGTAAATCGCATATAGAGCTTGAAAATCCTTTTTATGAACATTTTCATAGCTACTGGTACGAGGTTGAAGCGGCATGTAAGAGCACGATGAATTAACTTAGCTTTTGGAGCAAAGAATCAGAATTTAGTTCGATAATATTATCAGATAGAAATCTATGTGACACTTCTAACTTCAATTTCATCAATATCTAAGCTCTGAGATGGATATCTTAAAATATGTCCTATGCGTTGTAGGGGAAGATAAATCTTAATACCAAAAACCATGGTCCAAATGCAATCAGTTTTGTTTTGTGGATTTTGATGATCTAAGTTCATATTTGCAAAGAAAAGTTTAATTAAAAGAGGATAAATCTTGATATTGTTAGCATCATACCCTATAAGAGAATCAAGATTAATTGCTTCCACGTTGTCTCGAATTCAATAGTCGCGTATTATCTTTTCTTCTTTCCCAGCCACATCTCCGCTTCCCCCTCCATCTGTCAGCTATGAACAAAAAAGCTAGGGTTTTGTAATGTCCTCTCATTGAATCCGAATCTCCTCCTGTGAGTTTGATTTCCTTATCACACAAGCGCCTCTACTTTCTTACAACCTCAACCTCCATCTTCTTTTAGTTATTCTTTTCGTATGCATTTCTTCCTTCTCCATTCTTTGGTTCCCATCTAAACCCTAAATATTCACGTCCATAAATTGACCCTTTTACCTACAGTCAATGTTGACCTATCTTCCTAACACCATCGCTAACAACCTCGAATCCGAATCTCCAGCCAATCGATTGACAATTACCTTCACCTTGCCCTATCTTTGCAGCTGTAACAACCGGCACATTTTACAATTATATATTTTAAATGTTTTATTTAAATATAGCATCGTTATTCGGATTTTTGGTTCGAAATGTCACTTTTTGCAAACTGTCGAATTGGGACTCGAAACCACTTCCATTGAGTTCAAAATGGCATTTGCGATCTTTTTGAGTATAAACTTCGATATGTTTGGAGTTAGTAAAATTTTTGTTACTTTTTCACTTTGGGTTTAAGTTTGGGATTGGGGTTCTGCCCACTACCCAACTCATCCTATATCCTAACTCCACCACTCCTCTTTATTCATTTTCTTTTTCCTAACACATTCAAGCTAAAAAGAAAAGCATTGGTGGAGGAGAAAAAGAATTAAAATCCTAAGCCCTAACTTCATTTGCAAATCCAAGTTTTAGCTAGAAATCAAGGAGAAGCATTGGTAAGCCCTCACTTCTTCTTCTCCAACTCTTTATCTCTTGAATTTCAGAAATTCCTAAACCTAAATTTCGGAAATATTGTTTTTATCTTAGATTGGAGCTATTAGAGTTGAAGTGAAGAGTGGTTGGTCTTCTCTTTGCGTTTGAGCTTTTCAATCATTGTTTTGAGTTAAAGGGTGAGATTTTTAACTCACATCTATGTCTAAAACTATCTTTGATTGTTAGGTATGAATTCCTAACACTTATTAATGTGCAATTGCTTTGACTTGGATTGAATTGGTGAATATTCCAAATTTTGGTGTTTTGGAGTCAAATCTCTGAAAATCCTAGCTTAATTGTTTGAACATGTTTTTAGTGATGCATTAAAGAGCCTATACGGCCGGGTTGTTGACTGGCATAAGCCTCTAGCCTCATTGCTTGTCCGGTCACGGTTTATCTTACCGTAATACATTTTATTAGTAGAAGTTCAAATTAAGATCATAAACATATCTCTTAACATATGTTAACAAAAATAAAAACATAAATTTTTATTATTCTACCACTTATATTCCTTACTACAATGAGCCTTTGGTATTCCTATCCATTAATTACACAAATAACATAGTTAATATTTGTTTGTCTTTCACTACATTAATACTTCTGTATACATCTTAGATTTGTATCAACGGTTATTTTTTTAAAATGTGAATCTTGTCAATTACGCGTATTAATTAAGGTTTTAAACTCAATTAAAAAAGTTTCCTAATTCCAATCCCTTTTTACCAAATTTGACAATCCCTAACCATTCGTACTACATTCCCTATAAATGTAATATTTAATAGATTTTATTTCAAATTAACGTACAACATAATTTCCCTTAATTGAGATCTGATTCCCAAATTTTTATTTAACATACTAAATGAATAAATAACCTAAATAAATGGTCACCTACTCACTTTCTTTCATTTATAAGTTTACTACTTGCCCACCCAGGTATAAATCCCATATATAACACTAATTAATTTCCAATAACACTGCATTATCCAATTATCATAAAAATTTTCAATATATACTCCTTTTTACTTATAAATAGTTTACGTTCTCTATAAATTCTCATTCACTCTTCCGTTACTAAAATTAAAAATCATTAAGTAACGTTTCCTCCATAATAGTATTAAAATTACTTAACATTCAAGAGGACTTTATTTCAAATAAATTGATTGACCAATAAATTAGGTAATATATAATAATTGTTATTATACCCTTAAGATTGGCGCTTGTTCTCTTCTATTTGGTTTAGAATACCTTCTCCAGTTTGACTTGCGGACGACTGAGCGGCCTCAGAAGTATGCTCCGAATGGGAGATAACCGCGGCTGTTCTGGGTCATAAGCAGGAACAGATTGTGAACTGACCACAGATACAGACACTGACGAAGGTGGAGCAGTGACTTCAAGAACAGTAGAGTAGTGCTCAACACTTGATCCCTCTCCAACCTCCAGAGATCGGCCACCGATCATCTCCTTTTCTTGTGCAATAATAGCGCCATGGAGAACCTTCTTCTCATCATCAGTCAACAACCGGTTTTCAAGTTCAAATCGATCGACCGATTCGTCCAGATGTGCTTCCTCTTCTTCCTCAACCAATCGACCCCAAGCGTTGCGGAGGTGCATCGGGTAATCTTGGAGCCAGGCCAAATTTCGGTGTCTCAACACGTTGGCATTGTAAGTGATGAGCAAATCTTCAATATCGGCCTCCGGCCTGGCCTCCGCTTGATGAACTTTCTCTTCAACCTCCATCTCAATCGTCTGGACCTTAGCTACTGCTGCATCCCGTTCAGTCCGGAGAATCACGACTTGTTCACACGCCTCCTGGGCTGCATTATTCGCATCGTCCCTATCCTTGGCGATTTCGGAGAATTTGGACTTAAGCTCGTTCAACTCCTTCAGGGCTGCGTCCCTCTCAGCAGTGACCAGGGTGTTTCGATGGCCCATGTCCTCTACCGTGGCATAGTGCTCACGTTTCATCCTATCCATCGTTGCTTGGGCTTCGTCGGCCTTTTTGATAGCCTCCATTTCGGATTTTCGAGAAGATTCAGCTTCAGCGTTTAGCACATCAATAATACGGCTCTGTTGAGCAAACTCAGCCTGCAGTTTCTCGATGGTGACCCCACGCTCAAAGGCCAATGTCGATGCTTTCTCGGCCACCTTATACCATGCTCTGTATTGGGCATAAAAGTTGTGCACATAATCGTGCGCCGTCTGCTCGGCCTCCGGTGGGATTCTTTTCAAGTGAAGAGGAAAGATGTAGTTATCAAAGCAAATATTTGGAAAGTCCTTCTTTAGTTGAGCAAGCCTGATTGCTCCTTCCCTCGAAATTTCAGTAGGAGGTTGTTCCGCAACTATTGGACACATTGCCTCAGATCTGGGATGGCGAGAATCATGCTTAGAAGATTGAGAGGCCGACTGGTAGTACGAGGAATCAGAAGGACGAGAAACATGGACGGGAGGTTGTACAGGAACTCTTGGAGGAGGAGTGCGCGATCGAGACCGATGTCTGTAATCCCTATCTCTCCGTTCTTGGCTAGAATACCCGGAGTGCCTGCGATCGTAACTCCTGTCTCCTTCTCCCCGTTGTGACTCGCAATATGAGGAAGATCTGCGAGCATGTCGTAGGCTCCCTAGCATCGAACCGCGTCCAGTCATAATATCTGCAAAGCAAAATGAGAATAAAGTTAGTGGTTTCTCGAAATCGATGACCTAGGACTCGGGGCTATGTAGTGTCGTGAAATGTGTATGAATATATATTCCCCGCGACCAACCAGAAGTGTCGACTGAGCTAGTAATAAAGGGCTCGCTCAATTCTAGAGTACGATGGAACTCCTCCAACCCGGCGTCATGTTGAAAAGACACATCATCCGGGATTAGAAGATCGGTAAGCCCTTCGTAAAGACTTTCAGTTCGCAGAGGAGACATCTCAGAAATTCTAACTCCGGGAGAGGATCGGGCCATGACAACCGATTTCCATCTCCCCTTCTTAGTTGACGTGACGATGACTGCCTTGCCTTTTCTTTTCTCTTCAACATCCTGAGCCACATCTGTAGGCTCCAACAATGGCTCGTCGTCAGTATTAGTTCTTTCAGAATCAGCCTCCTCGGCTATAATAACTTTGGGCTTCTTGTGCTTGATTCGTTTTTTCAAAACGGTCTTTAGTGCTCCCTCGAACCTTATACTCTGCTCTCGTTCGATCAGCCCGTAAGTCCGGAGATTCCTATCGGTCAAAAGCGACTCGATGTCCCTATCTTTGCTCGGGACTCCCCGAAGTACCCGCACCATCTCCTTAAAGCGCTCGCCCTCAGGTCGCTGAATCGTCGTTGTGAAGAAGAGAAAAAACATAAGTTTCACTTTGACCGCAATTGCCTTAATAATTACTTAATACCTCAGCTACTCTCACGTCTGAATAACCATCGACGGGCAAACCCCGGAGGACATCTAACATAGAACCATTCCGTCCTGTAATAACTCAACCTGGTCCAGGACCCAATGACCACTTGACAATTCCTCACCGCTTCCAGAAATGTGAAGGAAGGATAATCACCTCGAGTTTTGAAATTAAAATGATATCTGATCTCGGTCGGGATCGGTGGTCTATGAAGGTACTCCATGAAGACGATGAATAAACTATTCACGGAAGCATATCCGTTTGGGTGTAGTTGAGATGGAGCGATCCTCAAAAAAGACAACACTTCCCTTATATACTCGTTGATCGGAGGAAGTGTCCCAGCCGCGCACGCGTGGCGATTAAATGTTGTATATCCCTCCAGCGGGTTATGTGGTCTATCGTTCGGCCCTGGTAGTAACACGTCATCCAGTGACAGACCATGCCTCAAGCATATTCTCCCTAACATGTCTTCATAAATATTCGATTGAACGGAATCCGACGGATGGGCAATGAAATATGCATTGGGAAGTTCGTCCGGGGCCGGACCAATGATCTCAGGTTCAATATCTGGGACCCCTAGTCTCGGAGCGGCTGTACTTTGAACCTCCTGCTGTTGTGAACTTGAAGGTTCCATAACTAGCTAACTCATGAGAAACCATCGTTAGACGACAAAGGACCCGTGCATTCCCCAGTGCAAAGTGTACGAATGTATGTTGTATAGTGCCACACATTACTTGAATGAATATCGCAGAGTTAAAGGAAACATGCAAACGACAAAAGCTACCAAGTCCAGTTATAATGACCGTCATCGTTGACCGTCATCACAAAACCGTTTATATGATGGAAATTGATTCGAATAGAAGTTGTTATCGTTCCATCGACGAGCCTCGAAAGGTGGTCAAGTATGCAGTTTAATATGTCCAAATATGAAGGAATAAAGCTCGTCGGAGTTATGCTTAGAAACGTCAAACTTTGGAATCCATCATAGAGGGTTCGAACCGATCACAGGGACCTCGTTCGAAACTAACCTAACATCACTTCGAATCGATGACTGGAAAGCGCGCTTCGAAACGATGATCAGGTGTCGAGTTCGAATCGATCAAAAATGGATGACTTCGAATCGGTCCTTGTTCAGCTAGTTCGTACCGATCAGAAACCCCCAACTTAACATCGATATCGTTCGAATCGATCCTCTTCGTAATCGATATAAAGTTGAGAACTTCGAACCGATAGCCGATGCATTCGAATCCATCGATTCGAATGAACCCATCGAATCCATCAATCGGTGCGAACTCCGTCACCCCCATAAGGTCATCCAAGAGATCGATACGAAATCCAAGAAAAATGACGCCGCCATCATCGATTCGAATCGAATCCACGCATCGGTTCGAAGCCTTCCCAAACCAGATCTGTTTTTGCCAATCACTGAAGTGAGCAATCGATGAAGAAGATGCGGTTTCGAAGTAACTTTGCCGTTTGGATTCGAAGCTAATTATCGAGATTATGTGATGGATTCGAGGAGTTAAGGTCTTGGATCTGAATTGGTTCGAATACGTTACGCAGTGCCTTCTTCTCTGAAGTTTCGAAACGACGCAGTGCATAGTGAAAGCAAGGCGAGAGTAAAAAGTAAAAAATGAAAAAAGTAAAACCCTCTGCTATTTATATGAAGCCTGGGATGTGACCGGGCCGCTTCGTATCCCAGTTAACCCAACCGGTCACAACCGGTCAAGTACCAGGTCGATTCAAAGTCAGCCTTCGAATCCATCAGCCTAAGGCCTTATCGATTCGAAGTTCACCTCATATTCCACCGGTGCGAAGCACACAGCAGAGTGACAAGTTGCATCGATGCGAAATGCGCAGTGGGCACATCATTTCGAAGCCTCTGTTCACGACTCCATCCACAACCTACCGAAACGGACTACTAGTTAAAATCCATCCTTTCACATCGGTTCGAATGTCAGTTTCGAACCCATCACAGCACAAGTATACTCCATCCATACGAATGTAGATTTCGAACCCATCAATGCTCCAACACATCGATTCGAAATATCACATTCACGCAACGCAGAGTCGTTTCCTTCAATCTTCTACATCGGTTAAGGAGAGGATCGATACGAAGGAACCTTCCAAAATAACCATCAAGCGTTGTCTCTATTCAAATTTCAAAATCGGTTCAGGAGAGAATCGATACGAAATTCAATAGCAAACAAAACTAACAACGACTTGTAGACGCACGACGTTAACAAAGATCAAACTAGCATATGTGCATATATATCGGACTAACATTCGATTTTAAGCATTTGCAGGGATCAAACACTTATCTTGTTACAAATGCAACGGCCAACGGCTAATCGCTATTATACAGCAATCAATCATATCAACGCAAGGATGCAGCAATACAGAGTACGAGTCTCAACAAAAAGAGAGCAATGATTGTTCGGAGAGAAATTGTAGCTATTCAAAGCACGTCATGTTCCCACAAGACGTACTTTGGGGGGCAAAATGTTGTCCCGCTTTTTGGCAAAGGCGCGATACCAAAAGATCGATCGAATAACGGAGAATAGTTCGTCTCAGAGGATGGTCGTATTCTGTTTCGCTATGGATATCGCTGAATTTTGTCCGAATCCAGATGAGCTACAATTGATAGGACACGACAAGAAAGACCATAGAAGCCTTCATCTCAAATTTTGAGTCAATCCAAGTTCATACGCACAAGTTATGATCGGTTCAACTTGAGGGGGGAAGCACTGGTTTCGAACCCCGCGAGCTAAGCGTCTTCGAACCCATCGACAAACATCATTCGAAACGATCATCTTCGAATCGATGGACTTCGAACCCATCGGAGTGTCTCGGTTCGAATCCATCAAACTCGAACCCAGCTAAGTTTGTATCTATGGACCTCGTGGAGGGGTTGCAAAGCTCATGTCCATCCAAAGAATCCTTGTTCGAATCCACTAAGCTTCGGTTATTCGAACCCATCACAGAAGCCTTGTTCGAATCCATCACAGAAGCCTTGTTCGAACCCATCACAGAATCCTTGTTCGAACCCACCTATGAAGCTTCATTCGAACCCACTGGGTCAAGTAACCATGATGACGTGTCTTTCATCGGTTCGAATGCACCGAGATATATGGAGTCGAAGCGGTCAACTCGAAGTAAAGACCGAATCGATTCGAAGTTTGCGCTCCACGTCAACATGAAGCCACGTGCCACCATGGTTTCGAAACCATCGGTTCGAATGGATGGTTCCGAACCAAACAGCCGCGCAATGAACCCCATTTCGAATCCATCATATCTTTCGATCCACTGATCCAAATGCCACGAAATTTTCACAGAAGCTTGCATTCATGTCGAAGAATGTCCACACCAAATTTCACCTCGATTGGATGAATTCTTGATCGGTTCAAATGGAGTACGAACCGATGCCAAAGTGGGCCCAAACTTCCTGAGACCGGGCGTCTGGGCCCCCTCACGTGCCAGAAGTTGTATCCCGAGTTCTCAGCGAAATATCGGCAGCCTACGCCTATAAATAGAGCTTCAGAGCTAACAGAAAAGGGATCTTTCGACTCTCAAGCACCCAGACTCTGCCGGATCGAGATCTCCATCATCCTACATCATAATTTTACTATTGATTTCGAATTTCCAGTTGTAACTTGCTGTTGATTGCTGCAACAACTTGTAATCATTGAATGAGAATCAATAAAACATCAAAAACATTCACAGTGGACGTAGGCAACACGCCGAACCACTATAAATCGCTTGCCAACGCATTTATTTTACTGCTGATTGGACTTTTTGTTAGATAATATCTGTTTTGAATTTGCATTCTTCGTTATTATCTCTTCAATGACTCCCGAAGAGTGTTGTGCCCAATTTTGACACAAACACTTTGGTCCAAAATTGGTCACAAACCCCGAATACCGTGAAAGCACCAGTGTATGAATATAAATAAATAATATTCAAACACAAATCTCGGATCTCAGCAAATATTAAACAGCAATCCAGTAAAGAACAGAGACACAAGTTTTAAAATGGTTCGGCTATCTCCGGCCTACATCCACTCCAAAGTTTTTTTTATCCTTTTATTGATTATACTTGATGGTTACAGATGATTACAGCAGTTACAAAGTCTAAAACTTGAAATAAATAGCAGCAATGATGATATAGAATGATTCTGGCAGCGTCCGGGCGTGCTTTCTCTCTCCAAATTCTCCGACCCCTTTTCTGAATGACCAGGGGCTCTAATTATAGGCGTAGAAGGCTGATATTTCTCTTAAAACCCCGGTAGACCGCTTCTGGCACGTGAGGGGGCCCACATGTTCGGCCCCAGGAAATTGGGCCCACATTGGGATCGATTCGAAGTAAGGTTCGAATCGATCAACAATGCATCCAATCGAGGTGAAATTTGGTGTGAACATTCTTCAGCATGTATATAAGCCCCTTTGAAAATTTCATTGCATTTGGATCAACGGTTTGGAAGATATGATCAATTTGAGATCAAAGCTCCGTGTGTTCTGCCTGGTTCGAACCCATGCTTCGAGCCCACCTCCTTCGAATCCATTTCCTCCGAATCCATCTCCTTCAAATCCATTGCTTCAAGTCCCTCTTCTTCGAGTCCATAGCTTCGAATCCACAAAGCCGAATCCCAACGTATCCTTCCTGAACGCTTTCCTTGCATTGACTCACAAACGATTGGTACGAACCACTCAGCTAGAATCCAAACACTTCCCTTTCGTATCGATCCAATACTGATCGATACGAAGAACATCCGCGCATCCATTCCGTCATATTACATCGAGGCGAAGTACATCGATTCGAAGTAAACTCCATACGCCTTTCTATTTAAATCCAGCCATCGAGCCAAGATCCATCGACCTTTCTCACCTTATCGATACGAATGCGGAGTTCGTATCCATATTGATTGATATGAATGCTATCTATTCGAAGCCATTCCAACCTAATCGATATGAAGGGAATCGATTCGAAGAACCTCCATATTTCCGTTTGATCGATACGAAGTAACCGAGTCTCATCCATGCCAATCGATATGAAGTGTATCGATTCGAGGTCCTTCACCTTGTTTTGCCTTCGACCGATTCGAACACTAACGAGTCGAACCAACACCTAATGCGAACCTCTCAGAGCCGAATCCATACCGATCGATACGAAGTGTATCGATTCGAACCATCCCTGTGCCTTGCCCTCGATCGATGCGAACCTGATGGGTTCGAATCCGATGGATTCGAACCGAGCACCACCTTGACCCCCTGATGGATTCGAACAACATGCCTTTCCTACCGTGAATCGATCATAACTCCTCCATATGAACTCCGATTAACCTGAAATTTGAAACATAGCCTTCCTTAGTCCATATCATCATCTCTATTAATTTCGTCCCGATCGGAGTTCAACCAAATTTTGACGATATCGATCGTAGCCTTGATTCCAACTGATTTCCAATCCTGATATCCATCATTCCTTGCCAATTTGTTGATATTCCAGTTTTGACCAAAAAAGGGATAACAATTACCCAAATTATACATAAATTTATTACCTTTTACATCCCACTACAAATCAGTGTAACCATTAATACCACCCATATTATCATTCCTTACACAATAACAATCTTATTTAATTACCATTAACTATCTATTTTGTACAATAACTAAATGTTTACATTTGTTACTTATATTTAGTTTTATAACCAAGTGTATCATGCTTAAATAAAATGAATTGGAGTTTTATTTAGATTGTTGACAATTGACTTGTATTAACATTGTTTCAGTCAAAATTTAATTATCATTCCATTATAAAATTGCAATATTTTATTTCTTTCAATATTAACTCATAAAATATTATTAAAACTACAAAAATTTAACATCGAAAATTTATGTGTCGTTACAGGTTGAGTTTCTCTTTATTTGATAGGCTGAAAACCAGCCCAGTACCAGTTAGTCAACTAACCTTTGCAGTCAGTCGACTGGCTGTAACAAATGATTGTTCCGGGGACTGTCTGCAAGGGCTGGGAGTCTTAGTTTTCTGCAATCAGTCGTTGGCCTCTGTAATCAATTGACCGAAAAAGGATTAGATGCGGCAAGGCTAAGTGGGTGATTCCAATTAGGGTATGATCATCCCCTTCTAGATATATTTCTTCCCGCTATGACGTACGGGATGTTAATTATCGTGGTGTATGGAAAGAGAGCTCTTGATTAAGGGTCGGTAACAATGGGGGATGACATATTCGGTACCATCTAGTTAAGAGGTGGTCCAGTCTTGTGTTGGTAGAGGAGCTTTGTGATGGTTTCTCGGGACATCCATCTAGAGGTGTACCCATTTCGGAAGGTAGATCCTACGCCTGGTCATTTGTATGGAAATCCATTCTCCAATAAGAACCTACGATTTTGTTTGTAGAGCCTAGTATGCTAGAATTTAATAATGGTAATAATTTCGGCTAAGATTAATAAGTTTATTTGCAAATGTTTTCAAAGAGATGTCATTAGAAATAATATCAAAGGTTTTGATATAAAGTGTTTTAGTTATCGTAAGGTAAAAACCCATCCGTGTTTATGCGTGGGCGTGGTCTTATAAGATACTCTTTATTTTCAAAGGATTTTATCCAAAGGCTGATATATGACACTGTCATTTATTATCAAATTTTTCTTACGCTGGCTTATCAAGACTGATCCAGGTATTTTCAATACTCGGGTCAGATCCGAGTAGTTTCAGGATAGTCGAAGACGGTTGGAGTTTCCAGAGAAGAGCTGGAGATATTCATCGACGTATGGTGATATTCATGATCACCTTTGCTTAGTGTATTTTGTTTGATGTTTATTAGCAATTGTTAGGGCAGGTTTTATAACTGTCCAAGCTGAAGTTAGGTTAGACTCTGATATTTTATTTTAAAATTTTCCGCTGTAAAGATTTTTATTGAAATAATATATGTTATTCCATTCGTGTGAGATTCAGTTTTGTCTACTTTTCTTTATCACCCTTAATGATCCATCTTTTCGTGCAATTTGAGTTGGACATGTGTGGTTTATTGTCGATTCAAAGGGTGCGGGAAAATGGTTTATTACAAGCTCCAATCTCATTTACTGTGTGGTTGTTGCTTTATGATAGAGGGCCCTCGGATAAAGGTCCAAAAGGACCGGGGAGTGGAATATTTGTGTGGTAGTTACCTAGTTAAAAAGGTAACCCGGCCTTGTGTTGGCAGAGAGCTGGTTAAGTTCTCGGGACGTCATACTAGAGGTATACCCATGTGGCAGTAGGAAATTCCTTAGCCTGACGATTTGTTGGAAATCCAATTCCCAATACGAAACCAGTACGGTTTTAGTTGTATAACCTGCCATTTACTTATGGTGGTCACCACTGTTTAGATGGTAGTTATAGTAGTCATAGTTCGGAATGTCTATGCAGGCTAAGATTAATATTATACTTTCGAAATATTTTTGACACTATGCACTAGTAATAATATCAAAGAACTTTCCTCGTATCAAGCATATTTGACTAACATAAGAAGAAATCTCCTCCAATTCTACGATTGCATTGTGTGTGTGGCGGGAGGTCTTATGGTAGTTTCATTTTCCAAAAGCATACCAGATTTTCTTTTATAAAACTATTTTATTTAAAATCAACTATTTTTGTTTACTCATACCAGTCCCATGACTAACCCGGAGTATATTGTTTCTTTCCTATACTCTGGATGTTCATAATTTCCACACGGGCAGCCTAGTAGCAGGTTTCCGTGTTCTGGTGTTAGCGGTATTCTGGAGCTTTTTTTTTTGAAGATATTTTAGAAGCTTTTGGGATCTCATATGTTTAGTTTTTGGAAGTTCGCTATCTCTTCATTTCATTTGAAGACTTTTTGGATATATGATCACTGTTGTATTATTATGATGTTTATTTGGAGTTGTGGTGTATGTATTAAAAATACTCTGATGTAGTAATGGATATTATGATGTTGTATCTGTAATGTATGCATGATATTCATTTTGTTCCACTTTTTTATATTCATCTGATGTTGTTATAAGCTTCGGCGAACCTGATTCGATGTTTGGATCTGCGGCATTTGAATACGAGTGTCGTATTCAGTGTCGATTTTTGAAAGTCGAGTCAGGGCCGTCACATTTGGTATCAGAGCTGAAGGTCGAGTAAGAACTTTAGCTACGGAGTACAGCACATTAGATGGCTCATTAGAGATAGGGTGAAGTACATCATAGAATGAGTATAACCAAGATCGAAACTCCAAATTTTCCTAGTCTATTTTCTTTAACTGCTGACACTTCTTAAGATATTTCGTCCGTATATCTAAACCAATTTTCTTCCTAATTACAGATAGTAAGAATGAGCGGACGAAGAGGAAGAGTTAGGGGTCATAGGAATGCTACAGCACCTAACCAAGATCCCCCAACCACAGTAGCAGCAATACCTATCCAGCAGCAGCCGAATCTGGCTGGTTTACATAAGAATTTCTCAAGGCTTGGTGGCAAGCCATTCACGGGCAAGGAGTCAATTGTTGAGGCTCAAGCGTGGATCAGATCATGTGAGAAAATCTTTAGAGGGCTAAAGCTGCAAGATGAGCAGAAGCGACTCATATCTTCTTGGCAACTTCAAGATGAAGCCTTAGCCTGGTGGGAGACAGTTACTGTAGATAAGCCAGAAGAAGAGTTTTCTTGGGAGAAATTTAAAGAAGTATTTAAGAAGTGCTATCTGCCAACAGCAGGAATTTCTTGAATGTACCAAGAATTCATGGACTTAAAGCAGGGGAGTTTGTCATTCGAGGAGTATTTAAACAAATTCAATGAATTGTCTCCTTTTTGTCCCGAATTGGTAAACACGCCTTTAAAGAAGAATGAAAGATTTATTCATGGGATGAATAAGAAATTCCACGAAAGGATGACCGGCCACGTTAAAGAATCCTTTTCAGATTTAGTTGATATGGGGTACATATATGCCACACTTGATATGCAAGAAGCCCCGGTGGAGAAGGGAAATTCGGGTAATCAATATTGGAAGAAGCGGAAATTTGGAGGCAAGAAACCCTGGCAGGGCAAAGAGAAAAAGAAGAGTAATTAGGGAAGCACGGCAGAGAATGTCACTTCTTATAATTTCTTGGAGAAGGGCCATTATTCTAGCAAATGCACGAAGCCTATGAAACAAGTCAGTCAATCTGTTCAAGAGAAACCCCGGAAATGTTATTACTGTCAGAAATTAGGGCATGAAGTTAAAGACTGCCCAACCATGAAGCAAGCTCAAACAGCTAAGGTGTACGTAGTCAAAGACCAACCTGCATCTTCCAAAGCAGAGAAAGGAAAAGGAGTTCTGGAAGGCAATCTCGTAATTTATGATAGCATTGTTAGAGTTCTGTTTGACACGGGCGCTACACACAGTTTTATCTCTCAACAAGCTATAAATGAATTAAATCTTGAACCCGATTTTGTTGATGAGCCTATATGCGTAAGGAATCCAGTTAGAGGTCCCGCAAACCTTTGTCTTCGATGTAGAGACGTTCCTATCTCATATTCTTGTTACCAATTTTCGATCGGTCTCTTTGTCTTTGATTTTAACGAGCCTGAAGTTCTACTCGGAATGGATTGACTAGCAAAATACGAAGCCAAATTGGATTGCAACAATCGATTGATGTCGATTAAAACTGAATTTAGGGATTTCATTGAGATTTCTTGTGAGGATCCCAGTCCTAAGAGAGAAGGGTTGATGTATAATTTGGGTTATCCCGAACCCAGTTTGGAGTCTATACCAATTGTTAGAGATTTTCCGGATGTGTTTGGAGAAGTGAAATCTTTACCTCCACATCGGGAAATAGAAGTCAGAATTGACCTAGTACCCAATAATCGTCCTGTCGTTCACGCAAGTCGCAGGATGGCACCCAGGGAAAAGGTTGAATTGGTTCAGCAAACTGATGATCTACTAGCAAAAGGATTAATTCGACCCAGTGTTTAGGAATGGGGTTCGGCCATAGTGTTTGTTGCTAAATCGGATGGGTCTTTGAGATTGTGTGTCGACTATCACGATCTTAATAAGCAAACTCTCAAGAACAAGTTTCCTTTACCCAGGATCGATGATTTATTCGATCAACTTCTGGCGCTCGTATCTTTTCAAAGATGGATCTAGCTCAAGGGTTCCATCAACTACGAATCGTCGAAGATTGTACATTTAACTGCTTTCAGGGGTCCCAATATGTTCTACGAATGGTTAGTCATGCCTTTCGGGCTAACCAATGCTCCGACATATTTCGTAGATCTTATGACTCGTGTATTCAAGGAAGTATTGAATAATTTTGTTCTTGTATTTATCGATGATATCCTAATCTATTCCAAAACCGAAGAGGAACATGCTGAACATCTCAGAATTGTTTTGGATATTTTGAGAAGGAATATCTTATTCGCAAAATTTTCCAAATGCTAATTTTTGGTCAAAGAAGTCAAATTTCTTGGCCATGTTTTTAATGAAGAAGGAATTTCTGTTGATCCGAGCAAAATTTCCGCTATTCTTGATTGGAAGCGACCCACGACTCCAAAAGAAGTTCGAAGCTTTTTGGGTTTAGTAGGCTATTATCAGAAGTTTGTTCTGGATTTTTCTAAAATAGCTAGTCCATTGACTAAGCTAATAATGAAGGATGTAAAGTTCAATTGGACTCTGAAATGTGACGAAGCTATTCAGGAGTTGAAGAAGAGATTAACCAACACTCCTGTTCTCGCTATTATTAACCGGACCAAGGCTTATCTTTCTATAATGACACTTGTGGTGATGTGGTAGGTGCAGTATTGATGCAGAATGGGAAGGTAATTGCCTACGCGAGTAGACAATTGCGTCCGCATGAGAGAAACTACCCAACACATGATTTGGAACTTCTAATTGTTATCTTCGCTTTGAAAATATGTCGACATTATCTTCTGGGTAAGAATCTTTTCAGCTTTCCTAACAATTTACGAAATTAACTTAACTTAAACAATATACTTAATGAACTCTCTTTCTTTAGGCGAAAATTTTGAATTATTCACTGACTACAAATCTTTGAAATATCTCTTCACCCAGAAAGATCTAAATCTGCGACAACAACGTTGGCTGGAATTTCTGGCATCTTATGACTTAGATATTCTATATACGCCTGGAAAGGCCAATGTATTTGCCGATGCCTTGAGTAGAAAGCATGCTATTCTCGCTCGTCTTGTTATCGCTCCTACTCTTCTTAAAAAGGATTGCGAGACAGCAGTATAAAGATGAGTTTTTTCGGAGAATTTATAAAAGGATTTTCCAAGGAGAAGACACTAGTTTTTGTTGAATATGCGGTTATATGATTTTTGTTTGATGATAATAAACATATATAAATTCATTTAAATGTATTTTTTAATATACTATTTATTTTCACAGATTAAATAAATACTTGCTGAATAAAATAAATAACACAGATTTTGAATTCAAACGAATATTTTATTCAAACAAATATTTATTACAATTTTGAATAGTACAATTTCAAGCTCTCACTATACATATACAACATTGATTACAATACATCACAATTTCATATTTACAGTTGACCTCACTACATATCACTCACACTCGTATTTATCTTCAACTATATTCCAGTTAGAATCCAACATCTGAGCAATCTGCAAAAATAAATTTTGACGCATTAAAATTGAAAAGGAAATATTTTTGCAGTATGAAATAAAACGTGAATTTTGAAAATAATATTTGCCTCAGTTATTTGGGTTGTTCGTCATCATTTAAATTTGAACTCATCATACACGAACAACTTGTGACATACACAGTGTATCACTGTATATGCCACAAGGCCGTGCACACCAATATATACTTGATAATGCTACAGGACAGGTGAGCACAAGGTCAAACCCAAATAAAAAGACGGGTTCAACTCAGGTGCAACATAAATAAAATCTCGACTTCAGCACAAGGTCAAACCCGAGTTTTCAAAACTGGGCTCAACACAAAGCTCAAATATACAACAAACACAGAGGCATCTGACATCGAATCAAGGCAACATGAAGCATGCAAGTTCGTGCACAAGTACAACAATGCACAAGTGACACCACTGACCATGAAGCAAATGAACACGGTGAAATGCACAAAGACATAACATCTGCACCAAGTTAATGTTCACAAATGCAACTCACCAACCAGACTATGATGCAAGAAATAACGCAAAGGACAGTAGACATAACAGGTGAAGTGCAACAAGAATCAGACTCAAGTACATGGTAAACATGTACACAAATGCAAAGCTTATGTACGCAGATCAAAAGCAACTGTTCGTAACTGCAAGTTCAAACCAAAGCACAAAAGTGCACGACAACCAACATAAATGAAATAACAGCAGTATACAAGCAAAGACCATATGGTCAGTGCACAACAACACAAACGCATGAGCTATCTACATGCACAAGAACAAGACCTCAAATGTAACGACAGCAGCAAGTGATAAACCAGAATGCCATCATATGTACAAATACAAAAATGAACCAGAGGTTACAAGTCAACAAGACCAGAAAGTAAATTAAGCAATATATATGCAACAGGGCCAGAGCAACTCAGTGAGTATATGCCGAAGTCAGAGACAAGTAGCAGTATGCAAAATGGAGTGTATCCAACATGATGAATCAGTTTTGAAGACACGATAGATACATGCAGCGAAATTGAGTACAGATAGTAAAGACTCAAATGTACAGGCCAGTAAGCAAAAAAATGGCCAGAGTCGAAGCACAAAGAACAAAACAGGTCAAGTATGCTACGACATTAAATTCAATCAAAATCGAAGTTAAGGTCATCATCAAGTCAAATCAAACCGTGATGACCAAGGCAACAAGTTCGAACCAAAAATGCCAGCAAAAATCGAAGTTGAACAAGTCAAAATTTAATACCGTGGTGGCCAAGCAAAGTCAGAAGTAATCAAATATACGAAGTGTCAAAATTGACAAAGTCAGAGAAATCACCAACGTCCAAGCATAATCAAGCGGCCAGAGAACTAAAATTGACAAATTCGAATAACATCAGACGAACACAATTCAAGGAAATCGAACGCATACATAAACCCACAATCATCATCGGCTAAAGGCATCGTGTTTAAGCAAGCATTAAACCAGCAAAGAAAGGGAAGTAAAGTACATACCGAAACACAGAGGAACTCGATCCAAATTGGAGAAGCCGTGTGGTAAAAAGGAGAGCATCGATCGACAAAGGAAGCACGTCAATCATTATTCGATCGAGGAATTCAACAGGAGCTTCAATTTGTACAACCCTAATTTTGAAAGCAAGGAGCAAAAGAGCCGAAGCCCTAATTTCAAAAAGACGACAAAGTCGCCATTATTCTCACAAGCAAAGGAACGGGCCAAGAAAAAGAAAAAGGAACGGGTTATAGAATTAAATTAGGCCGGTCATATTTCTTTAAAAGGGTTTTTGGTTTAATTAACTAAATTAGGGTTTAGGGTTATTTATTTTGTTGTCTTTAAATTATTGTCTTTTATATTTTCTTTTCAAGTCAAAGTTTGGTAAATCACCACCTAGGTTGTAGGTAGTGTCAGATTGTCTAGTTAGAATTAGTTCAGTAAGCAGGGTGTGCGAGTTTGCAAATCTCTATAGGCGAAAGCAGAGTTTGCGAGTTTGCAAAGCTCTATAGGCGGAGGAGGGGGTGCGAGTCTAGTAGAGTGTTTGTGAGCGGGAGCAAGGGTTTGCGGGTCTAGTAGAGTGTTTGTAAGTGGGATACTGTTTAATTCTAATAGAAATCTGGGAATGCAGCAGTAGGCAGGGGTTGCCGAAGCTGGGTAAAATTTTTGTGTGTGATTTACTTTTCAGCATATTTATTTCTGCAGTTTGTTTCTGTGTTTAATTCGAGAAAATTTGCTATAACCCTATTCACCCCCCTCTAGGGTTAATCTAGATCCTACAAGTGGTATCAAAGCCCGGTATTTTTCTTTAACTGTAGAGTCATGAATTCACCAAATAACGCTTTTTCTGAGGGGCAATCTATTACTAAGCCACCCATGTTTAATGGGAACGACTATGCTTATTGGAAAGTTAGGATGGGTATTTATCTTAGTTCTGTTGATTATGATGTATGGGACATCATTGAAACTGGCTATAAACCTCCCACTATAACTGTTGGTGGTACTGAGATTCCGAAAACTAAGGATAGGTGGGATGCTAAAGATAAGAAATTAAAAACTACAAATTCCAAAGCAATGAACGCTTTGATCTGTGCTCTTGATAAAAATGAATTAATAGAATTTCTCATTGTACAACAGCATAGGAAATTTGGCACACTTTGGAGGTGACACACGAAGGAACTTCTCAAGTCAAGGAGTCTCGTCTCGCCCTATTCAACAATGAATAAGAAAACTTTGTGATGGAAAAAGGCGAGAGCATAAAGGATATGTTTGGACGTTTTTCAACTTTAGTGTACAATGCTAGAGCGCTTGGGGAGGTCTTCACTGAGGTAGAGCTTGTGTGGAAGATACTACGAGTCTTACCGATGAACTTTGAGACAAATGTCACGGCAATACAAGAATTGAAAGATTTGAGTAAACTAAGCATGGAGGAGTTGATTGGCAATTTGATGACATATGAGCTTGAGCTAAAAGCAAAGGAGGAACGCAACAACTCCGAATCAAAGAAGACGACGATTGCCTTAAAGAGCTAACAAAAGAGCGATGAAGAAGGAGAAGATCCAATTGAAGAGCCTGCAATGGCTGTCAATAATCTTAGAAAATGGTCAAGATTCAAGCCACGCAAGAAGAAAATAAAAGGTAATAGGTCAAAAGATTCTGACAATTCCGATAACGAACTGACATGTTATAACTGCAACAAGCCTGGCCACTTCAAACAAGAATGCCCACTTCTCAAATACAACAAAGGAAAGAAAAAGAAGAAAAAGGCTTTTGCAGCGACTTGGGATGATGAAGAAGGAGAGGAAGTTTCGGATAGTAGCTCAGAGGAGGCTAAATTGTGTCTTATGGAAAAATCAGATTCAGAAGCAAGCTCCGAGGAATCTAGTGAGGCAGGTGAGTATTCCTACAGAGATATTGTTTTTATGTGCTTAGATCTTACTAAAACAATTGATAGTCTTGAATCAAAAATTGAAAACCTGAAATCTAAAAGGAGGAAACTCGCCCATGAAAATTTTAGGTTAGAAACTGAACTTGAAAACATTCAAAACCTAGACTGTAAAAATTGTAAGATTTTAGATTCAGAATTATCAAAACTTAGGAATAACTTTGAGAATCTTGAAAAAGAAAACTTGAATCTTAAGGAAACCATCGACACTAGGAAAAAGGATTTTATAAATCGATGCACCTCACTTGTAACTGAAAACACATCACTTAAAACCAAAGTCCAACAATTGTCAACGACTTTGGATAAATTTTCAAAAAGCGAAAAATCGTTGAATATGCTTTAGGAAAGAAAACTGTTAACACGGTTAGAAAAGGACTTGGATATAATCAATCTAAAATTGTTGAAAACAAGATTAATAAAGTCAATTCTATGTGCACAATTTGTAGAAAATTTGGACACAATCACAATAGTTGTTGGTATAGACCCAAACACATGAAAACTATACCAATTTGGGTTTCAAAAGGCACAAATATAAAATCTCTCAAGGTTAAACAAATTTGGGTGCCGAAGGGAACAATTATAAGTAGTTTTGGGTCTTTACAAAATTGTTTTCCAAAATTTTCTGCCACTAACAACCATGGACCTATAAAAACAAATAGGTCACATAAATCTTTTCCCGTGTAGGTGTGGTGGCAGGATAAGGAACAACAACAGTGTTCTCTGGATTTTGGCTGTTACAGAAACTCAACGGGCGACAAAGCAAAGTTCCTTAGCCTAGTATAAAGGTGACAGAATCACAATGGACAACAACGAAAAATTATCGTAAAGGTAAAACAGGTAAAGTTATATTTGTTTTGAACGATATAATAAATGTGATAATCTGCACCATAATCTAAATTAAATCTGCCAGTTATGTGAAATGATTCTGATTTTTTTTCAAAATATTAACCAATCATCTTTAAATAGAATTACTTGGAGTAATTATGATGGTTGATTGATTCTAACTTACTTGATATGATCTTACATGACTTGTTCTTATATATGACTTTGGTTTGCTGCTTAAATGATGACCAATCAGATTTTC
This sequence comes from Allium cepa, assembly GCA_030765085.1. Classification (NCBI taxonomy): domain Eukaryota; kingdom Viridiplantae; phylum Streptophyta; class Magnoliopsida; order Asparagales; family Amaryllidaceae; genus Allium; species Allium cepa. The sequence goes on from CM060935.1 coordinate 1,016,795,553, forward strand.
ATCTTTGAACTAATCCATATAATTTTGTTCGGCCAAATAATGGTGTTTTATTGATCTTTAACTGCTCATGCTACACGTGGATATATTTATTTTGACATTTTGGTCACTGTTTGTAAATTTGCACGATTTCAATTCAAATTTTAGAGAATTTCATGTGAAAGCTGTTAAAGTTGATTTTGATTCTGACTTTTTCGAAATTGTTGGCCAATTATGATCTTTTGCCCGAAAAATCTACAATTCTTGAAATACTTAATATAGATTAATTCAGATTACTAATGGTGTTATTGATTGATAATACATTTGGCTAACTATATATTAACAATTTCTTTTGACACGACTTCAATTAAAATCCTAAAGAATTTCATCTAAAAATTGTAAAAAGGATTTTAAGAAATTTTTGAAACTTCAAGAAATTGTTTGGAATAAAAATGATGTTTTAATGACTGATGATTACTCATGAATATAGTTGTTCATCCTATGGCTTCTAAGATTAACACTATGATATTTGTCTGAGTGTTAACATGGCTTCATTTCAAATTTCATTCTGAGATAGTTTGTTGAAATTTCACAATCTGGTCTTTGACATCCAACGAGTGAATATTGAGTGAAATTTAAATTCAAATGCAGATTACACTGGTAATATAGTTGATAGAAAAATTACTAGTGGAACGTGATTAATTTTTGAAACATTCATTTGCTGCATCATTTTTCAAAGAAAATATCTACATATTTTTCACTTGAAATAATTTTTAGCAGAAATTTTTCTTAAAAACCCCTTCTAGAAAACTATCTCTGTTGACCTTGTATCAGATTAGTTATTTAAGAAAATTTGATTTTATAACTATTTTTGAATTTGATTTTAAATGATTACATTGACTAATCTGACTCCCTAATGATTATCGAAAAGATGAATACTGATTGAAAAAGTGTTGAGTGTTGACATTTATCATATATTATGACTTGAGACGGTATAATTAGTAAATTTCTTTAGAAATTTAAACATGAGTTATAAAAAATTTTGTTGGTAAAAATTCCATGACCATCTCTATTTCTATCATATTTCTAACAACCATCACTCATCAAAATTCTATGTAGTTTGTCAATGTGTGGTACTTTAAACAGCAATCGTTTGTTTTTCATTTTACATTTTTTAAAAAAAAATTAAAAATAAATAAATATATATATAATAAATACCAAAGTATTCACTCTCATTTAAAAGTCCTCACGGTTATGCATGGGTGAATTACTTGGAATTTGTTATGTGCTTCCATGCTCATTTAAAAGTCCTCACGGTTATGCATGTATGGAACGCATATCAAAAATTGATTTTTAAAATAAACAAGTTGATTCTAATCCCATTTAAAAGTCCTCATGGTTATGCGCGGTTAGAAGATACTTGAATTCATTTTTTTTTAAAATGGAATACTACTAATCTCATTTAAAAGTCCTAGCGGTTATGCATGGTTAGTACATATTCAAATTCCTAATATAAATAATCACAAATAGACACAACTGTATGGTTTTATATGATGACATCATTCTCATTATTCTAAAAGTGGAATATGCGCCTTACAAGAACTAGTTATGATTTTTGTTTGATTTTTATTGAAGTTTAATATTTATATTCAATTGAGTTTTAATGTTGGATTAATATCAATCACTTTATCTCTATTTTCTCTAACACTATTATTCTTTTGCTGATAACAAAAGGGGGAGAGAAAAGTTAAGATTTTGTCTAAAGGGAGAGAGAAAAGGTCAAATAATTTTCCATTTGCATTTAAGCTCATTTGCATATTTTTATTTGTATGCATATGTGTAGGGGGAGCTGTGTGTAGAGAGGAAGCATTCAAATAGGGGGAGCAAATGAAATCATCAAATACATTTAATGAATTCGAAATCTTAAATATATGTTTGTTATCATCAAAAGGGGAAGAATGTTGAATATGCGGTTATATGATTTTTGTTTGATTATAATAAACATATATACATTCATTTAAATGTATTTGTTAATATACTATTTATTTTCACAGATTAAATAAATACTTGCTGAATAAAATAAATAACACAGATTTTGAATTCAAACGAATATTTTATTCAAACAAATATTTATTACAATTTTGAATAGTACAATTTTAAGCTCTCACCATTCATTACAACTTTGATTACAATACATCGCAATTTCATATTTACAGTTGACCTCACTACATATCACTCACACTCCTATTTATCTTCAACTTTATTCCAGTTAGAATCCAGCATCTGAGCAATCTGTAAAAATAAATTTTGACGCAGTAAAATTGAAAAGGAAATATCTTTGCAGTATAAAATATAACGTGAAATTTGAAAATAATATTTGCCTCGGTTATTTGGGTTGTTCGTCATCATTTAAATTTGAATTCATCATACACGAACAACTTGTGACATACACAGTGTATCACTGTATATGCCACAAGGCCGTGCACACCAATATATACTTGATAATGTTACAGGACAGGTGAGCACAAGGTCAAACCCAAATAAAAAAATGGATTCAACTCAGGTGCAACATAAATAAAATCTCGACTTCAGCACAAGGTGAAACTCGAGTTTTTAAAACTGGGCACAACACAAAGCTCAAATATACAACAAACACAGAGGCATCTGACATCGAATACAGGCAACATGAAGCATGCAAGTTCGTGCATAACTACAACAATGCACAAGTGACACCACTGACCATGAAGCAAATGAACATAGTGAAATGCACAAAGACATAGCATCTGCACCAAGTTAATGTTCACAAATGCAACTCACCAACCAGACTATGATGCAAGAAATAACTCAATGGACAGCAGACATAACAGGTGAAGTGCAACAAGAATCAAACTCAAGTACATGATAAACATGTACACAAATGCAAAGCTTAAGTATGCAGATCAAAAGCAACTGTTCTTAACTGCAAGTTCAAACCAAAGCACAAAAGTGCACAGCAACCAACATAAATGAAATAACAACAGTATACAAGCAAAGACCATATGGTCAGTGCACAACAACACAAACGCATGAGCTATCTACATGCACAAGAACAAGACCTCAAATGTAACGACAGCAGCAAGTGACAAACCAGAATGCCATCATATGTACAAATACAAAAATGAACCAGAGGTTACAAGTCAACATGACCAGAAAGTAAATTAAGCAATATATATGCAACAGGGCCAGAGCAACTCAGTGAGTATATGTCGAAGTCAGAGACAAGTAGCAGTATGCAAAATGGAGTGTATGCAACATGATGAATCAGTGTTGAAGATACGATAGATACATGCAGCGAAATCGAGTACAGATAGTAAAGACTCAAATGTACAGGCCAGTAAACAAAAAAATGGCCAGAGTCGAAGCACAAAGAACAAAACAGGTCAAGTATGCTACAGCATTAAATTCAATCAAAACCGAAGTTAAGATCATCGTCAAGTCAAATCAAACCGTGATCACCAAGGCAACACGTTCGAACCAAAAATGCCAGCAAAAATCGAAGTTGAACAAGTCAGAATTTAATACCGTGGTGGCCAAGCAAAGTCAGAAGTAATCAAATATACGAAGTGTCAAAATTGACAAAGTCAGAGAAATCACCAACGTCCAAGCATAATCAAGCGGCCAGAGAACTAAAATTGACAAATTCAAATAACATCAGACGAACGCAATTCAAGGAAATCGAACGCATATATAAACCCACAATCATCATCGGCTAAAGGCATCGAGTTTAAGCAAGCATTAAACCAGCAATGAAAGGGAAGTAAAGTACATACCGAAATCACAGAGGAACTCGATCCAAATTGGAGAAGCCGTGTGGTAAAAACGAGAGCATCGATCGACAAAGGAAGCACGTCAATCATTATTCGATCGAGGAATTAAAACGGAGCTTCAATTTGTACAACCCTAATTTTGAAAGCAAGGAGCAAAAGAGCCGAAGCCTTAATTTCAGAAAGACGACGAAGTCGCCGTTATTCTCACAAGCAAAGGAACGGGCCAAGCAAAAGAAAAAGGAACGGGTTATAGAATTAAATTGGGCCGGTCATATTTCTTTAAAAGGGTTTTTGGTTTAATTAACTGAATTAGGGTTTAGGGTTATTTATTTTGTTGTCTTTAAATTATTGTCTTTTATATTTTCTTTTCAAGTCAAAGTTTTGTAAATCACCACCTAGGTTGTAGGTAGTGTCAGATTGTCTAGTTAGAATTAGTTCAGTGAGCAGGGTGTGCGAGTTTGCAAAACTCTATAGGCGGGAGCAGAGTTTGCGATTTTGCAAAGCTCTATAGGCAGAGCAGGGGGTGCGAGTCTTGTAGAGTGTTTGTGAGTGGGAGCAAGGGTTTGCGAGTCTAGTAGAGTGTTTGTAAGAGGGTTACTGTTTAATTCTAATAGAAATCTGGGAATGCAGCAGTAGGCAGGGGTTGCCGAAGCTGGGTAAAAATTTTGTGTGTGATTTACTTTTCAGCATATTTATTTCTGCAGTTTGTTTCTGTGTTTAATTCGAGAAAATTTGCTCTAACCCTATTCGAACCCCCTTTTAGGGTTAATCTAGATCCTACAGTTTTGAGATGGATAATAGAGGAGTTACAAATTAAAAGGCTGGATTTGTGTTCCAGACTTCCCTGATCTGAAACGTGTAGTGTTAGATGAATGTCATAAATCTAAATTCAACATCCATCCAGGAGTTAATAAAATGTATAGATATATTAAAAGAACTTTTTGGTGGAAGACAATGAAAAGAGACATATCTATATATGTGAGTCGTTGTGCTACTTGCCAACAAATCAAAAGCGATCAAAAGAAAGTGGCCAGTTTACTTCAGCCTTTGGAAGTACCAAAGTGGAAATGGGATCAGGTATCGATGGATTTCATCGACGGATTGCCATGAACCAAGAAGGGAAATGAAGCAATTTGGATTATAGTGGACCGTCTAACCAAAACTGCTTACTTCATTCCCGTAAAATCCACTCGGACTGCAGCAAGCATAGCAGGGCTATATATAAAGGAAATTGTCCGTCTCCAAGGTATTCCTAGCAGCATAGTGAGTGATCGTGATCCGATCTTCACTAGTAGATTTTGGGAGGCATTCCAAGCCACATTGGGAACAAGATTGAATTTCAGCACTGCTTGTCACCCACAGTCTTATGGGCAGACTGAGAGGATTAACCAAATTTTAGTAGAGCTTTTGCGTGCTTGCATTCTCGACTTTAGTGGTTCTTGGGAGGACAACAACAGCTATCAGGCCAGTATAGAGATGGCTCCTTTCGAAGCTTTATATGGTCGTCCGTGTCGATCACCTGCATGCTGGATCGAATCAGGTGATAGACTCGTCCTTGGACCAGATATGATTAAAGAAGCCACGGAGAAGGTTGATTTTATACGGAAGAGATTAATAACTGCTCAAAGTCATCAGAAGAGTTATTATGACCGCCGAAGAAGAGATTTGGAATTTCAAGTTGGAGATTCTCATTTCTGAAAGTGTCTCCGATGCGGGGTGTATTGAGGTTCGGGAAAACTGGAAAGCTAGCACCGCGTTATATTGGTCCTTTTCCTATTCTGGAGAGGATCGGTCCTCTAGCATATCGAGTGCAGCTACCCAACTGGTTGTCTGGAGTACATGATGTGTTCCACCTTTCTAATCTTTGGAAGTATGTGCACAATCCAGATAGTATTATTGAAGAAGCTGCTCAGCAGGATCTCGAAATCACTCCCAACCTAACAGTTAGAAGAGAACCGATAAAGATCGTAGATCGTGATGAAAAGCGATTGAGAAACAAAGTTGTGAAATTGGTTAAAGTTCAATGGAGTGGCGATCTAAAGGACTGTACTTGGGAAACCGAAGATAATATGCAGAAGTCATATCCCAACTGCAGAGTGGATATCTTAGTTTAAACTGGTAAGCCATTTCTTTAACCTTTCCTGAATTCGTATATTCTTTGTTTACTTTTCTCTCTCTTTTAAATTTCGAGGACGAAATTTTCTTGGGGGGGGGGGGGGTATTTGTAACATCCCAAAGTTTACGAATTTGAATTTAGTAACTTGTTTAGATTTTTAAAATTTAAATTGAGAAGTTTCAAAAGAAATAAAATATTATTAATGTTAAATAAAGAAAGATGTATGGGATTTAATAAATATTTGCTATTTTAAGTTTTTAAATAAATGATAAATAAATAAAAATATACGACAAACAAGAAATTTTCTTAAACCGTAAAAATAATATATATGTGATAAATTAAGTGTTGATTATTGAACTTCAAATAGAAATAAAAAAATTCAAGATTTAAGATTGTACTAAGACTATATGGCTATAACATGACATATGGAATACATATAAACTTGTATGAAATTTTTTATAAAGTAAGAAACAATAAAACAAAGAGTTGTGTGCAAAACAAAACAAAATTTGATTACAAAAAATCTGCAAAACAAAACAAAACTTTGTACTTACAAAAATCAAATTAAGATTGTATGTTAACAAGGATGGAAGCATGAGCATTAAATGTCATCTTCTCAGCATATACAATATCATATCAACCGAAATTATCTTGGCTTAGTCAATAAGAAAAAAAACATTTGATCAAACAAAACTTGTTCCAATAAAACCTTCCCTTAGTGCAAACCTCTTTATATATACACACACATCCATATTCATTTTAGATCGTTCAAAAGAAAAAATATAACAAAGTCAGGAAGAAGAAAATTGTAAAACATCACCACAAATTTCAAATTTAAATACAATATGTTGAAAAATATCAAACTGCAGTTCTTCACAACATAGAGCAGCTCTCTATTCATTAACATTTCTAGGTGAGTAAACTTATTTTTCTTTATTGAAATCTAAGTATTTATTTCATGAATCTTGTGTTTTTGGTTGCATATTAAAAAGAAAATGTTGTTTTGTATGTTTCTGTATTACTGAAAATCTTTATACAGTTTGTTCTCAATATTTTGTTTCAGAGCAAAGTAAATTAAAGAAAAAATGCAAATAAACTTCATACAATCCTTTTTAGTTTAGGATTTTTAAACAAAACAAGTCTGTTTCAACTTGAATCACAGTTAAAATTTTTTTTAAGCTTGAACCTGAAGGGTTTGTCTGTGTAACTTAAAATTTACAGTAAAAAATTTTTTTGTGATGAATTCAACTATTTTAAATCATTGTTTTGATCACATAACTTGAATGAACACACCAAGTTATGATTTTTATAGCAATATGATGATTTTTACTTAAGTATTTTAAGAGCAGTTCGAATTTTAACCAAATTTGCATTTTTTCTAATTTCCGGTGAACGATCCAACAATAATCATTGAAATTTGGTTTGAAGCTTGTATGAACTTCGGTGATGATGAGAAAATTGCTAAATAATTTTTTTGAATGCACAAATTTGTTGAACGAATCCAAAGTAGGGTTTATGTTCAAAGTTCGCAATGGGTTGGACGCGTGATGATTTCATCATCATGGAGTAATCGAGCTGCACGTAATGATGGGGGAGAGTAGTACGGAGCATTGACGTGCTGTGGTCGAAGTTATGGCGGCGCTGGAGTTCTGTGCGCGGTGGCAAGTGGTTTTAATTGGTTGGTTGTGTTGCAGTATTTTCAATCAAACTGTTATATTTCGATTTGAAATTGTTGAAGGCGACTCGAATTTTGATTTCGATTTTAGGGATGGTTTGTGACTTGCCTGAGTGGTTGGGATTCATCGAAACTTGATCGCACCGCTGTGCACGTGCACGGCGCAGTGAGTTGTGTCAGTGTCGTTGGGGTCTTTCGTCTCGAGTCGTGCTCGAGCAACTAGGGTGATTTCTTCGGGTTAGTATTCGAGTTCGAGTGAATGCCTGATGCTTAAATCTGTACGTAAGTTTAAAACTTAACTACAAGAAAACGAAAGAAAAAGAAGAAGATGAAGAAGAAGATGAGTACGGGGAGTGTCTCGAAGAAAATGGGTAAGTAACTCGAAGATTACTCGAGTAGAACAAGAGGAAGTCTCGGGTTTGCTTCCTTTCAGAACTACGCATAAATTAAAATAAAACGAAGTATAGTTAAGTAATTTGTGTTTCAGCAGATTTAAGCATTGAAAACTAAACAAGTGTTTAACAAGTTAAGTTAAAAACTTTAATACAAGTTTAATTATTTTAGTTAATACTTAACAATGTTTTCTAAAACCTTAATTTATATTTTAATTAAGTAATTAACTTAAGTTAAATCTTAAGTTTAAATCACCATTAAAGTTTTCAGTGTAATAAAATATAAAGAAGACTTTTGAATGTTAATTTAGACAAATAACCAACGGTTTTGGAAAGCAATCAAGAATGATTGAATTCATTATTAATTAAGTGATTAAAGATTTATACTGTAATTAATGATTGGTTAATTAATAATTAAGTATCTAATTAATTAAGAACTGTCAATTAGATAAATTAAGTTGATTAATAGTTTATTAAATAAATAAATAAATTAAGAAATAATTAATCAAGTTAATTACAATTTCAATCGATTTATCCAAAATTAATCATTGATTGTAAATAATTAGTAAAAATAATTATGTGTTTAATTTATTTAAACCACATTAGAAAACAATTAACTATTGTTCTGCACTGGATTGTTATTTCTGTTGTGATTGTAATACTGTGTGATGTAGATTGCTCTGTACCGCACTGTGATTTGTGATTTGGTCTGTATTGATGTGAAAACCCCTTTGCCCGTAAAACGGCATTTAAACTTCGATGCGACAGGGAGTCGGATTTTAGTTAGTTATCCAAAACCCACATCGAACCCTAAATATGAATCTTGGTGATTGTTATGTCCATGTGTTTTATAAATCAAACGCTCACTATTCGGATTAGCCGGGAAAGGACCTTTGTGTCATATAACCCATTCCGAATAGTGATACGTCGAAATGGATAGCATTTGAAGACCGGTGTTGAAGACCAGGTGTCTTCGAAAACTATAGGATAACCTATCGATTGTCTCTACACTGAGCTGCTCCGGTATAGAGATTCCCTAAGTGATGGAAAGTCCGATCGGTATTGTGGATACCCGGATTTGCAAGTGCTTCTTCCTTTATTGGACGAAGTGCCTTTGGTTCTGTTCGAACCCGGAACAGACTTGTATGGTTGTGTGTCTGACACTACACTTTGAGTTATAAAGCATATTTCTTTCAAATATGCATATGTTGGTGGCGGAAAATTTATTCTCTTAGCTTAACACCCTTCTCTGAGACATACGAGCTCAGAGGTTATGTAACTGAAGGTTATCAACGATATATTCTCAATTTGGTAGTGTGGCATGCTAGGTGCTGCTGTGTGTTGATGATCATTTGTTGATCATTTGTAATCAAAGCATGGCTTTCGTGTAAAGCATAGCTTTGTGGACGAGACCTCATCGGACCTCACAACCAGGAAATGGTCGAAACAGGAAAGATGCAGCAAGGTTATGAGGGTCACGCCCTTTAGGGTATGTCATTTCCTTCTAGAAAAAGGTGATGTCATGTTATGGAGCCCAAATATTTACCTATGTGATTGCTCCAATCTCATTTACTGTGTGATTGTTGCTTTGTGATAGAGGGCCCTCGGATAAAGGTCCCAAAGGACTGGGGAGTGGCATATTTGTGTAGTAGTTACCTAGTTACAGAGGTAACCTGGCCTTGTGTTGGCAAAGAGCTGGTTAAGTTCTCGGGACGTCCCACCAAAGGCGTACGCATGTGGCAGTAGGAAGTTCCTTAGCCTGACCATTTATTGGAAATCCAATTCCCTATACGAAACCAGTACGGTTTCAGTTGTATAACATGCCATTTATTTATGGTGGTCACCACTGTTTAGATGGTAGCTATAGTAGGCATAGTTCGGAATGTCTATGCTAGCTAAGATTAATATTATACTTTCGAAATGTTTTTGAAACTATGCACTAGTAATAATTTCAAAGAACTTTTCTCGTATCAAGCATATTTGACTATCATAAGAAGAAATCTCCTCCAATTTTGCGATTGCATTGTGTGTGTGGCAGGAGGTCTTACGGTAGTTTCATTTTTCAAAAGCATGCCGGATTTTCTTTTATAAACCTAGTTTATTTAAAAGCAACTGTTTTTGTTTACTCATACCAGTCCCATGACTGACCCGGAGTTTATTGTTTCTTTCCTAAACTCTGGGTGCCCATAATTTCCACACGGGCATCCTAGTAGCAGGTTTCCGTGTTCTGGTGTTAGTAGTATTTTAGAGCTTTTGCTTTGAAGATATTTTAGAAGCTTTAGGGATCTCAGATGTTTAGTTTTTGGAATTTCGCTATCGCTTCATTTCATTTGAAGACTTTTTGGATATATGATCACTGTTATATTATTATGATGTTTATTTGGAGTTGTGGTGTATGTACACTCTGATGTAGTAATGGATATTATGATGTTGTATCTGTAATTTATGCATGATATTCATTTTGTTCCGCTGTTTTATATTCATCTGATGTTGTTATAAGCTCCGGCGAACTAGATTCGATGTTTGGAACTGCGGCATTTGAATACGAGTGTCGTATTCGGTACTGATTTTTGAACGTCGAGTCAGGGCCGTCACACTTAGCCCGTCAATCGCTCCTGTTTTAGCCACCTTATGCCAAATCACGGGAGTCGGGTCCATGTATATACCTCAATGGAAACGCCGCCACTATCCTACTTCATTCTAGAATCTCCACCGCGTACACGGTTTTCAAAGTGGTTTTGGGTATCGACAGAGAGTATGCCCATATCTTATCCCAGTCTCCTTGCCAACCAATCATTATTTTAACACCGTGGTCATTTAAAAATAGTTTATATTTCAAAATCAAAATATCATTGCTATTTCAAAACCAAACAAGATGTCATTTCTATTTCAAACCTATAAAATATGATATCGTTTCCATTTCAAAACCTCGTCAATAATATATTATTTCCCTAAAAAACCAAATCAATAATATGTCATTTCATTTCAAACAGTATCAATAATAAATCATTTTCATTTCAAAAACTGCATTAATATTTTATCATTTAAATACATCCAAACTTCCAAATTTCTAAATATTTCCTTCAATTCCTTTAAACTTAAGATATTCCCTCTTTACATCATTTTAACCAAAACCTTATTATAAAGTCAGATTCTTACACCTTTAATTTCAATAAGTTCCAAACCAATATATATTTAAGGACAAATCTTAACGAAATGCAATTTTAAATAAATTCATTTCAAAAATCATGTTATTTCAAAGTTGTAACACTCCAAAACAAATCACTTTGAAGCCATAATACTTTTAAATTCATAACTTCGAAACACTTCAATTTCGTTAAAACATTTCTATTTAGATATATTTCAAGGCTTTAAATATTCCATAATTTCAAACTAAATCTGATAATTTCATATACATCTTACTTCAATTTATTATTATTTAGTTTTGAAAGATTTACTTAATAAATTTAATATTATTTAAATGAAACTCAAACCTGAAATATTCGTTAATCACCTTATTCGTCAACGAAAATTCTATTTGTTTAAAAACCGTCGAACGAATTTAGAAATAAAAATAACCGCAAGCGCACGGTGTACGAATGTTGCACGTGGCGAATACAGGTCGATCCATAGGGAATTGATGATTTTAAAATTCTATTCCATCAAATTAAACCAAAGTTGAAGAGTATGATTAGCTAGAAAATGAGAAAAATATCAAAAAGAAAGTGATAAAAATATGAGAGTTAAATGATAATTTAGAGATGATTCCGCTCTCTAGATCACATAGTTCAACAAATTATGAAATTATGATCTCTCTTATTTGGTCATAACTGAATTTAAATGGTGTATTTATCATAAGTTTGACTCATTTGTGCTATTAATTAGCTCAGCATAAGCCATCAAACTATAATACAACCTTTAAACCACTTGCTAACTCTCATGAAAATGACAACAAAGTTGAAAATGAAATATATTTTAAGTATGGCCTATTTACTATTAATTAGAAATATAGAGCATCAAATTTGAATTTCAAATCACTTTCTTATGCCATAATCATGTTTTGATGAAGAGGCATTTGTATTAGTGATTGTTTAAGCATAAACTATTTGGTGTCAATAATATAGGCTATCAAATTCGAAACAAAAACAAAAAATTAAACCACTTCAAGCATTGTCATTAATCACAAAAAGAGAGCTATAATTATCAAAATGTTGAAGCTACATGATTAGAGAGCTTCATTACCCCTAAACTGAAGGGATTAGCCTCTCATATTTGTTATCAAAACAACAAATGTAGCTTGCAACAGGAATGAAAGAAAAAGAAAAGGAAAAAGAGAGCGAAGTAAAGAAAACAACTATTCTACTTCCATGAAAAATAAATCTACACTACTAACATGAAAATAAACAAACAAAAGAACCATGTAAAAAGAAAGGGAGCACTAATTAACATTGCATAGAAAAAAGGAAAAATACATAAAGTAAAAATGGCTAAGCAGCCACGGAAAAGAGAAAGAGAACTTGTCTTTTATTTTGAGCCTAAACTAATGAAGAGGAAGAGGCCCAAGAGAGACTAAGTAAGAGGAGAGATTACATGAAACATATGGGCATTTATATATGTACGAAGCCCTAATTCATATTTTTGGGGAATGCCCAAAATTCTCATGAGGTAGTGTGGCCACCAAGTAATCATTAGCATGTCATAATCCCCATTTAAGTGTACAGGAAGCCATTAATTCCATAAGCATGCGCATTAGCCTCTAATTTGTACATTTAGGTGGTGGGCGGTGGGGTCCTCCATGTTCTTCACTTTAAATTATTTTCATCTTCATTCTTTTGTATCTTCTTTCTGCATGCATATTCCTTTATGAAACCACTTGTAATTGAGTTTAAATTCCTACAAAATAATATAGAAATTTCCAATTAATTTTTCTCAAAGAAATATATGCACACAAATGACCGTTTTGCCCCTATATGAAGATGGATATGTGACAATTTGAAAATAATTTGAATTTTGGTTTAAAAAGGTTAAAATACCCAATAAGATCATTTATTCAATTTAAATAGATTAAATATGGTGGTAAAAATATGCACATTTACGTGCACATCAAATACCCCTACACTTATCTTTTTATTCGTCCTCGAATAAACTAAAACTAAAATCTGTTTTCGTAGGGAGCACGATTGCATTGAGCGTATGCAACAAGCCGTTAAACCTCTGGGTGTCCCTAGTAGTACGAGTGTTGTCTTGTGAGGGTTTTCAGCGGATACTACACACAAAATCCAAATGCAGGATGAAAATATTTACAAAATGCAAGATTTGTTTACAAAGAGATGAGTGTGAATTTTTGAAAATATTTACAAATGAAAGATTTACTTTTAAATTGACACAAATAAGTTAAATATAGGTTTCGGTCATTATCTTGAAAATTTAAGTCATTTACTCGTCAAAATTTTCAATAAAAATCAAGCTATCATAACAAATTGACTATAGTTTAACTAGTTATTTCGGTTGATAACAAGGTGTAATTATGAAATAGATCCTTAGTTCATTATCAAAGTTTACCAAAATGGTATTTTCATTTCTTTTCAATAACAAATCAAATCAAATAAGTAAAAATAGTGTTAGGATTTCAATTGCTTGCTCTCTCATTATTTACAAGAAAAATTACACACCTAGCTCAGGTAAACTGAGGCCAGATATACCACCCATGCACTGCCTTTCGAGTTTATGTTAGGGGAGTACAGAGCATGGCGAGTGTAACGATCCTGACTCGACCTTCAAAAAACGGCACCGAATACGACACTCGTATTCAAATGTCGCAGATCCAAATGTCGAATTTGGTTCGCCGGAGCTTATAACACATTAAGTACAATACAGCGGAAGAAAATGAATAATACATTTGATATACAACATTTGATACAATATCTAATACAACAGAATACAATAGAATGGTACAATAGATATCAATATTATCAGAGATACTAGAAATAATAGCGGAATGATAATGTCTTCAATGCCAAACTCCAAAAGCTCCAGCGAGAACCCCCCCATCACATTTCACCTAGATAAGCAAGGTCAGTCTTGGAACTGGTATGAGTAAACGAAAACGTTTTTTTATCTTTTAAAAAAAATATAAGAATTTAGATTGAAATCCACAATGCTTTTTGAAAATGAAACTACCATAAGGCCTCCCGGCACACACACAATGCAATCGCACATGTGGGGGAGATTTCTCCTTATGATAGTAAAACATGCTTATTACACAAAATCCTTTTTGATATTATTGCTAATGCAAAGTGGAAAACTTTTCGAAAGTATAATATTAATCTTAGCCAACATAAGTACCATTATACTATGCCTACTATAGCTGCCATTTTAAATGACATGTTCTACAACTAAAATCGTACAAGGCTCGTATTGGATGATTGGATTTCCAACAAATGGTCAGGCTAAGGAACTTCCTATTGCCACATGGGAACACCTCTGGAGGGACGCCTTGAGAGCTTACCCAGCTCTCTACCAACACAAGGCCGGATGCCCCTTTCTCGGGGAGTAAAACCTAAGATATGCCACCCCCGGTCGTTTGCGACCTTTAACCGAGGATCCTCTACACCAACAACATCACACAGTAATAAATATACTACAGCGTCCACATGAGTAAGTATTTGGGCTCCATACCATGATACCACCCTTCTCCAGAAGGAATGGTCATACCCTAGGGGAGCTACCCCTGAAACCTTGTCGCATCTTTCCTTTTTCGACCATTACCGGTTTGTGAGACTCGATGAGGTCTCGTCCACAAAGCTACGCTTTTTTCACAAAGTCATGCTTTGATCAACAAATGATCAACAACACTTCGTATGCCACATTACCAAATTGGGAATGTATCACTAGTAACCATCAACTACATAACCTCTGAGCTCGTACGTTTCAGAGAAGGGTGTTAAGCTAAGAGAATAATCTCCACCACCAAGCAGAAATGTATTTGATAGAAACCGGTTTTACATCTCAAAGTGTAATGTTAGACACACATCCATACAAGTCTGTTTTGGGTTTGAATAGAACCGAAGGCACTTCCGAAGAAACCCTTCCAAATCCTGGTATTCACAATCCCGATCGGACTTCCCATCACTTAGGGAATCTCTATACCGGCGTGACTCAGTGCAGAGACAATCGACGGGTTATCCTTTCGTTCTCGAAAATACCTGGTCTTCACCACCGGTCTTCAAATGCTATCCATATCGACGTATCATTATTCGAAATGGGTTTTATGACACAAGGTCCTCTTCCGGCTAAACCGAATAATGAGCGCAATATTTAAAAACATATGGACATAGGGATTTCAATTAAGTCACAACTTATTATCCAAACCTTTCTTTAAATGGTTTAAAACAAATTACCATTTCAAGTATTTAAAAAAAAGGTTCATTTCACAAAGTTCACAAATTTTCCACAAAAGTTCATTTACGGCTTTTCAAGACAATTTCATTTCAAATTGGATTAACTTGTTCAATCTTTAAGTTAAAGATTTGATTCATAACTTTTCAAACCATTTTCGATTCAAATCTTTTATATGAAAGATATTTAATAGTCTTTCACATAAATTAAAGCTGATTACATTTACATAAGTTAAAGCCATTTAAGTATAAAACTTGGGTTTTAAATTTAAATTCCCAAAACAATACTTTTTAACTGATTAAAAACCCATAAAACACCTTCATAACTTGTATAATGTTTTTATACCATAATTTCCAAATTATTGAATTCAATTCAAATATTGAATTCAAATTTAAATCAAATTATTTAGATTTCAAAATTTTATTAAGTTATTCAAAATAACTTTTATTTTTTAAACTCTTTTTCAAAAGCTTTCAATTTTAATTCCAAAACTATTTTGGATTCAAAAAAAATTCAATCATTAAAAATCTATGACTTAACCAATTTCCTCGTGCAATCCATATGTGTGTGTATAGTGTAGTCTAGGGGTTTTACACAATAGTGCGACAACATCAATCATCACAGATTCAATCTTATCAATATCGATAAGCGATATATTCCAATAACGCTTATCGTTAATTCACAGATTCATAGATAATATGTAAATGTGTCGCATATAGATAAATAAATAAATAACACACAACTTATTTCACATCGCAGAATATTATAGTCTAGAGATAATAATCAATTCAAGGTAATACAAACATTCATAAGAAATCCAAGCATACAATAATCATTTATAAACAGGATCAATTAATTGTTTAATCCTAAATTAATTCAATTTAATTTCAATTAAATTAATTACTCATGAATTAATTACTTAATCCTAATTCATTAATTACAAATCATTTAATATAAATTAATTAATAAATTAATCGTTAGTTATCTATCTTAATTAATTATCTTTAATTAATTAATCAGTCCTTAATTACTCACATTAATTAAATTAACTTTTAAGCTAATTGCATTAATAATTAACCCTTATTTATAAATAAATCAACTTTAATTAATAATTAATTGATCCCTAATAATTAAATAATTAACCCCTAATTATTTGCTCTTAATTAATTAATGAACCTTTAATAAATTACCATATAATTAATTATTATTAATTAATTCAATTAATTAATTGCTCCTTAATTAATTATCATTCCTTAATCACCTTTATTAACTAATTAACCTTTAATCAACCTTGATTTATAAATAAATCAACCTTTTATCATTTAAATTATTAACCTTAAATTATTTAATCATCCTCTAATCACTTTTAATAAGTAATTATCCTTAATTACTTTCTTTAATTAACTACTCCTTAATTAAACACATTAAGTAATTATCTCTTAATTACTTGTTGATGATTCTTTAATAAGTCAAGACTTTAATAAAGACAAAACCTTTATCTTGATAACTTTACTTAATCATCAATTAATCTTATTAATTTAATGCTTGAAAACAATTATATAAATCATCTGAAAACATTGATTAAGCAAATTCTTAATCACTTCTTTATTCAAACATAATCTTGTTATATTTTGGAAATTAAAAAAAAACTGTTATGCTTACATTCTCGACACGAAGATGAACCCGAGAGAACCTATTCGTTCCCCGAGCCACATTCGAAATTACACGAGCCTGACTCCGAGAACTCACGACCTTCATCTCTTTTCCCTTTTCTTTTAACTTAGTTTTGATTTGAGTTATAAAATTAGTTATTCAACCCATGCAAACTGCCGAAGGAAATCCTGAGCAACACATCCGTTTTCTCGAGTTAATCTCGAGGCCATTATCTTTTCTTCTTCAATACAAAACTTCACAAGGATCCTCTGACATGTGCACGTGCACACGAGCTCAGGCGACTTCCAACCACCATCAGTACCTCCAACTAGTCACCATCGACCAACTCATACTAGTCCAACATCCAGAACCCTCGAACCACTATGAAATCAAAATTGAGCAACTCAATCACTATTAGGAAATCAACCCAGAAACCAAAAACTACCTCGTCCGACCGACCCCATTCACTAGAGGTTCTGCTGTCTCGACTCGAGCTACGTCCTGAACTCGAGCTTCACTTCCCCTCACACCGGTCCACTCGGGTTCCACGTTGACGGCGCAAGCGCCGAGAAACCCATTCGAACAACTTGACTCTTAAACCCTACTTTAAACTCGTTTATCCCCTACGATCAATTGAAATTTTTATAAACATTTTTCCCATGTTCCCTTACGTGTCAGCTTCCTCCACCCTAAATTTCATCTCCAGTTCGACGTGGATCACCGGAATTCCATCATTTAACATTTTCCGTTCAGCTCGAAAATGCACACTCTATACAGATCTAAAATTCTTAAAACTTGCATTAAAATTCATCATTCTGTAATTCGAATCTTGTTATGTAATCAAAACCCAATTTTATAATCATTAAATTTTGGACATATATATGATTTCACTGTACATTTTAGGTTCCCCTGATAAACTAACTTCAATTTTCCCAAAAAAATTTTATTAGCTCTAATTCTTGATGATACAAACACATTTTTATTTAGATCATGAAGCCTACAATAATTCAGAGATTCAAACTGTTTTTTCTTTTCTTTAATAGGTTTAAAACCTGTAGAATTTTAGTTTAGAAAAGATTTTCCCCTGTACATTCCATTTTTTTCTATTCTAATTATATTCATAAGTATATTTTTAAATCAAGGTTTTGATAACACAAACATTTTTCCTTTACAGATTTTAACTCAAAACTTCTTGCATTTAGAGATTTGAATTTTTGAAATGGTTTACTCTGTAAACCCGGAACAACACTTATCTGCCTGTAACAAAGCATACACACTATCCTTGACATGAATACGTATACAAACACGCATACGCAAACATTTATCATTACAGACAAAGAGCTGGTTTAAAATTTTAAGTTTACTCACAAGTATTTTCAAAACTAAAGTATTAGATTTCTTAACTATGTTTTCCTTAAGCAACTTAGACTAAGAGGTAATAGAGGAAATGATTTTGGGTTTTGAATTTGTCTTGCATCTGAGAACAAGAACAGGGGAGGCTTATAGACATATATACACATCACATATGAACTGAGGTTCATGAAGGCACATATAAACAAAATTTTCACAACAAAATTCACGGATTCATCGCATGCATCAAAACAAAATAGATAAAGTTTGATAGGGATGATGTTTTCTCACCTGATGATGAAGTTGAACAGAGAACTAGCAAGCTTGAAATTTGAAACTGAAATTTGTTTGATGATTTTGATTGTTAAATATGTTGAGTTGCTTGAACCTTGCATGCTTTCTTATTCTTGTTTCCAGGTTTGCAACCATCATTAGACCCAACTGAAGCCATTAAAACTGAAGAGGTGATATTCTCTAACTTGATTTGCTTTGCATCTTGCTTGATTCTCAGGTTGAATTCAATTTGTTTCAGATTGGCACCAGGTTTTCATTTTCTAGTTTCTGGTTTTGTTTCAGATTTTTTTGAAGAGGAGGGGTTTCTAAATTTTAAGTTAAAGATGATTCTTTTTTTTCTTGATTGAAGACATGTTTTTTTTCGTTTTACTGGCTTTGATTTTGTAGAGTTGATTTTCAGATTTGAGAAGTTGAATGGCCTGATATATTTTTTTATTTTTTTATAAAACCTTTTTGAGACTTGTTTAATTTTTAATTTCATGGTCTACACTTGTCCAAATTTGCATTTTTATGTTTACACCCCTTGATTTAATTAGTTAAAATTTCAGTTTTAAACCCTCATTCTCCTATGTTTACATTTGTATACAAACTATATTTTTTCCAACTCCTTTATTTCAAAAGATATATATATATATATATATATATATATGCCTTTATATTTAATTACATATATACTATTATATTTATCTTCAAGTATAAAAGAAAAGCATTTAAATTTTTTAATAAATCTTACTTTGTTCCAGATTTAAATTTTTTATTTAAATCCTTAACCAATTTGTGAATTGATTTATCTCATGTGTATTTTATATTTGCATTCACACATTATTTATACAACTTTTAAAATCCATTAAATTCAAATAGCTTTATATTATTTTCTATTTATAACTATTTATACAACCATAAAAGAAATGATTCTTATCTATCTAACATGTTTTTTTATATATTGATATTTAAATATAATCAATTTAATTTATATTTAGATCCTTAGTTAGTTTTATATTTACAAATTTTATTTTCTTATATATATTAACTATGTTTATTTATGTTTTGTATAAGTATAAAATTTCAAATCTTGTACTTATTTTGTTTATATATAAATATACAACCATATTTATTTTCAAAATTTTTATAATTGAATTATAATCCAAAATACTATTTTATAAACCATACTTTTAATTTATTCTGGAATCTTCATATTTATTCCAAAATAAATCCAATTTGTTTTCAAGATATTCATTTAAGTGTTTTCAAATCAACAATATTCATTGTCAATATATTTATTAAATTTAAAAATTTAATTTTCCAATTATAATTCATTTTTCTAACTAAATGAACATATATATTATTAAATTTGATGAATTCAATTTTATTTTTATATCTTAAATGCATATAAATTATGAATAAATTCACAATTTAAATCCAAAATTAAATTTGATTACAAATTTTTCCAAAATTTAATCCTAAATATTAAATCAATTATCAAATTATTTTTAGCTAAAATTCAGGAATGTTATAGCGAGTGGACACACTTTCGTGCACACACCTATCGACCGTAGATGGTTTTTATTAAGTCTGTTTTTTTTAAACTTGTTCCATACATGCATAACCATGAGGACTTTTAAATGAGTATGAAAGCACATAATCAAAGCTCCAAGTAATTCACTTATGCATGACGGTGAGGACTATTAAATGAGAGTGAATACTTGGATGTTATTTTTTTATTTTTTATTTTGTTTTTGAGAGAGAGTTTTGCAAAATTATCTTAGCACCATTTAACTTAGAAGAAAAAAATGTTGTATCATTTACTTTAAATCAACCTCTTTTTAAAACAAAGATTTTCAATTAGGATGTACTTCATAATTAACACGTATGAATCTTCCTATATACTAGTTGAACCATTATTATTTATAATCGAACTTCATTTTTATTTTTGTTAAGACCAATAAATTTTCAAAAATTTCAATTTAATAAACCAAAACCATATATTTATCTTATAGTATGTCTTTTCAAAATAAATCAAAAGAAAATTTGTTTTTGGGATTTCTTCTTAATTTTTTTTGAGATTTTAAAGCAAAAATAAACCATGAAAAAAAAAATGAAAATGTGTCTCCCTCCACACTTGATTTTGACTGTGTCCCCACAGTCAACCCAAGTGGAAGGAGAAAATATAAAAACATAACCATTATTTAAATAAAAATGAAAAGATGATTATTAACAAGACATCAGAAAGTATGCCGTTAAAGAGTAAATGAACCTGTCTTCCAAGAACCAATTCATTTGTCTCACAAAGTACGTGATACACAGCTCAAGCGCAGAAAGCCAAACAGTAAAAGATTTTGAAGTTGAACGTTGATTTGGAAAAATGAATGTTGTTTTATTGAAAATTATACGAGTTGTTTTGTTTTCGATGATTTTGGGGTCGATAAAACAATTGATTGAAGTTTAAGTTTATTTTCACCAATTTGAAATTCAAGCTTATCATTGAAAACTTTTTCAGAGTTATTGATTTCAAAATCAAAATGGTGATTTTCATCTTACCCGTAGGAATTTAACAACCCGTCATCCAAAAGTCCAAAAAATTCGTGTTCATTAAATTCGTCTTCTTTTGTTGGATTATGAACAATTTATTACATGTCACAAGTTCAAAATTAAAAGTTGTTGTATTCAAATTTTCGAAATTGAGAAAAGGAAGATAGAATTTTAAATTTGGTTACACACCCTTAAAAGAATTGAAGTCCAACTCAATTACCGTGTTTTCAATAACTTCTTTAAGATCATCATTTCAGTTTCAAAAGTTGTTATTTGAAAATCGTTAATTGTGGTAAAAGATGGATCATTATTTGACTCGTCACACGTTGGGATTTGATTTTGTTTTTGACATTGTTTCATATATGTTTGAAACAACAAACCCGTGTGATCGTCGTAAATTTCGTTCATTCGCTCAACAAAATCCAATTTGTAGTTATTAACTTGAGAATTTTCGATTTGGATTTGTTGAGGATTTTTTTTTTCAATTTCTATAAATGTTATATTATTTGATTCTTCGCAAGTTGAGATTTGATTATGATTTTCACGAAAATTTTTGTACTTTTCAAGTTATAAATCCCCGTCATCTTTTTCCATTTGGTCAACAAAATCAAGTTCATGATTGTTAATTTGAAAATATTCATTTTGAATTTGTTGATAACCAAAGTTTTCAATCGTATCTTTATTGAAACTACTTCCACAGCAAAATTATTTGAAAATTGGTTCACATTTTCATCTTGATTTTGAAATTCATTTTGAACTCTAAATTGAATTGGCATGGGTTATACTCGAAATCATTTGAATTTGGAAGCGAATTCAAATTTTGGTTATTTTGACTTGAACTTTGGCGCAAATATGAGTTACACAAATCATTTATACTTTGATTTTGCTGTGTAGAGAGTCCAAGTAAAGATAAAATGCTATTTTCGAGATTTGGTGGTTGCTCATCGTTTTGAAAAGTTTGTTGCCTAAAATTCGTATCGTTTAAAGAATAGTTGTCGTTAAAATATCCATACAAATTTGAAGTGAAATCATATGGATTATATTGATTTTCACAACTATTGTAAAATTCAAGTGAATATGGAAATTCAGACATTTTCAAGAATATGCTTTTTTATGAAGATAAATATTTACGACTAGAATTTATTTTACAAAAGGGAAATTGATTTTTTTTTTTTTTCAGTTTTTTTTTTTTTGAAAAGATTTTATATTTTTTTGGATTTTGGATTTTCTAAAAAACTAAGTAATTTTTTTTTGTATTTTTTTAGAATTTTGATTTGAAAATTTTCGAAGGAAAAGGAAAAAAGCTAAGTTGAGAAATATTTACAATTTTTTTGTTTTGGATTTTGAATTTTTTTTTAAATATGTATGAACTAATGAAACTAAATGAATGCAAGGTTTTAATTACAAATGATTTATCCTAAGTTAACCCAAAATTGTATAATCACATATTGTCTTAGATAAACAAGAGAGTTCTTAGCCAGGTAACGGGCAGGAGTTATCGGTGCACCACAAATCGCCGTAGCAAAGCAGCCGAAGGATTAAGTACCTTTAGACGAACAACCACTATATTATTTATGAATCACCGTAATATTTATTGTAACGACCCGTTAAATTAATAATATTAAATGAGTTAAATTAATATAATTTCTAACCTGATTTAGAGAGAAAAAGGCTTTAAGATTTATTTGAGAAAATGTAGTAATTTGTTATAGTAATTGGAATTTAATGTAACAATTTAATTTTTATGACAATAGTTTTGGATAATGTAATTGTCACACTTTGTTAAAAGTTAATGTTAAGAAACCAATAAATGTTGAATTAGTGAATATTAATAAAATATTTACTAGATGGGATTCATTTAATATTAAAATAAATAGTAGGATTGTTTCATTTGGTGACCGTTGAATAAACCAATGCAATAAGTGTAGATAAAAATTTTTATGAATATTGTTCGATAATGAATGTACTTAAAAACGGTAATAAACTTAATATAAGAAAACAAAGGCAAATTGTGTATTAATTAATGAATTCATGAATCAGTGTATGGACTTAGTGTAACTATACGTAAATGTACGCAATAAGGTTGTGAAATACCAATGATTTGGATTTCCAATTTATATTAAACATAATGTAGGTAGAAATTGGAATTCACTGTTGTGTGAAATATATGAGAAATCAGGTCAAATGTAAATTATACCGTAGATGATATACTCTTTTAAACAGTAGGATTTTTAAATAAATAAACGTTTCACTTAAGTTTCAATTGGATAACTTATGTCGTTTAATGGAGAATCAATTGCAATTAATTGCCATAAATTAGTGATGATAGGGTAGTTTGATTTAGCCTTTAAGAAGCAAAGAAAAAGAAAGCCAAGATTTATGAATTCATTTGCAATGTGAAATGCAAATCTTGTGGATTGTTTTTTTTTTCAAATGGAATTAATATTTAACCATTACGTTAGTGGAGTCTGATAAGTTAAGGTAGATAATCAATGGTAATTTACCTAATTCAAAGGATATATTAATATAAATATGGGTAAAATGAGGTTAGACCAAGGATATAATATTAATTGATTTTTAAGGCTTAATTAATATGTGAAATAGACAAGATTCTACATTCAAACATTTATACAAAGCTAAGTTGTAAATAGAAGTACAATGTAATATAATGTAAATAGATGGGAATCAACATTTATTTATTTATTTAATGGAATTTAATTTCTATAGTATGATAATCGCAATTAAATGAAATTGAAATAGCTAATTTATACGTTAGTTGAAATTTAGCTGGAATATGAGGATTTTTAATGAAATAGTGAAATCAAATGGAAATAAGGTTTCAATTATACATTGGAATTTATATTCACCATAAAAGGTTAATTGAAAACCAAAGGAGTTAATAAAGGAATCAAGCTTTATCTATTAATTTGGATTTAAGATATGGTAAATTGGATTTATTGCAATAATTAATTCTATAAGATGAGGTTAATACTTATTCTATTTATAATTAGACCAAATTGTTGATATAGATTTTTTGAAAGCAGAATCTATAAATCAATTTGAGTATCAAATTCAATAATTGAGCTTATTGCATAAATAAAGGGAATTTAACGTTAAATATTACGTTACTGAAATTTAAAATGAACTTTAAGAATAATATTGTGAATCATGAACCAAAGTATGTGGCATCCCTATTTGGATAAAGAATGAGTATATAAAAGTTAAAATCTAATATACGGGGTTTTGAGCATTTAATTTTATAATTCTTAAATATAGGAAAGTGCAGAAATTAACAGTGCAAATTGATATACTTATAATTTTAATTCACATCCAAGCTGTTAAATCATTTGAAATTGATTAAATTATATAAGTAATAAAATTTGGACAATTTTAGAATGTAATATAAAATTTGGATTTTTGTAATTTATTTTGATTTATTTAATGAATATAAAAATAGCCTTTTTTTGTCACGGACTCGGATTTCGATGAAACCAGTTTCATCGGATCCGTATCATTGAATTATTATAGGGTTTCAAGTTTCGTATCGATCGGACTTGTCGTTTGATCGTACGGGCGTGAAACGCCTTGAAATCAAATTTAATTAAAATCAATTTGAATCAATTTGGAAATTTTGTTTTCAGCATAACTTCTTCATACGATCAAATTTGGACGTGAAACTTTTTCCATCACGTTCAGAATATTTTAAATTACCTATTTGGATATATAGATTTAATAAATTCGGTTCCGGAGGCATAGCGGGCTTTTTGGGCCATAGTTTGTTCTGCACGTTCATTCTACGGTCTATCTACTCTATCTCTAACCCCTCTATATAAACCTAGCTACAAGCCCTAGCCTCCACCTAATTTCTTTTCATCTGAGCGTATACTTTCTTCAAGCTCCTCTTCTTCTTCAATGGGTGCTAACCCTAGATCCAGTCAGTTCAAAAAAAAAAATTCAAAAAAAATAAAAAAAAAATTCGGATCTGCAGCAGCTTCTGGTCGCGCTTCGGGTTTCAGGGGAGAAAACCCTAGAGCAATTTCGGGTCAGGAAGAAAATGACTCGGGTCGCTCCGGGTCGTTTTGGCGAAAACTCCAAGCAAGCACCGGGGAATTGAGGCGGCGCACCGAAGTCGAACCCGAAGTCGACCCAGGACCAGAATTTTTCCATTTTTCAAATTTCCATAACTTTTGCATACGAGCTCGGATTCACGCGCGGTTTGTTTTGCTGGGATCGTATCAGAATTTCTGACGTTTTGACGCGGGTTTGGATGAATTCCGAGAAGGGCGAATTTTTGGATTTAAATCGAATTTAAATTCGATTAAATTCAAAAGGTGAGTGTTTTAACCCACTCACAACTACTAGAAGCTTTTATGTTTGTTAAATTAATTTTAGAAATGAATAGAAATTTATTTATGAGTATTTGGCATGTTTATTTCACTCATATTTGTTGAAATGCATTTACCAAATTTAACTGTTAATTTAATTCATTTATTGCGTATAAATTTACAGTTAAAATTTATTTGTTTTTATATGAACTGCTAGTTAACAGTTATATAATTTATTTCTGAATATAGACTGTAGATTAATAGCTGTTAAATTTAATTTGAATAAAATTGCCAGTATTACATGTTATGTAGTACCAAAAATAATATTGTTATTGACTGATATTGATTGATGATTGCGATTTGGATGATGGATGATGTTGATGAATGGATGTTTATTGGATATCATTAAATTGCAAATTATCATGCATATTTCATTTCATTCGGGATTGTGGTTTGAAATGATATATAACCGCAAATTTTTATATCTTTTAAATTGCGGATTGAAATGATAAATATCCGTATCACTTGACCATAGGATAGAAAATTATATACAGGCACCGCGGTATATATATAACTATTTAAATGTGATTTCTATGGTTTGGATGGAATACGGTTTATAATAATCTTAAATTTTATATTGTATAAATATTTTTCTTCCATATATATATACATATGAAGTTGAAAATTTTGAAATTAAAAGGTGTATAAAAATCTTTATTAAAAATGGAAGAAAATTAAGAAAATGGAGTTTAATAATTTATATCATATGTTTAAATGTTAAGTTTGGAAATTTTAAGATATGATATTTATAATTGGATTGTTCCCAAAATAAATTGAAATGAATATTCTAGTATAATTTGAATTGGGAAAAATATATATATTTTATTACTAGAAACTGAAGTCTTATTATTTATGGATTTTATATGAATATTCAAGACTAATTAATAGAACAATTGATTTGTTGAAAGCATAAAATCCAACTTTAGTTTGAAATATTGATACTCAAAATGGATATATGTATATATAAATAAATTGAAGTGGTTTTGGAACTTGAGAGAGATAATATAAATTTTGGTTTAGACTTTAATAAAGAAATGTATTTGTAAAGCCATGAGAACTATTTTCTTTACAAAGTAACATTTAAGTTAAACCATTTAATTCATATACCGTTGAATGTCCAAACCATTCAAGTTTTAAAAGTTATGGTTTTTAAATTATGAATTTCGAAATATTATGCTTTGAAAGGATATTTGGCTTTCAGACGTTATAAATTTTAAAGCATTTGGATTTTTGAAAAGGTTTATATTTGGGATAAAGGATATCATATTTTTTTTGGGTTTTAAAATGATATCGTATTCATAATTTTAAAATGGAAATGTTTATTCTGGTTTTAAAGTATGAGCTATTTTTAAATGACCGCGGTGTTATAATAACGATGGGTTGGCAAAGAGACCGGGATCGGATATGGACATACTCTCTGTCGATACCGAAAACCACTTTGACTAACCGTGTACGCGGTGGAGATTCCAGAATGAAGTAGGTGGTGGCGACGTTTCCTGTAAGGTAAATACGTGGACCCGACTCCCGTGAGTTGGCATAAGGTGGCTAAAACAGGAGCGATTCTCAGGCCAATGAGGTCATTCCTCTGATCAGACCCTCCTCTTCGATATTATACTTTGATTTTGGATTGATTCAGTGGCCACTTCTATATTTTGATTTTGGGGAGTTAGTCCGAGGTGGGCGGTAACTGCGGCTACGCGTTTCCACCAGCCTGGATAGCAATTGGTATATCTACCCTGGCATTGCCTAGTTGTGTCGTGTCACCTACCATACCGAGCCTTTACTACGAGTTTCTATTTGTGTCGTACCTATGGAGTATCCTCTGGTAGCTTCCCGATCAGGAGGTATTACGGTACTGTATAGACTATTGGCATTATTTGTGTTAAGGGCTATATGGGTAACCCCTTAACGCTATTTAAAAGTAAGTTTATTTTATAAATAGACACTATTATAATAGCGCAATATACTACATAGTAAATAGTTTAACGGATCCTTAGGAGATGTAAATCCCGAACATCTCTTGTGTTACTGTACTCATATTTATTTCTGTTAATTTAACTCACATAAGATCTTTTAGTCTGACTCGAGTGTTTTTGTCTTTTCAAATTCGCTCGGGTCAGTCCGAGCGTTTCAGGATCGAAGACTTTAGCTTTGAAGGACGAAGACGAAGGAGTCGTATTATTATTATCTATAGTATTGCACCACACTCTAAATTTCCGCTGCATTGATTGTATTGGTATGTGTAACTCTGATATTCATTGTATAAGTAAAATAAATATTTTGTAAACAGTTATCATGAACTGTATATTGATTATTATATTTTATCCTTCCGCTGTGAGATTCTATTTTGTTTTATTTCTTCTCTGTTTTTCTTGTTTACCCCATAACAATCCGCCCTTGCGTATGCTTTGAATTGGCACGTGTGTCGGTTTAAAGTGTGCGAAAAGGTGGGATGTTACAGTTGGTATCAGAGCTTTGGTTTAGCGATAAACTTTGGCTCTGTGGGGTTTGACTCTTTGTAAATATGGTAGTAATACCCCATGGGAGTCGCTGAGTGTATATATATGAGAGAGCGTATTTGTTAGTGTTAATAAAGATTTTGATATTGTGTTAATCTGTTCCGCTTTGTATTTATAAATTCTGGTTGATGCATGGGACGCTATGACATCAATAGGGATTTCTAAACACTTAATAGGACAGACCGACATAATATTTGTTTTTAATATAGGTGAATGACATAATTTTGCCTATTATATTTTCTATATATAAAAATATTTTTATAAATATATATATATATATATATATATATATATATATATATATATATTTGGTTGCTATAGATTGGGTGTTAGGAAATAAAAATATTTATAACAATTGAAGCTAAGTTGAAATTATAATAAATCAAATTGGAGATTTTAGAACTTAAGTCCGGGATTTTTGAAAATCTTCTTTCAAAGGATTTGTGAAATATAATGATTTGGTTTATAGGTAATTTCTTATATAAATGTTTAGTATAATTCGAAAGAATTGTTTTAAAAGAGGATTTTGGAGAAAATAAATTTTGTACTTTCCTCTCTGTCGCTAGAAAATAATTTCGGTGATGGCGGCCGCATCATCGACTTTCATTTTCGAGTTTCGTAGGGGAAAGGCCACTGTAGTAAATTCTACTGCAGATTTATTTTGAAATTATCTAAAATTTTAAATTGTTTTAAATATAAATTGAGATATAAGTTGTAAGAACTCATTTATCTATTATTTTTAAAATAAAATTGAAATTTGACCCGGTATTTAATTCTAAAATTTTCCACTAATTAATGGTTTAAATTATTTTTAGGGAAATATAAAGTAAGTAATAAATGGATTGAAACCTCTAATTTAAGTAAGAAAATTAATGCTAGGTATAAAGGAAGTTAAATTTTAACTGATAAATAATGGTAAAGATTTATTGAAAATCAACGAATTAAAAGGGTTGAGATTAAACTTGTATAAGTTCTTTTGCTTTTTCTTTAACATAAATAACTTACCAAGTATAAAAAGTTGAAATGTGAATTAAGAGTGGAATAGAATATTATGCAAGTAGAATTTTTGGAAATAATGAAGTATTCAATAAATTACTGTTATAAATAAGAATTTAATGGTATTAACTTAAGTGATGATTGGAATTTTACTAAAATTAAAGGTTGTATTATTAATAGGTGATTTTAACCTTAAGAAAGTAAAAATGAAATTCCTTAATTTATAAAGTTTGATTGTAGGGTTATTAACTTAAGTACGCCTTAATTTCCCCCTATTCTAATATAATAGAAAGTAAGTAATATATAAATGACTGTAAACCCTAAGTAATTAATTAATAAAATTCCTTATTTTTAAGAATGAAGGTTAAAGGGTTAATAATTTAAGTGTAATTAAAAAGGGTTACTGTAATTAAATATAATAGAAAGTGGGTAATTAAATTGTTACAACTATTAAATATAATAGAAACTTCAACATTAAATAAATGAATGAAATTAAAGGTAAGTTGAAATTGTAATTTATAAAACAAATATATATTAATTTAAGGAATTGAGAAGAAACTTGTAAATTTTCACTTACATTCTTAAAACATACATAACTTACCATATAATAAAAGTTGAAATGTTAGTAAGAAAATGTAAGGGGAAATCTTACAAGTGAAGCTTGAGGTAATAAAGGTATTCAATAAATTTGCTGTTATTAATGAGAATTAATTGTATAAACTTAAGTTAAATTGGAAATTTTACTATATAAGTAAAGGTAAGTAGTATAAATAGATGATATAAACTTTAGTCAATAAATTGGAATGCAAATATAATGAATTTTGTAATAAATGGAAAACGAAAATTGTAAGAAATTAAGAAATCCCTCCATAAATGAAAGAAAGAAAATCAAACCACTGAAGCATGAAATAAATGTATAATAAATTAATTTGGTTGTTGGTTTGAATTGTATTGTTTGATTTATGATTGTGGGGTAAGGAACTTGAAGTTGTTGGATGAATAAATAATATATCTTTGTTCCATCTAAGACTGTTGAGTAAAGGATGCACTTGATAGTTAATTTCATTTCATACAAATTTCAAGTTTGAACCCAAACAACTATTTGTTTGATGGATTAAATGATTGCTTTGTGTGTGTATGTATGTTGTTTGTAAGGTTGATGGTTGTTGAATTGTTTGGTTGATTAATGATTGAATCCACTTGAATAGTTCACTTTAAAATAAATATTTAACCTTTTAGATTTTATAAGTGAAATGCAGGCTATGGAAGCCACTGCTACTGCTCTGGTTCCCTAATAATAAGCGTATTGCCCGACAAATAGGTACGTTTTCGGATTACGTTTAAAGCGCTATTTTATAATTTTGCCCGTGTTGGGATAATATTTTGATAATATATGTAATATATTTGTATATTTTGATATTATATTTTCTCCAGAGTCTCTCCGTACAAAGGAGACTCTGCCAAAAATTTTCGTAAATTTTGGACTTAGAATTTTGTTGAATATTTTCCAAACTTTAATGATTTAAGTATAAAAGGTTATAATGACTATAAAACGGGCATATCTCATTTAAGGAAATTAATTTAGTAAATTATTGTTTATAAGTTAATATTCGAAATAAGATGTAATGTTTTATTCTTCCTTCTCCCTTCTTTTTCCTTTTCGGGGACGAAAAGTTTTGAGTGGGGGAGATTGTAACGACCCGTTAAATTAATAATATTAAATGAGTTAAATTAATATAATTTCTAACCTGATTTAGAGAAAAAAAAGGCTTTAAGATTTATTTGAGAAAATGTAGTAATTTGTTATAGTAATTGGAATTTAATGTAACAATTTAATTTTTATGACAATAGTTTTGGATAATGTAATTGTCACACTTTGTTAAAAGTTAATGTTAAGAAACCAATAAATGTTGAATTAGTGAATATTAATAAAATATTTACTAGAATGGGATTCATTTAATATTAAAATAAATAGTAGGATTGTTTCATTTGGTGACCGTTGAATAAACCAATGCAATAAGTGTAGATAAATTTTTTTATGAATATTGTTCGATAATGAATGTACTTAAAAACGGTAATAAACTTAATATAAGAAAACAAAGGCAAATTGTGTATTAATTAATGAATTCATGAATCAGTGTATGGACTTAGTGTAACTATACGTAAATGTACGCAATAAGGTTGTGAAATACCAATGATTTGGATTTCCAATTTATATTAAACATAATGTTGGTAGAAATTGGAATTCACTGTTGTGTGAAATATATGAGAAATCAGGTCAAATGTAAATTATACCGTAGATGATATACTCTTTTAAACAGTAGGATTTTTAAATAAATAAACGTTTCACTTAGGTTTCAATTGGATAACTTATGTAGTTTAATGGAGAATCAATTGCAATTAATTGCCATAAATTAGTGATGATAGGGTAGTTTGATTTGGCCTTTAAGAAGCAAAGAAAAAGAAAGCCAAGATTTATGAATTCATTTGCCATGTGAAATGCAAATCTTGTGGATTGTTTTTTTTTTCAAATGGAATTAATACTTAACCATTACGTTAGTGGAGTCTGATAAGTTAAGGTAGATAATCAATGGTAATTTACCTAATTCAAAGGATATATTAATATAAATATGGGTAAAATGAGGTTAGACCAAGGATATAATATTAATTGATTTTTAAGGCTTAATTAATACGTGAAATAGACAAGATTCTACATTCAAACATTTATACAAAGCTAAGTTGTAAATAGAAGTACCAATGTAATATAATGTAAATAGATGGGAATCAACATTTATTTATTTATTTAATGGAATTTAATTTCTATAGTATGATAATCGCAATTAAATGAAATTGAAATAGCTAATTTATACGTTAGTTGAAATTTAGCTGGAATATGAGGATTTTTAATGAAATAGTGAAATCAAATGGAAATAAGGTTTCAATTATACATTGGAATTTATATTCACCATAAAAGGTTAATTGAAAACCAAAGGAGTTAATAATGGAATCAAGCTTTATCTATTAATTTGGATTTAAGATATGGTAAATTGGATTTATTGCAATAATTAATTCTATAAGATGAGGTTAATACTTATTCTATTTATAATTAGACCAAATTGTTGATATAGATTTTTTGAAAGCAGAATCTATAAATCAATTTGAGTATCAAATTCAATAATTGCGCTTATTGCATAAATAAAGGGAATTTAACGTTAAATATTACGTTACTGAAATTTAAAATGAACTTTAAGAATAATATTGTGAATCATGAACCAAAGTATGTGGCATCCCTATTTGGATAAAGAATGAGTATATAAAAGTTAAAATCTAATATACGGGGTTTTGAGCATTTAATTTTATAATTCTTAAATATAGGAAAGTGCAGAAATTAACACTGCAAATTGATATATGTAGGATCTAGATTAACCCTAGAGGGGGGGGGGGTGAATAGGGTTATAGCAAAAAAATTTAATTTAAATTCAGAAATAAACTACAGAAATAAATATGCTGAAAAATAAATCACACACAAGATTTTACCCAGCTTCGGCAACCCCTGCCTACTGCTGCATTCCCAGATTTCTATTAGAATTAAACAGTATCACGCTTACAAACACTCTAACAGACTTGCAAACCCTGCTACCGCCTATAGAGTTTTGCAAACTTGCAAACCCTGCTAACTGGACTAACTCTAACTAGACAATCTGACAACACCTAAACCCTAGGTGATAATTTATCATGTTTTGTTTTGAAGAGAATATACAATTCAAGCAAATTATAAAAGCAAGCACTAGATTTAAAAACAATTTAAATTATCTTGCCTTAAAAAAAAAAACTTAACCCTATACAAACAAAAAATTGCGGTCACTTCCCTTTCCCTTATTTCACCCGGTCCATTTTCTTTTGTTTGTGAAACAAATGGCGGCCTCGATCTGATTAGGGTTTCGTTCCCTTTTGTTCCAGTTAGGGCTTCGATTTCTTCGATTGAACTGTGATTCGTTGCCCTAGCTCGCTGCTTCTCTGATGGTTGACTATGGCTAGTTTTGCAGTCGCTCGATCGAGTTCATTGCTTGTGTATTCGGTATGTACTGTCTCTTTTTGCTTTTCTAAATTGATACTTGAACTCGATTGCTCTGTGTGTTCTATGATGATTTCTTGGGTGTATTTATAGGGTTGAAACCCTAATTAACACTGTCTGATTTGATTTCTCACGTCGTTGATTTTCCTGAATTTGTTTTTAGGGTTTTCCTTTCTTGATTCAATTTCGAGTAATTGCTGTCCATATTTGAATTCGAATTAATTGATTTGAAGATCTCTTGCTGCATTTGTTGTCTCGGTCTTCATTTGAATTAATGCTGTCCATATTTGAATTTGAGTTGATTGCTGCAGAGATTTCTTTCCAAATTAGAAATCTTTGATTTAATCAAAGACTTAATCAAAGGATACTAATTTGTTTTGATTTCGGCTTGATTTCTTCACAGCCTTATATTTGCCACTGTCTTTCACCAGTTTACTTTATATGTGCATATATACATTTGTATGTGTGTATGCATATATTTATTTGGTTTGTGCTTTCATTTTGTGATTCATCTGATTACTGACTTGCACATTTGTTTTGTATTCCCTACCGCATGTAGTTGTGCACTGATTCTTTCGAATTTCATACTTCATCCATTTGTTCATGTTGCTGGACCTGTTTCACTGGTATCTTCCCTGTGTCGATTTGAGTTGCTGTCGTCTGCACTTGCACTTGACATTGTAACTTCTTATAATCATTCTGGCCTTGAATAGATGTTGACTGCATCACCTGATTAGATGTGTATTTGATTGCCGAGTAATTTGCATTCACTCCATTTCTTTGTATCAGTTCTCTGCATTATTGAGTCTTTGTTGACTGCATCACCATACACTCTGTAGTGATATGATATTACTGCAATGTGAACTGTTGAGTCTTTGGTGATGCTTCACCTGTTATGTTCATGTTGGCACTAGTTGTTGGGTCTGTTGTCACTAGTCTGCTGCCATGTTCATGTGCACTTGAGTTTGTTTCCTCTGTTTTGATACAGATGCTACACTTGTTCACTTTGCCTCTGTACACTTGTTCATATGAGCTGTTGTTCCATAGTTGAAGTTGCAGTATTTTTGTTCCTTGTTTGTTGCAGTTTGTCACTGTAATTGCTGTTACATAGTGGTGCATTTGTTCATATAGCTCTGAGCATGCTTCACTGCATTTTGAAAATGTTGTTTGTATGCACTTCATCATTTCAGCATTGCATTCTTTTTCACCTCTGACCTGTTGGTTGCAGTCTTGTGTTGGTAACCATCTTCAAGCATGTTGCAGTTTGTAGCTTTCATGCATTTTCTCTGTTCATTGTTCATTGTTGCACTTGGTGTTTGTAGCTGCTATGCAGTTGCTATGCATCACTATATATATATATATACTGTGTACTGTACTGCATTGATGCAGTTTCCATATTTTGTGTATTTTGATGCTGTCTTGATTTTGCTGCTTTCACTTGTGTAAATTTTCGAGTTGCACACTGTTGCTTGTACTTGTAATCTTGGCCAGTTGATCATCTTGCAACCTGGTCTGGCTTGCTTGAGTTTCACTGTGATAAGTTGTGCATGTGTGCTTTTGTGCTTTGAGACAGTTTCATTGCTTGGTCTCTGTTGCCTTGAATTTCTGGTTGGAGCTGTGCACTCGAGTTGGCGAGGCAGTGCACACGTGTACGAATGTACACGTGTGTACTGCAGCCACTCATAGTTACCTGTCCCTGATAAAATTACTGATATGTACAGATATTGCATAATCAAAGATGATGACAATAACCCATGTATCTGAGACACAAACAAATTTTATTTTTGCGAATTTAAATTTGTTTGTTTTCAGATTACTGTTGTAGTTGCTAATTATACAGGTACACAGGAGACAGGACGAGAAGTGGAGCTGGACAATGCAGATAGATGCAGATGTGCAGACAGAGTGAAAAACTGAGTGTTGAGAGTTGTAGTGAGAAGAGTAAAATGTATGAACTGATGTATGTATATATATATATAGAGAGAGAACTGAAAAACTTTGTATTGTTTAAGTGTTGTAAAATATTATATTGAATAAAAAATACTGTTTGAATTATATAAATTCTGTGCAATAGTATAATTATTCAATATGAATATTTCTTCCTTTCTTTATATAGTTCAAACTACAAACACACATATATATTGATATATGTTTGTTATCATCAAACAAAAAATCACATCAAACAATCTCCCCCTTTTGATGATGACAAACATATATATTAAAGATTTTGAAATGCTAATACATGTGTTTGAACAAAAAAAAAATTTAGCTCCCCCTATTTGAATGCTCCCCCTACAACCAAGACCTCTCCCTATTTAGAAGTTAACAAAATTTACAAAGGAATAAAAGAACTAAAGAAAATTAACTAACGATATTTAACCAAATTTTTTGAAATATTCCAAAAAATATTTACTTCCTCATCAAAATCTTGTTCTTCTCCCCCTTTTGTCATTATCAAAAGACTGACAAAAAACAATGGAGCAGTAGGAACAAAAAATAATATATCATAACGAGATAAAAACTTCCATATTGTAGAGGATGGATCGATGATTGGTTTTAATAAGAAGAGAGATATTTTAACATTAATTTGACATTTAAGCACAAAAACAAAAAAATAAGCACTTATTAACCACTCATAACCATAAGGACTTTTAAATGGGATTAGCAGTTACTTATTAGTCTAAGCATCCAGACCAGAATACTTAGTTACCATACTCCATCCATGCATAACCATAAGGACTTTTAAATGAGAATGAAGTAATGATAAAAATAATTCTCTCATATGTTCCATCCATGCATAACCATAAGGACTTTTAAATGAGAATGGATACATGAGATTTATTATTTATTATTAAAATATTTTTTTTTTATTTAATTTAAAAATAATTCACTCTTCTTATTTTATCAAACCATTATGAATGATAGAAAGATGGTAGAAATAGAAATGATCGTGGAATAAGTTACCAAGTTAATTATATTATGTAATATCCAGTACTGAATACCATATTTGAGTCAATCTTTGGAAAATATCCAAAACTTGTTTGAATCCTAGAAATTGAAGTTGAAAGTATATATCCAAGAATATTTCTACTTAACAATGAAAAAAATGGTTAGTCAATTTCTATAATCCCCAAATCCAAACGTAATCTAGAAAATCTGTCTTCAGGGAGGGGTTTTGTGAAAATATCAGCAAGTTGAGCCTCAGTTGAAATATATTCAATGCAAATGTCTTCCTTAGCAATGTGATCTCTAAGAAAGTGGTGTCTCACATCAATGTGTTTTGTGCGTGAATGATGAACAGGATTATTTGATAAGTCTATTGCACTTTTACTGTCACATTTTAATGGAACTTGTTTATAAACTAAGCCAAAATCAGAAAGAGTTTGCATCATCCATAAAATTTGAGCACAGCAACTTCCTAAAGCAATATATTCTGCTTCAGTGGTGGATAATGCAACACAATTCTGTTTTCGACTTGACCATGAAACTAATGAATGTCCTAGCATGAAACATGTCCCACTGGTGCTTTTCCTGTCAACCAATGAACCAGCATAATCAGCATCAGAATAACCAACTAAATCAAAGTTTTCACAAGAAGGGTACCATAATCCAAATTTGTGTGTGTGTGTGAAAGATATCTCAAAATTCGTTTACTGGCTTTCAAATGAGATTCTTTAGGATTAGATTGAAAACGTGCACACAAACATACAGAAAACATAATATCAGGTCTAGAAGCAGTAAGATAGAGAAGTGAACCAATTATCCCTCGATATTTTTTCTGATCAACATCACTTCCTTTCTCGTCTTTGTCCAACTTTGTTGATGGGCTCATAGGAGTTCTCAATGGTTTGGAGTTCTCAATTCCAAATTTCTTCAACAGTTCCAACACATACTTGGATTGTGAAATGAAAATGCCATCACTGCTTTGCTTGATTTGAAATCCAAGAAAATATTTCAATTCTCCAACCAAGCTCATCTCGAATTTAGCCTGCATGACTTGTTCAAATTTCTCGCACAAGATTTCATTAGTAGCACCATAAATGATATCATCCACATAAATCTGTACAATCAAAAAATCACTTCCTTTGTGTAATAGAAACAGTGTCGTGTCAGCACTCCCCTTTTTAAAGCCATTTTCCAAAAGATATGTACAAAGGCAGTCATACCAAGCTCTAGGAGCTTGCTTAAGACCATATAATGCTTTTTCAAGTTTATACACATGATTTGGAAAAACATGATTTTCAAATCCGGGGGGTTGTTCAACAAAAACTTCTTCTTTTAGATCACCATTTAGAAATGCACTTTTTACATCCATTTGTTTAAGTTTGAAACCTTTATAACAAGCAAAGCTGAGCAAAATTCTAATGGCTTCTAACCTAGCAACTGGTGCAAATGTCTCATCAAAATCTATGCCTTCTATTTGGTTATATCCTTTTGCGACCAACCTAGCTTTGTTTCTAATTACATTTCCTGATTCATCAAGTTTGTTTTTGAACACCCATTTAGTTCCTACAATTGGATAGTCATTAGGCCTAGGAACTAATTTCCAAACTTTATTTCTCTCAAATTGATTAAGTTCATCTTGCATTGCTAAAACCCAACTTTCATCATTAAGAGCCATTTCAACAGAATCAGGTTCTATTTCAGAAATAAAACCACTATGACAACAAAACGCACACAAATTTTTATCAAATGCAGAACGAGTGCGTATACCTTCCGTAGGATCTCCTATAACCAATTCAGGAGGATGATTGGATTTGAATTTCAATCTATCAGCATCAACAGTCCTACTTCCATCTTTCTCAGTAGATGTTCCTTCTTTAATGCCTTCATGATCTACCCCATCATCACCTGTTTTTTCAGTCGTCCTTTCCAGATCAGATTCATCAAATTTCACATTGACTGATTCAACAATTGTCTTTGTTCGTTTGTTGTATATCCTGTAAGCCTTGCTCCTTGTTGAATAGCCCATGAAAATTCCCTCATCGGCCTTAGATTCAAATTTTCCAAGTTGATCACCTGTGTTAAGAATAAAATAGGGGCATCCAAAAACACGAAAGTAAGAGATGTTAAGTTTCCTTTCATGCCATACTTCATAAGCCGTTTTGCCTAGTATTGGTCTAATCATTACTCTATTCATTACATAGCACGAAGTATTCACTGCCTCTGCCCAAAAAGTTAGAGGTAGTTTATACTCACTCAACATGGATCTAGCCAATTCTTGCAATGTACGATTTTTCCTTTCAACCACCCCATTTTGTTGAGGTGTTCGTGGAGCAGAAAATTCATGTTTTAAACCATTTTCTTCACAAAAGTTTTCAAATTCCGAATTTTCAAATTCGCCTCCATGATCACTTCTCAAAGTTTTAATTGAAACTCCTTTTTCATTTTGAACAAGTTTAGCAAATTTTGAAAAATAATCAAAAGATTCAGATTTTTTGGCTAAGAAATAAACCCATGTAAATCTAGAGTAATCGTCAACCAATACATAACAATAACATTTTCCATTCAAACTTGCAATTTCATTTGGTCCAAATAAGTCCATATGAATTAATTTGAGGACCCTTGATGTGCTAACAATATTTTTAGGGCGAAATGATGATCGACTAAGCTTGCCCAAGGAACATGCTTTACACACTTTGTTATCTTTAAATTTCTGATGTGGTAACCCTCTGACTAAATCTTTCGTTTCAAGATTTCTTAAGAGACTCATGCTAGCATGTCCAAGTCTCCTATGCCATAAAGATGCCTCTTCGTCAGTGGCTACCAAACATCTGGAAAGATTTAGATTGTCAAACGAAAGTGAGTAAACATTTCCTTTTCTTTTGCCCATAAAAACAATGTTATTAGAAGTTTTATCAATGATTTTGCAAGTATCACTATCAAAAACCACATTCATACCTTTGTCACAGAGTTGGCTAATAGAAATGAGATTGTGATGCAAATTATCAACGTATAAAACATTAGTCAAAGAAAAAGTACCATTACTTACTTCACCTTTCCCAATAATCTTACACTTGCTATTGTCTCCCATGATCACATTTCCACCTCTAAACTTCTCTAGGCTAAGGAACTTAGATTTATCACCTGTCATATGTCTAGAACAACCTGAATCTAGAAACCATTCTTGTTGCTCCTTAGCCCGCCAACAGACCTACATAAAGAGAGAGGAGGATGACCTAGAGAAACTCTTAGGTCCAATAATATTAGTAACTGAAGCATTGTGAACAAACAATCCCTTTGGAACCCAAACTTGTTTTGTCCTTTTATTTTTGTTCCTATAGACATGAAATTTGTTTGTAGAATTCTTAGGAACCCAAACTTGTATAAATTTTATGTTCTTGTTCCTATGACTACAATTTTCAACACGATGTCCAATTTCACTTCTAACAAAGACACTCTTACCTTTTGCATGATCATCAACCTGTGTTTTCCCAAAACCTAGTCCTTTTCTATTATTAGCAAAGAGTTGATTTCCCAACAACATGTTAAACGATTTTTCTCCTCTTGAAAAGTTATTCAGAGATTTCTCAAGATTTTGGACTTTGGTTTTTAGTGTTGTGTTTTCAGTTACAAGTGTGGTGCATCTATTTTTAAAATCTTTTTTCCTCGTGTCAATGATTTCCTTAAGACTTGAGTTTTCTTTTTCAAGATTATCGAAGCTATTCTTAAGTCTTGATATTTCTGAATCTAAAGTTTTACATTTTTTACAGTCTAGGTTATGAATATTCTCAAGTTCAGTTTCTAACCTAGTATTCTCATGAACAAGTTCTCTCCTGTCAGACTTCAATTTTTCAATCTTAGTTTCAAGAGTATCAATTGTATTAGTAAGATCATAACACATCAAAACAAGTTCTTTATAAGAATAGTCACGTACCTCACTGGATTCCTCTGAACTTGTTTCTGAATCTGATTTTTCCATAAGGCACAAGTTAGCCTCTTCTGAGCTATTATCCGAAACTTCTTCTCCTTCTTCATCATCCCAAGTTGCTGCAAAGGCCTTCTTCTTCTTTTTCTTTCCTTTGTTGTTTTTGAGAAGTGGACATTTTTGTTTGAAGTGGCCAGGCTTTTTGCAGTTAAAGCATGTCAATTCATTATCGGAGTCATCAGAATCTTTTGACTTATTACCACTTGTTTTCTTCTTGCGTGGCCTGAATTTTGACCATTTTCTAAGATTATTGACTGCCATCGCAAGCTCTTCAATTTGATCTTCTTCTTCTTCACCGCTTTCTTCTTTGCTTTTTAAGGCAATCGTCTTCTTTTTTGATTCGGAGTTGTTCCGTTCCTCTTTTGCCTTTAGCTCAAGCTCATATGTCATCAAGTTTCCGATCAACTCTTCCATGCTCAGTTTACTCAGATCTTTCGATTCTTGTATTGCAGTGACTTTTGCGTCAAAGTTCATTGGTAAGACTCGCAATATCTTCCGTACAAGCTCTACTTCAGTGAAGACCTTCCCAAGCGCTCTAGCATTGTACACCAAAGTTGAAAACCGTCCAAACATATCCTTTATGCTTTCGCCCTTTTCCATCACAAAGTTTTCGTATTCATTGCTAAATAGAGCTAGTCGTGACTCCTTGATTTGAGAAGTTCCTTCGTGTGTCACCTCCAGAGTGTGCCAAATTTCCTGTGCTGTTGTACAATGAGAAATTCTATTAAATTCATTTTTATCAAGAGCACAGATCAAAGCGTTCATTGCTTTGACATTTGTAGTTTTTAATTTCTTATCGTTAGCATCCCACCTATCCTTAGGTTTAGGAATCTCAGTATCACCAACAACTATAGTGGGAGATTTATAGTCGGTTTCAATAATATCCCAAACATCATAATCGACAGAACTAAGATAAATACTCATTCTAACTTTCCAATAAGCATAATCATTCCCATTAAACATGGGTGGCCTAGTAATAGATTGCCCCTCAGAAAAAGCATTATTTGGTGGATTCATGACTCTAGAGTTAAAGTAAAATACCAGGCTCTGATACCACTTGTAGGATCTAGATTAACCCTAGAGGGGGGGGGGGTGAATAGGGTTATAGCAAAAATTTTTAATTTAAATTCAGAAATAAACTGCAGAAATAAATATGCTGAAAAATAAATCACACACAGGATTTTACCCAGCTTCGGCAACCCCTGCCTACTGCTGCATTCCCAGATTTCTATTAGAATTAAACAGTATCACGCTTACAAACACTCTAACAGACTTGCAAACCCTGCTACCGCCTATAGAGTTTTGCAAACTTGCAAACCCTGCTAACTGGACTAACTCTAACTAGACAATCTGACAACACCTAAACCCTAGGTGATAATTTATCATGTTTTGTTTTGAAGAGAATATACAATTCAAGCAAATTATAAAAGCAAGCACTAGATTTAAAAACAATTTAAATTATCTTGCCTTAAAAAAAAAAACTTAACCCTATACAAACAAAAAATTGCGGTCACTTCCCTTTCCCTTATTTCACCCGGTCCATTTTCTTTTGTTTGTGAAACAAATGGCGGCCTCGATCTGATTAGGGTTTCGTTCCCTTTTGTTCCAGTTAGGGCTTCGATTTCTTCGATTGAACTGTGATTCGTTGCCCTAGCTCGCTGCTTCTCGGATGGTTGACTATGGCTAGTTTTGCAGTCGCTCGATCGAGTTCATTGCTTGTGTATTCGGTATGTACTGTCTCTTTTTGCTTTTCTAAATTGATACTTGAACTCGATTGCTCTGTGTGTTCTATGATGATTTCTTGGGTGTATTTATAGGGTTGAAACCCTAATTAACACTGTCTGATTTGATTTCTCACGTCGTTGATTTTCCTGAATTTGTTTTTAGGGTTTTCCTTTCTTGATTCAATTTCGAGTAATTGCTGTCCATATTTGAATTCGAATTAATTGATTTGAAGATCTCTTGCTGCATTTGTTGTCTCGGTCTTCATTTGAATTAATGCTGTCCATATTTGAATTTGAGTTGATTGCTGCAGAGATTTCTTTCCAAATTAGAAATCTTTGATTTAATCAAAGACTTAATCAAAGGATACTAATTTGTTTTGATTTCGGCTTGATTTCTTCACAGCCTTATATTTGCCACTGTCTTTCACCAGTTTACTTTATATGTGCATATATACATTTGTATGTGTGTATGCATATATTTATTTGGTTTGTGCTTTCATTTTGTGATTCATCTGATTACTGACTTGCACATTTGTTTTGTATTCCCTACTGCATGTAGTTGTGCACTGATTCTTTCGAATTTCATACTTCATCCATTTGTTCATGTTGCTGGACCTGTTTCACTGGTATCTTCCCTGTGTCGATTTGAGTTGCTGTCGTCTGCACTTGCACTTGACATTGTAACTTCTTACAATCATTCTGGCCTTGAATAGATGTTGACTGCATCACCTGATTAGATGTGTATTTGATTGCCGAGTTATTTGCATTCACTCCATTTCTTTGTATCAGTTCTCTGCATTGTTGAGTCTTTGTTGACTGCATCACCATACTCTCTGTAGTGATATGATATTACTGCAATGTGAACTGTTGAGTCTTTGGTGATGCTTCACCTGTTATGTTCATGTTGGCACTAGTTGTTGGGTCTGTTGTCACTAGTCTGCTGCCATGTTCATGTGCACTTGAGTTTGTTTCCTCTGTTTTGATACAGATGCTACACTTGTTCACTTTGCCTCTGTACACTTGTTCATATGAGCTGTTGTTCCATAGTTGAAGTTGCAGTATTTTTGTTCCTTGTTTGTTGCAGTTTGTCACTGTAATTGCTGTTACATAGTGGTGCATTTGTTCATATAGCTCTGAGCATGCTTCACTGCATTTTGAAAATGTTGTTTGTATGCACTTCATCATTTCAGCATTGCATTCTTTTTCACCTCTGACCTGTTGGTTGCAGTCTTGTGTTGGTAACCATCTTCAAGCATGTTGCAGTTTGTAGCTTTCATGCATTTTCTCTGTTCATTGTTCATTGTTGCACTTGGTGTTTGTAGCTGCTATGCAGTTGCTATGCATCACTATATATATATATATATATATATATATATACTGTGTACTGTACTGCATTGATGCAGTTTCCATATTTTGTGTATTTTGATGCTGTCTTGATTTTGCTGCTTTCACTTGTGTAAATTTTCGAGTTGCACACTGCTGCTTGTACTTGTAATCTTGGCCAATTGATCATCTTGCAACCTGGTCTGGCTTGCTTGAGTTTCACTGTGATAAGTTGTGCATGTGTGCTTTTGTGCTTTGAGACAGTTTCATTGCTTGGTCTCTGTTGCCTTGAATTTCTGGTTGGAGCTGTGCACTCGAGTTGGCGAGGCAGTGCACACGTGTACGAATGTACATGTGTGTACTGCAGCCACTCATAGTTACCTGTCCCTGATAAAATTACTGATATGCACAGATATTGCATAATCAAAGATGATGACAATAACCCATGTATCTGAGACACAAACAAATTTTATTTTTGCGAATTTAAATTTGTTTGTTTTCAGATTACTGTTGTAGTTGCTAATTATACAGGTACACAGGAGGCAGGACG
Source organism: Allium cepa (assembly GCA_030765085.1). Classification (NCBI taxonomy): domain Eukaryota; kingdom Viridiplantae; phylum Streptophyta; class Magnoliopsida; order Asparagales; family Amaryllidaceae; genus Allium; species Allium cepa. The sequence continues at coordinate 1,016,839,242 of CM060935.1, forward strand.
AGAAGTGGAGCTGGACAATGCAGATAGATGCAGATGTGCAGACAGAGTGAAAAACTGAGTGTTGAGAGTTGTAGTGAGAAGAGTAAAATGTATGAACTGATGTATGTATATATATATATAGAGAGAGAGAGAACTGAAAAACTTTGTATTGTTTAAGTGTTGTAAAATATTATATTGAATAAAAAATACTGTTTGAATTATATAAATTCTGTGCAATAGTATAATTATTCAATATGAATATTTCTTCCTTTCTTTATATAGTTCAAACTACAAACACACATATATATTGATATATGTTTGTTATCATCAAACAAAAAATCACATCAAACAATATACTTATAATTTTAATTCACATCCAAGCTGTTAAATCATTTGAAATTAATTAAATTATATAAGTAATAAAATTTGGACAATTTTAGAATGTAATATAAAATTTGGATTTTTGTAATTTATTTTGATTTATTTAATGAATATAAAAATAGCCTTTTTTTGTCACGGACTCGGATTTCGATGAAACCAGTTTCATCGGATCCGCATCGGAGAATTATTATAGGGTTTCAAGTTTCGTATCGATCGGACTTGTCGTTTGATCGTACGGGCGTGAAACGCCTTGAAATCAAATTTAATTAAAATCAATTTGAATCAATTTGGAAATTTTGTTTTCAGCATAACTTCTTCATACGATCAAATTTGGACGTGAAACTTTTTCCATCGCGTTCAGAATATTTTAAATTACCTATTTGGATATATAGATTCAATAAATTCGGTTCCGGAGGCATAGCGGGCTTTTTGGGCCATAGTTTGTTCTGCACGTTCATTCTACGGTCTATCTACTCTATCTCTAACCCCTCTATATAAACCTAGCTACAAGCCCTAGCCTCCACCTAATTTCTTTTCATCTGAGCGTATACTTTCTTCAAGCTCCTCTTCTTCTTCAATGGGTGCTAACCCTAGATCCAGTCAGTTCAAAAAAAAAAATTCAAAAAAAATAAAAAAAAAATTCGGATCTGCAGCAGCTTCTGGTCGCGCTTCGGGTTTCAGGGGAGAAAACCCTAGAGCAATTTCGGGTCAGGAAGAAAATGACTCGGGTCGCTCCGGGTCGTTTTGGCGAAAACTCCAAGCAAGCACCGGGGAATTGAGGCGGGGCACCGAAGTCGAACCCGAAGTCGACCCAGGACCAGAATTTTTCCATTTTTCAAATTTCCATAACTTTTGCATACGAGCTCGGATTCACGCGCGGTTTGTTTTGCTGGGATCGTATCGGAATTTCTGACGTTTTGACGTGGGTTTGGATGAATTCCGAGAAGGGCGAATTTTTGGGTTTAAATCGAATTTAAATTCGATTAAATTCAAAAGGTGAGTGTTTTAACCCACTCACAACTACTAGAAGCTTTTATGTTTGTTAAATTAATTTTAGAAATGAATAGAAATTTATTTATGAGTATTTGGCATGTTTATTTCACTCATATTTGTTGAAATGCATTTACCAAATTTAACTGTTAATTTAATTCATTTATTGCGTATAAATTTACAGTTAAAATTTATTTGTTTGTATATGAACTGCTAGTTAACAGTTATATAATTTATTTCTGAATATAGACTGTAGATTAATAGCTGTTAAATTTAATTTGAATAAAATTGCCAGTATTACATGTTATGTAGTACCAAAAATAATATTGTTATTGACTGATATTGATTGATGATTGCGATTTGGATGATGGATGATGTTGATGAATGGATGTTTATTGGATAACATTAAATTGCAAATTATCATGCATATTTCATTTCATTCGGGATTGTGGTTTGAAATGATATATAACCGCAAATTTTTATATCTTTTAAATTGCGGATTGAAATGATAAATATCCGTATCACTTGACCATAGGATAGAAAATTATATACAGGCACCGCGGTATATATATAACTATTTAAATGTGATTTCTATGGTTTGGATGGAATACGGTTTATAATAATCTTAAATTTTATATTGTATAAATATTTTTCTTCCATATATATATATACATATGAAGTTGAAAATTTTGAAATTAAAAGGTGTATAAAAATCTTTATTAAAAATGGAAGAAAATTAAGAAAATGGAGTTTAATAATTTATATCATATGTTTAAATGTTAAGTTTGGAAATTTTAAGATATGATATTTATAATTGGATTGTTCCCAAAATAAATTGAAATGAATATTCTAGTATAATTTGAATTGGGAAAAATATATATATTTTATTACTAGAAACTGAAGTCTTATTATTTATGGATTTTATATGAATATTCAAGACTAATTAATAGAACAATTGATTTGTTGAAAGCATAAAATCCAACTTTAGTTTGAAATATTGATACTCAAAATGGATATATGTATATATAAATAAATTGAAGTGGTTTTGGAACTTGAGAGAGATAATATAAATTTTGGTTTAGACTTTAATAAAGAAATGTATTTGTAAAGCCATGAGAACTATTTTCTTTACAAAGTAACATTTAAGTTAAACCATTTAATTCATATACCGTTGAATGTCCAAACCATTCAAGTTTTAAAAGTTATGGTTTTTAAATTATGAATTTCGAAATATTATGCTTTGAAAGGATATTTGGCTTTCAGACGTTATAAATTTTAAAGCATTTGGATTTTTGAAAAGGTTTATATTTGGGATAAAGGATATCATATTTTTTTTGGGTTTTAAAATGATATCGTATTCATAATTTTAAAATGGAAATGTTTATTCTGGTTTTAAAGTATGAGCTATTTTTAAATGACCGCGGTGTTATAATAACGATGGGTTGGCAAAGAGACCGGGATCGGATATGGACATACTCTCTGTCGATACCGAAAACCACTTTGACTAACCGTGTACGCGGTGGAGATTCCAGAATGAAGTAGGTGGTGGCGACGTTTCCTGTAAGGTAAATACGTGGACCCGACTCCCGTGAGTTGGCATAAGGTGGCTAAAACAGGAGCGATTCTCAGGCCAATGAGGTCATTCCTCTGATCAGACCCTCCTCTTCGATATTATACTTTGATTTTGGATTGATTCAGTGGCCACTTCTATATTTTGATTTTGGGGAGTTAGTCCGAGGTGGGCGGTAACTGCGGCTACGCGTTTCCACCAGCCTGGATAGCAATTGGTATATCTACCCTGGCATTGCCTAGTTGTGCCGTGTCACCTACCATACCGAGCCTTTACTACGAGTTTCTATTTGTGTCGTACCTATGGAGTATCCTCTGGTAGCTTCCCGATCAGGAGGTATTACGGTACTGTATAGACTATTGGCATTATTTGTGTTAAGGGCTATATGGGTAACCCCTTAACGCTATTTAAAAGTAAGTTTATTTTATAAATAGACACTATTATAGTAGCGCAATATACTACATAGTAAATAGTTTAACGGATCCTTAGGAGATGTAAATCCCGAACATCTCTTGAGTTACTGTACTCATATTTATTTCTGTTAATTTAACTCACATAAGATCTTTTAGTCTGACTCGAGTGTTTTTGTCTTTTCAAATTCGCTCGGGTCAGTCCAAGCGTTTCAGGATCGAAGACTTTAGCTTTGAAGGACGAAGACGAAGGAGTCGTATTATTATTATCTATAGTATTGCACCACACTCTAAATTTCCGCTGCATTGATTGTATTGGTATGTGTAACTCTGATATTCATTGTATAAGTAAAATAAATATTTTGTAAATAGTTATCATGAACTGTATATTGATTATTATATTTTATCCTTCCGCTGTGAGATTCTATTTTGTTTTATTTCTTCTCTGTTTTTCTTGTTTACCCCATAACAATCCGCCCTTGCGTATGATTTGAATTGGCACGTGTGTCGGTTTAAAGTGTGCGAAAAGGCGGGATGTTACATTTATAAATGGTTATTACTCTGCCGTAGCCTAGACACCAAGAAAATAAATTGTTCAAAGAAGACAATTCGTCAATATACAATTAAGTGCTATCGATTTCTAACCGTTATTAATAACAAATTCTAGGATGAAATGCAAAACAGAAATTAAACGTGTATTAACAATGCAACTATGAATGGATATATTTTTTGGAATTTTTTTATTTATATAAAAATGAAAATGCAAGCAACCAACAATGCAAAGCTAATGAAACAATAGATAAACAAGCAAGCAGTTTAATTTTTTTTTGACAAGCAAAGCAAAGCAATTATTTTTAGCAAGCAGCACTGCTTCTTCTGAAATACAGCTTTGGCAACCTGAAAATAAGAACAAGGTATTTACAGTTTTTTTTATAATATTAACGAAGTAACTAAAACAAATGAAATCAAAAGAATCAAAACAAATCAAATCAAAGATTTTTTTTGAAAAGAAAAGAAAGAACAAAAAAGAAAGAGAACTTAAAACAAATTAAAAAAAATAAAACAAACTATAATAACACAAAGCAACTTCACAATTGTAATTTCAGAAACAAAATTCACAACAAACAAAGCCGGGCCCATAAATCCATATCAATTTTTGTTTTTTTAAACACGCTACTCACTGTTTTCTTCACCCAATTTGAAAATAATTTTCAACACGCGTGCTTGAACTCAGAATAAAACTCCTATCAAACGCACTCAACACACAAAACTTCAAATCAAAATTTTCAAATCTCAATTCAAGATTCAATCCACTGTAAATCGGCAACTAAAGATGAAGTTCGGTTTAGTTCCTTGTGATTTCGGGGTTATTCGAGTTACAGATGGTTTCGTAATTGGAGGTAACAGCGATTGTAGGTTTGAGGGGATTTGTTCGACTTCAGGTGAAGTTCGTGGAAGACGTGTGGTGGTCTGGTGGAAATTTCAAGGTGAGGGTAGTTGTATTGCAGGTTGCAGTCGATGTTCGAAGGCGATGTGAAGTATTGTAGGAAGCGAGGAAGTGATGAGGTTGGTTGTGACTTTGTCTGGATGTCAGTGATGATCGGTAGAAGTATGAATGGTCAGTGTGTTTTTTTTGGCCGGCCAACAGTGATGATAGAAGGTGGATAGAAGATATTTGAATTGATGGAAGTAGAAGAACTGTTGATCAGAAGAGGATGTTTTGCTTAGTATGTGAGTGGGAGTACTGAAAGTAAGAAGATGGTTGTATGATGGCAAGTAGTAGGTAATGAATTGGCAGGGGAATTTGTAACGTGGAGTATGTTTGCACTATTGGTATGGTATGCTGTGGGAAGATGATGGATGTAGTTGATGTGAAAGTATTTATGGAAGAATGGTAGGCAGAGATGTGGTGGATGGTTTGACTGGGCTGTATGTTGTAGCTAGAATGATTGTGGTGTAGTCGGTGGCTTCTCTGAAGTGATGGCGGCAGCAGTATGATGGTGGCAGGGCACTATGGTGGTTGAAGCTGCTAGAAGTTTGAACTGTGGAAGTGGCAGATAAGTGTTGTATGGCAGTGGTTGTGGAGTTGTATAAGAGGATGCTTGCTGTGTTGTCGGGCAGGGAAAGGCAGTGATTGTTGAGTGATGGTGGTTGGATAGACAACAAGAAGGTGATATGAAAAAATGTAGAGAAATGTTTGGAGTAAGAGAAGTGAATTGCCACAGCAGATGGACAAAGCAACCGAAGGCAGTGAAAATGCAAAACAGAGAAGATTTGGTTATGTAGGGCTGTGCACAGTGAACAGTGCACAAATGTAACAGTGTTTTTGTAATTTTTTTAATCTAAAAATTGTAAAACCAATGTAAAAAAAAAGGGAAAATTTTAAAATGTAGAAAGGAATGGAATAAAAGATTTTTTTCTTGTTTTTGAATGAAATTGTGTATGTTTTTTTTAATATATATGGAAATGCAAAACAAAAAAGAACACAAACAAATGCACACAAAAACTAAACGAACACACAATATTTTTTTTAATAAGAAAACACACAAAATAAAATCACACAAAAATAAAATAAAAATAATTCGAAGAATATAAAATTAAAAATCAAAGCAATTCCCCGGCAACGGCGCCAAAAACTTGTTCGTCAACGGAAATTCTATCAGTTTAGAAAACCGTCAAACGAATTTAGAAATAAAAATAACCGCAAGCGCACGGTATACAAATGTAGCACATTGTAAAATCCCGCCTTTTTCGCATGCTTTAAGTCGACACACATGCCGATTCAAACCATACGGAAGGGCGGATTGTTATGGGGTAAATACGAAAAACGAGAAAGAAATAAAACAAAACAGAATCTCACAGTGGAAGGATAAGATATAATAATCAAATATACAGTTCATGAAGCTGTTTACAAAATATTTAATTTTACTTATACAATATATATCAGAGTTGCACATACCAACGAATAAAAATCGATGCAGCGGAATACAGTGTAGTGGAACAATATAATATAATAATACTAATAAGAATAATGAAATCTACGTCCTCGTCCTCCAGAAATAAAGTCTTCGACCCTGAAATGCTCCGACTGAACCGAGTGAATTGAAAAGACAAAAAACTCGAGTTAGAAATAAAAGATCTTATGTGAGTTAAATTACCAGCAATAAATATGAGTGCAGTAACTTAAGAGATGCTCGGGATTCACATCTCCTAAGGATCCGTTAAACTATTTACTATGTAATAATATTTCGCTATTATAATAATGTCTACAGTAAAATAAACTTACTTTTAAATAGCGTTAAGGGGTTACCCATATAGCCCTTAACAAAAATCATGCCAATAGTCTATACAGTGCCTGCATATCTCCTGATCGGGAGACTACGAGAAGACACTCCATAGGTATGACACAAATAGAAACTCGTAGTAAAGGCTCGGCATGGTAGGTGACACGGCACAACTAGGTAATGCCAGGGTAGATATACCAATTACGCTTCCGGGTCGGTGGTAACGCATAGCCGCAACTATCGCCCACCTCAAGCCACACCCCCAAATCAAAGAAATCAAAAGTGGCCATCGAATAATCAAAAAGTAAGAGTATAATATCGAAGGGATGTGTCCGATCAAATGTGCTACCTCATTAACCCGTCGATCGCTCCTATTTTAGCCACCTTATGCCAACTCACGGGAGTTGGGTCCACGTATTTACCTCAAAGGAACCGCTGCCACCATCCTACTTCATTCTGGAATCTCCACTGCGTACACGGTTGTTAAAGTGGTTTTCGAAGTTGGCAGAGAGTATGAGAACTTCCGATCCCGGTCTCTTCAACAACCAAACGTTATTATAACACCGCGGTCTTTTAAAATAGTTTGTACTTTAAAAACCAAGATATAATATCCATTTCAAAACCATAAATTACGATATCATTTCCCTTTTAAAACCAAATCGATAATGATATCATTTTCAAAATATTCTTTTCTAAAACCATAACAAATTCCAAGTTATAATATTTCGAAACCAACTCTTGAAATATAGCCTTTCAAAACATAAAACTTTGAATTTCATATCTTTGAAATATAACTACACAACTGAAATGGTTTAAGTATTAAATTATTTTGATAAAATAATAGTTTCTTCACCTTCACAATCAATTCCAATATAGATTTAAATTCTCAAATAAACCATTTCAATTTCCATATATTTCAAAGCTTTAAATATTACACCATTTCAAAACTAATTCTTTGATAATTCCATATATATCAATTTCAAGTACTATTATTTAGATTCGATATGTTATTTAATAAATCTAATATTATTTAAGCAAAGTCTTTAAAACTTCAAATAACCGGATGAACTTCCAAATTATATTAACTTGATAATACTCGTTTAAAGTGATTGATATTCATTTAAAACCTCTACCCAAAATCAAGTTGTACAAGTCACACGTTTAAAATCTCAAATTTATTTAAATTTCAAATAAATTTTAATCGAGGATAATTCTTAAAATACTTTAATTCAAATCAAATTTATATTTCTCTTCCAGCCTTCTCTTTTTAACTCATTATACTCTCAAATATAATTTAAATAAATACATAACTGTATCATATCTTAATAAAATCAACTTTTATTATTAAACTTATTTTATACTTTAACCAATTTTTTACATAGCTTAGAACCAAAAAATTAATTATATTCATAAAATAACATTTATAAATATCCGAATCAATATCTCATAAACCATATATTTCTTTACAAACCAAAGAAATCATTTTCGAAATATTTATATATATAGACCACGGTGTCTGTATATAATTTTCTACCCTATTGTCAAGTGATATGGATATTTATCATTTCAATCCGCAATTTAAAAGAAATTACGGTCATATATCATTTCAAACCACAATCTCGAATGAGATGGAAATTCATAATAACTTGCAGTTTATAACAATATAAAATTGTAATGACCCATAATTTAATCACTTTGAACATGAATAGTTAATATGTTTTTAAATGATTAAATAATGGATTTTATATCTAGAAGTATTAACCTTGCCTAATAAAACAAGAAATAATTATCAACCCTGCCTAATAAAACAAAATAGTATAATTACATGCCTAATAAAACAAGAAAGAATTATTAACGTAGCCTAATAAAACAAAATAGTATAATTACTTGCCTAATAAAAAAGGAAAGAATTATTAATGTAGCCTAATAAAACAAAATAGTATAATTACTTGCCTAATAAAATAAAATAGCATAATGATTATTATATTCCATGCGGATGGTTGCCATTGGACCAAAATCTGGTCGAATAAGGTTATGCCATGCGGATGGTTGCCATTGGACCAAAATCTGGTCAAATCAGGTTAGGCCATAGTTGATAAGGAGGATTCCTATTGGACCAAAAGGTGGTCGAATCAAATTAAGCCACAAGGATGTTTACTATTGGACCAAAGTATGGTCGAATCAAATTATGCCATATGGCTAGCTTCTGTTGGACCAAAATCTGGTTGAATCAGGTTAGGCTATAGGAAATTACTAAAGTACCCTTCTCTTCACCTATAAATAGCCAAGTCCATATCTCATTTTATTTCATTCACAAACTAAAGAAAAGAACTAAAATTCATTTTAAAAGTTGAAGTATTCCAAGTCTCCATCAAAGCAAATAGGATGTGAGTATATTTCATGTTTTCATAGTTTAGTGAGTATATTTCATGTTTTCATAGTTTAGTGAGTATATTTCAAGTTTTCATAGTTTAGTGGGTATAACTTATTCTGTGAGTTCATTTATTGTTTTCATAGTTTAGTGGGTATAACTTATTCTGTGAGTATAATTTAATTATTTTACAGTCAGTGCAATCTTAATCTCTTTCCTTTTATTCATTCATATTTTAACAAATGTTGTGTTAACTATCGATTGTAAATTGTTAATAATAATGAGTCAGTTATTATTCTTGTTATTATTCTTGTTTGGTTGTTTGATTTGTGCTCGGCCGGTTTATGAGCAATAACTTTGATGTTTATTTAAAGGGAACTTACACCACCTTTTAACTAAGGATTGACATTTAGTGACTTTTTGGTTAAAAGGAATTAACACCCCTTTTAGCTATCTCATTTGATTAAGAGGAAGCTTTACCCCCTCTTGGTTGTAATCTCCTTTAAAGATGATGGGTTTAAGTTATGATTTGAATGGAAGTTTTAAATCATTGTTTAAAGTATTTTAAAGGAGCTACAAAATTTATAATTATAATGGAAAACGTTTGCATTTCTTATAGACAATTGTTTTTGACCCATCTAAGTATGCTTTTGAAATATGAAATCCTCTTAATTGTTTTGTGAATATGCTTATGCCAATGGGATAAGTATATAGATATTTTCCAAGTATTGAAAGAGTATAAGATTTAATTTCCATATACAATCGTTTTGTTATCCCCGATAGTCGATATCTTGACTATCAATTTTGATACCCTTCTTCCTTTTATTTTTGTTTTGTCAATCTAAGATGATTTGTTGCTCAAATAGAGCATTGATATCCTTTATCGAAAATGACTAAATAAAGAGCGAGTGGGGGCCAAGCTATGTGGGTTTTTCCCATTAGGGTATTTTCATATCTACTCTAGATTAGTTTCGGTTGTATGCGCACGAAGATGTAAAATACTCGGATACTCGGTAAGGTTGGCGGGGTTCGGCTTGGAGGTTTCCGAGAGCCATCATAGTTCTCAAGTATATTTTCTAGAGGTATACTTTCGATAAGGGGGGCGCACCCTCCTGGTCATTATTGGAAAAGAAAATTTCCTTTTCCTTATTTTTGATTCAAATCTTTGGATTGATTCTTTCTTAATTTCATCGGGAAGCGTCTTGCACTCTTCGCGATGTTTAATTATCTGTATCCATTCTTTTATACTTGGATGTTGTCCTTGTGAGGGAAAAACCCGTTCTGTGTTTTTGCGATGTGGTCTCACTAGTTACTTTGTGTGTTCTATTTTTGGAGTTTACTCATACCAGACTTATTGTCTGAACTGAATTGTTGTTTTCCCTAAACGTTTGGGTACTCATTTATATTTGAGTAGTCCAGAAATGATAGGTTTCTTTGGGCTCTTTTGAAGATGGTGGACGAGCAGGAGGCTCCTTATCTATCTAGCTATTTATTTCCGCTATTATGAGATGTTGGCTCTATGTATGTATATTTAAAGGCAGGTTGTTATAACTACATAGACTGATAGTAGTACTTTTGTTGTAACTCTAATAACTCCATGTTGGGGAGTAACCTTATGTACTGTCTTATTTTTATGTTATATTTAACCGTTCCGTTGTGCGATTATTATTCCGTTCTTATATTTTACCCCATGGCAACTCGTCTTTCAGATACTTGGGCAACGGCACATGAATACCATGGATGTATTAAGTGTCGTTCTCAAGGGTTAGAAAGGTGGGTCGTCACAAAAATACAGCATTCGTTCATCCAATATCAACCATCAACCATTTATCGCAATCATCATCAAATTCAAACAATAGCATCAATATAGAATGGATAATAAACAACAGGTATTAAATAGCAGTTTATATTCAATAATAAATTAAATATCTGTTTAATTAGCAGTTTATATGCAATGAATAATTAATTAAAAATTTAACTGGCAGTCTAAATGCAATGAATAAATTAAATAGCAATACAATTTAAATAAATGAAATTAACTGAGATGATGATTAAAAATATGCCACTCAACCATAAATAAATTTTTAAATCACATCATATATCAATTTAAAAAACATAAGAAATTTTAAAAGTTGTGAGTGGGTTAAAACACTCACATTTTGAATGTAAATTGAATTCAAATCCAATTTAAACCCAAAAATTGAACAGTCTCCAAATCCATCCAAACCAGGGCCAAAATACCCAGAATTCCAATATGAACCTAGCGGAGAAAACAACGCGTGAATCTGTGTCTGTATGTGAAAGTTATCATCATTAAACGATTGGAAATTGAAATTAAAAAAAATAGAAAAATAAACCCTACCGAACCCAGCGCCACGTCATCCACCCTTTACGTACACGCACGCACTCTCAAGTGACACCCGAACCCAACTTCATCACGTTTGACCAATCACGGCCTCCACCACACGCCGCTACCGGCCTCGTCACCACCGCCCATGAACCCGCCTTGCTCGCCTCTACACACGATGTTGATGTCGCAGTCCTCCGTCGCCACATAGGACGTGCGGCACCACCCCAATGTTAGGGGTTTTAAACCCTAAAATGCGAAATTCTGATTCCTCAGCCACCAATTGAGGCTGTGACCACCACCAAACGACTTCCCCTGACGAGATCTACAATACCCAGAAACCGATTTCCCTATTGTCGCCCCAAACAAAAACGCCCAATTCGACTTTGACCGTGATTTCTGATCAATCCGGTCACTTTCTCAAAAAACGAACAGCAGTCGTTGGTTCGTATCATTAAGATCTTCGATATATATTTTTTTTCAAATTTTTCTAAGGAGTTTGAATTTTTAAAGTTGATTTTTGAATTGAAATTTGAATTGGATAAATTAGGGTTTACATCCATTGAGGAAGGGGAGCACAGAAGTTTCTGTATGTATAGAAATGAGGAATAGAGGATGCTAGGGTTTATAACGGGGTTTATATAGGTAGGTCAGAAATTAGAATGATGGATAAGGTTGGATATACGCGCTAACGCCAAAGTGGCCCAAAAAGCACGTTTCGACTCTGGAACGAAATTGGGTCAACCCATATATAGAAATAAATATTTTCAAATATTTTAAATGCAACGGAAAAGGTTTCAAGTCCAAATTCCATTGTATGAAGAAGTTATGCTAATATCAATATTTTCCAAATTGATTCAATTGATTTTAATTTCACTGATTTCAAGGCGTTTCACGTTCGTACGATCAAACGACAAGTCCGATCGCTACGAAACTTGAAACCCTGCAACAATTCACCGAAACGGATCGGATGAAACTGGTTTCTTCGAAATCTGAGTCAGTGGCCAAAATGGCTATTTTTATATTAATTAAATAAATAAAATTTAGTCAATTTGATCAAATTTTAAATTTCAATTCAATACTTTCCCATTCTTATCATTTTTAAATTTCCCAGTCATTTACAATGATTTAAACCAATTTAAATGTCAAATTAGAGTTGATAAATTTAGAAATTTCGGTATTAACCTCAATTTCGACAATCTTAAATTTAATTTCCAAAAATTTCCATTAAATTTACTTTTCATTTTATTATTCGATTCATTATTATCAAACGGATGAGATTAGCATTGGATTCAAAATTCATTACATTAATATTCTCACACTTCATCTAAATACCCATTTTAAATATTTAATTCATTTAATTACAATTAATCCTTTTTATTTAATTTTAAATTTCAAATAAATTAATAAAGCTTTATTCCCGATCCTTATAACTCAACAAATTGTCCAATATGAATAACCTTAACATTACTTACAAATATTACCTTAATTGCAATTAACTTAATTATTTAACTTTAAATTTCATATAAATAAATCATGATTCCTATCCTTTTAATTCCCTATTTATCACATTATCAAATCTTAGGCACCACTTATTTTGGTATATATATCCAGATACATTAATGTTTCTTTCAAATTTATTTTTTTATTTCAATTTCATAACATTTAATTTCAATTGCCCCAATAATTATGCCTATTATAAATTTGATTTCAATGGATTTGATTTGTTTCAATTCCAATCTTTTTGTTAAATTCATTACCACTCGGTTATTGTTAGTTTTATATTCCATTATACTATATATGCCTAATTATCTTTATTTGTATTCATGGCTATGTTTTCAAATGTGACATCTTGTTAGTTACACACATTAATTAAGGTTTTAAAACCAAACCTTAGTTCCATTCTTTTTTTTTCCAATTTATTGTTTATGAAAAATTTCACATTTCTATTTATTTATTACATACCTACCTTCAGTCCTGGCATTAATCCTCATAAACATTACATTATTGATTATTATTTCATACATAGATCACAAGTTTACATTCCTTTATACTATCTTATGAAAACAACATACATTTCTAATACTTTATTACATTTATTGGAATTAAATTTCCAAACTTACTAGATACATAAATTATGACCTTACAGTTATTTCAATTAATTGGAATTGCGTTAAATTAATTACTTATTAACTTACATTAACACAATTGCATTAATTTACATTCAGTTACAAATAAATCAATATATTATTTCACACATAAATACACTGATTTTCACTTGCTTATACTATATTCCATTTAAAACTAAGTCATAATCATTTGAATTATTATATTAAATTAGAAGGTTGATTCAAGTTCATAAATTATTAACTTGCAATAACGTATTTCCTTAATTTACATCCAATTTCTGTTAACCATGTTTTATTACATTAATCAATTTAATACTTACCTCAAATTTCACCTATTTAATTTATGTCCAGGTATAAACCTTTCACTATTTCAGTTATTAGAAATTGATTCAAATTACAAATAATTAGGTTTTAATTAACATAGCTATATTTTATTTTAGCGTTTATTTCGTTATTAATTTATGAATTTTTTATTTCTTTCTAAATTTAGTTATAAAATTTTATAAATTCAACTAAATTAAATTATCGAATTTCATGGGTCATTACACTCTCCCCCACTCAAAACTTTTCGTCCCCCAAAAGGAAAAAGAAGGGAAAAAAAGAATTAAAAAATCAATATATCTTACTTAAAATATTAAATATTAAAACAATTAAATTTACAAATTAAAATAATTAAAATAAAATATACAAATTTATACCCATTAAATCTTTTATACTTAAATTAATAAAGTTTGTAAAACATTTTCAAATTTTTCTAAGTACAAAATTTACGGAAAATTTTGGCAGAGTCTCCTTTGTACGGAGAAGCTTGGGAGAAAATATAATATCAAAATAACAGTATCCAACATATATTTTCCAAAATTTTATATATCCCAACACGGGAAAAATAATATAATAATGCTATAAAACCGTAATTCGAAAAACGTGCCTATTTGTCGAGCAATAACGCTTAGTTATGAAACCAAAAGCACTAGCAATTGCTTACATAACCTTTATTTCACTTGTATAATCCAAAAGAGTTAATAATTATATATAAAACGAAAGGTTTAAAGTGGTTCAACCATAAACAAACAAATCAATACAAACAACAACCACATGCAACAAGGCATCATACACATCAAACACAAATCAACCATTCTATCAACAAAATAGATAGTTGTTCGGGTTAAAGACTTTAAATCATACGGAATGAAAAATGAACTACTAAGTGCACCCTTTACTCAACAGTCTTAGGTGGAGCTAAATAGATTATTCATTCATTTGGACAATTTTGAAGCATCATTGCCCAAGCAACCACCAACCAAACACACAATATCCAAACAATAAATTAAGTCCATTCCTTTTAATTTCATTTATTACATTTGTTGTTTGATTTCTCTTTTTCATTCATATAATGATTTCTTATATTTCACATTTATTTCTTGCAAATTTGCATTTTTAATTCGATTCCTTTGCATATTAATTCATTTATTTACTGCTTAATTTCATTTATTTACAGTATTCATCTTTCTGGTTATTTTCACAATAAATAACTCTAATATTTACCTAAGTATATAGTTACTTACTTACAACATTTTCCTTCTATCATATTTTATTATAGTAAGATTTTCATTATAACTTAAGTTTATACCTATTACAACATCAAACTCTTATTTATTACAGAATTTCATTAATTACTTGCATTATCTCAAGTTTATTACTAGTATAATATCTATTACATTTACTTATTAACATTTAACCTTTATTATTAGGTAAGTTATATACATATGCTTTTAAGAATGCAATTGAAAATCATACAAGTTTATTCCATCTTTTAATTTAATGTTCAATACTTACATCTTTTGTTTGATAAATTACAAATTTCAACTTTCTTTTTATTTAATTTGAAACTAGTATTTAATCTCTTTTTTAAATTAAAGGCTCCAATTATTAATTAGTTACATTCCATTTCACTACACTACTTGGAACTATTAATTAATGGAAGTTAAGAACTAAATATCGGGTTTAAATTCCAAATCATTTTAAAATAATAGATAAATGTATATACTTACACTTTACATATCCAATTGTATTTAAAACAATTTAAAATTTATATTTGCTTATCGAATAAATCTGCTGTAACTACTATAGTGGCCTTCCCACTTCGAAACTCGAAAATGAATGTCGATGATGCGTGCACTCATCACCGAAATTATTTTCCAACGATAGAGAGGGGAGTACAGACTTATTTCTTCCAAATCTATTTAAAATAATTTTTCAAATTTTATTGAAATATTTATGTCAGAAAATACTTCTAAATAATATTATTATTATATTCCAAATCATTTGAAAGAGATTTTCAAAACCCCCGGAACATAAGTTCTAAATTTCAATTTTCATTTATCTTAGCTTCAACCTTAGTTCAACAATTATTTATAAATTTCGTTACCTAACAACCAATATGGTACAACCAACTAAAATCTTTATAAAAATATACTTTATACATATAGAAAATATAATAGGCAAAATTATTTCATTCACCTATATTAAAACCAAATATTATGTCGGTCTGTCCTATTAAGTGTTTAGAAATCTCTATTGTTGTCATAGCGTCCCATGCATCAACCAGAATTTATAAATACAAAACGGAATAAATTAACACAATATTAAAACCTTTTTATACATCTAACATATACGCTTTCTCATATATATACACTCATCGACTCACCATAGGGTATTACTACCCTATTAGTAAAGAGTCAACCCCCATAAAGCTATGGTTTATCGCTAACCAAAGCTCCGATATCAGATGTAACATCCCCCCTTTTTTGCATGTTTTAAATCGACACACATGCCGATTCAAACCATATGAAAGGCGGATTGTTATGGGGTAAATAAGAAAACGAGAAAGAAATAAAGCAAAAAAGAATCTCACAGCAGAAGGATGAAATATAATAATCAAATACATTTCATGAAGCTGTTTACAAAATATTTAATTTTACTTATACAATATATATCAGAGTTGCACATAGCAACGAATAAAAATCGATGCAATGGAATACAGTGCAGTGGAACAATATAATATAATAATAATAATGAAATCTTCATCTTCGTCCTCCAGAAATAAAGTCTTCAATCCCAAAATGTTCGAACTGACGTGAGCGAATTGAAAAGACAAAACATTCGAGTTAGAATTAAAAGATCTTATGTGTGTTAAATTAACAGCAATAAATATGAGTGCAATAACTTAAGAGATGCTCGGGATTCACATCTCCTAAGGATCCATTAAACTATTTACTATGTAGTAATATTTCGCTATTATAATATTGTCTACAGTAAAATTAATATTTCGCTATTATAATAATGTCTACAGTAAAATAAACTTACTTTTAAATAGCGTTAAGGGGTTACCCATATAGCCCTTAACACAAATCATTCCAATAGTCTATACAGTGCCTGCATATCTCCTGATCGGGAGACTACGAGAAGACACTCCATAGGTACGACACAAATAGAAACTCGTAGTAAAGGCTCGGCATGGTAGGTGACACAGCACAACTAGGCAATGCCAGGGTAGATATACCAATTACGCTTCCAGGTCAGTGGTAACACGTAGCAGCAACTATCGCCCACCTTGAGCCACACCCCCAAATCAAAGAAATCAAAAGTGTCCACCGAATAATCCAAAAGTAAGAGTATAATATCGAAGTGATGTGTCCGATCAAATGTGCTACCTCATTAACCCATCGATCGCTCCTATTTTAGCCACCTTATGCCAACTCACGGGAGTTGGTTCCACGTATTTACCTCAAAGGAACTGCCGACACCATCCTACTTCATTCTGGAATCTCCACCGCGTACACGGTTGTTAAAGTGGTTTTCGGAGTTGGCAGAGAGTATGAGAACTTCCGATCCCGGTCTCTTCAACAACCAAACGTTATTATAACACCGTGGTCTTTTAAAATAGTTTATACTTTAAAAACCAAGATATAATATCCATTTCAAAACCATAAATTACGATATCATTTCCCTTTTAAAACCAAATCGATAATGATATCATTTTCAAAATATTCTTTTCTAAAACCATAACAAATTCCAAGTTATAATATTTCGAAACCAACTCTTGAAATATAGCCATTCAAAACATAAAAACTTTGAATTTCATATCTTTGAAATATAACTACACTACTTAAATGGTTTAAGTATTAAATTACTTTATACAAAATAATAGTTTCTTCACCTTCACAATCAACTCCAATATAGATTTAAATTCCCAAATAAACCATTTCAATTTCCATATATTTCACAGCTTTAAATATTACACCATTTCAAAACTAATTTTTTGATAATTCCATATATATCAATTTCAATTACTATTATTTAGATTCGAAATGTTACTTAATAAATCTAATATTATTTAAGCAAAGCCTTTAAAACTTCAAATAACAGGATATACTTCCAATTTATATTAACTTGATAATATTCATTCAAAGTGATTGATATTCATTTAAAACCTCTACCCAAAATCAAGTTATACAAGTCATACCTTTAAAATCTCAAATTTATTTAAATTTCAAATAAATTTTATTCGAGGATATTTCTTAAAACACTTTAATTCAAATCAAATTTATATTTCTCTTCCACCCTTCATTTTTTAAGTCATTATACTCTCAAATATAATCTAAATAAATACTTAACCATATCATATCTTAATAAAATCAACTTTTATTATTAAACTTATTTTATACTTTAACCAATATTTTAAATAGCTTAAAACCAAGAAATTAATTATACTCATAAAATAAAATTTATAAATATCCTAATCAATATCTCATAAACCATATATTTCTTTACAAAACCATAGAAATCATTTTCGAAATATATATATATATATATATATATATATATATATATATATATAAATCACGCTGTCTGCATATAATTTTCTGCCCTATGGTCAAGTGATACGCATATTAATCTTTTCCATCCACAATTTAAAAATAAAAATTATGGTTATATATCATTTCAAACCGCAATCTCGAATGAGATGAAAATTCATAATAACTTGCGGTTTATAACAATATAAAATACAACATTCATTTATCCAATATCAACCATCAACCATTTATCGCAATCATCATCAAATTCAAACAATAGCATCAATATAAAACATATAATAAACAACAGGTATTAAAAAGCAGTTTATATTCAATAATAAAATAAATAACTGTTTAACTGGCAGTTTATATGCAATGAATAATTAATTAACAATTTAACTGGCAGTTTAAATGCGATGAATAAATTAAATAGCAATATAATTTAAATAAATGAAATTAACTGAGATGGTGATTAAAAATATGCCAAACAACCATAAAGAAATTTTTAAATCACATCATATATCAATTTAACAAACATAAGAAACTTTAAAAGTTGTGAGTGGGTTAAACCACTCACCTTTTGTATTTAAATTGAATTCAAATCCAATTTAAACTCAAAAATTGAACAATCTCTAAATCCGTCCAAACAAGCGCCAAAATATCTGGAATTCCAATATGAACCTAGTGGAGAAAACCGAGTGTGAATCTGAGTCCGTATATGAAAGTTATCATCGTTAAACGATTGGAAATTGATTTATTTTTAAAAAAAAATAGAAAAACAAACCCTACCAAACCCAGCGCCATGTCATCCACCCTTTATGCAACAGCAGTGAATCACGCACGCACTCTCCAGTGACACCCGAACCCAACTTCATCACTTTTGACCAACCACGACCGCCACCACAAGCCGCTACCGGCCTCGTCACCACCACACACGAATCTGCCTCGCTCGCCTTTACACACGGCCTTGACGTCACAGTCCTCTGTCGCCGCGTAGGATGTGTGCCGCCACCCCACGGTTAGGGGTTTTAAACCCTAAAACACGAAATTCCGATGCCTCATCCACCAATTGAGGCTGCGGCCACCACGAAACGACTTCCCCTAACGAGATCTACAATACCCAGAAACCGAATTGCCAATTGTCGCCCCAAAAAAAAACGCCCAATTTGACTTTGATCGCGATTTCTGATCATTCCGGTCAATGTCTTGAAAAATGAACAGAAGGCGTAGGTTCGTATCATTGAAATCTTCGATATATATTTTTTCTAAATTTTTCTGAGGAGTTTGAATTTTTAAAGTTGATTTTTGAATTAAAATTTGAATTGGATAAATTAGGGTTTAGAGCCATTGAGGAAGGGGAGCACAGAAGTTTTTGTACGTATGGAAATGAGGAATAGCGGCCGCTAGGGTTTATAACGAGGTTTATATAGGTACGTCAGAAATTAGAATGGATTGATAAGGTTGGATATACGCGCTAACGCCAAAGTGGCCCAAAAAGCCTGTTTCTACTCCGGAACGAAATTGGGTCAACCCATATATCGAAATAGATACTTTAAAATATTTTAAATGCAATGGAAAAGGTTTCAAGTCCAAATTCCATCGCATGAAGAAGTTATACTAAAATCAATATTTTTCAAATTGATTTCAATTGTTTTCAATTTTATTGATTTCAAGGCGTTTCACGTTCGTATGATCAAACGACAAGTCCGCTCGCTACGAAACTTGAAACCCTGCAATAATTCACCCATACAGATCCGATGAAACTGGTTTCGTCGAAATCCAAGTCAGTGGCCAAAATGGCTATTTTTATATTAATTAAACTAGTATGGATGGCACGTCCGTTGGACGTGTGCGAAGACAACCGTGAGTTAAATATTTGTTAATATAAAGTAGGGCATACAGAAAATGTATTGTCATGCAGCTGCATAAGCTTATCGGTTAAGATTGAATACTCAGACTATTATTTTGTTGCTATACCTGCATGACTACATTATTACCTCTTTGTTTGTAAAATGTTTTCTCTCCTCCTTTATCCGGGCTTGAGACCGGCATCGGTAAGTAATAGGTGATGGCGGAGTTAAATTTTTTTTTCTAAGGGATTAGTTTATGTGATACATGTTGTTATAATGATTGTAAAAATGTAAAATTATGATTGCTATATATTTTATGTAAACGAAAGTTTCATATTTGAGCATAAACTAATACATGGGTATGAAGAGGAACTGAAATATAAGTGAATGATGAAGTTACTTTGGTAAATGCAGAAGGACAGTACTCAGTGATATGTTGAAAATGAATAATGAATATTGAAAAAATTTGGTGGAAAAGATAATCTTAATAGTAATTAGTTTAAGTTTTGATTACACGACAATAAAACATCTTCGTACACTACATTTCTAGCGTGAGTTCCATTGTTACGTGGAATTTTACCTTTTTCTACTAAAATCTTTGTTGAGTTTCGTGCAACTCCTCTGGATAACGCCACATATAGTTGACCATGACTAAAAACGTGCTTTGGAAGATAAATTCCAACATGAGGAATGGTTTGTCCTTGTGATTTATTAATTGTTAAAGCAAACGATAATTTAATTGGAAATTATTTGCGAATGAAGATAAAAGGCATGTTAATATTTTCAGAAGGCTTTAGGGGGATACGTGGAATGAATACCCTTGTACCACGATAATGAGCAACTGTAATTTCTGCATCAATGAGATTTCTATGGAAGATACGGCATATTAATCTTGTTCCATTACATAATCCAATTTTTGGGTCTATATTTCTAAGTAACATTATTAGTGATCCTACTTTAAGTGTTAGTTTATGTGGTGGTAAGCCATCTAAAGCAAGCGAGTTCATAAATTCTGGCCGGTACAAAGTAGTACTATCATCTTCAACTCTATCAAAAGAATAATAAATATGTTCTTGTCCTGGAAACATATGTATGATTGTATTATTTATATCATCCGTTGTTTCATTTTTTGGTGTTAATATTGCTCTATTCATTATATAATCAGTGTTTCCTAAATTTTCATGGAGTGTAGGGAAGACTTCATCAATTAAGTGACATAGAGAATTTGTATTGGTGTTGGGTATAACAATATCATCTGGAAGTTTAATAAGATCATCTTGTACATAAGGTTCTGTTCCATTTCCAACACATAAAAGTAATTCGGCAAATGATAGATCGTTTCTCGCTCGCATATTTTGTGTTAAATAAAGTACGTGGACACTTGTCCACAAATATGATCGTACAATACATGAATCGACTATTTGAGCTCTAGTACCTTTTGCAACAATGGGTAGTACTTGTCTAAAATCACCACCTAGTATAATAATCTTCCCACCAAATGGAGTATATACACCTGTTAGGTCCCTTAATGTTCTATCTAAGGCTTCAAATGCATAGCGATGAGCCATTGTTGCTTCATCCCATAGTATAACAGTGGCCAAACGCAATAGTTTTGAATTATCAGATAGTTTAGGAATGTAATATGTTGACGAAGAATCCAAGTTGATAGGAATTTTAAATCTGGAGTGCGCAGTGCGACCTCCAGGCAATGCGAGAGAAGCAATTCCAGAGGTAGCAACCGCAATAGCAATAAGGCCTTGGATTCGTATATGGGCTAAAATTGCTCTATAAAGATAAGTTTTTCCTGTACCTCCTGGACCGTCTATGAAATATATTGAATTAGTTTTTCTTTCACCGAATGCATAATCAGTTGAAATGCTTCATTTTGTTCTGCGTTGAAGGTATTTATAGAATCTATATCAGTTTGTGGTATCTCTATAGATTGTTCTTCTAAAATAATGGTTGAACTATTATCATGGTGGGTAAAATGTAGATTGTTATGAGGGATGTCATAGTCAAAAATTGTTTTGTTATATTGGTTTAGGAGGTTATTAAGGTCGGAAAGACATCGGGTTATTAGATATATATTATTTTGGTTGTTAGTATGCGTAGATGGATAATCTTCAATTAAATATGGTAAAAACTCATCCCATAGTTCTTGCACAATGCAAGGCTCGCAATACACTAAAATTATGACAAACAATCTTCTTAAAGCGGTGGGCATGTGTGTGTTTGAAGCATCTTGTAAACATTCCTTAATACTATTATCATTTTCAAGCAAACCTCTATGTTCAGAGGCTTCTTTAAAGGTGTTATACTGAGTTCCATTAACGGTAAGTAAGTGCGTAAAAGATGTCGGACCTCTAACATGGTTTAAAAGTAATCGTAAATAAAATCGATCGCCTTCTGTAGGAGATACCGTATAAATTCGACCAATTACCTTACGATTGTTTCGTCTACGTCTCCGTTCTTTTTGTTTATATTCCCACAAATATTTTTCAGGAAATTCGTAGTATAAGTATTGACGTGCATTGACAGCGTTAATATTCTTAGTGAAAAATTCAGTAAGCATTGTTTTAGATCTGTGTTCATCTGTCAAAATAGTTTCTAAGTTTTCGTTTGTAGTAAATTGTAGCTGTTGTCTATTTGGAAGATGTATTTGTAGTCCTATAACAGAAGGAGAAATAGAACTTAGCGCCAAGTTAAATATTCGCCATATTGACTCAGGTGCACAAATCCATCTAGCGTTAACAAACTGTGAAATTTCATCCGCTTCGTTTGCGTTAGAAGATACGTTTACAGAAACACGATCCGACCCTTTATAAACATATTTGTATAAATATTTCACAGATGTAATACTTGAGCAAATTTCAACATTTATATGACAATAATATTTTAGTAGTAAATAAGGATTGTAAGGAACGACCCAGCGATTGTCAATTACTTGTCCACCTCTTTGTACTTTTACTCCATTGTCACGTCTTCTATAAATTGGATACGAATCACTTCCTTGTAAAGTTGTAGGTGCAAAAGACTTTGAAAATCCTTTCTTACATTGATTATTTTTCATGCCCGTGGCATTAGCATTAAAACGACCATATGGAGTACGAACCATTTGTTTTAGAACTACATCATGTAATTCCGGTTCTAAATCTTTATCTGGGATTTCAGCTCTAACTAAAGCATTATAATCGTCAGGGTTGTTAATCTTATCATTTTCATGTAGAATAATTAACATATGTGAATGAGGTAGACCTCTCTTTTGAAATTCAATGATGTGCACATGCGCAATGACTTTACCTAATACCCCTTTTTTCATATAAGTCGTGTTTTAGTTGTTCTAATCTAGCACGAAATATCCTTGTTGTTAAATCGGGTCTATCTTGGGCTTGTTGACCGGGTAACAGTTCTTGTGTAATCTCCAACCACTTAGCATTACATGTGATAGTAATAAATAAATCAGGTTTTCCATACCTTCGCACTATCTCCATTGCATCTTGATATCGATTATGCATATCTCGAGGACTACCGGTGTGAGATGATGGAAGAATTTTTCGAACACCAACATTTCCTAAAGGTTGTAGTAAAATGAAATAAAGTTACAGCATGTAATTTGGAATGTGAAGTTACAGAAACATAATAAATAATTGTTTATGAATTAGTACTAACCGGTAGATGTCTCGCCAAAAGCAAGAGCATCCTGCAAACCTTGATATAATTCAGCTCTAACAGTATCTTGATTGTTTTGGAGGTACCTTAGTCTCATAGTTTCTATTTTTACGTAATTGTCTACCACATACTGCTGCAGTAGGCGACCGCCGTGCAAAAGTAGTGACATCTCCGTTGGTCGTATCTAAGCACATAAACAAGTCAATAATGATTAAAAAAATAAAAGTAAGTGGAGGTAGTTGGTATGTTATTCACCTGCAAAAGATGAGAATAATAAGCTCTACAGCTTATTGTTGTGACTCCATTGTCATGTATGTGTAGATCCCATCCATGTTCACCGTATGGTAGTAAAAGTGGATATTGTAATGGATCATAAAACCCTGCAGTGTCTTGAACTCTTTGTAAATTTCCACTTCTTGTTTGAACTATAATATCCCTATTATTCAAATTGGTATCTTCTTCATCTCCGACAATTATACCTGCTACTTGTGATGCAGTTGGTAGCTCATGAATGTGTCTATTTACTGCAAGCTCTTTTATTCTTATTCTACAATTTTGTATATCATCCCGCTGGCTCAAATGTCGAAATACTTGTACAAAAGGATTGTGGATATCTAAAATATGTTTTAGTGTCAAAAGCAGGTCTGGCCTCATTGCTGCATTATCATATTGTCTATTTTCAATCTCGTGGTCAGTATCATAAATATATAATTGCAAGTATCTTGGTCTCATTCCATCCATAGGTAAAGAACTACCGATGCTATGATATACGGAGCCTTGTGCACGATATGAATAAACTCCATTTGTTGCATTTGCTAAGCTCTGATCAATGTCAGCACCCATCGATGTAAAAGCAAAAGCATTGTTATACGGTCTTATGTTACTTCTAAAATACATACCAAGTTCGGTTTGATCAATATACAAATCTAATATATGTTGAGGTGTTGTTGGTCTTTGAATGGTAATTTTACCATTCTTACAGCAAATCTCTAACGTCTCATGAAAGAATATCTTTGAGCCGCAAAATGGGCAGTACGTAGGAGCACATAGCATGTGATTGTGAAAATACTGTGTAGCAATGAAGTTTCGACCACTGTTATATCCTGTAATGAAAGTGGATCGACGTATCCTTCATTCTTCATATTCAGATGATCCTAAATTATTACCAACATAGGAATGAGTAGAATTACAACATTAGAAATGAAATGAGGAAGTGAGTGGTTGAAACAGTAAATGACACATATGCAATAATATTCATAATGCAATAACGATTAATTCTACTTTAGCAAATGACAGAATACGTTCTGTAAAACGGCTACAGTACAGAACAATAAAAAACAGAAACGATTTTTAGACTTAAGATGACTGTCACTAATAGATCAGACTTCAGTGCGAAGGACAAACTGTGTAACACATATGCGCATACGGTGTGAGAGCTAGGAAAAATGGAAAATGCTACTGGAGGAAAAAAGATTTTAATCGGACAGGAAGACGTGCAACAGTTATGGTCGCAGAATAGTGAGCAACGTATATTGACAGGATATTAAAAAAAGTTGAGGTTATCCACCGAGAATCTAAAAGTGGACGGTGTAATATTCACGCAACGTAATGTTTTCAAACTCTCTGCATATAAATAGTACAAACATATTGGGATCTGTTGAAATAATAACGCAAACTCAATATATTACTACTAAAGTATCATACACCATTCATAAAAAAAAATAGCGAGTACTTTCGCTCTGAGCAAAAAACGTACGTAGTATGTGTACAGGAAAAAAATTGAAATATCATATAAATTCACACAGCCTGGTCATGTCAAAAAGCATAGTCAACTTGATTTGTAAAAAGTACCGTATGTAAATGTTGAAAAGTTGATAATAGTTGATAAAAGATGATAATATGTTATGTTTTCCATATAAATTTGTGGAATAGTGCATAAATATTTGAATCTGGTTAAAAGTTTTTAGACAATGTTATGTAGCAGTTTGGATGAGAACAACAATAATCAGTAACGCTATATTAAAATCATGCTTTTAAATATTAAAAAAATAGGGAAAAAACCGAGCAAGCAAAATGGGTGAACTAAAGTAAACCAATGGTGTT
This sequence comes from Allium cepa, assembly GCA_030765085.1. Lineage (NCBI taxonomy): Eukaryota > Viridiplantae > Streptophyta > Magnoliopsida > Asparagales > Amaryllidaceae > Allium > Allium cepa. The sequence continues at coordinate 1,016,865,181 of CM060935.1, forward strand.
CGCTGAAACGTGAGTTTGAAGTAGGAAATTTTTGGTACCGATAGATCCGGGAATTAAAGATGGTAAATATTAGTAGTTGGGTGGAATAATAAAAAAATCGGATATTATAAAATCAGTAACTTTTGACAATCACTACTATTCATCGAGTCAAAATCTCTGAATATATGTGGGAGAGGATCACTGAATAAGTAACAGAATGGTAGTGACCAAATCATGCAATAAAAATTATGTAACATACAAAAACCACATTTGTAGTCTAAGTTGTGTGGGACGGGCACAACTGGTAAAGTATACTCTTTTATTCCTTTCTAATATAGTTTTGAAACTGCTATCTCAAAATTAATTAAAATATTCGTATTTTCGTTAATAAATGCTTTCAATATGCTCGATATTATAATATGCTTGACATCGTTTCCTATATTTTTTTGGATTTGACAACGTTTGAAATAAAAAGAGACTGTTTATTTTCCTTTGGGTTAAAGTTAAATTTAATTATATTTCAACAGCAAAGTTTGGAAACTTGGACGCACTTCCCACATGCAGGGTTAACTGCGCGCGAACCGTCGTTTAAAACTTCATTCCTACATCATTATTCGCACGCAGTTAACCCTGCATGTGGGAAGTGCGTCCAAGTTTCCAAACTTTGCTGTTGAAATATAATTAAATTTAACTTTAACCCAAAGGAAAATAAACAGTCTCTTTTTATTTCAAACGTTGTCAAATCCAAAAAAATATAGGAAACGATGTCAAAAATGTAGCTGTAAAAAAACTATTTTTTTTTGCGTTTTGCGTTAAAAGTGCAAGGTTTAAACACGGTCAAGGGAATGCATACAACAATGAATTAGGTTTAAAAAAAGAAAAATATTTTAACGACTTTACATTTGGGTAAATATGGATTAGAATGCACTTTTAAAAGAAAACAAATGAAGTTATTGATCTGTACAGGCCTATGTGTCTGTTACATGGGCGTTAGGAGGTACAACCTCTATATGAATGGGCATTCACTTTTAATTATGTCCAAAAGCATGACGTATGTCAGCAAAATCAATCACCAAGTTCACATGGATTTTTAGCTTCGTTGTAAGTGTGCACAAAATTATTCGCGGTAGCACATAATGACAAAGTAATATGTAGTGCTCCTAATATAACAACAAAATTTATATGTATTTTAGCTTCAACAAATGAACACCCTCTAATCTTAGAAATTTTGCCTTTGGACGTAGCTGAAGGTAAATGTGTAGTAATAAAGTAATTACGTGGTTGACTCAAATGAGAGCTTTCAGCTGATTGGGTCCTTCTATTTGAAATAGTTTTCTCTCTTGCATGTGCACGTCTAGACCGTTGACTCTCACGTCGTCGTTCTCTTTGTATTTCAGCCATAGTAATGAACAGAACAGTATGAACGCAATTCAATAAAGTTCTATATGAGATTGTTTGGTTAGCTTAGAAAGTAATTGTATTGTGAAAACACAAAACTGAACAATTTAGTTATATAAAGAAAGACAACGTGTGAGTAACAGTAACATATGGTTTGAATGGGTAAGAGATGAGAAAATATAGCAGCTATTTTTGAAGTCCGTCAATAACATGCATAGTACCGTTAGCACTGGATCACATCAACCATTTCAATTCAAATGCAAGGTTGTACGCAGCAGCCTAGTTGTAGTAATGTATGTATGGTTGCCATTTTCATCTATATGTAAAACGTGTACATCAATCACATATTAGCCATGTCAATGTCCATGAAAGATAATATGTTCACAGTAATAAAATGCAATATGTACCCGTTAGAGGTGGAAATCAATTGGTGAATAAAACTAAGATGTTGTTATGTGTAAAAAAATGCTACAATTTTGCAGGTTGAAGTGAATTGGTGAAGAAAAAAAAAATGTTTTAATGTGTTAAATGTAATGCTGCCGCAATGAGTTTAGTCATGACTTATAAAATTATGTACTTTATGCTTCAATGTTGTTGTATTTCAACTGATTTAAACTTTAATGCTTTGTTACTTTATTACTATTATTAGCACATTGATAAACTGTTAAAAAGGTTCAATGCGATGTAAATACATATGTGTTTTTAATGATGAGTATGTATAGAACTTTTTTCCGCTAAGATAGCATGTTATTGTATATGCTTGCGATAGTAACTACGTTGACATTTAAGTGTGAACATTAAGCACGTATTTCAGTTTTAGACGTCACAATCACAATGAATGCCATTGTAAGTGAATAAACAAATTGTTAGAGAGAGAGAGAAAGTGGTTGTGTTTATTGTATAGTATGCGTACAGTGGGCCACAGTTTGATGTATGAATAATGGAAAGAAGAGATAACATCAAGCGGACTTATATGTTTGTGGAATCCGTGTGCAGTATGGGGCATTGAAAATAAGAGGCATAGTTGAAGGTGGAGTTATGTGTTAAATGTTATGTAGTAGTTATAAGTAAAGTTTACAAAAGCGTAAATTAAAATAAAATTGCTGCCATGTGAATTTTGAGAACAACGACCGGGGCCATGTAGCTTAAGGTACAATGTATAGATTAGTGAGCTGATATTACAACAGTTTGTAGTTGTAAAACAAAATTACTCAAAGATGTAGAAAGTTACTAAAGTGTATAAGGTGGGTTTGACACAACAATTTCTTGTCTATTCTACGTCATTCTTAGTGCGCAATTTACTTTGCTTTCTTGTTGGATTCACACTTAGTATAAGTTGCTTGTAAGTAGTTCTATTTGTTGACTTTGTTTTCATCAAATTATCTGTTTGTTGTTTGTGTAGTACCACCAAAGACCCATACCCATATTTTTTCAGTTGAATATTAATATTTATCTAACTGTTACAACGTAGGAGTAAAATTTGAGTAAAGCAATCAAGAGCCATATATGAGGTAAATCATTCATGATGTGTAGATAATTATGCACCACATCATGCATACATTACTATTTATTATGTAAACCTTAACATTCTGATACCGTAAAAAATTGGACAAAGTAAGAGCAGAGTCGATGATAACTAATGAGCAATCCAGTGACAAATGCCCAAATACCATTAGGGCTCATGCACAAAGCTTTTGTTTTATTGCAAAGGTTAACAACGAAAAGTCAGATGAAATGAAAACAAAAAGTTATAACATACGTTTATTGTGCAGTAATGCGTAAGGGATTGCAGAACATAAAGAAATAAAAATGCATGAGAACAAAAAACATCCAACGTAAATCATAGGAAGCTATGTTAAAACATCGATCTTCACTTGTCAAATTTCTTGCAACATTCAATCTGTAAAAGATAGAATCACGAAATAAATGTATGGTATAGGGATAATTAAGTTAAAATGTGAGTTTGTTGTTTACCACGGCATTCGCAAATGGTTCATCCCAGTCATCGATAATGGATGGTTGGTCCATAATTAGTTTGGATTCTTGAACATTCATGGTTCGTTCTGATTCCTGCACAACAGCAGTTTCACTAAAAACTCTGTCTTCGTTTTCCACTTTAACTGCAGTAGGCAGGGAAGTTTCTGACGACTGATTGAATGTTTCTGTGTTAACTGAGAAGGTGTTTGAATGTTGTACCAACTCTTCACAGTGCTTCTTTCCTGCTCGCTTTAGCTGCTGCTTTCGAGTGCGTAATGAATTATCGGTTTTGTTCCCTGTAGATTTACCATGTAGTGCAACATATAATGAATAAATTTAAAAAGAGATCAAAGCGTTGTAACGAACAAAAATAAAATAATTATCAATTACCTTAGGCATGATAACTGATGAAAAACATATAGCTTAATATTTTGTGTATAACGGAGAAGAGATAGTGGGTACTGTATGTAGAGGTAGGTAGTTGAAGTTTGTAACGTAAAAGTGGACAATAAAATCGGCAAAAATAATGGGTCGTTTGAAAGATGTTACAGATGGTTTCCTACTTACATGCCTAGATAGTAGAACAGATTGAATACGTACGTTTTGCTGTGTTTGAATATAATAGCCTGCTGCACATAAAAGACTGTGCATCCTTTTAAATATAGTAGGCTATATATATAGTAGGCTAAAATTTAAAAGTTTTTGGACCTGCCATGATTGACAGCAAGCATGATGGCTAGTAAGTAGTAGCTGTATTGGGTGATTCAATTTGTGGGAATTGAATGAAAACAAAATGTTGTTGTAAGTAGAAGGACGTGGTTATGTACTCCACAGGTGGAATGATGAGTAATGTTTATTAGCTCCCTGTATTTTGTTTTTTTTTCTGACAAAAAACAGATAGCAGACCCTACTCTTGTACGAAAACCATGTGCTAACACGCAACCGGTAGCAATGACAACTGGAAGGTTATTTGTTTAAGTAACATATGTCAAACGTAACACATAATACTGGAAGCAAACTATCGAAAAAACAGTCAACAATTTATTAATAAGTAGAGTAAGTTACAAATCCAACATTTAAAATAGTTACAACATAATATGCATCGGCAGAAAAGAATTGAATGGGAAATATTTATACATTGAACATAGAAATCCATTAACCCAGCAGCATACATTTGAATTTTGCTACCTAATACCATTGTTTTCTTCTTATTCACGTGAACCTGCATGGCAAAATCAGTAGAAAAGGTAGTGACAAATTTGCAGATGTATTGTTTATATATGTTGACAGAAACAAAATGTATTGTTTACTGTGAAATAATAGCCATGTGCGTAGATAACAGTTCGATACAAATAATTGTGTGAGCTAACTTATGCCTGCAATGGAATAGCACGGGAAAATACGCACAAAAATCATTTTACTGTAATAGTCATGACTTTATCGCATTTGGCCTCATCAACAAAAAATGCAGACTCATAGCAATGAATGGCTTATAAAGTACGAATAATGCTATATTTGTCTATCCAAAGAAGCACTATTGTACGTACATGAAAAGGAAATGTTATATGTACTTATCTGTAGTAGTTTGAGTAACAAAATGATTGTTATTTAAGCAATTATAAAACATGTACAACGATGCCATGCAAAATATCGCCATTTAATGATAGGTATCAGTAAAGGAAATATGGAGAGAAGTGGATTAAGAAACCACAGCACCAAAGGTATAATATCAGTTATTCCTTAAGCTTATATTATTTATTGAAAAAAAAACCTATGCTTAGAACAATTTACTGCATTTGAAAATGTAGGAGCAACTATCAATGCACATTTAAGACATGTGATGCAAAGAAATAAGTTCAATTAATAAGCTCAGGTGAGTTTCCAAAACAAAAATCATTTTACTGTCATGACTTTATCGCATTTGGCCTCATCAACAAAAAAATGCAGACTCATAGCAATGAATGGCTTATAAAGTACGAATAATGCTATATTTGTCTATCCAAAGAAGCACTATTGTACGTACATGAAAAGGAAATGTTATATGTACTTATCTGTAGTAGTTTGAGTAACAAAATGATTGTTATTTAAGCAATTATAAAACATGTACAAAGATGCCATACAAAATATCACCATTTGGTGATAGGTATCAGTAAAGGAAATATGGAGAGAAGTGGATTAAGAAACCACAGCACCAAAGGTATAATATCAGTTATTCCTTAAGCTTATATTATTTATTGAAAAAAAAACCTCTGCTTAGAACAATTTACTGCAGTTGAAAATGTAGGAGCAACTATTAGTGGACATTTAAGACATGCGATGCAAAGAAATAAGTTCAATTAATAAGCTCAGGCGAGTTTCCAAAACAAAAATCATTTTACTGTAATAGTCATGACTTTATCGCATTTGGCCTCATCAACAAAAAATGCAGACTCATAGCAATGAATGGCTTATAAAGTACGAATAATGCTATATTCGTCTATCCGAAGAAGCACTATTGTACGTACATGAAAAGGAAATGTTATATGTACTTATATGTAGTAGTTTGAGTAACAAATTGGTTGTTATTTAAGTAATTATAAAACATGTACAAAGATGCCATACAAAATATCGCCATTTGGTGATAGGTATCAGTAAAGAAAATATGGAGAGAAGTGGATTAAGAAACCACAGCACCAAAGGTATAATATCAGTTATTCCTTAAGCTTATATTATTTATTGAAAAAAAAAACTATGCTTAGAACAATTTACTGCAATTGAAAATGTAGGAGCAACTATCAATGCACATTTAAGACATGCGATGCAAAGAAATAAGTTCAATTAATAAGCTTAGGCGAGTTTCCAAAATACTAAGTTTTAACAGTAAATGAGCATTCATGTAATGCTTCTGGCTTCCAATATGAAGATAGAAAATTACAAAGTTTTGAGCCAAGATAGTATGAATGGATATGCGCAAATTTTATTATTATCTTTTCAAGCATCATGTGCATATCTTTTTATTTATATCATAACATAAGAAAATAATGTAGCATACTTACATTCAATATACCCTGCATATGCATTCCTTTTCTTTGATCTCTCCAAGGATTTGAAGATATCTACCTTGTCTAAACATTTTGTAGTATTGTTGAGGAAGCTATTGCCATCTCTGTAATTTATACTTCAATTTATGAAATTGGCAATAGCATCAACAACTAAAGCGTTTCATCCGTAGCCATAAAACATGATGTCTGGCCACTGTAATTAACAAAAAATGCAGCTCCTTCATTACGTAATTTACGAAGATGGGAAACCAAGTTAGAACCAAATTAAAAAAGCAGGTAAACGATGGATGTAAAATAAATTTACAATTGTGAAAATGATTGTTGTTCAAAACAATCCGAAATTTTAAAAGCTTCATTTGAGGATTGACATTGATGGTGGCTGTACAATGACTATTACTTTGTACAATATCAAACCCAAAACATAAAATCCACGCTTTTTTGGTCTTGTTGAGGTAAAGGTAACAACAATGATGGATGAAATAGTGTCAGTGTTGATACCTGAAATTATAAGATATTTTCATTGTTCGATGGGTAATTGGTTGCGGTTATTGGAACACATCAAAAGACATGTAGAAAGTAATACTGGTGGAGGTCGTGGTAATAATTACACAGGATATCTTGAAATTTATAAGAACTGATTAAGTAATAATTTGGCAAATGAAAAGGATACGAAAGTCAATCAATCATAACTTCACTTGATGTATATTTAGTCATGTGAAACAACTTCTAAAATTAGATTGAAATTGAAATAATAATAGTTGCTCTAATCAAATTGTTTCAGTATTTTCAACCCATGACCATTTGAAAGTAAAACAGTCCTGAAGACAAAAATCCATGATTATCTATATTATAAAAGGTTACTTCTTTACAATTATTAAAGGAAAGTGACATATTTAAGTTCAATTGAGAGACAATAAAAACTGCATTTCACATTGTTTAATTATTTCTAAAATTACATGAATCAAAGGACTAAACGAAATAGTAATTAATATTTATTTTACATGAAGAAGAACTAATCAATAAATTTTAATTGTGAAAGAGTGATATGTAGAAGTTAAACAACTACATTTTTGGATACTCATTACAAAATATAAATGGGAAATTTTCCTTTAAAGTCGTTTGTAAGAAGCATAATGAAGATATATTTGGTTGAACAAAAATATAGTACCAAAACTCACTGTGTATTCGCAACCGCCTATGCAAACACATTTTATCAAGTGTTTGTAGATGAATAAAAATAAGCGTGAAATTATATTGCATTCATATTAACAACAATTTTCATCTTTATTGCAAGAAAATAGACATTTACTTGACTTAGTATTGATGTTCCAGAAAGTTACCTGATGGCATGATCCAAATATTTTCTTCATCCAGCCTCTCATCATTGCCTGAATTGCTTGTCGAGCATTGTGCCTACCGTTATTTGTTTGTTTTTGTCTGGACTACCGCACCGAAATCCAATATTACAATCTGTATAAATTACACGTACATCACTACATCAATTGTTAAAGAAACCATTGTGTTAAAATCCATTCAGTTAACTTTGAACAACAAATTATCCCATGTACTGTTCAGTGACACGATATTTAAGTGACGATATTTAAGTGGCCTCATATGTCTAGCACTCTTGTAAAGCTTCAACACATGATAATATGTGTTGGGTGCATTATGCATGACTAAGTAAAAGGAAATACCATATTTACTAGCGATTGAGAGAAAGCAATGTTCCAATAAGACTATAGTTGAATTATCCATTCATCGCATCAGGCTTATGCATTTTCTACAAATACCAAATAATTTGAAAGACATAAAAGCTATATTACCAATTTTACATTATTCATAATTTCTGAAACGTGCATAAATTAGAAATAAAATTAAAGTGATAAATCTAACAAAATCAGTGTAGTCTGTTTATATATTAAGCTTACAAAATTAAATTAACTGAGAAAGTACAACCTAAATTAGCTAAAATTGGCAGATTAATCTAAAATCGAATTAAAAGGAGGAACCTGTGTTAAGCGTTTACAGCTTCAGTTTATTCAACGCTTTGTTGGTGACCTAAAACCACTTACTAAAAGATGCCCTAAATTGAAAAATATACCATATCTGAATAACTTCACCCATTGAGAATATTTTACTTGCACGTTAATGTCACATTATGATAGATAATAGTATAGCCTATTATATTAATCGTAATGGTAATTAAAAAATTAGCATAAAAAATAGTATGTTGTTTGCTGTCTAGATGCATGTATTAGCTGAAGTTAGTGTATTTCATTAACTGTATTGCCTGGTATTACCACAACTATTTCCATAATTGAATAACTTTTGAATACACTTCTTCCAAACACAGAAGTGAAAACATGAAATATACAATGTTGTTGAAATTTATGCATGGCACAATATATTTCATATCATGATATATATGTATACATTAGCGTTGTACCCTTCGAAATATATAATGCATACATGGCGTTAAATATTTCTATTAGCTGAAATTAGTGTATTTCATTAACTGTATTGCCTGGTAGTACCACAACTATTTCCATAATTGAATAACTTTTGAATACACTTCTTCCAAACATAGAAGTGAAAACATGAAATATACAATGCTGTTGAAATTTATGTATGGCATAATATATTACATATCATGATATATATGTATACATTAGTGTTGTACCCTTCGAATTATATAATGCATACATGGCGTTATATATAACATCCAGTAATCTTACAACCACCATAAATTTACAGTTCAATAGCAAATGTATGAAAACTAAGACATCAAGACCCTAAACTTACATGACATTGCACAAAAGAGGTTGGTTTCCTTCAAATCTTGTAAAATGGAACCGAACTTCTCACGGTCATACAAAGTGAACAATGGAACTGAACATATCGCCATCATACAAAATGAACAGAAATAATTTTTGTTTAAAAATTATTCTTAATGAAGAATTTACCACTTTTCTTTGTTTAAAAACAAAAATAATTTTTTCCCCAATCACCTAATAGCAATGCATGTAAAGGTGATAGTGAAAACATGGGGGAAAATGGTAGTAGGTAAATTGCATTTGAACTCACATGGAAAAAGCGGCTGAGAATTTTTTTTCGATAATGAGTGCATAATAAAAAAAGCTCAGTTAAAAGGAAAATTTAGCATTTTACAACTTACCTGAATGCTTGCCTTTGCCTTCCTCCGCCCTCGACCTGCATCCAACCCGCCAGAAACACCAACCTCCTCCCTTGCCGAAGCGCACCACGTCCACCCTCAGCCAAAACTCACCACCCTAACCTCCTCCGCCTTAAACTCCTTCCTGCTGTGCAAAACCCTACAAGTGCCAGTTGCAGACCTTCACCCGAACTGCCAAGCCCCGCCTCCAACCTGCCACGCAAAGCCCCACCAAATCCGAAGCTTCAGCCTTCGTCTCGCTCACCATTACCACCACGACCCAGATTGTCAACCCTTCCAGCGCTGCAATCAATTGAAAACGAAGAGAAATTAAATAAATAATAAAGCGATCATTTGTAGTTGAAGATTTAAACCTGACAAATTAGGTAACTGAAAATTGAAGAAGTTGTTTACACAAATCTTAGAATAAGGATCCATTCATTCCTAGGGCGTTCGAGATTATGCTCCTAAACATGATGTCGAAATGAGCACGGATAATCGGGTTTAGATTTTCCCAAGAGAAGATAATGGGGGAAATGATGCGGTTATTACAACTATGTGCTGGGGTCGTGGCAAGCAAATGACGTAAATGACCTGTGTTTTCTGCTAGCTTTTAAAGGATAATGTCGTAATTTCAAAAGCTTCATTTGGGGGTATTCCCATTATATATAGATAAATAATAATTTAGTTATTTTAATCAAATTTTAAATTTCAGTTCAATACTTGCCCATTCTTATCATTTTTAAATTTCCCAATCCTTTACAGTGATTTAAACCAATTTAATTTTCAAATTAGAGTTGATAAATTTATAAATTTCGGTATTAACCTCAACTTCGACAATTATAAATTTAATTTCCATAAATTTCTATTAAATTTACTTTTCATTTTATATTCGATTCATTATTGTCAAACGAACAAGATTAGCATTGGATTCAAAATTCATTACATTAATAGTCTCACACTTCATCTAAATACCCATTTTAAATATTTAATTCATTTAATTGCAATTAATCCTTTTTATTTAATTTTAAATTTCAAATAAATTAATAAAGCTTTATTCCCGATCCTTATAACTCAACAAATTGTCCAATATGAATAACCTTAACATTACTTACAAATATTACCTTAATTGCAATTAACTTAATTATTTAACTTTAAATTTCAAATAAATAAATCATGATTCCCATCCTTTAAATTCCCTATTTATCATATTATCAAATCTTAGGTACCATTTATTTTGGTATATATATTCAGATACATTAACGTTTCTTTCAAATTTATTTTTTTATTCCAATTTCATAACATTTAATTTCAATTGCCCCAATAGTTAGACCTATTATAAATTTGATTTCAATGGTTTGATTTGTTTCAATTCAAATCTATTAGTTAAATTCATTACCACTCAGTTATTGTTGGTTTTATATTCCATTATAATATATAAACCTAATTATCTCTATTTGTATTAATGGCTATGTTTTCAAATGTGAAATCTTGTTGGTTACACACATTAACTAAGGTTTTAAAACCAAACCTTAGTTCCATTCTTTTTTTTCCAATTTATTGTTTATGAAAAATTTCATGTTTCTATTTATTTATTACATACCTACCTTCAGTCCTAGCATTAATCCTCATAAACATTACATTATTGATTATTATTTCATACATGGATCACAAGTTTACATTCCTTTATACTATCTTATGAAAACAACATACATTTGTAACGACCCGTAAATTTTGATAAATAAAATTGGTTAATTTAATTAGATTTTCGAAATTAAATTAGAATGGAATAAAAAATTTATAATGTATATTGAAATAAATGTTAATAATGAATTGTAGAAATGGTTATTAAACCTAATTGTTGAAAATTTAAATGAAATCCAAATAAAGAACTAGTGTTAATTGTTGCACTTGGATATAAAATTTAAAATAAGTAATTAAAGACAAGAATTTAATTAACCTATGTAATAATATATTGATAAATTGTAACTGCATGAGAATTAAGGTAGTAATGTTAATGGTAATTGATAAATAACTAATTCAATTTAATTCAAATTGATTGAAATGACTGTTTTGGTTATAATGGAGTGTAAATAGAAATATTTGGTAATAAATTGAATATAAGAAAATGAGGGAAATTAGCGAATTAATTAATGAGTTCATAATAATAAATAGCGATTAAGTAAAAGCAAGGATAGTAATTATTGTAATAATTAAAAAGGTAGTCAATTGAATCTAATGAACCTTGATGTATATTAATGAGAATAAAGCAATAGTCACAAGATATGAAGGAAATAGGATGAAGTGAAATGTAGTTTATTTGTAAAATAGATAAGTTTAATTGAGACTTTAATTTCAATTAACGTGTGAAATTGACCAAAATATATAGTGAATGGTAATTGGGTATAATCAATGTTAGTAAGAAATTACAACATTGGTTTGGAAATGATTTAAACTTGTGAGAAGGTGATTGATAGCTGATGATATCAAATTATTATAAGTTACCTGTTTTTATGGAATTGGAAATTAAATTTTAATAAATGTAAATAAATGTTATATTTATGTGAAATATAATACCCTTTTTAAGAGTTGTTAAATTTTATATATTAAGGAAATTTTTGTTTTAAAACCTTAATCAATATGGGTAATAAATTTTATATAAGAAAAACCAATGCAGATATTGAATTAATCAGAGGAGCAATAATAATAAATAGTAATTTATTGAAAATTTGAAACTTGGGAATAATGTAGATTAATATACGTTAGTTATTTAGGGTAGTGACCAAAATTTGGTAATCCATTTGCAATTAATGATAATAGTGTTGATATAAGCAAATAAATTTAAATATCAATACCGTACCAATTAATGGATTGAATGTGATTACGAAATTGGAATTAGATAAATGTTGTAACTAATTCAGGGCAAATAAATTTATGGAACAAATGTTAAGATCTTAACTGATGTAATTAATAATTGGAGATAATGTAAATTCCATTTATAATATGACTATTGGTAAATGAAAATATTGTAAATCAAGATTTGTCTATTTATTGGAATTTTAAAAAATTAAATAATTGGGTTTTGTTGCAAATAAGTAGAATTGAATATTAAAATTTACGTTAATTGAAAAGAAGATGGTATATGAGAATATTAGTGTAATAGCTTTGAATCCAATGTTAAATCAATCTATGTGACAATAATGAATGGAATAATGATTTGTTAATTTAATTTAATAAAAATTTTGCAAATTAAATTATAATTTCAGAATTTGAATGGAATTTGGGAAAATACTGAAATCGATAAGTTAATCAACTTTAAATTGACTTTTAATTTGTTTTAAAACATTGTAATTGATTGAGAAATATAAAAATGATAAAATTGGTCACTTTTAAGATTGAAATTAAAAATTGGATTTTATTAATTAATTATTAAATTTTTTAATTAATGGAAAATAGCCATTTTTCTACTGACTCGGATTTCGATGAAACAAGTTTCATCGGATTCGTAATGGTGAATTATTGTAGGATTTCAAGTTTCGTATCGATCCGACTTGTCGTTTGATCGTACGGACTCGAAATGCCTTGAAATCGATAAATTGAAATCATTTGAAATCAATTTGAAAAATATTGATTTTTGCATAACTTCTTCATACGATGCAATTTGGACCTGAAACCTTTTCCATTGCGTGTAAAATATTTTAAAATGCCTATATTGTTCAATGGGTTTATCCAATTTCGTTCCGGGGTCAGAACGGGCTTTTTGGGCCACTTTGTCGTTAGCGCGTATTCAACCCGATCCATTTATTCTATTTCAGCTTTCTCAATAAATATCCCGCTATAAACCCTAGCCTCCCTAATTCTCATTTGTCTGTATATAAATTCATTATATTCCTCCTTTTCCTCAATGGTAGACAAAATTCTATATTTCCAGATCCAATTGCAAATCAAATCCAAAGCATAAATTTCAAAATCTTCAGAAAAATTTGAAAAAAATATATGTTGAAGCTCTCGAAGAGCGTAATCTTATGGTGTGGTTCGTTTTTCATTTTGGTTCATCATCTGATCTATAAGAAATGAAGAAGTTTCGGCTGTTCATCGCGCGTCGATGAACGTTGTCAGATCATCAAACCTTTTTTGGGTATTGTGGAGAGGCTCGTACGCTTCACATCGGTGTCATTGGTTTAGCGATTCAACGGTTAGATTTGCTGTAAAATTCAATTAGGGTTTCGTTTTTACCGACGGCTGTGGGTGTTTTTTCGCGATCGAAGCTAACATGGGGGGCACCAGTGGGTGCGGCGTGGTGAGCAGGTGGAGATGGTGGCGGCGGCTCGGTGTATGGCGGCGTCTAGGGGTTGTAATCGATGGTCAAACCTAGGCAGAGGACATTGTTGTGACCCCCTACCTCTATACCCACGCTAGCAAAGAGTATTAATAGATAATACCGTCTGCTAACACGGAGAATAAGGCTGGATAGGAGAGACCATCTATAGTCTTGCTTTAACTATCTATTAAATATGTCGACAATAATAACACCAAACCGATCGACATATCCAATGAATACTTAAAAAAAGCATAGGTGGCGAAGGATCTATCAGAACAGAATATAACAACTCAAATGTAGGAAACATCACAGAACAGTAAACCATCATATACATATATACCGATACATAGCAGAGTATACAAAATAATACATGTCAAGTGGTATAGAAAACCACAATATACAAACGAGTCAATAGAATAAATATCAGAGTTACTACAAAATGGGACTACACAAAAA